>JASKOS020000009.1:0-1250000 GCA_030770465.2 Perdita meconis
TCTTGGTATTAAAGTTTAATATCATCGCCTTGCCGACGGCGCGCATCGTTGATTACTTACACCTAATGCAGAAAGTAAAAGTACCGAGGAACGAGGCAGGAATTCACTCTTTCGATGGAAAAAATCATGATTAACCTCGCCACGACCTCCGGGGTCTCTAGAGTCGGTGCTTACGTACTTTGCGTCTTTGAGTTATTATGCGTGCGTACAAAAAGGCGGAAGGAAAAATATTGACATTGTAAGACCATTTTCTGGTGGTGCAGGAGACTTATTTTTAGTCTTTTGAAAATCAGTGATGCAAGGTATACAAAAATTACATTTTTTACAGCTGTTCTTAAGCTTTACAAGTTCATGGAAGAGTTAAAAATATTCGACACGTATTTAAATTTGACTTCATACATTTTCTATAGATAAAATTAATGCTTGACATATTTTCTTTCGAACTTCAGTGGTCGAAATTAATTACAAATAAAATTTCTGATAAACTCAATGTAAATTTCAATAGTCACATTCTTTAAAACATTTTGAATAACAACGGGTCCTATTTTATAAATGTTGTTATTTACATAGTATTTTTTTTCAATTGTTTTTCCTTTTGGAACAGTTCTCTAAATTCTTACAATGTATAAAAATCCACAATCTAATCATAAGGTACGAAACAAAATTTACATGCATTTACTTTTTTTGAAAATTACTCTTTAATCAGAGATAAAACAATATTTGGAAAATTTTTCTGTCGGATTTTTTACATTGACTCATTCTGATTCACCATGAGCATATTATAATTTTAATTCTATGTATAAGCACTATTAAATACTGTGTTTCCTAAATGATTAAAGTCGCCAAAAAATTGTATTCATTCTAATAACTTACATACCACAAAAAAGCATACAAATTATTTAATTATTTTCGAATTATAAAACCAGTTATAAAACTTACCTTTAATTTTTTAGATTATAAAAAAGCTGATGTTCATTAGAAGAAATTGTTGCAATGTACATAGTTTATAAAACGTTACTATATCTTTCGAACACATGTACATAGATTTTTGTGACTGATTATACAACACGATTCAAGTACTATCTTCTAGTAACCAGATCAACAAAAATGAGCTTATCATGTTTCTTGTTTGTAGTCTTTAACTGATAAACGATTAATTACCAATGCACCTGTTCAGTTCTTATCGCGTGAAATCAGATGCCGCAGCACAGGTATGAAATACTATTCCGGAAGCGAGCGATCTAACGAACCATCGTGCCCTTCCTACGTTGCTGGTTCTTTTCTCGTTAAGCTGGATCCAGATCTGAATGCGTACACGTTGAATAAGCTGATTGCATGTATAGTGATGGAACTGATACGATATACGTACACATCGATTCTATTGTTCCTGGTATCGATACAAACTTGCTTGTTTATCAATTGCTGCGTATCAATATTTTGTTATACTACTTCGCTTATCATCTATGTGTATAGTTGCCTGAATACACTTCCGTATACTTTCAATATTTTTCTATAACTTTCGCAACGCTTTAATAACAAAAGTCACAAGAGTAAAAAAAATGTGACAATTCACTGCAGTTAAGTAATCGTACAGAGAAACGCCAAATACGAGGCTTTATGTCACTTCGCGCATGGCTGCTTCGCAAAACCGTGTCCCGAGCAATCGAGTATCCGCTCGCGAAGTTACGATTTTCCTCTCTGCGTGCTCTTATCGATAATCGAGCCACTGGGCGAGCCGGTGAAAGTTTGAGAAACTTGACCGGACATTAGACGGTCGGGACCGTAGCGTTGTTAAATCGAGAGTATGTAGAATGAACTGTCTGTCGAAATGGCACTCACGGTAAATCCGCGGGATTAATGACTCACCGTGGCCGTTCCACTGAAAGAGAACGGCGCGGCGTTTTCTTCGGAGCTTCTTTTGCTCTCGCGCGCGCGCCCGCAGCGATAGAGATTTCAACGAGTTATTGAAGGATAACAGGTAACCCGTTCGGCGCTTGTCGCCAGGCATTTTACGATGTCACCTGTTTTCGTGATAAATCGCAGGGGACGGGGATCAAAACAGAGCCATAAATCTGCGCCGAATAGTGGAATACCTGGAATTTTATAATAACGCTGATCGCAGAGTCAGATTTATGCGTAGAAATTGCCTGTTGCTCGTCGTAGTACCAGCGAATTTAATGCTCGTGCGTTTGTTTCTAGTTAGTATTCTCTTAAATTGTTTCACTCGGCTGGAAAATAAATTTGCTCCACATTCGTAAAGGTCGCCTTTCTAAATAGTTATATGACTCACTGAAGAATTAGTTATCTTAGAAATGGGTTTTTTTAAGAGATCTTTTTCGTTTTCAGGCTTTGTTACAAGCTAATTTGGTATCTTGTGGAGATTCAACAAATTTGATTTGAATATGAAGATAAGGAATGGTCATATGTACAGAGTAATAAATTACTTAACTCTTGTGTATTGTAGAGCTTAAGCTGACCCGAAAGTTAATGATACAATTTAATGATACTTTCATTAGTATTTATTAGATGTATGTACAAGTTTTAAACGTATTTTTAAAATTTTCTTCTATTTATACATGACATTAGCATTACAAATTAATATTCGAAATATTGTCTCATTTTGTATAGTATACCAAAACGATGTCAAAGTAATTATATATGACGTCAATCAAAGTAATTTGTACATGAATGTTTTAAAAAAAGTAGTAAAACTTCTGCAATAAAAATAAAATTGTGTCACTTAAATCTAATCACTTAAATTATTTTATTTTCTTCGTCAAACTAAATTTCAGAAAGTCAATATCATTAGAATTTTAATTATTTTGAAATAAATTTCTGTCCTAATTAACTTCAAGTAAAATAACAAGTACTTCATATGTGTGAATCACTCCTAACAATTTGGGTCTTTAAGTTGAATATAATATAATCAAAAAATAATTTGAAGAAATATCTAAACAAATACAAAAATATATATGAGTTGATTTAAAAGGTAAATAATGAAGTGGCACAGAGAAAATGTTTTTGTTTTTTTAAATAAAGCAGCGTGTAATTATTTTTTAAATAAGTCGTTCTTCTGTTATGTCTTATTTTTTAATAAACCTAGTTTTATATGAACTCTCAGTGCAAAATATTCTTAAAAATTTTTGGGGCAGTCCGATTCAATAAGTAATATTTTTCATTTCTCTAGCTCAGAATTTTGTTCTTACGAGGAAAAAATTTGATTATAAAGGGTTAAATTGCAATTAAAGGTATCCAAAGCAATAATAAAAAAACAGACTGCATGTTTATCTATTTATATTACTTAACGAATCATTTTCAATTTCTAAAGCAATTCAAGATTGGAAACACATTATATTTATAATAAACAAGGGAAACGAAAATGTTTTCATTTGTGCAAATAGGATTCAGTAATTAATTATTAGATTACAAATATTTATACTTATATTTATATTTATATTTATAAATTTTAAATAAATATATGTTTTACCTTCTAAATATTATAAGATGTATTTTACTTTTGATATTTTATATGTTTCTAGATCTATGGACATCATTATAGGTTTTTGGTTTACTAATTATAATGACTCATAAAGTTGTTCGCGAAGACTACATTAAATTTGTTTAATCTCTGAAAAAGATATTTGCCTTTACACAATAAAAGTTATGAAATCGGAACAATAATTAAACGTGGAAACTAGAAACGACCCAAATCAATACTGTGAGTTTCACAGTTAATTACTACTTGCAACACATGCGAACAAACCTGTGAGTTATTATATTTATATTGAATCTAATTTTTATTAAATAGTAAGGTTTTAACAAAAATCGAAATTTTTTACCGTTAGCGTAAAAAAAAAAAAAAAAAAAAATGTGAACCTTCTAGCAAACAGAAAACGTAGAGCGTCGATTTCATTTAGATAAGTCCGGAAGAATCGTCTTACGTAAAATGAAATTCACCACGAGCGTCTTAAATTAGACGGTGACATCGCAGTGTCACTTTCGGCGCATTTCCTCGATCAGGGGTTCAAAGTGGCCGACGACCGTCAATCATTCGAGAACACCGCGGCATCGACACGCCAGTTCTCAATCGATCAAATACCATTGCGGATGTTTTACAACGCGAAAACGCGATCGATGAACACGATCCCGGCTCGAGTCAATTAAACGTTGATCTATTTCTCGTGTCGCGAAAAAGTCGGTCGAGGAAGTGAAGTCGTTTTCGTAGCTCCTTCTTGCGCCCAGATTCTTTCGCGCTGTTTTCGCTCTCCGTCCGCCATATAAGCACATTTTCCAGTTTCTGTCCTTCGCCTGCCGGCTCTATGGAATTCCGTACGACGGAGTCACAATATGTGGAGCACGAATCAATTAAATCGTCGAACGTCGAGCGTTTATTAACCATTTCTGGCGTGAAATAATTAAGCAACGCCGGGGAGGACCCAAAAGGAGAGTCGCCTTAAACGGCAACAGTGAGAAATCGTTGCGCGATCGTTAAGCCGCGATACGCCGTGGAAAAAAGGTGGTTTCATTAAAGCGTCGTTACGTTCGCGCCCGGTGAATAAGGCGTTATTACGCGTAATTAGGCTAACCCGGGGGAAAATAGAGGGTGTTCGAGTTTCGCAGGGGAATCGTCGGATAGCAAGACGCGAAAGAATCGGACGCGGAGTGACTTCGCAGTTCGGAATAATTTTCTTCGTTAAGCTCGCGGATCTTTCAGGCTCCTCCTTCCAACGCCTCATCCCATCTGTCATTGTAAACCATTATTAGGCAGAGAATGGACCGTCGGCGATTGCCTTTGATTCACTGCTCTCGTTTAAAGCCGTGAAACTTTTTCTCTCGGTGTATTTGCTTAGTCATAACCAGTAATTAGTCCCGTGATCCTAGAATACAGGAAATTGATGAATAGCTTTTTCGATTAGGACTCTGAAATCGTGTTCTGGTATCGTTCGCCTAGTAATCAATTTTTGGACCTTCTTTTGAAAGAAATAGGTTTAACAAAGGTGGACGATGTTTTCAGGCTTCGTTTTGGAATAAGGTATTGTTGTGTGATATTGTGTGTTCAGTGATCATTGGTTAAATGCTTGGAAGAAATCGTTGGAGAAGTATAATATCAACAAATTATCGTAATGGGTTTTTCTTCGTATTTTGATTCAAGAAAGTCAGAATTTCTTAAGAGTTGTGCCTGTGTTGTTAGTAGCTTAGGTGCAACTTTTCTTCTCTGATTTCAACTATTCAAATCTCTATCTGCAACTTTTCAAATTTCCATCTTTCAATTTTTGGATCTCTAACTTGCAACCTTCAAATTTTCAGTTTTTAAATCTTCAGCTTTAACAAATCTACGCAACTTTAACAAAATTTTAACAATCTACGAATTTCCTTTAGGAAAATATTTCTTATAGAATGACAAAATATTAAGTATAATTAAATTTGGTTATTAGAAGGAGTGAAATCTTCATTTAAAAATAGAAAATGATGTTAAAGATTGACACGCTACTTCATCAAGTCACACAGTTTATTTCTCTTTATCCCTGTTTAATACTCTATCTCTATTTGAATCATATAGTCATTCCTTTCACCATGTGAAATTACGTTTATTAAACTCATGGTAGAGTAAAGGTGAATCGACTATTCTCTCATCGACCATTTTATTAGATTGATGCATAAGTAATTCCCTTTTTGCAATGTCAAATGTATATTTGACCAACTCACAAGCTTGACATGAAAGCTTCACTATTATTAATATTTTCACGCGTCTTCTAATAACTCAGTTTCACATTGAATCGAATTAGATTTTCTATTGAAGAATTTATCATGTTTAGAATTAATGACACCATTCACGCGTTTTCTTTTTCTTCGCCACGTTTATTTGCAGTGAGTTTTCCGTTTTCAAGAGATTAAAAGCAACGACGATGTTAGCATTCCCACATATTTTTTCTCTCTGAACGATCATACAGCCTTTATTTTTCTTTTTATAGTAATAATTTTCTATAGAAAATCGCTCATAATTTCATCCTAGGTTTTGCAAATAATTCTCAATGTTTCTATAACAGATTTTGTAGAGTAGAATAGGAAACGGATGCAAGAATCCAGTTTCAGAATAATACTTACCATTACTTTTGAAATAAATCTAGAATAGAATGAAAAAGAAAAAAGAGTAGAGATTTATTTACACGATATTTGAATTTCCATTCCTATAATCAAGAAATTCCATTTTTCTAGCCCACATTATTCTTATCTGAATACAACAAAGAAATGTAGTGATCTATTTTAACGAGACTTGAATGTTCATTTCAATAACCAAAGATTTCCATTTTCTTGCCCGCATTATTCTTATCAAGAAAAATATTAAAGCCTCTGGAGGTAGCAAAACCGAATCGCGCGAAAACATCAGAGTGTTGCGGTAGTATCATGTGTCCCTCTGTTTGCCGAGTCATCTAGCGTGCTCAGTCAACGAGGTCAGGTACACGATGGTGTTGCGATGCTGATGACCTCTAGCTATCCTCGTACCTTTCTACCAGCTTCTGGAAAGTCGCGGTCGCATGTTTTACCGCGCCCTGATGTGTTGCTTACGCGCCACCTGTGTTTGGCCAGCGACTTCCGCTTCTACTAATCAGAGTGCTGCTAGAGACGCTAGGCAAGCCGCGATTTATGAAACCTATTTCGCCGAATTATACGCGCGTTAACAAGTCTAGCTTAGAGAGATCTTGGATGGATTTTGTGATAATGTAGACTCATAATTCTTGGTAACTGCGATGAATGAAATGTATTAAATCTTCTGGTTAGTTGAGTCTTTATATATTTTACCTTTATGATTGAAAAGAGTCAGAATTTTTTAGAATGGAGCTCCAAAAAGTTGTTTCTGTGAATATAAAATAAAACATGTGTCATATATCTTAATTCTCAAAATTTAATTAAAAATTTTGAATATTAGTACTGCTTTATGGACTCAAGTTTTATTGAATTCTTGTTTTTGACAGTTTAAGTATCATGTCAGCCATATATGGGTAAAATAAAAGTTTGTGTCGAAGAATGTTGTAAAAAATAAATGAAGGAATATATTAAATATAACTACATTTAAATGTAAAATTACTGAATTTATTGTAATGCTCAATCTGTTGAAGGAAAGAAAAATATAAATTTTACCTTCTTGATTTCAGTTAAAACACAAATTCCAGTTCTTTGAAAATATAATTTATGTTGTTTTAGCTTACAATCATTTACAAGATGAAGATAGGCGAAAGAAGTAGTAATAAATATAAACATTCATATTTGTAACAACAAATAAGTACTCGTCATAGTCATTGTTAAAGAGATAAACATCGCACAATTGACTTTACGATTAGATTATGTACAAATAAAATAAAATAGGAGAATTTGTCTGTTAGTAAAATATTGTAGCTGTATTTCTCGGTGATAAAAGTAATTCGAATAGAAAACAAAGTGCACATATCTTATTGAATTACTCATGATGGTATTTTATTGTATATCGAAGGTACAAATATTTTATTTATTTGCCTAGAAAACAATTCTAGAATTGAAACGAGGGAATAAATAACGACAGAATTTTCCATTCAAGTATAAATTGCTATCAACCGTGTGGCTAACGCGCGTATATCTATCCTATTGACAGATACCTGATTAGGCAGGTATCTATCGACAGATTCGATCGATTTTACCACCGTTGGTACCAAGAACGTATGGCGGCTTTTCTGCGTGCTCGTCGATGCAAGGGAAAAGGACAGCTGCACCAACTGGCGTTCCATGCATTAATGCATGAAGATAGTGTATCGACACACCCCGTCTTGTAAGGAGCGATATATAAGTGTACAGTCTTATCACACCTGGGTCCTCGCCAGTCCAGAACGAGTCCTTTTTCCTCCTTGCGTACTAACTTTGCCTTTAATGTCTCCTTCCTAACTTAATATTCGCATTAATCGTGGATTAATGAAGACTTAATTACAACCTGATAGCCTTTCCTCTGAAAATGTTGTTTGCATTAATTAATTTTTGTCTTGTGTTTTCGAAAGTTATTAGTAGAATGAACGTAGATGGAAAATAAAGAGAATGAGACGATAGAGAATACTTAATTTGGTGAGTGTGAAAAGTAATTTTTGTTGTGGAAATTCTATCATAATTCTGTCGCATGAAATGAATCAGATTAAGTATATTCTTCGTGAAAATTTAGTGCGAAAATGTCCTTACTTTTTTATCCATGATCAATACAATTTTCCTTAAAAAAGTTGTGACACAACAAAGGGATTATAATTAAATTTTAAGATGTCTTATGAATTATGAATCACCATGAGCCACAATGTTTTGTTAATAGTGTAATTTCATGTAATTTCATGAAATGTCTTGCAGTTTTGCAACTAATGATCGCAATAATGGGATACACTAACAGAGAGATTGAAAAGTTTTTAAAAATACAGCAAAACCGTTGATGTTGCAATTTCAATTTTTAAGCTGTGTTTAAAAAGGGAAACAAATAGCCAACTCAAAACCCGATTCCGATAATGCATTAATGTGTTTCTAATGATCGTGTTCACGACTTCAAAATGTCTGTAAAGTCTTTGGTCTCCAAGTGGCAAGCATGTACGACACTCCCAAATCTCAAAGTGCATATGTCTCGGTGGTTCCTCCTGCACTTTGGTCGTTGGTCGAGTGCAGTGTCCATATTTGACATGTTTCGGGTACGGTCTGTTGATTATCATCGATATATTTAAAGAAGGAGGTCCGGGTGAGGGAGTATTCTTTTCGCTCACGCGTACCTCGAAAACGTGAACAAACATTGTAATGGCGATCCAGTCTGGCTACCGACTGTTAATGCCTCTTGACCACTTCCCTGCCGAGTGATCTCACCGTCGACCAACAATGTTCGTGTGCATGGCCGACATATGACCGCCAGAAGTTTGGAATCGCTTTTTTGGTTTCATCAAAGTTGTACCTTCAACAGTTATTGACTAGATTTTCATATCCAAACATAATCTTTCCATTTTAATACAAATTTAAAAAAATTGGAGTAATTTATTCACGATTTCTAACGAAAGATGTTTTGTTCTGCTTGATTTCAAACTCTTTGGTAAAAAATGTAAGGATCAATGAATTTATCCTCGTAAAAAATCGTTGTTATCGTCTATTATCTCTTGTTCAATTTCGTGCTAAGTATGAGATACTTCAGTTATTATAAAGATAATTACTTGTTAACAAATCTTCATAATAAAATAACAGAGAATTAATGCAAATTTTTGATAGATATACGTATTAAATTAGACAGGTAATTGCATCCTTCGTAATTCAAGCATTAATTTTCTTTTCTTTCTTGCAGGTAAGTGAACGATGCACGCATGTGATCCGTCGTTCGAGTGGATCGATTCTACCTCAGGTCAGACACACTAGATTATGAATTCTGATGTGAATCTACGTTGCATCGTGCACCAATTACGTGGTCTAGATAAACATAAATTGTGCCATAAATTTCCCCCAACGAATGTATTTTATGAGAGTGTTTTTATTCTTTTTATATTATATTATCATTTTGTTTGTTGGTCTCTGCAAATTTTTACAAATACGCGCAAAGATTTTATGTCCAGGTACAATTGCTCTTTCAAACTATTATCACTAATAATGTAAAATATCGAGTACTAAAATATTATAAACTGCATAAACGAAAGAGTTTGAAAAAAATAAAAAAAGGTAGTGTAATAATCAACGTGTTGAAATTTTCACGTTTTCTCTGCAAAAGAATAATTAAATTTTGTGATAAAATGAAAGCATAAAGTTTAATAATAGCAACACAGATTCACATCTCTTAGAAATCAGAGATCAATCATATGAAAACGTGCAAGGGAACATTTGTGGCGCCACTGTTACACCGCAGCATGATCACGCGAGGGTGCAGAAATGGCAGATTCGCACATTGCCCTTGTTAGTTAGCGTCGTCACACCTTTCCTTCGTTATTATCGCGTAAGCGTCAAGGTTGTCGGAATTTCCGCTTATTAAGGGCCTGCTGTTGGCATCCGGCACGCTCGCGTAGAATTCGCGTCTTCAATGAGAAACTTGAATTTGAAGAAGCCTGTATCTGCATTTGCAGGCATTCATGAAAATGAGTTGTTTAATGCTGAAGTGGTGTGAGTCGATTTTTTACAAATTTTGTTACAGCGCCACATATTATAGTGTGTTTCATGAACTCTGTCTGCATGAAATGTTAAATAATACGTAAAAATAGTAGTAACTTACTTAATCTACTTTCCGAAATTGAAAATACTTGTGGTTGTATAGTAAACATTAAGAAAAATGAACAATAATCAAACCTGGAAGCTGCAAATAGTATTATAATATCACAGTCCTCCATAACACGATTTTCCTTTTTTAAAAACGAAACTATACAATAGGGGAATGCCTAAATATTTGTCGTTGGATGCATAATATTAGTCTATCGAAAAAAGTTTTATATGTATTTTAGAAATGAATTATAAGTGTTTTTTAGGGATTCTACATTAAATACAATATTTGCAATCACGATTAATTTTTATTCTGCCTATAAAAGTTATTTACAATCTAGAAAAATACAATATTCGAATATATGATTATCAAATTACTTAATGTTGTAGTAAACTTGTGAATTACTGTGTTTAAAAACATTCCTAGAGACATTTATACCGTATTCCGTTAATTGCGATGATTTGTGGAAAGCTTCTTATGGCACGTTCTGTTCTTGGACTCGTCATTCGTATCTGTTAGTCGTATAGTAACCGATTGAATGTGCCCTGCCAACTGGTTCTATCATGGTGGCAGCACGGGCAATTCGTCGGCCAGGGATGGCCAACGAATCCGTAACGAGCTATTGTCTTCGTCGCCGATTGCCCCAGTCGCGACGCCTTCCTGACGGCGTCGCCGTCTGCAAAAAGCACGATTGTAACACCGGCTGGCCAGTACATAATTAATTAAATGGGCGTACATTGGCGGCTGAACGGTAGCTTGGCCTTTAACTGCCTATTAATTAGAGTTACACACAGCCAGTCGATGCACGACGCGGGGCACTGCTTTCGTCTTGCATCTTCAATTCCTTTCGCGAAAAAATCGAGAGGTCTCTCGTTCGGCTTTCCTTAAAGAGGAATAGGGGAATCCTTTTATGGTGGTGTATCTTTCAACAGTTGAAGAAGTTGGTAGAGAATTTTTTAATAGAATTCATTGCGTTATACCTGATTTAATAATTACGTATTGGTAAATTACTTTATGCTAGGGGCTAATTTGTGTGTGCTAAATGTAGAAATAATAATTTTTATTGTATTAAGAAATATTTACAGTCTTGACTCGAAATAGGGCGCCTGGGCTTGACTCGAAATAAGAATCTTGTAGTCGCCGCGTAACTCGATACGGTTGGGGTAGCGGCGAAGGGACTCGCGCCGCCGAACAAGCGTCTTTTTTGTATTCCGTCTTTCGTCAAACGCAGCCGCGACGAGCCGAGCGAAATTTATGGCTTGTTCGACAGCGCGAGTTCGACAGTCCCCTCGCCGCTACTCCAGCCGTATCGAGTTACGCGGCGAAGATCAAATCGGCCGAAACGTAGTACCTGACTCGAAATAAGGATGCCGCCGGTCCCAATACCCCACCGTATTTCGAGTCAAAACTGTATATGGGTAGCAGTTTTGTATTTCACAGGGATTCTAAAAGCAATTAATATTAGCAACAATTAATGCAAACACATGATTATTTCAAATAACATGTAGTCAGATAAAATAACTTATCGAAACTTATCGACAATTTTATTTTAATTCACCTGTTTGCAACTGCAAACACTCTGCTTTTGATTTTTAATGGTACAAACAGTTTCTTCCTTACATATTAAGAACCACTACTCACATAAATTCTGTACTCCATCGGTAGGCAATTTGATAAAAATTGATTAGAATGAATGGAACTCTGAAGTCTCAGTAGGACTGCAAGGGTTAATGCTTATTTCGCAAATAATTTATTTGGATAATGTTCAAGTTTGATCTGAAATGAAAAATCTTTGTTGTCCTTGAATAATTAACTGCTACAACGTTGACTGTTCCCGCGACGAATAAAGGCGCTCGATCCCCGTTTTCTTGTTTTCCAAGAAGCAGTCCAGTCGGACTTTCATTTCCCCTTCGACTATGTATTCTCTCCATACTCGGAACAGAGATAGAAGCGCAACAGATGCACTCGCGGTGGTATTATCCACACTGGAGTACACACCAACGCGTCTCCCACCACCGACTTTCCCACGCGTGCTTCGACTCCCTTAGCAGTGTTTTTCTACCGTCTCGGCTGTGTTGGCAACGACTTGCCGTCTGGGCCAGTTCGAGACGCTTCGCGATTTCCCGAGAAACGCTATTGCGCGCGGTTCTTCGGTCCGGTCGCCGCGGTCGATCGTCTTTTTCCACGATACCGTGTGTGTACCCATTTCGATTAGGAATCGAGAGTCGAACGCAAGGTAAATATCGATGCCGTTTAGAAATCCTAACGGAATCTCTTGAAACGGCAGTCCTCCCTTCGTTCCTTCTTTTCCGTTGCATATTTAACCGCCGCGCTTCTTTCCTCGACGATCAGATCCACTGCCAAGGACAATATGCGTGATCCCTTCTACAATTGCTTCGCCAGGTTCTAAACGCTTCCGTCTCTCGGCTCGTCTAGACGAGAATCCTCGCTTGATCCGTCTTAGATGATAGCCGACACGTTCGTTCGCGGAGTCCCATAGAAACGGCTCGGTTTTGTCATAAAGATTGCGGCACACCTTGTGCTTCCTTCAAGGGTAACGTCGTAACACTGTTTAAGCTCGCTGCCTTCAGGTTGTATTCACTTCCGCCAGGTTATCCTAGGACGATAGTCTTTGTTATGGCAATCTTTACGAGGGTAAGAGCTGTCCGAACAAATTTTTGCGGTACGAGGAACTGTATAAGAAATTACTTTGGTATTCGTTATGGTCACTTAGATTTACGCAAAGCGATTTGCGTACCGCGCATGATTGAAATGAACACGAAGCAACATTTGTCGCCCGAAGCAATTTTTGTCTCCCATCGGCGCGACGCGTTCGGGTCGCACAGACCGTCGTTATTTTCCGGTTGACAAGTCGGTTTATTAGCGTCAGTTAGCGACCGCGTGTCAATCAGTTAGTTAGTCCCGTTTCTCCTTTCGAAGCGACTAAATCGGAAAATGCTTTCGGACGTCACATCGCCGTGTAAATTCGTCCCGTGAAAGCGACCGACCCATCGATCAGCAGGCGCACCAGAAAGGAAAACCGCGTCGCGGTCGATCATTAACGATTTTGCCGATCGCATCGCTGCGATATCCTATTAATTACGAAATTACCAACACGGCGTCCCGATGTCCAGACGTCGCCGCAACAACATAATTCGACGAAAGTTGACTTCTGCCCGCTACCGACCTTCCTTTCATCGGAGCCGCGGAAAATGCTTACGCGCGCGATAATTGGCCCGTCGTCGTTTCAAACGTCTGTTCTTTTTCAAAGTGCTACCTTATGCCGTGTGACACACAAAAAGATCCGCTATAGAGACGCGCGCGTTTTAGCCGTTCAGTGGTTTACTTCTGGCGCAGGAGAAAATTTCCTCGATTCTTTCGGGGAAATCGTGGTGAAATTTCAGTAATTTGCAATTCTCATCACACGTTAGGAAGACGGTCTTAATTTTCTGAGAGGTGTGGAGCTTCTTAATTGGCATGCTGCGCCTGGGAAGAATTTTGTACTAGGTTAATGCATTGGTAATTTGGTTCCTCATTAAGATACAAGTCTGATTAACATGTTCGTTATCAATTAAATCGGAAAATACAATGTTGTCGCTGGTTGAGCAACAATAATGGAATCTTCACAAACTACGCACGTATTAGAGTTTTTGTTATAATAATTAGAAGATGTTAATATTCCCTAAATAAAATTAGAGACGAAAATGCATTAATGGAAGAATTGCTCTATTGATAAGTAAATTAGAAAAATGGAATTGGCATTTTTGGTTCAAGTTAGTAGTAATACAATATTTTATTGAACAAAAAAAGAGAAAACAGTGTTATTCGATTATCTAAACGCTTTTGCCTTCATTAATTGGAGTACTTGAGATTTTATTTAATTACTAAATTGAATTACTAACCCTCAGTGGTTATAATTTTATACTACTAATATTGCATTACTAATAATAAACTAGTGTTTGCAAATTTAAGAAAAGGAAGCACCATTTTACATGGTGCAAATTTATCAATTTCAGTTTCAATACATTATTTCTTATGCTCCTACAGAATGAGTTGCGTTTTATAGCTTCATCCAGTGCGAATGATAAATTTGGCTGTAACTGAATGTAGTGACAATAAGAACTCCCAAGTCGATTGAGGGTAAAAAAGGAACATTAGTTTCAGAAGGAACGTTACCGTTAAACTTAGAGCGTAAATGCATTTATGTGTATATTTTATGAACTTTCCTCTGCCATAATCTTCTTTCTAAAATTACAGTCTTCTGGCTATTTTGTTCATATTTCATTCTTTTATGTTGAACATTGGACGACTTCATTACTTCTAAACACGAGAGATTCTTTAGAAGTCTTAAGCACTCCTTAACCTTCTTCAAATCACATGATTTTTCATACGTTGAAGATATAATCTCAGTACTCTGTAGAAATGTGGTGTTTATTTAGGAGAACATGAAGGGCCATTAATAATTTCTGAAAAATGAACGACTTTCGTTTTTGATGATCTTTGAGCCAGACAAATGAAGATGAGTGTAGATTGTAGATGATGATTGCAGTTTGATTGAAGTTTAGCAACATTTTGATTGCTAAACTAGGTTCTTTAAAACAGTTGCAGAATATTCAGCAGTTTTATATTATAAAATTCCAAGTCCCTATTAAAAAAATCCTATCAGTATCATATGATGCCTCACGTGGATTCGGAATGTTAATTAATTTTGCAACTTTCTGCGTTACACTGTATTTTTTATTTCATTTGAATCAGCTGCATGAATATCCAACTTTTAGACTTCATTCTGTGGCTGTAAGGCAAAACTATGTAACTCATATTTCTTTTAAATTTGAGTTTATGTCTAAAAAGCAGAATTTATATGATTATCAGAGAAAGTATATTAAACGAATATTTTCCTTTAAAAACGAGGATTTAATCAAATTCAGGATCATAGTACGATTTGATGGTCAAACCTTTAAACACAAATGTTTCGAAAATAAGAAGAAGCCTTCAACACAATTTCGGAATTTAGTTTTAAGCTTTACTATCTCCTTGACCTCATTTGGACCACCAATTTCGGCCCACCCTGTATATTATTCACACATGCATAAGTAGCCATCAGTCATACCTAAATAACGTATCAGTGTATTATCAATATTCTATCAACAACGAGATGAAGCTTACAGTTTCTTCCTTTTACCATTCCCAGCAGTCGCAATAAAAAATGAATCTTTCGGAACATAACCGAAGCTACTTATGTACATATGATCCTAGTGGCACATATTGTTAGGGCAAACAAAGGCAAGAGTCGAGTCGTGAAAATTCCCTTCTGTCGATGCGCATTGTTAAATCGCGGAATCATAGACAAAGGCCGAATTGTCGAAGGGGCGAGGACAGAAGTCGGAACAAAAGGAAACCGTAAGACGACAGGAAACGATAAACTGGAACATCCTACCGATATCGCGGCCCCGGGAACCAGTAGCGTGCAACTGCTCGTTCGGTACGTCGATGAAGGAGAACTCGCGCAAAAAGTGGAATCCTCTCGAGACGAAGCTAGTAAGTAGCCTTATGTAGGCTGACTCAGGATGGTACCTGGAAACCACGCCGCAAGAACAGTATACCCGATGTGCCGGTGCACTCGCTTCACTTCGCCGCATCGACGGGGAGAACCGTCGGGACCTGTTCTTCTGACGCGGACCCGAGAATACATTGCTCGAAAAAGTGGATGAAGTAACGAGGTGAAATTACGTCTTGTTATGTCCTCGGGATTCTCCGTGGATCTCGCCGATCGATCGAGCTTTTATGACCCGCGGGAGGGGCAAAAACTTCCGTGACTTTCGACGCGAAAGTTCGATCTGAACTTTGCTTGGGGTGCTCAGGGTTCAAGTGTACGTATCTGCGCGCGGTGCTTGCAGTGGGAAAGGATTCATTGGATGTAGTTGTTTAAAAGGAACTGTGTGGAATCAATAATATTGATTAATTGCGTCTGATAGTGGTATTGTTGAGCGTCTTCAATGTTTGTAGTGACAATGTCAATTTTCCAATATTTATCGCACATGGTCAATAGTGTTGTCAGTAATAGTAGAGTTTAATCCTTATATTTGGTTAATCCAATATGTAATATAACATGTAATATATCGTAAAAATTAACAGACTTGCTTTTCATTTTAGGATAGATAAGAATTAAAACAATTAAAATTTAAATCTACAACCTTATCTAACACTTGCTTCATCAAGAAAAGATATCCTTAGCAAACTTTTCAAAGAGAAAAATGGTCCACTACTCCACCATACATTTTCAGAAGTCATTGCGATCCCAGAATACCTAACAATAAAAAACAAATTACTTCCTAACAGAGTTGGGCATTAGTCGACTAAAATTCTTAGTTTGATTGATTGATTAATACTTACGATTAAAAAATTAATCGTTGAAAAATTGGCGATTGATTTGATCGATTGATGAAGTTAATCGTCAGTCGTTGATTAAAAAAGGAAATCATCATACAATCGGCGATTGATTTAATCGATTGCTGAAGTTAAATTGTAATAAACTGTTATAAAGAGGGAGAGGGAGGCAGAGAGGGAGAAACGAGCGAAAAAGAGAAATGACAGATATGTATTTTAACAAATACATGTTTATTTTAATAGTTTTCTATTTGCATACCTATATTTTTATTTATTTGTACTTGAATTTTTTTTTATTTCATGTTTTCTTTCAGAATAACCCTTTTCTCAAAATTAAAATCTGATAATTTGTGTGATTTTGGTGAATTCATCATCGTAGCAAACGAAAAAGCCTCTCTACTGGAGCTGATGATGGAAGAGCTGTATTATATACATATACCAAATACATTTTGCTTTTCTGGATATCGAACGAAAATATCGAATCTTTCATCATCCTGTGTAAAAACTTTCGATATATTAAATTTTGCTTTTGATCTTAAACTGCTTGATTGCGTCAAAGAAGAAGACGATGATCGTCAAAAATCATAGAAACTTTTTCGAATGCGGCTAAAATCTGTTTATGATAGGACACATCTATACATGATAACCAAAATCAATGGTTGTTTTCGAAATTTCAACAGTTAATCATTAATCGAAAAGAATTTAATCGTTAATCATAATTAACAACTAAAGTAGAAATTTAATCATCAATCGCAATTAACGATTAGTAGGTGTTTAATCGTTAATCGCAATGAACGATCAAAGTACGAATTTAATTGTTAATCGCAATTAACGACTAAAGTAGAAATTTAATCGTCAATGGTTGATTAAATTTTTGCCCAACTCTGATTCCCAACGAGAACAATCGTGGGGATAAAATCGAGCGCAGAGAAGTGAGTGATGCACGCGCAAGGACGATATCAAGATTATCGTCTTTTTCAAGCGACGGAACCCGGGACCGTATTTATGACTCCGTATTAGCGGCGATCGAAGCCCTTCGGTATCTATCTTAAATGTACACATTCGATCAGCATCGGGGAAGGCGGAGGCGGAGGGGCCGTCGAGGAAGATGCTGGCTAGACACACAGTCAAAGGCCACGGGGGAAGAGTTACACCCGTGTGTACGTGATTGAACGTGGGTTCGCGATTTACATCGCAATCGGAGTCGTAATCATCGTGAAGCGGCCACGGTGTACACGGCTAAAAGAGAGAGTGTAAAGGGCCCGTGGGCCCGCGAAGGATAGCCTTTATATGTGGCCACGTACGAGATCGTTAGTAAGGGTGGAACAACGACTACGTGGACGACGACTTAGAGGAGGAAGACGAGTACCTACCGACGATTTAGCGCGCCTTTGCATCTCCGACTCTTCGTCTCTCCCTTACGCCCTTTCCCTCTTGCTTCTGTTCGCCCCGCGTCCCTAATACCTACACGTCCGCGTTCATCCGTCTTCGCTGCTCGCATGCGATCGGCTCGTGTGAAGCTCAAATGGGGGATTTCTTCCCTTTGCCGAGGGGTTCGACGCGTAGCTATGGCACAACTGTTGCTATCCGGTTTTTCTAACGTCTAATGACTCCCAATTGGAACGATTTGAGGGGGGGATTCGTAGAGTAGGAAATGTTCGAGCTTGCCTTCCGAGTTAGCAGAGCTAGAAGGTATTTGGAGATGGAGGATTAAGCATTATTTGAAGGGTTTGGAATAAATGCATTTTATTAACTGATATTTATTGATTTGTTTGACATTTTGCACACAAGTTTAAAGCAACTCAAAAGTAAAAATTTTAGAGATTGAAATTGATTTTTGAGTGAGTTGGAACTGAAGTTTCTCAAATTTGCAGCTGACGCAAAATGTGAAGATTCTTAAGCTTAGAAATGTCTGAAAACTCAAGTTTCCCAACGTTAAAACTGACTCAAAAGTAAAGTTTCTAAACATGAATATTGATTTTCGAGTCAATTTCGACTGAAGTTCTTCGACATTAAAGCTGACACACAATTTGGAAACTCTAAAACTTAAAACTGACTCAAAACTGAAATTCCCCAAGCTTAAAAGTGACTCGAACGTGAAGTTTCTACATATTAAAGTTGATTTTCCAGTAAATTTTGAGTAAAGTTCCTGAAGACTAAATCTGATAATCCTTTAATCCTAAAAATTCCTTCAGCTCCAAGTATACCAATCATCGACAAATAAAATTTTATTCGTGACTCTTCGTTCACCAACTTCTACCCAAATAAAGTTTTTCCCATCACTGGAAAGATGCTTGGTACTAGTTCACCTAACTAGAGCGCAATAAATCCGACATTGACGAGCATGTCGTTCCAACAAATGGAGTCACACCGCATTTGAATAATCCCGTCCGTAACGGAATATATTCGGTGCCTTGGATGGATAATTCTAGGCCGCGACGCGGCGCGAAAATTGGCGCGATCGTGTCGCGAAAGCGGCGGAAAACTCGCTGAGCGTGAAGAGAAAACGGCGCGGCGGCTCCTTAAGGCGGCGGGATTTATCGAGTCACGCGTTTCGGTCCGGTGATGCATCGTGTCGATATCGTTGACAGAAACGTATGTTCACGGTGCACTTTCATGCTCTAACGAGCGCAAAAATAACGGCCACGGATAGACACCTACGACCCTCGGCGGACCGGCGAGGGTAGACCGTGAAATATTATGCGCGAAACTCGAGCGATGCGCTCGGTGATTATTCGACGGTGCGGAGGAGATTTGTCACGTTGCTCGTCGAATGAATCGTCTGCTCACCGTTTCAATCGCTAACTGCATAAAGAGGCAGATATCTCCCTTTACCAAATTTGTAACGTTTTCCAAAAATGTAAAGAGAAAACTTGATTTTTTTTTGTATAAATACATGTAGAACTTTATAGTGAACTTTCAATGCAATATTTAAATTCAATTTTACTGTTGTTCAAAAGTTTGCAATTACTTTTTTACAGATACAAAGGAATGAGATTTATTGTCTCGTTAAACTTCAGTAATAATTTTAGCCAAAAGATAATCAGTTTCCAAGGTATTAATAAGAATAAGGCTTCCTCTTGTGACACAAACCAGTCAGAAATATTCGCAAATTTATTGTTGGATGTCACAAATTTATTTGTTGGAATGTACTTGAAATGCAAATGTTAGCCACTTCACTCTTAATTTTATAATACATTTCTCAATATTGCGTTTTCTTATGAGAATACATGTTATTAAATTAAAAGTTAAATAATTTAAAAACTATTCAGTCAATTTTTTTTTTAATTTCGTGGAGGATTTTACTATTAGCTAAAGATTAATTTCTCCAATTTTATCAATTTTAATTATCCTTAATTTTGAGTCCAATTCAGTTCAAATGTCTGTCATACATATTTTACTGTAATACATAAAAATGAAAAAATCTGAACTCACCGAAGATTTCTAAATACTTTTACTTGAAAATGCACTGAAATGTTGAAATTGTTTGAACACAGAAAAATTAGATAAGTAATCTCAATTCCATATAGTATTTACTCGGCTTACGCGTGTACCAAACGACCATAGAAGAACCGTTCGAACCATTAAGTAGAGCCCTACCGCATGCCTGTTTGGATTCCATGAACATAGAATCCGCTTCTGCTATTATGAGGGGGAGCGAACGTTTAACTGCACCACGCAGGCCACATCTGCGATCCAATCGCGAATTTTTCGCGATCTAATGACATTAACTGAATTGCGACCGGCGGATAGCGTGCTGGTTCTTGCGAACTGGAGACATTCTACTGCTAGATTTTTCCTTTTTAGTATTTCGTCTCTTTTTTTGCTGAACAATTAGGTTTCTTACAGCTACAAGGTTGTTTCTTAGTTGCTTTGTTGACAGAAAAATTACCTTGATATCTTTACTCGCGGAGCTTGTGTAATGACACCTGTTACATTAGAAAAGCGTTAACAAAATTCAAATTTTGACGAAGTGTCTTGTCCAAATGTATACAGCCATTATTTTTTCTTCATTACTGAAAAAACAACAAAATTTTTTATTTAAAAATTGTTTCACTTGACGGACAGGATTTTAATAGAATATAAAATTTTTGTTCAAGTAATTTCTCAAAGAAATTTTATTGGCAGCGTTATTTCTGGAAACGAAATTATTTTATTAAAACTAGTTAATTATGCATTTTAAGATGTCTAAGACCAACTATGCGTTTGTATGTATATTAAAACGTATACTGCAACAATAATTTAACGTGTACCTTTTTATATTTCAATTTAATGTCCCATTATATTTATTCAAAACTTCTTATCAACGCTGACGTTATTTATTTACGATAATCTTGAAAAATTCTCCGTCACTTTCTCACAACACTGCAGCAAACAATTCAAAGACGAAACGTGCTCATATAAAATTGAAGTCGACGTTTACGCCGAAAATGAAACAGGTTTCGATATTTTGTAAGCTCGAAACTATTCCCATTAAGCAGTTTATAGCCTCGTAAAAATAGCGAAGCGAGGGGAACAGCATCCGCGTAACGGAAGAATTTGAAAAAGAATAAACTCCCCGGACAAAGCGTGATAAATTCTTCGCTAATGTTTCGTCGTGCGCGCAAGCTGCAACGAATGTGTTTATTATAACGTAATATCGAAATGAGAAAAATCGTCGACGATGGATGTCTCTATCGCGGCGAGGAGGGTTCGTTTCATACGACCTATGACAAGGCTCCGGACGTTTTACCATGGAACACAGAGGTTGATGTTTATGCCCGCGATACGGGGCTGAAATACGCGTTTGATTTACCGTCACGCGAAGTCGTTATACGTACGAATGGACGTGTAAATATGCGCGTATATCGTGTATCGAGGGACACTCGATTACATCTACTCACGCAGGATACACGTGGGCAGAGTGATCCCCGAGACCTTAATGATCAAACATCCTCGTCGTAAATGAATAGCAGGAAGTGCCTACTCCGATTCCTAATGCAGCGAAATAGATAAGCGGACGTGATTAATGTTTTCGGCTTCGCCGGAATTTTAGAGCAGACGGTGGATAGATACGGGTAGGCGTTAAAACTGTTGACGAGCAATTACAGTCGATAGAACTCGCTAGGATTCGAGATTAGAGGTGTTTATCGCTGAGATATGTTTACAGTCAAAGTTATGATCGATTTTCGTTGATTGCGTGGTTTGTAATTATTGCGTAATTCGAGTCCTGCGTGAGCATCAGGTTTTATGTCGGAGATAAAGATATGTGTGGATAAGACCGGATTTATGGGATGAAAAATTGTTTGATTAATATAAACTAACGGTTGTAAAATTTCGTCAACATATTATGCTCACGTTTCAGCACATATATTAGGATTTTTATTCGATTGTCTGTATCATTGCCCACTTAAGGGGTCTTCCCAATGTGAACCTCTGAAAAATTGCCTTTTTTGGGAATTTTTTTTGTACTAAACGAAATGTCCAATCTAAATAAAGTTTTTCCTCCTGATTAATACACTTATTGAGAGTACAAACAAATTTTTTTTGCAATTTATAATAGTTTATTTAACTATATATATCGCACTGAATTGAGCGCCTCAAGAAAACGATGTAGTGCTGGCGTAGATGATTGCAAAAAAATTATTTGATTAATCAGTCTCAAATTTTTACACATTATTCAACACATCAGTGGCTATCGCAGGGACCACGGAAACTTTGTTTTATTAACAATTTCATACTTTTTACAATGACAAATGACTAAAAATTCATCGAATTTCGGAACTTAAACATTCAAACTTCCGTCATTTGGTTAATTTTTTATCAATTAAAATAATTTTGGTTCCAACGATAACGACATCCGTGACAACTAAAAACCATTTTGAATTTTTTTATTCAGATGCGTCGTTCTTCTGGAATCATCTACGCCAACACTACATCGTTTTCTTGAGGCGCTCAATTCAGTGCGATATATATAGTTAAATAAACTATTATAAATTGTAGAAAAAATTTGTTTGTACTCTCAATAAGTGTATTAATTAGTAGGAAAAACTTTATTTAGATTGGACATTTCGTTTAGTACAAAAAAATTCACAAAAAAAAGGCAATTTTTCAGAGGTTCACAGTGGGAAGACCCCTTAAATTATTATTTGTAGACTGTGGATTTTATGCATTTATGACAATTTTAGATATACTACAAATCTACAAGGTTGTTGACACATGACAGAAATACAAAATATAAAAAATATGATTGAAGTTATCATGTTTAGAAAATAAGACACTCTGTTATTAAAAAAAATTTCAAGGATTTGGTGTTAGAAATTTGAAAAATTGAAGATCGAGATTTCAAAAGTTGATATTGAAGAAATTGAGTTTTTGCACCCGAACTACCAACAAAGCAGGAACGAAATATCCAAAAATATCTAGAGAATTAAAACCAAAATACATTTCATAATATTTCGAAGAAGGGAAGAATTCTACCCAAGTTTTATTTCTTTTGCTGAGCCCTGAAAAATTTGAATTTGCATAAACATCCGCAGCCTACTTATCATAATTGTAACTTGGAGCTTCAGTTAAAAAGGTATAATGTTTGCACCTGTTTCAAATTTGATAGCCAGTGGCTGCATTACGCGCCACCCGTTGATAAGCCGAGGATTCTTAAAATTCAGCACGAGTCGCGTCGCGTTTCGCTCGCTTTTCTCTCATATCCTTCAGCCAATCGTGCCACCACTCGGAAAGATCACTGTCATTATCGAAGCCTCGCGGTCCAAAGCCGCCCGAGACTTGCACTTGCAATCTCGCGCAAGGGGACCACACTTTGAGCCACTTTTCATCGCCCTGGGTACTCATTTGCGTTCACGTTGCAACACCGAGTTTGATCCAACGCTGTAATCGGGTTGGAAGTTGCGCGTCGCCTTGATGCACGCGTGTGCAGCGTGCTCGAGTGTCAATAGCTCACGGTCGCGACGATTATCGGCCGGTTCGTCGTGTTGGCTTGCACAAACGAGACGGGGCGGACGAAGATTTCAAGGGAACTGCGCGTTCGGCACCATGCTCTGTGTTTGGCCGCGTATCTGTTGAACACAATCGCTACGTTGTGCGTATGGTATTGTAATCTGAATGATAGCGGGGTTCGTTCAAATATTTTACTTTTACCTGACAGTGCGAGGACGAGAGGTAGATAACGAAGTTTCTGAAAGAGATGAAGCACCGAAAATGATTAGTGATTGAATTTAAAGCTACCTTACTTTGGCAAGGAATTTTTTTTAACCTAATGTGACGAATCATCAGCAGCAGATATTTATGCAAATTTTTATAGTCGATGGAGAATTTAAATTTGAATGCAAGTACGTCTTATTTTGCAAACGTTGTACAATGTTTTGTAATTTTGATACTTCTGCATTTGGATATATTCTTATACAGTTTTATTATACATGTTTTCAATTAAGTATTATAAATGCATAAGTATACAGAGTCATGTAATGACTAGACTGCGGAAGTTTATTCATTTATGGCAATTTTCAAATTACAAAAACCTATAAGGACGCCTGCAGGTATAAAAATGCAATCAAATATAAAAAATATAATGCATTTTATAATATTTAGAAAATAAAATACACATTTATTTAAGATTCAGTTGCTGTTTTATGTCTATAAAAACATTAATTTGCATAAACTTCCGCAGTCTGGTAATGACTTTTTCTCAGTGGCACGTGACAGTGACAATCTTCATGCATTTAAAGGACTTGAAAAATTTTAGAATAATTAATTAAGATCGATAAAATATCAGGAATTTGTTGATCAAATCGATGGTTATGAATAGACTGCGGATTTTTATGCAAAATCAAATTTTTACACGGATGAATAAGAAGTTGAAACTTGAATAATATATCTTATTTTTTAAACATTATAACTTTAGTTATATTTTTGATATTTTGTATGTTTTGGCATTTGTCAATAACGTCGAAAATTTTTAGAATACTTAATATTATCATAAATTTAATATTATCATAAAATTCACAGTATATGACAAGCTTCGCTTCTGTGTATTATTTTAAAGTTCCCTTTAACGCTGGGGTCTCTCTTGACACGGTATATAAGTCTCCGTAACGTACTTTCGTCCCATGCGACTTGTTTTTCACTGAACCTTTGCGCAGAGTCCACGTATACTGCACCGTTAAACAGGGAAGTCCTAAAAAACGGCCGCAGTTAACGCGTTAAAGTCTCTCATTTGAATAATTAAGTTGTCGACGCAGGTAACGAAGATTTTAATGTTCGTACTCTAAGAGGAATCAAAGCAACAAACTAATTCCCAGACGAAAGTGTTGGGAAACGAATTAAAAGTTGATGGAAGAGCCGTTTCAAGTAACGTTACCACTCCGAGCAAGTACCATTCCAGTGATTACCGATTTCAGCTCAGGGGCTGAGAGTAGGAGGCAGATCTTTCGTCGAGAAACGGGCCTTGCAACCGAAACCGCAGAGACAAAGCAGGATCCAGCTCGGTGAAGCGGGAGGATGAGACGAAAGAATATTAGCAGACAGTTTTGAGCGGTGCCATCCTCCTTTATTCCTCTCCTTTCCTTTCGGCTCCCGTCCTTCGGCTCTCCTTCAGCTTCGTCATCTTATACTTTTAGTAGGAGAAGAAAGACGGTCCCTAATAGAATCCGCGGTCCTTTATTTACTCGGCCTCCCCTCGCGCCCCTCGCCGCTTGCACGCCAATTTTCGGTCCTCCTTTTTCTCCCGTCGAAGCTACGTCTCTTATCAAGGCGATCCTCCCACTATTCCGGTTCCCCAGGAACCCGCAGGCTCGTGACAATCCGACGAGGTTGTCTCCTTCGCAGAAAATGACAAAATCCTCTCGCGTCCTCCACCGTCATTATATCAAACGTTTTCCTTTCTCTGCTTCTTCCTCCACCGTCGGTTGCACGTTTTTTCCGGCACGGAGCGCCACGAGTCGAATACCTCGGAGCTCTCCCTTTCGTCGTTTCGGTCGATCGTCGAGAGTTCGTGTCGCTTTAATGATCCATTAATCGAGCGCCGAGACGCTTCTGCCCGGCGGAGAAGCGAGTGACCGGTGGAAAAAGAAACGAGCGAGCGCCACTCGAAGCTCGGTGCAGCAAGGAGTTAAGCTCGTTGACATCGGCACTCGTGAGTTGACTCGTGAGGTCAGCCAACCAGAGTTCGATTCCCACCGATCTTACTTTCGTACTCGGCCACTCACTTACTCGCTTCGCCCGTGGCTCGTTCGCCGGTATCGAGAGTATGCGTCGATGTGCATCGCTACCAGGGGGGTCACGTGCCGGGGTCGACTAGTTGTTTCGTCGCTATTACCACCTTTATATGCGTATCGTATTGCTACTTTGCTGTGCAAACACCGTTTTATACCGCGCCGCTTTTGACAACCGTTGAACGGAGGCTTTACATTGGATGATGGCTGATGGATGAGGAGCTCTGGGGGATTTTTGGAAACTGCAATAGGGTACTTGTCCCTATTAATGTGCCATTAAGCCGAGTTCCGGATTCATGAATTAATTATTGAATATTCTGACTTTATTTTCGTTTGCTTAAAATTTATATTAGCTTTTCAATCATTTCTATATATGGAGAAATTGTTTTCGAGTAGAATATGTTAATTTTTCATTATTTTTTAATTAAAATAAATATAGGTGTATTTGTCTCAATTAATGTGCCCTTAGAAGTGCATTGAACACATTAATGTGCCCCCCAGTTAATGTGCCTGTCCGCAATTGTGCGCCCCTAGTTAATGTGCCTGTCCGAAACTGTGTGCTCCCAGTTAATGTTTTTTAAGTAAATATTGTTAAAATCCTTATTAGTTTATACTTATAATATCCATCTTTGCTAATTTCAGAAGGTTTTCACGACAGATCTTTACGGTTCTCTGACAGTCTCAGAAACGAAAATAAGGTTAGGTTTGACGGTAACACAGTAACAGTAAGCGGACATATTGGGACACGTTAATACGGACAAGCCACAGACGTAAAAAACTGTGCATGATTCTGAGGGGTTGAAGCAAAAGACGGAAGGGGTATCAACTGTCAGCCATCTTGGGTGGTTAAACTTGTGGTGCGCTCTATGGGCAACTTTAATTACTAGTGTAGCGTCTGTAGGATACACGGACCAATCAGAAGTACGTAATTCAATTGTATAGTTTTAAATATTTCCGCGACGTTATATAAATGGCAGCACTAGTTTAACCACCCAAGATGGCTGCAAATGAAATCCCTCCCCGTGCAGAGCAGCACCCCTCTTGCCTATAGATATACTTTACGCTCAGTCCTTTAGGTCCGTGGGACAAGCCGTAAAATCTTGCGGTATTAATAGATTCACTTTAAAAAATACAAAAACGTTTTAGAAGCGTTTGTTTTGTGATATTTTAATATTTTAATAAAAGTAAACATCTTTATGATACAATGAATACTTTCTATACGTGTAAAGCATATTACTTATCAATTTATTAACTTATGATAAATACGTGTTCCTTAACGTTTCTAACAAGGTAATTGAGTAAAACCCTCGGTTTTAAAAAATTCTTACTATACTTTAAACGCTTAGAAATGCAATAGTATCTTTTGTAACACATGCATGAATAGTTTAGCTTAAATAAGAAAAATTTTTTTCATTTTTTTTCGAGGTATTCTTTTTTACGACTTATTTAAATATAAAGGCACACTAATAGGGACGGGCAGTTACTGAACTCACTGATTCACTGAAAGCTGACTGTTTGTATGTAGATTTGAATGACTTTCTGCGGTTTTTACGTATAAAATTAAAATGAAAATTGTCACTTTCAGCCAAGATATTTCTTTAATTATACAAACTTCGAACATGAATAAATAAGATGACATCGATTACCATATGAAAAGAAATTGTATTGAAAAAGCTAATGGCATGAGTTCAAGATTGAAAAAAAAACGCTACTACACAATACAATTCTGCATCGATTATGTCCATAGAATCGCAGACAGTCTCGATAATAGTCATCCGACTGTGTACACAACTTTCAATTGAACGTCCCGCAGGAATGTCGTTTGTCATATTCATAATACCTGTTATACCTAGTCAGAAGCGAAATCCCGAGTGAGTCATCCACGGTGTTCCAATCGAACTGCCAATGTTGAAAAGCGTCCAATAATTACATAACAAATCACGCGAATGCGAAAATTTGTATGCCGAAAAGCGAGTTCTTTAACAATCCCACGACGGATAACATCGAAGCAAGTTCTCCTAAGTCGATAATTAATATTCATGCGTATCGGTTTCTCTGGTGTCTATAGGGTCAGCGTTGATGTATATCGTGTCACGAGTCGAATATGCGAAATGTGCGAAGGTGACTAAGATTGTACAGTTACACGCTCGCAGCGGAGTAACTTTTGCATTGCTCCCTCGCTTATTTATCGAGTGGAATGCACAGTATTTCTGCATAGTTATCTGCGGCATTAAAAACGTATTTAATGCGTGAAACGATTTCTGAATCAAAGAATTCTCTCACGACGAGGAAACCGATCAGAGAAACAGTTCAATTCGGTGTCATGTTGTTTTACATATTCAGTTACTATTTTATAAGCGGAATTTTCCTTTAGTTACGCAGGACAATTTTGCGACGGATATTAAATAGTTGCATGAATTTAGATACTAATATTTATTTTTCTCAGTTCATCCAAAATTACAGTTATTATCCCCTGAATCCTTTAATTTTTATAGTATTTATGTTCCCATTGAAACTTCAATTTTCTCCATAATTAGCACCAATTTTCGCGGAGAACGTCACAAAGATTTCTCTTCATTGCGAAGTTTCATTAAAAGCTGCGGGATTCGGATTCAAATGGACACTTTTATTCGCAGCGTTCCGTAGAAAAAATATCTGGGAACGAAGGATGAATGGGAGTCCCAGCTTGATCCACATCACTGGGACACAAATTCTCTTCGGTATCCGCAGCGGAGGCGAGTTTTACATCGGCGTAAACGCGAATAAGCGTCCTCACCGCGTAATCTTCTCGCTGCGGTTTTGCGTCGTCGGTATTTTCCGTTAAAGCGTGACCGAGGCTCTCGGTAACGGATGTTCGTATTCAATTTTCGAATAAGAGCCGTCCTTTCAGCGGAAAATTAAATAGGCATGATGGCGAACCCCTTTTTGTTCGTCCTTCAATCTCTTATCCAACTGGGTTGGAAAAAACAGTCGCTAGAACAGCGACGAGCCGACAGACACACTACAGTTTCATGTTTTTTGGAGGAACGGTAATCTATTACCGATGGAATCGTTCTGCGTGAATGATACTGCATAACGCAACTGCAAGTTTTCTATTTCTTGACAGTCTATTTCGATTTCCGATTAATTTTCATATTTTGGTTTCATTTTTATCCGTGAAAATTGAGTTACAATTTTGTTTTATATTTTTATTTCATTTCAAACACTCGTTTAGTTGTTTAAAGAATTCCTGGATATTTAGAATTTCATTAAAAAATTATTAATCATCATAGAAAATAATTTTTCTGCCACGGAAAATAATTTTAAAATGACTTTAATGATAATTTTTTGTCGTAAAACGCACGCATAGTTACACTATAAAAAGTGTAACTAACGAAGTAATTGTCCGTCACAGAAAAGTAACGTTTACATTGCGAAGAAAAAAATTAATAGGTAAATTGCGTATGCAGTACACGAGTTTAGTTGTGTAACTATTTCATTGCACTATTATATGTCTGAGATCGATTATCGGTTTCTGCGTACTGCGCCCAGCGCCATGCGATTTTCTGCAGTCGCAACCAGGGGAACCTTGACGGCTTTAGCAATTGATGATTAGCGGTACAGTCATTCACATATTGCGATACGCCGCCACCTTAGTCGAGGCGTTTTCTCTCACGTGCATTCATAAGTGGCCGGAAAATCCTAAGATTGCATGCATTTGCTTACCCTAGTATTACCAAGTGCATCATGCATTTCAATGCAACTGCACATGTGAATGTCTATTCGAAGACTTTTATTTAAAAACTAAATAGGTATTTAAATCGTAATGATGTCTCATTATTTCATTTATATTTGAATTTTCAATTGAATTTCTACTTGGTTGAATTTTCTGCGCGTTCATAAATTATTTTTAACGAGTTCAATGTTTTTAAGGGGGAGTCTAATTTATAACGCTAAAATAACAGTAATTTTTTGAGAATTCTTTTCTCAGCAGAGCTAAACCGAATATTTGTACAACTTTGGGAATATTTTATTCTATATTCGGACTATAAAAACAATTTTTCTTTGCTAATAAAAGCAACTTTAACCACAAACTCCGTTAATTTTAATCTCCTGCTCCACCTAGAAACAACCAATCAGAACATCCGCGTTAATTAGTAAATTCTCGTTTAATTAACGGCTCGGTTCAACTCGCGCTATATTTTGAAAGCCCGACAAAGTTCGAGAGGCGACCGGCCATATCGCGCCAGAGGCGACAAGAGTTTGGCGCGCAGATGTCTTCTTCCTTCTTCAGGAAAGGGTTCGCCGCTAGAAAGTCGCGTAGCGGGTGAAAAAGAAGGCGGAAAAGAAGCGTAAGAAGCAGAAAAAAAAGAGGAGGAAGAAGGGGAGAGAGGTTCCTCGCAAGCAGGACACAAGTCGTATCGCTGACAGTTTACGACGACGGCGTTTGCATAGCGCCATGTGGCCGCTGTCTTCCCTCTTCTCTTTTCTCCCCTTCGCCTGCCGCTTCTTCTCGTCCCGAAGAAGAAAAAAAAAAAAACGTCCTCTCGTCTCCTTTGCGCCCGGAACGTGGCAATGACATTTCCGTCTACTCCGTTCCCGACCAACAGGTCGTCGCAGTGTTTTCTTCCACCCTTCTCCGTTTTTTCTTTGCCACCGTTCGTACGCAGACCGTACGACCCTCCCAAGCTTTCTTCCGTGGGGCATTTTTTTTCTTCTGAAAGACGAAAATACACACGGCAGCTTCGGGATTTACGAGAATACTAGCAGCTTTGATTCCGTGCCGGCTCACGACAGGTGCTGGCTTTGGAAAGATCGCGGAGGGACACGTGCGTCATGATCGATGAGGATTTATCGGATCGAGGGTATGGGATAAACTGCTATGAATCTGGATACTGCTTTTGCTATTCATGACTTTGTGGGAATTTTGAAGGCCCGAGATGAGTGATGAATTCAACTATGATTCAATATACAGCAAATATTGGCCCGCTGTGTGCATGCAATTAAAAACTGGCAGCAGGCATAATGTAAATGTACATACATGTAATGTATAACGCAGATCGTGCGCGTTTAGTTATTGATTTTTGCTTTCGATTCGGTTTTATTTCATTAGAAGCGAGAATGAAGATACATGAATACCTATAGTTAAAGAAGAATGAGAGAAGAATGAAACAATAAGAAAAAGCAAGAAAAGCTTCACAATGTCCTTTTATTAGATTAGCCTTAATTTTTCATATTGCACTTGCTACGATTTTTGTGTCTTTTTGACTTAATTTCAAGAAAAGTGTAAAAATTTTACTGTTTATATCTATCATTTTTTTGTTCTTCCATTAGAAATTCGTTATCTACATTCATAATAATGCGGTAATAATTAATCAACGTTCTTATGAATTAGATTTTTAAGAGGAACATAATAGAGTTAATAAGAAAATTGACATCAAAGATATTACTACAATAAAACTTCATTAGAAATTAATATTCACATTCATTATTTTTTTCCCTCATAAAAGGAATTGAAAAGCACTTTCATCCCTCATCCAGAATCAGTAACTTGTCAAATCTGTCACCCCATAGTTTCTCCCTTCAGGGCTAGTTCCACTTCGCATTCATTTTTTCCTACATATATTAATCTGCCTATCCTGGTGTCAATATGAACTAAAGCGATCAGATTTATTCATACTTAATAATCGATTTGAAGCGAATCATGCGAAACAAGTGTGTCTCTTCATAGATTTATACGAAAAAGGGTCCTCATCCCAAAGGATTCCACAGTATCGCAGACATTCCTCGTCCGTGAATGCTAACACGTGGCTGGCAGACGCTGTTCGCCTCATTGCCATCCGAGCGACTAGGTTCCGGCCTAATTGGTCTTCCGAAGCCGCTTCAGCTATATTTTGATCGACCCATATCCCCCAACGATTTTCGATCATTATCCCGCCCATTCTCGAGCCTCGTATTGATCGATCTGTTACCCCAACCTACAACGCTTCCCTCCTACAATTTTTCGAACTCTTAACTGTAGCAGTGAAGATTAATCAAACTACTTATTCCGAGGATAAGTGTAGCCACCATCCAAAACTAGTTTGCAGAAATATGGCATGGAATATGAAATTAATCGGTGGAAGGATAAAGAGTTAACGAGTATCGTATTAAGTATTGTAATACTTAAAAGAGGCTAATTTCCTACTGTGGATTTTCATGCATATTAATATTTTAACTGATGCAACTGAAGAAGTGAAGTTTTAAGAACAATGTTTTTTATTACTTTATTTATCATATTTTATTTTGTTAGAATCTACAGAAATTCATAGATTTTCATTTTCAGTGTATCTTCAACTGGTCCAGTTTAATCATCTACTAAAACAATTTGTCCATCGCTAAAAGGCAACTGCAATCTAACTAATAAACGCTTTGCTTCCAACATTCTGGATATGGCTCCAGAAAATTTCTCATAGATTTTCCCCCAGAAGATCAAACAAAAACAAACACCTAGGAGGGATTAACACTACCACATACATGTCACAAGTTTTTGCCCAAACTTTAATAGCATCGCGATGGTAAACAAATGGTCCACCAAGTCGTAAATAGAGGAGATCTATCCAAACAGTTGACAGCATGCTAGCGGTCTATGCAGCGTATATACACCTCGATTCCCACATTTTTCTCTCACGTTCATGTTGTTGCGTCAACTAGAGCCCCGACTGCGAAAGTGTATCTCCATTAACAGCCACGTTACGCTCTCAGAATGTTAAGCCTAACGACGTATCATGAGCCTATTAGCCTATCAATGAGCAACCCCTTAAGCGCGGGTAGTACGAAAATAAACTATGCCAGCCCGTGAGAACTCATCCACCTTTCTCTGCTCCCTTTCTCCCTCGGCGCGACATTCCTTCTCACACTTAGCCGCGTTAAAAGCAGACGAACTTGCGTTACACATGGTACCAGTTAACGCCGACGACGACGACGACGACAAAAACGTACTTCTCGTAGTACGTACGCGCGAGGAGCGGAATGTAACGTACGGTATCGTACTTTTAAAGAGCGCTCGAAGTTTGTTTCTAGAGTAAACATCGAGCACGCAAAGCGTTACGTCAGGCACGTGTTGAGGAACGCTTTGGGAGCTTTTTATTTATGCGTGGGAATTTCTTTGCGCTGCTTCGGACGAGCTTTTCGATGCTATGGTTGTTGCTGGTTAGTGATGCTCGTGGAGCGGATTGGAAAGTTTTCGGAATCATCGCTATGAATCGCTTTGTTTGGTTACTACTAGTGATCAGAAAATGCGCAGCCATGTTGATGTAAAACGGAAATCACAAAATACAATACAAAAGTAATAATCTAACATTACTCTTCTATTACAGGGTGTCCCAAACTTGACGCGAGAACCGGAAATGAGAGATTCCTGGGGTGATTCTAAACAACTTTTTCCTTTGCAAAAATGTCCTCCGAAGCTTTGTTAACGAGTTATTAACGAAAAACACCGACCAATAGAAGCACGAATACAGTGGATGAATTTCAGCGCGCGCCCCAACTTTGAGTAGTATTGGCCCGCCATCGTCCGCGCCATCATTAATCCGCTGTACTCGATCTCTAATTGGCCGATGTTTTTCGTTAATACCTCATTAACAAAGCTTCGGAGGACATTTTTGCAAAGGAAAAAGTTGTTTAGAATCACTCCAAAAATCTCCCATTTGCTGCTCCCGCGTCGAGTTTGGGAAACCCTGCATAATGTCTACATGCCCAACTTACAATAATCAAAACTGTATGCGAATGAAATTTCAAGAGAATAGAGAATTTCTGATAATGTCCTCATAAAGTTTGGAATCTGTTTCCAATCTATTGGAATCCACTTCGAAGTACTTTTGTTTATTTCCCAAGGTACCCAAAGAGTACCGTAACATGACATTTTAAACCACAAATATAAGCGCCATCCCATGCTCCAAATCCGAAGCACCACTTTTCGTTTCCGTTGTCGTGGTTCGACGAGCTCCTCGCAACTCACCCGTCGACTTCCTCCAGCTTCGTGAGCATACACGCACGTCCAACGTTTCCTCTTTCACAGCTGCAGAGGGTCGCTGCGGCTGCGGTCACCCGCGGCGTATGCAGCCGCGAGTCGCGTGTTAAAAAGAACGAGAAAGGGAGCCGATAGCCTGCGCCGAGTGCACGCTCATTTTTTACGAAGGACGATCGTCGTCACCATCGTCGGCGAACGTTTTACGATTGACGACCGCACGGGCCAGCGAGCGAGTGTTGCGTTTCAAAAACCGCAGAGCACATCGACGCGTCGTGCTCCATGCCCATGGGAACACGTTTTTTCTTTCCCTCTGTTTGAATTCCATTCGATACGCGATTTTCTTAACGCGAGTACCGCAGACATCTGCCTGCCGTTGAAAAAGAAAATTCGAAATGTTATTGATATTCACAGTAACTGGGTATTTTATTATGTTATTTATTAACGTACCTTTAGAGTTAGACGAACAGAAGATTTCTTAATAAAGATAATAATAATAAAACTTATCATTGGTATGCAACAATTTTATGCACAAAAATGATCAATTTTTCAATTTAAAAAATATTTCTTGATGACAATATTCAACTTCACAGAACTGAAATTAAAAGATTGATATTTGAGAAGGTAAAAATACGATCAGCTAATTCGAAGGAAATGACAAAGAGCATTTAACGTTCTTCCTGTTTTCAATCGCCACACCTGACACGTAGGCTTCTATTAGAACTGACCCATTCATGAACGGAGGAAATCCAACAGTGGTCGGGAAATAGGTTGCACGTCCAGGTGGCACAGTCTAATTAGAAGCTAATGAGAGGGTTCACTGGCCTGCCAGGTAATCCGATCTGTAGGCAAACAAGGGTTTTCCTCCACCTCCGCGTGCTCATGGACCACAGCCTCCCCCGTCGAGAAGAGCAGCCCCCGGACCCGCAGTCATATTATCCACGTGGGAAGCTCCGCTCGCACTTACCACCTTCTCATTCATAGAGCCTCTTCGCTGCCTTATCCACCTATCTTGACGGCCTCTCGATTGTCGTCCTTGCTTTGAATGCCGAATGGTCATCGATCCTGACAACGAAATCGGATGCTCGTTCTTTCAATCTCGGTCGTGTGACGAGTTCGTCGTGAAACGACACGTGCTAGGACATGACAGATAGATTATGTTAAAATGTTTATGGAGAGCTTTTCATTGCAGATGTTGGGACATTGCATTTAATTAAAATGAGTAGCATTTGTTTTAGTTTAACGGTTGAGTGGGTGATGATTGTCGCCATTGGATGAATCAATCGAGATTTGGACTTCTATTAACCAGAACTTCAAAAGTTTGGAAATTTATAGACAGAAACATTAACTCATTCCAAACTGTTGGACACTGTTGACCAACCAAAAGTGCCAGTTGGGTGTTGGTATTACATTTTATTGTACGATCACACGAAGGTTAACCCGTTACCTGTTTTTGGCTACTATAGTGCCCGCAAACTTGATGGCAGTCCTCCTCCAAGCTAGAACTGCAGTGATTCTGGGCAGTGACGTCACAATATGACGTCGGGCAATGTGAGTGGATGATTCCCCTTTACCCGCTGCAGTTTACGCTTAGAGGACGACTGCCATCAAGTTTACGGGCAATAGTACACGGCTTTAGGTTTACCACCTAGTAATATTTTAACAAAAAATACTTTTTTGTAATACAGAAGTACAACTTGCAGTCAACTGGTACAAGATTGATCACCAAATTGATAAATAATCTAAATGAAGTTGTGCAATCATGATAAAAGTCCCATAATGTAGTTCCAGTAACACCACAACACCATTCCTATCACAACCCGAACATCGCACAATCTGACAACGAAAATGGCATTCATAATTACGACGAAAATGGTCCCCAGAAAAGGTGGCAAAGAGTCGCTACGATTCAATTAACACGCAGCATCGATTACTCAATCAAGAACAATCCCCGGCTCGCAGGGCCCAGTCTCTACACGTCGAGCGGTCACGATCGAATCGCGACATCTTTCGACTCTCTCGGATTCTTATCTCGTCCCTTAATTGATCGCGTTCGTTGACCCTTAATTATTCGACAAACCGCCGACGACCCTCAGCCATCGTGTCCCCCTCCCTTTATAAACCCCGTTGCCTCCTACACCTTGTCGGCTTGGAGGGAGACGGCTCCGTTTTCTGTCGCTGACGTTCCCGATCTTAATGGATGCTAATTCGACGACCGTATTACGGTGCCGTTTCTTAATTAGCGGTCCTCACGAGCGCCGACTGCGATCAGTGTCCCGGACTAATTACACGCTCCTCCTAGGCTACCTCGGCGAGAACGCCGGGGTTGCAAACGGCTCGCGTCGTTTTCCGGGCGGTTTTCGAACCGCGGCGACGATTTTCTGTCCGCCATTCGAGCCGCGGTGAGCCCAGGCGAAGTGGGTTTTCGACGGGCCAAAGAAGCACCGGTGAGAGAGCCAGCCCATTAACATTCGGCGCGGCAAATTACAAGCCGAGACACTAATGGACTCGGTACGGGCGGTCCACAGTCCATTGATGGTGGGTGGTGATGGTGATGGCGCGGTGGTGGCAGCGACGCTGATGCCGCTGCCAGGTCGTCTCTATCATTTTGCGGGACCAACCGGGAGATGAGCTTTCGCGATACCGCGGTCGAGAGTCGTCTTCCTCGAAAAAGTGAGCGGACCCGAGGCGTTCCGCGCGACAACCGTCGATCCGCACTTTTTTCTTTCGCTGCGAGCGTCTTCGCCGGGATCTAGAATCGTCTTTTGCTTTTAGGGATCCAGGATTAGAGGCTTGGTCCCCTGGGCTCGAAGCCTATTGGTCGGATAGCGCCAATTCACGGACGATGAGAATTTATCGGGTGGAATGTCGATCGGGTTCCCGCTGCGCGAATACGATTTTGCAATTTCAGCTTCACGCCGCGTTAATCGAAACCTGTCCGCGAATGTTGCCCCGTAAACAACCACCAGCGTCTCGGAGCGGCTGGTCGAAAACCAGAGGAACTGGATAAATGCTTTCACGCGTCGTTGAGTGTTTAACTAATTACGACACCATCGGTCGGTTTCCCGCGCTTATTTCAATATTCATAATGGGAGTGTGAATTTCTGACGCGAGAAGAACGAGTTCGAATTTTTACCGGGATCCAGACTCGCCTAGTTCTGGGGTTGCGCGGACAGGAGGAGGGAAATAAAGTTGCGAGAGGAAGTTTATCTAGAAGTAGTTGACATTTCGAGATTATATGGGATAATTGTGAAATATTGGCGTTATCACCGTCTCGTGAGAAATGTACAAGCTGGGGTTATGTTGACTTTGTTTAGTGAGCCCTACGGGTGGAAATTGGGCGAATTTATTAGAACATAGTAGTGGAATCTCACGTTTTGAATTCTGTTTTGTTCTTCTTAACACTCTTTTTATATTTTGAAAATAAAGAAGTTTTGTTATTAAAATGATGGTGTTGTTCTTCCTTAAGTAAATTTTAAAAGTTTCAATAATTTTAATGGTTTTAAGAGTACTTAATAACAATTTGAAGGACTTAAGAAAAATTTTATTTTGAATTTGTATTTTCGTAATAAAAAAATTAGATTTAAAATTGCACTCGTTTAAGAAAATTTTTAACTGGAATTGTAGTCTTCCTATTAATCATACTTTAAGACTAGATTAAAATTGTGATTGTTTCAGGTTTAAACTGTAGCTAAAAATAATATATCTAAGGGAAAGGAACATTAGTGCCTAATCTTCACACTGTTTGTCAATTTTAACAAAGGTGTAACATATTTAGGGATTCGATATCATTTTCAGGGCTCTGTGAAGTATTTGAACTCAAATTTCTCTGATTTATATTGAAGAATAGGTATATTGAAAGAATTTTAGCAGGAACAATTGAAATTGTTTTTCCATTAATTGAATTTCGTCATTGCATATGTAGTAGAACGATTATTATTCTTCAAAACTATTATATATGATTTTCAAACATCATTATTATTCAAATTAGAATTCACTGTCTATTATTCATTAAAGGAAATATATAAAATTCGAATTAAAAATTCTTGATCATCGTATGAATTACTCACATCAGCAAAATATCACACTCCAACAGCCTCACCATTTTTGTATCTGTTTAAATAAACATTCTTAGTATTATGCAAAATTAATTTTTACAAACATTGCTATTTTATACATTCCACTCTTTTATGCTTTCAAAATGAAAGAGGATCACATGATATATTTTATACCTATAGTATAATTCTTGTCAAAAGTTACAAACTGAAACCGATGTTCCCGAATCACTTAACAGCAAAGTTAAGCAAGTTTTCACCGCATCCCAAAGAGTCACCAAAAAACCGCATACAAGATAAACGATAATTTGACATTCCCCAAAAAAAGTGCGTTTAACTCAGCGGCTTCTGTGACAGCCAGAAACCGAAATATTTCAATTCCTTTGAACTCCTCGAGCCTTCCTGATTAAGAAACAGACCGGTCATCCAGTTCCATGCCATAAAACCGTCGGAGTGCTAAAAACGATTTAATCATCGTCATATTTCTCCACCTCCGGCGCGGCGGATCCGCGCGCGCGCGCGCAGCCAACTGTGGTATCGATGACATTGAGTGATCGATCAAGTCGCGCGAAAAAATTAGCGCGGTTTCACCGAAAGGACCCGGCGGATCGCGCCGGGCCGCGTTTCACGAAGCGCAATTGGCCGTGTTCGCGGCGTCCGGAAAAACTGGCGGTGCGCATTCGCGATTGCAAAAAGCCCCCCTCCGATATCGGGAGCAGGACGAGTGGTTAATGCGAGCGACGAAGCGTGTTGCTCGCCTAACAGCCACCAATAACAGCTGCCCTCGCCTCTTCCACCGCGGCTACCCTTCCTTGTCCCTTCGTCGCGTTCCTTCTCGCCGTCCTCGTCCCTGCGGCTCTCTCCCCTCTTCGGGGAGTTCTTGCTCTTCAGCTTTTTCCATCGGGCTCCGCGAAGTAATTCGAGCTCGTGCCAAAAGAAATCGGGGAATTCGCCGCGGCCGAATGCGCTCGAATTCGACGGTTCCGCTCCCAAATTCGACCATCTCGCTGTCGGGGTCCGCGCGGAGACGTTACCTTTATTTTCGCTGCTTCGTTTCTTATTAAGCTCCGTCGTTCTCTTCTATCCAGTCGCTCTCGTGCGCGGATTTGCCTCGTTTTTTCTTCGCATGCTAAAGTTGGACGGATGCGTTTGGGAAATTGATTTTTGTGATTGATAAGTCGCGGGGACGTGGAAGAAATTAACGCTAGATTTACCAGACCAGTCATTTTGACCGGTACTGATATAAGTGTCAATAACAAAAAATATATTTGTTACGAATATATTGTATATAAAGTAACATTAAGTTCATAAAATGTATTCTCTACTTATAGCTACAGAAGTCATAACATCATTTCGAAAAGCAAATGTTACATGCAGTAGGAATTTTGAATTGAAATTGCACGACCAGTCAAAATGACTGGTCTGGTAAATCTAGTGTTAAGAGAATAGAACAACCTTAGAATTTTCAGATAATCGATGTTTGAATTTTTATATATTTCAGTAGTTACATCTTTTTCGTGTGTTTTCACCCAATAAGAATCCAAGCGGATTTGCTTAACACACCGAAAATGTTGCGTTAACGCAATATTGGACTTTAATGGGTTAAGAGTAGTTTAAATTAGAAATGTTTGCTCGCAAGCTTTTTTATTAAATAATAATAAGTAGATACTCTGCAGAGAAGAGAACATATCATTTTTATTAGAACAGCAAATAAGAAATACAAGAGACGGATAGATTCAGTAATATTTAGGGCAATCTTGAAAATCATCCTGAAATACAGGATGCACGATCGACCGGCAGGATTCTGCGCGAGATCCTCAATTTATGACGCCGCAACTCGTTTTGCTCGCGCTTCGTTTTCTGTTCGTCTGGGACTGCAATGTTATTACCAGCTAAGTGGACGATTCGTAATGACACCGGAGGCTGCCATTTTAGTGCTAAGTGCCGCGCATTATCGACAAGGGATGACGGTAGTCCGTTTTATATTTTTTCCCCTTCCATCTTATTTCCTATAAATCGCGGAGGGACGTCGATCGCTGTATCAAACTTGCGATTCACTGATAAATCCTTACTCAGGGAGCTCGCATATGGTGATAAACGTGGTTCTGCGAAATATGTCTGACGCTGTAGAGGAAATAAAGCGGTACGAGAAAAATATTTTCACCATATAATAAGACAGAGGAAGAAATTTATGTAACCTGCAAAAAGTATGAGCAAACTGTTGTCCACTAAAAATTTGGTTGAGTATTATATAACAGATAAGTTGTTGCATAAATCACAGGCTAACCGAATGGAAAGGAATGAGAAGAAGTGTTTACGTAAACGTTGAAATTTTGTGGTTTTGAATAAATTATAAGTGAATACATTATAAGTATTGTTTTCGTGATGAACAATGCTAGTAAGAACATTTACAATTAGCAGCTTCCATTTGTATTCATAGTTTATTTGTAAGTAAATTGCAAACATCATATGAATATAGTTTAAGTATTCATGAATAACTTATTAATCTAGGTCAGAATAAGAATTATTAAATAAATAAATAATTTTTTCCTTAATAACTTCTAATAAAAAAAATGCGAAAGTATTCGACACCACGTGGTGCTTTAACGTCTGAATTTTGTCCCCCAAAATTCCCGCGAATTTCGATCGGTGTTTCCTGGCTAATTAAACGTCGAACGATCGGCAAAGTCTCTTTTTCAGCGCGTTGCGCAAAGCGTAATTTCAGATGCTCGTTTAGATAACGCGCTGCGAAATCGCACGGCCATTTGTCATGTCCCGTAAGCAGGAAGAGACAGTACGAAGGCGGGTGAAGGGCTCTTCTTGGATTTACGAGGCAATTTCGGCTGGCGATCCGTTAATTTCCGGACGATGTGTCGCGATAACTTCGTGGAAGTCGCTGTTATCGATTTTTTTTCGGAGATCTCTTTCACGGCATCTCGAAACCGCTCTACAATTGAAGGTAGCTTTCTAAACCTTGGACGTTCCTTTCAAAAACACCTGACATGTAACCATTATTATTGTCAGAATTCAGAATATCATTGTGAACATTGACAACTAATTGTTGAATTGTCAGGAAACAAAAACCATGAGTAATAGTAGTAATTTCTTTAGATTTTATTCGACATTAGATAAACTAATAAAAAAGAAACTAATTGTAAGTATGACTGAGTAAAAAATGCCTCGAAGACTGAGGATTAATTACCGGCCAATAGTGTTAATTTTGAATTCCCTTCGAGAGCACAATAAGTTCTTAGTCAATCATTGGAAAAAACATTTGACATGCTGAGGAAATTTTCATCTATACATTTCAATTTTTGGATTATTGTCTCTGTAAAAGGCTGTAAGTTATGGTAAAAGTGACAATAATATAGGAGTAGGATAATTAGGCTTACATTTTTATTTTTTTCAAGGTAGATAACAAGCAGGAAATGAAATCAGCTTTATATAAACATAACAATATTTCATAAATATAAGAATTAATTTATGCTTTTTGTGTATTTTTCAAAATCCTAAGTCTAAAAGTTACCTGACTAGAATATTTACCTATTATACCATATTATACATATAGTTTTTATATAATTCTATGGAAAACAAGCGTGTTGAATTTATAGAAACGTGTTACTGACCACTCAGAAATAATAATCATTTAGCTACTTAGATTAAACCACCACACAGATCTAATAAATAATATTGAAAAAATCTACAGAATTAGATAATCTATACTTAAACATTTGCATTTAATTTCCTGCTTTTTCAATTTATTTCCAAATTTTTCTAATTATTTCCGTCAATGTTTAATTGCTTCACTTCCTAATATCCCGCGCGCCTCTCACGCCGAAGAAAGACTAATATTTCTAAACACAGTGGCACCTAATTTGTCGTGTGAAAGAGAGACGAGAACGAGGAAGAGACCACGGAAATTAACATGGAACCGGCGCAGAGTTTGCACTCCCACGTAGCGAGATACATGATTCATCGGCGTCATCTTAATTGTCTTACTTCATTCAGCGAAAGTCGCGAAAACTCTATCGTTTGACTATCAACCGCGAAGAAAACGCGGATCTCGTTTGCACGCTTTCCGGCTGGAAGACTACACGCGTTCGTGTTTACCGAAAACTTCATATTTTATCGACCAATTAGAACCCATCTGCGGGATATCATAAACGCATTAGATACTGAAAATGTGTTAAGCAGTCAAAGAATCGGGGTTTGTTTGAGTTATGAATTAACGCAACCATTTTCCTAGCATGTGCCGCTCTTTGTCGAAGAAAATATTAGAATGTACTATAAAAGACGATAATTAATATGGAACTACTGTTTAGTTTGGCAGGATTTAAGCTTGATTTACAATTATAAGTTATAAAGCTAACAGATTCTTATTTATTTAAAACCTTGTGGCACGTTCCTATTTTACTAGGTACCCAGAAGTTTTTAATTCCAACTTTCGTGTCGGATTAAAACAGTTTCTGTCTTGTTTTCAGTAATGAACAGAATAGAAACGTTATAATCATTTCGCATGATTAGGTCTGATGTTATACTTAACAAGCCTCGGCGAAACTCTAAACGTTGAACGGCTTCGTAATTGCAGATGGTTGTAATTAAGTCGCGTCCCTGAGTGATCTACTTTATGAAACAAAGTACTTTTTTGAGAACATTTTACATAGAAGAGCGCTAGGAAATTGTAGCTCTCATAAAAATTAAACGAGCTCCACGACGCAATAGAAATTTGAGGACAGAATACTCGCGATTCTCCTAAACAAGTTTTAATTCTGTCAGATTAATTTAATTACTTACTTACAAAAGATATGACACTGTTATTTTTTCATAATTAGTAGGCAAACTAAATCAAATCATAATTTTTCACTGTTTTCGATTTCCAGAAAATTAAAAAAAAATTATGAAATACTTATCAAAATTTCTACTGCATTATCCAGTTATAAAATAAATATTTAAAATATTTTTTAATAGAAACAAAATTTTCAGGATTTTGAAATTTTTGTTTGTCTCATCAGTGATTCAGTCCTGAATTTTGTTTCTAGTTACATAAATGTTTATAATTTTCTCAAGGTTTTCGAAAGCAGAAACCAAATCAACCAAGGAAATATTATAAATAAATTACTCAACTGAAGAATGCAAATTCTCCACGGAGGGTTTGAACACAATATTATGCCAGGTTCCACAGCGCATCGAATCTAATTTTATGAAAAAAAAAAAAAAAAGATTAAATGACCAGCGAGATGAGCATCTGCAGACCAAAGGCCTCTGTCTGCCCCGTGACAGAATTAGTTGCAGGCAATTCGAATTGAAATGCGAATCGATACGAGGGTCTGCTCGCAGCGAACGGATCTCGTATCTTCGAATACACATCCAGCGATGAGGGTGTGCTGTTTTCGATCTCGCAGTATCATTGATTCGGAATCTCGATCGCGTGTGTGTCGATCGATTTATCAAGCTTCTGCCTCAGAAGATACTGGGATACCATTGACTGACAATAATAAACGATGATTGAAATCGCGAGACTTGTTTTCGATCGCGATGGGATCTATAATACGAGCAGAAACGCTCGGGTTATTGTCTATCTTTTGAAAATGGGTTGTTATAGTTGTTGATGTGTTGGATATTGTTTTGTTGAACATGAACAATATAGTTCAGTGTAAGGACTGTGGGATTTTTTGTAACGTGAAATATTCTATTGTACTAGGTTGTGTAATTCTATACAGAATTTGTCTAATCAATGATATGTGCAGCATTTGCTGCTTCCCCTGTATCATATTTATCTATCCCAGCTAATATAGACAACAGTTCCAGACTTATTACAAATAAACTTACTATGAACTTTTAGTTTCTTGTAACATTTTTGTTAAATAATTTTTATTTCGAAATAACTAAAACGAGAACGGAAAATGTTTTAGATGTCTAACATTAAATGATTACTGCCTTATTATATAGTTTCTAACTTTTGCATTCAAGTTAGATTGGCTTAAAAAGAGATATAATAACTGGAGCTTAACAAATTTTTAAGTTGTTAAATCTTAATGCTGAGTCAAATAATTCCTCATAGGTTAAAAGAAGTAATATGACAGAAAGAATGTCAGTGAATATGAAACAAAAATTTCAATACTGATATCTTTTTTCGTTGCTTAAAAAAATTCATATACCACACATATTTTGATCTGAATCAGAGTCTGCTTTTCAGAACGTCATGAAAGGAATCCTTTCATAGATTTCTGAAATCCAAATCTTTTATGATTTTACTGCCGTCGTAAATTCCTCAGGAACAAGTATTAACCAAGTGTGAAGTGTGATTACGTGATAATGAATCCTTTGATCCGAAAAAGCATAGTTTAGAGAAGGATTCATGTTACTTAAATTACACGGCTTCATCATAAAACAGCAAATTCATTTCAATTGCATATAACTATGCCTCAAGATTAAAAGAATTTTTAATTCTTTATGGAATTGTGTAAATATCAAACAGTCAATAATAGAAAAGTGTTTTAAGTGTTTTGTTGCTTGAGATTATGTTAAGTTCTTCCTAAAACTGCACATTGAAGTAAACCTTTGATGAAGTAAAAATGACAATGATTTATCGCATTTAAGTAGGTCAGAGACATATTTCTGCTTACTATAAACTTGTCTTTAACTGGTGAGCCTATATCGAGAGAAAGCTATATACTCCACTATAACTTGACACATTTTGTCATCACAAAGCTCAAAACTAAATTTAAAACCATATTTTTAAGAAACATGGACTCGTTGAATTTTTCTTGTACACAATTTACTTCAAGTCGACCACGTCTTAACCCTGCAACGTTCCTTTTAAAAGTCTAAATTTCTAAGAACATTAATCATTACCTCATAATTATAAATATTAGAAGTATGCAAAAATTTTCATCGTTTTCTTCACAAATTTCTTTGTTAATATATTATTAACCGCATAATATTTTTTAGTCAAAACTTTTTCCGCTACTTTCTAATACATTTCCCTACCATTCCGACAAAACGAGGACACTACATAAAAAGAAATCCTTATTTTTTTAAATGATGAAGTTATAAATCAATTTTTTAAGTTTCTCAGGATTTTGAAATCGCGTTTTGGAAAGATTGTATTGCATAAAACGGAACAAATGAAAATCTGATATCGCTACATATGGTGAATATGCAGGCTATGCCAACATTTCCCATCCAAGTTTCATTAACTTTTCACGAGTCATCAAAGCAACATGGGACTGCAAGATTATCTTGTTTCATTTCGTCGTGAAATTTTCCCAAGAATTCATCGTTTAAATATTAAATGCATAACATAATTATTATTGATATTTCATTATTATTATTAATTAAAATATCCCTTTATTTTTCATCGCAATGTCAATTGCGACAACCTTCACAACTAAAGTTCAAACGATGGACACTTTCGCAAACTCCTAGTCTACAAGGCTAAATGTTGATAGCAAAACTAATTTGTTTACATTTTTCTTAAAATTGAATCAATTGGATCAAAGAAGACCTGTAGCAGTATTAATTTAAAATTCTCTTTCTTCACATTCTAATTTCTGAAATAATTCTTTGATTCTCCACTTATCCAGCAAAGAAATGAAGAAACAGTAGTGTCGAACCGACGCATCCGCCGGGACACAGGTTCCAGCTTCTTGCAGCGTGTATATCCTCACTTCTCCAGGTTCGCGCAAAAATCGCGGACATAATCGTTCCACTATCGACGACTATTCACCTGTCCGCGGCATAATTCACTGCGTCGAGTTGTTGGCCGCGGAGCGACATCGACGCATGGGTTTCACGGCATTCCATGCGAGTGTTTACAGACTGATCGAGAGTCCTGGCGACGATCCTGCAGCAAATACAAGTCGTCCTTCCGTTCTTCTTTCGGGCCGATTTTCTTGCCGCCCCGCTGCACGATCTATCCTTATAGATCGGGGGCCGCCTCGACTCTCCACATATAGAAACCCGAATAGAGGGGAACCGGCGAGGGGGGTCGATCACGGAGAACACCTGGGTATGTCGTACACGGGGGCCTACCCGGTTCAAATTCATTTTTTTTTTTTTCTCTCGGATGAAACTACGCGCGGGGAAGCGATCGAACATTTTTAGCGGCAGTGAAAGGAGCGCGAGTATTTCGCAATTGTCGTCGCGGTTTTTGTCAATGATTCCGAGTAACGATTATTTTATCGAGCAGGAATCTTGATTAGCGATCGAAGCTTTCTTTCGATTTGTTTAAGGTTTTACATCTTGGACTCAAAGATCAATGACTCTTGTTTCTATTTCAAAAAACAAAAAAGAAAAAAAAGAAAAAGGAAAAAAAAGAAAAAGAAAAAGAAAGAAAGAAAGAAAGGAAAAGGGAAAAAAGGAAGAGGAAAAGGAAAATTGTATCAAGTTCTGGAGGAAGTGTTGAGCTTAGACTCGAACAATGTCGACGATAAGATAAAAATTGAAGAAACAGACGCATCCAGGGTTCGTAGATCGCGATTGATACGCGTTATGCGCACGCACGTCGAGCGGAATAAATCTTGCGGCGTGTCGCGGTTCCGCCTCGAGGTTGCCCATTACCGGACAGCATGGTCAACCATAAAGTGCCTTCGTTTCTTTTTCCTTTAAGCAACGCTGCCCTACGACGGGCAACAAAGCAGAATGATGATGCTACTGGACGGAACTTTACTGCCCGTGAAGCCTCTGATTGATACATGCTGCGCGTGCACACTGCCCTTTGATGCAATCATATTCGCGTGCAGATGAATACACGCGAAGCAACAGTAGCGTGGTTCGCTTGTAACTGGCGGTATCGTTGGTGGTCCACGGTTTTCAACGGTGTTAAGGGGAAATATAGCAGTAGATTTTCATGTTTGAGGTGGATAGTTATTGCGGGAGGAATGGAGAATGTATTTATTTATAGTGGTATCGAGTTTTATGAAGCTTCCTTGGCATTGACAATGACATTACTACGCAATATGATTTTTACGCGCAAGGTAGTTGCATATCTGAATTTCATTAATAGTTAGTAAGAGTTATGTGACTATATGATTTGTTTAAAGTGACTTTTATATGCGATTTTATTAAGAAGTATGTATGAAACTCATACAAGTATAAAAGATTCACTAAAAACTGTTCTTCTTTTCTATATGAAAAGAAAAATTAAAATTGCGATTTCCTAACGATGTCATTTAATAACAAATAAAACTTATTGCACTATAATAAGTACGATTATTACAATAAAGCCAAAAAAAAAGTTTAACCGTTAATTTACTATATTTTAGAACATAATTTTTTAAATAAATTTTCGTTTTACTTTCTTAAGATAAATAAATACGTCATTTAGCCACATTAAGAAAAATAAACGCAGATAAATTATAAGATTGTAGAATGAATCCAAGTTTATTCGAAATGCAAAGACTGAATTTGTATCTATTTTTCAAGTTCTTTATTCTGATACTACAGATCTGCAGAAAATAGTAAAGGAAAGAAAAAGTCTGAAATTATGTTTTCGCTAAACCATGAAACGCGTGTCCCACATTCGTTAACAAAATTACTGTCCGCTTTTCAAAGTGCGACACACGATAGTATAATTACGGCGTACTTGACACTGTATCATGGCGAGATGACTACATTCACGTCGCTTGAAGGAGTGGTGTATAAACGATCCAAGTTTATACACTGTCGTGTAAACGTCAGTGGGATTGAATTTATTTTATCATAAAGATAATGTATTTCTTACAGACGTATTTTTTTAAAAACGTTATCTAATTATAAGATATATCTTCATTATGAGGAAATAATGATAATTAGGAAGTATTTATGCATATTGCTGATGCTGCCATACTTTAAATGGTTCAATTAGAATCCTGTAATTTAATATTTAACTTTGTGAAAGTTCGTCATTTTTCAATTGAAATTTTTATTTAACCTTATTAAAGTAGAATGCAAAATAGTCTGCGACTGAACCTCGACTTTTGCTACCCTCTCTTTGTAAAATTCTGTAACGAACGTCTTGTTTGTTATTTTAGTTGCATTTAGCAATAAAGACATCAAAATTAAAATTCCATAATTTTTAGTTTGTTATTGAATTTTAATTAGAAGTAAGAATTCAATAACAAAGTTTTAGGAAGTTTCTTTATACAGAATTGGAAATCACAATTAATGTAAAAATATAAACAGTGAATGAAACATTTATATTTCGGTATTAAACAGATTTTTATGGCAGTTCAAGTTATTAAATAGTTTGTCTTTATTGTCTAATGTAACTTTTAATTCAGTTTTGAGTGTTAGTTTTACAATTATTTTAATAAATAAAGAAGTTTCTTCTCAGTTGATCAATATAACTTGAAAATTAGAATGAAAAATTTTGGAAATCGCACATCTATTTTAAATAAACTAAAAATTTGAAAACTAAAAATTTATCCGCCTCCTGATTTTTAAGTTGGTTTTTAAGTTAAATTGTCATTTTCTTCTTCATCTGTTCAATTTAATTTTAGAATAAATGAAAGGGTTAAGATCAGTCCAATGAAGCCATTTTCTATCCATATAAAAAAACCACTAACAACCCAATTTTCTTTTTTGCTTGAACTATCATTAATTACATAATACAGTGTTTTAACTATTTTAAATTATTTAAACTATTTAAATCCCTTAAACGTTACGTCATACATATAATTTGCCATAATTAAGACAATACATAGCGAGAATGATGGATATATCCGCATTATGAAAATTCTTATGCAGATATCTCAATGTACATACGTCGGATATGTCAGCTTGTGCTTGTGCGTATTGTATTGTATTTCTTGTGAGAAATTCCTCTTCTTGTTCTCCTTACAAGAAACATTACGATGCACAAAATTATTTATGACGCATGAACTAATTTCATGTAATGACATCAGCGACGAAAACTTTGCACCATTCGAGGCTCATTTTCGACCACGAATCATATAATGCCTAACAAGGAAAGTTATCTAGGTATCCAATTTGTAGAACTATATAACAAATATCTTTAATATTTCTGTATATTTAATTTTTTCTGCAATAATTCTGTAAGTAATGTCCAATAAAATTGTTTAGCATTCTGTAATCTCAACGAACCAATTTCCACGCTATAGAGAAAAGTGTTTTACAGGTTTAGTTAAATTTTCATTAAAAATATTGATCAGTTTCTTAATTATCATGTTCACCGTCTTAAAAAAACACAAAATTGATCAATTTACACCATCATTATACCTCTAATGATATCCAGAGATATCCATAAAAATAGGTTTCGCACTCAAACTTTGGCGGTGGTTTTCACCCCTTCACCGTGAATGATGGCAGATAAAAAAAAATATGCGTCAAATATTTTCAATGAAAACTACATTATAGCGAAGTGACATCAAAATCGGTGACTGACTCTTCGGTACGTTCCCTTCCAAGTCTAGTATTCCCTTAGAACCCCGTGGACATATCTTGACCCTTCCTCGATCTTCCCAGGCTTCGAGAATCGATCTTCCGAAACGTTCCCAGAACTCATTACTCGCCACCGTCGACTGATAGTATTCCGTTACAAAACATGCGTTGTAGCAGAGACTAGCTGCCTTCCTAAAATAATACGTACCGTAGGTGGTACACGCGTAGCTACACGCGACACCGATGTGGCACCACGTTGCGTTCGTTACGTCCCTGTCGCGCTCAGAAGGGAATATTCACGGATAGAAGTCAATAAATCCCAGCCGACGCAACGGTGCTCAAACGTGCTCTCGAGCCGGGCCAAGAAGAAACTCGCTGCCGGCAAATAATGGCCGTGGAATCGTCGCTTCCGTTTATAGAGATACCGGCTGCAGGCTTTCTAAGCGGTCGCATACGCGATATCCTCCGCAGAAGAAGCATCTCCGTCGAGTCTGACGCGGTACCGACTCGGAACCAGCTGTGCCCCATCGACAATGGACGCCGCTGGCTTCTTGTGTTGCGCTCGTTGGCGGCCATCGTTGCCTACATTTTTATTTACGCCATAAAATCGAAGATGCCTGGTTTTACGGGGAGTTCCGTTGCTCGACTGCGGTAGGAAGACGTGAAAGGTGGGAATGGAATTTTCGGAGGAATCGCGGCGAGTTGATGTTTCTATTGCGAAACCCGACTGTCGGGGTTGGATGGCGGTGTCTGCTTGTCGGACGCGGTGATTCCATTTTTTATTGGGTGGTTTTAGTGTTTGGGATATGAGTAGACAGCGGATTTTATGCATTTATGGCAATGTTGAAAAATGTATGAAAAAAGTCTGCGAGACTGTTCACATACACCAAAATGTGCAAAATATCAATAATATTCAAGGTAAAATGTTTAGAACATTAAATATAGTATTTTTCAAGTTCCAATTCTTTATCTGTGTTTATAAAAATTGTATTTTGCATAAAGATCCACTGTCTAAAGTCTTGTCGTGGTTCTTCGGGAGAATATTAACCTTCTATAACCAGATTTCCTCTTCGTAATTACGAAATTATGCTGGAATAACAATTGTGAATATTATTCGTTGAATGGTTTGGTTACATCAAGTATAATGATTTGTTTGCATTTCACATACACTTATTGACAAAAGTTAAGAAAATAGAATAATCGGTTGGGAACTATTGCGTATTCTTTATCTTTTGAGATACAACTCAAAATCAATTGTAGCTTTTATACATCTGTATTAAAAATAAGTTTATTGTATGTTGATGTATGAAAAGTTATTTTTATCTTAAAAGTTATTTTAAACCTATTTTTAATTCCAACCTATGTATCTAATTGAAAGAAAATAAAGAATATACAATATATAGTAATTCCCGATGATTATTTTTTGTCAGTAAGTGTAAAAATGAAAATCAACTATCAATTTGTCACTATTTAAATTATACTTCGCCTTAAAATTGTCCATTTTTGTTATTTAAAAATTTAGACACGTATATATTTATCTCTTCAGTGTTCTTAAGCGGTTTCACATTGAAAGTATTTTATAATGTGCGTAATAAATAAAGATCGAATGAAGTAGTGGAGCCTGACAAATATGGTGAGTGGGATAAAACATCACGTCCAATATAATATACCTACCATAATTTTTGTCACGTTGTTAAAGATGTGATTAAAGATGATGGGAAGTAATTCCTTTTCTGGGTATAAATGATAATTATTTTTCTTATGTGACTGCTTGTAATTGATCCAATTGTGAAGAATATTTTTTGCTATCAGATGAAGTTTCATGATAAAGTACTCATTCATAATTCCACCAAAGAGAGAGTATAACCTTTTCGGGTGTAAACCAATTATGGCAGTAATTAGTGGTATTTCAATGTTTCAGAACAAATGTTCTGGATTCAACCAATATTTTCTTTTTATCACATTATCAATTATGATGCATCATTCAATTACACATTTCAAAATGCGTACTGTCATCGACATAATAGAATTAATTACAATATTTTTTGGGATGTTAAACAGGTAACGAAATGCTGAAGGTGAAGATGTTTAAAAAAAAACTTAAAATCTAATTAGTCATTCGTGTATTTGACTCTAGAAATTCTTGTAGTTTTTGAGAAAGTTTGAAAGTTTTTTTAAATAATATTTCGCATTGTTTTATACGAAACAAACGTTTATTTTGACCCGTTTGTGTATACTATAACTTATAATAAAAAATAACTATGCTTCATTTGGAACAGAAGCGACAGAAGTCTACATACAATTCGCAAACCGTGATATTTCAGAGAATATAAAATTTTCTATAACAACGAAAGTGCTAGATATCCTATTCATCGAAGTTAGAAACATTCTAAGAAAATTGCGGTATTCGTTTAACACGCTTCTTAAGAAACATTATCTTAATGATGCATTAACGTTCATTCATTTATTCCAAGGAACGTGTAATTATTTATAGGAATCTACATAGGCTTCACTAATTTTAATATAAAAACAACTAACATTCAACATGATATTGTAAAAAACTCTTCCATATTTTCTAAAATATTTCAAGTTATTTAAACAGTTATGGAAAGAATAAGCAAACTATTCTTTATATGCAAAACGGTACAACTTTTTACAATATTAGAAACAAAAGATTGATTACAAGTAAATCAAAATCTGGTCTATCCACTCTTCATATTTCTCGCGTATTAATTAAAATTCTAGTCTTTTGCCATTCTGATAAAGTAACATGTTCTCTTTTTTTACTAAAGAATGCAATTTAAAGAGTCCATCTAAAAAAATCCATTTTCTCTATCCGACTTTTATTTCTTTCGGGTGCTATTTACTTTTCACTCAAATTCAATTCCAGTTTCCCACGAATCCAATCTGTTATTATTAATGACTTAGCATCGTTGAATAATGATACAAGATATAAGATGTTAATATCCAAGAGAGCCAAAGATAACATTAAAATTCTCTACAGTCATGATATCTTCACAGAAATGGATTTTAAAATTCGAAAATCTCGCCACGCTAACATTTTGCAATTTTAATCTTCACCTCGACGGAAATACACTAATTTACCGGTCAATAACTGGCACATTATCTCAATAGAAAAGAAACGATATGTAACTTAAAATAAAAAACACGTCAATCTTGATATGCAAATCACCTGTGAGTCATCTTACGACTTGCTCGAGCGATCATACATAAATTCCAACGTGTCGCGCAAGAAACTGCGATTCCCTCGAGTTCTACGACGGAGGTGAACAAGTCGTTCCACTCTGTGAGTCGCTCCAATTTGTCGATTGTCGTTAAAGACCAGTCGAAGAATATTTGACCTCCAAAGTAGGAGCGACGAAGGTTCCATTTACGTAGAATTCTTGTATCTTTCACAAGCTATTTTTAGTCCCTGAATTCCTCAGAAAATTTAGAATCACTGGTGAAGGTCATCAAATTATGTCCACAGAAAGTTTAGAAAAAAGAGAAAAGGGAAAAGAATTCTTTCAAAGAGATTGATGAAGACTAATATTTTGGGACAGATAAAATCGAATAAATTATTTTCAAATTCTAGGATTCAGAAAGAAGATTACAACGAATTAATGAACTTAGTAATATATTCTCTATATCTAAATACATTTTTATTACAACTACTATAGTTTTATTTTCCTATCATCTACAATAAAGAAGAAACTGAACCATATAACATTTCTAGAAAAATCAGTACGAAAATATTTAACAAAGAGCTTTTCTAGTTGTCATTGTAAAGGTATTAGCGACAGACTTCTGAAATTTCAGTGCTTAAGGGCATCAAAAAGTGAATTCGCTGGCGATTATACTACTCAAGGGTGGCACAACAACCCCGCTGATAATCCAGAGATTAGGGACTCGATTCTCGTTCCTTTCGCGCATCGATAGCTTTCCGGACAACGAAGATCGACTTCAGACTACAATAAGAGTTCTCGAACCGAGATCATTAGGACTCCTTAGAAAGTAGCTTTCCTTTGGGCCCGCAGGCAGGGCAGGACGATGTCCTAGCTTCACCTTTTCGGTCCCAGTGAAAGTTATCGACCTCGTAGATTGTAGGACCTAGAAGATCCTTCGCTCTGCGGTTTCCCTCAAATTGCCTCGAGGCTTTCTTTCGGCGTTTTAAAAATACACTCCACAGGAATAGATTCTGGCGTGACGGAAATGAGCGATCGAGGGAAATTATGTAGGAAAAGTTTAATTAGAAGGTTGGGACAAGGGGAGTTCGAAGCGTATAATTTGAGAGGGTGAAGTGTTTCTTTGAATCACGTTGAGGGGAGAGTGCTGGAAGAAGTCTGAGAACTTGTCGGTTTAGTGCGAATTCTGCGGTTCAAATTTTGGGTGCATAGTTGCGATGCATGACTGCATGCGTTTGCTAACCACCGCAAAGATTCTCCATTCTCGGAACCCTTTGTGGAAGTCTTGACCGCAACAATGGTCATTCCATATCACGAGAAAGTAATAGTTCTCTTTGGAATCGCCTAGCTAAAGGTTGAGGGATTTCTTTGTAGACATTTGCCACTTTGTTCCCTTTCGATTTGTTACGTGGAAACTGAAAAGAAGTAAGAGGAACTGAAGTTTAATAGTTTGCGTATTTTTAGAAGATCAGTTTTGGAGCATATAGTTTTTTTTTTTACAACTAATAGAATTTTTTATTGGATCACAGTAAATTTTTAATTGGAGACTTTAGAGGGTAAAACTTTTATGTTGACAAATACTAAGTTCTTACTTAATTGAAATTCAAAATTATTTTCTCTGCATTTTTTATTAAATGATGACAAATACTGTTGCTATATTTTTTTACCGATCTGCAGGATATTAAAATTATTTTTACTTTTAATCTTTAAAGAAAAATGTTGGAAAAAATTTTACATGTATTCTTATTGTTTTCTTTGAAACTTTGAATACTTCAATTATTTGCAACTATCAAAATATATGGAAATATGAAAATTCACGAAATTAATTTCAATCCTCATATTCTTAAACTTTTGTCAATGCTTCAATGTCATTATTTATAATAATAGTAATACTCCACTATCGCATTTGGATCTCATTGTCAATCCTTTGTATTTATGTTAAAATCATCGATTAATATTTATTTATTAAAATACGGCTTTATTACACACTAACTAATTATTTATTATAATAATATCAATTTGTCATATCGCCTTAGGTGAGCAAAGGGCGAGATTCAGCAATTAATTGCTGTTATTAAATTGAACCTTTAAATGCAAACAAAGAACGGTTCTTTGAAAAGTTCCTTGACCTGAGATTAAAATTTGAATCGATCCACCAAAGAACAAACATTCAAAATGTATTGTTTTATTTTTATCACATATTATAATTAACAATTTCAATGTTTATCTGTTTCAGTTGTACTTCAAAATATGTCGGAGAGTATTGCCAGCACCTGAACCCCTGCCACACGGGTCCACGATGCCAAAACGGCGGTTCTTGCTGGGTGAAGGAGAGTACCGGGGGTGGAACACCCTCCTTCACCTGTTCCTGCCCAGTCGGTTTCACGGCGAGCTTATGCGAGATACCGCTCGATAACGCATGCGATTCGTCGCCGTGCCTGAACGGTGCCACTTGCAACCTGAAATCACTCCTCGAATACGTGTGCACCTGCGCCACCGGATATACAGGTAAAGATTTTAATAATTTAACTCTGTGAAAGCCCTCGATGCCTCCGCTTGGCGACACGAGTGCCCAAGTAAGGAGATGGTGAAGATCGTTGGAAAATCAGAGGCAGAACTTTATCCGTTCACGAAGACAGCGAAATTCAGCTGTCTGATTTAAGCGACGGCTGTAATTAGAGTAGCGTGAATTATCCCTGGTTTGACACTCCAGTCTTTCTGCCCGCGCAGAATATTTTTTAAAGTCTTTCGTATTCAACGTGATTTCTGTCATTTTCGTTGTGTAAGACTCGTTTAAGGCTTTGTAATTAAAATATCAATTTTCGGTACTGAACGCAATCGAAGAAATTTTATTTTTATGCTGAATAAAACAGAGAAAATATTGTGAGATGTAAAGCCATTTATTTTTCAAATTAATTTAGGACCAGCAAAGTAATTATTCAAGACTTTTCTTCTACTCTCTTAATTTTATAAGAACTGTATCATTCTTCATTTGGTTATTGATCAGTATTTTTTATCTTTTTAGTTTTCATTTTTCATTCCTCATTTCCTGTTCAATTTTATTGTTCTATCTTCTCCTTTCAATATTTCACTCTTTTTTTTCTATTTTCATTTTCCATCTTCAATTATTCATTTTATTTTCAGCTTCTATTTCGCATCTTCTATCTTTCTATTTTCTATTGTATATTCTATTTTATAATTTTCATTTTATTTTTCGTCTTCTATTCCATTCATAATGTTTCACTTCCCATCTACTAAATATTGTTCATTTAATTTTTATTAGAATACTTGCACTTTCTTTTCTATTTTTTAAAATATTTGAAATATTTCTAGAACTGTTTCTTAATTAATATCCATTTTCCTTTATCAAAATTCAGTGTACGATCAAATTATTAAATCCACAGTACTGAAGCAGGTGTTTTCAAATTGTTTAAAAATGTTGCTTATATTGTTTTTAAGTGTACATTTTCTATTCGTAGACATTAAAGCTTCGTAAGAAAATTATAAGAATTTTTTGTATCGAGGTTTTCATTGAATAATAAATTATTTATGCACACAGATGACTAATATGATCGTCCACTGTATTAAACCAAAAAACCACTAAGTAAACCATAGAACACAGTAAAATATTCTGCTGAAACACTTCCTTATCAAACCTAATAAAATACTTGGCTGATCTCGTGAAAGGTCTCAGTGAATCATCCGAGGGTGAAAACGCACGTGATGACCTGACATTAACCTTTCCAAATGAATTTTTCGCTTCCGATCCCAATGAATTTTACTTTCCAATACTCCTGAAAGATCTGAGCGTGTCAATCCAGGATTAATCCACGATACCGAGCTCGTTCGCGGATAACAGACGCATTAGTCATCGAATCCTATCGATCCGCGTGGGTAGAGTAGCAAGGTCACTCGATACGTGGAACGATAAAACCAGTATTCGCATTGTTTCGCTCATTAATACGATAGAACGGTTCGAACGGAGTCCGGAGCAGGGATTCGGTCCCTCCACGATCGTCGCGTTCGCGTGATTCCGCATCGCGGGGACCGTTAAAAATAAAACGAGCCGAGTAAACGGTGGCGCTGAATCGCCGGAACGTCGACCATAAATCGATCAATTAGAGAGATAATCGCGGTAATCGATCCGCGCAAAGGAAGTCGCGCGGGGATCGCGAAGTCGAAATCGCTGTTTGCTTTGTAGTTTCGCACGGATCCGTTCGGATCGCGGAAATCGCGAAAATTTTTTATGGGCCCCTCTTTTACACGGGGGCACGTGCTCCCTTGACAAATAAATCTAGGGGGGCAGCAAGAATCCACGGGGTACGGAAGGGAAGGGGGGAGAAGGAGAGGGACGGTAACTGGGGGAGAAAGAGAGAAGTTTGTGCCCGCTGGATAATTGGCGGAGAGCAATGCGGCATTTCGCCGTGGCGGTACCTTTGGGGCAGTGGTTCTCACGTTTGCGTCCTTTGCTCCGATCGTTTCGACCCTTTGCAGTCGGATTGCAGCGTTCTTTCATATGTATTCGGAACTTGCGGCCGTTCGTCCACTGCTGCAACCGGAACGCAATTGCAATTCGATTAATTGTAAGTAAAAAACGACTCGCATGCATGATAAATCATTTGGAGAAATTCATCGCATTATGTCTGCGACAATGCATGTGAGTCAATTCTCAGTCAAATTGCAGTTGCGTTACGACAGCGGACGAAGATCCTTAACCTTCCTACGATCTTCAGCTTTTTCTTGACTCAATGATTGTAGGGTGACACGATGTAAGATGCAGTTATCATTGAAACGTGATATTTTGTAAGTACAGAGTGTAAAGAAATGTTTTGTCTTAGCTATCATAAACGAATTCTATACCTTTTGATCCGCAAAATTGACCTTGACCTTTGAATTAAAGGTCAAATTTTTTTTGTTGCATACAAATTAATAAAAAAAATAATTACAGTTCAGTGAAATATTTTTTTCCATGTGTAAACAATGGATTGTCTGTCTTACTACTTCACATATGCGTGTGGAACTGGAAAGAAGAGATGTAGAGAACATTCTGTAATCAGGAAAAGGAGAAATGACGTGTAATCCATTATTTTTACATTTTTTTTTATTTATTTATTTATTTTTATTTATTTCTCGTCAACTTAAAGTATTAAATGCACATACAGCTAAGTGATTCGAGATTTCGCAGTTTTTGCCATTTCTTTGTTAATTATGAATTTAGCAAATTTAACAAATGGGGTAATTTAGTAATTTAACGGAGTTGGAATAGTATTACAAAATGCTAAAGTTTACTAAATGTAAATATATCTGTGATGATAGTAATTAGAACGAAGTTGATTGAGTTTTTTAAATTTGCAATTGATGTAATGCAAGATAATGATATTATTGCTGTGCATTGTTTAAAATGTAAATAACGGGTGTGGCAAATTGAATGGGAGTTCTAACAAAGATTAATAAAAGCTACTCGAAGGCTGAACAAGTACTGTTATATTGGATCGTAATAAGGCGACCAAGGATAATAGATCTTGAAGGTTCAAGATAATTCCAGTTTACTTCATAGTTAATATTAGTGTAACAATAGATTCATTGCTATGAATCTTGCGAAGTAGTCAGTGGAGAAATTAATTAGTAGAGAATTTTGTATTTTATTTAATATGTAGTAGTCCGTTTATCATAATAATAAGTAAAAACTGATTAGAGATTTCCTTAATTCTCGTGTAATTAAAATAATTATACATATATATATATTTAAGCAAACGCTTTTCAATAATACAACTTTCTTTTCCTCCTAACAACAAAAATATTTATATTTTCAGAGAAGCAATGTAATACAAACTAAAAAATAAAATCACAAAGCTACAGAATAACACAAGCTAAATAAAACTATCAAAATTTCATCGCTACAGAAATTACATGCTTTGATTAATAAATTGTACATTTTAGGTGCAAAGTATGTTAATGAATACATTCTTTAATTGCTTAAGATAGAAATTTTGCGTGAACGGAATCAGTAAATGAAAAACTATGATTTCTGAAAAGAAAACTTTTCTTTAATCCCTCTCAATGAATCTTATTCGAATCTTTTCTCCTGATGCTAAAAAGTCGACCAACTAAATTGCAAGACGATAATTTATATCATAATTTGAGTGTATAAAATAAAAAGTTTTCAAATTGTGCTCCTACTCAAATAGTCAATCCTCCTCCTCTTTTCAAAATAAAAATAAAAACACTTCACATTTGGAGTGCTTTTCCGCTTCCTCGCGACAAGAGACTCAAGCACCACTGGCTCGTAGCGGGTGCACCGTGGAGATCGAGGAGCAAAGACATCTTAGATCCAGGAGAGCGAGCAACGACTCCGGTAATTAGTTCCACTAATCAGTGACCCCGAGGGTGGGAGGGGAAGCGGGGGATGGGACTTTAGGTGGACAGGACGAGTTGGTCAGTGTTACCACCATCTTAAACGATATCTTCCCTCGCCGAGGATAGCCTAGCACGAAATACCAAGCGAATTCAACCCTGCTTCCCGTGGTGATCTCTATCGACCGGATTCGCAGGACAGTACTATATGTATACATCTGCAATGGAATGCAAATTTATTTATATTCATTCGATTAACGGGATGTGCACGATTCGTACGGTACTCCTTCAATGGGGAATAAGTTTCTGTATAAAAAGTCATCATTGATGAAATTTCCGCGGGCAGATTCTTTTATGGAATTGGTTGTGGGAAGTTTTAGAGAGTAATGAATTATTTATTTTTAAATAGATGCAGTGTGTAAGATTAAATTAATTAGATTGTTTGGGAGTTTACAGCCCGTTAAAAACTGTCTTCTCTGTACAATTTTCGTGGCATAAAATAGATACAAATATGTAATTTAAGTATTTTTGAAAATTTGGTTACTTATAGTTGAACCTTAGAATCTGATATTCACAAAATTGGATCTAAATTTTAGAAAGTTACTGCGATAAGTGAATTAGGATACTATGAGTTTTTATACAAAATAAAATTTTTATAAGCACAAATAAAGAATTGAATCTTGTATAACAGAATGTTTAATTTTCTAAACATTCAGACTTGAACATATTTTTGATATTTTATATATTTTGGCATACATATGTACAAGAAATATTCTAAAAATTATGTAATGAAACCCCAAAGTATGTAAATTCAAGCCAGTGGTCGCTAATGACTATTATTAATGCGACCACTCTAAAATAAACCTATATTAAAAAAAAATTGAGGATCATTTTGAATCGGATTATCGACATTCTGCGGTAATAACAAAAGTATTGGATCAACTTTAGTTTAAGTCTTAAAGGCATAAAAAATAAGTTATCTAATAATAAAAAAAGGTTAATCGAAAAAAAGACGTTCCACTTCTTTATTAAAGTTCCTTATTTTGCTTTCCTCTAAATTACATGTTAAACTTGAATACGCGAAGAAAGACACTCAATTGATACATAGACCTAGTGTATCTTTTCCATGGACAGTAAACACAGTTTAAGCGCGCACAGCATTCGTCACATGTTTTTTCTTTGCTTTCCAGGCGAGCATTGCGAACGACAAGACCACTGCGCCTCGTCGCCGTGTCGAAACGGGGCCGAGTGTCGGTCGCTCGAGGACGGCTACAAGTGCACGTGTGCACCCGGCTTTACGGGGCCGAATTGCGCGGACGACATCGACGAATGCGACAGGAATCCGTGCATACACGGCTCCTGCAAGAACATTCACGGATCTTACAAGTAAGTCGAACGACATCGTTAACGGTCCCTCCCAGGCCACTTTACATATCTGTCGCGACCGTAAATTGCGCGCCCGCGTCGATTCCGAGCGTTTTCGATAAAACGACGCGACTCAATCTTGCGAGGCCCAAAGATCTCCGTAGATATACAGTACGTTTCAAAAATATTAAATAACATCAAAAATATTTAATATTAAATATATTTCACTTAATAATAAATTGTCAATGTAACCTAATAGCTCTAACAATTCGATCACCCGTTATATTTGTCTCGTACTAATATATCCTACAAAGTAAAGTTATCCTAAAAGAACCGGAAACTCGGATCTTTCAATTTTGAAGGGGTTGATACACTTTTGGAGCGTACTGTACATTTCCTTTCTCCCCAGATTTCTTCTTTTGCTCCTCAGCCGAATCTTTCGGCCGATCCACTGACAGAAGATGCGTATCGTTACCGTTGCATGCTTAACATAAATTTTTATCACCGAGCCAGGTAAGATTTTAATCGCCCTGCGCCAAGCCATTCGGTTTGCGGACTCCGGGCACGATCGAGAAATCGATCGAGCCTGTTCGCGCGAACTACACTGCGCTGTTATTTCATGATGTATTCGGCGGACGAGCTGTCATTAAACGGATGATACTAAATTCCGCTTCGGGTCATAAAATGTACGAAATGACGTGGGACATTTATTTGATTGAGACTTGAACGATAATAATTTGTTGGTGGCTTCAATTACTTACTTGAATCCTGGGGTTGTTTACGTTATTTTTTTTTAAGAGGTGGAGCATGGAGTTATGTGCTCTTGAGAAATTGTAATTAATTTTTATTACAGGGAAGGTATTATTTTAAAAAATCAAGTCTTATTGATAAAATTTATATTAGGTGACTTCTCAATTGTGAAAGTTAAAAATTACAGCATTTTGTAGAGAATATGACGAAAATTTTGTTCGACACAAAATTTGGAAATTTATAACAGTAATTATATTTATATTAATAATAATTATTATTATTACTAGATTGCAGTATATTCTCATCAGAATTGGATTTTTGAATTATTTAAAGGGGGAATTTCTCTTTTCTTGGTCGAAAATATAGATTTTTGATATTTTTTAAATAAAAGAAAAACTATAAACTTAATAATTTAAAACTTTGTGTATATTTTTAATATACTTTTATTAAGTAACATAATTTTTTAGTATTAAAACGCTTAATACAGGAATTCCTAGATCTTATTGATATGGATACAATTTCTTTACTCTTCCAATTTTATATTGTTAATAACTACACAAAGCATTCGTTGTTTCCTTCAATATTAATCAAAAGGTTTAATTTAAAATTTGAATAATTCCTTATGTTCTAATAGAATTTTTATAAAATACAAGGTGATAGTAAAATATCAACATGGTGTTAAATAAAATCCAATAGGGTGATGCGGGGGGTATTTTTCAACATGAAGCACAATTGGACATCTTGAATTTGCCTCCATAAATATATTCTGTGTAGTTGTAAAAAATCTGCAGTCAATTATAATTGTATTGAAGACTCTGCGGCTGATTTTATAATCACGCAAAATATATTTAACCCTTTAAGTCCGGGGGTAATTATTCAATATCTCACTCGATGCTTTATATAAATTGCTTAAATCGCACAGACTTAATGTAGCCCTCTCCGCTGTTCATGGTTAGACTATTCACTTTTGTATTAAAATTTCTTATGTACACTAAAGGGTTTTTCGATATAAAAATCGAAAGATCATGAATAGACTGCGAATTTTATGCATTTATGGCAATACTAAATATGCAAAAAATCGACGAGACTATTGAGATATGTCAAAATATACAAAACATAAACAATATAATTCAAGTTAAAATATTTAGAACATTAAAAATATTATTATTCAAGTTCTAATTCTTTACTTGTGCTTGTAAAAATTTCATTTTGCATAAAAAAATCCGCAGTCCATTCATGAACATCCAATCATGAACATATTTTCCAAACTCGTGCAAACTCTTGCACTGACATTTCAAAGGAGACCCAGATAATTAATACATTATGGATACTATTATCTTCGGAATTGTTATTTACTATCGTTATTACTACGGAACGCGTGAGAAGATCGACTGACAGATTGAAAATAAATATTGATTATCCGAAGGCCCGTTCGAACAATCAACTCGCCTCGCAGTTGCATTCAACTCGTTTGCAACACGGAGTTCGACGATGATGACGAGCAGAAAGAAAGAGGGAATGGTCAGGCACGCCGCGTCGACCTCTCGAAATATCGTCGCGGACGGGCAATCGTGGCGATGAGGGCTCCGAGAACCCGCGGTAGTGTCGTTCGTCTTTGCCGCAATTACCGATTGAACACGGACGCTGGAACGTGGAACGCATAACGACGTTGAACAACAAGGATTCATCGAGTCGATCCCACGGCCCATTACGGATTTGCTCGTAATTTGACGTTGCGTCGCTTCAAAAATCACTTTTCCCTCACCCCCGGGGCCCTCAGCCTCTTTTCGTTCGATCTCCCCGGAGCTTTCTGTCTCAACGCGCCTCTTCGAGATTCTTTGAAAAGAAACAACCTGCAAAAAGTGAAATCACGATTTACTGGCGGCACCAGTTCTGAGTGACTTTGTATCGCGCCGGGTCATTGCTTCTTGCAGATTCTTTTTTTTTCGAGAGAAAGTTCGGTAGCGCGGTGTTCGGTGCTTCTCTTTGACACTTTTTGGAGAAGCAGACGTTGATGGAGATGTAGGTGTCTGGGAGGGGATAAATAAACAAGATTTGTCTATATTTTACAATAGATACTCTAGCTTTCACATACCTTCAAGACTTTCTTTTTAAGGGCTAAATTGTTAATAACAACAACAATAATAATAATAACAACAACAATAATAATAATAACAACACAAATAATACTAATTTGCAACCGCTATATCTGTGGCTGTAAGGCAAAACGACGCATGTCACATTTTTAACCAATTTGATTTTATGCGATAACTGAGATCTAGAAAGCAGAATTCAGTCACAATGCACTGATTTATTTCAATTTCACTGCTAAAATCCTCCAAAGCAGAGAATGATTATATGAAACCATGACCGTAGGGTGAAAGCACTAGTAGTCGACCACTTAAAGCTAAATTTGAATTATATGTATTAACAAAACGAAACAGTCAATGTTTGAAAATATATGATATATATGATAGTATTTTAAATTGATTCAATGTGTCACTAATATTTTTTGTTTGTATATAAAAGTCTTGGAAAAGACGTAATTAACGTTAAAATTAAAGTGTCCGAGTCGCTTCAGTAATCGACCATATAATCTAGATTATCGCATTTGTTGAATTTGTCAAACTCATAACATAAAATGTTGATACTTTTTAAATAGCATACAGCCTCATTTTGCAATGAAAAATGTATACAACTGAATTACATTAGCTATTTTCTCTCAATGCTCAGTTTTAGGCGCCTCGTGTTTGAAGCCAGCAGTTCTACATGTAGAATCGGACCTTGTTTAGTGTTCGGGATACGAAAGGAAAGAAATAGTTCTCTCGCACTACTTGATATTAGACCAAGTTCAAATTGTAACAAATGTAACAAATGTATTTCCACTAACTCAGTCAATATTTATTCACAATTTAACAACAAAATTTACTAAACATACACTTAATTAACAAGAAGTTGCAGTTAGATAGCGACTAATTTAACCACGTTGTGGTGAATTACAGACAAATAATGTAAAGCAAAAGATAGAGCTCGAAACGGCACGTGCTCCTAACGCGGCGGTTACAGATGGCCCAATTAGTTCGATATTTGGTTTTAACTCCGTCAATCTCGACAATTTAGAAATAATTTTAAAAACATTTATTTTCTTTACTTTTAAAAATCGCTTTTCGTCGTATTTTAAAGTTAGACATTTAAAGTACAATATGCAATTGTCATTTAATAAATGCATTCTTCCAATATTGAGTTTTTTAACCTAAACAATAAAAATGGTCGACTACTAGAGGGTGGTCGACTTCTAGTGTATTCGCCCTATCTAATTTAGTTCGCCGAGGTCGGTTTCCATTTTCCCAGTATTCAAGACTTCCATCACTGACCTACACATCAATTAAAAGATTCCTGCGATTCGAACGAATCCTCAAGTACCGCCAAACCAGATTCACCCTTCCGGCGAGGTGCAGGAGTTCGAAGGGGGACAGTAGGCCGGAATGCATCGTGCAGGGAGAGACCCGGGGGCTGCCGGCGGAGCAGTTTTTTTTTCATTAAAAAAAAAAAAAAGAAAAGAAGCGAGGAGGAAAGGAAAAACGAGGGCGTATCGCGGAAAAGAAACAACGAGCTCGCCAAAAACTGGTTCCAACGGGGGACCTGGGGCCCGGGCGGCCCGGAGAACATAAATCCGCGCTTTGTTGAGATCGAGTCGAGATTAATCGGGGCCCGAGTCGAGCTGACTGCACGAGAGCAGATAATGTCGCTGGGTCCTACATTATATTGAATTATATCGGCTCGACGCCGGTGGCTGTGAGCGTGCGCGTACAGGTTACCCGCCTTTTTGTTTCCTCCGTCAGGAGCGACCGCGGAGGCTTTGTCGGACGAAATCGTCCCCTCCAACGTCGCTCTCGACATCTTCATTTTTGTATCCCTCGTGTTCGATCGCCGCGGCGAATTTCCAAAAGGGCCAGTCGCCCTCCCCTTTTCCCTCGGGCGACGCGACGCTCGCCTCGAAAATTCGAACGGCGCGTACCGAGAGGCGATATCGCCTCGACCTCGCGCCCCGTAATCGCCTCGGAGCGTATTGCGATTGAATGGCGGCGATATTTTCTGAGAAGGATACGTTAGGGGCAGAGGGATGGCGATGGGACTGATGCATGGAGGCCTGGATCGAATAATTTAGTGACAGTATGCCGATAAATCTACTTTTGTATATTTATACATAGGTTCTCAGTATTAGACTGCGAATGTTTATGCATATTTATGGCAATTTTAAAATTACAAAAAACTATAAGGATACCCACAGATATAAAAGTATTCAAAATACATACAGGGTGCGCCAGAAGTATGGAAACGGTCAAATATTTCGAAAACGGAACATTTTTGAGAAAAATGTTTTACAGCAATGTTTTAGGGTTGTAAAAATTCTATTGAACGGTCGTATTCGGTTGACCTTCAGAGGAACGGTCAAGGTCATGTCAAGGTCAACATGATTTTTTTAAATGGAACATCCCATTGTTCATCATGCAGTGTTAAAACTGACGATGAGACCTTTTCAAAACACTAGCTGATGACCTATTTCTATTGCGAATTGCTTAAGTTCTGAACGTTGAGAATGAAGAAATAGACACTCGCTTGTGTACAATGATCATTCCAATGTTTGCCACATCACTCGGCCCAAATCGCATCTCAAAGATGTTACTGCACATGCGCTAGAAATACTACCGAAATCATGGCGCCGATTTCAGTACTACTACCTAACGACATTAATTCCAAAATTTTGAATTGTTTTGATTCGCGTCGTTGTACCTATAACAATTTGGCGGCAGATAAGCTCAGCATTCAGGCAATTTTGAACGAAAATAGGTCATCAGCTAGTGTTTTGAAAAGGTCTCATCGTCAACTTTAACGTTACATGATCAAAAGTTGAGTTTTCCATTTTAAAAATCATGTTGACCTTGACATGACCTTGACCGCTTCTCTGAAGGTCAAATGGATACGACCGTCCAATAGAATTATTGAAACCCTAAAACATTGCTCTAAAGCATTTTTTTCAAAAATGGTCCTTTTTCAAACTATTTGACGTTTCCATACTTTTGGCGCACCCTGTATATATTCCAAAATATTTAGAAAATAGAGCACATATTTATTTAAGATTCAGTTGCTGTTCTGTGTTTATAAAAATATAAATTTGCATAAACATCCGCAGTCATTATTATTTCGATTTCTTCCATCACAAATTTATTTTTTATGGTATGATACGATTATTTACGTTACTAAAATACATTATTTTAAGAAAATAGTAATTATAACATGATATTTTGTTTTTATTTATAAGTTTTAATTTCATTATACAGGGTGTCCCAAACTCGACGCAGGAGCCGGAAATGGAAGATTCCGAGGGTGTTTCTAAACAACTTTTTCCTTTGCAAAAATGTTATCCGAAACTTTGTTAACGAGTTATTAACGAAAAACATCGGCCAATCAGAGAGCGAGTACAGCGGACTAATGATGGCACGGACGATGACGGGCCAATAACACTCAAAGCTGGGGCGCGCGCTGAAATTCATCCGCTGTATTCGTGCTTCTATTGGTCGGTGTTTTTTGTTAATAACTCATTAACAAAGCTTTGGACGACATTTTTGCAAAGAAAAAAGTTGTTTAGAATCACCCCAGGAATCTCCCACTTTCGGCTCCCGCGTCGAGTTTCGGACACCCTGTATACCCTTTTTCCATAAAAAGGAAATACAAAACTAACAAAGGACATTATCCAATCCATATGCGTCAGTTTTGCTACACTTTTAGTATAATGTAGAATTGGTTAATGTACTGTACCCTCTGATCAAAAACACATTATTTTCAATACATAGGGTAATGGTCCCTATTAACGTACCTGTACCTATTAGTGTGCCTCTACACTAATATAAATTGTAAAAAAGAATATCTCTAAGAAACAAAAGAAAAACACTTTTTTAAATAAAGTCAAGGTATTAAACTTAATGAAAAAAAATATTTTTCTTTCATTTCTAAGGGGATTCCTTTTTTATAACTTATTTAAATGTAAGGGTACACTAATAGGTTCAGGCACATTAATAGGGACCATTACCCTATCTTGTTAGTTTCTATGCAAATTTTATTTGCATAACCTCCACTTTTAATAATCCAAAGATTCCGCCAAAATGTCACTAAATTCTGCTATCCAAACCCCTGCGCACGCGGACCCTTAATTGAACGGTACCTTTTTATCCCAAGCCAAGCTGGTTCGCGGATAGAAATAATCAGGCTTCGGCTGGCTAATAAATATCGCCGAGGGGTTAATCGCGTCGCTACCCAATAATTCCCTTTAACGCCGTTAATCCTTGGCCCGTGGACCTTGTGACCTTCCCTTCTCGGCTGCATAGTGCTCACGCATCGACGTACGCAATATCCCATTCGGGTTCCGCCATTAAACACCCGTACCTAGGAGCAACGTGCCTTTCCTCACCTGTCCCCCAATACCTGCCTTCGTAACCGACTCGAGACGTTCCCTCCTCCCCATCTCCTTTCCTCCGCCCGCTTCTTCTCTCTCTCTCTCTCTCTCTCTCTCTCTCTCTCTCTCTCTCTCTCTCCCCCCCCCCACTCTGTTTCTCGCCCGTCGATCTTTGTTGCGCGAACCCGAGGAGCAATAATGTTCAATTGGGTCTAATAAAGACTTTGATGTGGCATGCATAACCGCCAGGTGGTGCTGGCCAAGCCACTCTGTTATTAAATAGTTACGTCGAATCGGTGGCCGAGCAGCCGACCACGGCGAGGACAGACGCTCGCCGCGCCTTCGCGATCTACGGATAATTAATCGAATCCTCTGGGTGTGAGATACTCCGTATCGCGAGCGCAGCCGATAATGAGTGATAGGCAGCGATCGCCGATGATCGTGGGTATTTTATAGTCGCTATTTAGTCGCTGGATCGCGGATTTTCACGAGCGCGTTTGAACTTTGCCGTTCCTTCGCTTCCCCTTTGTTCGATCGCGTTCTTTGCGGCGCGGCGACGGTAATTGCAACTTGGCCGTTAATGAAATGAGGCAGTCGCGCTGGGAGATTGAAAGTGAGACGCGTGGGCGGTGAAAATGAGAATTTCGTCATGCGTCGCTGTTTTCTTTTGTTGAAATTGTTCTGCTTACTTTCATTTTCATTGTTAGCATAATTACGGTGCATGTGATGTCTTGATTAATGTGCTGAGTGATATTTTGAGGAATTTGAGGGCTTTTAATGAAACACTCCAAATTTTTAAAATACGAAGCTGTGATATTGTAAAACAGAACAACAAAACTTGTAGTATCTACATATATGTATTGGATTAAAGGACCCATTTACTGGCACTTGATGCTGGTTTACTTAAAATAGCAAACAAATATTATGAAGTCGAATTCAAAGAAAATGTAGTGTGTAGTTAAAAATATAATTCATATGATAGTAAATGCAATATTTAATTTTTCTTTTCCATTAACTAATGAATGTCTTAACAAAATTAGAGGTGCAGAGTGTTACAAAATAGTGCTTCTTTCCTTAAACTTGTTAAATAATAATAAATACATACAGAAATTTATGTTTGATTAATTAGTACAAAGGGTATACAATAATTTCAGGTTTATTTTTTAAAGTCTCAGTAATTAAGTCTTTTACCGTATATTTAAATTTCAAATTGCGAGGGTTTCACTTCCAAATAATATTGTAAGTGATCCTAAAAGTGTTAAATATATTTAATTAACTTATTACACACATATAACAAGTTTTCAAACCTGTAAAGTTGACATGGAATGCGATTGTTTACGACATTTAGAATAAAAGTTTTATTCCTATTTCTGTTCTATCCAATCTTCAATATTATTGACAATTGTTGCATTGGGCAGATGGAAAACTCCCCGAACGCCATCTGGGTTTAGGCTCAGTAAATAAATACATACATAAAATCTTCAATATTTTTATTTGCTAAACAACTACAAATTTATTAATAATACCACTGAAGTAATGTTAAAAAGAGAAAATTCCAGCGTCTCTTTCCACGATTACCTTACGCAATATCATACCGTTTTTCATTCGGATTAATTACATCTAATTCCCCTAACACCGAGGAAGCCCCTTTTTGGCGGATAGCAATCAGAGGATCCACACAAACACTCGCATAGTTCACGCACATCACCGCGTTGGTGCGCGCGTTCAAGACAGGAGGTGATTTATGAAATGATCTCCCTGAAGTAGAATTTAATTGAGCGAAGGCGAGGCAAAAGGAAAAGGCCCCGCTGAGGTTTCTTAACCCTCCGATGAATCCGCAGCGGATCTTGATAAAGTGTGGCCTCCGCAGCAATTTCGGCTCTCGCACCGATTGACCTCGCTGGGTCGAATTCTTCGCGGGTTCTAGCTGAATCTCGCACCTGGTTCACCCCTGCACAATGCTGGAATGTGTCCACACCTGTTCTTTTCACTTTATTCTCATCAGCGATGGGGCTTCGATCGGAAGCCTAACATAGCTCTCGTTCGACAACCCTTGTTCGGTATTCCTTTCGTGCCTGTTGGAATTTTTGAACTCGGCCTGCAGAATTATTATTGGAACACTATGCGAGCTTAACAAAGAGGAAAAAAGTGTTTCAAGAATTCATTTATATTAAATTCGTGTATTTAGAATGTGTTCTGAAACAAAATTTCAAGTGCATGTAATTTATTTAAGATAAAGCATATGCTATAATAATTAAAGCAACTTACAGATGATTCTATGGACTATCCTCGTTGATTAATTAAGTTAGTTGTATCAAATTTACAAAAATCATGGCTGTTGAGAGTGAAACATTAATTTAGTGCTGTTTCTACGGTGATTACGTATCAACTGTTATTGTTAGCCGTTAATTCCACTCTATAATAAACGACAGAAGAAATTTAAGAAATTAAGGAAAGACATTCTGTCTGCCTGATTACGTAATTACAGTTACAATGCTACGAGATCCGGAAAAACCATTCCGAAGAGAAAACGTACCGTAAAACAAGTGATCCATCAGTTTTCAGACGTATCGCACATTCCTATATCGAGGCCGCAAGGTAAATAAATCTGAACGGTTTGGCTTTTTGCACATGAGTTATGGGTACTCTTAACTCAGAAAAACGTAGGTACTTGAATGATTCCATGATTTTTCTTGAAGTGGAATCATGTTTTGTGGAAAATAGTAATCATGCAGTATTTTTAGGTCATATAGAAATGCATTATATACCATGAAAAAAAATCTCATCTAATTAGCAACTAAAGTCTTCTAAAGGAAAACCTTTCAGCTTTCCAAAACATTCATCGTAATTTTTTTACGATCAAGCATTCACAAATCGTAGGCACTCAAAGTGAAAAGTACCATTTCTCATAAAACGGCAAATAGCGCGGTCAAAGAAAATGAACAAAATTCCCCAAAAAAAAGTTTGCGCGCTAAGAACGTTCCACTGAATTTAATAAAACTATTTTTTCGGACCATGCATTTCTTAAAAACTGACGAATTATTTTTAATATTCGTGTATACTGCACGAAAAAGTAAAATTGATTCCTTGATTTAAAAACTAGAAACTTCAAGCTACAAAATGGTGATTTTCAATATTGTATATAGTCACTTTTTATGGAGATATAGTCATTCGAAAATGACTAAAATTTTCGGAAAATTATACTGACCTCTTAATTTTGGCCAGCAGTATAGATCCTATACCTTAAAGTACTTTTTATAAAATTCATTTCTGAAAATAGTGATTTACAGGCATATGTAAAAGAGAAAATTGATAATATAGCCATTGTTAGTCTTTTTAAACAACCGAAGGTTCCAGAAATAGCATTCCAAGTTTTAATTATTTCCTCTTGTGTATTTTTTTAATTGCATTAAGAATATAAAATGTCTATAAATCTGATATTGTAAGTATGCAAATAATCTACGTCTGTTAATATGCCAATATATACAAAATATCTATAATATTATTCAAATTAGAGTGTTTAGAACATTAAACATACTGTTTTTCAAGTTCCAATTCTTTTTTTGTGCTTGTAAAAATTTTATTTTGCATAAAGATCCGCTGTCAAATCATGAATAATTTTCACGAAAAATTTTCAAACATTTGAAGGGAAACACTAAAGTATAACAATTGAAACAGATCACCCTGTATATATGTAAATCAAATCCTTCCTTGAATAAATTACATTTCTCCAAATAAAAAATACTTAAAAAAAAGGAAAAATGCCAGCAATTTCAGAAAGAAGGACCAACAAATTCCCGGAAACTCATGCTTCATTCCCCCAGCAATCGAAACACAACGCTCAGCTGTCGTCCACAGATCGCGATTCGCGGAAACGAGCAGCTGGCTTTAGTCGGCCAAGCGTTCCAATTAAATTACACGCGGTTCGCGCTCCCGCGCGGTTTTCCGCGCTCGCTGGCGGAAAATGAAAAGCGGCCGCGATCAGGTCGCGTCGCGTTAACGTTGATCAAGATCCGCGGCGCGACCGCGGTTAACCTTGAATGCCGAGACGTGGAAGAAAGTAATCTAACGTTGAACATCGGTGTTCTCACAGCCTCGGTCGGCGTCGGTCTCGCGGCTCTGGATGTCACGCGTCCCTCGCGATCTATCGTATTCATGAGCTGCCGAGGTGTGCGCTCGGAAGTGCGTCACGTAGATCCTCGAGGAGCAACAGCAGCGATAGATCGCGGCCGACGCTCGAGTTCAGAGTCGTTTCCACGCAACGTAAAGAGAGAGGGGGAGAGGGGGAGGGGGGGCTAGACGAGGGTCAGTCGGGTCAACGAAGAGGCGGCCGTGAAGTCGGGCCCGTTTTCCTTCGTCGGGATCGGCGTCGGGCCCCGGGACGAATGTGGGAGGGGACGAAAATAAGGATCTCGAGCGATTCGTGGAACCCGTTTTTCTACGGCGCGGTGACCGATAACTACGTGTCCCGAATGCCGAGCGAGAGGTCTTCAAATTTCGTCGGGCGACTCGGTTGTCTAGCGACGAGCCAGGATTCCCCGCGGCCATTAAGGGTCTTCATTTAACGCGGCGGGAATACAGAAGGCTCCGGCGAAGCTGTTTCGTCGCGTCGGATGCTGATGCGCATCGGGATACTGGACGTTTGAACTATCGTTGGATGGTCGATGGATGGTGACCGTCGACGTGTCTCGAATACGAGGGACGATCGGTGACAGGACGTTTTGGGATATGAAGAACTAGCGATGCTCGGGATCGCGGTTGGCGTAGTGTGGAACTTCTTTTTGTTTTTTAGCGAGTTTTGAACGAGTAGTATTCCATGATGCGAGGAATAAGGTGTGCTCCCTCGGAGGATTCACTTTGCTTTCCTACTTTCTGTCATTTTAACCCTAGAATGTCAGTGTAATGTTTATCTTTCTGTACACATGTTCATCTTTTAACAGAAGAAACCTAAGAAACCGGATTCTGAACTTCTTCCCACTGGGTATAAATCTATCGACCTCAAAAGTATTCTTCCAAACATTACCTGAAATTCTGAAATGCGTTAGAAAGTTTCTTCGTCTCGTTCCGTCGCACAGTGAGCCAAACAACCAATCTAGCTGAAAAAGAATCACAGCTATTTAATACAAGGTCCGATTTTAATTTTGATGATACCGTTGTAAAGGGGAGATTTCACTCTTCAAATACATGATACTTTTGATCGCGAAAACCAGTTTTCAATATTTTTACTATCAGTTATGTTATAAATAATTGACACAATATAAAATTTGACTTATGGATATGAAAGCAGAGAGTTAACCATTTAAAATAAGCCCAAAATATTACTGTACTTCTTGGCGTTGCTGCATTTTGAACGTTGATAATCTTTCCACTAAGCGTACAGTGCGTCGAATCTAGCTGATAAATAGACTGCGGACTTTTATGCAAAATAAAATCTTTACCAGCAACAATAAAGAATCGCAACTTCAATAACAGTATGTTCAATTTTCTAAACATTCTAACTTCAACTGTATTTTTGACATTTTATATATTTTGTCATATCTTAACAGTCTTGTAGATTTTTTGCATACCTCGTTTCGCCATAAATGCATAAAATCCGCAGTCTACTGATAAAGAATCATACTCATCAAAATCAGCTTTTAATGTCAACTTGTATGGCATCATCGTAAAGAAAAGACTTTAATCTTCAAATTCCTGATTATTTTAATTAAGAACACAATTTTTTTAAGCTTTTACAATCATTTGATTTATATATGACCAAAAATCATTCCCGAACTTTAAAGTTATATAAAATAATAATTCGTAAATATTCGCAGCTAATTTTTTCAAGACTCAAAGAACAAAGCCTGAGTTACAGTATGCACCAAAAATGTTGGCGGATCCGAGCGGATCCGTTGACTTTTACACTACTAAAAACTGAAATTCGGGAAGTAAAAATTAGCTATGTTTGGACACGCCTATCTTAAATGTTATTAAATTCATTCAATTTTCGGTAACACAGAATGAAGTAACTATGTACTTTTCTGTACAAGATCTATGAAAGGCAAAATAATCCGCAGACAATATCACCGGAAATTAGAAGCGGTAACATGAACCGTTAGGAGACACTCTTACATGCAATTATCATTGCAGACTTCTGTATTTTTTTTGTCCTTTTAAAATAGTTTTTAATCGTAAATGATATTTCATTTAGGAATCTGTAAGGATTTAGGTGCTTAAACAAATTAATCATCGAGTAATCAGAGATGATAAAACTGAATTCTTTCCAGCTAAATTGGCCGTTTGGCCTACTGTACGTCGCGTCGCAGCAAAGAAGCTTCTTTCCCGCTGCGAGTTGAAAACGCGTTACGCGACATCAATCATCCCTTTTGCCAAGAACTTTTTACTCCTAATTACGCAGGATACTTCAAAGCCTTAGACATTGAGAACAAAATAACCAGTTAATAGAATTCACCTTATACTTCTTATCTCCACAAATGATATCAATTTCCACCATAATCGCAGCGCAATCTTCCAGCAGCAATCCCTCCCAAAGATAAAGAAAATCGCAACAGAATTGTAAATTAATTCTCCCGCATGTCGAGACAGCGTACTTAGCACGCCGCTGTAATCGCGCGAAGACTTTTAACGAGAATTCGAGGTCTCAGCGTGTCGGATTAATCCCCCCGGGACAAGTTGTTAGAATCAGGGGACAGTGTCCGATAAAGGAATCACGGCAACTGGACGCGCGACCAGTTCGCGATGTCTCGCGAGCGCGCGATTCCGCGACAGGATCTTAGGGGGGGATTAAGATTAAAAACGATTGTCACGCGATTTAGCTTGTTGAACTGGTCGAAGGTAGCCAGCGACCCGGACTCCCTTCCTTTGGATGACGTTCGAATGGATTACGATCGCTCGCATGCACACGGGACGCGTGCACCTCGGGATGTCTTTCTGTTGGACGTTCGACCCTCGCTTGGTTCGCGGATGCATAGGAGGAACGACAGAGGAAAAAGAATCTCATAGATCCGGTCGATGACCGAATCGAGATAACGCATCGCGAGGCGGACGGAATCTTCAACGTCTCGCCGGAAGGAAGATCGAATCGTGACGAGATGAATTGCCTGGATGTCGAAATTAATTGGATATTTTTCGTGTCGAATCGAGATTTAGATCATTAGGAGGAATTCTTCGTACTTCATAATGGTTCTAAAAGTAACTAATCTTTCTGTGAGAAGTGATTTGACATGTAGGTTTTTGTTTGTTGATTCCTTTTATTATTTATTAACTCTGCTATGGTCTGCCGGTCCTTTTTGATCTAATCATTTATTTTATTTTGATTAACAAATGATTCAGTTTTCAGAAATTAGTGTTTCCATTAACGTTCGCTGTTGTCTAACATGCTGTCAAAATTTCGCTGTGTTCATTGTTAATTATGTGATAATAATTATTTATTGCTTTTTTTTTGGTTTTAAATATCGCTTGATCCTAAGCGGATTAGAAATTGAAATAGAAATTAAAGATGGCTTTTAATAAAAAAAACAACATTTATAACCTTTCTAATTTGTTATGCTAGAAAGAAAAAATATAAAACAACTTTCATTTTTATGTTTACATTTAGAAAATAGAAAACAAATACAGAGTTCATCCCTCAATTTTCTTAGTTGAAGTTCTTATTTAAAGTGGATTATTTCATAAAAAGTTGAATGTGTCAGAAACTTTTGATTTTAAAGAAATTTTTATGCATTTATGACACAATATCTACGCAAAAATCTATGAGTCTATTAACAGAAGTCAAAATATACAAAATATTAAAAATATTTTTATATTTTATTATATTTTATATTTGCATAAAAATCGACAGTCTACTTATAATCTTAACTATAGTTGAGGATACTTTGATACAATAAAACTCCACAAATATTTCAATATCCTATTGACTTTTTTTTTTTTTAATTCTTTAACTTCTTTTTCAAACTGACAAAGATTTCTCAAATGAACAGAATTGCTGCGCCTGTATAAGTTATGTATACTTTATTAAGATTCGATTTCGAGATCTCGAATCTCTCGACCACAGATATTCAGTGAAATCCACTTCGTTCGCGAAGTAATTCATCACTCCATAATACAGAGTTAAACGAAGTATCTCAACTCTTCTGTATGGAACAACAAAGTGGCCAACCGCTTCATTAGTTTTTCTGATCTCGTATCAATGGACCCTTCTGCCTCGTCATATTTCAAACTAACACTACGTACGCGCCCCGGCATGGAAAATTGAACGAGTACGAGACAGATGTGATTAATGACGCGAAACTGTCGATCGGGATCAAGCTGTCAAGGTTAAATTCCGTTACACTTCTTGGAATAATCGAGGATGTAAATGAGCCGCCCATTCGTTGCTCCAGATTTTCATGGACGACAGGGAAAGTCCGTCAATTTTCCATGATCCGGCTCAAATTGACTGTGTGCTCGAGTAATGGCTTTCGACAGTTTCATTGAAGGGTGTTATTGATAGCTTATTATTGCTGAGAACTTAATAATTCTTGCTACTACGTCATTTCATTATTTAAAAATCTGTGGGTAGGGTAAGAAGATAATTACTGAATTATTGAACCGGGTGCAAGGTGTACCAGCTTTTTCTTGCCTCCTAGAACTAGAAACTCTATGAGTAATGGAAGTGTTCTTTGAAATCTCGTAAACGGGAAATGTTAATTTTTTTCTGTAGCACAGACCATAGACTATTTACAATGTAAATGAAACGAAACGCAGTGCTTTTCACTTCAAGACTGAAAATAGAACTTTTTGTAATGAAATTCTAAAACACCTATAAAGATATTAAAAATATTGAAACTCTTATGATGTTTTCTTCCGAATTTTATATTTTTTCATTTTCTGTATTTGCAAGAATCCATAGCGAATTTTCAACGCATTTTTTTACAAAAAAAAATATTAAATTTTTATTACACATTTATAATTTTGTATTCATAATCAGCATTTTTAAAAACATTTCTTCGCAAATGGTAACAGCTTATCTTCAATGCTATCTCATTTATCATGAATCTTGAAAGATTGATGGAGAGTTGTCAAAAAGTCAAATCTCAAACTCAAGCTTCTTGGTTTTCCTCGTCCACGCGATGAAATTTCGCGAACAGCAAAATATTCAACGGGGAAGTTGATCGTCGAGAATCATCTGACATAACGATTATCGAGTCCAACCAATTCAGGCAATTACGACGGTGGGAAAGCGCCCTGTGCCGGCGTTCCATTAGCCGCGTTAATCCGGCGTTATGCTCCTTACTTTACGCGCAGTGCATCCGTTTACGTCATGGGACACAATACGCGCCCGACGCGGAATTAATTGTTGCCCAAGTGTGTGATTAATCCACTAAATTTGGACTTCTATCACGACCGAAAATGTCGGCGTCGTTACATCACCAAAAGGCTCGCTTTACCACGACTGACAATTTTTTGCCTTTTAATAATAGCTTTGTCAAAGCAGTTTAACTCTTTATAAAGCTATACACATACATTCGATTATCAAATTATTAGAGTCACTCGGATATATTGACAATTTATTCTTCAGTGAGGGCCTAATTATACAAAACTCTTATAATCTTTTTGCGAAACCTTGAAGTCTGCGAATGGAAAATAGACTCTGAAGGCAATGTAAATAACAAGTTCAAACAATTCCAAACCTTCTTCCAAAATTATTTTATTCTAGATTATGCTTGTATTATCGACAATCAAATATTTCATTTTTAAGAAAATTGTTTGAAATTAATGGTTGTTTCAAGAATTCAAAAATTCTAAAAATATTGTCAGACGTATATTTGAAATATTTTATTTATATTAATTCATTCTTTTTTATTTTTGGTAATCAAATATTATTGCTTCTAAATTCTAAAATATCAGTCAGTATAATATTAAAATGCCAGCTTTGTAGAATTAAACTCATATCTCTGCATTGAATGCAAATTTATGAATTTTTACAGACTAATAGTAATTTCCTCTTTAATCTACAGGGTCATCCACGTATCTCGGAACCCTTGCGCATAAACACAAAGGAGTTCGGGTTCCGCGATACGTGGATGACCCTGTATCTTTATAGTAAATCAGTATTTTAAATAATATTTATAATACAGAGTTGAAATATTTTATTTTGTGCTTTAGATTTAGAAAATAAAAGTATTTTATTTGTCGAAGTTGTAATGTAGTGAATGAAGAATGTAATGAAGTGCAAAACAATCCCATTGCAAATTCTAGTCGCTTAAAAAAAAAAAGTAAAGGAGTGAAAATGAGCAAATTTTTGGTAATTTTAGTCCTCGAATGTTATAGATAAATCATTGAAAATAGAACTAAAAAATGACTCAACTTGACCTCTTACAAGTTCATCTTCAAGAATTTGTACTAAAATCGACTCAAAAAATAATTCTTTCCACCAAACGCCTAATAGTTTTCGGATAGCCACTTTGTCTTCCATCTTTCTGCAGCACAGCGAAATCCACAGTAGGTCTGGGAATCCACTGAACCGAAAATCGTAATTGAAAATGACAAGTGGCCGAACAGAACGGAGTCACGACCAGGTTGAATAAACCGAGACACGTCCCGTTGGGTAGTCTTGTTTCTTGTTCCGCGGGATGCAAACGCGTAACGGACACTCGGATACATAATCAATGAGACGATCTGGATCACCGTTTCGAACAATGTTGTGTAGCAGGCCCGTGCGAAAGGGGAATGGGAATGCGCGGGAACCGGAATATCCTTGCGACATCCGTTCCGTTTATCGTAACGCGTGGATCATTTTTCCCGCGATTTCCATCGACGTTAATCATCGGTTCGTGCAACGCTTTCAAACGCCGCTTGTTTCTCGTCGCGTGTGGTTCTTGCGTTGAATAACTCGTCATTTTCAGATATACGATCTGCGGGATGAAAAAAAAAAGAGGTAGATAAACGAGATACCGGAACAGGAAGATGAAGAATGGTTTTGGAATAAAATTTACGTAAGAGATCCATGTAGATAGCCATTATTGATAGCTTCGTTTGTTACTAGATATTATTATTACTTTTGTTACGTATTTATTACGCAATGGACAAAGTAAATATAGAGAAAGAAGAACGGATAAATGTGGAAAAAAAAGAATTTTTTAAATGTGACTGAGGTGCAGCGCAAAGTTGAAATGACTGTTTTGTCTATCTTGGTAAAAGATATGTAAATAGAATCGATTTTTGCAACTAACAATGAAATTAAAATTATGCATACAATTAAATCAAGTAAATACTTAAACACAAGGAAAGTAAAAGGAATATTTTATTTAAATAAGAACAAAAAAAAGATATAGCTAAGGTGAAAAGTTTCAACAATTGTTTTGCCTACTTAGTGAAAAATAGAATAAATTGAATTCATTTTTGTGGCCAAAATTAAAATTATGCTTACGCTTAAATTATGTAGTAATATACAGCTATAGTTTTATCAAAATTTGTGAGTGCATAGGCAAATAAAATAAATGTTGGCGCGACGTTGTCTGTCTTCGTCAATTTTTACCAACACTGATCAAATTTTTTGTAGCCGGATTTTAACGTCGTCTGCCAAGGTCAATAATGACGTTCGACGGTAATTTAACGTCTTCATAGGCGATAACAGACCCAACCACGATCCTCCTTTTCAGCAAACATCCACGGGCCCCGTGGTCCTCGGTCTAATGTGAAATTCCTGCGTAATGCACGAGCGTACGCGTTATGAAGCTGTAATCGAGCACCGCGTATCAACAGCTAAAGATGGAAGGCTATTATTAAACGGGAGTGTACTTAATATTCCACGCGAGAATGTTTTCATCGCAGGGACTTGATAGCCTCGTAAAGATGATCGGGAACGAGCGACTCAGGGCCTGTCCTCTCCCCGATTGGGCCTGATCGCCAGCGATTTCAATCTCCGCGCAGCGTTCCAATTTCGCGTCAATTAAACGGACGACCCTCGGTACTTCGTAATCGCTCCTATTAATTTTTGGTAGCACTAATGACGAAACGGGAACAGCCTCCGGGGATGTCGTTCGAGTCTCCGCGATGTGGATTAACCACTTTGGAGAGCGTTCAGATGCGCTTGATGTGACGGATGAAGCAACACAAACTTTATAATTAGACTGCGGATTTCTTTGACAAATGTCAATATGCAAGACTCTAACGATATTTATGGACTTCAAAATTCATATAGAGAATTGAATGAATAAAGTACCTGTTGCATTTTGTAGAAACACTGGAGTCTTCGTAACTTAACTACTGAAACGATTTCAATTAAATTTGCAACAGAGGTAACCTGAACATAGGATACTCGGTTTTCCATTTTTTTCCCTGACAAAACTAGTCAATTTCTCGGGATAAAAAGTATCCTATGTCCTTCCCCAGATTTCAGGCTACATCCCTGCCAAATTTTATTGAAATCAGTTCATTAGTTTAGTCGTGAAGACGCACACAGTGTGTCGCGTATATGGGCGTTCGGAACGAAACTCATAACTTCTAAACTATTTAATTTTTTACCCATGTAACTTAATACTTTTTTAAAGAAAATGCAAGAATACATCGATTAATGCATGACAAATATACAATTATATAGAAAATTGTTGAGGAGATATTGATTTTTAATTAAATAAAAACTTTTTCGGTAATGTTTATTATCGAAATGTATTATTAATTAAGAACTGTCTAACTTTTGTTTAAACCATTTTTTCATAAAATTGACGGAAATGCATGAAAAATTGTGGGGATGATTATACGGTACCGTACTACGTAGAACATTATATTTATTTAAAAATCATTACAAACGTTAAAATTTTAAGACCTACGTTCTTTTATTAAAATTTCAAAATACAACAAAAAGAAACAGAAAAGAAAAGAAAAGCTGAACGTTAGTCGAAACAATCTCAAATGTTAATCGCTCCAGGCCTGAACGGTGAGCGCCTTGATAATGATTTTAATTATTTTCTTCGTTTCGGGCCAAATTGGGCAGTTAAAGTTAACGCTAATATGAAGTTTAATGTTTCCTAAATTAATAGAAAAAAAATTACGCAGGTATTTTTTGGTGTTTTTTTCAAAAGTCTTCTCAAAGGTGATAAACATTTAACATTAAAAATTCCAATAAATTATTATTATTGTAAAAAATTTTCTCTGTAGTTTTCAAAGGATTATAGTACCAAATACGATGTATAAAAATCAAACGAAAAACATACATTTAGTCAATGGCATGTGGTTGAAGAAATACACTGAAATTTGGAATAAACTTTTAATATCAATTTTGGCAACAAATTAGTAAATTCATAAAACGTGATGGGTAGTATTAAAATCTACGTTCCTTTTTGGGTTTTGTCCATTGAGCGACGCACTGTGAGACGTAACAAACACATAAACACACTTTCGGATTTGTAATATTAGTAACGATTAGTATTACGTGTCAGAACGCGGCTTCAAATGTCCCCAGATCGAGACAATACGCAGATATCACCGTCCAAACCATCTATTCCACATCGCCTCACAAAAATTCTCCCCATCAAAGGGTTAATTGTTCCCTACTTTCAAATCTATGTAATCCCGCGCGTCACAACCCCAACGCGAAAGTGACTTTTTCTTGAGCGTGTCCCTTTCTGTCATTTTCGCGAAGGTCAGCTTGAAAACTGGACAGGGATTCTTCTTCTCCCGACGCGACGGTCCCCTCGTTCCTCCCCATCTTTCTCTTTTCCTCTTCGCGGAGAATCGCTCCTCCACGGTGACTTTTATTCCACTCGTCCTCGACCGGGGCGGTGCACGAAATAACTGGACGCTGAAACGAATGGCGAAATTATGCCGCGGCCAATCGTGTACCGGGGTCTGTTGGCCGCGGTGCAAAAACCCCCCCGGACTAGATCCTTTCCAAGGGGGAAGATCGAGGGATCGCGTGGCGATCGTTTTGCTCGCTTCCCTGGGCCTCGGACGGAATAAACGGGTCGATGATAACGAGCTCGAGGATCGACGATCGTGACAAACTGCGATCGATTCGTCGTCTCCGATCCCGTCCCATTAGTTTCGTAGCCGACTCCGCCTTTTTGTATTTGTCGCGCGCGCCGTCGGCTCTTTTCTTACCGATGATTTTGCGAGATGCTTGCGCGTTGTTCCGAAATGACTTCATTTTGTGATGTTATTGCGCACACTGATGAAATTGATCGGGTGGAAGAACAGGAGTCGCGGAGATATGTGGCTCCTTCGGTTTGGGTAATTACGATTTTTGTGGGGGTTTATGGTTTTGCGGGGATCGAGAGCTGAATGTCTTTTTGGTTGTATTCTGTTTGTAGATGGTTTTGTGAATTGGCTTCTTTTAGTAAGAATGTGTAATACAAAAGATGTGATGGAAATTATAAAGTAGATATATAAGTAAATAGAATGGCGATGGTTTCCTATGCAGAATAAATAAAATATATAAACAGAATTAAATTTATCTAAGGCATAATGTGAAATATATTTCATTTGTTTTTTTTTTTTTTATTTTGTATTGAAAATTCACTTTCAACACATTGTAGACAATGATTTGGCCTCACAGTTTTGGTTGTCATTTATTCATCTTTTTGAGTTTTCGAGTCAAAGTGCACTTAGAATACACAGAAAGGATGTAGCTATTAAAATATGTATATGTATATGTATAAAATCGAATTTTATCAAATTATGAGGATTATCTATCTCTTTAATTAGTAACAAAATTTTATTTTAATCTTTTCTCATAACTTTCTCATTACTAGACTACGGATGTTTATGTATTTATGGCAATTTTAGAATTGTGAAAACCCATAAAAATGTTCAAGAATATAAAAATACATAAAATATAAAAAATAAAATGTTTAGAAAACAAAACATACATTTATTTATGATTCTGTTGCAGTTGTATGTCTTTAAAAATGTGAATTTGCATAAACATTCGCAGTCTACTCATTACTATACTTATCATTAATTATGAAACCACGAGTTTATAGCGAACTGCTACTGTTCTTTATTTTTTGATGATCTCATTTTTCAATGTTTAATCTGTTTAAATATGTATAATATGTATTAAATAATGAGAATCAGCCAAAAAAGTATGAGCAATAATGTCTTAACACTTTTTACACAATTGGCTAGGGATCGTAATTCTGCATGCGTTCACACAGTCTAGTTATCTAGTTAGTCTAGTTAGCTAGTTATTTTAGGTATTTCATCGTTAACGCAGCTACAACTGTTTTCACACGTGCTCAAACAGAGTATGTAGCGTGTTACTATCCCATCGATTACTTATGTGCTACAAACAAGTCAAATACAGTAATCATTATCTATGAATAAAATGATAAAGTTGAAAAATAGATATAACATTTTTTTTTTTTTTTGCTAAAGAGAATTTTATATAAGAAAGTGTAAATTTGTTATTGATTAGGATATAGTAGTGGATCCAATAGATTAATAGACAGTAGAACCTCCATTAACAGACTTCATCTTTGGAATATAAAATGTTAAAAATGAGTGAATCATCCTTAAATCATAGTTCAATACTTGAAGTCCTATTTCACTCTTACACCTACTGCATTAAATGCTTTATATTTTGTATAATAAAATTCTGGCTGGCTCGTGATTCGGATAGTTGAGGATCAATTCTACTCCAAAATTTTTTTAATAGATACCATATGAAAATGAAGTAAATAAGTATTAGAAATCTTATGCACAATTTTTTTTAAGAAAAAGAGATTTAATTTGTCCAGGAATTAAAATTTATTACCAGTAGTTTATGATTGTCATACAGTAAAAATATACTCTGATATAAATAATTCTGTAATTTGGATAAGTAGTTTTTAAATATGTGTAAAATTTCACTTTAACAGTTACCACATAAATATTCACATCACCCGCATATAAATTGCAGTTATTTACTTCGGTATGAATAATATTCAATTTCTACGATTATGAGTAATTTTAACCAATTTATCAAAAGACAAACGATATGAAAAAATATATATATATATAAGAAAAATTAGTTGGACACAATTTTAACTCATAATAAAATATCCCTGGCTACTGAATAAACTTAAATGAAAAATTTTATATGAAAAATTCAACGTGTTGAAAATTGAACTACAGCTCATCATAAAAATATTTGGTCACTGGTATAATTCTAACATCTATGCTCTATACCAGAAATAAATATAAAGTATGCAACGAAAATTCTTTATAATACCTACAATAGAGCGCAGTATAAACATCTTAGAAAGTAAAATACTGATCATTTAATTTATACCATCGTCCAAATATTAAAAAATAAATTGAAAGAAAGTGAAATTTTGTGTCACTAAAATATTTGAACTGTTTATAAAGTCAAGTTATATTAACTAACATAATTATTTGGTATTAAAGTTTAATCCTTGATTCTGCATCTCGTTTGTTAAATAACATATTCTAGTCAATTTAATGTATTCAAAATTATTTTTTCGGTTAATAATCAACACTGTGTTTTAAATCTTTATTAAACGAATTTAAGATTATTTCTCCTGCTTCATTACTATACCGTAAACAATTTTTGTTCCATAATTTATATTTATTTCTCACACAGAGTATAGAAATTAAAGTTATATCAGTAGTGTCCGAATTTTACTGATTTATGCTAATAAGCTAAGACATAGTGCTAAAAACTAACACTGATTAAATTCCACATGGTTTTGACATTAATTTCCACAAACACATTCCAAATATCTTTCGATTGCCCCTTGCTTCACCGCAGTAAAAAAAAATGGACACCGAACCATCTTTTATTTCATAGATTCCCATCGCGTGTCTCGTGACGCGACGACACCGGTGCTTCGCACACGTTCGGCGTCGGCGTCGGTCGAAGGCTAGCCAAACACTAAGGTCTTAATTGCCGCGGGAATTTCAATGCTCATCGCCTGCCTAATTAATTAGCCGACCGAAAAATAGTCGGCATTAAAAGAAGAAGCGCGATTTGATCTACGATACGCCATCGATTCTCTTTCACCGTTCGCCTCTCGTTCCTCCGTCGTCCAGGGCGACCGCGGAAATATCGTGGAGAGAATGACGCCCCGAACAGGTTAACAAATTTCGATCCGCGTACCTGCAGGTCGTTCCCGTGTTCCTGCATACCGAGGCAATTCAAACATTTACATTTCCGTAAGCGGCCGGCGCGAGGCGCCCGATAAAATCGTGCTGAAAAATATACGGTCGTGTTTTCTGCGGTTATATTCGCCGGTAAATTTCCGAATTTGTCGAAACGCAGGGAACAAATAGAGAACTGTTCGAAGCGCAACTCCCGGGTCGCTCCGTCCCTCTCTTTTTTTATATCGAGAGCCGCGGGGAAGCGCGCCCTCACGACTGGTTCCTGGATCACTTCTGACATATTTTCGTCCTTCGATTGCCGGGGTCCCATGCTCAAGCTTCCTCCTGCCGCGGACCGCCGCACAGTGGTCCGAATCGAGAAATTTAGTGACTTTTTTGCATAACTTTTGAACCATAATGTATATTGATACCAAATTTGAAATGAATACTATAGAGGTGATGGGTTATTACTAGGTTAAGAGAAAAATGTGATAACAATAACGGTTTTATAATATAACAATAATAAGATATAATTAATAACATAAAATATTTAAAAAATAATATTTTTTTTATGCTTTGTCAGTATTCACTCTCAAATTCTTTTGTTTATCATTATTTATTTATAGTCCGTGTAATTGAAAGACGTTGCTGCCTGAAACATTTACAATTAGTACTTTAAATATATTTTTAATACTTCTAAGTTTTTAGAAGAAATATTGATCTTTTCAGATATTCTCGTGTGCAAAAATAAATAATCACCCATATCTCTCTTTGAATCTTTCAAGGTTTTATATAAGTCGTTATTTTTGCGAAAAGCTTGCATTTTCACAGAACAAATAATATCTAAATAACAAAGAAGAAAATGTCAAATGTAAAAAATGACTTACGTAAGAAGTTTTTAAGTCATTTGTACTTACCAAACAGAAGTAATGAAGTATTATGTAGATGTAAAATAAAATAGACGAAAATAGTATAACAAACAACACTAAATAATATAACTTAAATTTAATTCACACACAGTAAAAACACTAATATAACTTTAGTTCACACACAGTAAAAACACTAATATAACTTAAGTTTAGTTCATAAAAAAAATTAAAACACTACGAATTATTATTAGAACAAAACATGAAATGATTAAAACGAAATAAAAATGAAGAGTAACTTTCAACACGCGAAAAATGCTCTGACAGTCTCACTGTGGACATTCGAATGGTTCTCTTTTAACTGAATGCAGACAGAAAGTCGAAGACTCATTCGAAAGCTTATCTGTACCATAGCAGAAACATATCAAGTGACTCTAATCCAAACAGTTCTTTGAGAAGAACTCTGCATCGGTTTGAGAGGTTGGGTCGGAGAATACGAATGTAGTGCGTAAAGCAAAAGCGATTGCTACGTAACATCGACAGCTTTGAACTATAATAATTTGAAAAACCGGACGAAGGTGGAACTGATTTTTGCATGTTTATGTAGAGGAAAGTTTACTGAAAACATTCTAATTTGTTAGAAAGTGGGACTCCTTGGGACTTGAAAGATATCTCTTAGTATTTGTACAGAACTTTGAGAATTGTTTATATTTCATTTAGCATTATTTTTTTAATATATTCGATACAGTAACTATTAATGTAAGGCATCATTTTGTATTACGAACGAATACTCTTTATTTAAAAAAAAAAACACGAAATAAGAATATTGAGTTAGAGTATCAGAATACTTTAACAAAAGAAAACAATTTCATGGGATGAAAAATACTCTTTCTAAAATGTTTAACTTTAAGTGTCCATTGCCACTATTGTTTCCATTAGATTTAAGTAATATTTTTATATTCGAGACTAATGGACAATTAGTAAATAATACACATACAGTAGATATGAATATGAGAAAGTTGACTTTTTGACAAAAAGTCACTAAATTTTTCGATCCGGACCACTGTGCGCCGCGAGAGCCGCCGAGCATGAATCATGCGACGCGACGGTTGCACATAAACATCAACCATGTCTGATCCAAATCCTGTCCAAATTGCACTCGCGTTGTGGCGAGCGGATTTCAGTGCACGCGAGCAATTGCGGAGCGAATCTTGAAAGTTTAGCTTTATTTCCTTCCTGGTTATACAATATCATTATTATTTATATCAACGGGAAAATCCTTTATTACATTAATATACAGAATAGTATTTATATATTCTTCCTCCGAAATTCGTGTCTAAAAATATACATATATTATTCAATAAAATTCATAGAAACTTCAATCGAGGTTCTCTCTTCTTCACATCCCTGAACAATATTCTACATACAAACCCATAGCTCACCATAAATTTATGTCCCTTCCTTTGTCCACACTTTTCAAAAAACTATTTCGTATATCCTTTCCAGGGACAGTATTCCCTCATCGTTCACAAATTCCCCCATCACTTTCTTTCGAGGGGCGCGACTCGCCTCATGTTACATTCAAAAAGCAAATGCAACTTTCCGCTGCGCGTGCAATCCCTTGAACAGGCCTGGGGTCCAACCCCTCGACGGACCCAGAATCGAACGGCTCCGGGCCTCCGGTGCTTTATACGCGCGTGTCTTTTCGATACCTGCTCAGACGACGGACAATCTCCAGAGACAATGGTCGTGCTCGTAACGGAGACACCCACTCGGTCGATCTTAAAATCGTTTTCCTCCGCCTCCCTCGCCGCGAGGCATCGCTCGACAATTTCGCTTTATGATCGCCTTGCGAAACTCGAGTTGTTTCACGAGCTGCTTACGATTTAAATATTTCTCGGCGGCGGGTTTCGCCTTTGAGCATGCTCGATTTATTCTGACCGTCGTGCATTGTTCGCTGTAGCTCATAGTGGTTCGGAAAACCGAGAAAATTGACACAATTATAAACATGCATTTTTTTTATTGGTAAATGATGAACAAAAATTTTGTTTTGCTTGATAATAGCTTCTTTTTAGACAAGTAAAGGCGAGAATTTCTTGTTGGAATTGTTTTTGTAACTTTATTTGTATACTTTATGTTGTTTTTTAGGTGCCATTTTATGAATAACAAATTAAATTTTTTATATAAAGAAATGGTGAACTATATGCTAAAGTTCAAATAATAAGACTATTTCAGACTAGTTCAAATATAAGACTATTCAAATAATTTAAATAATTTCGAATACGAATAATCTATTCGAACAATTCAAATAATTTCAAATGTGAATAATGTATTCGAATTATTAGAAGTTTTCGTTATTATTAGAAGTATTTGAACAGTAATCAAATAACTAAAAGTATTCAAACATTCGACGTGATAGAATTTTATACTAATAGACTATGTATTAGTACTAATACACTACTATATGTATTTACATATATGTATTTTTAATTATTCGAATAATGTTCAAATATTCGAATATTCCTAATTATTCGAATAATATTGGAATATTCGAATTTTTTACTTCTTTTTAATCTCTTCTTAATTAAAAGGTACTGAATTATACACATACATAAATTAAATACCGTTATTTATTTATGAATGAATGAATGAATGAATGAATTATTTTATTAAATAACGTTTTTATTTAATTATACACATGCATAAATTAAGTAACGTTATTTAAATATCCCACATGTGACACTTTGGCACTCCCATTCAAAATTTCAATAATATTTGTTACATCAAAAACAAATAATTAATTCAACTGTTCGAAAGTTTGAGAGCTAACAATATTATATGTAAATTACATAGCTAAAAATGTAAAGAATGGAAGTTGCCGTATTCGATTTTTTTGCACGCATGTATTGAAAAAAAGAAAAATGAATTTCGTCACAATTGTCGGTCCTTTCATCCACACTGCAGCGACGCTGTTTTCCATAAAGCAAGTGGAGCGAGTTCCTCCTCCGTGCTGGACCATTCAGTCTCATTCGAGATCGCGGTAATCTACGTGCGATCGGAGTCTCTCGAAAAATCGAACGTATCGGGGAATCATTCGTGGCCGTCGATGCGGAATAATGGATTGGATAGGGCAGATTTGTAACGTGGGTAGGTTTCGGGAGCTCGTGGGTCGCTGGGGTTCCGTCTGGACCAGGGGGAAGGGGAAAGCCGAGGGATCATCCCCTCTTTACTCGAGACCCAGTCGTTGCCTGCGCGATGCCCGCAAGCCACGTTCGCACAATGAGGGTAAACAAGGGAAAATTAAATTTTAAAATTGGTCACTTTCGGTCCATTGTTCGACGCTTTTAAGCGGAACGGTCAACATGATTTAATCGGAAGTTTCATGCCGATGGCACGATACTGCCTCCGGTCTGTTTGGACGAAGGCTACCATAAATATTCATATGAGGAGATTAGCCAGATTTTTCGGGCGTTGTGTACATTTGCACGAGTTCTTGGACTACCATCATAACTGGTGACAGAGAAATATTTCATTCTGGGTCTGGAATGTTATAATACAGCGTTTCTCAACCTTGTGTTGTTGGGCGCAAAACATTTTTTCCTTATTAGGAAACTGTTGTACCGCAGACCAAATGTTAATAATATAGTGTATTTAAGAATCTAGTGGACTAGAAATATTGTACACTATACAAATAAAACTATACGTATTTAGTATTCCGTTCAGATGAATTTCGATTTATAAAAAAAAAACACTTACATTAAATTTTTCATTTGATGTTGCATTTTACCTTACATAATCAAGACTTGATAATTTGAAACACTGTTATAGAAAAAGTTTTTTTTTTTTTTTTTTTTTTTTTTTTTTTTTTTTTTTTTTTTTTTTTTTTTTAAGGAAAATATTAAATTCGGTAAACAAGATTTTTGTATTGGAGTCCAAGATTAATTGAAAATTAAAGTTCAAACTAAAAGATTCCGAATCTGTGTTTAATGTTCTCTAACGTTTTTCTATAATTACTTTTGCGGATTTCCGATTATCTAGAATCTAGAACCTAGAATATCAATTATTTGAGCCATTGTGCAAGGTGTTTTGTATCCAATGATCCAAGCGTAATACAATTTTAAATGAAACTTGAACTATACATAATGATATAGCAACAGTGCTTAATAAACTGTAAAATACACAACATATAAGTATAAATTACAATACCACAAAAAATTGTTCCGTGTTTTCTAAAATATTACGAAATTGCACACTATATGAAGACTTTAGTGACTGATACATATTTTGCTTTTTATATTTTAATTCTTTAAGTATGATATATAAAGTCAAAATATTTTCGCTACATCAAATGCAGTAAATTCCATAGTACCATGATGTAAAAAAAAAAGAATAACGGGTATCTAATAATATTTTAGGATTAAAAAGTGAGAACAGTGAAAAATCCGCAAAAACGTGGAACAATCACGCAATTAAAACTGAATCTCATTGCAACTAGAGTATTTATCAGGCTCCCAACTATTAAATATCACGTTCGCTGAAAAAAGTACAAAATTATCCAATTTTCAGTAACTTCAATGCTATTTTCACTTTTCCTCCTGCGAAATACTGTTCTACCCTCACGCGGCACAACAAAAATTTCGCCGCAAAAGTGTCTCCCAATTTCGCTTCTCCGCATGGAAAACCGTGGCCAATTAGCATGCCTCGACCGATCCATCGCGAGCGCGCAACAAATTTCGCCCCGCGCCCGCGCATCCAAGAAATATCGTGTAACTATCGAATTAGCGAAATTCTTGCATCCTATCGTCGGCGGAGGGACACAGGGGCAGAGACCCCAGATGCACGCAACGATTCCGCATCGTTCCTACGACCTAGGGCCCTGGGTGGTAACTGAACGGAGAAGCCCTTACGCGACTCGTGTACACGGAAGAAGGACGACGCGAGGCGTAGTCGAAGACTAACGAAGGGTGACGGAACGAGCCGAGGGGACTTCGGCTATGCAGCGCGAGCGATCGTCGGAGAGAGACGAAACGATGTTCGCGGCGGAGTCACTTGTAAGCCGAAAGGAGACGGAAAACGGAGTCGCGAAGCGACGGTGGGGAGCCGAGTGTGGCACCAAGCGGAGGGGTCACCGGCGATGGTGGCGCCCTCTGAGCGGCCCAGGACAGAAGGTGAGGTTAGTTTGTCGCCAGCCGCCCGAGGACGATACACGTTCCACTCGCGTCTCTACCGATTTCACCCTCCGGTCCACCAGCGACTGGAAAACACGCGCGAAAACAGGTGGCTGCACGAACAGTGACTCTACAAAGTGTTCCGAAAAGTTGAATCGGTGTTCGGAGAAACCACAGTGACCTTGCGGATGCTCGATCGCGTCGCGTTTTCGGTTTTCGCGGGATTTTCGTTGGCGGCGTTCCGAAAACCGGCGAGCCTCACCGCGGTGTGTGTGGATTCTCCCTCGAGTTTCGGATAATCGAGTTCCAGTTCTCGTCGTTGAGTGATTCAGAGGATTAAAAAGGAAGAGCAACGGGATAGTTTTGGAGGAGGTTCGCGGCGGAGATGCGGAGAGTCTTGACAGGAGTCCGATGAGGTCGAGATTCGTCGCGCCTCCTGCCCCTACGGTCATGGGCAGCTCGTCGGCGATCCGACGTAACACAGGATAGAGGCAATTTGAGCGAATTTAAGGGAGTAGAAACCACGTTCGGCGCATTGTCACGCGAAACGAAGCGACGCTGGAGCCGCCGATCTCTGGAGCGTCGGACGATCCTCTCTGAGCGAAACGCGCGGCGGAAAGTGACGCGGACGAGCGTGAGAAAGAGCGGCGGTTCGGAAACACGCGCGCTCGACCGTCATGCCTCTCGGTGTCCTGTGAGCTGTTCGCTGTCCTCCCCTTCGTTGCCTCGAGCGGCAAAGTTCATTTGACTGTTCGGGTCGCGAAAGTGTTTCGTACGAAAGAGATTCATCCCGTGACGATTTCGTGCGATCGGATGCGTCGCGTTCGTTCATTACGTCGGTCGGTCTTTCGAAGGAATAATAATTCGTGATAGTTTGAGGAAGATGGAGGTGTCGACGCGCACGCCGCGGAAAGGAAATCGGCACAGATTCGTGTCCAGATCGAGGTGATAAATCTCGATACAGGAAGACACGGTGTTCCGAAAGGTCACCATTTTTCGGAGCCGCTTCCTCGTTCCCACCGACGATTGGATTTATTCGACTGTACTTGCTCAACGACTGTTTGTTGTTTTTTTTTCTTTCTTGTTTTTTTTTTGTGATACGAAACTAGTGCAATTGGTCGCGTTGTGAACTTGTGGAATCGATCGTTCTTTTTTTTTTGTCAGTGTGTGTACGTGGATGTGTTTATTGATTTGTGATCGTTGGCGGAGAGTTTGAGAAAGGTAGACGAGTTGACGATGGTGGTTCTTGGAAATGGAGTAAACACGCAGCGAGTTCCCGTCAAAATATGAGAGTGTCCTTCTGCGACCCGTGGGAATCGATTTTGTGCGAAAATGTATCTGACGCGTGTGTTGTTGGTACTTCTGCTGGCTACGGGCTCGAGGTGCGTTCTCTTTCATTCTTACACCCGCCATTTTTTTGAGTCGCGAGTTTTTGATAGGTTGAGGATCGGACTGTAATTTTTTTGCCACAATTTTTTTTAACTCTACTACAGTTTTTTTTTTTACTGTATCATGCATTGGGTTTCGGTTACCAAATGGTTTAATTTGAAGTAAACTTTAAAGAAATTAGTGTTACTGTTGACGTTTGATGTTGCTAACATTCTATACAAATTTTCACTATTTGTATAGATAATTATGTGGTAATAATTTCTATAAATTCAGACTTTTAAGAAGGAAGTGTTTTTTAACCACCGATTTCGATCAACATAGTAATTTAATTTATAGCGTATATTAATTGCCAAAAAAGTTGCACTGATTTTTGTAGTAGAACAGTATTAAATTTTATCTTATATTCAACGTTTACACTGGCTGCACCACTTATTAAACTTTTTTAAAAATTGCAACTGTTTTGCCATTCAACGTCGAACTCCATTAAGATAATATTTTTCTTCGACTTCTTAACAATCCTTCACAAAGAATTTGCCTTCTTTATCTCCTAACTTTTAACCGAAATATTCAAATAATTGACACTCAAAAAAGTTATATACAATATTTTAGAAGCACAGTAGGTATGAAAATAGATAAACCAAAGCAGAACCATGTTCCTCATCATTCGCATTCCCTGTTAAAAATGTTACACAGAAATGTTGGGAAGAACGCAGCTGTTTGGAAATGCAACGTCAACTTTATAGGATACGGCAATATTTTTCCCATCGGGCTCATTGGCATTCGCGTAATTTGTACATTTTTGCAATAGTTTGAATGATGTGCATAAATATGAGCATAAAAAGTGTCATACCGGTGGCAAAAAGTTGACGCCGTTGCAAGAAACCGGTATTATAAATATTGATCGTTTCGATGGATAACCGCGGTTCACTGGTCTCGTGTTGCCGCGATGACAGTCAACGAACGGGAGAACTGTGAGAAATCGATCGAAATGCATCGCGTTTCGATTGTATTATGCCTCGGTTAAGTGGATACTCTTGATTTCACGCGATCTTAAAATATCCTGCGGCCGTTTCGCGTTACGCGCTCGCGATGAGAATGACATAAGTTGACCTCTGTCATGTTCGGTCATTCGAGAATTTATTGACTGAGGATCTACTGTTTCCAGGTTTCAATTAATTAATGTGCATAAACGTGTAATTTTACTTCTTTTTCGTCATTTATATTTTAGAAAGTTCAGAAGATTCCTACTTTTATTCTTTGAACTTTGACAGGTGGATGTGATTGTGATATGAATATGAAATAGAATTTTGAGGTACTGTTTTTTCTTAAATTTTTCTGGTTGTTTTATATTCAGATTTACTACATATTATTGTTTAGAGTAAAAATAAAAATGAGCAAAAGTAAAAAATAATCATATTCATTCACTTATATACCATCAAAGTTTTTTTAAATTCGAAATTCGTAGATTAAATAAATCTTGTGAGTCTTTCTTCTTTTAGTTCTAAAATGAGTGATTGGTTTAAGTTTAGTCTTTGGTTTACACATTATGAAATTATGTAAATAACATAAGGTCTTTAGGGTTTTTATGTTTTTGTTGTAATCATGAAATTTATTGACTGTAGTTCATCTATTAAAATCAACATTCTTCTAATATTTCTCAAATACTTTAATATTTCTCTTTTGCATTGTTTATTATTGTAAAGAGAGTTTGGAATTTCTATCATAGTTGATTTGTTTTGCCTCAGTTTCTAAATGATTTTGGAAGAGTCATTCAATATTAAAACGAATACATTAAGTTGCTGTACAAATTCTAATTTACAATTTCCTGTTTACTATAGAGAGGTTTTCCGTTTCTCAGAAACTTAAAGCAGCAGATGTTTAGAAGCTTGAAGGAGGCTAAGTACTTATTTTCATTAGTCAAGCGTTTCGTGACGTTCTGAAAAGGACGTGCAAGTGTTCAAAGTAAACAAGAAGTAGAACTCGCTCGAACGTCCATTTAGTTTCGGTTTTCTTCTTAATCCAAAACTAACAATCAGTAATTTTCTCGTAATTCATTTTATGTAAACCAAATTTTTACTAAAAAGAATCATTAAAAATTAGACTTTTATTTGGAGCTAGATTATCCCGAATGACACAAGAGTCATATGTGAAAATGGAGTATAGCTTCATTTTCAGTAACAATAAGAAGCCATAAACTCTTAAAACTATAGTAAGAGAAAACTCTATTTAACCATTCTGCAAGAAAAATGTGTGTCAGAAACTTGTTCTTATAAAATCCTGAAAAGGAATTGTCATAGTGAGCATTGCAAAACGTTTCCTACATTTTATAACCAATTTCTTTCGCAGATATTCTTGCAACTTTCTGTGGTTGTTTTTTACAATAGTCCTCTACCTGAAAAATAGATTTATTAAAAAAATGTAAACAATTCGTATTATCTCTTCACCGATATACATATTCGAAAGACCATTCACAATTTACCAGAGAATTCGCTTCAGTGTTATCCCAAACCGTTTAAGATTGTCGCAAATCAAAATTCCTTACCTGCGTCTCAATTCTTCCAAGAATCGATCGCGTTACTCTCCCTCGCAAAGTTGCGATGCACTCACAGCGCAATTAGCGGCCCGAGCCTCGATAATGCAGGCTACGCGCGCGGTAATTAATAATTTATCGCCTCTGTCGATCGCAGTTTCGTTAGACGGCTCAATCGATCAGTTTTAACTCTGTCCGTTCGTTACGACGAATTTTTAACCGGCTGATTTCTCCTTTGCAGATGCATGTGCTCGAGCGGATACACTGGCCACAATTGCGAGAACGAGTACATTCCCTGCGACCCGTCGCCGTGTAAAAACGGAGGCACGTGTCAACAGATCAGCGATTTGGAGTACGAGTGCAAGTGTCCCGAAGGTGAGTCTCGAATTCCTTGCTTTATTAGCCCTTTGTGGTCCATGAATGCAGATGAGTGTGGGATTGAAGTCGACGGTATAGTATTGAAGTTTCGCCGAAGTCAATGGAAGCTCAGATCCATTTGTACTGAAATAGATTTTTATTATTTAACCCTGAAATAGATGTTTAGGCGAGAAATGTTTTTGCAAAACGAAATGTTGCAAATATTGTGTAGTAAATTAAGTTTGAAAGTTGGTTTTCTTGAATTTCTTTGATATATCTGAATTATTGTTGGTTTTTAAGGAAACTTAGTTTTCTTCATTAACCTGCCAGCAGTTTGAAAATAAATTGTATGATAGTTTTGATTTTTGAAATGATGGATATGTAACACAGTGAAGACAAACTAGAAATGTAAATCCTATTAGTGATATATATACATAGGGATTAGATATCAACCATTTTCGATGTCAGTTTAATTGCCAGTTTAGGGAAAAATAATTCCAAGATTTGGATAGATTAATTGCTTGTTACATAGAAAGACTGAGTGAGTTGCAATTCGGTTGTGCGTATAATATTTTGTTTAATTCATTATGTAAGATACATGGACTGCAAGGGGTTAATTTTCTGTTCAATGTGCAAAATATAATATATATGCCCACTTATGGCATATGAAGTTTTGCTATTTGAACACAGAATTTATGTTTAAATGCATGCTGGTCGTGAAATGCCTTATACAGTTAACACATTGCCAACATTGCTGATAAAAGCTTATAATTCATTGCATAATTACTTAAGCCTATAGCGATATTTCATTCAGAATAAAAAGATTTGTAATATTGAACAGAGTAGTTTGTATGTTGAATATTTTATTTCATATTTTTGACTTTGTTAAACGAAACAAATTATTCTGACAGTCAGTTTACTGATTACTTTGGATAGTATCAAGTTTGATTAATTAATCATATTTATCTCAAGTTGTCAGCAATGTGTTACCTGTATACAATCACTTTCAAACTTTATTCCACATGATTATGGAGTGTGTATTGCCCCAATAAAATTCGAACCAGTGAACCATCTCCTCTTTATCAATATCTGAACTCTGAACACAGAGTTCCAATCACTGGTTACCAACTATACAGTCTCAACTATCATTCAGAGAATTGTATTAGAGGATGTAAGCAAAAGATCAGTATGCTAAGTGTATAATAATTGCGATGGGTTCATTCATTGACTGTTAGATGTTCATCAACTGTTCATGTTCAGAGAAGAACTGATATCATAATGGCTGTTACTCGCAGTTTGGTTAAAAATCTGATAACAAGATTCTGCAACTTGAAAATTTTTGCAAGAATCTGCCAACGTAATGAATATTAAACATATTGTGATTGCAAAGCTTCTTATAACTATGTTTTTAATAAGTTGAGTGCCGCGGTCAAATTTAAGATTATCAACTGGACACTTAACATTACATAAAAACTAAGACTATACGAACAATATTTTATTATAAAAATATAATACTTGTGTTAAGTTCCTCGTATAGTAAAACCTCGAACCGGTTAAATATTCTTGTAGATCATGAAATATATGAAATTATATACAATACCAAAATCAATATCGTACGGGAGTGTTTCTTCGCAACTGTATAAATTCTGCTATGTAGGCTCGAGTTAATGCATAAACTCAATTATTTCGAAAATGTGACTTGCGTCGTTTCTCTTTGCAACCACACATATAGTCCACAATGCGTAACGGTTCTAAACAGTAATCTCATGAATTCGCTTCCAAGCATCGTCTCGGCTATAAATCATCCAAAAGCAATCAACCCAACCACTCAACACCGACTCCAGTCTCCAAGCTCGACTCCTTCCCCACGGACCGTCTCAAGGTCCCAAGCAAAAGGTGTCAGTGTCTCGCTCGCGTCTCCTTTCCCACAAGCCTCGGTAACATGTCTCGTTCTCAAGCCTCCCCCGCGACATTGTCATTCCGGAGGACCGCGTTTCCGCGGTATTCCCACAAGCTGAAAAGATCGACAGGCCCTCTCCTTGAACTGGTTTTCGAGCTCGGTGGAATGCGGCCTGGAGAACAAAGCCCCGTCGCTTATCACGCATCCCCCTGATTCTGCCGTCCGCCTCGAGGGCCCATGGGTCCCCCGGAGTCCACGGTGAGGAGAAGTAGAACTCTTCTCGCAGCGAGGACCCCGCGTACCACGTTCCACTCTGTTTACCGCGGACGAGCGAGTCTCGTTGGGGCGTTCGTTGCGCAACCTTGTCACGGCGCGGGGCCGCGTCCTGGGCGCGGGGGAGGAAGGAAGACAAAAGGAGGTCCGCGGGGCAGTGATTAGTCGGCGCAACAGGTACACAGAGCCCGGGCGAGGGTTGGTGGCCATTTACGTGCTGCGCACCGGTGGATGGTTAATGCGGAGCCCAGGGTCAGCCTAGCGTGGCCTCCTCGTTGCTCGCATCACAATGCGTGGTCCTGTCGTTCCCAGGCGGACCACAACCATGGCGACCCCACCTTCGCCTTCCTCCACGCCGCGTCTTTCACGCCGCGGTGCCCTCGCTCGCGCGCCTTTTCCCGTTAAACCAGCGACCAGGCTTTTCCACCGTCTCGCCCCTCCGAGACGAGCGCCCATCGATTCGCCGGGTTCCTGACACGCTACCATTTACTCCGGTCGCTCTATCAGCGTCTTGCGCCAGGGTCGACCCGCTCTGACGCTTTAACTGCCGCCTTGACCGTACCGAGATTATGGTTTCACGGGCCTGATTGTGGAGGACGCGGTGGATATGTCTCGGGGCCTTCGCCGGGGCTCGGGTATTATGAATAATTTTGGATTTGGTTTATTTGGGTCGGAGGGAATCGCCGATTTTTGACGATCCTTGGGTGGGTGATTGATGATGTGCTGGGCGACGGTTTCGCTGACATGGATTTTGGTTTTATTATGATTAAATGTCTGTTATGTAACTATGTTTCTTTTGCATCTTTTTCTTGCTTTAATATTCAGCAACTCTCGACTGCAATAACTTTGTGATATCGAACAGTTGATGAAAGACGGAGATGCAATAGTTGCGTCAGCAGCAGTGAAAGTGTTAAGGTAATTACACGGGACGGCGGAATAAATTAACTCCTTGCCTTATAATTTTATTCTGAGGCATCGAACCGAGAAAACTGTATTATTTTTTTCTTCGTGCTTCGTGCACACTGCAGTCGATAATGAGAAACAATTTGTGTAAATTTTTAATCAATACGTTAAACAGAATGGCTACTTACGCCTTAAAATAGTCTGTTTTTTCATTATTTTAGAAGTACAGAAAACTTTATGTTACTAAAAATCTTCTGAACAAGAATTATTCGTCTGCAATTTCTTTATAATAATTCCCATTACTGCTCCAAATTAATATTATTCATAATCAGATAAAAAAGACCAACAGATTAATCAAAATGTTTGTTACTGATCGTGACTCCAATTTGTATCCCCAAAATCCCAGTAAAAGTGGCAAATATGAAAGATCCCAAACACCGGAGGGAATTTTAAATGGACGCTCCTCGAATTTTACCCCGCGGCATCTACGCGATAATTGCGGCCGGTGGAAAACGAGATTAAAGGCTAGCATAATGACTCGCGTACGTTTCTGTGAGTATAGAAAATGGTACTTGCCGGCACGCCGCGAGCTTTACGACCTCGCATCGGTATAAATTACCACGTTAGTGTCGCGTTCGCTTTGCCAGGCATCTGTTTAAAGCAACGGCGCTTCGAAGTGCCGTGCACCACGCGAATTTTACTCCGGTCTTCCTTCGGGCGATCTTTCTAGCCGAACGAGGCCATTGGTATTTTCCATTTCCATGCTCACTAAGCCTTGTTTTAAATATTTTCCAATCTTCCTCTAGACTATTGTTGAGATCGAAATTCCTTCACCGAGATTGGTGTCATTGTTTTATTCGTTTAGCGTTGATGCTTCGATTTTCATAGTTTTATTACAATAATCAGAACAATTGATAGATTAAAAAAAGGTGCGGAGTAGAAGTTTTATTGGTTGCTTTTGTGAATCAAATTGTGGGGAAGCATATTTTTAATTCGTTTTAAAAAGTTTCATGAATGTTCTCCTTCAGCTGCACAACGATCTTTGGTTTTGGACACCTTTTCCTTAAAATTGCTTGTATCAAACAATTATTTTTGCCAATCAAGGCTTTATCTCCATCTATGTATAAAGTCTGAGTTAACTATCACACCCGTTCAGAGTATCGTTCTCTTGTTCGCAACCAGAGTAGGGCACAAATCAACTGATAATTAAAATTGACTAATTATCTGATTAATCATTAATCATAATTAATAATCCTTAGTTAAACATTTTTCATTGGTTAGTCATGACTATATAGCACAAATTACTTACAACTCTATTTAATCATTAGTCATTCGTTATTAGTTATGACTAATCATTAGTTATTACATTTGATTAATCATTAGTTGCTAGTGTGTTTTTCTACATATTATAAATATGACAACATATTTCAGGATCATCAAAATCGGAGTTTAGATATTTACTATTTTATATCAAAAGATTATACAGTATTGAAATATATTTTTTGTTATCATTCCGTAGCTTTTTTAGTTTATCATTATTAGTTATTAGTCATATTTAAATTTTGATTACTCATTTAGTCATTAGTTACGATTAAAGTTACTCACTAGTCAATGTTCATTATTCATGTTTAATAAAAATTTAGTCATTAGTCATTAGTCATACTCAAATATTTATTTAATCATTAGTCGTTAGTCAGTAATCATATTAATGATTACAGATTACAGTTTGCCCAACTCTGTTCGCAACCTGCGTTTCTCGCGTTCCTCGCGATACTCCGACAGTTGAAAATCAAAACTCGTAAAAGGCGTGTCTTTATCACGTGCTCCTAATGGCTGCGCTAGTCCCTCGAGCTCGTTCGAGTTGTTCCTTATAGAGCCGCTGTCCAGTCGAGGACGAGGCCATAACTATTCCGGAATCCCAGCGTTACGAGGAATCGTCGAGTTTCCTCGACTCGTCTCCACGAGTTTATCCATCGATTACTTGACGTTATTGCCGGTACCGATGCTTTTTTCACCCAGCTCCGCGGCACCGCCCCTCCGTAAATACTCCCCACGACTGCGGGATACTTACCATCCGGTTCTTCTAAATTTATTATTCCACCTCGCCCGTAATTTTCCCCGAAGAGCGCTTCTTTTCCCCGGGGAGGAAATAACCGGTCCAGATGAGTCCCATCGCATGAAAACTCGAGCTAAACACTCGGGGTTGCTCGCGAGAGGCTCGTTCTCCGAGCGACTAGGTCTTTCTTTTATTCCACCGCTTCTTTAACTTCGTCCATGCAATTCGACATGATTTGCTGGAGTAGTTACTCATAATGCTTCAATTGGCAACACCGAGGCTAACCGACGCTCCTTTTCCTTCCTCCACGTTCCTTTTCCTTCTGCTCTAAGGATATACAAAGCTATACAGGGTGTAACAAAAATGTTGCAGTTCCTTGAATGGGGTGATTTCTGAGGTGATTTTGAACAACTTTTTCCTTAGCGGAAATGTTAGGTGAGGCTTTGTTAACGAGTTATTAAAGGGTCTTTCCAGTGTGAACCTCTGAAAAATTGCCTTTTTTGGGAATTTTTTTGTATTAAACGAAATGTCCAATCTAAATAAAATTTTTCCTACTGATTAATACACTTATTGAGAGTACAAACAAATTTTTTTTGCAATTTATAATAGTTTATTTAACTATATATATCGCACTGAATTGAGCGCCTCAGGAAAACGAAGTAGTGCTTGCGTAGATGATTCCAGAAGAACGACGCATCTGAATAAAAAAATTCAAAATGGTTTTTAGTCGTCACAGATGTCGTTATCGTTGGACATTTCGTATGGACATTTCGTTTAGTACAAAAAAATTCCCAAAAAAAGGCAATTTTTCAGAGGTTCACACTGGGAAGATCCCTTAATCAAAAACACCGACCAATCGGGGAGCGTGTACATCGGATTAATGATGACGCGACGATGGCGGGCCAATACTACTCACAGCCGGAGCCCGCGCTGATATTCATCCACCGTACTCGCTCCCTGATTGGTCGGTGTTTTTCGTTAATAACTCGTTAACAAAGCCCCACCTAACATTTTCGCTAAGGAAAAAGTTGTTTCAAATCACCTCAGGAATCACCCCTTTGAAGGAACTGCAACATTTTCGTTACACCCTGTATAGGGTTATACAAAACTAGACACCCACAAATAAGGTTATACAAAGCTAGACACCCGCTTTTTGCCGGACACTTGGAAAGAGCTCCTCGCCGATCTCAGGAGGTTGTAACTATCCTCGGCAACCTGCGGGACTCTCGGCTCCAGTCGATTCGGTCGCGCACCCGCTGCTGGCCTTCCCGTAATGGTTCAATTTGCAGCGTCCCGCTTTCTCGGCTCGCCTATTCCCTCTCGGTTCTCTCTCTGTCGGCGAGCACGAGCCACCTATCCTCTCTCCACCTGTCTCTCTGCTCCCCTCGGCCCCGTGGCATCGCCACGTTTTCTGGCTTGTGCAACACACGGGGCCGATCGTCCCTCCGACCTCCGAGAGATTTCCCTCGTCGACGATCCGATCACGCCTCCTCCGTTCCACTCCGCTAATTAGAAACTGCTCCACGGAGCGCCGGTTAAACGATTAACCGCACGCCCATAGATTAATCGGCCGCGCGAGCGAGATAGCCGATCGGGGGCGAGGGAAGAGGGAAACGAGGGTCACCGCTCGTTCCCCCGATCGTCCCGTACGCTTCTATTTCTCGCATTACCCTCTAAATTGAATCCTCTCGCGACCACGACCGTAGGAGCGGGGAGAAACGGACCCGGAGCCCGAACACGACGCTCCGCTCGATCTTGATACCCGCGCGCTTCCACGATTAAATCGTTCTTTTTTTTTCTCCACCCCCCTCTCCCCCGGGGATCCCGAGGGCACGGATTTCTCGGTTTTATGGAGTTGTAGAGGAAGTTCGAAACGCGCTCCGCTGCGTCCGGCTCGTGTATTCCCGACTCTTGATTCGACGAGCGTGATTCGCGCCCCTCCGGCCGGAGGCTCAATTAAAACGGCCACGATTCCGTTGGCAGGCGCGCTCGATCGGTCGAGATCGATTTTATTGCGATCGTGTCGGAAGGATCGGGTACACGGGCACGCACACGCGCGATCCTTGTCGCGGGAAACGCGAGGACGCGAGGATTCGTGTGTTGCGACGAGCCCGTGTCGAGGAAGAGCGAACCGCATGCTTGTTCGGTCGGTCGAGAAATATCTTGTGCTGTAACGCCGCGTTGCTAGGGACTTTGCCCGATCGGTCGAATGCTTTTGTTGTTGCGTTCAGATCGCTTGAATCGGTTGCGCGTCCGAAGCGCAAGGAATTTTTCGGTCTGTTGTAAGGCTGATTTACGCTGGGCATAAAGTGCGTAGCTTGCGACGGGGCCAGAACAGCCGGTTAGAGTTAGCTGGGGACACGTTTTGCCGTTTGCGGACCCCTTCCCCTCGATTATTGCGCAAGCTGCTTCTGCCGGGCGATATACGGGGGGTTAAGGAAGGAGGGGATGGGGGACGAGCTGTTTTTTGGCGAGTTGGTGGCGGATAGATACTTTGGGATCCGGTGGGGATCTTTTTGTGCAGAGACTAGGAGAGCACCCTTGCTGATGTGGTGTCTGGGGATATGGAAGTTCATTTAGATTGGTTAAAATTAATCTTTTCATTGTGGAAAAACTCAGTGACTAGACTGACTAGACTATTGATGTTGATACAAATTCATATTTTAATAAACAATTGAAGCTTAAACAGAATTCTGTTTTATATTCTAAATACTGTAAGTTATATTTTAGTTTTGAGATTTTATGTAGTTTTGCTTGATTGAATATTTTTGTAAGTTTTGCATTACTGCAAATCGCTATAAATGCATGCACAGCTACCTAAATACAGTCTAGTATTGAAGACAAGGTTAGGTTTTACGTAGAGCTTCTTATGAGTATAGTGAGTTAGTTTGTCTTGAATTGTCTTTAAATGCAGACTTCAGAAAGCATGGACTAGTTTGAGTAATAGATGAATTAATTCTTCACTATAATTTAATTGTTTATTAATGAAGCTGCACATATTCAGGTTTCGGCTAATACTGGTTTGGAAGATACAGTCCTGTCCTCATAGAAACCAGTTTCGCGCTGGAAAGTATTTCCAGTACTTGCTCTTGAAAAGAATTCGCTAAAGGATTTGCTTTTGAATCCTTTCAATTTCTTTATTTAATTATGGAATGCCAAGTGTGAGATTTGCTGCTCAAATTTATTGTCGTTTTTATTCAATATTTATGCAACAGTTAATATACGGTATCATATTCTGATGATAAAAATAACTCACTTTGTGATAAATCCTTACATTCTGTTTAATAAAACGAGCATGTTACAAGCAACAATATCTGTGTAAAATTGTATGTTATTGTCACTGATAACTGAGCTCGAAATTTATATACAAATTCATATTTTTACAGTTACTTTTATTCATATTTTTATTTTTTTAATGATTCTAAACTTCTGAACGATAATATGTGAAACACACCTAAATACTTTCTCACAGAACCCATTCCCATTACCCTCGAATAATCAGCCCCCAGCATCCGCCGGCATCTTCTACCGTAAATCGTCATTAATACCGTGAGAATAACGAATTCCAAGGCTCCAGCGACAAACGGATTCGCGAAATAACGGAAACGACGCGTGACCGCGGCTCAATAAATATCTGCGTCTCCGATGCGAATCGCCGCGCTATCTCCGGCGAACGGTACACGAATTTTATCGCCGTCGCGTCCTCCTCCACGAAACCTTAGCCCACGCGTCGATAATTCGCGTCTTCTTTCGCGCGAGACCAATCGAGGCGACACCTCGCGAAGATTTATCGACACCTCCGCGTTACATTGTTCTCCCTCTCGCTCGCGAATACCCGAGCGCTTAATTAAAACTGCGCTTCTTCCGCACGTCTCGCCGGCAGATTCGAAATCTCCGCGACTCATCTTGCCGAGGTCCGGTCGTCTCACCGCGTCGAATAATTAATGGGCAGGAACATCTGGACACAAAGGAAGCGCGTACGATGACGTCTAACAAGTGTCCTCGCCGCGCATACCCTCCGTCCTCTCGCGCATTGTCAAGGCTCGTCTAACTCTCTATTCCTGTCCATGTCGCGGCTCCTTTTCCAGACACCTCGCCCCGCCGCTTTTGCTGCCTTCGCGCCTCGCTGAGACTGATGCCGGCTGCCCGCCGAAAGGTGGGAACCTGGACACTGACTAGTGTCGCGAGATAAGACACTTTTCCCGGTAGTGGATGTGTATGCTTGCGCGCAATCAAGGCGCGTCTCTTGGACAAGTGTCCCGGGACAAGGATTTTAATTTCGGAGCGTTCAAAGTTGCTTGTCTTCGATATTCTAGCGTTGAGACTTTGGTTCTTTGAGGAAGGAAGATTGATAGATCCGTCACTACCCCAACTACTGGTTGTTAAAATTGATGAGAGTTCTGCTTGGCAGATTGCGGAATCGAAATCCAAGCAGTCTAATACTATCTCCACTTGCACAGATTTGAAGGAAAACCTTGGGAATTCTAAATCCAAAATTATGAGATATTAGGAAACGTTCTACGTCTCTCATCAGATGCCTCAGTATCTTGAAATCTCAAGAATCAGCATACGGTACTATTAGGCGTCCGCCTTTCTGCCCTGTTTGACGCCCGTCTGTACTCACACCAATTCTTGAAACTAGGATCACGGAGTAAGTGTTCAGGTTCCAGTATTTAAGTAAACAGAACACAGATCTAGTTATCGTTGTCTTCTTCATACTCGTTATTTTTCTTCGCTAATTAGAATTTCCGGAACATCTACTACATCTACCTTCTCCGATAGTAGTCCAAATATGGTTCCAAACTCCGGACGGCTAATAGAGTACAGTAAATTGCTTGAACAGTACATATCATCGATGTCAAAATTCATTTCGATATCAGAATGTTCAATTTCACTCACAGGCAGAAGCCTCTGTTTTCTCCCAGCGATAAAAATCCCGCGGTAAGCTGGATAAAAGAGCCGCACGAGCTCCCGAGGGACAAGTATCATCTCGGTTCGCTCGCGCTCGCCCGAGACACTGACAAATACCGGTCGTTGTTGTCCGTGGCTGCTCGCGGCCGAGGATATCGGTGGCATTTCGTTCTCATAAAAGCTGGCGTGGGCACGACAAATGAGTCCAAGCCACGGAACTAGGCAAGCGAAGAGCTTCCAGCTGTAAGGTCCACTCGTGTCTGTTACCCGAGTCTCTGTACCCGACTTTGTAAAACGTAATAGAACTATTTCCCTGGGAAGGGTATCAAATTTCGCGGCAATCTGTACCCTTACGGAGACGCTGCGGGTGCTGCATCGCTCATAAGCCTGTTCCATTGTGGGTAATAATTGAGTTGGTTATTTGAGAAGGAGATTGAACTTGCTGAAGGTTCGTTGAGACCCGAAGGAAACTATTACGTTTTGATGTTCGTCGTTTCGTTTCGATTGTCGTGTTTTGTTCAGGCGTAATCGGGGATCGGCTTATTCCGATCGTTGTCGATGAATTATTCAATGCTTGGAAATTTTAGTCTTGGAACTATGCTGTACAGTAATCGAATAAGTTATTGAATATTTTAAAAGTGTTGGGTAGAGTTGCGGGAAAGGATTACTTTAGTCTTTGCTGAGAAATATGAAGACACGGTGGAAGTAATGATCGCAAAATTGTAGAATAATTCTGCAGACAAAGGTATTAGTTTTTAACAAAGTATTATAAAATTATAATAACGAAAAGTACTATTGGTATGTATGGATTCGAGAGGAAAGGATTGAATGCGATCCTTGAAATAATGAAGAATCCGAAGCATAAAGAGAAGTGAGGCAACGTTAGCAATCATCTGTTTTGTGTAATCTCACATTTTTTTCGTACACTACAATAAGATATCGGCGCAAACCTCGCGAGGCAGCCTCGCAGTGTCTGTACATGGCTTAAGGGATTCTAAAATAATAACGAATTTTACTCGCAATGTAGTACTTGACAAAACTTTTCCCAAAACTTAGAATCTCTGTATCAGATCTCCAAAATGTTTCATAAATATAACCTTTCATTCAACCCGTCAACGTAACACGAAGCCACAATTCTCCCCCAAAATCTCCACTTGAGAAACATCCCCAAACGAATCCAGTTTCCAGTAACCTGCATCCAATCGCCATGAAACATATTTCCTACTCTCCCGTCGCCATCCCCCGTCGTCCCGTAGCAGTTGGTCGCCGAGGATCCGCGAAAAGGGTGCTTTCCCACGATTTCGGTAAATCGTACAGATGCAACTAGGAACCCTTTCCTCCACCATTGGGGTCGCGCGATATTGCGACGGTTCTCCGGGGAATCGGACGAAAATCAGGGCGAGGCATAATGCAAAGTTGCGGGCAGCTCTTCGGTCGCATACGGGGCTCCATTATGTCAGGGGGGGGAAGGTGAGTCGTGACAGGGCCGTGTCCCTCCTCGAGTGGCACTCGCCCGAGGACTCTCGGAAGTCTCGCGGTGCCTCTTCCGCGCGCGCGCAGTGGAGGGGGGACGAGAAGCACCCGTGGCCCCTTTTGTCCGCCGGAGAGGAATGATAAATCCACACCCACGCGGTGTAAACCGAGCTCCGGACACGGCGGAGCAGCCCGGGGAGCAACAGCCAGCCGAGGATCGACCGCGCCCGAATGGTGGCGCGCGCGCGTGCGCGTGTGCGTGCGCGGCACACGCGCGCTCGCCTTGGGGATATAAATCTGGATTAATTTAATGCATCCGTTGAATCTCAATAACGATCGGCGGCGGACATGACGTATTTGCATGCGTATTCGAGCGTCGAGGCGACCGGGAGACTGATCCGATATATGCTGGCGATAGCGACGCGTTTCAAAAACGATCGCTGAGGATGCTGAGGCTTGTAGATCCACTGTTTTGATGCTCTTTAGAACTCGTTGCTTGCGATGCCAAATACCAATTATCGGAACTTAGGGGAAGATACATTCAACGCGAATTCTGAATATATTTGGGTTAATATATACTAGTGATTTGATAAGTGTCCATTCAGATTTTTATGTTATAATCAAAGTCAGAATCTCTACTGTACAGGATGTTTACGACGTTTATGATTCTGAATCCCTGGGTTAATGGAAATTTGGTAGAAAAACTTTTCTTAAAATTAACCTTGACCTTGGATTTCAAAGTCAAGCTTGTATTTTAATTGCATCGTGTACAAAATACATTAGGGGCCATTTCCATAAGAGCGTCGAGCCAAGCATGCCTGTTTTCTACATCTACGTGTGTCTAGTCTCTGCTAGCAGAAGTCACTTTTTTCGCTCGTAGAAATGCTGACATTACTAGGCTTGGTTCGGCGCTCTAATGGAAACGGCCCTTTAGGAGGAACAAAAGTCTGAAAGGAATCAAGGAATACTGCGACTCTTCTCCCAAATCATCTAATCACAAAATTGTACTAACATTCTCCTTACAAAGTAAACTACTCGTTTACTTATTGTGAACAGAATAAGCTGCTTTCCTCTTACTTACTCTCATTGGAATTACTTGTGGCCAATAAACAGTTCGCTCAACGTGTTAACAAATTCCTCCAAGCAACAAAGCGGTCCTCTAGACTCAATAACTCGCGACTCCGGGCCCAGGGAACTGGTCCTCGAATCGAATTAGGAATCTAGACCACAAAGTTGCCAGGATCGACGGTTTACGAGGGAATCCTGCGATTCGAGGGACTCACGGTCGGTGATGAAACATTCGGGCGAATCAAGCAGATGCAAAGGATTCCCTCGGCGAAACAATGGGTCCGATCGATACAATGGGGGTGGCGCGGGGGAGAGTAATCTCCATAGAAAGGGGACCACACCCCGTAGAAGGCGACCGCGTTCGCTTTAGCGGCTCGCTGGAAGTCGTTCCACGGGCCCACAAAGACCGTATAGAGTCATTGACTTGCTCGTAAAGCCGCAGCGCGGTGGGCCAGTACCTTATTCTTGTTTCTTGTCCTCCTCCTTCTCCTCTTCTCGTCTACTTCAAGGCCCCCACCCCTTTTTCTCGGTCTGCTCTTTTTCCATCGGTTCTTATTCCCCGCTTTCGATACCATCTACGAACTCTCCACGCCAACCCTCTCGTACTCTTCATATTTTACCATTACCATATCAGGTTCTCCTCGATTCTTCTCCGTCCCTCCCTCTTGCCCTTCGCTCGCTGAGTCTATCCGGTTCCTTATTAAATATAGTTACGTAGATGCGTTCACGTACACGAGCCACGCACCTTTGATCGCTGCCCCGATCATTTCTATGCGCGCGGAGCCCTCCACGTGTCTACCATCGCGGCTGCGGCTCGATTCATCGTCTTCCGTGTTTGGGTAACTAGTCTCAGAAATGGAAAGGGTGGGTTTTTTTTCCTAGAGGCCGGGGAGAAGAAAATGTCTTCTATGGTGGTGAACGTCCGGCAGTCGAAACGAGGCTACCGTGCATATTGTGATGGTTTGCCGATGTTCAGCGCGGAGAACCTGTTTCGCTCGATACTAGTTTTAATCATTTCTGATAGAATCCAAGGTGTTGAAAGCGACGGGCTACTATTGGAAATGATAGGGGCATTCCTTTCGTGCTTGGGATGTGCGAAATGATAGATGATAGTTGCGTAGATACTGTTACTTGCTGTCAGAGATTTATCCATTGAGGATCATTATTTTGGGTGTGTCAAGCTTTTGAGTTCGCGGGATTCTTAGTTCGATATTTGTCATTAATCTAGGAATTAATAGGAACAAATTCTCGGAATAGTGTCTGGAAAGACTTTATATGCTTTATGAATATTATGAGCTCGTTGCTAATCAAATGATGTTATTTGGAATAGGTAGATTAGGTCAATCTTTTTCTTTATTCAAAAGCAGCAGTCATTTAAGGGTTTCATCATTTGAGTGTACCTTCTATGTAAATATACATCAATTACAGCCCTGGTCAAAAGTCCCATAGAAGAATCCATAGTAAAACTCATGAGTACGAACATAGGAAATGTGATATCGACTCCTTCCACAGAATTGTTTTAAACATTCTGAAGGAATACAGCTCATTATTCCCTCCTTCATCAAAGACGGTTCATGACGACTTCTCCGCTTCATTAAAGAGCATGGAATAAAATTTCTTAATGAAGTATATCTTAGAACACACACGTCCACGTGGTGTCTCTTCATTTTTCTTCGTCAGCAAATATTCTAAGATGCCTATAAACTAAATTACTTGAACTACCTCCAGTGGCGCGAACTTTTATTATTGATTAAATCAGTCAAATTCATTTTGTCACATCCGAATCTTATGTTAGCCAATAATGAGAATTCTTATGTCTAATGGTGGTTCAGCTGATTTGATTCACCAGAAATTTACAATCCTTCCATCACAGTCCTCAATACTTACCACCAAATGTGTGGATATTCTCTTAAACATTAGATATCCCAGACTTTTATATATTTTCAAGTTACCTTCCACAATATTTTCCAAAATATACCAACATGAAGCATCGCCAAATCGCGTTTTCCTACCACAAGTCAAGACCATCTTCTACAGAAACTCAGCAATCCCCGTTGAAGCTTTTCCTCCCTGTCTGCAGCCCATTGCTTGCGGCAAGAGAGTCCCTCGAACCAGCGAAAGCAACGAAGTTTATCTTCCCGCTTCACCTCGAGCAAACGCATTAAAACGAACCCAAGAGCCAAGGAGTCGCGGTCGCGCACACACGCCATGAAGAATCGCGCCGGTCGCTCTCGGATGTCTGCCGTCCCCTGAAAGCCGCGAATCTCTCGCGGCGCTAGGTATCCTCGTTCCCCCCATCGAAGAGGAATATGCATACGCAATAAGGAGATGCACGCGTATCTGCTTACACGCGCGCGTGTGTTCACGTCGAACGTGTAAAAGTCCGGCGAAGTCGTGGCGGCGTGGCAGGGGATACGAGCGTTGTTTCCCCGAGGTCGTCCCGGTAGAAGTCGCTTGACCTCTGACTCGGAGCGCCTCCGTGTTCCCATAAAGGTGGCCACGGGGTTACTTTATGCCCCGCTTGGCCTATGCGTTCATCCTTCGGATAGAGGCGGGATTTGCGGCGCTTTTCTGCAACACTGGCAAATTTTATCAGTCGGTCTCGCACATTTTTTGGGCTAATTTTGTGAACTGAAATCCTTGCATTGATTAATAGATTTCCCTGTATATGAGCTTGTTTATGGGGAGCCTATGGTGAGGTGACAAAACAAACTTCTTCTATAGTTACAATAGTTTAAATTTGTTCCACATATTTTACAAGTATGTAAATGTAGTAGAATTTCGATTAGCTGGTTCCTAATTCTAATTTTATTGTTACTCTAACACTTAATAAGTGTTCTAATTATTTGGTGCACTATCTACAACTATACTGGCTACAAGAGTGCAATAGAATCTCGAGTCAGAAATAAAAAATGTCTGCATCAAGAAAATCTTTCAGTTCTAACTCTGATCTTAAATCGGTTTATCAAAGTTTTATTAATACATGTATTTCAAATAAAATTGCGATTTTTATCTCAAAAATGATTCTCAAATTCTCAACAATTTAGTGCCTAATCAATCAATCCAACCGTTTCTCCACTTAAGTTGTTTCCACCGCAGCACAGTGGTCTAAAATCTCGAAAATGTGGCCAAAATATAAAAGCGTCTTATGATTTTCACTGATAACGAATCTAAAGTCAAAATGATAAAAAAAAAACAAAATAGTGAACTCAAAATGGCGGACAAATATGTTAAAAAATATCAAAATCATTAAAAACTGTATCTAATTTTGATTTAAATTATCATTTCACTAATACACGAAATATCACGACAGTTGATGGTGTCTGAAGCAACTGTACGACACATAAAGAAGAAAGTTGAAACAATTACAAATATTTTATAGTGTGTCTAATAAACTGGCCAGGGACTGTACAATGTTTCATTTTTAACATTTTGGCCACATTTTCGAGATTTTAGACCACTGTGTGCAGCAAAGATTTGCGCCTAATAGCAGCGCTCAGCCTCCAGTAACGGCTGCACGCGAATTCAGCTATTGTCCGATTGCTCGCAAACGATTCGTTTAATGAATCCGTCGGCGAGTTCCCGGTAGATTCACGGCGAACGTTATCCGCGCGCACTCCCTCTAATTAGGGAGCATTCGGGCATTCCGTTTCGAGGAAAGATCGCGGCCGCGACGGAACGAGGGATCATTTCTGCCGTCGTACGGCCCCTAGTATTAATCGTAAAAGGACCGTAAGGTCCTTTCACAAAGGGGAAGCGCGCGGTTTTCTCTCGCTCGGCGATACGTCCGCCGCCGTATCCGTAGCTCGCTGAAAAGACGGCTCCGCCATTAAGTCCCGTATCGCGACGAGGACGATCTTTCCTCTTCCTCCCGTGCCCCTAGAAATTATCCTCGAAACAGAAACTCTCCGGGGGCCAGTTTCGAGCGGACGTCTCGTTTCTTCGTTCCTCTCTCGCGATTATCCGCCTCGTCATCGTGGCATGCGATCGTTCTCATCGCGACAATTCGTCGTTCCTTGAAAGCCGGGAGGATCGCTTTGTTGCGTCGCGAGCTTCGTTAAATCATATCAGCGCTGTGCGAGGCTTTATTGCTTGGAATTTCGAGATAACCGCTTCTCTGAGAAATTAAAAAATTCTGGAATTTAAGTTGTAGGATTTACGTCAGAACTTTGTTTGGGACTGAAGGACGTTCTTGATAAAATCATTTTCCGACTGTTTTCCATTTCCCAAGCATTTTGTTTACTTTATGACTCCATTTCTCATGTCTTAAACATTCTTTTTTCTTTATTCATGTATCACAAGGATTCCAAAAATAACTTTGACTGCTCCGAAAACGAATTTTCTTCCCATCATCTCGTTTGTCTACCTCTATAAAGTTTCTTCATCTTCTCCGTCAACCTTTTTGCGCATCCATCCGCAGGAGAGCACTTAGGCGATACCACTCAGTGCATGAAATATAGCTCCGTTTCTCATTCGAGCACGCGCATAGACGGAAGGCGAAATGCCGCGGAACGGTGAAAAAGCGCGTCGCGAAATGGTCACGGTAAAAACTATCGAAAGGAGGATCAGGGAGCCGGAACGAGTTCGTAACGATTCCTAAAATTACCCGAGATAGTTGAACGATTCGGCCACGAGGGGAACGACACGCGGAACAAAGGTTTCTGTCCCCTCGTGCCAGATCCATTTCTATGAACACAGCGTCGTTAGCATCCGTGCGCGCCGCGGCAAAAACCTCCCGGAGGCACGGCTCGCGATGCAGCTTGGCCTGCTCGTCCCTTTTTCGCGTAATTTCATTATTTCGCGATGCACGAGATAGGGGTCGTTAGCTGGACAGTAAGAGCCATAAGCAGGAAAAAGGGGGAGGACGAGGGGCGTAGAGGGGGAGGAACGAGGCTCCGAGGCAGATATGCGAGCAAGAGGCGAGCGGAGGAAATCGCGAGTCGCAGAGATTAGAGGAGGAACATGTGCACGAGCACATCTCGAACGATCTGCCGTTTCGATACCGTGACCTGAACGTGACCGCCCTTCCACTCGCCCTCCCTCCTTTTTGCCTGACTCGGGACCAAATATGCGGGGACGAAATTAATTGGTTGGATTCGCGCGGCGAGAAAATTCGGAGCCGATTGTGGAATTCGCGACGAATTAATTGGGAGGAATCGCCGGTTCGTGGGAATAACTTAGGATTCGGATGGAGGATTTAAGGAGTAGATTTGGGGAAAAATTCATAAATGCTACATTATTCAATGTTAAGGACGTGAAAATCAATTTTTCTTTGCACTCCAAAAATTAAATCGTGCAATTTTCAAGCAGGTTTTAAGTTTTTAAGGGTTCAAGAAGAGAGTTAGACTTCAGTATCGTCATTGAAAAACAGAAATACTGCAGATCAAAAATAATCAATGTTTCCTCATCAGAATTACGCGTTGTTCGAATAAAAGAAACGAATGAAAGTTTATTGGAATAAAATCGTCGAATAAAACATAACGATTTTGTCTCTCGAATAACAAATAAATTTCCAGAGATTCATCATTTTTTATTCGTCATTATTAATGAAATTTGCTCAATTCCTTATATTATACTCTTTATACTCAGCGAAATCGCAACAAAAATCCCGAGGTTATGATTCACAGATCCAGCATCGATTCGAGAGTTCAGAGAAACGCCTGTGAAACCTCTCGAGGCTTCTCCCCGATACAGGGAAATCGCGCGCAGGTTAAATCCTTATCCGAGGTATTATCAGTCGATGTTCGAAAGCAGGAATTCGCTGAGAATTCCGCGCGGCTGCCAACCGCGACCGAACCGAACAGCAGCGATCACACATTATACAGTCGCGGTTGTTAATCACTCGGCTCCTCCGCGAACAGGAGATGGGACTCTAGGAGGGTTTAACAAATCGTCGTGGTCGAAGCGCGTGATTCATCCGCGCGTGTGTCTGCCGGGATGCCTGCTCGGAGAAATCGTAACTCTCTTTAATTGCGCCCGTGTACGGCCGGCTTGTTACGAATTCGCGTTATTGCGTTTGATTCTAATATATTCCGCCGCCTGGAATTTCTTTCGAATCGTCCAAATTCTTCGACGAGGTCTGATCTTCAGTTCCCGAAGAAATTCCGCTTGCAAATTGTCTTGGCGAGGATCATTTTTGTTTCTAATATTAGTTAAAATTAGAGACAAATGAATGGAAGTGTTGCAAAAAGTAGTGTGATTTAATTATTGGCAAAAGCTTCATTTGCATTTGTCAAAAGGCAATGACGATCAAAATTGAATTATGAAGATTTCAGAAGAACTTAGTTTAAGATTTAAAGGAAGGAAATTTAATTTCTAAGGAGTTCCAACATTTGAATCGATTTATTTACCAAAAGAGCTAAGCTACTGTGTTCATGCATCATAATTCAAAGCAATCCTAGATATTCTAATCACTAAATTCTTGCCAGAATCTGACGATTTGCAGTTCCCAGTCGAAGTCCAAATTTTCCCACCGATAAATCGATATTTTCTTTAAAGCAAACCTAAAACACGGTTTTAATGTATCCAATTACAAAGTCGCTGTCGGTACAGATGATAATCGCGGGCTGATGCATCGTGACACTTTATCGCGCCGCTATCATTCCTTACGCAACCCGCGGCTAAACACATTCCGCGGGCGAACGCTTCCTGCTCGTAAATTCGAACCCCACGCGCCAGGACACCTGCAACACACGGGGTCCTTTTTCCTGAAGGATCGCGCGTAAAACCCGGGGGATACCCACCACCGTGATCCCGGTCCGCGATAGATCTTCGTCCGTCGCGATTAATTGAACCGGCAGCCGCGCGTCTTCCGGATGGGAATGTTAATCGTCATCGACCTGCACTCTCGACGGGCGGATTAGATCGCGCCAACGAGCGATTTCCTGCCGTCTAGAGGAGTCTTGGTGTCTAATCGCGCCGTGGTCACGGTCGGCGACTCGTTAAGGTCGGCCGTACGGCGAAAGAAAGAACGGGGGATGAATGGGATGAAGAGAGAGGATTTCGGATGAATAGACTCGGCCTTTTCTTCGCTCATTCGTTGCTATTATTTTTGCTTTCCATTGTGCCGCGGCTATGCCGCCTCGCTCGCTACCCACTGTCGCTCCGTTTTCCTTTTACTTTCTTTGCCGCGCTGGATGCTCGCTGATTCTGACCGTGAGTGATAGTAGAACGAGGAAACGGGAGGATTAAGGATCGGAGGATTGAATATTAGATTAGGGAACTTGGAAAATAATTAGTCTTCTGCATTGAACGTTTTTTTCTTTAAGATTTTTTTTTTTTTTTTCATTATTTACGCAGTTTTAATCTCGAAAGGGAGATCATTCTGCAATACATTTTACATTGATTGGTACATTTTGCATAGATGTAGGTGAATTACATTGATGAGTATTTTGAAACCTTAATTAACATTTTTAGTAAAACTGCAAATTTGTGGAATATAATAATAGCAGTGTTTGATTTATTTTCGTATCTTAATTATTATCTGTTTAATCAAATATATCAGAAGATGATTACATTTCTCAGTTAATAAATAATACCAAGTTTTCACAATTAATATTCCACGATACTGCTAGCAATTAATCTCGTTATTGTTATCTAGTTATTATCAGTTTTGTCTGACAAGAGGTAGTTTCGATCAGACAGAGAATACCAAGCGCTGAGAATTTTACGAAATCAGGATGGGAATATTTTTCCCCGCGTAGTTCTTCTCGCTTTCATTACGCTTCTAATGAAACACAGTTTCTTGGCCTGTACCCAGCCGATACCTGATTAATTAGCTATGGTTGCGCGTGTGAATTGAGTCTTTGAGAACGACTCAGCGACGCGACTATCGCAATAGATGTGGGAAGAGGCTTCATGTAATTGGCGAGCGCCGATGCCGCCGCTAATTGGTGAAAATTGCTCGCGATAATTACGAACGCGAAAAAAATAGGTTTGAGACGATCCCTCGAGGTGCTGATTTCTACAACGAGTCTCATTTGTCATCGAATTACGTTGGGACATTCAACTCTGTTGTACTACTTATTTGTTTGTTTTTTAAATTTTTACAAAAGTTATGGTTTTATTAAATTATTGTCAGAAATGAAGGAGCTAAATATAAGAATGCGTCGAGTTTTTTCTCTCTTTTTTTTTGTGTTTTACTTTCTCTTTATAATTGTCATTTATTATGCAACAGAAATGTTGTAATATTTTTTTAAAAAAAAGATACAATGGAAAATTAAATTTAAATAAATTCATATACAAAAGTTTAGCACATTAAATCAGAATGCAGTTGACTAAAAGTTACTGTATAGGAAAAAGTGTTATTGACACGAAGGTCAATCACAAGTATTGACTTATCAAATATCAACAAGTGTTAGAACTTTGTAGCTACCAAGTTGTTCGACTTCTGAATCATAAGAATGTGGCAAGAATTCGTTTCGTGTGAGAAAGTAGAGGGTAGTGGGAACAAGAATCTGCTGAATGTATACTTTATTCTGTAGCCGAGCGGAAGTCCAGGTGGAATTATGGTTCGACTAATTAACAAAATCGTTAAAGGAGCTGGATTTGAAGAATGGGCATTGTTGATTACTAATTCACCGGCAGACTTTCACACGACTGTGAGTCGATACACTTAATAAACGAATAATATACATATTCTTTTTGGAGAAACTAGACCAACCAGAAAATGAATTTCCCTAGCGCCTTTTACATCATAACCTTTGCTCGCTTCCCATAGTTATCAAATTTTAATTATCGAGGAGAAGGAAATGCTTTTCTCTTAATAGTTAAACTTTTTATATATTATGATTGTGATTAGTAGAATGCATTTTTTAACATTACTAAGTTTCTTTTTAAGTGGTTCAAAAGGAAAATGCTTTATATACAGAGTGCCTCATTTTAATGTATAAATACAATTACATTATAAGTTAGAATATTTAGAATTGTTCTTTAAGTTCCAATTTTTTATTTGTGCTTCTAAACACTTTATTTTGCACAAAGATTCGCAATTGTTTAGTCTAGATGGAAAATTTACTTCTTCTAATCCACTAAACAGTTCTTGCGACCCAAAATTAAAGCTAATGAAATTGAAAGACCTTTAGTTGACATGCATTCCTTCCATTTACACCTTTCTAAAAAAACAATTCTTGAATTTGTAAACTTCTAATTTGCAATCCGATAAAAGGTTAAAACCCGATCACCCTGAAAAAAATAGAGCCGCCCAGGGGAATCCCCCCTGTGAAAACTCTCGCCCCGTCTTCCCATCGTGCGGAAAGTCGACGATGCCGATCGCCGCGATAACAGTCTCGAAATTAATATAACCAGGCTAATTACAAGCCTTCTCCTCCCTTTATTTTCCGTTCGCCGTCGCCGGGGTCGAGCCCGCAGTTCCATGGGCCGTGGAGGCAAGCCTCCTAATGACCGTGGCTACCGCTGAAATGCATGCTCACGTATTTGCCGGCGCGCGATGCATTATATAACGATGTATACGACACGTATCTCGTTTTATAAGTCTCTGCACGGTCCGCCGCGGGCCCCCTATTAGAACCGAGAACTCCGCGACTTAGGGGCAGAGCCCCCGTCGGAGGTGTTCGAGCCGAAAGGGGGATGGGAGTCGATCGGAGGGAGGCGAACGCGAGTGAAAAATGCGCGGAGTCTGGTCGTGGCATCTAATTGGAACACGATTCTGACCCTGAAACCCAAGATAGGGGAATATTCCGGGCTCCTTCGCTCGTTTCTCTCCGCTTCGCCTGCCCTCGCTGTCTCCGTCCGGCGAAAGTTCCGCGCAAAAAATAAAGCAACAGGCGGCCCCCGGGGGCAAGGCTCCTCGCGGCGCCCCCCGAAGCCCATAGACGACAGGGAATATCGTTAAGGGAGCATTCGCGTGAAATACGCTCCCCTAGAAGGGTTTCGCGCGAACCGAAACCCTTCGCTCTATAATTGGTGCGTCACCTCGGCTATTTCACCGGTTCCCTCGTCCACCTGCGTTCTCCGTGTACGCCGATTTTATCCGCTGAGGAATCTCTCGGCTCTGCCTGCCTCCCGCCGGTGCGTCAGCGCCGCCGATTCCGCGCCGCGGCGATGGGCTCGAATAGATTGCATCTGTTGTCGATGATTGGTTCGGATCTGGAAAAGTGGACGAAGGTGCGACGGGGATGAGGCTCATCTCTCTGGGAAGAGATTGGCGGTAGGATTGTTTGTGAAACTTCCAGTCCTCGTGCGTTGTCAAAGAAACATCAAATCCTGGGGAAGTTCTTACGTCTTTTGGTAGTTAATTCTTCTCACTCCATGGACATTCATCTATTGTACTTGATACTTTTTGCCAATTCTAAACATGTTAAGTCGTGTTTGCTCCAATATTTTGATGAGGATGATTACCGTGTACACAGTTAGTCTTGCTAAAGGTGGATAATCTTTAAGTGTCTTGTAAGAAATATGATTTGGGTCTATTGCAGGCACAGTTTGAGCCAGATTTTAGGTATCAGAATGCATCTTACATCCTAAAAAGCTGTGTTGGTAATTGATTTGAGATTTTCGAGTAGGACACCTAAGAATGCCTCCTCGAATTCCACTATACCTTTGCTCCTCCTGTTTTTGATGAAAGCGAGTATTATTCAGAGATGACTTATTGGTAAGCTGAGCTTATTGGCTATAGCGTAACAGTAACGCCTCATTGTCTTTATTGGCTGAGCCGAACACATCTACTATATCTCTCGCGAATATGTACACCCTGCTACTGTGTAAGTAGCGTAATTCCGGAGATGATTGGGCGGAGTAAGCGGACTCTCCTATTGACCCTGTGCTATTCCGTAGGTAGTTCGCCAACAAATTATCTCTGAACAGTACTGTATGCTCGCGGTAAAATAACAGTATGGACGGTACAGGGGCAAGAGGAATCATGCTCTCAGATTAGTATGCGTGGCCGTTTCAGCCAATAGTACGCTAGAACCGAAAAGACGTGTGACGCTGACCAATGAGACCCGCATTCCTAAATTCTGTCAACTTACCGCGAGCGTACAGTACATGATGGAAGAATAGCTAAAAATATAAGCAAAAGAGGATTAGCTCCCCGAGCAAGAAGTCCAAGTACAAGGCTGTTGTGCTTCGTTCCTTGAATCGATCAGACTCAAGGAGCACGAAAGGGGGCATCGCGCTTGGCGGGAGAAAGGGAGGGCAAGAAGAAAGTCCGCGCACAATCAGCGTTCCCCCGGCGTTGTTCCGCGAACTTGTAAACCAAACCGCGGATCGCAAATCGAGAAACAGAAAGGCTGCGCGCAGGGGAATAGGCCTCCGGTACACGCGGCGAGGCTTGGTCAGGCTTTTTCGCTGGTACCATCTCTGTTGGCTTCCTCCGGGACTACGAAAAAACGCACGGTAATTAAGGAAGATAGGAATCGCCTCTTAAATCGCTCTTAACCGCCGCGAACGCGGAGAGTCCACCTCCGCCGTGGGTAACCTCTTGCCCACGGCTAACTACCTCTCTGCCCCCCCTTCGGGGCCCTCGAGTCGCTGCTCACGCCGCCGCCAGAGATATCTGCATCTCGGAAGTGTTCGCCTCCGTCCCCCGTACGGCGAATAAATCAGATCGTCGCACGGACGCTGCGCCGGTCCCCGCGGATCTTATTTATACGGTGGGTCCGCGCATATATGGGACCAACGCGCGACCCATAAGCGCGTGCATCTCGCATCGCGCGTACACGCGGATGCACCGCCTCGCTGGCGGCCGCCTGCCTGCTCCCTGTGCGTGGGTTAGAAAGCACCGTTACTGCAACCGAGAAATTCCATCTGTTCGGACAACTCCACTCGGAAATTGGAAGCTTCCAGGGGTCTTTCCTCTCTCTCTTTCTCCCTGTGCCGACAAGGAGCCACGGAGTCGAGCAGGGCGCAGCTTCGTCCCGCGATCGCCTCGATTAAAATTAATAAGCGCGCTCCGACCGGCCGCATCTGCATGCTGATCGAGGCGAGGCGCTAACGAGGCTATTCTTCTTCCAGCTTCCTAGACCGAGCGACGCTTTCCGCTACCTTTCACGCGGCTATCTTCTTTTCCCGAAGCTTAACGGTTGTTGGGACATCTGTCCGCTCGGGGAAGCCACTCCTGGGGAGACGCAGGGATGGTTTCCTTGAATGGGGCGCTGAGTGGAAGCGTTATCTGGGACTGGGGGGCTTTGCTGAGCATGGGGACTCTATGTACGATGGGACGTGTTGCGACGCGTGCATCGAGCACTGGTTTCGATTGTATTTGGTCGGTGCGAATGGTCTGGTGGGTTTGATCAATGCGCACGCGACAATTGGATTTTGCATTTTTATTTCTTTTTTTTGCGTACGTGTGTATCGTTCACTTAATATGGTGTCTAAACAATCATTATCAAATCATTATCATCAAAAAGGTGCGTTTACATCGATACTCAATACCACGTCGATGAATTAAATACAGCGCAATTCTCAGACTTCGCATCCCTAATAAACTCATCTTCAAATCCACTCTCTTCCAACCACAGCATTAAAACTCTCCCAGCGCACCGAGTCAAGAATGACCCACTGGACAATCGAAGGTAGCCATTCCTGCGTATCGATATCCTCGCAGCGAGGATCTCTAAATATTGACAATGACGAGAGCGTTCGTGGCTCCTCGGAAGCCTTGGTCGACCGCGCGGAGGGCAGGGCCCTGGAAGGGAGAAAGGACACTGGGAGAAAAAGAAGGGAACGAAGAAGGGTCGTCGTTCGTGTTTGCCTTTTACTCGAAGTCCTCTCCGTCCCTCCGTCTATCCCCTCGTCCTTCGAAAGGATGTCGGCGCGGTCGGCATTATGGAAATTTCTAGCCGGTTCGCCCTTTATTATTTTCCCCGCGCTACCGAATTATGCTCGTGAGAGGCCGGCTGGACGAAAGAAAAAGTCCCCGGAGAGCCCACACGATCTATCTAGGAAGGGACGCCGGTATCTGCGCGCGAATCGCCTGCTCGGGCCCGTTCTAGTATCTATTTATTCGTCGTGGATGTCGCGAGGCTTCGTACCTACGTACATAATATCCGAGATTTCCTGGCAGTCTTATTAGCATATTCAACGTGATAACTCGCGGGGGACGGGCTTTTATGTTAATCGCTTCCTCGATCCATTCGATCCGAATTTACTGCAGTCGCCGCGGGTACTTTCGGTAACCCTTGTCCCGCGATGATTCAACACGATCCTAGATTTCGTTCTCTCATTGTTTGATCCGTGGGGAGTCGGGAATGAATAATTAGTGTAAATATAGGCGTGTTCTTAGTGGTTGGAAACCTGGCCTCAGGAAGGGTGCGTTTTGTTTGAATCTATTAATATCTATGTGTCTATTGCCTTTAAAATCTTGTGCAGGAAATATATTCAGCGTTTGGATTTTGTATGAAAAGATTAAATTAAATTAAATGTTAAAAGAGTGAAAGATAATGGCTTTTTAAATACTTTTAGAACTTGAAATTCATCTTGTATGAGCAATAAATTCTTCGGCATTGTTAAATTCATTTTATTCAAACCTATCATGGCTGATAAAAATTTCATAGATAATTGACAATTTTTATGAAAACCAACAGATGGAAGAAACTATTAAAATTTTTGTTTAGATATAGAAAACGAGAACATACAAAATAACCCCCCAAAATCTTATGCTAGCACACTCAGGTGTGCAGGTATGGACACAAGGGTTAAATGAGAAGACAGTGGATCGCTAATTTTTGCTCCTAATGTTATCCTTAATAACCAGCTCGCGTCCCACGAAATTCCGATTCCCTTTCGACGCGAGATCCCCGGGCACGTCCGTGTGCGTGCAAAAAGGATCCCCGGGCTGCAGGGACACGCGTACCCTGAACACCTCTCGGTCTCCCCGAGCACGAGGCCGCATTAATCACGAGGCCGCCTGACAGCGGGAACCGCGGCGTATAACGCGTTGCATAGATTTATTTATCATGCGCGAACGCGTAAGTCACTCGTAAATGCCCACGGGCGGCGCCATTAAGGCCCTTTGTAGGTGGAACCACCGTACACCACCCATTACACACGCGAGCCGGCCGCGCTCCGCCGTTCTTTTCTACCCGTTTCTTTAATCGGCCGACGCGACGGTTCGCCTGGGTCCCGGGACGGACTTCCTTAAATGTCTCGCCGGGAAAGGACGCAACGTCGAAGACAAGGAACCCGGTCGAACCTTTTACGACGGCTGAGCCTCGCGCGTATGACGCTTGGGGGGACGGGGGACTTTATCCCGGGCGACGCCAGGGTAAATCACGGATTTAAAGTGGGGTTGAGTTATGGCGCGTAGGTGGTCAAGTTCGAGGCTTGCGGTAACGGTACGTAATAACGGGCGTGAAGGGAGATAGGTATTTTTGCTGTGGCTATGGTTCCTCGTGCTCAATGGCCAATCAGGTGTTTCAGACTCGGTTAATTGTCATTCCAGGCGGTTGAGCTGTCTGAGGGTGTGGGAGTTTATTTATGCTTCGCCTGCACGCTGGATAAGTTGATCGCTTTGAGTGTAGGATAAGTTTTTATTTGATGCAGCCTCGCTATTCGTTAAGAGTTCCTCCTAGCTTAAGGAGGGTGAGGAATGTGTTTCTGGGATCTATGTGATAATGACTGCCTTGCCTTCTTCTTCCTTTTCCTCTTCCTACTGCAAAGTAGGAACTGTTAGAAATGATTGGTGTACTTGCCTTTATGGAGTTCCTGATAAGCACAATATTTTATAGATAGGAGATCTATTTAGTAAGTTCGGCTTCGATTCTTCCTTAATCTTTATTATGTCGATCTAGACATAACTTACTCAACTTACTTTACTATTTTACGTTACTTTACTCAACTCACCTATAGAAGAACACTTCCGGCAGTCTGGAAATTCTAATTCTTTTTAATCATTCCAACATCATAAATAGTCTCAACAGAAGTACTCAAACAACCATTTGGATCCTCAGGATGCCTATTTTATTCCTATTAAGCCCCCAATAGGTATAAAAAGGAATCTCCTAACTCTTATACTCAAATGTCTTCCCCATTTTTCGGACTTCCTGCCGTTATGCATCTTCAAGCTTATCTCAAGGAAAACGTGTTATTTCTGAAGGAAACCTGAGCCGCGGAGCTCAGCTAACCCCTTGGCGGCTCCGGGAGCCGAAAACGGCTCGGAACAGCGGCGACAAGCGAACGCAATTAACGTTTCGAGAATCGGGAGGATTCTTGCACGTCAAGCAGCCGTCGTCGGATCAAAGGTACCGTGAATCGGTAAAAAACATCGGCGCGAGGCCCTTCGACTTTTCGATATTCGAACGAGACAAGTCCACGCCTACCTCGAGCGAGGCCTTCGCACTCCTTATTAAGGGCGGCCCCCGGTCCCCGACCACGTGCCTCGAAACGGGTGAGCCGCGGCGAAAAACGAGTAACACGAGGCTCCCGGGGTCTCACCGTGCCCGTCTATATGTGCGCGGGTCGCCGGCGGCCCTGCACCGGGGCCCCCGGCCGCGAGTGTGTTGCCCCGGTGGAGCATACAAAAGGGGCGCGGCGGTTCTATGCAAATTTATGCGGGTCGCAGTCGCTGCATCTCCCCGGAGAAGGCGCAGACGGCGACAACCCACTCGGATATTGGGTTATCGGATACACGAGTGTCCTCGGCCGGTTCCCCACGGTAAATCCTGCATGCGAGCGTGCTCCGTTTGAAAGTGGAACTCGCGCGATCTGCGCGCGAACCGGCATTGTTGAAATTCAAATCGCCGGGGGGAAAACAGATCGGCTGTTTCCTGGCGCGCTCTCGACGGCGACTGGGATTCAGTGTGGGTCAGAGTTTTGTGGCATTTTAAAAATAGGAACAGGTTGGTAGTCTTAGGACCCATATGTGGGTCAGGGAAATGCGAAGGATTGATTTCTGATAATTCAAAATGAAAATGCTTGTAAAAATCTTCATTTACATTAGTATGTGTAGTCTGTTTACTACGTTTTATTTTACTACAACTTCTATTTTTACAACTCTCATTCAAATAATTTAAACAACGGGAACCGAACTAATTTATGATATACATTTAATTTGACTTATTCTTCATTTAATTCATTACATTTAACTTATTCTTCTCTTATCTGACGAACAGTGGCATAATTGATATGTACCTCTAATTGATAATAACTTTATTTTTACAAAAATTAGCCACTACTGCTATTTACAAACAAAAAATTCAGAATTTACAACAACTTGCAGCATTTGTAACATTTTCAGGCATTCTCTTCGTCCACCGAAATTCCAAACCCGTCAACTCCGAACCGTACATTATGCAAACTTGCGCTACCTTGCAATCGCATTCTCAAGCTCCGATCCTCGCCAAAGGAACGCACGGAACCAAGTATCGATTTTGCAAGAATCCAGGTGTACGCGACCCCTCGAACTCCCAACCGGCCAAAAACCCGGGGGTCGTTCCCCCGTAACAAACACCATCAATCCCGACGCGCTCCTCCGTCCATCACCCTAATGCGGCGGATTTCATCGAAACGTTCTTCGATAACCTGTATATCGTGTGTCGGGTGTTACAGCTCCGGTCCCAGCCGGTACGATCATTACGGTAGCAACGAAAGAAAGGTCATTACGCGGAACAATAATGCCCCCGAGCGTCATCATAATTTTAATAAATCCAGTAAGGCGGTCGGTCGTGGCCTGGCAATTTCTCTTTTTCGCCTTTGTCGGCTTTTCATACGAATCACTCCGAACGAATTACCTAGTGCAAATACGTTGCACGGTTTGACGGTGCATATCGAACAGGCGATGCCGGTGCCGTCAGGAGGAGGGCGCGAGGACGGAGGGAAGAAAAATCGACGCAGACAATTTCCGGTCGATTCGACACGCTTTTTCCCCCGTATCGTCGAGGGGGTTGGCGATGGCGGCTGACCTCTCCCCGCGCGCGGCGGGGCTTGCAGCCTCGGAGGAACGCACATAACGGCCTAAGGTTGGTTTACCTTAGAACAAAGTAGTTTTTGTTCGGTCCCCGAGCAACGTGTGCAAGTCACGGGGGTTTTGTTGGCGTCGCGAGAAGGAGAGAAGACGAAGGCAACAAGAGCAAAGGCGCGCCACGCGTTGGAGGAGAACCGTCCGCTCCGTTCCTTCTCCACCTTCGCCTCTCCGCCTTTCCCAACCTTCCATCTACGCGTCCTGCCTGACCTTCGCATGTGTACGCGTGAACCCGCCTCGAGAGGAGACTCGATTTCACATTCTGACGCGTTGTCACCGATCGGAAATTTAGATGAGTCCCGGACGTACCCCGCGTCCACCTCGTCGACGTCTCGTCCCTGCCTCGATTCGGGAGACTCTGCTTCGAGTTTCCATCGCGTCGCTCCCCAACGATCAAGTTTTTACGCATCGACTAGCCTCCGCGCTCGCGATCCCAGCGACTTAGACGTTAATGACTCAGCGCATGCCGCGGAGGAAGTCGGTTCGCCTTCGGACCGATCTTCTTGTTTGCACGCTCGATCGGGTCCCTGAATTTCTTCGGCTCCGCATTATCAGCGCATCGGATTCCCTATCTGCAATCGAGAGTCGCGCGTGTAATTGCTCCCCGTGTACGTCTCCGCCGGACTCGGGTTTTTGCCCGTTCCCCCAAAGAGTCCGAGCGCAGCATGCAAATCGGTAAGAAACAGATCGGGATCAATAGCCATCTATAAGCGTCGATCCTTTCTTAGGCAAGAACGGACTTCTATCTCGCCACGAGAATCTTCGAAATCTCGGTACTTCGGCTCGTGTACATCCACTTGTCTTCGAAGATGCTTATCCAAGACTCGCGGAGGGGTGGATAAGCCACGGGGAGGGACTCGAGCCTTGTACGGCATTTAATTAAGCACCGCGCGATGGGAGCGTGATAGTGCAAAGTAGACGACTTTATTTCTTCTATAAAGTCCAACTTTTGAGTGTATCGAAGCTCAGGGCCTCTCGTAGGAGCGAAGGGTTCATCGGGATCTTTTGGGGCCCGTGCGTTCGACTGTCATCGTCCCGGGACAGCGTCTCACAGCATGATGATCGAATTTGCTTAGCCGCGGCCGAGCTGTCGTTCGGCGCACGAAACGGCCCCGAAGAGAAGGTGGAAGGCGGGTGGACGGGGCAGAGGGGGGCAGATAGAAGCACGAAGCGGAGGGTCCCACCCACTAGTGGCCCTCCGCTCCGAGTTCAGGACTCGTGACCACCTCGGGCTGATATGTCGAACCGAAACCCTTCGTTTCTTCTTGGCTCACATCCCTCTCACTCGGCCTCTCCCTCCATCTTGGGGCCCTCTCGCTCTCTCTCCACCACCGATCATCCACGGGAACCGTGGGCCCCCTCGTGCTCCTTACTCCCCCCGGCCTCGCGGACTCGACGTCCTGTGTGGCTCTCACGAATACTCTTCCCATGATTTACTCGCGCGTCTCGAAAGAGAGAACTATCTTTTTGCCTTGCCCCGCTCTACCGTCCCTCTCTGTATCTCGTTGGCGGAATCTGCGCGGTTTCGAATAGGAAACGGTCTAGTCCACGAATGAAACCACGGGCTCGATGCTTTTCGGCGATACCGATTGAATAATTGCTCAGCCCCCGGCTGGGAGTCAGCGCTCTCGTTTTATTTCATCTTTCCTGATGACTTCGATCCGGGAAAAAGGTGCCCGTGTGACTAGGATCGCGATAATCGATCGCCTTTCACTTTAATCGATTCCTTCCCCTATTTGGCTGCTTACGTGCCACTGCTGATTCGCTAATTATTATCCCTGTCAGTCATCGTTTCAATTAATGGCGACTCGCGGGAATTGATTGCTCGAGACCGAAGTAATTCGCCGTACTGTCATGTTGACAAGCGCGGCTGACGTGAGAAGAGGCGGACGATTGTAATTTTCGACTCCCTTTGTCTTTCGCCTGAGCGCTATAGCCTTGCCGGGCAACCAGTTAGGACAATTGACCGAGCGCGAGATCATTGTGTGTAGGTAGAACACTTTGGGAAGCTTGAAAGTCAGCCTTGAGGAAGCTGATCGTCAATTATGTCGCAATCGTTTCTACCTGCCGTCCTGGCATTCCTGCTATCAAGTGGCACTTCTGATTGAATCTTTTGCGACTGTGCTTTTGTAGCCTGAATTATTTTAGAAAATTTGATAATTGACACTGCAAAAGTGAAATTGTTAAAAGTGATTCTTCAAGTTTCACTCACGCGGGTATCAAATTGTTCTGGGGACAAATGTAGACTTTGCTCTTGATAAATGGAGCTTCTCTTTTGTCACGTAACAGTGACTCAAAAAAGATCCAGCTTATTATTAAGCAAATGAATTATTTACCTACCCTTCGTTAACTTGATCGTCTCATTAAGGTCAACCAAATGAATCCTCCAAGATTTTCGCAAATGTCTCTGAACTGGCAAACTAGCTGAAGCAATGTGTCATCCGATCAGCGGCGTTGCGGGAGAAATTCCTGAAAATTTCATTCAGACATGCGACACAGTGTTAATCACCGTTTCTCCAGGATAAAAGGTTGGCCAAGGTGGTCGGGCGCAATTAAGAGGTTAAAGTTATCTATCCAAGTGCAATATTTACTGTGCCGGCGTGATGGCAGCTCCGGAGCTAATAGACGAGGAAACGTTCCTCTCGCTCTCTGGCGTCCCTTTGTTCCTCTCTTTTCGCCCCGGTGTTCCCTCGGTACGACCCACACGCGAAGAGATAAAGTGGAGGATGATCGACGCAGTAAATAAGGTATAGAATACGCATATGTAAATCACGAAGGGCGCACCCACGCCCCCTTACTCAGCGAACACTTGCTGTCTTCTTCTTGTTCTTCTCTCCCTTCTCGCCCCCTCGTCGCCCCTTCCTTCAACCGGAGCTGAGCTCCCTCTGCCACCCCGTGTTCCGTGTCTGGTTTCGTCCTCCATCCTCTTTCTCGCTCCGTTCCCCATAAACCTCCGGAGGAGGAGAACCCCGGTGCGGTGGTTGAACGAGGAGGGCGAAGGGTAGCCGGAGAAGAGGAAGGTGCGTGCACGAAGGTGGCTCGTTTCTATACACAATGCCCCCAGCGCGTTCGTGTGCGCCGAGTGCACTTCAACTTCCTCGCCGGGCCTCCTCAGCGCCGGAGATAAAGCAACCATGATACTGTGCTCGGCTCTCTTCCCGGTCACCACCACCCTCGTCACATCAACCTCTTTTCTGCCCCGGGCCCCCGTCTTTGTTTTCGTTTTTCCTCCTCTTCTCGCCTCCCTTTTTTTTCTTCAAGGAACGTCGCCAGAGGATCAAGCAAATCCCGCGAGAACGTTAATTGCGCCGTTCGCAATGACTCTCGGGAAAGGACACATTTGGATGGGAATTGAGGAAGTAATCGGCGTAATTGCGGAGAGTAATTCGCCGTTTAATTACGGACACGTGCCAGGTATTCTGTCTCCGGTAGCAAAGTGCTGTGTAATTGCGGATACGGATGATTTCGTGCAAATAGAGGGCGCAATTAACGCCGCGATGGATTAACTCTGCGGGTGAGCTTGGATGTGATCTAAAACAATCTTCATTTGTGATTATGTAACTTGTTCAAGTGTAGCCTTTTATCTCTGAGCGATGTAAACTTCCACGGGTGTTCTTACTTTCTATTCTACTCTTGAAACTTCAAACTTCATTGGTCTAATGACTGAGTTTCATTTAGCGTAATTCAACTAAACTAAAAATGCTGGATAGTTCATTCAAAGTTCGTTCAGTGGAGTCTAATATCAGTGTATTTATTTTTCAAGAACTATTTATATCAGCGTTGACTTCATTTAGCTTAACACTCGCATTAGAATCAATCTTCAAGCCCACAAGCTTAAATTCCAACGACACTCTGATAAATGCTGGTAGGGAAGAGGGATCGAGTCTTCTAATATCATATCGTATCAAAATGCTGATGCAGTGGCTACAAATCCCATAGATTATTCTTCAAAGCAAGGGGGGCCATTGCATAACGAGAATATTGATGACACAACCTCCCAGATTTATTTCTCCCAAAAGCAGTAGGGGCCAGCTAACTCTCCGGGCCGGCTGAGTTATACATCCCCGCGACAGAAGTCATAACACCAGTCAGCACCGTTTAATCGCGCTGCCTAATCTCCCGGGTCGTTCCAGTCCGGGGCATGAGCCTACAGAACTCGATCTTCATAATTAATTTCATCGATGCCCCGGTGACTGGCGTCGGGGTCCAGGCCCCAGCGTATCACGGGCTCTCGGAAATTTATGCTCCGTCGAGGAAATCCAATGAAAAATTGAAGGGGTGGGCGTGCTGGGCGACAATCGGGGAGAGCCCAGCGCGGCATATAAACGATCGCCGGATTTTGGACGGTCGGACCTGGTCGCGTACGCGGTCTCCCTCTGCGGCCCTACGTGGGCCCGAGCGCGCGCAGGCACACACAGGGAAAAAGCGAAAGAAAGGAGGAGAGGGGGTACCGGGAGAAAGAACGAGAAAGGGAGAGCTGGCCAAATCGTAAATAAGAAGGCGATTGTCCTTTTAAGCGGCATGGGGCCCCGCGCCGGGCCTGAGGTGGAGGGAGAGCAGCCCTTCGAGAAAGGGGCCCCCACTGATTGTCCCTAAAGAATGGTAGCCGCATGACGGTCCCATTGTTCGAGTGCCGGTACCTGTACACTCGTAACACGTGCACGTGTGTGCGTGCGGTCGCTCACACGCACGTTGGGCCCCGCTTGCACGGGCCCGCGCTCTCGCTCCTACTCCCCCGGGATCCGGCAGAGTTTAGGTGTATCTGCGTGTCGTCCAGTCCCTTTTTCTCCGCCTCGTCCCTTCCTCCTGTCCTGGGCTTCGCTGTCTCTGGGCCCCTATCGCTTTTTCTCGCGATCTCTGGTTCGACGCCACGCTGAATTCTCCCGTAGCTGCGACCATACGATCGCCATGCAAAACAACCTGTTGCGTTGGGGATGTTCCTTTTGCCCGCAAGCCTTGAAAGGGTTTCCTACTCGAGTTTCCCTCCTGAGAAATGTGTTGTAAAGCTTGCAACATATTTCCTAGGATTGTTTGGTTTATGAAAATAGTTTTTTTAGGGTTCCTTGATATAATTATTACAATAATTTTATTTTCCACTATTAATTCTCATATAATTTCAATTCCTGAAAGATATTTATTTGAGAATCCTAGATGAGACGTTTTAAACTTGAGTGCCATATGGATTGACAGTAGCCTGTGGAGTTGCAACAGTACAATTGTATAGATTCTTAACGTGATCCTCTCAGTAAATGGATATCCCTGAAACTACTTTTCTCTGTTATATATTTATCTAGTAGTCTTCTTCCATCATCCGCTTCCATCCGGACTTCCAGTCCGCTTCCTCCTAACGAGGACGTTCAAAGCTAATCAATTTCCAACTAGCCCATCATCTCAGTAAAAGCTCCCTAACAGGTGTAATCAGCATCAAACAGGGATCCACCCGAAACAATAACCCATCCCGGGGTCTCGGGTCTCTATCGGCGACTTTGATTCGCCGCGAATAAGAGGGGACCACCTGTTGAATGCCACCTGTTGCATAAAGTTTCGACTTCTAAGAAATTTCTCCCGGCTTTGTTCCCCTCGGTGTAATTGTAGCCTTTATGATTTCGCATGCAATTTAGCCCGTTTGTATAGCAATCTTTTTCCACGAAACAAGTCCGGTTTCCGAATCTGACCTGCTACAAAGTAACCCTTTGACGAGCCCGGACTACTTGTTGATTGTTTTGCGGGTACCTGTTGCACCGAGATCTTTGCCTTCTTCCTTCGTTACGTGCGTGATACCCTTCGGAGGGAACTCCTGTCGTTCCTTTTGTCAGAAGTTCCCTTGATTATCCTCCATGAAATCGTTTGTCATGTCACGGTTGGAATAAAAATGTTAGTGAATTCGTGGGAACTTTTGAGATGTCGGATAAAAGTATAGGAAAGGATAAATTTAAATGAAAGGATAGGTACTAGCAAATGTATAGTTAACTATTAATGTGCTCGCTTCTGGGTTTTCTAGGCTTTAGGGTTCGAAAGGAAAACACATAAATATTAAGAAAACGGACCGCAGTGCTCTTAAGGCTCAGGTTATCTGTTCATATCAATTAGAATTGATGCTGAGTGCTCGCCATATCATGAAGATTTCGATATGTAGTAAGAAACTTCTAGATTGGCTAAAATATTTGCATCCAGTGTATTCGTAGCTTCGACTTACTTCCTATCATTTAATCGCTTAACTGTTTATCCAACTAGCGAAACATGTGGTATCACGTGTACCTATATTTTCACCACCAACCAAATTTTCATGTTCAGCAACACTTATTATACACAACAAAGAAACTTTTCGGCTTTATAAAGTGAAGCTTCAGCTTCTCAGGCTTCCCTCCCGTTTCTCAAATAAACCGGCCAGTTTGTACTCGAAATTTATAACACGACGAGAGACGTTAATGAGGCCATCGAGCTGTTCAAGATCATCGTCCCAGCGGTTTATTTATAGAAGGCTCGGTGTGGCCCGTTCGAGGATCTCTCATGGTGCGTGATTCGTCTCGGGGCTGTTATGATACCCAGCTGTGTGGGATATCCGCGTAGGACATTTTTCCCTGGGCGAGTGACGCACTCTTGAATCCCTCCGAAAAGACATCCCCGAGACGGTGTTCCGTGCCGGGGCGTCGTTCCATTCCCAAGGATATCCTCAAATTAGACACTTCGGGAGCGTTCCGCACATGCATTATTCATGGCTCTTCAACGGGGCCCCGCATAAATTTCGCGGCGAGAATTTTCGAGCTCGGTGGGAGCGAAGTTCGGATTACCCGCGGCACACTCGTCCCCTTCGATCGAGCTCCTTACTTAACGAAGAAGATATTAAAAGGATGCGCACGGTCGCGAGGTGACAGACAAGCGCAATCTCGGCGCGAGCGCGCGCGCGTACGCGTTAACGGCCGATTTGCATTTGGAGGCGCGAGGGCATGATGGCCGCCGTGGAAAAATGAATCCGGTTTGGTAACGATAGGGTTGCTCCGCGGTTTCGTGCCCCGAAAACGTCCCCCAATCGCGATCGGGCCCAGGGCCCCGGGAGTGCATTAAGAGCCGGGGCGCTCACCATCTCGGCGCCTGAATCTCTCTCTCTTGGCCCTCTCTCGCTCGCGGTCCCCCGCTCGTCCCGTCGGGCCCGTCATTAACCGGGGACCCTCCTCTTGGTGAAGCCATTACCCATTCAAATTACGCTTATCGGTGGGTCCTTTCTCGAGTACGTGCACCTTTTAAGGTCCCCGAAAATGAACGAGGAGCGGGAGGCTGATGGGCCCCGGAGAGGATAAAAAGGGACGAACGAGAGAGAAACGGCGTATTAAGGCCCAGGTCGGTGTACAAATCACGCCGGTGTGCATCGTCGTGCGTTATTGCCGTCCGTCCTGGTGCTTGTGGACAACAGGACTACCTGTAGATAACGCCGCGTTCCTGTCCGAAACTTCCGTCCTCTGTCCCCGCGCTGTCTCTTATGAGTTATTCGCCTCTCACGCGCGCTCTTTCTTCCATCGCCTTCGGGCCCAAGCGCTCTCTCCACCGCTCCCAATCCCGCGCACTCCGAACGGCTCCTTTCGGCGCGCACACGTGTGCTCGAGATACGATCGGAGCGAAGAGCCTGTCAAATTGAATCGAAACGACTTTGCTCGGTGGAAATTGGGCTGCGCGGTTAAGGACCTTCGAGGCAGCGATTTGGAGGTCGTGGAAATGGCAAAGTATGAGATAGAGGGTTCGAGTGCGTGTGGTGGGCGTCTTCGTTGTTGGGATGCTTTCGTCAGATAAAGATGTTAGAGGCTTTTGGCCATGGGAATGAAGTTATTTGGGAAGTTAAAGGCTTGGAAGTGATTGGGATTAATGGTACATAGATACAGATTGCAAAAATGAATCTGATTTTTAGGAATAGCAACTTGGAATTTTGTTAACATTTGCAAGATAATGTTACCTAATTGAACTAGACTGCTTTTAATTATACAAATTAGGCTTATGTAAATTACTAAAGGCTCTAATCAAGTGAGTAGGATCAGCATTGCAACAGGTTTCACAAGTTAGAAATCATACAGCTGATAGTATCACAATGTGTAGCGAATGCGGATTCTTTTTTATTAGAGAAGCTAGTTTAAACGGAGATATTTGAGATAAAACCCAAATGTGTTACCGTTGTTGGCAGACGTCTTCAATAATCCAACAACATTTCCGTTTTGCTGAACAAAACACTTTCAGCCAAATAAAGTAGCCTGTTCATGATACCCTCCGTGCAAATCAGTGCTACTTAATCGAACCAGACTATTTCCAGTCACAAAAATCAGGTCACATACACCAGCATTATAAACCAAGTGATTCAGATCAGAATACAACTGGATGTTGCGAAAACAAGACATCGAAACTCAATAGCCTTCACCGTTCTTCCTATCGTCTTTCCGCAAGAATTCTCCGAATTAAATAGAAACAATTTTTAACCACGTACATATCGGATTCCTTCAGTCCCCCGGAGACCTTCGATTAGGACAACCGAGGATCGAGTCGCAACCACGAGTTGCGAAAACCCCTGATCGAAATCAGGTCGTTACCGCGCGCGCAAACCTCCGCACGGTGATACGCTCCGCGTTTTCATGGGATCCTAGGGAAACGAGCGTGATTATTTTACTGGAACGATGCACACCGGGGCTGGGAACTGTCATGGCATACGGGTATCTAAGGGCTCTCTAATCATTGACCCCTCGCTCTGGCTGTTTGACGATTCCAGCAAGCGTGTCGGAACGCTATAAGACCTCGGCGCTGGTTCGTTAGAGATCTAACGAGGGGCGAATCGCATTGCAATAATTACTCCTTACATGGGCATGAATGTGCACCGCTTGTCTCGCGCTCGAGATGGATGGCGATCGATGTCCATTTGTAAAGTAGCGCTAATCGGCTAATCAGCTGCGCGCTCCGCCGCGATTGTTTTCCACATCCCGCGAACTTCATTCCTTCCCTCCGTTACGTGAACGAGTTGCTTCTTATGAGGCGCGTAATTGTTGAATTTGTGCCGCTCTTACGTAAATAATATTATGGTTTTTGCACCGCCGCCGTCTCCGTTTTCACGTATTTCAAGTATTTTATACAATTATGACTACTCAGTTATAGAAATTGTAATGGGACAGTGTTTAATAGGCTCCACCGATGGATAACTTGGTTCTCGTAACGGGAAAATATACGACTTCTTGAAATTAATAAGTGTTCATAAAATTCTTTTATATGTTTCTTTTTATCGACAAGATTATTATATTGCCAACAAAATCGTTTCTGTATTTGTACAAAGCAGGCAAAAATATTTAGCAAATTTCGCAATTCGTATCTCGATTATAAAACAACGTGCTCCATCTATAACCAACATATTGCATAACGCGCCTTTTCCAGCTGCATGCATACGTACCTATTAAATTCCTTAAATGTTCAGTGCTGTACATGACGAAATGGTCGCCAGAGAAATGCTTCATAACCGCGTATCGCAGCGTTCGGAGACTTCGGCGTTCGCCGAATTTGCGACCGCCCCAATGATCTCGGGCGATCCAATTCGCGACAGGTGCGTCCACGTAATTCGTCGGCGCGACCACGTGGATCGAATAATTATAACGTTCGGGCGAGCAGCGCACTTATGGCGACGGACAAATAATTTTTCCATGGGCACCCCCGTGGCGTGCTCGTGGCCACCCGGTGCCAGCCGTGCGTTTTTGGTGGGGAGGCACGGGCCGCTGTTAACCTTCCTCCTCGCTTCGTGGGCCTCGACGGGGCCTCCAGTGTCTCTCAACATCCCGGGTCTCGCTCGGTGCCGCTTCCGAAATTCCAGGACAGCCTCGCCATATGGTGAAACGAAACGCGCCACTTCCGCGTGTTGTGTTTTCTTTCCGTCGTCACAGGACGCTTTCCAGAGGCGGGTGCTTCGTACGGAACTGCGTCCTTTCTATTTCTTTTTCGGTGCCTTTACGAGTATGTTACTGGAAATTATTAATTCTTCAGTATTTTTGGTGAAGTTCTTGTGATTTTAATAGTATTAGAATACGTAAATTATTTTGATTGATTGCTTTCGGTATTTTTCATCCCTTTCTTGTCTGCTTCTTTACGTATCACTATTCTGTAGAGAGAAACATATTACGTATTATTAGACTGCGGATGTATATGCAAATTTATAATTTGACAGGCATACAACATCAGCCGAATTTTAAATAAATGTATGTTTTATTTTCTAAATATTATAAAATGTATCTTATTTTTGATATTTGATATATTTTTATACCTCTAAGCATCATTACAGATTCTTGTCATTTTAGAATTGCCATAAATGTATAAACATCCGCAGTCTACTTATTATTTATATGTAATACTATTTTATTTTCAATGAGAATTTGAAAAATGCTCTAAAGTGAGATTACAACATCCAGATACAGAGAACTGAGAGTTTCATTTCTTTCTTTCATCAAGTCTTGATAAATATTCAGTTACTTGACTGCTGATTTTTAAACATATTCTCATTTTGTTGATACAGATAGAAAGTAGTTTAAATAATAGTGTGTTTTATTTTCTATACAATATAGCAACTATGTACTTTCTTTTTTATATGTTATATATTTCAGAATCTATAAACATTCTTATAATACATTCTTATTCTGAAAATTCTCTCTTTCTTTCTCATGAAATATTCTTCTTCTGCAAATATTCAACCACCAAATCTATAGCTTCGTAACCCCATATTATTTACTTAAACTCAATAAAATAAAGTACGTCAACAATACATTATTCTCTCGTTATAAACTTGCTGTTGGCCGCTACAAGTAAGGAGATCTTAAAACATCATCAGAAGAACAATCCATAGCAGTAGATGTAGCAAGTCATCAAGTCCAGCAGCACATTAAAGTAACAAAATCCCAAGAGGTAAAAAGAACGAGAGCGAGTCTATAACAAGAAAATCCTCCGCTCCATCTACAGCCGGCAATCTCGCGCCTCGCCGGAAATCTCTCCCGCGAGACGAGGCCCGCTTTCGTTTCGCGGGTCGATTAGTCACCCGAATAGCAGGTGTCCCTCTAGCAATCATCGCAGCGCATTGTCCCAATCACTGCTTCCCTTCATAGAGCTCGATTCTCGGCCGCGCTTTCGCGTCTCTTCGGACTCCCGAGCGACGACTCTCGCGGGATCTCCCCGCGACGGCCCTAATGATACCGTTTTTTGCGCGCACGGTGAAACGACTGTTGGAGCGTGAAAGCAGGAAGTCGAGCGGGGTCCTCGGAGAAGGCGGTCGCCGTTGGTTGAGCACCGCTGCCCACGGCACAGTCGGCGGCATGAGAATTTTCCCACAGTCACCACCACATGGCTCGCGGCCGACGCACACCCGCTCTCGCGACGTTGCCACACCTCTGCCCGGCTGAGAGGCACTGTGTGTTGTCCTGTCCATGGGAAGGAGAGCGAGGGGCCCGGAGGGGAAAAAGGAGAGACGGAGAGAACGAAGCAGGACGAGCGAGAAAGAGTGACGGCGAGGGAGCGGAGCGCCGAGGAGAGATCTGAGAAAGGAAGGAGTGAATGGGGAGAGAGGGAGTCGCTGTGGGGGTGGGGTGGATCAGTGACAGAGGAAAGGAGGATAGGTGAGGCTGGGAGAGGAGTGTGTATGATTGGGAGAGTGCTCGCTAAATGGAGAAACAGAGACGGGACTGTGACGGGACTCCGTGGCGGTACGAGACGCTCGGAGAAAGGTGAAAGAAGAGAAACGCGCCAGGCTTGAGAGAGACACGGGACTTTGCTTTGCGCAATTAGAAAAAGGCGGAGGGCTCGGGAAACCAGTGTGGGAGGAACTCGGATCCGGGTGAACTCCCATCGAAAAGAGGATCTGAATTGAAAATTCGCGCTGTTGCTAATTAGGGTTGAGGCTGGATTGGGATTGAATTTGTTGGGAAATTTATGGAACTGTGGTTCTACAAATCTAATCGTGCATTAGTGTGGTAATATGAGTAATTTGGTAGGAATAACTGAAGAATTGCTAAAATTAATATAAGATACAATGTCTGTTGCAAATCTCTCATCTGATAACGTAGAATACTTCATCTGATTAAAAAACACTCAGCATCTGGCACAAGTTACGAGTTAAGAGCTAATCCCAACTAATCCTACCCAAACCTACCTTAAATATTTCTTAATATATCTACACATTCAAGCCGTACTAAATCCTCAATTTTCTCCCGAACATCCCTCTAACCCAGTCCAAATCCTTTCAAAAGCAAACAAGCCCTTCGTTATTAAATTCTGAAAAGGCCAGCAAGCCTTGAGACTTCAGACAATCCGTTCTCAGCAACAGTGTTCCGACCGCGTTTCCCTAGGAAACAGTGGCGTTACGTTACGGATCGGAAGGACACAGTGGCGGAAACAGAACGATATCCCCGTGGTAAAGAAGCCACGACGGTGCAGGGTCAAAGGGTTTCCACCTCTTTTTTTCAACGTGAGAACGCGCCGCGCGCCGAGGAGCTCAGCCCCCTCGGTTCCTTTTCCCCGCGTGGGCCGAGCTGCGCAGGAAACAGGTCGGAATCCTCGAATTCCGCTGAAACCTTGACACCCTCCCGTGGTCGGTCGACGAGGAGGCGGTTGGCCGAGCGGAGCAACCCGTTGGTCTATCTTTTTCTCCCCTCCGGGGGCCGCGCGAAGTTCTCGAAGGTGAATGAAATCATTCCAAGTACCCTGAACCAACCGACTAATTGCCAGCGCTTTACAGGATTCTCGAAATTCCGACTCGAGCGTTCGACCTTGTCCCTAGCCCTCCTCGTCGGGGAAGGAGGCACCCTGGGACGCCCAGTTCCCATCATTACGCCGACCAGATTCGAGACGACGGTGAACGACTGGCTTCTTCTGACCGGTGCGTCCATTAGGCAAAAATTACGGAACCGTGAACGTAATTGACCGTGTCTAGCCTCGCTGGTCGCGGACTCACGGTCCCTGAACTAGCGTATCGGGTTGAGCGACGACGGGTGGGGGGGCCTGAAGAGGGACCCAGCGCTGAGGATCGCCGAAAAAGAGCAGACAGAGAGACGGAACGGAGCATACGCGGAGAATTTATACCGGTGTTCCGCTCGTTACGGCCCTGCATCTGTAAAGGTGCGTCTACACTGCCGTGGTGCTCGCGAGCATCGGCGAATCCTGATGCTCACGAGCATGAGGCTAAAACTAGCTGGCTGCTCGCGAGCGCCCTCAGCTTCTCTTCGTTTAAATTGCTTGGGAAAATAAGGAAAGAAGACCGACCAGCGTGAGGAATGGAGAGGGTACATTTCCCGAATGGAGGGGATTCGTGCAGTTCGTCCCGTTCGTAGCATTGAAATTCCCTGTTCCTGAGTTTAGCCTCGGAGGCTAAACTCACGAACGACAGGGTCGCGAACAGTCCATCTGGTTTATGTCACCAGCCCCTGGGCAATAGACCCAGGTAGGCCCCCCCTGGTGCAGACCTGAAATCAATGCTGAATGACCCTTCGGTCAGCTTTGGGTGACGAAAATATGTAAATGAATAAACGCATGTACTTAACTTGTTTTCAAAACAAAAGTGAATCATCAATGGTTATTGCCAGAGTTAGGCAAGTTTCATTCTGAATAACGAATGAAAAATGACCAAGAAATCTGCAAGATTTCTTCATAACTAACGAATAATGTTTTCATTCGACGCGAAGTTACTGGTAATTTCGCTGGAATAAAAATGTATTCGCTATTCGAAGGAATGGTGCATCGAATACGAACACGAATAATAATAATAATAATAATAATAATACTAATAATAATAGTATTAATTATTGCGAACATCACAAATAATTATTCGAGATTGAGGATAAATACGGATTAATTGCTTGACGCTTGACAACGAAATTAAAGTTCCTCATACATCAACGCAAACGATTGTTTCGCCGCTGTAAAAAACGGAGAAATTGTAGTTTCGGTTTTCTCAAAATAATTTGTCTACTATTGATTTTATCCCAAAAAGCTCTATACAAAAGTTGTTCACAATTACATTTAGTAAATATTGGCTGCTTTCAAAGAAAAAAGTTGATCTTTATTTTGCAAAATTACAGGAAGAAACATTGAAGAGTGTGAAGAGCTTTGAACGTCGAAAAAGCAAATAAAAAATAATTCAATTTTAACAGATTACACATATTAATGTCCCTTGATATGTAAAGGATATGTGTTTAAGCCCAACCCCAAATTTGAAAATGGCTAACAACACACATTTGTTTAAAAAAAAGTGCCTAATCTTTTAACTAAAATTTTTTTCTTCTGTGGGTATGTAGTACGCATCATGAGCTTTCAATTCCAAAGGTTTTATCAATATATTTGTCTTTGGCAGGAATTGACAGCTGGTTAAAGAATTCGCACTAATAATTTTGCAGTAGATCGCCATTTTCAAAATTTCCATACACGTGTACCCATGTATTAAAACCTATACGGATTGAAACACGGATATAATAATTTCACGGATACACGTATATTTAGATACACCATCTTCTTTTTCCTCCATTCTCTAGCGTTTAGCTGGTCGAAACTGTGACTCCTACCTTTTGTAAATGCATGAATGCATAGAAGGCGTGGAAAAGAATTGTGGAGACGAAGTGCTATTCGTAGCCTTGCTAGAATAATAAAGCATTCTTAAGGACGGCCAATAAAGTGAAAGCACAAAAAATATGTGGCAAGGGTTTCCTTCGAGGGCCAAACGTTTTCCAGGCGGGGCCCATGTGGCGCCGACAAATCCGGCAGAGGCCTGCGATGCTTGCGAGCATCACGGCAGTGTGGACGCTGTTTCTATCGTTCGTGGCGCTCGGGGTGCTCGCGCTGTTCGTTCGCCCGTGCTCGCCTCAGTGTAGACGCACCATAACGAAGTAACGGATACGTATCCTTCGTCGAATGGGGCCCGCTCCGCACCCAGACACCCGCCGGACCCCGCACGGATTCACACGCACACGGGGACCGCGATCGCCCTGATCTGGGGTGAGGCTCACGGACAATTGCAATTATGGGCCTCCGTCCAACTTGATTTATAAGTGCTGCAGCCATTTCCTTCTCGTCCATCGCACCCACACGGCTCCCACCTCGCGCAATCTCCATTTTGATTTTCATTATTTTCGACCGTTCTGTCTATTCGTGAATCCTTATGAATTTAAGCATTTTCCGTCGGAAGTTGCGCCACGTTTTACTGAATTCTGAAGAGGGTCCTTCGTGGAAATAATCCCTTGGTGGGCAGGTGAAGATCCCTTTTGAGGACTTGTCGGGGGAACTATCTGTATTTACACTGACCCGGTGAAGTTTCGGGGAGACGGATTTTTGGGTGGGGAGAAGGAACGATGAGGGGGAGCTTGAGAGATGACTTTAATGTATTCGGGGTTTTAAGTGAATGTAGCAGATGGGGTGGGAGGGGGAAATAGGGATGGTAGGCGAAGTGAATTTGGATGTTGTATGTTCTACGGTCCTCGTCGTCGATTTTTTTTTTCTTTGGAACTGATATTGGTTGATGCTTATTGTTAGACTGCAGATTTATATATGCATTTATAGTAAATCTTCGTGTCCAAAAATTTACAAGACTTTTGACAGATACCAAAAAATAGAAAATATCAAAAATATAATGTAAGGTATATAATAAGTAGGAATTAAGATACACTATTATTCTAAGTTCAATTCTTTATTTGTGTTCGCAAAAATTTCATTTTACATAAAAATCCGCAGTCTACTTATTGTATTTTTATTACGATTATGATTTTGACACACCAACATCGCAAAATCTAGATTTTTGCAGTATTCAGCTTTCCATGAAAAAAGAACCAATAATTTCTTTACACAATTCTTCTCCCAAGCTTCTCCAAAGCAATGAAACAGCACAAAATACCCACAAACAATAGAAAATTCGTCACACTTTCGTCCCCACGACGCTCACATGTTCCCTCCAAGAAGGGTGACAGTTTTTGCGCGCATCCAACTCCACGCTAGTCCAACGCAAAAAGAGGGAAACAATCAGCGCGAGATCAACGCGGAACGAGTGGTTTGGCAAATACGCGGATTTTTCAGCATCCCCGACGAGCTTTTTATCCCGGTATCGATATTAACAACCGATTCGTCCCGGATCCGTGACAGTGTGTGTTCGCAGCTTCTTCGTCTGTTCGGCTTTTCGCCTCCCGCCCTCAGCGCGGTCTCAGTTTTTCGCCTGTTTTCTGCAGAAATTTCTTTTCTTGCGGATCCCTCACCCATTGATAAAAGAGAATTAGTCTATGTTTTATATCTCTCTCTCACAGAATTTTGCCGAATCTAGGCTCGTGGCCAAGTCTCTTATTTCAGTGTCTCTACTCGCGGCGAAAACGAAGCGCCGCGCCGGACGATAATCCACGACCGTGCTTCCGTTTTTTTCGTAGGCGGCGCGGTGGGACCTCGCGAAGCGGCGATTTAACGCACGCGACGTCGCAGAGAGGCGAAATCCTCGGCTCGCGTGTAGACGTCCGCGCAGAAGCGTGAGGTCACCGACGCTGCCGTGAATTCGCTGTCAAGAAAGTATTATAATCTAGATTTCACCGTGCCGAGATCTCACGATGCCGTGTACGCTCGCTCCGTAATCCGGTAACTGAAGAAGGGAAACCTCCCCGGAATTCCAGGCTCGAATCTCTGCTGAAGTTCTGACTGGAAGCCCGGCTGGGGACGTGAACATCTGTTGCTTGGAGAAATCGATTCCCTTCGCAATTTCACCAAAACCAGAAAAAATGAAACTAAAGCTGCTAAGGAAAAATTATTCACAATATCAACTTCATACTGTCGAATCCCTGACTTCAAGATTTGGAATTTTTAATTGCATATCTTCAGATCTCCAATTTCACTTTGAAAATCTTCAACGTGAAACCTTCAAATCTCTAATTTTTACTCCAAATCTCCAAATGTTCAATCGGAAATTACTATTCTACCTAAACTACCCAAATTGTCAATTGATCGAGTGATCCACTTCAATCCTTTGATCTTTTCAATTGTTAAAATCTTGAACTTCAAGCCTTCAAATTTTCAGTTTCATATTTTTAAATCTCCAACTTCAAACCCTCAAATTTTCAATTTCATCTCTAAATAACTCTGAATTTGCAACTTGATATCTTCAAGTCCCTAATTTAAAATTTCAAATCTTCAATTTGAACTCTTCAAATTTTGCATTTCAAACCTTTAAGTCTCTTCAATTCCTAAAATTTCCAACTTTATGTCGTTTAATCTAGAGTTTCGTATCTTCAATTCACGATCTTAAACTTGTAAAATTTCCAAAACTCTTAAAATTCTCAAATCTTCAATATTAACTTTCGAAATTCCTAAATCTACAATTCGAAATCTCTAAACTGGAATTAAAAAAAATTTTCGCCTAATAAATCACAGCTTATTCCTTAAGTTTCTAATTAAATCATTTGATAATCGTTTTTAATTAAATCCCGAGTTCTCGTATATTATCGCCAGCGCTGAATAAATAATTAACAAATTCTTTGAGGCGTTTTAATTTATTGTTACGTGATTTTTCGGACTGTTTGACGTAATCTCGAACATATTTCACGTCCGTATAGCCATCGAACGACGTCCAGGCTGTTTCCCTTCGGAAACACGACGACCTCGCCTCGAGTTTACGATTCTCCTATCTGGCCCCGACGATCGTGATCCCCTTTGTCGTGCGTTTATATTAAAACGCCAAACGCGAGCGCTAGTTAAGATTCGACTGCGAAATTATTTCTCAGAACGGCGCAGAATCTCTCGGCAGGATGACGGCCGCACGCGAAACGTTCCATTTACTTGTGCATCGCTTTAATATTAATGTTACCGCCCCTCTCTCGGTATAATAACGTCGTGGCCGGCGCGGTTATACATATGTACGTGTTGCATCGGGCCTTTATCAGGGGCGAAACTCTAGCTCACGTCAGCGACGCGTGTATGCCCGGCCGATCGAGTCCAGATGCATAGGAAGTTTAGTTAACCGCTCTATCGGGCATAAATTATGCGCGCCATTAGAGTTGGTAACTATGGGCTGCGGGCAGGTATGCATCGCGACTGATAGCGATAGATAAGGGCCGAGACAAGTGGATGGAGAAGGAGAGAGGCTTCTTTTTGCGAGCGCGGAGCTTCAACCGGATTTCCTCGTTCTCGATCATCAGATGAAAATATTTATTGCTTGTTTAAAAAATAATATTGATATGAAATACTAGCGGATATCCGATTGTCATTGTGTTTTTGGTACCATTGAAATAGTAACTTTCACCCATTGGCTTTCTGGTTTTATTTTTAACTCTTTTGTCTTCATCGAGAAATAGTTCTTCAGAAGTCTGATAATTAGAAAGCGGATCTTTATGCAAAATAAAATTTCTACAAATACAAATAAAGAATTGGAACTTGAAGAACATTATATTTAATGTTCTAAACATTCTAGCTCAAATAATATTCTTGATATTTTGTATATTTTGGCATATGTTAACAATCTCGTCGATTTTTTGCATACTTTTCGCATCGTCAAAAATCCATAAAATCCGCTGTCTACTGATAATACTTGCACAATAATTTTGAGCTAATTAGTATTTTCTTTTGCTTCATGAATGCATTTGTTCTTTTCATATTTAGGATTTACTATAAATAGAATTATCTGTTACAAAATTAATATTATTCTTAATTATCTGCATGAAGCTATCCTCTTTTATCACTAACATGTCTGTCCAATTTCTACACTCGTAGACTACGCTTTTATTCCTATTTAATGATCTTCATTGATCTCTTGAACCTCGAGGATTTACTATTCCCAAGGTATATGGAATGAATAGTGTAGTCATGTTCTTTTATGTGTCGAAAAAGAAACCCATAGAAGCAGACAATCCCGCTACAACCTTCCTGAGAATATTGTATCTAAGAATTTTTATAACAGCAAATCATATGAATACGGATAATAGATCTTTAACATAGTTTCAAGAAACGGGAAACACGTAGACTACGCAGCAACAACTTCCTTGTATTTTTTTTCAAGTTACACAGGTTTCCATAAAAAAATATACAAAATTACAGTTACTCGAATTATGATCACGATGAAGTTAAAAAAAGGAAGAAAAACTAATCTATAATTCCCTATATTCAATTGAAAGTCCTTCCCTGCAATTAAACTCTCTTATTTGTACTTTATTATAAACCCTACGATCGATCATCGGTATCATCGGAACTATAATTGCAGTATCACCGAAGCCTCATCAATATACTTCATCCACTAATCCCAACCTTTTTTTGAAGTCCGATATCCAGCGGTAGCTTCATTCCGGATCGAACTACATAGCTTCGCAACTCCATCGCGAATTCATTATGCACAGCTATCAAATATTTGTTTTACCTTCATGCACAAACGCCAACAGAAAAGATGGCAAGAAGATCCAGACGCCTTGCAAATAGCCGAACGTCATGCTACGTCGATTTCGCTGATCCCAGTAGTTTCTTATGGGCATTACAGCAATTCTCGTGTTCTTATTAGGATATCGTGTTTTTATACCCGAGAATTTTTCTCGAATATTCCTTCGGCTTAACATTTAGTACGTTTCATGGTTTACGGAATGTTATCAAAGGGTTTCGTCTATTTCTTCACTCGCAATTCAGTCGAGAATCGATCGGTGCATTGAACTATCGATTTTCCGCTTAGTGGGTTTCATCGCTTCATCTGGAGCACTCTCAAGGTTCCCTCCTTCCTCTTTGTCCTTTCGCCTCACTGTAAATTCGTCGAACGATAAAACCTCGTGTATCTGGAGTATTGCTTTAATATGACAATCCAATCTTTAACGAAGAACACACGATAGCTACACGAGAAGGTTGTGCAGTAATGAGTTCTCTTTACGACCGTGTAACGGTCATCAGTATAACCTCGACTGGTCCGGAGATCGCGAGTTCTCATTCGCGTTTCAACCTTTGCGATTCTGTGTTTGTCTTTCATTCTTCCTTCTTCTATAATTTACTGCTTTTAGATGCTGTTACTGAATTCATATCGCAGAGTTAGTTTGATATCGAGGCTTTGAAGAATATTTTGAAACCTGTTCTTCATTGTGATGGATTTTTGTTAGGAGGGTTTGACGATCTATGTTTGGGAATCGTGTGGGAATCGAGGATCAAATCCTCAAACTTTACATCTTTTGAGACGTAGTTTTACGGAAGACTTGATGATTTACGCTTGAAAATGATGAAATCAATAATCGAATTCTTGGAATTGGCATTTTGCAAGCCTTTATACAGAATTTTGCAGAAAGAGTTTTTCAGAAAGACAACTTAGGAATGAAATATGTACTGAATAGTAGAAATGCTAGGCATACATCTTTATGTAACTCACGAGCAACTAGTTCAATTATAGGTAAAGGTATATAGAAGTAAAGTTACAGCGCAGATTCTTGAGACCTAAATGACTATCGAAAGAGAAAGTTGCGAAGAAGAAATGAACCAAAGAAATGGGTTCTAGACTATCATAAGTGTTCACAAAAAATATACGATCGTATGAATCGCGAGATCCATGATCTGATCGTACATCTAAAGCAAAACCACCTTCAGAATTTAAGTACCTGATTATATGTCCAATTGAAAATACTCTACAACTTTCCCATGAAGTAAAATTATCTCCTTTTCGCTCTAAAAGTTAGCAAAAACACTTCGTATATAAAATCAAACTAACAATCTTCTGTATTCCATATATTAAAAAGAATCTAAATAACGTAATACCAATCTAAATTCCTATTCGTCTTGAATGTTCCAGGTTTTCGAGGCGACCAATGCGAGGAAAACATAGACGACTGTCCAGGGAATCTATGCCAGAATGGCGCGACCTGCATGGACAGGGTGAACGAGTATTCGTGCTTATGTCCACCGTCGTATACCGGCACGCAGTGCGAATTGGACGTGGACGAGTGCTCGGTGCGTCCGTCGTTGTGTCACAACGGCGCCACGTGCACGAATTCGCCCGGCAGTTACTCGTGCATATGCGTGAACGGTTGGACCGGGCCCGATTGCAGCGTCAACATCGACGATTGCGCGGGTGCAGCCTGTTTCAACGGCGCAACCTGCATCGATCGTGTTGGCAGTTTCTACTGTCAGTGCACCTACGGGAAGACTGGTAAGTGCATTCGATTCCCACACTCGAGCCGGCAAAAACTTCGTTAACAGGGAGAAACACCGTCGCGTCATAAATATACGCGCGGCGCGTCTATCTCGAGCGGGGAGTGGGAAATGATAAGGGGCGATGGGATTGTCTTGACGATGGAAACTGAAGGATTAGTTATTTGAAGTAACGCGAGAATCGAAAGTGCATGGAACTGTGACGTAAACATCATTCTTTAGATAGAAAATGCAATAATCATGCAATCGTTGAAAGAAAAGGTTGCGTAGAAATAACCGAGAGAAGTAATTAACGACTCCCAAGCTTCGTCTTTAAACGTTACGATTAAGATTCGATAACAAATGTGAACGCGAATTTTTCGCGAATCGAGACGATTGTCGCGAAAAAGCAAGGACGATTGATAACGACGAGGCCGCGGCGGGAATCGCCGTCGGAATTATGCGTCGCGACGGCATCATCGGGCAGGTGCATCTGCACGTGCAACAATATGACGCAGCCTCCTCGCGGACGCTGAAGGGTCCCTCGGAATCCCGGAGATTCCGGAGGCTCTGGCTTATCCTTACCGAGACCGACGGCCTTGAGGACTGCAAACGAGTTTCTGTTCTTACTTTCCTACCCGGGACCCGAGGCAGACGGTTTTCAGATCGATCGTTCCGACAGCGATCGCCAAATACAGGCATCCTTCTTCTGCTACGGCGTTCTTGCGATTCCAGCGATACCCTTCGGCCGTCGAACAACGACTTTTTTCCGCGGCGCAAGCTCGGGAAATCGCGAATAAAGGAATTCGCGCGACGTACCCGCGTTCCTGGTAGCTTGCGGCGGACCAGTTACGGGGGGAGTCGAGGATACTTCGACGCGTGGTATGCCGTGTTTCCTGAATTTTCGCTCTTGGGAGGAAGTCGTTTTAATAGGGAAGCGAGTTGAAGTTAAATAAAGAATTTATAACGTTTATGTGAAATGAGGAAATTTGAATAATATTTTTTAATGAATAGACAAAAGTTTAAATAGAGGAATTTTTATAATAGGTCATTGTTAGACAGCGGATCTTTATGCAAATGCATATTTTGATAGAAAATAAATAATGTAATCGGACCTCGACAGAAATTTGTTTTATGATTAGAAGTGCCGAAGTGTATAACGGGACGATTAACTATTTTATTATATTTAAAAAAAAAAATGACGAAACTAAGACAACCTAAAGTGTTATTAAAGCGAAGACAAAGACGCTATCGGCTGACAACGTCAAATTTAGAAAAAATGCTCAAAATGGATCGTAACACGAATTATAATATGTAAGAATAATTCGAAAAATTATTGTTACACTATATTACTGTATATGCATATTTGCATATTTTTAGTGCATAAATGACATATGCCTTTTGCATATTTATAGTGCATAAAGATCCGCTGTGTAGTCATTGTTAAATGAAAGCTAATTATAAAGTATCTGTAGTATGTAAAAAAAAGTTATCAAATTGACTCACTTTTTTTAAAGTACGTTTAAAATCGACATGTCAAAGTTTTTGAGAATATTTCGTAATGACAGATTTTTTCGTGGAGCTTTCTGAACCTCATACTACGATTTTTAACTTTAATCGTTGTGTTGTTAAAATAGTTCTTTCTTTTTCATTGTGAAACTTGGTAACGTTTTCCCACATATTTACTCAATTTTCTACTATTTAGGACTTTTTCTGATTTTTGTAACGATATAAAAAATAAAATGTAAAGAAAGTTGAAAATTAGAGAATTTTCTTTCATCTAAAAAATTGACACTTCTCATGAATATTAATTCTGTAGAGTAGAGGTTAATCCACTGAAATTATTATTCGTACGCCTGATACATCATTAGAAAATAATATGGGTTTGTGTATAATCTTTTGGAAAGTAATTTTTATACAGAATTGTACTATAAAATGAATCCTATCCAAACAAATTTACAAAGTGTCTGTTTTTTTACGTATTTTACTTCATATATTTGCAATAATAATTCATCTCAACAATTTTTATTCTAATCTCAATTTAGAAGGTTTGAGGGTAATATAGGATCCTCAGAGATTTTACCTACTGACAATCATGTCAAACATAAATAACCAAACCTGGTTTATACGATTTGTATGAGCCGTAAAACTGTTTGCGGAGTAAAAATTAAAGTCTAGTCCAAAATACCGTAAAATATTTTTCTATTCATTAATCAATGCTTTATTATACTAAAAATAATACCTACAAAATATGTTCAACATTAAAATTCCAGCGAGAAAGCATTTTAATTCGTTAAAATACTTAAGCCATTCCATTGTGTTTAACAAATTATACCCAGTACTGTGCAGTAGAACCTCAATTTTGTAATATAAAATGTTAAAAATTAGTAAACTATTATTAAATCATAGTTGAAGTTGCACTTAAAGTCCTATTTTGCTCTTACAGCTACTGCATTAAATGATTGACACATTGGATAATAAAATCTTGAGGTAATTTTTAATTCGAATAATCGAGGTTCTACTGTACTTTCGATCACTATCTTTGTCTTAAAGGAAAATTGAATGTAGACATTTGCATTCATATACTGTTATTATAGTATATGGTAATATAATCGCTCAAATAATTGTTGCAATCACAATTAAACTACCTGCACAGGAACGTATTTACGATTTAACCCAACATAACATCAACATTAGATTCCACAGTAATCAAATCCCCATGAAACCCGAAAACATTATCACCCATCAACCTCGAGAACGAAAAGCACGTGTTCGCGCGCAGTTTTTGCGGTGCGTCTGAGAGCTGCTAGCGTCTGCCCGATTTACGATCCCATTATTCGAGAACAGTTTTAACAACGCAGCAGAGGCTAACGGACGTACAATACGCAGGTATATACGCGTAACGACAGCATCTCGAAGGTGTGCGTTTAAACCCGGGGGCTCCCTTTCTTGCGAATACGGGCGCGCAGTTACAGTTAGTCGCGGGTGTAATCGTGAATCTGCGTCGCGGTTTACTCTCGTTTATGTACGAACATCCTAGAGACCCGTGTCCCGTTATCGAGGTCCGTGCGTGAAGCGTGTCGTCGGTGACCACCTGAAGAATACTCTTTTTATAACTCCGAATCCACGTTGAAGATTGCACCGAAACTCGATCTCATAACGCGTCCCAAACGCGCGCGGAATTGTACATGAAATCAGACTCGCGTTTCAAAGCGATTAGTATTTCATTTGTCCTGAGGCATTACATTGTTTACGGTTGGTGAAACAATTTCGAGATGCAGTGATAGCAAAGTAATCGGAACGGGCTATTTTCGATAGGAATATTGGTCAGGCATGCACGGTGTTTTATAGGAGAGGACATAAATTACCTATGCAGAATCGGAGAGTTGCTTTATAACAGCAATTTGCGCTGCACCATTGTTATCTATTACGCCGCTAGGTTTGTACTAGTTTCCAACTATTCTCTGCTTACTGATTTACGATCTGTGAATCGAAGCCGATATTGGTATTTACTACCTTGTCTGAAGCCTTAGCAGATTTTATGATTGCGAGGAAAAGTTGCGAACCTTCCAGTTGGGAAAATATCGTTGAAATAGGGTGAAATCCGCGAATTCCCTGAAGGAAATTGTTGTCAGCTTTCGCTTCTCGTAAATCATATTAATGAAACGTCATTTTGATAGTTTCAGTACTTATATGTATATAATGAGCAGGATATCGTAGTACAACCGAGCAGAGTGTAATTCTACGTGAAAAAATAAGAATAAAGTTTAGTATAACATATATATATTATTATAATTTATATATTATATATATTATGTAATATATATTAATATATATTATTTTGTCCAACACGTTCTTTTCGAGAAAATCAATTTTAAAGAATGATTAATTTCGCAACTGTTTCAAATGACAACATGACAAATTTGATAAAAATTACTTCAAACTTATTAAAATTAGTATAAAATAATACTAATTTGTGGTGATGATTCTATCGATTTTGAGATTTAACAGAGCCAAATTATCAAATCACAGATTCAAAGTAGTAAACTGGAAGAATTGATTCTTAAGATTTTTTTTTTGAGATTTGAAGATTCCAGGTTTGAATCCTGAAAAATTGAAAATGCAGGTTTCGAAATTTCTAAAATTATCATTGCAAATTTTAATTCATTGAAGATTTAAAAAGTTCTAGACTGAAAATTTACAATTTGAAGATTTCAAATTGCAGATTTTGAAATTTCTAAAATAATCATTGTAAATTTTAATAATAATAATTCATTACAGATTTATAGAGTTTCAGACTAAAAATTTAGAATTTGAAGATTTCAAATTGCAGATTTAGAGATTTTTTTAGATAAAATTGAAAATTTGTGGATTTTAAATTTGAGCTTTAAAAAGTTGCAATTAAAGATTGAAAAAATTTCAATTCTACAAAGCATTTTAATTGAGCGACGTTACAGTAACAACATAAAACGTTGTAAATAAAACACATAGCTAGATCCACAGTTTCCGCGTACAAAGATGCGTGAAGATTCAATCCCAAACCCCCCGCGCCGAAAAATGCTCGACGAATTTCTCTCGAGCGCGTCTGCCCGCGACTCCGACTCGAATTCCTCGGATCTCAGCGCGCGGTTCGCTGCAGGGAGCAATTAGACTTATCGTATAAGTTCGCCGGCGTTTCCAGTAATTCACTGAATGCGAATGCGCGTCGAGCCGCGGATCTTTCGAACCGCAGTCGCTGGGATTTGTCACCGGGTTCTGCCTCCCCGTCTCTCCCCGCGTCCCGCAGACTCTTCTCGCGATCCCCGAGCGCGCAACATTTCTGGCTAGGTTACGCGAACCGAGCGACACAGGCTCTTAATGATGTCCATCTTTGGCGGTTGCCGCCGTGTTTGGTGCCGTACGATCGACACTTTTGTCCTAGAAACGCACGCAACAGGCGCGCGGCATTAACGACGAAAACCCCTTCAAAATGGCGGCGAATCGCGATCATTGCGCGGATTTTCCTCTCGTCGCGACAGGACAATCGGAAGATGAATCGCTTGTTGCGCTTTCTTTTACAGGTCTGCTCTGCCATCTCGACGACGCCTGCACTTCGAACCCCTGTCACGAGGGCGCGATCTGCGAGACCAGCCCCATTAACGGCTCCTTCACTTGCTCCTGCGCGACGGGTTACAAGGGGGTGGACTGCTCCGAGGACATCGACGAGTGCGAGCAGGGTGAGTGTTTAATTGACTATTTTCGCTCGTTGGAATTCCTGGCGAAGTGGTTTCTGTGGATTCTCCTTCTCTTGGAAACATTCTTTCCGAGAGAATTTTGTTGAGCAACTGAAGGATTTATAGTGGTTTCTAGGGTTTAGTATTTGGGAGGTCGAATGTCGAAGAAAGCTTGTTGAGTTTAAGATATTGAATTTTAGAAATGGTAGATGATTATGTTTCGTTCCTACATATATTATGAGTAGTTTCTTGTCATTTTTTTTTTCAAGCAAAGTATATTAATATTAGTCTTAATCCGTGAATCGTTGAAGTTACCAACAAGTATTTTATATTGACAATTCAGATTATAAGTCCGGTATTGTTAAATCTGAAAGTTAATTTTTTTATCTTATCATGCTAAATCATGATACATATAATATTTGTTTACACCATGTGCAATGCGAAATGCAAATATAGAATTTGTATATTAATAATAATAATAATAATAATGATTTATTTACGGGTGTCTAACCCTTTAGAGTACAATTTTTCTTATACACGGTCATTCACAGGCGACAAAGTTTTTAATAATCTAAATCTAAAGAAGGTGTGAGAACTAAAGAAATCCAGTAAAACACAAAATTCATTAACATGTATAATCATACGGTTAATGCAGTTATAATGGCCATAATTTGTTCGGTGGGTTTCTTGCAATAATAATAATATATAATTATATAATAATAATAATATAATAATATATATATTGCAAAGGAAACACTGAGTCCTCAAAATTAAACAGTTTTTAGTATTTCATAATAGTGTCCTAGTATTTCAAAAGTCCAGAAAGTATTTTAAGTTTTTAGTATTTGAAAATGCCCAAAATAGTGAAGCATTTTGTCTGACTTTTTTTTTTCGCTGTCAATGTGTTTGCAAACATGCCATCTTAGGGTACACTGTACAAATAACGTGACAGTATTGTTCGTGTTAAGCCCGCACAGCAATCTCGAACTGTTTCGAATGTAACATCGGTTTGAAACGAAAGCACTGCCTCGCCCCATGTCAGAGTGCTCCATCCAGCACAGTTATTAATGATTCGCCCGATCTAAAAATGCTCGATGATGATTTCGCGCATGAGCGGACAAGAAAAATATCTCGATGATCGTATCTGATAGATTTTATCGTGTTGCAGGTTGGTTCTCTCATATTAGAGCGATAATAAATGATCGACACAGTAGTTGTCAGACAGTCCGAAGAATTGTCCTAATTTGATATAAATGACAACTTTTAATTTTTAAAATCTTAAAAAATTCGCCATAAATAGAAAACATATCTTCCACAAATGTATTAATTTTCAAATGGAACTTTTTTATTTGTAATTTGAATATAATGGAACGAGAAATTGTCCATTTGAAAAGTTAATAATTTATACTGATTTAATTTTGCTATGGAAAAATATTTTTTATTGAAATTTGAATCATCATATTCCCATTTTTAAAATAGAAAAATTTATATCTTTAAATGTGAAATTCTAGATCTAGAATTTTATATCTAGATTTTATTCTAGATTTTATATCTAGAATTTCTAGATTCAGATTTTTTCAATATTCACAAAAAGATTTTTAGTCTACTATAGATGCGTCATTTTATTCCCCTTAGTCAGCGACGAGTCATTATCAAACCCAAACAGTTTTAAATCAGATACTGATGAGATCAAGCGATGACCTCTTCGATTGCGTAGGGTTAATATGTTCGCTGACAATTTTCATCTAGTCATGGTTTTACATGGGTCAGTTTGCTCATACTTGGCCTGACCCGCGCTTGTTCGCATAATTTCGTCCGCGTGGGCAGTAGAATAACAAGTCAACTGATAATTTAAACTCGGTAGAATAAATAACAATTAAAATTTTAATATCACATTCAATAACTCTAAATTTCATGCTTAAAAATCTACAATATTTCAATAAATTTTATACACAACTTACATTTATTAATATTATTCTTTTATTTAACAAAAGACAGTTAACATCTCGTCTTGCTTTCCATATGAAAAAATTGCAAACAGTAAAAATAACTGAGAAAGTGAATTAATGAAGTAAATAGTTCTCTCTTTGCACCACATAAAATTAAAATAACTTCTCGAATCGTCTGACTTAATAAAAGTCACTCACCTTCGACGAATCCAAATCTTGAAGCTCGATCCGATTTCCAAGTCCCAAAATACGCAAGACCATGAACCGCGAAACCGCGAACAGTCGATAATTGTTAGATTAATGCGTACGATGTCTGCGAGAAAGCCCCCACGGTTCGTGCAAATTGAAATCCAGCACGGGGTAGATTGACGTACGAGAATCGATCGATTGCGAACGATTAATTCGGCCTTGGACGCGCTTCATTCATCCTACGGGCTTCCACGTCGAGGCTGTTACTCCCATCCCGTTATTGCAGTTGTCGTCGATCGTGATTGATCTATCATGAACGACGAATCCTCGATCGGCGGGTTGCGGCAATCTTATCTGAATACATCCGACAATAAAGTATCGATTGCGCTGTCTTCGATCGCCGCGGTGGGAAATGTACAGTTATCTTACATGGCAATTAAACTTTCGTTCTGTTGCCTATTTATATGTGACTCCGATTCACCGAGAACCATTTCAAACTATATATATACTATAGTTTTTTTTATTAGTTGTTTAATGACAAATAATCTTTTAAATAAAATAGTAACATTTCCTTCAAATCTTTTAATATTTTGAGGCTAGAGGAAATGCATTTTGGAAATATTACTATTATGTAATACAACTTTTATTTTTATTCAAGTTATCTGTTACTTTAAAATTCATTGAACTGTTTCAGTGTTTTAATTGAAATTTAATTCTTTGAATATTTTCTTGAAATAGTTAAAACAGTGAAAACTGAAAATTTCACTGATTTTATCCTTGTTTTCTAAATTTCTTTCAATTTTTCTTTCCTAAATTAAAAGGAGGTACAGTTCTTTACATACAATCGAACTTCGCTTATCCAAATAAAAATTATCCTTTATTTTCACTTTTTCAAGATTTCAACTAGTTTTTATCGAAAATGAAGAATTTCTTCACCATTGAATTACAAAGAAATAAATTTTAATCGAGACCTGCGCTTTGAGACGGCGTTTATTTATGTCATAGATTTTGGAAAAATGTTTTTCATTTAGACTTTCTTTCGTTTTGCACTGATTTTTATGAAACAACAAAACCCAAAGATCTGCTTGTAGATTCTATTTTAAAAAATCGATGGTTCTGCATTTAACGTGTAGAAGAAGCAAAATTATAAAAATGGACGCTCTAACACGAAAATTTTCAATAAAAGTCGATTTTTCAAATCGGTAATTTTCCGAATTTTACCAAACGGCATTTTATTCGGGAATAATAACGATTTAAAAAAATTGTCAAAATTTTATGTTACAAATATTGTATCGGTTAATCGAGGTTCTACTGTAGTATTAAAATTTACAATTTGTATGAAAGATGAACATAAAATCGTTTACTCAAGAAATCAGAAAAATCCCAGAGCTCTTCACAGCCGAATGAACTGTTGCCAACCGAATGCTAAGCAGAATGTAACACTTTGTCAGTAATTAATGGGTCAGTGAAGAGGGTAGCCCGAACGTAAGCAGTACATATCTCCGAACGCTCGGGTTGGAGCAGCTCGTTCGCGATCTCGTTCTCAAAGCATTCCACGCGAACACCTGTAGAGTGCACTGCACCTTAATAAGTATCCTGCGAGGACTTCGATCAGCGTCTCCCTTTTTGTTTTTTTCTTATTTTCATTTCGTATCTCCAGGCAAACTTGTCATTCGTGCTTCCCCTGTCGTCCCCCTGCCCCTCTGCCCGTTCTTTGAGAATGAGTTACCCTGATGCACAGCTTGCGATTGGACGTCTCCGTAGGACGCATCGAGCGAGCAAGGTTCCTCGCTGCCAGAACGGCGAGCATTATTAATAATTCCTCGGGTATAATTGATGGTACGGCGAGAATTTATGTTTCGAACTGCACGTTACACGTTGATATCGATCGATCGACAGTTGTCTCGAGAGCATTTCGTCGGGTCCCTTTGAGTCCATTCGTCGGGCCCCGTTCGACCTTTTCCCTATTCTTCTTTTTGCAGTCCTTTTTGAAATCCAAAGGGCACCGAAGGTTTGGGTCAAGAAGGCTTTCTCGCGCGGGTTGGATGCGATCGACGAATTCAATATCGAACGAGGTTTCAGAGAATCCTGTAATCAAAAATTGTCTTCTAAAGTGGGAGGTTCTTTTCACTGAATTAGAAATCGGTGAATTTAACATTTGATTCAAGTTTTTCAAATTCTTAATAAAAAAAGTTACTCTTAGATTGGATAGTTATTTGTTTGTTTCATATTTTCTGTATTATGCCATAAGAAAAATAATCATGGTCTTGCAGTCCCGTAAAAAATTACCTTCGAAGAAATTTTTTGTATCATTGTACATAACACTTCAAATTATATAACTTCTTAGACAGTTTTCAATTCAATGACAAGTAACAAAGACCTTTATATGTCCGGTTTCTCATGACTAAAACCGCAGATTTTTATGTACTTATGGCAATTTTAAATGTGCGAAAATGTGTCAGAATGTGCATAGATGAAATATCAAATGTTCTGTAGGTTTTATAATATTTTGAAGATGAGAGACATGTTTACTTTAATTTCGCTTCTTGTTCCGTAGTTGTGAAAATATGAATTTGCATAAAAATCCGCAGTCTACTCATGACCATCCTGCACGGAATATCATTTCAGTTTAAGGACAAGTTTGATGGGACGATTTAATCTAAATCTCTCCGAAATTTGCTCCAAGCGATTTAAATTCGCATCAACGATTCTTTTCCCACGACAAAAGCGTTCCGCCAGGGTCCAAAAGTTCGCAGAATCCGCGCAAAATCCGCGTCGCTTCGACGCAGTAGGCGACTCGGCGGTCGGTCCGCGCGATACGCGGTTGTAATGGATTTGTAATTAACCGGTGGACAGGGCCAGTAGTCGCGGTTTAATTAATAGTCCGCGGTGGAATCGAGCGCAGCATGGGGCCCACACACCTCGACGGTTTCCCTTCGGTACCGCAGCGTCTCCCAGCCGTTTATCTCGCCGCATTATCAGCCGGAATTCGATTTATGATAGCATCGCCGGGGGAACGCGCTGTCAATCCGCGGTGCCGTCGTTGACATGGAAATAAGTGGAGGAACGGCTGCGGCCGTGCTCGATCACCCGTGAACCGGGAAAAATCGTAATGGACCACGGTAAACGATAGGGTTGGGCGGGTCGCGGGGAGAGGAGGACGGAGAGGGGATCGATTCACCGTTAATGCAAAAGGAAATCGATATCGTCGATGGGTTCACGACGAAACGGAAAAACCTCGCGAGACTTTCTTTTTTCGTTACTTAATCCTCCGTTTTAATATCGGCGGTTCGCTTCTTGTGGAAGTCGTAATGGAGTCGAATAGAGTTCGTGCCGTGGCATTTTTAGATGCTGCTCCTTGGATGCCATTACGTTAACTCAAGTGTATTAGAATTATTTGCCTTTTTGGATTCGGTTTCGCTGGGATGGGATGGAATTTAGCTCTGACGGGAAGCCGGATAAATGGATTTTAAACTGTTTCCTCTCGGCGGTTCTATATTAAAAGTTTCGCTGCTTCCGAGTTTAACAGGAGTTTCCGGTCTGTGACCTGTAGAATTGGTCAGTTTTTAAGAGTTTCAGTTTATGGAAAACTGTGACAGATACTTTTATGAGAGTTTTAGTATTTTATGTAGATTGTCTTAATGTTTAAAAATGTATTTTTTACTTTTTTTTTAATCTATACAACGTAATTTGTTAACATTTTGGCAGTGAAGAATCATCCAATTATTTAGGGTGATCAAAAATATCATTTAAAGAAATAGGATGTCTATTTTCTAAATTCTATATCAAAATTACTTATGTTTATTTTAAGGCATTACTAGTAATTTTCCGTAGACAAACTGACATGTTGATGGCACAAATGAAATTTGAGAAATCTTTATTTAATCCTTATTTGCATTTGTAAAAAAAAAATTTCATAAGGCAGTGTTCAAAATATAACAGTATTTTATATTAAAGATATTGGAAATACTGAGACTTTTATTCTTCTCGATTCTAACAATCAAATATTATTATTTAAACAAGTGCTATATTAAAATTTACAACTTTGTGAAACAAAACTAATCTGTTTAAATCCAATACAAGTATTTTGAACTCTCACAGTGTAATATTAACTCTCTCATCGAAACAAAAATTGTAAGTACTGTTAATAATACCAAATTTGAGTATTTTATTATACTCAAGTTTGTGGAAATAAAAATATTTAATCTATCAACAATTCATGTTTTGTTTGAAACTTGCGACTTGAAATAATGTTCTAAATACTTTTTCTCAAATTTTGCTGAACTCTGCCGCATTTCAAAAAGTGTTTCTCATAAAAAAATATTTATACACAAAAATTAGTAAATATTCTTCAAATATTGCTCTTTTAAATACAGAAAATTTTGTACCAAAATTTTGACCTCCTAACTAAGTAAATATACAATTACTGATAAAAATATGCGGTCATTTCATTTGCATAACAAATGTTACATATTTAATTATTGCTGAAATCAAAGACTAATTAAAATTGAGATTGCAATAAATTTCTATTAATACGCTTTAAATTCTCAGCTCGTATAGAATTTATCAAAGAAAATATTAGACAAATGAAATATGTTATATGTGAGAAGTAGCCGAATATTTTTTTGAACTGCAATCCCTTAACTAAAATATTTCCACAGTTTCCGATTGAATGACACTAATTACAGTCATTAGAATAAAGAGCACAATAATCCCCACCCATTATTGTTTAAACTTTAAACAAATTTAGCATCTAGGTAACTTCCCTTCCGAGTGAACCCCCCTTTCATTTTCGTCTCGAGTAATAAATCTGCGGCGGGTGCCGCAGGCTAGCGCGCCGGTTAATACGTTTCGTTCCAGACAAAGACACTTCATTAATAACGAGAAATGCATCTTTCGTATACTCCGCGCTTCTCGATTCCCCCTCTCCGAGCGTTGATCCCGCCCCAGCGCTTCCTCTTTCTCGCATTAGCATCCCGCGCGGCGCGTTTCCTCGCGGCGTTAATCAGCCTGCTCTCGAGAAGAGAGGGGGATTAATTGGATTTCGGGTGCGAACACGCGTAGAGACACGGATAGACCCGTCGTCGTCACGGGGCCCGAGTAACGAGCGGTCCATTCATTTCCCGGATTTCATTAAACGCGGCCAGAAACCGGAGGCCCCGGTCCCCGGGCTCGATGTAATTTAGCGAGCATCCTCGGCGTCACGGGCGAGCGGGGCAATCAATCTACGGGGGATCGTCCGAGGCTCGTTTTTGCGCTTTCCTTTTCGCGTTGCGCGGCTCCTCGGCGCTTTATTTCCCCGTGAGATTGACGGGCTACCGCTGAATAGTCCTCCTCCCGCGATATACCCTCCCCGGGAGAAAGCGCGCCTCGCTCGTCTCTTCTCCTCCTCCTCCCTTCCTCATCCTGCACCAGATTTCGGCCGTTAAAGTTTTTTATAGCCGCATAATGAATTAAGGATCCCAGTTTTTCTGGGCGAGCGGGCCCCATTCGAGAACCCGTTCCCTTCGCCCGGTGGACGGCACCGTGTGTCATGCTTCGAACGCGAGGATTGTAATTAGGAAGACATTACTCAAAGAGGGCCTTCCCCCCTCCCCCCCCTCCCGGGGGACCGGGATCGTTCTTCGCCTTCGCCTTCCTCCGCTCGCTCTCTTTTTCAACTAGCCTCGCCTGATGGCCCGCGGGCCTCGTTCGGGGGCGTGCTAGTACCCCGGTTCATGGACACCAGTTCGGCGGACCAATTATCCTGGCTTTATGGAAAATACCATCGCGTGCTGCCTAGGAGTTCGTTGACAGTGATGGAGGGCATCCCTTGGACGGGTGGTTTCAACTCGCAATGAGCCACTGGTATCTTGCAATTTGAAGAGTTTAGCGTAATTCCGGGAGAAATGGACCTGCTAAGTGTGTTCGGAATTATTGTTTATACACTACCGTGCAAAAGTATTTGAACACTCGATGTAATCTAATTGGAAAATTCGTATCTTTATTATATTAAAATACAGATTTACTGTACAATTTTGTATTTAATATCTAGACTGCGGATTTTATGCATTTCTAACACTACAAAGTATGCAAAGAATCTACAATATTGTTTACATATTCCAAAATATACAAAATATCAAAAATATAATTTAAGTTAGAATATTTAGAAAATTAAACATGCTGTTATTCAAGCTCCAATCGTTTATTTGTGCTTGTAAATATTTTATTTTGCATAAACATCCGCAGTCTATTAATATCTGTCTGCTTATTGACCACTATGAAAGTGGATCTCTTTTCGTTTCTTCCGATTTTTTTAATAATCTTGTAATCTTATTGGTATAATTTATTTGACCTCGTCGAGAGAAGCAGGAAGTTGGAGAAAAAAAAAATTGAATCCAACATAACAAGTACATTCAAGGAATGATGATATTCTTACTGATATTATTTTTGACAAAGCACCGAGAATTTATATCGTACCTGAGCCATCTGTTCTGAACTTCCGTTTCATTACCCTTTAAGCCTCATAACGATTAAAAGATGCAATTTCTCACTTCATACTTACAATCAGATCTTCCTTTAGTATGTGTTATAACGAACGAATCAATTTTATTCAAGAAAGTTTGATTGCTTCTATAAATTACTATAAATTACTTCACACATCCTCTTCGAATCTCCGAAGCTCATAACATGAGAGAGAGAATTTCTAAACTATCTACAATTCCGTTAAACAATTGTTTAGGCTTTAAATTTTATTGTTTCAAAACAATATATTCTTCTAAATTTCAATCTAATATAATATAAACATTGCATACACAATCCAAGAAATTGTAACAAAGCCTAATTGCTTCAAGTTCATCTGACAATCTGCGGTAATAAAAGTTTTTACGATTCTTCATCAAACATTTTCCATTAGACTTTTTTAAAATTTCAATCTAGGTTCTTAATGCTATCTATGATTGCTTAAGGTTCACGCCTTCCTCAGTTTATTTACCTCCAACTTTTTTTCTCTGCGTCCCTCTGATCGTACAAGTCATTAAATCAGGAGGAAGTCTACATTCTTCCTGCTCATCTTCACCTGACGATTGCCTCTGGCGAGTAGATCCTCTGATCGATAAACATGTCGGATCTCTTTGCTTCCGATCGATTCGATTCATCGACCGGTGTTAGTCAGTCGCCAGTAGGTATAATTACGAATGGATCATTGACGCCATTGAGATACTTTCACGCGATCGTTTAAATTCGCTAGACAGCTATTTTACCGTTTCCATATTTAACTCGCTTTTGCATTTACAATTTGAATAAACCGTTTTACAATTCATGAGTTTCTGCTAATTATATTATTATAAATTGCTGACAACATAGTTGAGTGAATTTGTTAATCACTGAATCTCGCGTAATACTCTTTTATTATTTATTTATTTTATGTAATCTTTTCAATGTTTAATTCCCTAGACACAATAGAACCGATTAAATGCAATAGCATGGATATAATTGTTAATTCTTTTATTATTTTAAAATATATGATTTGTCTTGCAAATAGGCAATTAATAGAAAATTTATGGCATAGATATTACTATATAACGAACTAGAAAATTAATTATTGCTTGAATAATGACGAATTGATTTTCTAATAAAATTTTAGAAATATTTTATACTCATATTAGCACATTATTCCTTTAATTTTTCTTTTTTTTGTCATTTCTCCTGTGAAAAATAATGAACTCTTTCTTTAGATAAAATCGTAGACACAACTCATCCTTTCACACAATCTATTTTCAGTGTTACACGTAGAATCTTTCATGTCTATGACTGCCATTAACAAACTCACAACGCGAACACATACGTTAAAGTATCATTCCCAGCAGAATCATCCAAAGACATCCTAATCGACGCATCGAGCAAAACCCCGACGATTTACGTCCCCCTTGATACCTCTGACATTAATTACAATTTTATTCCTCTCCTCGAGAAAATCCTCTTCTTCTGCTCCCTCCGTCCGAGCATCGACGTTCCTGTTTTTCGAGCCCGACTCCCACAAAGGAAAAGCAACCCCATCGGGATCGACTAATTTCAAGGAACGTGGTGTAATTTATTCGCTCGCTCTACCCGAGAGGGACGTCCGTCCAGCGCCGAGATAAGGTCGTCTCGAGCGTCTCCGCGCGATGCTGCGCGATCCCTCCTCCCGTCGCGTCGCGAAAAAGAAGTCCTCTCCGTCGCTTCCCCTCTCCACGCCTCTCCCTCACCTGGCTTATAAATATTTACGCCGGGTTCCCGAAAACGTCGGTCCATTTGCAGCGAAGGGACCACCGCAAACCGGGTCGTTCTCCAACCGCTTGTTTGGTGTTGAATTACATCCTCGGTGCACCGGCCATCTTTGCAGGTCCTGAAATTCCCTGAGACGCGCGAAGGTGACACCGTCGACCGTCGGGACGTCATAATTTCTGACAGCGGGGTGAAAGCACCTTGCGAGTCGTGGAAATCGTTTTTCCATTACCTGTGGGCTGTTTGCTTGGGCTACGCCTTGTCTGACGATGCAGAAGGCAGCAATAGGATTCTCCTGAAATACTTATTCAGCAAAATTTAGGGTTAGCTCTTTGATTTTCTAGTTCATCCACCGTCAAAATGAGTTTCTAGGGAATTTAGAACGCAACCCCAGAAATCTTCCTACCGCCAAGAAGCCGCCACCCTCCCAACCGCGTGGACCCCACAGTGTCCGAAAAAATGGGCTCCCGCGGATTGGATTCCTTTTTTCAGAGAACGTAACGGGCTTCGTGTGAGTTCCGCAAACCCGGCGATTGCGTGCCAACGCGAGCAACGCGTAACGAAATCCCTTCTTCCTCCGCGGTCAACCCGGGGCCGCTCCTCGGTCCGGGCTTCCTCCGCCTTCCTTGTCGTGTTTCGTGCCGAAGTCGACTCGGCCGGATCTCGAGACGGAGACGCAGCCCCGCTACCTGCCGGCTAAACAAAGACCCATTGTTACGGCGAAATTTGGCAACGTTGCCCCGACAATGGTAAACCGATACGAGCAGAGGCAGTCCTTATACCTGGCCTGGATGTCGGCATACCTGCGGCACCCTGGAAATCCAGGCTACGCTGGAAATCGGTCCGTCAGACGTAACTGTGTCCTGCTTGGGAATCCCCCCTTCGGGTCCGCCTGCCTGCTTCGATTTTTATTGATCGGCCGGCATTGTGAGCGGTTGGGTCTTCCTACGAGTCGATGAGTCTTTTGCTATTTACCTGGCGACGCGTGGGCTCGTGTGGGGGACCCCGTGTTTGAGTTGCTTCTTTGTTCGACTCGTTTAACCAGCACACCGAGTTATCTGTGGATTCCTGTTAAATAGAGATAGAGATTCGTTTTGTTCAGGTGGGTTGTGGACCGTATTTGTGGAGAGATAAGGAATGGACGACGAAATGGAAATACTTTTTGGAGGATAGGTTGGACAAGACTGACTGAGTAGTTAACCCTGAACTCCAGGAACATCATTGTCCACTAGATTTCACCTATATTGACATACATATGACGACTTAAGACTTCACCATAAAGACTTTGAAGCTAATCATCTCATTTAGATTATCCTATATCTTGCTCTGCATCGCACTAAGCAATTCAATAGAAATCCTCCTTTCCTATATTCTGTTATCTTCCCCAAAAGAACTCGACTCCAGTTCCCAAAGAAGCGGCACTCCATCCCCAATCAAAACAGTTGCAGCAAGGGAGCGACAAGGATACTTTTCATCGCGTCGACGCGACGCCGGAGGACAGGACGTCGTCCGTAATAAGATTTCGCCGGAAGTGGAAGCTTAGGAAGAGCCGCGTCGGCCAGCTCTGACCTGTCTGTCCTCCGGAGGGAGGGAGAGATCCGGTGGCAAGCGGCGCACAAACGAATCTAATTAAACGCTAAATTGTTATTTTAAGTTTAATAACGACCGTAATGACCTCACGCTCGAGCCCCGTGCTCTGTTATTATCTAGATTGCATATTTTCTGGTAGATTAAGTTCCTCGGGAAGCAGCTCGAGGGTCCGCAAGAAACGCGAGACAAGAGCAGCGAGCGATCGCGGCTACCGAACTCGCAAACTGCGCCCCGAGGTGGTGCGATTGATCGATTATCCGTGATATTATTATATGCGTGGATAACCGGGATACACCGCAGACTTTACGGACCGGCGTTAGATGGCCGGATAATCACGCACGGATATTTCTGTACTACGGTGGTCAAGACGGTGATCATAATTAGCTGGTTCGGTGCACGAAGTGGTTGGATTACTTCTTTATTGTTCATTGATTTGTTTCTTTACTTCCGATTTGGTTGGTGTTAGATTTATTCTTTTTGAATATTTCATTTGTTGGAGGTTTTAATCACTTTACTAGGTGGACCTGGATCTAAGCAAAGTTGTTATCAAATGCTGCATTTGATTGGCAGTACTTTGTTCATTGTATAAATTCATTAGAAGTACACAGTTTTTACTTTTGATACCGATTTATAATTTCCGCAAAACATTAACCGAATTCTTCGATGTGAAACGCGTTAAGTTCAAATTGTACGAAGCGAAGTCCATGAAGTATCATAGTTGCTTGAGATGATTTTTATGGAGATGTGCACATTTGGCAACAGCGACTTTTTTGTTTCTTTCCTGTTTCAGTTCAATGCAATCTCGCGTTGTCCTGCGCGTCTGCTACTAAAGATGAAAATAAATATCTTCTAACGTTCTGAACTTCAATGGAGTCTTCATGATTTAGATAAACACTCATATTCGACAGCTCTGAAAGAGCTGGAACTTTTCCACCAACAGCCATCATGCAAAAACTTGACATCTATCCTAAATACCATCATCAGACGAACGAAGTGTCCCAACTCGAGATCCAGTCCAAATAGTTGTTCCATTAAAATGGCTCTCAATAGATCCCTTTCATTCAGCTTTAAATTAATGCGATATCAAAAAAATTCTTTCTACAAACCAGCATCCATCCGAGTGCGGCTGAATCATTCGAACATAAATGCTCACGGAGTCCAAACGTGAAAACATCCGTCACTTCCCCATGCGGCGATCGCACAAGTACCGCGTCGTCGCGAGCAGACATCGTCGGTCGGCTGTTTTTGAAAGCCCTGCCCTTGAAGACCGCTCGACAAGTCTGCTTGACCGATTCGTCATCTGTTCGTCCTCGCCGGCCGATTGCTAACACGACGTAGAAATGCGTTTCTTGCTTGCCCGTGACCGACCCGCAACACACGTACCACCCTTGCCCCGTTTCTCTCTGTCCGCGGCCTTTTCTCCCCGGTTTCTTTCTGCGGCTCCTTCCGCGGCAGTCAAACGTCGCGCGCGGCGACAGCAATTACCCAAGGTCGGAAAAACCGCCGGCGGAATTACACGAGGCCGGTATGCGAGCGTGCCAGTGGCAACAGCGCCACTTTGCAGCTAGCTGTACCCTAGGAGCGCTTTGGGTTTGTAAATATCGTGGGTGATTGCAGGCGCTCACTTGGGAACAAGCCATATACTGCATTCGTGCTGGCGTTTTTTATCAGGGGACTTCTTTTGCCGCGAGGCAGATGCCTAAATTACACTTGGCTTGCGAGGTCTGGGTGCTGAGTACTGAACCTTCCAAGAGTTGTGCTAACATCAGTAGCATCCAACTCGCATGTAGGAGATTTGAAGAAATTACTTATTCAGCGATAGTCAGTGATTTAGTCAGGTAAGGTCCCTAAATACATGATCACCTCTATAGATCAGTGTACTGAGAGTTTCCTTTCTGACAGACCGTAGTTCCTCTCGTTGAAGTCTGTGCTCATTTGTCAAACACTTGAACACTCGAGTTTAGTGGTCACATGAAGAGCACCAAAAGTGGGAAGGCAGAATTGTTTCCCTCTTCAAATGGTTTACTCCTCGCATAAGTAAACTATGCTAGAGTGTACATATACTAACTAAAGCGGAACTGTATCTCCACCCTGTACTAACATCGCCTGAGTAGTCTAATTAATGTACTGTCCCATGCTTGAGAAACTGCCTCCAGTAACCTTCCTATCCAGCACCGCACACTTTCTCTCTTCTATCGCTCACCGAAACGAAGATCAAAGTTAGCCCCAGGCAGTGACCGACAAATTCCCAGCGATCCACGATCCGAACCTCCGCTTTCCACGGATCCGCCGATCCCTCGGATCCTCGAGCGACCGCGCGCAGATCGATGAGATCTGAGCGCGTGGGAGAGAAATTAAATCTGACATTTGAGGGAAGCCTGGGGTCCTAATGAATCGCTCATCCCGCGAGCGGCAAATCGTCGGACAACTGACGCGGTTAATTATCTTATTGCAATTAGCGTTGGTCGCATAGCTCCGAGAAAAGGAGTCCTCGCGAAATGGATTCCCGGGGCACGGGAAGACGGCTCGCGGAGTCGGTACTCCTGGAATTCGTACCCGGCAGCTTCCTTCTTATGGTCGTCGAGAGTCACCCTTCCCCCTCTCTCTCCCTAATGGTCGCATCGAAAAAGTGCGCCGAGTTGGCCAATTAAGGCGCACTATCGCGCATTTGTCCTGCATCCCACGGAGGACGCACCTGCGTGCAGGACTTTGATTCTTGCACGGCTATTAATTATTATGCGCCACGCGTTCACCGGTTCGCGGCAGTTTTAATTATCGGCCCTTTCACGGTCAAGCGCGCGCTAGTCCCGCGAACAATCTCTTCTGGGACTTACGAGGGCCTCTACATCTTCCTCGCGTTCGGTTTCCCGTACTGGGTTCCTCGGAGACGGGACTTTCTATAGGAAGAGTTGGTTCGATGAACTCGAGGAAACGTTTTCCCTGTTTAGAAGCTTAGTTACTTAAGAGGAAGCTGGAAACTTTTTTTTTATTTGAAAACTGTACGATACAGTAATTTGAGTTCTGTATAGTTTCATCTGCGTTTGAAATATACTTCCGATATTTTTTGTTAATGACAGTGTACATGTTAATAGACTTACTACAGTATCATCTTCTATTCTATCGCTGTACCATCATCAAATTGTAATTTGGTCAGCGTTAATATGCATCAAACATTTCTATTCGTTAACTACAGACTCCGTGATGTTACCCCTTCACCTTAGTACACGATTAACACGTTGATTACTACTCTACTGGGTTTTCATCATGATCCAAGTACCGTTTATTTCAAGTTGCTTGTTTCATTGCACTTTAACGAGAATCCTTCTCATTGTATAGTTGTGTAAATGCTGTTACCGTTTTAAAATGACACAATAGTTGAACTCTTAAGAGGAACCAACAGAAGACACTTTGCTACTTATACCTAAGCTGCTCTGAGATCTACATATTTATCTTCTTCCAGTACTTCGAATATCTACAACAAGAAATACAGTTCACAATATTGAGGTTTTCGGGACCGAGTCGTGTTGTTTTGTTAGCTTCATCAACAGTTAACTGACTCACTGATCCGGTGTGTCCATTACGGTGATCCACTATTAAAGTGAAACCTGTTCATGATCGAGATAATTGCTCGCCAATCAAAAGTCTCTTTAATTAAATTAATGATGCCAGTTTGTGAAAGCTTCAAATTTCTGCCGAAGGAAAGGAAAAAATTAAAGAGAGACATTGAGGTTATTAGCGATAGATCTAAAGATAAAAAAGAATGGGAAATTCCATTCCCCATCTCAGAGCGGCTTCAGTATAATTATTTCTAGCTTCGATTATTTGTACTCTGAAAATCCGTCCACCTTGTACAATATTTTTTTGTTTCCTTTCAGGATCCCCTTGCGAACACGACGGAATCTGCGTGAACACGCCTGGTTCCTTCGCCTGCAACTGCACGCAAGGATTCACAGGACCAAGATGCGAGACGAACGTGAACGAGTGCGAGTCCCATCCCTGTCAGAACGACGGTTCCTGTCTGGACGATCCTGGGACCTTCCGTTGCGTCTGCATGCCTGGTAAGTAAACTCTTAATTCCTTCCCCGTACGCGCGTTTCTTCTTCCCTGCGCAGCAGCTTCTTCCTTTTGAAAGGTGCTATTGAGTTTCATTCGCACGAGTGCTGCGAGGGAACTGATATCTCATGATGGCTCGCGTGATCTTCGATGCACCAAACCCGATACATCTTGGCTACCCTTACAATGGCAAATTGTTTAAAATGCTCCATTTACGCTCGAAGGAATACCGTCGAGCATTTTTGTGCACCTTGCTTATTGTTGTGAAGGTGCTCCATTAACTTTGGAAGATTTGAGATGCAATCTGCAAACCGGTCTTGAAATTCTTTTTTCAATAATGTTTGTCTGTATTTTGGGTTTTAATGTGCTTCAGTGAAAATAGAGATGAGCATTTATTCAAAATATTAATTATTTGCTTCTTTTGCAGCATTCCAAAGTAATGCAACGATTTGGTGTTACCAGTAGTGATTTTTTTTTTAAATATCCTTAATTGCCAATAACTGAGTACAACTGATCTTTAATAAAGTCAAGAGATTTTAGTTAATCCATCCAATCAGATTACACATATAAATGTATTTAAGCAAATATTTTGAAACTTAGCATAACTTCGCGTAGCTTTGCAGTGGATTCCCCGCTCAAATACAGGATGTTTCGCAATTCGTGGGAAATCTCCGAGGTACAGGTACTAGACACGAAAATAATAAGAAAAGTTCTTATGCAATATTCTCGGAAATGGTTAGTTTATTAGTTACACGCAGTTTTACATTTCGTAAAATGCCGACGTAAAGCCGGGGTCCCATTAGAGAAAAGCGCGGCGCGCGCGGCCCTGGAAATCACCTGAAAAAGTCGATTTTTACGAGCAGACTCATCCTGAAGTACCAAGCGCGCCTTGACAGAGTACTTTAGGTACTTCAGGACGAGTCTGGTTGTGAAAATCGACTTTTTCAGCTGGTTTTGAGGACCGTGCGCGCCGCGCTTTTCTCTAGTGAGACCCCGGCTTTACACTGCTTCGTCCCCTTTAAAGCCAGTGACCGCGCTTAAAGGCCCAGGCCTCTCTGGGCCTAAGTAGGCCCTGGTGACTCGCAAAGTGTATCGGAATGAGATGCTTCTTTGAATGAAAAATCGCATATTTTGTAATTAAAAATTGAAATTATGTCGAATGTAACACAGCTGATACTTTTTCACGATGCAGGGGCCCAAATCGTGATCACTGACCTTACAGGAGATGAGCCTTTGTTATGTGCCTTTATGAAATATAAAACTGCGTGTAACTAATAAACTAATCATTTCCGAGAATATTGCATAAGAACTTTTCTTATTATTTTTATGTCTAGTACCTGTATCTCGGAGATTTCCCACGAATTGCGAAACACCCTGTAGATTAAACAAAATGCTTTGAGACTTAGGACAGCATACCGCAGCTTAACTTCCCGGCGAATCCTCAAGCTTAACCCCGCCGTTGATTCTAAACTCCAACTTAGTATCAAGCGAACATCGCCCAGCGACCAAATTACAAAAACAATGGCTGCCCGCAACGTTAATCAAAGCGGACAGTTCCCTTGCACGCTCGCGAACGGCAATTAGCAAAGGGTCTCAAGTTTCGCGTGTGCTCGCAGAAGGCATCTCGCGCGATCAGAGTGGAAGCCCCGTCGCGAGGCATTTTCGTGGAAAAGCCGTTCGCGCGAACGAGCCACGCTTCGCCGGCGCGCAACTGAAATCAAGATTCAGCGCGCGCGATAGCGTGCGGAGAGGTCTCGCCGGGGTCCGGTAACTCGTGGTCGGTCGTCCGGTGTCGTCGGTAAATTCTTCCGAGATGACAGGGCCACGGTTTGCATTATCTGATGTTGCATCCCCGCGGAAGGATGCCGACCGGGGTAACTCGTTTACTCTTTTAACGCGGCTGGTGCGCGCCTCGGCCACGCGTAAGTCAACCTTAATTGTTCGGAGCCACGTAAGCGGGGGCCTCGTCTTCCTGCCTAGCCGTGGGCCCCCTTTAAGGGCCTGCCATAGAGAGAGAGGAGGCCCCCGTCGAGATCCTGCCGGTCGATAATCGATATAATCGACGGGGAATGACCAGCGCGCTCGATATCGCCGGGAATCGCGTAAACGCCTCCATGCGAAGGGAGATTCTTGAGGGGGAGACAGTGGATTCCGTTTGATCGACGCTAGAGGAGGATCTAGGGAGCCGAGGAGAGGTCTGGGTCGGGTGAACCTCTGGATTCAATCCCTGAAATTTATTCTGCCTTTGCGATCTTTGTCGATTTAATAGAAAAGCTGGTTTTCAATTATCCTTAATCCTTTTATCTTCAAAGTATTCTTCAGTTGTGAAAAAAATTGATTGGTACTTTCATGTAGCTTATACAAGATTTGAGTTATTTATCAGAAGATTTCAACGTTTTGAGTATGCTCAAGACTTTTAATGATCTTGTACTTGAACTAAGAGCAAGAAAAATGCATTTGTCTTTCTCAAAGAAAATAAAAAAGTCACGTACAATACGAAACTTTAAAGTTAAAATATCTGTCCACACGAAAATGCTAAAGAATAATTAAAAATCACAACAGTTTCTGATACAAAAATTGAATCCAATTGTCCAAAATCCAACTCATGTTCCTATTTTCTATAAAAACAATTCATAACGAACATTCAAAATTTTTCTGGCTCAGTAACTTAGTATTCCACTGTCACCGCTTGGGTTCTTTCCTTCGAGTTATCGACGCCACCTGCTGCTCCGAATCGCACTGCAGCGCAACAAAAAGACGAATCTCGTTCTTTCCAACGAATGGAGAGTGAAGACGAACGCGAAGTCGTGGACTGGAGCGCGCTTGGCCATCGATTGCGGCCTCTCGAACGTTATTCCGCCGTCCCTTTATTCGATTTCCCTCCAGCCACTCGATTTATAGCGTCCATTTGCGATTCGCGCGACCTTTGCCGCGGTGCAGTCGCGGTCGATAAATCGGGGGAGTCGGCGACGAAAGATATCGCCCAATTAAGGAAACACGCCTCATATCCGGAGTAGGGATGCTCGCTGATGCTCGTAGATCCTTTCCGAGAGATTTCCGCGATTCGATTAATATTTCCAACGCTTCGGGTATTATTCCTTGCATGCCATGCGTCGTTCTCTTGTCATTTTTCTACAATTCTGCAACGTTTTAGCGGTTTCTTTCTTTGGTGCCGATGGAATTAAGTTTTGTGATTCATATTATTCATAAATGCATACAAAAATTATATTAGAGCTTAGAAATTTGAAATTAAATGATAATGCGTTGAGTGTCACTCTTAATTTTATAGTTCGACGATATTTCTTATCTTCATTCTTGATATTGACATCAGTGCCTCCTAAAAATTAATTCTTAGCCATTAATGGACTGCGAATATTTATATATACAAATTCAGATTTTTATAGATACTGATAAAGAATTGAAACTTGTGCAAAAATGTGTTATCCTCTAAACATTATATCATACACTAACTGGACCCGTGCGCTTCGCTGCAAATACAAATAATATCATTTTTTTTTGTATCAGGATTAAAAATATTAGATTTTCCGATTTTTCCTATTATTTTGATAGTGTTATCTGGCTACACACCAAATTTCAACTTGGTCTCTTATCTGGAAGTTCGTCTTCTTTTCCGAACAAATATACTTTGTATGTATAATTATATAAATTTTATTTTTTATATTTTAGATGTTTTCGTGTTTACACTCACCATTAACGTATAAAAATTCACAGTTCACAGTAAAATGAAAAGTAAACTGACAAGTGTAATTCCTTCCATTTTTTGGAGTCTTTAATTGTAATTGTTGGTTCCCTCAAGGCTAATTACGCTTCTCCATGGCATTAAATAATTTTATCACTTTCGCGCCCAAAAAAGGGGTCGCTCATCTCCCTTCCCCTCGTCATTTCGTGGTCGCGTAATCACCGAGCGAGACGATAATTGAAGCGCAAAGGAGGAGATACGTGTAGGGGGAAGATCGAAGGGCGGCGCGGCGCGCGCAGAAAAAGGTAAATCGATCAACGAGGTCGAGACAGGACGGAGAAATTACTTTTCGAAAATTTCATTTGCGTATTGTAATTCGCGACGGTGCTTTAGCGAGCCGCAGCCGATTAATTCGCGTCCGGCAGTTCTTGAATTTAATCTTCTCTCGTATTACCGAATCCACCTTCCATCCCTCTCGCCCTCTTGCCCCTTCCCGTTCGTTCGTCGTTGATCTCCCGACCAGACGAATTTCTCGAGAAAGATGGACAAGGTCCCAACCGGTTTCGGACAGGGACGCACGGCGAAGAGGGACGCGCAGGATTAAATTATTGTCACCGTGGACGTTCTGCGTCTCGTTTTATTTGGGATCCCGCTGGTTCTTCGCTCCCTGACGATCACGTCGCGGGGCAATCAAAATTTTGCAAACGACCGGTTGATTGGCGCACGTGTTCACGATAAAAAGCGCGGCCGTGAGCGGTTCTATAAGCGATCGTTATTTCTTCATAAAAATGGGCCTCTGTTGTTAGGGTTTCCGGTGTTGCGTCGACGATATTGTGATTATGCTGTATTCGAAACGATTCGAAAATTGGATTCCTCAGCTCCGATTAGTTTAAATCACTGTGGCAATTTCTTTTAATGTGCGCTCCTTTTGAGAACATAGATGTATAATGATTTTTGCTATTAATATGTTGAGCTGGATGTAAGCAACGATCTTTTGGCATGATGTTGAGACACAGAAAGTGCAAATGCTAGTAATCATTTTTTTATATTGTTATTGACATTAGAAGAATGGTTGAAGAAAGTAGAAAATATGATGAGCTTGAGGAAGACCCAAAAAATGAATTCATTAAAATTTGAAGATGGTTACTAAAAAATGATTGAAGATGATTTTTGAAATATATATATTCAATTCGTTGGAATGTTTTTAGTAGGGTAATTAGATCTACACCTTGCTTAGTTTCTATTAAAAATAAAAAAAATAAAACAGAGTGGATCAAGTAAAAAATACAAAATATATTTTGAAATGTCGCATATACATTGATACACTCAAATACTATGAACTTTCTGTATAATTCTGTTCTAATTTGTTATTTGTAATGAAATTTCTATAATTCCATCAGAATACTGTTGAGTAATCATTATTAAACAACGAATATTTATACAAATTCAAATTTTTACAACTACAATAGTTAAGGTTCAAGTGAAACTGCTATGTAGAATAACTATTATACACATTGTAAATTGATTTTCCCTATTGAAAGTGACAACTCCATACGACCACCCTATTTATCGACCATCATTATTTATCCACAGACATCAAATCTTGTAAATCACTCGAGTGCATAAAATCCGCGCGGAAACTGTGTTAAGCAGCCCCCGAATAAAGGAGCATAAACACAGTACACTAAGGGAAGCCGCGCGAACACGATTCAATAACGATAAAACCCGCAAACATATGAACGTCGAAAAGGGGCCTGTTAAGTGTCCCCGGTTTGACAGAAAACCAGAAATTACGCGTCCCTTCGTCGCGCCTGGAATTTGCATAATGTATTCCGCGGTTCGCGGTCCGGCGTCGCGAGCGCATAATAAAGTACATACAGAGGCCGCGGAACAATGCGAAGCAGACGGTTATTCATGCGCGCGAAGCGTCAAGCGAGTGAGGCCCAGTGCGTATTGGGACCGGAGAGGCTCGAGTCGAATGGACTCTGGCTAGAGAAGCGAACAATCGAGGGGCGAGAGAGCGGAGAGGGGGATCGAGAGAAGGTGGAACGGACGAAGGGTACCGAAAAGTGAGCGAGCAAAAAATGAGGGACAGGCCGAAAGGGCCTTCGAAGGGGTACCGCAGGAGAGGCGCGAGGAGAGGGGGGGTTGCACCGGGAGTAAAATATGATAGCGGGATTCGCGAAATATGAGAGCGAAACGAGGGGATCCGTTGCCCCGGGGCCCCCGCACGGGCACAAAGGGCTTATCTTGTCCCTGGACTGGCCGACCGGGCCCTGGGGCCCTCGCCATTTCGGTACTCCACCTCCGCCTCCCTCCTCCACCTTCCCCAGGTCCTCCTCAGTTCCACGGGCGACTCTCCGCCAAGCGCTCTCTCGCCTCTTTTTCGTCCCCTTGTTCCGAGGCTTCGCCGGGGCCCCGTTCGCCGCGCTTTCCTTTCTTGTCGAGGGCCCGCTGTCCCGTAAAAGGATCCGCTAAACAGCGCTAAGAGGTTCGAGGAAAGAGGATACCCGAGCATTCAGGATTTTGCGGACGACGTGCACGCGGGACCCCGCGCGATCGCCCGATGCGACCATCGACAACCAACCCCGCCGTTCGCGTATATAGCCCTTTGTAATTGCTGCCCGCTCCCCGGGGGTAATGAGATCGCCCTTTTTGCGCCACCGAATTGCAAGCCCCGAGCTCCGGCCGCTGGATCGCGGGCCGTTTTTTGACCCCCGTGCGGCGCAATTACGCGAAGAGTCGAAAAGTATTCGATCGGGGTCGAAAAATGGAGAAGTACCTTCGAGCGAAGGAATTAAGGAAAGTACCGAAGGCTGGTGAATTTTAGGAGGATCTGGGATCAATTTTTGGAGAATTTAATGCCTTTTTAGGGAATCGACTTGTAGTTAAATTTTTTTTACAACTTCATCTTCATCGCCTTTTGCAGTGGTGGAACAAACCTATTCAAAATCATAATTTTTTGATAATTCCAGAAACGCTGATATTTTTGGTAGTCTGCATTAACTAACTAAAACTCCACCAAGCAATTTTGCGACGCCTTTCACTTTGTTTCTTCGATACCCTTGTTAGAAGTTTCTCAATTTTCCTCCTTCAAATATGAAGGATCGTTAACATGAGTTCAGTAGATTGGATACGTGGAATGCGATGAAAAAAGGAAAACAATCGACATTCTTAGCGGAAGTGGCGGCACATATGTTGCATCGCAACGAAAAGAGGAGTGGTAGCGGGTCTCTGTCATTGACGGACGATGCCAATTACAACACTATTGCGTTTTCTACCGGCCGATCTGATAACGCAACTCTTCCTGGCGATCTGAATGCTCGCACGGTGCGTCGTTCCGTGTTGCGGCCTTGAAAAATGAAGATTAATAAATCGGTAGCGCGAGCATCAGCGCAGTTCGCTGATCCCATCGAACGCTTATTAAACGCGCATCACAAAATCTGTGTCGTGGTTAAAATTGAACTCTGTTGATCGATAAGATCGATGTGAAAAAACATAATGTTGCAATTCGTTCGTGATGAAACCGGGAACAATTTGTGTAATATTTCAAGTTTTACTTTGTCGAAAGTTATAAGATTATTCACATTTTTTAATTACATAATAATCAACAGAAGTGTGAACAGTCGAAAATAAATATATGTGTAATTTAAAAAATACTAACAAGTTGACGTCAACACAGGTAATCTAATATTTCATCAAAGTCACTTGGAAAGGGAATCTAATCCGAGCTTGAGATCTCCGACGCAAAACCATCGAACGCTCCGATGGGAATGATAAAATTAGCGTGCTCGAAATTACCACGATGGCGGAGTATATTATTTCACGAAAAGTACAAAGCGGCTACCTGACCACGATGATGATATAAAGGTGCAATATACGAAAGGTGCCATAGATCGTCTCGATGAGCAGTCCGACAAAAGGCGAAACAATGTTATCTGCGGCGCCATCTTCCCAGGTAGACGTCCAGGTGTTCACACGGAACGGGAATTCGCGCGTCACCGTGGTCAAGGGACTCTTCCTGAACTGTCGCTGAAGCGCGGTACGCGATATATCAAATTTCGTGCGACGTTGAAATTTCACGAAATTCCGCCGTTTTCGAGGTATCTCGCGTGTCCGTGACAAGTATGCAAATCGAGCCGTGTAGAATTTCCATTCGAATCGATTCTTATCTTTTGCCATAATGGAAAGAAATTATGCAAGAAATGATTAAATGTGATAAGAGGTTTGATACTTTGATATTATCCTTGAAATTGAATTTCTGATGATCTAGGATAATGGATCTGAAAATATTTTTATTTCTAGCTTTGTGCTGAAAAAACGATATCCTTGAAGAAGTAGTTGATTTGCTTCAGTCTTTAAAGCTGCATTAAAGACAAATCTAAATCTACAACAAAATTCATCTTCATTACTCCACTGCTGCATCAGCAGTTCAGGCGCCATCTATGAACACCCCCGCAAACAAGAGACCCTAAACTCACCATGCCAGTGCATTGACCCAAGTCGAAGAACGCCGAGTTCCGCCATAATTGACCATCCAGTTCGCTCTTGCCTCAATTTGGATCACTCTGCACTACTCTGCATCTCGGTACGCACCTGCCGGAACTGTAGGAGCGGAGGAGATATCTCAATATCCCCAAGGCTGGATGCAACAATAATAACGCATACCGCGGAGCCTTGCAACGCCGGCGCGCGATATACAAACACAAACAGAACGCGCAGATCGAGAAGAAGAGGCACCATCTTCGGGGCCCCATCGATGGAACACGCGCAGTATGATACATTACTGAAGATGTAGATCGCTCCTAGCATAATCCAACAGCCTTGCATTGTCCACACCGGACAATGCCCGGCGCGTTCTGTTATCTCGCCAGCCCTTATTCGACTCGCCCTCCCCTCCGTTTCTTTTCTTAGGGGCCTGGAGACCATTGCCGATGCTTATGCGCGCGCCTAGATACGATGCGTAGTAAATCTTCGCGCAGAAGAATCGGCATAGTTACCGTACAATTGCGCCGATTGCAAACAGAGCGCCGCTCGCCATTCTTTGTTATCTCAATTCGATTTTTCCCGACTGACCGAGAGCACTGGTTCCCTTGATAAGCTTCCCTTTTGTTGCTCCGCATTGACTTATTACCGGTTCGATTCAGATTGCAGCATTGTTCCTTGTTCGTGCGAGAGTGGTACTTGGAAATTTGTGTTGTTTCGTTGAAATGGTTACAAAGAATTTCGGGAAATTGTGGTTGCGCTTTAGGATAACGTGAAGTCCTGAACTTGGAGTTGAAGTATAAGTGGAGTCAGTATAACTTAATAAGAGGTACCGCAAATAAAATCCATCTTAACCCGGACCTAACTCAAAAAGAAAGACTTAGCTCAGTCCTACCCACGGCTAAAAACATCCATCGAACGGTTGATTGATTCCAAACGACAAACGGCCTCATAAGTCAAGGAGTCCGTGTGTCCTAAGTCCCCAGCTCGGGTCCAATCATAATTTCAGCGAGCACCGATGCTTTATTCAGCCCGTAATGTATCGCATACAGTTGGGGCAGGATCGAATATCGACCCTATATCCTGCCGATAATTTATCAAGAACAATACCGATATTATTCTCATCACTCAAGGAAGGCCAACCTCGATTGACATATCCTTCCCAGTCCAGGACGTGCTGGCACGATTGCGTGTCCCGTTCCCGATCCCCTCTTTCCTCCTATAAATTATGCTTTTGTTTCTTCATCGAACTCCAGGGGGAAGCGATCGGTCCTGGACAAAGACGGTGCCCTGTCGAAGCGGAGAAGGGTGAGGCGACTGTCAAGAATGACGGCACCCTCCGGAGAGTGGAGACGCGCACATTTATTGTTCGCGATTCGAACTACCTCCTCGTCGATTTCGCGACCCGGTCTTCTTTTTCCTATCGCGTTCGTCCCTTTTCCGCGGAGCTCTGTACCGTTAGTTGGTCCTTTGGGAAGCATCCTTCCTGGCAATCCGCTAACTACACGTTGCGCGTCGACGGTGTCGAACGTGTTCAGGAAAGAGACTGAACCGATGTCTTGGTGAGCAGTTTCAAAGGAAAGCAAAAAACGCTGAAAATTGCACGTCGTCAGGATTCATAGCTCCACGCCGGACACTTACATAAATACAGAGCGGTACGTAAAACGTCGTCGGTCCAGCGAGATTCTATCTTCGTTTACCCAACACGCCCGCTAAGTCTTCTAGCGGACTTTATCCGGTCCGATCAACATTCGCGAGTCTTTCTCTCTCTTTCTCTGGCTGTCGTTATCCGCCCCCATCTTTCTTCCCTCCTTGTTCCACGCACTGGAGCAGCTAGACACAGAGTTCTGGAAAGGCGGCATCTAAATTGGTTCAGATCACCGTCCGCTGATTATGTCCGCCTAGAGTCTGGGCCCTAGACCAATGGTAAAAGGAGAAACCCCGAAAAAGTTACCGTGTGCTAGGTTTTTCCTTCTGCTTCGACGGCGTCCTGGTCTCTCACAGTTGTCTGAGATCTCTGAGGCGTGAAAGAATCCGGTCCTCTTGTTTCTCGAATGCGATTTCAGGGGAATTTCAGGCGCCAGGAGGCCTAATCTAGGCTAAGGAGATTAACCTGGACTTGGTTATCTCGTCTGAAGTTGTTACTTTGGTTTTTCGTTGAGCTGTGAAGGTTTTGGGACACTTTGACCTAGAGCTGAGATTTTGGGTTGGGACAGGACAGAGGGTTTCATTGATAAGGAGTTGGAGTCATGATCAGGATGAGCTGAAGTAGAATTGCATTTGGAGTTCAATTAATAGGGATGGGCTAAGGATTAGAGTTTAACTTGCACCCTGTCAGGGCGCCGCAACAAATTCTCATTCTGCTTTCTTCTTATCCTCATTAGTATCAAGTATCAACTTCTTGATTGTCAGTGATGGAATTAATGGAATTAGACTTTTACAGTACTGGGTCTGATTTTACGTTATGTTTTCAGATCTTCAACAAGAGGAATAGAGTTATAATCCGGATTAGTTACTAGAGTTACAGTGTATAGTCCTGTATAGAATCAGAAAACTCTAACTTCTTCATTTTGTGTCTATTGATCGTTTTGCTATTCTCCAAATTCGATTGTATTCTACTTTCACTGTCACCCATGGTTTCTAAAGTCTAGGCATGACATTGCGTCTGCTAGCTCGGTTGGTAAGAGCATAGTACTCCTCATTCTTCCTAGAAGTAAAGACATAAAACCATGACACAGCTTTCCCCTAACAATCCCATCTAAAGAGTATCCCGACATCCTTTGTTGACCACCGCTAGCCAACCTAATCCCGCTGCAACCGAGAAAAGTGAAACCAGCCGACTAACCTTTGTAGAACCATCAGAAACAAGCCGAGCCATCATTCGTCACCGAGTCGAGGCGTGTCTATTCATCTCGGTCGCGAGCGTACCAGCCCCGCTCTCTTACTCCAGAGATCTAATTAATTTCGTAATTTGCCTTTCCCTTGGCACTCGAAACTACTTAGCATTCAGCCCGGAGAGCCCCGGCCGGTCGTGATTCTCCGTCCCCATACGTATTCCCACTCGAGACTCGTTCATCAACGGTGGAAACGGATCTATTAGACCGTTAAGCACCGCCGTCGGGGACCGTCGGAAAACACGGAGCAGCGAAACGAAGAGTTCCGCGAACCGGTGGGAAAAAATAACCGGGAAGGGGGACCACCTTCGGCGATCGTTGCTAACAAGCTGCGTTGTCGCTCAGCAAGGCGCCTGCCTTTCCGTAACGCGGCTTCTTTTTCGTGCGCATCAGTCACTCCTGAAATCGTCCTGCGCCTCGGCGACGTTATAGAAAGGACGAGTCCAAGGACTCGTTTTTACCCGGCCTTGTTTTCATGTAGGTGTGTCCTGTGATACCTGTGATATATGGCTACCAGGGGACAACGCATGCATCGCGTCTCCCTGAGCTGTCGTTCTTGTTCCTGTTTCAGCGTCCTCTTGTCCTTTTTTTCGCCTCGATCGGACGTACCGCTGACGCTAGCAATATTCGTTGTGGACAGTTCTCGTTGCGAGGAATTAGCGTTCTAGCTGGAGGGCTTTCGCGTTGACACAGTTCCGAGGTGTACTTGCTGGGAGGAACGCAGCCTGCTTGTAAGTTAGACCATTAAGCGAGGAAATTGACACAGTGGAGTCTAGTGTATGGTGTGTCAAGTTAGTGACTGGTCCGAGTTCATTTATCAATGAGGAAACTCTGGATTCTAATTAGCATTTGGAATAGTTCGTGTCTCTTTGGGTCTGAATAGCTATTGATGTGTCATAAATCTTTGTGGGTATGAAGGAGTTTATGTATGGCATTGAGAGAACCGAATTCTAATTGAGACACTTTGCTCCATTCTTAGTAAGGTGTAAAGTCTACCTCTCAGAAAGACTGCTGTGTCTTTCTTTTTGTCCTTTCATGTACTCTCTGACTAACTTTGCCGACTAGAAAGTTAACAAATCATAGTCTCGAGTGAAATTCTGTAAAAAGATTAGAAATTCTTGTACTTTTCATGAAGTTCCTCCTATGTTGCCACCGTTTCGTTGAAAAGAGATCTAGATTTTACCTACAAATTGTCTCAGGTTTTGTGCGAAACAAAACGGTTTTGTCTCTATTAAGATACCAGAGATAATCGTTCTGCCTTTAAAAAGTGTAAAGAAAACAGGGAATTCTTAAAGTACTGGTCAGCAATTAGAATCGAGATTACTTTTACCTGCTCCCGACGTTCACTTTCGCGACTCGCAAACAAAAAGTTTAGTGCACCATACTTCCTCATCCTCGTGTTCTCTCGCAAGTTTCTTCTCTGCATCGAAAAGAATTCTCCCGTCACGTCGACGAAACCCAGTGCGATTTTTATGACTCCCTGTCTGTCTCCTTCAGTCTGACGCCGCGAAGATAACCAATTTGAAGGTGCAATGGGATCAGCAATGCGTACTTCGAGGTCGACCGCGAGTTCGCATACGAATGCTCGTTTAAACGTGTCCCATGGTGTCGTTCTCCGTCCGAGGTGGTTGGTCCCTTTCAGTTCGCTTTCAGCCTGGGTCACATCGATGACCTCTTCTCACCTCGTCGAGAATCGCGGCCGTAAAGCACACCTCACCGCAAATCCAGAACGAATCGAAAGTGCCTTGGACGTCTTCTCTTCCGTTCCTTTTTCTTTCACTTTCATCTGTTTGCATTTGGAGCGACGCGACGTGGGCTGATAGAACCGTGTCTCCAATTTCGCAACCTTTCAGCCATTTCTCAAGAAATACTTTATTCTTATTCCGTGTATTCCATGTTGAAAGGACGCCTTTTGAAGGCGACTGGAATATTGATTCATGGAAAAGGGTTTTCTGGGAAGCTTTGAATCCTTTTTTGGGGGAGTTTGAGCCTTTGGACATGTTTCTACGAATTTCATTCTAAGAAACACAAATGAGGAATTTACTTACAATTAGTATTTGAGATTTATTTTATTATTTACAACTTCAACGAGAAATTTCTTTTGCAAAGCTCTAAAAATCGCAGTATTCCCAAGTCATGAGTCCTATATTTGGTCACTCAGAGACAATATCAACGAGGCTCAGTCCAGTTCCACGGACCCTCGTTCGACGGAGAACAGCCAGGAATTATATAATGAAACAGCCTCTGTGGCGGTTCCCTCTCAAGGAAAAGGTTAACGCATTTACTAGGAGACGCCCTTAAGCCGGATTCACACGACGGCAAAGGCGAAGGTACGTCGCCGGACACATTGTCCTGTCGCGGCGTGTTATTTATCTCGAACTGTCGCCGAGTCTCTACGCCCATCGTTGCACTCGAGCGTGCAACCGCGGAAAAGAATACGCGGAGGCAGAAGTTATGAAGCCGAGGGAAGAGCGAAAGGACTGTTCGAGTTGCTCCGCTCTTGGGTCCGATGCTCGTGTTTCGTGGCGAGTTTACACGAGCCTATCGACTTCTATTGTGAAGCAAATCGCCGTGCTCGATGGGGGATCACGTGCTTCGCGAAGATCTTTCGATAATAGACTTCGACTTGGACGGAGACTGCCTTACTGCCTTGCTGTGTTGAGCGATCCTTTTTACTTTTACTTTGTTTGATTTTTTTTTTTTTTTTGTATTTTCTTGGAGTGTCTATAAAGCATTCTGTGCAGTCAGTCACTGGAATAACTTGCAAAAGTAATTTTAGTACTTTTCCTTTTACAACGTGTGCATCATCATGGTGTGAGGCTATTTTAGCTATTATGGCACAAGGAACCGACATGTTGTTAAACAAAATATGAACAAGACAAGGCATTTAGACATTTTAAAGAAGAATTTAAGAAAGAATGTTTTAAAAATGAGTATTATAACCAAGATTCTGTTATTTGAAGGTAATCCCAAGCATAAAACAGTCTGGATTTATTAATACAACCCCGCAATCCCTTGCTCTTTATCCTATTTAGATGATCGGGGATAAAAAAAAGCTGTATAAATACATAAATGAATAAGCAAACTTGAATACCGTATTCTACTGTATCTAATCAAAAGTGAAATACATTAAATAGATCCTAGACCCTAGAGTCTAGAGTCTTAAGTCTGAAGTTTAGACTGCAGAGTCTAGAGTTTAAAGTCTGAAGTCTAAATGCTAGACTCTAGAGTAATCCAAAGTAATCTAGAGTAATCTAGAGTCTTAAGTCTGAAGTTTAGACTCCAGAGTCTAAAATTTAAAGTCTGAAATCTAGACTCTAGACTAATCTAGGGTCTGAAGTCTAGACTCAGGCGTCTAAAGTTTAAAGTCTACAGTTTAGGGTCTAGAGTCTAGAGCCTAGAAGTCAGAGTCTAGAGTCCAGACTCCGGAACAAAAAAGTCACCATTTAACTGCAATATGAAAAGAACATTTACCTTCTTCCCAAAACACCGTCGGGAAACCAAAAGTACCAAAACTATCAAATCATAGCAGCATTAAACAATAAATAAATCTTTTACATAGCCTTAATCCACCAAAGGTACGCATAACCATCTCCTAGCTCCCATACTTCAGGAGCCGAATACTAATGTTTGATCGGAAAAATTCGATCACGGCCTCGCATCATCCGAAATCCAGAAGCCTTCAGTAGCCCGTCATCGGGAACCAGCCCAGCTTGCGGATGGAAGACGAAGGGCCGCAGATCCTCCAGATCTGTCAGGCCGTTAGTCGATACAAGTCCTCGGAGGAGGGCAATATATCGTCGCGTGGTCAGTCTGCCGCATCGGTATACCGTTACCCCGCGTCGGATGTGTGACGGGGCCCGCAGGCAGCCGAGGACAGTCCCAGATCCTCGAAGACGATAGGCGGATGACGAGCGAAGCCCGGTAGAAAAGAGCGTTTGACGAATAGACAAGTCGGTCTAAACACGGCCGCATATACTGGCCGGGCCCGGTTTCGCTACCGGCCAGGGGAAAGATAAGTCGCCGTCGACTTATTCCTCCGCGTCGTCTTCTTATTCTCCTCCTCGGGGCCCCTCGGTGCATTCTCTCCTCGGAGGGCCCCTCCGCCTTTTAGTAACCCCTGTCGCGGACAGGCCTCGCCGAAGAATTCGATCCGAGGAGGACCCGGGAGAGGAAGGCGTCCGAGGTGTTCGATTTAAGGCGACGGAAGTCCGCGCCGATAAAACGTTCGCCTCTGCCTACGAGGACCGGCCTGTTCTTCGCTTTCGCGTGCACGCATTTATAATTCAATCCTCTTATCCGACGCGATTCGATGACACCGACAAGCTGCCACGGGCACCCGCTTGAAAACTCAATTTGATTTACCGCGCCGCCGATGGAGCTGCGAAGGGAATCGCGATCGGACATTCTGAGCCGTTGCTGTTAACGTTGATCCCTTAAGCGGGGAGGGTATCCGATGGCTGGATGCTAATTGGGGGGTGACACGAGATTCGCTCTGCATCCTTCGCGTAAGGAATTAATACTTCATATACTGTCACTTATGTTTTGTAATATTTAACTCTTTTAGATTACTTTATAAGTTGTTTTGTACATAATAAATAAATGATGGATTCAGTAACTGTTTTCATAAAGATAAAGCTATAACATCCTTCGACGACTACAAAAAGTCGACGATATCTCAAATTTTTATGAAATTACACACTTTACAGTGAGAATTAAACAAGTATACATATTTTATTGTGAGAAACAAATTTAGAAGATTGAAACTGTACTTAAAATTATTACTAGTGTAAGACATGAGTGAAACTTAAATTTCAATGGAACTACGATGAAGAGTAATAATTACATATGAAAAAAGAGTGATGCATAGGTCAGAAATAGTTAAAACCAAAAATGTCTCAGCTTCATTTTTAATTTAATTTCTATTTCTCAATTTAAGGGCTTATGGCAATAATATTTACTGGATTTTCATTTCACAACAATTTCTATTATTTCAAAATAATGTATTAGTCTACTACAACATTAAATAGTACCATAAAAAAATAGAATAAAGAAATATAAATATTGCAGTTGATAAAGAAAAAAAACTCCATATACACAGAAAACTGAACTTTTTTAGAAAAAGAGAATAATTCCAATATATATTCAAGAATATTTTCAAATATTTGAAGACTACAAAGGTTTCCAATAAACGTATCGATCGTTGCCGAAATCGCACAACGCGATCCAAACGAGCACAACGAATCGCGACGATCGATCGATCCCGGAATCGAAGGGAAAGCCGAAAGAACGGAAAGACGCTTCCCTCGATCGGCGTTTTTTTCTCTGAAGGCTGTTCATTAAATTCGCGAAAGGACGTCGCGCAAAAACGATCGAAGTACCGCTCGATCTCTCCAGCGATCGATCAGGGCGGAGGCGCTGTCGTTATTGCGCCGGGGAAATTAATTTGAGCGCCGAAACAAGCCGCCGCTTTATTGGCGAGAGTTAATTGCCGTCCGAAATTCGAAGACTCGTCTCTCGCTCTTACATCCTTCCGTGCGTTGCATCCTCGGATCGTTTTCCATTAAAAGCGCGTTTGTATTTCGCCGGTAGGCTTAATTAAAAAGTAAACGCCAACGAACCTTCTTTTGACGTAAACATCTTCGCGACGGGAACTCGAGAATACTTTGAATTTTTTCAAAAATCGTGGACATTTTTGCAGGTTCTTGCCTGTGTTGCGTTTAAAATGATATTTCAAAGTTATTCGTGGATCATGAGAACGTCATAGATTTATTAATGGTATACATAAATTTATGAAATGATGATTCAGAGTATAGATAAATTTTGAAAACTGAAATTTCATTTTAACAACTCTTTTCTTGATAACGAATTTCTTTAAATTTGAGTTTTTGGATATAAAATTTGGTCAAAATTCAAAGAAAATTTCCACGTTCTTGAGCTTCAATGATTTATCCACTCGATTTGAACTCTCCAGATCGATTTTTTCTCGATTACCAGGGATTTATCGTCGATCAATTTCATCGTTCGTTTCATTCGATTTGTCGACGAATCGTTTCCTTTTTTCTACTTTCCTTCTACATTCGATTCATTCGACGAAGCATTGGCTAGTCCAATGGCAACGGTTCGAGTAACGAGAGCAAATATAGAACGAGAATGGAAGGTGTAAGGATCGTGTAATCCGCTGTAACCATCTTCCCTTGGTCGGTTCCCCTTTCTCTGGTCTCCGGCTTGAGTTCGAAGAAACCTTGGTGGCCAGAACATGTCTTATTACTCACCTCGTTACCGAGGAACAATAATAGGATCATGGGGGAAAATCAGAACGTTTTGCTTCCCCCTTTTTCGATTTCGTTCTGATCGACCTGGCTGTATCGAGAACAAAAAAGAGAAAATAAATGGGAAACAGATGGCTCAGAATTGTTCGATAAGACTGTTGTGTCAGTTGCTTCCACAAGAATCAAGAAAAAATAGCATGATGATTTTTCAAGGGTAATTGAATAAAGTTAATGAAGCCTGGTCAAATTGAATACCGTATTGAGCATTGAAAATATTCCATAACTCAATAATGTAATGTTAGTTAATGTGGGAGAGGAAAAGAAAATTGTCGACGTTATTGCCTCATTAATTTTTAAGAACATTTAATAAATAAAATGTTATATTGATCAAGTATAATGCCTCTGAATGTTTATTCAAAATAAAGTTAAAAATATAAAGAGATTTTGTAAAATGAAAAGCAACTGCGATATCAGGAAAAATTCTGAAATATAAGTCATTGTATTAATAAGAAACTATTCTGAAGCAGTTAAACAACTTTTATGTCTATTCTTCTATAATTTTTTCACGAGATCGTTCGAAAGAACAAATCCTCCATCGAATTAATCACTTTTCAATTCTCGCTGTTCCAAACGCCAAGCGTCAGATTAAATTGATTCTTCTTGCCGGAGCTCTTATCTATCTTCCTGTCCGTCTGTGCGGAGCATCAGAAAGGCGAGCGGCTCCCTTAGGGCAGCGATTAGCGTTTCTTTTTCCCAGTCCGCTAAGAGGGCAGCTAATGAGCAACAGTTTTTCGAACAGTCGATTTTACGCGTGACGTTCGAGGGGACGCGTTAAGTTGGCAGCTCGGTGATTACGGGGCTTTACTCGTCGCCGTTTCGAAACGGGACCTTGCGCTAGTCATTGAAAGGGGATCGAGGAGAAAACCGTGCCAACTGTGGTTAAGAAGCATTATAATTTCCTGCGGGTAAAACGAACCTCTTACCAAGAGGAAATCGCATTATGTTTCTTTTTCATTTCGCATGTTTTTCGCTTTCATGTAGAAATCGATGTTTGCTCGTGCGAAACGGTCAATGACAGAAAATTTTAAAGCGTTCTTCTCAAATATAAATAAAATCATCCAGATCCAAATTGGCATCGCTGTTGTCTTCCTTGATCTTGAACCTCGATCCCATAGATCCCCGTCGTTCATAAACAATTCACCTAAAAACATTTCGCGGACAAATGCGAAGGAACTCCTTTGTTCTACAAGAAACGATCTCCCTTTCGCCGAACAATCCCTCAGCAAGCCAGGGACAAATTCAGAATCCGCGCTCCTAAAATTTCCTCCCCCCCGGTGCTCGTTTCTATTCCGAACGGTTCCTCGTGCGTCCCTTTCAATTTAAATCGTACGATCGATCCCTCGATCAAACGTATCAAATAAACATGTATGCGCGGCTGGTCGACGAAGAAGCTCTCAGAGATTCATGGATTCACCGCGAAAGGACCAAGCCGAGACCCGGCATTATGCGACTTCTAGGCGAGCTACGATGCACGTGCGTGTATGCGATCGGGATCCATCGGGATCTACATGATCGAATCCTGTTGATCGCGGTCGGCCCCCGACAAAGCGACACCGCTCGCTGTAGACACACGCTGCATGCGTTGCATACTGCATACTTCGCAGCCGCTGCAACGACGCACGGGGAAACAGATTGCCGGTCCCCGCGGAATACGGTGACTAAATCGAGCGGGATAACGAGAAGGAAGAGGGGATGGCCGGTCCTTATTTCGATGATCTGGTAGACGCTGATATGCCTTCTGTTTCAGTCGATTTTCGTTAAAAGACTTTCGATGAAATTTGTTCGGGTAATGCAGATGGTTTTTTAAATTAGAAACTATGCGATTCGAATTTCGTTGTAAATTGAGTTAGGAATCAAATAACAGTGATGGGAGAAACTGATTATTTTAAGGAGCTCATTTTTCTGTAGCTTCCATTGGAGATGCATCAGTTACATGCAGTTGAAGATTTTTTTAAATCTGTAGTGACCTTCTTTATTTTTTATACGAATAAATTCTTCAGTATCAATTTATTTACAATTTCTTCAGAAGAAGAGCATAACTAATTTCTAATAATTTTGTAATTTATTTACTTTTTAAATTATTTGAAGTTTTGAATCCACAATCTGCGAACGAAAACGGAAGGCGAAAAATATAACCTGCGAGATCTTCTGATTTACTGACAATTCGATAATATTTATTATACCATATTCCTGCCCTTGTCGGCCTTCACTGAGATAAATTAAGCAATTGAATCGATATTTACACGAATAATTAAAACAGAGATCATAAATGTCCAGAGCGTCGTCGAAATTGTGTTGCAAGGTAAGGCGATAAATCCGGGTATAATTAATACGAATTCAGTTCAGAGCAAGGAGAAGGCGAATAATGATAACCTGTCGATTTTTACGCAGGATGCCGGAAGAGTCGTCGAGTCGTCCCGTTCGATTCTACAATGAAACGATACATTAATCACTTTAATTACACGGCGGCGGGAGCACCGACTCGCTTAATAGTAATGAATAATAAATACCGTGATATCATCGATCAGTCGTACTCGACGTGCACTGTGACGGCGAGGCCCACGCATAATTTGTTCCTCGTTAGTGGCGCGCAAATTAACGAAACTTCATCGACACCTTTTAATCAAGCTGAATCGAATCGATTATTTTGCCATCTATTCAGATAAATTTCATAGAATTTGTGCATTTCTAGGAATTCATTTTCTTTAAATGTGACAGAAAACATTCGTAAAGAAATTTATAAACTTTGGAGATTAGTTATTATAGATTCTAAAATTTTTTAAATCTAATAATAAAGTCGTACAATTTTTAGATGAGGACAGAGAGTTGAGTACAAGTATAAATAACATTATTTCATTAAAATTATAGATTAATTCAGTGTATCTAGAAATTTATCAATATTTTATTATTTACTTATAACCGGACTGCAGATGCTTATGCATTTATGGTGATTTTGAATGTGCCAGAATGTTTAAGGATGTGCATAGACGCAAAGTTACATAAAATACATTTTATAATATTAAGAAGATAAAAGACACTTTTACTTAGGTTGCTTTTATTTTTCTATTCCCCTGAAAATATGAATTTGCATAAACATCCGCAAACTACTTATAACCATATAAATAGGTAACATATTCATGTTATACTTCCTATTTGTTATTAAATATTTCACAAATTAATGAGTTCTATTATCACATTCAAAGTTAAGAAGATTAGACGAAAATTGAACATGAAAATGAAGAACGACTTATATGAAAATATATACATACATTATACAGAAAATTTTATAATTCGAAGTTAATATTCTACAATAACTATACTTTTAGAAGAATTGAATAATATAATCAAAAAATATGCTGTTAAATCATAATCAACTAACGTGTACAGATAAAAATTCACTTCTAATCCATCTAACTTTTAAAAATAATGATATAATAATTTGCGTAAAATAAATCTCAACCAAAAAACAATTAATTTCCACTTCTCACTACTCATGTATTTCATGTTTATATGATGATTGACGTTTACATTTATCTATCAATAATTTAGAAAATCGATGAAATACATTTACAGCACAATCAAATCTCCTTCGCGTATAAAATCAATATCGAAGATGCAATTTAATCCAAATAAATTTCCAAATTCCAAAAGGAAGCACGCAAAAATCCCACCTGGCTCGCCACTAATTTCAAAACACCTCGCGCCATAAACCATACGCAGTACCATTTAACCTCGCGCAGTACTATCATTATTATCATCTAAAATTTAAATCGACCTCAGCGCTTGCGCCCGACCGGCAAACCGTTTATGCAGAAATCGCGAAAAAATCAGCCGAACATACATTATTCAAATTTCTCCGCGGAGAGCCGGTCTCCCCCCCCCCCCCCCCGCTCGGGCCCTCAAAGGGACGGATCCGAGAACCCGAGATAAGAGCCGCGCCGGTGGAAGAAGAGGAATAAGAATCCTCGTGGTATGGGCACGAGGGAAGGAGGAAACGGTCAATTTGGTCGGTCGCGACGATGTCGGGCGTATTTAAAATGCAAATGGCACCGCGACGCGGTGGTTCTTCCCGGTTTCTCTGCCGAAAAGCCGATCGTGGATGTGCCCCACGTATGGGCCCGCTTCTTCATTCCGCCTCCGTTCGGTCGGTAAGTGCGGTTCCCGGCTAAAAGCCCCCGCGACAAGCGCGACGAAGGAGCGGCGCGCTTCTTCCTCCGGTCGCGAGGCATCTTATTGGGAACGCGCATCAGCGATTCGAACGCGATCGCGGGAATCCGGGGGCCTCAGGGCCCCGGGGATCGTTTAAATGCGGATCCTTCGCGCGGCAACGGACGGAAGGGGGTGGCTCGCGCCAAAAAAGGCCGCCGCCCGCGACGGTGCCGCATCGAAATCGGCCACCGTTCCGTACCCATTTACTAATATACTCGGTTGCATGTTAATAATGCATGAGGCCCGCCCTGGACACCGCTTTTGAAAGGGTAGGGCGACCATCTCTGACGGAACGCGGTGCTCCGTGGAGAAAAGGTACCTTTTGGGCAAGGCTGGGTAAAATAGTATTTGAAATAAAAAATAAAAATATTTTCAGAGATTATTTCCAAAACTATGCTATTTTGAATAATTTGAAATATCTATTTATTTTTGTATTAGTGGAAATACTATTTGAAATATTTATTTAATCTCTCAAGTATATGAAATATGTATTTCAATTATGTGTTTCGCAGCACGAACTTAAAATGGTTACTTGAAATAAATATTTCTGTTATTATTAGTGGAATGAAATTCCAGCACTACCTTTCTCCGAAATAAGCTATGGATATATGTAGACATTCATAACTATGCTTATACATTATAGAGTAAGAGAAAGATGTAAGTAAAATACTATGAAATACTAGTTGAAATAATTAATTTTCATATATCCTTAAAACAATATTATTTCAAATATTTATTCGTAATACATTCTATGAAAACTATTATTTCAAATAATTATTTCTAACACATCGCACAGCAAATATTACTTCAATTAATAGCTCCTATACATGTGTAATAAATGGGTATTTTCAATTATTCTTCTATGTAGAACTAAGAAATAAAATAAATGCTGAAATACTACTTTATTTGAATAAAAGTATTGTAATTACTATTTCCAATACTTTTTATTTGAATTGTACCCAGCACTGCTTTTGGGAGACTTTTAAAGAGGTGATAGGACTTTTTAGTTGAGGTTAGGTAATTGGGGGCGAGGTGGACTGTTTAGGTTTCGGTGATATCTGAGAGATGTGGTTTGACTATTAGTGATTAAGATGTAGTGATTAGTACTCTTTGATTTCTCGCGATTTGAGGTTATGGTTTGAGGCTACTTTTCAAGTCCATCATCTGATATTTAGTTTCGGAGTCCATTCGACTTCCTTTTGCCTCCTCAGCTTGGATTATGCCAATTGTAGAAGGAACAGTAAGAATAATGCATGTTAACAAAGAAACGTGTCCTTCAATCGGGACAAGAATTCTGTCCTTAAATTGAGTCAATATTAGTTTTCATTGACTGTTGTGATTAGGAGCAATAATTTCCTGAAACAGTAGAACCTCGATTAACCAACTCACAATTATCTGCAGGTTTTATTAACCAGGGTCCCAATTATTGAATGCATTAAGGTGCGTCCTCACTGGCGTTCGCGAACTGTTCGCGAACAATATAACAGTTGAATTTCGTAGAAATCATCTGTTCGCGTACGTGTTCGCATACGGGATTTCCATAGTTCGTGTAACAATTGTGAAGGGATGACGTAGTGTTTTTTTAGCGTTTATAGAAAGTTTACGAACTGCTTGCAAACATTGCATGCGAACAGTGCTCGCGAACTGTTCACCAGTGAATACTGAGTACCCACGTTTAGATGTACACACTGTCCAAAAGTATTCGGACTCTTTCATATTTGCGAATATCATTTAAATATCTTCTGTATTTATATGTCTATCTGTATTTATCACTCGTGCCTCTTCAAGCCTTAGTGATTATAGTCTCTTTCATTGGGATAATTAAAAAAAAAAATCCAATTTCTTTCTGATCGCACCTCATACTCTACCTGCATATGCTCCATTTAACTTTAGCACTTTCACTGTTCCCACAAGCGAGGATCGAGTCAACCGATTTGGCGTCCCCATGGCAAGAAGGCGCCCCGAATAATTGCTTCAATTTTCGAGCAATTTGTACTGGAAGTCGAGCACGTATCCAAATTAAGACGATTCGCGAATTTCTTTCTCGAGCTCGGAGAAATCATTACAAAGTCCCCTCGATTTGGTAAGGCGTGCATGCATTCTACGGGCATCCGCGTCCCCGGCAAGAAACGGCGCGGCTCGTTATTCGCGAAAAAGGGTCTACGTGACACGCCGGAGGGCCGCCCTTTCGTGTTCGGCGAGCGACCACTTCCTGGTCGGAGCTTTCTAAAACCCTCGACGGAGGGAAAAAGCTCATTAATAAGTCGCTTTGCGTAAAGCGCGATCCCCCCGTGCGCCGATCGAACGAGCGATCGCTCGGTTTTTGTCCCTTTTTTCCTCCACTCGCCGCGCGACGATTCGACACGGTGAACGGCCGCACAAGAAATCGACGGACTTTATGCAAGATAAGCAGATGGAGGCGATAGTTGTCCCAGTCAAGTTCGAACAGCGCTAAAGCGACGGTCATACACGGAAAAAAAAGATTTGCTGTGGCATTCAAAAATCCTGCTAGCCTAGCAAACCTCTAGCCGTAATATACGGACAGCTAATATGCTATGTTACAGAAACTAAGTTACAGAGCTGGCTGTTGTAGCAAATACAGTTTGAGATTATAACAAGTTAGATCTGTTAGTACAGCAAAAATTATTCAATACTGCAACCAATAGAAAATAGAGCTTAGTATATGCAGCTAATTATTTTGCTATTAGATCAAAGAAAATGTAGTATACGAACAGATCCAATTATAGCTAATTTATTAGTTGCTCCAACAATACAAATTAGATACATCAACAATGCTTGGTACAATAAAAGAATATTGATTTATGTGTTCGGGTTGTAATAAGACATACACACTGTTATGTATAGGTTTAACTCAAAATGGTTTATTCGCGCTTAACCGCGCTTTATAATGTTAATGATCACATTTTTCTTACGCGCTTGATAACGCGTGACCGCGTGTTCGACATACTTTTTGCGACTATTTGCGACGCAACATTCATTTTTCACTCAGTCTCTCTCTCTCACATCCGTTCCAGAATACACCGAAATCAGTTTCGACAATCTTCCGAATTATTTTCCCAACATTATGATATATATTATAATACAGGGTGTAATAAATTATACAGGGTGTAACAAAAATGTTGCACGTCCTTGAAAGGGGTGATTCCTAAGGTGATTTTCAACAACTTTTTCCTTAGCGAAAATGTTAGGTGGGGCTTTGTTAACGAGTTATTAACAAAAAGCACCAACCAGTCAGAGAGCGAGAACAGTAGACGAACCTTGACGCGAGCGAAGGCAGACCAATGCTACGCACAGTTGTAGCCTGCGCCGAAATTCGTACACTGTACTCGCTCCCTAATTGGTAAGTATTTTTCGTTAATAACTCGTTAACAAAGGCCCAACTGACATTTTCGCTAAGGAAAAAGTTGTTTGAAATCACCTTAGGAATCACCCCTTTCAAGAACGTGCAACATTTTTGTTACACCCTGTATATTAATACAAAAAACTTAAATTGCATAACGCATAATAACATATTTTTCATTACACACATTTGCATGTAGACTTAATGGGAGTGGATCATATAAATTCTCTATATTAATATTTGTTTTTGACTCTGAAAATCTTACTTCGTAACCACGAATGTGTTCATCAAATCCTATGTTAATTAACAATTCACAATGGAGTATCACAGTATGTTCACATACAATTATACTACTAATTGAGCCAAATAATGGCCCAAATTCGCTTTCGTCAATAACAACAATTAAATTGTCACGAAAACAAGTTCCCTTATAATCGATCCACTTAGGAATTACCACATTTAAATTATTTTTAATATTATCAGGTAAAGAAGCTAAGATTTGAAGTTTTTCAGAGTCAATAATTTTTTTTAAAGGTCCAACCAAAAAAGTCTGAAAAATAGAAAATGAAGTAAGAAATCTGTAACACATGTGCAATTGGTGCTTTACAGCAACTGAATAAGCTATATTTTTCTTACACGCAATTGTGTGAGCATATCCCTTTAGGAACTTGTGTTTTGCTTCGAATTTAAAGCAAGAAAATTGACTCATAGGTCCAGCTCTTTCCATAAAATTAGAATAGTGAACAAGCATATGAAATTTTGGTTTTAAATTATCATGTTATTTTTAGATATAACTTATGATGTTCACTTACAAGAACTTGCAAAATATTAGGATAACTTTTACACATACTTTTAGCAAGGACAATGTCAAGAATCTCTCTTAAAAGTCTATACAACAACCAAAAAGGATCACTATCAGGTACCAGGTCACCTATAAAAAGGCCAAAGTGTTTTACAAAACACAATGTTTGAGCGGCACTCATTTTTATTGTTAAATTATCTAGATGCTTTTTAAAAATAAAAGGAGGCTCACACGATTTATCTATAGCACCGTAATTAAATACAGACATTCGGCTATTTAGTTGTTCGAGAGTAAAGTAATTACATTCAATGCAATGTCTTATTATGTGACACATATCATAATGACAAATTCCTTCGGCGAGATCATGCATTGGATCTAAAGCCGAATTCAACGTCACATCAAAATTCTTTAACTGATTAAAGATGCTTCTTTCTTTTATACCTGTTAATTTTTCGTCTTTCGTAGTAATATCTTCTTCGTAATTTTGTGGATTTCGTTTATATGATATATGGAATTATTACAAATTCTACAATAATGATGGGCATTAAAACTTTCGACAAAACCGAAGATTGAATTAATCCCTAAGTTATCACCAGTACAAAATTCCGTAATAAAGTAGATCTTTTTAATCCCTCCATCGTTAGTCGTAATTGAAATTCCTTCTTGTGCCAAAAAATTAAGTTCGTCAATTAGAGGACTAAAAATTTTTTTATTACCAAAAAGTTTTCTACTAGCACTTTCAAAAATTAACGTGAGAAATATATTATCAGAAATAAATTGACACTCCGAAGGAAGACAAAGTAATTGTGTATATACTACACCAACTTTACCGGACTTGGGGCCAAGTGGGTCATTACACTCAAAGTCGTCAAAATAAATCATTAAAGGTAGACCGATATCATCTGTTTTATAAAATGATAATTTATGCTTCCATGTTTCAGTTTGAACATAGCTGTATATCTTCTCAGAAGAATGTATTAAGAAATTCATATGTGAAAGTATATCGTCCAACGCATGAGGGATTTTGAAAAAATGCTCCAACATTTGTTTTAATGAAATAAATTGCCCTGTTTCACTAGCAATCCGTTCAGTGCCATGTCGAATGATATATGATTGCGGCGACACGTATTGTCCACTGTTGATAAAATGTTTAAATCTGCGATATTCCGTTGACATCGATTCAAAAGTTTCTTTGTAATTTTTACAAAATAATTGAATTTCGTCTATAACCATTTTATTATCGTCAACATTTGGAAGAAAACTGAGGAAATTTTCAATTTCTCCGAGAAAATCATCAAAGAAAATAGTTTTTATCTCATGATATAAATGTTGAACATGATTTCGCGGAAGATTGTAATTGTATAATAATTTTGCAAAGAAAGAAACAATTTTATCAGTTCTCTGTTCTTCAAAATTAGGAGAATTATCGTGAGAGATATATACTGAATTATCAGGTGTAATCAAATTAAGATCAAAGATTTCAAAGGAATTATTATGGAGATTTATATTAGTTGCAGCATCAATGTCGTGCTCGTTATTTAATTCTTCATCCTGATCTATAGACCTTTGTGGTTGTTGTACGTTGTGGTATAAACATAAATGCTTTTTTAAAGAATTAAAAGTATCGAACTTTCTATGACAATCTATTTCAGCGCAGTCATAACGTTTTATTTTATTGTGTTTAAACTCAAAATGAATGCGCAAAAGTTGAACATTACAAAGTTCTTCCCTACATATAAAACAAATTGGCATTTTGACTAGTCCGCGTCTTAATTAACATAAAATAAAAACATTTATTTTGGAATTAAGTATAATCATGTATTATGTTTAGTATTGCAACGAAATTAAGAGAAAAAGAAGAAATATGGCAAATAATTAAACAATATGCGACTCTCGCAATGAAAAATGTTCATATTCCTTAATCAAAGTACTAACTGCACTAAATTGTTTATCGTATTTTGTACGAATATTATAAATACCTATTTGTAGAAACATGTGAACTTGTTCACATTCTTTTGGATATTCAGCGCATAAACTGTGAATACATTTGAATACTATGTCAATAGCTTTCAAAGGAGTTTCGACTTCACAATACACATTATCAATAATGACAAAACTGCTGTTAATGTTAGTCTCTGATGGGCCTATAATAACAGCCTGTGGTTGCAATGTTAGCTTGAAAGTCGATAATTTATTTCTTCTCTCACTAATTCCGCTGCTCAAATCGCCATATGTCTAAAAATAAAGAAAAGCATATGTAAAACAAATCATACACACATTTTATACTTAGACAATTTATAAATATCCAATCAAATTAAAAGAAGAAAAGACCATAAGATCATATATTTTTATTTCGCACAAGCATCTTTTGGATAAGATCCTAAAGATGCTTGTGCGAAATAAAAATATATGTACGGTATAAAACATATTTGCCGCAGGAAATGCGGTTGTACGTGTATAGGACATTGCTTTTACATGCAAAGAAAGACTCGTTTATTCGTATCTAATAAGTAACTTATTAAATTATAATTATAGGCCTCGATACCTCAATTGGTACAGTGTCCTACCAGAAAGATGAGGGAGGTCCTGGTTCGACTCAGGCCGAGGCAAAATTTTTCGCAACACTTTAAAATTAATAAATTGGGATTTTAACATCATTACTCAATATATATGAATAGAAGATGCGTTATTTGAGTAAAAAGAAAGTGTCCTACGTACATTAAATAATTATATAATAACTTTGCGGTAATATACCTGAATATCCGAATACCAGAAGTAATCCGAGTATCTAAATTTTGAAGAATTCTATCAAAGGACACGCAGTATTATCCACATATAAATTCCAAGGAGAATTAGACGAAAAATACAGAAATGTATTATCTGATATTGTTGTACATCATGAGCTCAAAGATGATTTAGATACTCGGATTACTTCTGAACGCGCAGACTTCATTGGAAAAAAAATAATTGAATTATTTCCTAAAGAAGATAAGAATACTTGGATATTTAGAGAAAAAAATAAAAAAGGAAGAAATATTGGAAGAGGCAAGATTTTAATGAAATATCAAACAATACGAAGAAATTTAATTAAAGCTGGGGCAATTAAAGTGCAAGGAAAGGAGAAAGAAAAAGAAGAAGCTGTTTCTGAAGAAGATAATGATTATGAAGAATATATTTTATGGTTACAAAATAACGATAAACCTTGGATAAAAGTAACTCAATTATGGGAGAAAACATCGAAAATACGATTAAAAAGTTTACAATCGAATGGGCAAAGTATTCAAGATTATTTTAAACTATATTCTGCTTTGACGGAACCACAAGGATATACTTTATTAGAAAAAGATTTTGAAATATTGTATCCCAATTCGGGAATGAAATTGTATGCAGCGTGGTCTAAATTATCAGCTTTTATAGAAAAAAAAGTGATGAAGATAGACCCAAAATTTAAAGTACATTCAAATCCAGATAAGAAAGCAGTACAACTTCTATTAAAATTGCCTAATCTTTTTCCTGTATATACAGCAATTGTAGGAAAAGGAAAACACGGAAACTGGCGACCCTCACAATGCGAAAGACGAGAAGCTTTTTTATGGCATATTCTAATTCTCCTTGGAATTCATATGTGGATAATACTGCGTGTCCTTTGATAGAATTCTTCAAAATGTTTTTTAAGTCCTAAAATAAATCTATTATGAAATATTTTTAATCATATCAAATGTATAACAAGAAAAAACGTTTATATATGTACGTAATCACTGCCACCAGAGTAACTATTTTTTGATGTGGATTCATCAATAAATTTTGAAGTCGATGGTTTATTATCATTCTGCGTTATATCAACATTAATTATTTTCCTGTCTACGTCTTCCCGTCTTCTCTTCTCCAGATATTAACATGTCCGATTTTATAAAAGAATTCGTTGGATGACATTTTCGTCTTTTTCTTTGTGTTTCGTCGCACGCACTTACAATATTGTCTGCTGAAATTAAATGATCATTTAGTGAAATATCAGTAAAAATAAATAATAATCGATAAAATAATAACACAATTGACGTGTTATCTCAATTATATAATACTAAAATTTTACCGTGCTTTTCGCTTTTAGATATTCTAGACAAATCTTTATTACAGTCCAATACATCGTAATTATCTTGCACCAATACATTATCTTGCAATTCTTCTGCAAACTCTTGTAATAATTCTTTTGGTATGTTAACCAATGTAACCCTATCATTGTTTTGAAGTGAATTTTGGTTCAATAGTTCTTGTAAACATTCGGTTTGCTGTAAAATATAAGTTAATATTTAATTTCGTCAAATTTCAAATATTATAATTACTAAAAATGTACACAATTTCTTACTTTAGTTTCTGAATCCAAAAATTCTTTTAATTTCTGCCGAAATAAAATTTGAATGCCAATTTTTGGTATCAGTTCCTTTATATCATTGTCATTCAGGAATTGTAAAATATTTGGTGTAATATCATTTCCTAGATAATTTTTAATTATATATTATTATATTCACTCCTTAAAAACTGCATTAAATTTATATCAGGGCAGACATTCTTTTTAAGAAATTAGCATCATATTTATAAACAAACACAATGAAGAATATAAAGGCGCGGGTGAACACGTGCAACATCGGTGCGCGGACGCGCATGGCGAATATCCCGTGTAGAAAAAAGCAATCTCTACCTGCAGGCACTCAAAAAGGGTCTGTTTTTACGACCAGACGCAACATCACAGCCGCGCCAATGTTCGAGAATGTCGGGTTCGGCCCCGGTCCGAACATTTGCGCGGCTGTGATGTTGCGTCTGGTCGTAAAAACAGACCCTTTTTTAGTGCTTGCAGGTAGAGATTACTTTTTTTTTACACGGGAGATTCGCTATGCGCGTCCTTGCGCATGGCATAAAAATTAGGAATTGCGTAACAACTATTTTACTTACTTTCGAATTTTTGGATAATATCCTCGGTGATATTCCACTCTTCCAACAATTGTCTTATTAGACACATTATGAATTACTCGAGTTTGCCCGGGACACAAACGACGCCTAGCGCGACGAAAATATGCATCGATGCGGTCGCGTGAGGCAATAATTAACACGCCATGCAGTTACCGGAATTCGGTACTTTCCAGAACGATGCCGATTGAAAACGATGCGTGTCGAAGACTGCGAAAAAGACTGCCGGGAGTCCCGGACCGGTACACGAACGACGACGCTGCCGCCGGTCAACAACATCTAGAGCACGAAATATACGGAACTATTGACACATAAAGATGATCACTTGCGGTTGAACTCGGCGGACGTATAACGTGACGCAACGTAAAGGCGCCTGTAAACGGTCGCAACATCGAATGCTCGGACGCGCAAGGACGCACTCAGCCCCTATCTCGTCTACAGTAAGTTGCGCGTCAAGCCATAAAAATCGACCCTTTTCGACCTTCTTAATTGCGCGCAGCAACGAATGTTGCGACTGTTTACAGGCGCCTTGAGAGTATACGTCTCATCGTGCGCTAATTTTTTTAAAGCCATCATGGCGGACGTACCACCTGTTACTACGCGGCAGAAAACGAATGAGAATGCACACGCTCACCTGCTGCTGTCGCGATCCACCAAATCAATCCTTGATTCTTCCGATGCTTTGGGCGCTTTTCCGAATCTGGGGGACGCAACAAAACCGATTAAAAACGTCACGAGAAACAAAAACAACGCCGGCGTCGTCGCCTTGTCGCGAGGGCCGGGAAGCAACAACAATGATCAACGACATCAAGCACGCTAATTAGCTAAATATCTTAAGATATTAGGCGGCGACGTGATTGCGTGAGGCAATCAAGGCGCGGGGGCTATCTCACCTGAAGCTGAGAATTCGGCACTGTCGAGAACGAGGCGGCACTAACGATACACGTTGAAAGAAAACGACGCCACAGACGATCCGAGCACGTGTATTGCGATCGCGAGTGCGCGTGGCGCAGAATGATGCAAGTGGCGCGTCACGTGACTACGCTAAGCATCTTCGCGCAACGGACCGCGTTGTTTACGGCGCGATAAAGTAAATATTACATTAGGGAGAAGTAACAATTACATTAAAATAATATTTAATGTAGTAAAGAGTAATTTACACTAACAAATTTTATACTTACTTTTATTTCACGCGGACAATACTTAGCACCTTTCGCTGTTTCACACACAACACAGTAACTGCGGGCATCGTAACAAATGGCGCTATATGTATAGCTACGCATCGCACGTAGAGAAACTGACTTGCTACCGTAACAGATCAGTTCAGCTAGCAAAACTAGATTTGTTATATCAACAAGTTCAAGATTGCTTTTAAATACAATTTCTTTGCCGCAGTAGCAAAGTTGCTAAGCTATAACATCAAAATTTTTCCAGCGAATTATAGATTTGCTGGGTCAACTAAACCATTTTTTTCCGTGTATTTGTTAAGGTGCTAAACAAACGCTAAACTAGAAGTCATTTATATTAATATATGGATCTCAAGAAGGAAATCGGCTTTCAGCTGCCATCTGCAGGTCACACGGCAGTCAAGTTAGACATAGACATATATGTAATAAATAGACCGCGTCATTTTTAAAAATAATTTGATCTTCACGGATCTCGTATTCATAGTATACATAACGATTAATATACTTTCGTGTCATCAAGTAAATAACAGGTTCATATTTTCATATTAGTAAAATAACTTCACGTTATTTAAATTTTAATGAACTGAAGTTGAGTAACGTGAATATTAACGTGAACGAAGCATAAGCGAGGGCATTGAGCTCAACCGTTGAAAATCGCGAACGAGTTTCGATGCAACACCGCCCAGCATTCGTCTCGCTTCCTCCAGCGAAATCGAGATTCCTTGCTTACGCAGAAAATCGCTGGGTTCGCGATGCAGCCTTAATTTTCTATGCTCGAGAGGAATATTTATTGTTGCATTACTATTGCGATTAGAACTGTTGGAATCCTAGTATGATAGGCAGTTCCATAAGAAAAGATATTACGAAATTTCTTCTGAATCTGTAAAACTTTTTTAGCTGTGTGGAAGAATATTCAAAATAACCCTAAACGGCTGCGAAAATTCCCTCTCGTCAGTTCTCAAGAAATAAATGATTGAAAATATAGAAATTGGTCCAAACTCTCCTAAAGATGCCTCAGAAGATCTAAATCTAAGCTGTTTTGCTTTGATTTTGCGTTTATTACTTGTCGAATTTCAATACTTGTTAGAATAATTGTTATTTAAAAAATAAGTGGTCATTCACACCACCAAGATCTGTGATGATACTAGTTATAAATACACTAATACTTAACTTAAAAAAAGAGATTTCAGTCCTTCATTAAATACCCAAAATAATGAGTTCAATCGTATTATAACTTCCTCTTTGAATTACCTTCGGTCCCGGTTCACCAACTCCTCTCCATCTAATTAAAACACTTCAATTTAGTGAAAACGACCAAACACAGAAAAAGAATTCGCATAAACCTAAATGTATTCTCCCCCAACGGCGCACTCGATTTTTAATTAAAACATCCGCCCCACCGAAACCCGGAGCACCTTAAAATTCAGTCATAAAAAGTAATCCCCTAACTGCACTAGCCCTCTAATCCTCGCATATTAATTGGCGCATCCGGCGCCTGGTCCATATTCGCGAAGACAAATGGCATTCCCCTGGGGACCGTGGCTCGGCCGAATGTTCGTTTGAGACCGGCTAATTAAGGCAGCACCACGATCTCGTTGACGAGGTTCGGTCCCGGTGTCTTCGTCGCGAATCGACGTTATCCGAGGACGTTACTCCCGTGGTCGATTAACCGAGCCGGCTAGTTGGCCGCGAATTCGTCGGGAACGATAATTACGTCGTTTTTACGAGCTACCTGTGCGAGCAGTTACTTTCGGCGGTAATGGTAACGGCCTTCGACAGAATGCGCCTCACGGAGCCAGAAGTGTACAGGATTTTTACGAACGCGCCTCCATCCGGAAAATAGAAATGGACGCTGCAAGTGCTCGTATAAATACGGAATTCTCCCTGGTTTTTGCGCCGGAGGGACGCTCGTTGCGTGTCGCTGTTCAATTTCACGCAATTTTGTTTACGATTTAACCTCGTTCCTCGTCCTTTTTCCAACGGGCTTCCTCCGGTGGCCATTTTGCTTGTGTTTCCATAAGTTTTAACGCATTTCTTGTAATTTATTGCTTGATCTGTTTTTGCGAACGTTCAGTTGATGGAAAGGTAATAGGGAATTTTTGCTAATTACTTTTTTGGTGGTCAGCTTTTAATGCGGAGGGAATTTTTGAGTTTGTTAGCAGATAGCAGATGACAACAGGTTGTACAAAATATAGGTAGTAGTAATGTTGTTAAGCAAAATGAAATAGTGTAATTTATAATAAATCTATTATTTTTACAATATTATATTAGTGGATAATTTCTGTTTTGGGTGAAGATTTTTGGTTATTTGATTATGTAGAATTTAGAATATTAATCACTATACTGCGGTTTTTTGTATCGTTGTGAAAATTATAAATATGCAAACATCTATTCGAGTATTGGAAGATACCAAAATATACAAAAATATAACACAAGTAATAATATTTAGAATATAAGACATATTGTTATTCAAGTTGTAATTCTTTGTTTCTGTTAGGGAAAAAATTTGACTTTGCATAACAATTAGTAGTCTAATTGATTACAGTATAATAATTAATATTAGGCTGTATCTTATTAGGCTGTACTAAACTTTTTTACAACATTTATATTTAAATATTCGCTAAAAAAGGAAGAAGCTCCGCAATACTGAATTATTATTTTAACATTGCATAACTTTTATTTCGTTTCATGTAAATAAACAATTATTTATTTTATGTTTCAGGTAAGTTCAGCCTATCTTTAACATGAATTTTGAGTAACAAAGAGGCATTGGAACGTGACATTTCATGGAATATGGAAACCTGTGAGTTATTTATCAATTTTAAACATAATTTTGAGGTTCATTGTAAAGAAATATTATTTTTCTATTGATTTTCTTGGAGTATCTAAAATTTTAAGTATTTATCTAAAGATTATTTATATGTCAAAAGGTATTTTAGAAGAATTATCACTAGACTGCGGATTTTATACATTCATCGCAATACTAAACATGCAAAAAATCTATGAAACGGTTAAGACATGCCAAAATATACAAAATATCAAAAATACAATTTAAACTAGAATGTTTAGAAAATGAAACATACTGTTATTTAAATTCCACTAATTTATTTACACTAGTAAAAATTTGATTTCGCATAAAAATTCGCAGTCTAATTATCATATATCATTTTTTTTACGATGTTTTAAATAATACATAAAAACATTGAATAATTCAAAATTTTGAAGAGTAAGACAAAAAATTCAAAGTTCGTCTATCTTATTTTACTCCCTAAGAACGTATCTTGCAATATTTTATATATTTTTGCATCTATGCACTTTGTGCAGTTCAGTACATTTGCAATTGCCATAAATTCATAAATATCCGCAGTCTACCGATTATTGTGCACCGTGCGCGGTGCTCAGCAACTTCAAAGCACTCTCGAACCCCCAATGCACGTGACTCTTCCCCCGGGAAATCATCCCCACAGGATGGAAGACGATTGTAGGACGGCACTTGGCGCCTCAGCTCAACGAGACGATAAACGCTCCTCGGTAACAGGGCGTAATGCTCCTCTTATGTCTCGTTATCGCGATTGTGCGAATGCGCATGGTCCAGCTTTCCCATCCTGCCGCGACGACGTCGAACTCGCGGCGAAAAATCGCCTCCGTCGATAATTCGATTTTCCTGCTTCCCGCGACGGACGCCGCCGCGAGGCCGTTTCGTCCGTCGAAAGCGGAAGCGCCTCGCGCAACGCCGATTTATAATGTCGTCGCGCCGCTAAATCACCCTTTTATTTCCTGGAAGCATAAATCAGGCGGGTTTCGCGGCTCGAGGCGAGAAAGAGCGACGTATCGGAGCCTGATCGGACCCCCGAGCGCGCAGGAACAACGATATTCGATTTCCTTCGCGATCTTCCTTCCGTTCCCTCGAACGCTTCCTCGCGTTTTTGCGAGTCCTTCGCCGGCCACGGCCGCCTCATCTGTGGCGAAACAGTTTTCTCGATGGTTATAATCCCCCCTTTCGAATCGGGCCCCTTCGATTCTTTTATCGAATCGCTCTGGCCTCGGTTTTATCGCGTTTCGTGGCCGACGATTCACTTTGCCGTCGCGATTATTTCCACCAGGTTGATCCGGAACCCTTTGTCCTGTACCGATTCCTGCACACGCGTCTGTTGCAGTGGTCTTGGCAGGAAATTTGCATTCTCCGTTGCGGGCAGCGTTGATTGAGTCAGTTGTTACATTGTTCGCCGCGCAGGAATGGATTTCAATAGGGGTTTGCGGGATTTATAGTGACAATGAGTCCATAGTCTTGATAAAGGTTTGTTTGTATTCGTTACCTGTATAGTGGACGAAATTTCTATAAGAACACTGCTATTTTTAATCAAAATGTCAAGAATTTTTATAATATAGTGGAAGGAAGTCTAAGAAATAATTAAGGAATAATAGAAAGTAAAGAATTGATTGATTTATTTATTTGTTTTATGGGGGAAAAAATTCCTGTTAGTGTACAAAATTAAAAGAGATATGCAGCATGTATAGAGAACATAAGAGTTAAAACTATGAAGGAAAATTTACATAAAGAATTGATTTACAGCTCTGAAAAACCTACTTTATTTTTGTAAGAATTGAAGAAGAATGGTTTAAATAAAAATCATATTGGTGTCCATTAAAAATATTGAGAACCATAACTTTCCAAATGACAACAGAAAAAAAAGCATTTGACAGAATGTTTAAATCTTGTCATAAATAATTTATACACCGTATAATTTACATGAAGATACTAATAAATATTCTTTTTTGTAATTATAAAAAGATTTGGAAATGAAAGGCTTAGTAATTTTACAGACATTCAAGAAACAAGAAATATTGATTTATTTAACTATCGGGAAGGCCCCCTTTTTTCTTATAATAATATAATCAGTATTAGGATGCACAGTATACATTGATAAAAATATAATTGAATATAATTATAATTAGTAGTTGTAGACTGAAACTATGGACTAATAGAATCATTCGGAAAACCTGCATTAGTTTTATTTCAAATCTAAAGCAGAACTACCAATGAAATTTATTTATTTATTAGTCCAAAAATTTGGGGTTTGTTTTCCTTTTTTACCGTAGATAATTATCAATTTTAAAAAATGTGTCTATTTACATAATATTTTTGTTGAATTTAATTTGTACATATTTCCAGTAGAAAGACTTTATAAACTTTAATAATAGACTTAAAAATTACTGAAGTTACATATTTAACCATAATATTACATCACTATTATTATTTTAAAAATCACCAAGTCTATTCAGTCATTTTTACTCACAAATTGAATCCTAAATCCTAACACTAACATTTTGCTCATTTTTATTCAAATACAAAAAGCTCCACTATATTTAAAACTATGGCTGTTACGAATATTCGAATATTCGAATATTTTAAATTTGTAATAGACTTGAATACGATTTTTGTGTAAAATATTTGAATACATATTTGAATATTCTAATACCAGTAGAAGTCAAGTTTGATATTCGAATAATTTGAACCTTCGAATATTATTCGCATAATAATAAGTATTCAATTATTCGAATAATTAGGTGTGTTTGAATTTCGTACTATTGTCTATGAGTCTAAATATGTTTTCACACTGTACTAAGATAGTTTAATAAGTGTTTGAATATTCGAACATTATACGCATATTTCAAATAGTCGAATATTTACATCTGTATTTCAAACAAATCATCCACTTTCTTAAACAAAAAACGTCGCTTCAAGACTGTCCCTTCAGACATTCCAAGGAAAAAAATGACAAATCATCGCAGAAGCAATCCTTCTCCTGTCCCCGTTCCATCCAGAAAAGAGCCGAGTCAGCAATCACCACGACAAAATCGTGGATTCCTCGCGAGAAGGTGAAACGTCGCGTCGTTGCGTTTCGCGAGAAGCCGAAGGACACCTGTTGTCCGGTCCGCGAGTCCCGATTCTAATCCTTGCGTAATACGAACGCTATCCCGAGGTTCGCGCGGTGGTTTATGGACACCGTAAAATCCCCCTTAAGCCGACGACTTTAATGGTTCACGACTTTTGCCTATGCAGATTTCGTGGCCGATAATCCGCCTGCCCCGGTGCTCCGACCCCTCGATCGAGAGGCATCCTTTCGGTAGACGGTCAAGGAGTACAGGCCTTTCCACGAACCGGCCCCGTGCTTCCTCCTCCGCGTAGGATCTCACCGATGTCACGATGAAATTAATATGCCGACTAATTCCGAGGAGCACTTTCCTGCCCGACTCTTCGGTAGTTTCGATTTCATCGTTGCCGCCGCGTTGCCTGCCATTGTCCTCGCGATTTTTCTTGATCCTTAACTCGAGAACACTGGAGATAAATCGCTGCTTTACGATCGGGCGGATGTTGGATCCCGTTTGCGTTATTAGTGAGATGTTCTACTGCAGGAGCTTTCGAAGGTTTTAGTGAAATTTATTGGAATTTACTAGAATCTTATCAGTAAAAGTTTCTATTGGAAGTTCGTGGATTTTTCTTTTATTTACTTGCATTATTTCTGTTCTCATTGCTTTTGATACTTTGATTGAGGTTAATATAATTAATCCTAATCATAAAAATTATTATTACCTGCATCAAAGTTCAGTTTAAATCTCAGATGGTTTAAAATGAATAATTGTTTCCTTTTCCGAGTTCAATTTAGTTAGACAACATTTAACTAGGCTTAAAACAAGTTTCCTATATAATATTTCCCATGTAATAAATCGTCCCTTTAGAATCTCAGAATCTTATATCTCTAGTTGTTAGTCGGTTAAATATTACTTTACACATAGAATTACTTTCTTGCTGACATCATTAGGAAAGCTCGTGCCACGCCATTCAATTTTCTCGCGTCGTAACAAGCAGAAAGCTTTCGAAGACCGAGAACTGAAGGCCAAGGAGATCAGGTAGACATTCCTGTCCTATCTTTTCCTGGTACTCTGATACAGATAGAACTTCAGGGAAACGGACGTCGCGATGTCCGCCTATTATTCGCTTGCAACCTAACTCATTGTTGGCATCGTCCGTTCACTAATGTTTCAACTTGTCGTGGGAAAAAATATATTCTCATTGTAAATTACAAATATTGGACGATCTCGCAAATCTGGAGTTTGAAGGTAAAATAATTTCGTACTTTTCAAAGAAGGGATTTAAAAATAATATTTAAAACATCAAAGATCGCAGTGAAACAGATATACGAGCAAAAATTTCCATAATTATAGATAATCTGAAAAGAAGAAAGGAAGCTTTCATTAAAGCGAATAAGAAATACTCATTTTGCAACATGAACATATTTAACACATTTTACACAGCAAAAACATTACATAACTATTTTTCAATATTGATTCCACACATTCTTATATTCTCATTCCTGCTTCTTTGAAGAAAATCGTTATACATCTCATGATTTTTTCGGGTTTTCTTTTAAGAATTTCGTGTATATTTTTCGTATTTAATTTTTCGATTTCGTTTTCACAACAAAATCAAATTATTTGATTTGCAATTGATTCTCACTTTTATCCAGATTAAATAAAATAACAAATACTTTCCAGTTTCAAGAATGCTTTCCAAAATTCAAAATTCTTGTTAAGAAGCATACAATTACTTAACAATCGTTTTCAATCAAATGGAAGTTTACCCTTTAAACGATGTTAAACTAATTTTCATGAAATAATGCTTAAGGCTGGTAAGAAATAAGGATGAGCACACCAATGATTAATTATAAATTGAAACCACTATCACTTGCTTAATACACAAAATAATTGTTATTAGCGATATTACTCACGGAATGATTCAATATTTTCGACCTCCGAAAGGATATGGCTTCCCCTGGTGATCCGTTTCTGGATCACGAAATTACTAAGGCGTTATTTCGTAATGTGAAACAACGAAAGTAAAAGGAAATTTTAATATCCTTTCGCAGCTGTGTCCGGCAATTCCGGTGAATCACGAGATGCGTGGATGTCTGCATCCTTAAAAGCACTTAATTGTGTTGTCGATGCACCGGAAGCGCATTGTACTTGGCCGCGTTACACATTATCCGTTGCACCTGTTCCTGTTCTCGTTTCGCCTTGGTGTTTGATTACTTGCAGGGATTAGTTGGACTTTTGTCGTTGGAGGAAGTTCTTTAATCATTTTCAGGATGGTAATTGTTTGCGAAATCAAGGATTGTAAAATCGTTCGAAGGGAAATTATTTTAAAATAATAAAAATTCAAAGTGAAATCTGTGAATGCAAAATGAATAATAATCAAATCTAAATATTTAATATTTACTTTGAAATTAAAAGTATTTAAATAACAATTACAATTACATGAAAATTTTCACAGCAAACCACATAAAAAAATTTGAGTCACTAAAGAAATTATTTTATTTATGTTTAGGAATAAATAAAAATACGAGTGCAGGAAGGATTTTTTACACTGACTAAAATATTAATTTTTTAAGAACCTCTTTTTTATGGTTTGTTTAATCAATTCTTCGTCATGTAGGATGAAATGTAATCTATCGAGACTCAATGCTGTTTCATGTTCGCGGTCGATCTTACTTCCTCGATCGCGAATGATCGACGGCCGTAGATAAAGTCATGAAATCGCGTTTCGATGCGCAAACTTTTTACCAATTACGATTTCGACGCGCCTCCGCTACAAAACTTGTGCAAACATTTTGCTGCCCTTGACTCTTGGTCTCAAAAAGGTTGTATATGGGTTTCTTTTCTCGTCTTGTCGTCCTTCACGGCAGAATCGATCAGTTATTAAAGAAAGTTAATTTACATATTCACGTGGAGCACTTAATTACATTTTCATTTTTCATGTTATCTAATAAATTTGTCATTCTTTCCTTCATTAATCTTGCAAGTTTTTTAATTATCACAAAAATAAACTTGAAGCATTCAGAATTTGCATAAACTTTATTAAACCTGTTAATTAATATTTACTGCACAATCATTTCATTACCTTGAATAAATTTTTCAGGGTATAGATTTCATTTTTGATAATAAGAATATCAACAAAGTAGAATTAAATGATCAAACACAGTGAAGTTTCTTAATTTATATTAATATCGGACTTCAAATTGAATGTTCTTTATTTAATTAGTACTCCGTTTACTTTATCTACCCGCAATCAGTTCCTTCCATAAAGGCAACATTTTCGTACCTTCATGTGACTCGAAACCAGATTAATTGAACACACTAATTATCTCCGAATAATCTTCAATAAATTTCTGATTCACTGCCTCAAAAAATACTCGGCGCATAAATTCTCATACCAAAACATCTTCGAACGCATCAGATCGGAAATCGATAAAGGCTTCAGCGTTTCCAACGGATCGAAATGCGAGGAATCTCCGCTCCTTTCGCGCATAAGTTACACAGTCTGTTTACCGTGCATTAAGCTGGAAACCCGATCTCAGGACGATCTTAATTTGCCTCCATTCGGATCAAAGATCACGCGGTCCTTAACCGTATCGAGAGACCGTACTCGTTTGAATTTAAGCTTATCTCGATGCCGGTCGACGCGTGCGCCATTCCTACGTACTGAATCATAACGAGGCCCCGTGAATCTCGATCTCATTTCGATTCTGTCGGTACGAAACCGCGGAACAAATACCTGATAACGATGCACGTGGACAACGATCAAGTGGGTCCTTTGCATTCAAGTGTCCCTTCGCGAATAAACAATCGCCGACTTCCAAAGATGGGATCGTTCGATCCTTTGGCATCTGAACCCTTCGCGGCATCTTCCTGCATCTGCGTGACGCACAGTCTGAATGTCGATTGAAACGCGATGCGTTTCCGAATTCGATAATGGAAAGATGAAGGCGTTATATCACGAACATTGGATTTACAGTAAACTGAGTCAGTCTGCATTTTTAATTTGGCTAGTGTTTTTATTAATTGTTAATTTCCTCATTGCATAGATATAAACACTTGAAAAGCAGAATAAACAGAGCAAAAGCGTTAAAATAACTTTTTTATTGTTCGAAGTCCGCAGTTTTGTTACGATTTTAACTGAGAAAAAAAATTTACAAAGTTGATCCTTTTCATAAAGATTCTCAGTAGAGTTATGGTGTGTAAATGAGGTCCAAATATTAATCAGGTGTACGAAAGTCATCGCGATCAATTAACGCGGTGACACGTATCGGTAATCGAAATGTGCTACTGTGTTTCCGTTCGCATTGTTTCGTCACCGCCACGGTCGGTGAGCCCACAATCTGGCGCGATGTACAAGTCACCACGGCACGTTGTAAGTTTGTTCTGGCACGAGCGAAACACGATAGATAACGAACGATCCGCCGAACCGACGACGTCTCTTTACGGGACACCACGAGCGCGGACTTTTAATGAGCCACCATGGCACACGGCCACATCGCGCATAAGCGCTTCGATAGGATCTCGGCCACCGAAAGCATCGCGAGCAACCTTGCAAAATGCAACAGGAACGGTACTCTGGCTGCCAGTCGATCCTGTTAGGTTAAATAGTTCTAGTTAATCTAATAATTGGCGAGGAATGCTGTATTTTATCCCTATAAGCTTGACGCAATCTTTATCGTTTCTTGGAATTGCTGCCTCGTTTTTTCTTTCATCTCCAATCTCGCTTCCGGCATTCATAAATATTCTTACACTGAGCTTATTAGGTGGTGACGAGATTATAGCGAATATTCATCATATTTTTAACAATCCAGATCATATTTTATTCGTAGACTTAAATCCTGGTTCCTTTTGTTGAGAAATTCGAAATTATACATTTTCAATTTTGTAATTTATTGTTTACAATAAATAGAATAACAAAACATGTAATCGACGTTGAGGATTAGTCATAGACTAATTTACAAGCCATTATTGCTAATCTACGTCGCTAATTTAATTTCTTGTAATTCCTATAGCCATTGTATCAATCTTATCATGTCAACAAATGTATGTACAATATTTTCAATATTATATAAAAAGAAAAGCAACGTAAATAAGAGTGTTTTTGCCTTCGAAGTATTATAAAATGTGTTTTATCTTCGATATTTCATGTAGTTTTGCATATATACGCATCCTTATATATTTTGGCAAATTTAAAATCGCCACAAATGCATAAACTCCCGCAGTCTAGTAGTCACAGTTCTCAAGAATCCTTTAACAAAAATTTCCAATATTTCTCATGTCACATTCTTAAACACTCCGAGCAGATTGCAAAGATTCCCTGAAAGTGGATTGATCCTTGAATTCGAAACCTGCAGCCATCAGAATATCGCTGTCCCTCGATCATCCCAGCGGACAAAAATGCATCTCCCATTTAAAATTCAAGCATTCCAGTACGGATCTCGGCAGTATCGCGACCGACGAATTCCAAGGGTGAAAAGCAACGTGAATCCGAACGGAGCAGATTGCCGGTTGCGAAGCCGTGCGCTTTGGATCGTTCTGACATTGTCCGGCAGCGTTATCTGACTTCTCAGGCGGAGTGAAAGAAAGAGAGAAAGAGGGAGAGCAAGCGTCGTCGACCAACGACTCGCCGCGATATCGCGTTTCAACTCCGGTGGCCTTAATCTACCTACCGAAGTATCGTCCCCTAATCATTCGTAAACGTCGTAATCGCATTATGCCATCCGAGTCTATTTTTTTTTCTCCCGCTGCCGTCCGCCTTCTCTCCGCCACGCTGGCGATCTCTCCTTTCAACCTCGTCCTCGCGTTTCACACCCTTGAACGAGCGCGCACGGCGCCCAGGACCTTGAAACGATTTTCGCGGAAGAGGATAGGACGATGATGACCTCTCACCCTGCGGTATCATGTTCCGAAGCGATTCTTTCTACGCTGGCTTCGTTAAGGTTGCTTCTTAGGAGCCAGCATTTTGGAATGCATAGAAAGTGTGTTGCCAATTGCTTTGCACTCAAGAATTACCGAATTCGCCTTCATTTTATCGGCCAAGAATCGCCACTCGAGTGCAAAAACATGTAATTAAATTAAAGGATTAAGAGAAGAGTTTTGAATCTAAGAGAAGGAATAGGGATCAAAGAAGAGACCAGATTGCTGAGAGACTTAGGGATTCAGAACTATAATTAGAATCAGTCGAGATAGGAAACCTTTGGAACATAGATTTGGGACATGAGAAAGATTCATGATCTAGGCAGAATAATTAGAGGGTAGAAATTAGCAAAAGAGACTAGATGATGGGAAGATTAGGGATTAAAAGAATAGAAGTAGAGTAGGATTTGTAAATGTAGAGAATCTGTGCAATGTAGATTGAGATTGACAGAAGGATTCTTGAACTAGGAGGAGCAAGTGGAAAGGGACTTACAGAAGAGACTACATGATTGGGAGACTAGAAGATTATAAACTAGGGCTGGGGATTGGAACAGTTAAAGGCACATGAACTTTGAAACATGGATTCAGGATAACAGAAGGGTTTATGGATGGTGAAGATTAATTAAAGGCTGGAGCTAGATCATTGGGAAATTAGAAGCCTAGAATTAAGACTAAAAGCAGTAAAGATATAGAATCTGTGTCCCGTAGATTAAAACTGATAGGATTCTTGAACTAGGAGGAGCAAGTAGAAAGGGAAGAGACCAGATAATTTGGAGACTAGAAGGTTATAAACTGGGACTTCAGAATAACAAAAGGGTTTATTGACAGTGAAGCCTACACAATTGAAGGCAAGAGCTAGATCATTGGAAAATTAGAAGCCCAGAATTAGGACTAGGAACAGTAAAAATAGGCAATCTGCAAATTCTCGTGAGGATTGATGGGATGACTTCTGTAGAAAGTAGAAACAATTCAGTAGAAACCATTAAAGATGGGGAATTACAGTAAAAGGATACTAGGAGGCTGGAAGACTAGAACTAGGACTAGAAGTAGAACAGCTACAGACAGAAGACCTTTGAAATATGGATAAAGCATGACACAAGGGGCTGCGTGGACTCATTACAGACTAGAGCTAGATGATTAGAAAGTTAGAAATCTAGAATTAGGAGCACAAATACAGGGTGATCCTCTCGCTAGAGGACACAAAGGAAGGCCCTTTTCCTAAAGGATCGCAGCGGTAACGTCGTCACTGAAAAGGCCCAAACCATTGGTGGGCTATTAAGAAGTCGACGGCCAAGGGTTTGGTTCTTTTCAGTAACAAGAATACCGCTGTAATGTCTAGACCGCGACAATTACTTTGTGTCCACTAGCGAGAGGATCACCCTGTAGTAATGATACAGAATCTATAAAGCGTAGATGAAGATGAAGGGACTAGGTAGTTAAGAAGCTAGAAGCCTAAAACTGAAACTAGTATTAGAAGAAGTACAAACAGATCTCTGGGATGTGAGAGACAACAAAAGAATTTGTGAACTATTTAGAAAAATCCATTGGAGAATAGGAATTGAAAGACTGGATGGTTGCAAAGGATATGAATCAGAGATCCATAACGAACTAGAGGAGGCAATTAGAGGACTAGTTTCTCTAGACTGGAAGTACATATTAATTATATAGCAATTAGCAGGGTTAACTAAATAACTAAATATAACAAGAAGCTAGTCTAAGAAACTAGTCCTAGGTCTAACAAAAGTAGAGGAATCCTGAGGAACCATGAATCCAGGCACCAGGCAACCAGGTACCATTTCAGGAAGGAAGTTGACTAGGTAGGTTACAGGACAAGAAACTAGTCTAAAAAAAACTTACAGACTTAAACTAGTACTAGGTCCAATAAAATCAATAGAATTCTTTGGAACAATGAATCCAAGGGTAATACAAGGAATAAATTCGACATATATAAGTACATTCACCAAAAATTTTCCTAGTCAATCCCCGCCACAGCTGCTAAGACCTACTCCGACGATTCTAAAAACCCCCACGATAAAGTAACCAATGAGTCATCAGCTTCCCATAACTGACAATCAAACTCCAGCTCCGCTCCATCAAGCTTCGCCCAAGGAAGGGCCCTCCCCCATGAGAAAATTAATTTTTAGAATAAACAAGGCGAGGAAGATTCAAGGGTACGATACGCGGCGGGTTAAAGGGAGAGTCCAAGATCTTTATCCGTCTCTCTCGCGGCGCGAAGTCGAGGGAGAGGAACCGGTACATAATCGAGCCAGTCACCTATACACCGATTCCTCCGGGACGGGGCGCAATAATGCGGTGCGGTAAGAAAGGTACGTGACCCGCGCGAAAAAAATGCACCGGTGGGTCCGCGGCGAGGAAGCAGAAGGAAAAGGCGCTTTTGTCGGCACGTAGCAGCGTTAAACTTTTATCTCTCGCTTCATCCGACTTCACTTCCGCGCTATACCTGTCCACCGTGTTCGTTACACCGCGATGCTCTTAGATCTCAATCGCGTTAGGATGTTTGTTCTTGCGTGCGTTCGAGGGAAAAGGGAAGCAAACGTGTTCGGAACATTTCGCTGGAAACGCGGTTCAAAATATCATTTGAAATCCTTCAAAAAATCCTGTTGAATCGTCAAACTCTATAAAGACCTTGAAAAATTGATCGAGCAATAAAATTATAATGTACACATTTACAGGAAAGTTAAAGTTACCTTGAGCTCTTTTTAATTTCATCTCGTTTATAATATATGCAGGTAGCTGTTATTTTAACAGCAAATTGAGAAACTTGTCAGAAGAAAACTAAAAACTTTCTTATCGCATTCAATCTTCAGGACGTTTATTGCATCGCCATGTTTCACGTGATCCCAACCGGATTAATAATTATTCCCCAATGAGTTTTTAAATAATTCATTTAATTGCGCATAATTTGAATATCAAGATACGATGCGCGTAATAAGAGTCCACATACGTTTAACCTTGAGCGAAATTGACTCCAATCAGAGAAGAACACAAAACCTTCCGTCAGGAACGAGTATCCCATTATCTAACCGGTTGCACCGAAATCGGAATCCCGGTTCACCTCGAGGAGACAGTGAACCCGGCGCACCGGAATCGCGTTCTACGGCTATCGATCCTGGAATCGGCGATGATCTCGCTAGGAGCCACGGGGATCTCGACACCCGTCAAAACCCCATAAACGATCTGGCTCTCTATCGCTACCAAACCGGAATCCGACCGAGACGAACGATACGATCTTGCGAATCCGTGCGAATGCTAGGATACTGGGCAGTTTGCCGCTTCGAAGGAGGATATGAAGGATGAGAGACGCGAGGGAGGAAGTGCGCGGCATTCAACCAGAAGGAGAGTCGAAGGAGTGCGTGTGTGTTAAAGTTATGAGTCGGCAATCGTTACTTGAGTCTCTTGCCTTTAACTGATAAAAGGAGGAAGGATCAAAAGAGGGATCTATTATCCTACCTGTTTTTCTGATTCAGTTTCCGCTTTAGGTTTCAGAATGGTACTGTCCAAATCTTTCTGGCGTATAGAACCGTCTTCGTACTGCTTGTTTTTGCTTATGTGAATACGGGAATCATAGTTAGATCTACGCTATGGCATAGTTGGCTATTGACGATAGGCTACCATCCGTCAGCTAGTGGCAGAACATTCTTCAATGGGTTTTGCATAGTAATATTCACACTGTCCATCACTATTGCGTTTAACGACCGTTTGATATCCGATGAAGAATGTTTCGACAAATGGCTGACGGACAGTAGCCTATGACTAGCTATAATAGGTAGGTAGCATGAGTCTAGCTTTCAAGGAAGACAAAGTCTTTAAACTTTGTGAGTTCCCATTCGTTAAAAGAACTGTTACATCTCTTTATTACCGGTTTCGCATCACTCGAAATTATTATTATAAATAAACTTTAAATAGCATACATAAGACTCTGGTACTAGAAGGTACGATTAAGGAAGACATTAGGTAGCCGGGAGATTAGAAGACTAGAACTAGGACATGGATCAGTAATCGATTGACTTAATAACACTAGCAACTTTAATCACAGGAAGTCATAATGTTTCTCCACTGATTAACTCCTTCAAACACGACTCTGCTCTCGCCCAAAAAGGTGTTTCGACGCAAATCCCAGTTCCGGTCCGAAGATGGCGTAATGGTAGGCACAATTTCGAAAGTCGAAGTTCACGGAAACTGGCCGGGTTACGAGGGTTCTGCGAACCAGCGTGGTTTAAATGGTAATCGAACTAATTTAATATTCCCCGCACCGTTGAAAAACACATCAAGTTGCCGGAGTACCGTTCGACGAGGAAATCTTTAACGACGCATAATGAGAATAATCACAGGGTTGGGCGGTTTACCTTTTGCCTCCTTGAAACTCGAAGCTTTCCCGAATCTCGGATGCTGAATACTGGCTCGCCCTGAGTTGGTACTTTAGGTACAAATTTATTCGTTAATTTGCGAGACTGTCTCGAACTTTCTGTTTTGGTGGTCCAGGGTTTCATTTTCCAGAATTGAACATCATCATCCAACATAGTCGTCATCACTATCCAAATTAGTCTTTTTCAGGAAACTATTTCGGAGTTTTTACAAGTTTTTACAATATTTATTACGTATTATCTCAATGGCAACTCGCCACTAAGCAATTCTAAGCACCCAATGGTAATAAAGATCGTAATAGCCCTTGCACCACGACCTGAGCGCCGCGAACCTCCACGCGCCTGAACTTTCAACATCAAAAGTACTTGTCGACCATTCATTTCTCCGGCTATGTTTGCAATACACGGAATACAATTGCCAGAGTGCGCCGGTTCACACCGAATCGTTTAAGAACACCCAGTAGAGGGAATAAAGGGGGTAGGGAGAAGAAAGGCGAAGGGAGAGAGCGTGGTTTTCAGACTCGTGATGTCCCGAGGCTACCGCGGACTCGCTCGGATAGCCCCGACGCTAAACACGCCCATACCGGTCACCAGCGAACTTCTACCCAACAGAATTATTCGCTGAATTTATTTACTCCCTCGTGACCCCGAGAGAACTAGCTACGAAGGGCCGCCAGTTACACGGGAACCGGTCGAACGTATCGGCCGAGCTCTCGAAATTGATACGCCGCTCGCGGGGAAACATGGATTTTCGTGATGAACGCGATCCCGCAATATTTCTCGCGGTCCCTCCGCGCGCTGTATCTCCTCGATTCCCGCCCTTGGGAACTGATTACGAGTTGCCGAGGAGGAAGTTCAAACGAGAAATGTTATTAAATTTTTTAGGATCTTTTACTTTGAGTTTTTTTGGGGTGATTTTTCTTTCAAATCTTTGCATGAAGAGGTCGTTATTTAACCCTTGCATTTAGGGATTTATGATTCTTAGCACAAGGAACTGAAAAATAAAAATTTCCTTTGAAACTTCTTATCCTATATGTATAACAATTCCAGATTCCAAAGTTTAAAGGCAAAAACAATGTCTCCAATATAAAATGACTTCCGAAAATTCTTAAAATTCTCCGTCACACTATAGTTGATGACACACCGTATAGACGATGGAAAATTGAAGCTGGATCTCGCGTTCTATGCGTAAACGACACTTAACAAATTATCGAACAAGGGACGTTATCGACTCTTCAGAGGCGAAGTAAAATAAGACCCAATCGACAGAGTGGCAAAGGGGAAAAGGGGGACCATCGAGGGGCATGCAAATATTCGTGGACCAATTAAAGTTATGAAGTCGAATCTCGGCCAGTCGGGAAGAGCCACTACGGTGGCTCGTTAAAATTATTGAACATACGTCACAAAGGGCCCACCGACCTTTTTTCCCTAGGAGGCCGAGGAATCCGAGGAAGGGACCGTTCCCATCGCGATCAGTTCGCTCCTTTTTGGTCCCCTGGATACCGCGCATCGATTTCTCGAAGCGACAGGAAGGAAAAGAGAGATCGAAGGTGTTTCGAAAGTTCGCCGTCAACGCGTCGCGATAAAATGACCGTTTTGCGCGTTTTACAGTCTTGGTTTGTGAACGAAATTGTTTGCTTTTTGCGAAATTCGTCTCTTGCATCATAAAAAGACAATTTTGTACGATATAAAAGTGCTGAATGTCTTGAGATATAAGAATAATGAGCGGTAGTTAAATTTGGTCTCCTTGTTATCAGTGTTTAAGATGATCTGATTTTTTAATTAATAGCCATGGTGGTAATTGCAAAAATTCACAGAACTTCGGTCGAAAAATTTTTTAACTACGGTTTCATCGCAACTTGTAAAAAATCACTAGGTTTTGAAACCTTAGATTCGTCTCAAAACATTCATTTAAAAATTAGTGATAGTTGTGAAGTATTTATTCAAAAGACGAAAACATTCTCAAACTTACAATATCCAACGCATAAGTACAGAAATTCTAGTTGTAATTCTAATTGTAATTAAATTAATATGAAATTACTAAATACCATAAAAAAAATAATAATTATCAACGTGACTGCGTGTCAAAATATTTTTTCTATGGACTCTTTTTTCAGTTTTTTATTCAGTTTCCCCAAACCCACTTTTTTGGAACATAAATCCTCCCTGAACGATATTTATTCATTTATACCTATCTCCCCTCTAGCAAGAAACGTTTATCTCATTCATCATGAATCAGACGCGAATTAACAACATCGGGGCGTATTAATGGACTACCATAGAATAGTGCACACGATGATCCTCTAACGTGGAATCATAATAGCGCATATTTCGGACGGTAAACTATGACTTTTTTTCGCGAGTTTCATTGTAATGCTAATTCCAGCCCGCACGAAATGCATTTTCTTCGAACAGCTGTCAGATGATCGGCCGAATACGCTGAATGGTTACTTCGGGTCAACCGGGCCCTATAAAAAAGGGAAGGAAGAGAGAGTCCGTCGAATGAAAGGAAACGACCAACTGTCGAAGATCCCACCAGCATGGAAAATTACAATTTGGTCGCCCTGTTTGACCATACACGATCCATTGAATCCGCAGACAGGATATTTCGTGCAAAATGAGAGAAAAGAAAAAAATAGTGCGATGAAAAAAGAATTTCTCAAGTTTGTTGTATATTTACATTTACACTGTTTACAATCACCTATTGCAAGCCTATAATTTTCTTGTTACAAAGTATCTTTCGTTTCAATATTTAAATTTCAAGAATCCAAAAAGCCAATAAATTATTCCAAATTTGATTTAATTGGATAATGGTCCCAATTAATGAGCCTGTACCTATTAGCGTGCCTCTACACTTAAATAAATTGTACATTTTTTAAAATAAAGTCAAAGTATTAAACTTAATGAAAAAAAATATTTTTCTTTCATTTCTAAAAGGATTCCTTTTTTATAACTTATTTAAATGTAAGGGCACACTAATAGGTTCAAGCTCACTAATAGGGACCAGTACCCTAGATTTCAAAATATCAAGACTGAAGTTAATTCGAAACTTTACATTTCATTCAGTTTTTAAGTATTAACTTATAAAAACGTTTAGAACAAAAGTTTCTATACTTTTCTACTTATCAAGATATTAACTAATTATCTTAATTCCATGAGATCAATGTGAATCGCTTCGAAAGTCGTTATTCAGGACATCGCGACGATCGCTTGGAAACTAGAAAATAGGAGTTCGGTTGGTAAACGATAGTTCTCGAGTTGGAAGGATCGAGCGATCGTTCGCGGGGTACCGAGACTCGAAGGTGCTCGTTTCGCAGTCCAGCTATCGCGGATCGTGCGCCCCCAGGGTGTCATGATAATTTTGCAGAGACAATGGGCCACTTTCTTGCCCGCTGCCCCCTTCGGAATCGAGGATTATTACACGTTGCTTCGATCGCAACGATCACGAATTAAATTTGAATCCCGGCCATGATTACCTCCCTCCGTTCCGTGCTTCTCGCGTTTTTTCCCTTCCATAATTCGGCTTCTATACCTCGCAATCGGTCCATGAATTCCTGTCAGAATACTTATCCATTAAATATTTATCAAAGTTTAACGAAAAAAAGAGAGATATTGAGAATCTCGTTACATGCGAATGAAAAACAATCGTCAACAAATAAAAAAAAAATAGATCTTATTATAATTTCCTCTTAAAAATGTATTAAATTTTGTTTAAAACCTCTTTGAAATGTATTAGAATTAAGCATAGAATTACTTAAAGACTTTTAAATATTTTCACAAACTTTTCAAGATTAAGAAATCGCATCCCAGAGTTTCACAAACCCAGAGGAAAGAACTTTTAGCACCCACGCATAAACTCGATTTTTCCCTCCATCAACGGATCTCCCCCACAGCAAACTTGATCCTCATTTAACGATTGCCCCTAATGCGCCAAGAGCTTTCATCAGCGATAATCCTCCAGCTTGCCCATCCAAAGCCCATAACACGTAAGTGGAAATATTCCTGCTGCAATCGAACAAGAAGACTAGAATCGATCCAATATTAACAGAAGATTCTCGCGATCGTTGGAGACGAAGATCTGCCGGATCATGTGCCAGCGCGATACGCGATATGAATATCGATGGGCGCGCTATTCCCACGACGCGAACGGGAATCGTCGATATAAGGACGATATAACCCGAACGGGGGAAAAGGCAGACGCAGCAAAAGTCCGGCTAACGAACGCCGGGCCCGGGGTGTATTTGCGCTAATGAGAAGAAGTGCTACCCATCGGGCCTGGTTCGTGGAAAAAAAACCGGCCCCTCATTACCTTCGGACTAATTACCTTTTACGTTTCGCTCGCCTCCACCTCATTTGCTCGTCAACTTTGTCGGTTCGCTCCCTTTTCCGAGCTTCCTCGCCCTCGTTCCTTTTTTCACGCCGATCGTTCTCGCGCATAATTCTCTCGCGGCAAGAAATCGATAGGCAATTAATTGATTCGTCGCGCGATCACGATCTCGGCTCCGAGGTACTCGCGAAATTGGGTGAAACTGCCGTTCGAGTCAACGAAACGAGTTCTGGACGAGTCCGATCACTTGGTTTCGGTCTTTAAACCAAATTTATCGAAGCAGCGATATGGGGATGAAGTATTTTAGTGATACTTGCCGAGGTCCCATTAGAAAAAGGCGTGCGCAGCTGTGAAAACCACCTGAAAAAATCGATTTTTACGAGCAGACTCATCCTGAAGTACCAAGCACACATTGACAGAGTATCTTATACATTTCAGGACGAGTCTGCTCGTAAAAATCGACTTTTTCAAGTGGTTTTAATGGGACCCCGACTTTAGGTGCTTGTTCTTTTGAAGTTAGTATGTAGTTTTGGATTTGCATACCAGGTTAGAGTCTTTATATTCATAAAATTAGTGTAGATAAGTTCGTTTGGACAATTGCTTAGCCACCTAAATAACGGTTAATAGTCAAGAAAAGGGAAATTAAATAATTCACAATGAATCACTCACAGATCTATTTAGAAAAGACTATAATAGCAACTGGTCCAAAACCTATATTCTTTCCTTTTTGAACTACACAATAATAAGCCATGAAAGCTAGAAATAATATAGAATAGCAAAAGAGAAACATAGCAATTCTGATGATGACTTCAATATAGGATATATGGACCTATTTCGTCCATAAGAATGAGGATAGGTATCCACAATAATGAGCTACAAATATGAAAGCTCCACTATCCTTTGAACGATCTAGTATTCAAATAAACTCATGCAATTAACAATAGATGAAACTGGACTAAAAGAATAGCAAGAATAGCTAAGCCAAGATGAACTCAGACAGCTAAGATGATGAAGCTAAGAAAAAAAAGACGAGCCAAGACACTTCCTAGCTCTGACTACAAAATGAATTTCTATACAGCTCAACCTTATCACTCACTCAGGCACACAATGAGACAAGGCTTCAGCCAATACACCCTTCCTCGGTGCAATGTGATCACCAGAATCTATTCCAAACTTGCCAGCCTAACTCAGGTCACCGACCCCAGAGTACCCAAGACAGAGCGTGAACCTGAAAGGTTCGATCAGCATCGGCAATCGAATGTAGACTAACTAAAAAGGCCCAGTCGTTGTCAGAAAGAATTTCATCCGGATCAGCCGGCTGTGCAACCCTTTCATCAGGATCTAGTCCGCGACGCGGCGTCGTGAGTCTCACGGTTACTCGATCGCAGAGAGATTAGTCACGACTTAGGGAACGAAAGTAAATCAGGCCCTCGCCCGTTGACACGTTTAGCCAGGTCCAGGATTCTCGTGGGGTTGCTGGTTGATGCCCTCTCTCTCTCTTTCCCTCTCTATGCCCCTTCCTACGTGGCCGCTGACGATGATGGCGATGCCGATAGCGATGCTTATGCCGGCGGTAATGGTGATCTCGGCCGGTTGCCAGTGTGCGACCGCGGCGGTGGTGGTTCCTCGCGTTGCCCCCGTGATAAATCACCGACTTCTACCGTCGTCACAATCCCGCGGCCATTAATCTCGATAATTGAATCAATATCTGTGATATCTCCTTGTGTATCCGGGCCGGCCTCATGGTAATTAGCCGTCTCCGTCATAAATCATGCCCTACGGGGGTCAGAGTGCCGCTCCTACGGGGGGAAAGGGAGAGAGTCTTCCTCTTTGGAGCCGCGAGTGTAACCACAGTGGTGGCATCACACGCCCAAAGACTTATTCCACGGTATTCCATAAATTGTACGGTTTACGGCGGGGCCCGCACTCGCGAACGCCGTAAACAGGGAGGCGTACGCTATGGGGCCCCCTGACCCTGGGACCACAGGCCGCGAAAGTGTAGCGTGGTTTCTTTTACCCGGGTCCATCTCGAAGCTTGGTTCACAGTGTCTTGCCGAAGGAAAGAGGGATTTGGGAGGGTTTAATGGAAAGATATTTTACTTTCAGCCATGGTTCAAGCTTTGGGTAGGTGCGTGAAACCTTACTGACTAGTTGAGAGATTCTTAGATTGCGTTCCAGTTTTTGTATTTCTCTTAATTTTATTCCTATCAATATAAACGCGTTTTCCACGCCCTGAGTAATCTCAAGAACGTGTAGCTTACAATCCATGTGCTTCCTAATGCCTGTTACACATGAGTTTATAAAAAATAATTCAAAAAAAGTCCTTCTACATTAGCACCTAACATAATTTCTCAAATCCACATGACTTATCAGCTCAAATGATCAGAACACCCCATCTTTAGTCCTCATCTCCGTTCGTTATCCCCTAGAACTATCATCACCCTTAACTAATGCTTCGGAGCTTTCATCCTGCACTTGAACAGACTCGAAGCTTATCCACGTCATCGCTACCTGCAGCGCGGGCAGAGAGTACCGCAGTGATTCATAATAAACCGCTCAATGCCACGTAGGTTCACCGTTTTATCGAGTACGTATAGGCTATCCGCCGACGTCTCGGGCTAGCGTGGGTCACCTCGACTTAATCAACCGATCATTATCACGGGTTTGCGCCATAATGACTGAAAGAGCCGGCGTTGTCCTCCCTTTATCACGAACAACGGTCCGAGGCGTGGTCGTTTGCCAGCTGCGACTTCCATTATTTGTGGAATCGATTAATTAACGGTCATTGGCTAACGATTGACACAATACAAGCGTTCTAGGAGCATGAGTTCCTTGAAAAGTAGGCTTCGTGGAGGATGTTGTCCAGGATGCGGATAGTATTTATGGGTTGCTGAAAGATAAGCGTGAGTAAACAATTTTTCTCAGAAACACTTTTTCAGCAATAGATAAAGAACAATACTTGTTAATACACTTTCACAACAACAATACAGTTTCAATTTGGGACATTTTAGGTGCATATGACTTTAGACTTACAGAACTTTAAATATGAAAGATTCTAGGTGTCCTAGGCTTTAGGAGTCCTAAACTTTAGGGTTTGTAGGCTTCAGAAATTCTAAACATTAGGTGTCCTGTTTTTTAAGTGTTTTCGACTTTAACTGTCCAGGGCTGTAGGTGTCCTAAACTTTAGGTATCCTGAACTTTCGAAGCTCTAGATTTCAGGGATCCTAAACATTCAGTTTCCTAATCATTAAAGGTGCTAAGCTTTAAGTGCCTAAATTTTGGAAGTCTTAAACTCTAGATGTCCTGGACTCAAGGTGTCTTAGACTTTAGCTGTCTAAGACTTTAGGGACCTAGACTTTAGAAGTCCTAACCTATAGGTGTCCTAGACTTCAGAGGTCCAAAATTTTAGATGTTCTAAACTTTAAGTTTTCTAAACTATATTTAGAAGTCTTAAATTTTAAGTAACATGACTTTAGATATTTTAGGCTTCAGTTATCCCAAACTTTGAGTGTCCCAGGTCATAGAAGTCCTAAATTCAAACTGTTTTAGTCTTTAGGAGTCCTAAACTTTAAGTGTTCTGGACTTTAGTTAGTTTAGGCTTCAGCTATCTAAAACCTTATGTACCTCAGACATTAGAAGGCCTAAATTCTAGACTTTAGGAATCCTAATTTTAAGTTTCCTAAATTTAAGATATCTTAAACTAGAATTCATCATAACTTCAGGTACCTTCGACTTTAGAAGTCCTACATCTCAAGTATCCTAGTAAACTTTAAGTGTTTTAAAATGCTGGTGACTTAGTGACTTAGACTTTGAGAAAGTTTCTTTCTCTCCAATTGCGAAAACTCATTTCCTCTAATGTTTCTGCATCAAAATGCACAAATGCTGATACAAGAGACCACCCATAAGTATTTAATCAATCTTCACGATGTTCCTTAAATTCATGAGTCGCAACCTAAGCTCCCCAAGGCAATCGCGATTAAAGCGACTGACATCAAAAGGTCGAGCTTTTAACAGCCCGTACAGCTGTAAACTAGCGGAGGATCGAGTCCAGCGACCGATTTATTGCGCTGACTAATTGACGCGACGAGATACGCGTTTCGCCTGGTCGCATCTTCGCGTCCTTGTTATCCGTTTGTGAAGGAAATCGTTTCCAACCGTGGAAGGATTCTCTTGAAAGCGCATCAGTCCGATCGTGAAACGAGCCGCCGCCTTAATGAGCCAATTATTTAATTGCTCTCCCGCCTCCCTTTCTCTGCCCGCCCCGCTTGACACAAACCTCGTGTTTCTCGAAAAATTCAACGGTCCTCTCGGAAGATTTCTTCGCTTCTTCGTCTCCCCTTCTTTCCCGATATATCTCCATCGGGGCTGCTGAACCGATACAAGGCACCGTAATCGAAATTCCAACGACCCAGCTGTTTTCACGTGGATGCTTGAACAGTCATGGCTTGTTACCAAGAAAATATTGAACATCTTTATTTGTTAATTGTACCGAGAAAAAGCTCGTTTGTTCGAATGTTCGAGATATGTCTCATCCCGTTTTGGAAACGTTTCTCTTAAATTCTCTGATCTATTTCAGCCTTTGCGTGGGGACGTTTCACGTGGAAAATGTTGTTTTTTAATTTCACGTATGTGGTGCAAAGTTATGGAGGAAGATTAACAGGTAATTCTGCGACGATATTTTTGTGTAAATAAGACGGTAGCTTTATTTTATTTCTCTAAATTAAGTATAAGCCCGCAGGCAGGAAAATGTATTCAGTCGTTTTGCTTCTTCTTTTGTAATTAGATTTAGATGTTAATTCTTTGGAAGGACGAACCTTGCGAATATTTATTCAGAAGTCTTCTAAAAATTCTGCGATTAAGCCACACCCCTACTTTGCATAATGGAATCTTAACACTTCTTCGGTTTCTCAAAGTGAATTTTTAAGTATCCAAATGGACCAATCCCAGCATTAGATACACTTTAATCAGGTGTTCAGTATTAAAGTCACTAAAAGAAAAGTGTTCTTTTATATTGTATGAAAAAAAATAATGTTGCAAAATGAAAAAAAAATACCGACTGAATATCTATCAATGATTGAATATACTTCTCAATTTGTAGGTATTTCAAATTTCCGCTAAAATTGTCTACTTAGTCATTCGCTTTCCCCAGCTTTCAAAAATCTTAGAAAGTCGAAAAAATTTTCCGAAAGCATCCTCGAAAGTTCCCGTGTCCGAGATTCGCGCGTCCAAGTCAGAAGCGCTGCTCGTCCGTGGATTAGAAACAGCGCGATGATGCATGGGATCTAGATGAACTCATCAAGGACGCGCTTCGGTAGAATCTCAATTAAGGCTAAATTGCCCCCACGCGGGAAGAAAATAGAGTGCGAACAGGCCTGCATACTGAGATACGTTTGCCAGCTCGCCGAGCCACGAGGAGGATGCGGATGAAGAGGAAGATTCAAGTTCATTCCGCGAATAAGAGTCGTGGACCCCAGGAACGGCATTCCGAACCGTGCTTGATTGGTTTTGGCGATGTTGCGCCTTCTTTCTAGGGGTCAGGTCGGGTCACTGTGCCCTTACGTGACTCTTTCTCTACCTGGGCGTGCTAGACATCTGTATCCCGTGGTACGATCCTTCTCAATGCGAGACCTTGTCCTTTTTTGTTCTTAATTGGGACTCCGGTAAACTGGTTTCGTTCCAAAACTTATTCCGTTATTCAATTGGACAATTGTTTAGTAATTCTGCCTTGAATTGCCTGTGACTTTCTTGCGGGAAAGATAATGCCACAACTCACACAACGTTTTCCGAAGTAGGTTATATTAATCACGAGACGAAATAATTTCTCACCCGGTATCTAAAACCCCACGACTAAATATATTAACAGAAATACTTCTCAAAGTATTTTAAATAGTGATGCACCGACTAGGGTTTTGGCCGACTAGCCAACTAGCCGATTAATCGACCTCCAAGAAGCCGACTAGTCGGCCGATTAGTCGGCTATGCCGATCATTTTCGTACACTGCGCCACTATAAAATGAGGCAAATCACTTCGTTCATTTTCATTATCTTTCGTCCGTTTTCGGACTCTTCTTCATGCGGAGAGTTCAAAAAATTTAATTATCATACTTTACTCACCTTTATTACAAAAAAGATTCAAAATTTATTATTGTTTAATATTGTTCAAAAAGGAAATTGTTACATTTATTTTATTATTTTATTGCATTCTGTTTTTTGTTTTAAAGCGTTTTTTATTTCGATAAAATAAAAAAAATAATAACCAAAGTTCGTAATAGTCAACTGGTATATTTTTAGTTGGTTTAAATAAATAATAATTACTATTTTTAATGTTTTATATAATAATTATAATTATGTTACATACAGATATGTGTAAGTATGATAAATAAGTAAATATAAGTACAATAGACAAAAAACATTTTTTTCTTTCTGTGATATCACGATATTATTGCTACTAAAATTCAAGGCCGATCAATCGGCCTTTTTTGCCGACTAGTCGGCAACTACAAAACTAGCCGAATAGTCGGCTTAACCGACTAGTCGGCCATTAGTCGGTACATCTCTAATTTTAAACCATAAATTCTTCCTTCCCAAGGTTCAGAACCACCCTTTCCCGCCTCTCTCGCGAAGAATCAATCTCCCTACTCATGTTTACGAATACCTTTCGCAGTGCCGATTATCAGAGGCAACACCTGAGACTGTTCCACCCGCAATTTTATTGACGTCCGCGCGGTTGGACGCAGGCTCGTAAAACGCGGGTCACCGAGGGGCCACCGACTGAAACGCCATCGGTAAAGGACCCCTCGAACGCCGGACCCCGATATCTTTAATGGAAAGCGATGTGCCCTCGGACAAGGAGGCCCCTGAAAAAAGGGATTCTCGCGTTCCTCGTTGCATCTGATACTCGGTATCTCACGGGAGACCATCTCGCTCGATAAATCCAGTGGATTCTTTTTATCGGCGAATAATCGTAAAGGGCTTAACGGTGCATCGCACCACGTGCGAAACAATCCAGATACTTTCACGCCTTCTCGCGTCTTCGTCCGCGGCTGGGGGAAGTTGCGACGGCGGTCCTTGTCGCGATGAAAGTCACCGTTCACTTGGCTGTTTCGCCGAGGCGTTGTTCTAGTTACGATTCGGTTAAAAATTTCTGCTGCTTCCGGCAAGACGAGGTGGAAAGTGGACAATGCCGTTTACAAACGACTGGGTTGGGTTTGAGGTGGTGCAACTATATTCCGGTTTAGGATTTACGAGGGTTCGGTGAAACAAGGTTGCTTTGACCTTTAGTTTCTGGTACTCTGATTATTCTCACTCTAGATAACTGTGAAATAAAATGAATTGTAACCTACGGAAATTGTTCTGCTGCAAATGTAATGAATGTTATACCACCAAAGATTAATTAATCTTCCAAGCTCTCCAATTCCGATTCCAATTTTCAAATTACCGTCAAACTGCTCGTCTTCCGCGTCACGCTGAATCACAATCAAAGACTTAATTTCAAGCGTATTGCAATGACAAAAGCGGGAACAGAATTATGTTGTCATCGAGATTATGAGATTTTTAGCCTCAGGAATTGAAGGATCTCCGAGTCATAAAACTTGTATGATTGCAAGTACCAACCGTGGAGGTGTTAATTGGTAGGTGGATGGGGCGTCATTAACTCAGCTAATTAATCAATTGAATCAGAAAGCAACACGATTTCACCGGTCAGCGGGGACCGTAAATGACACCTCGTGATGCATGGAAGGTCGCAATAAGCAACCCATAATTCACAACCGATGGAGAAAGGGTTAGAGGATGGGCGGAGCCCCGCGTCTGTAATTATTCCCCGTAGAATGGAATAGAATTATACCGCGTGTAGCTAAATGGTCCTGATAGCTGGGTATCGGTTCGTTAATGTAGCTAATTATTCCTTGTTTCCATTTCATGAAATCGCTTTTGTTGGAATTCGTTTTCCAATCTGAACAAGAAGCATTTTTCAATCCCTAATTTGACGGTTCTCGTTGAAATCCTGAAGGACATTTATTGCATAAAAATTAACTCCTAAAGAAGAATTTAATTCGCGGAATTTTTATCGATCTCAAGTGCCTAATTAAGCATTAAGAACATGAACACTAAAGCCACTTAGAATTGCAAAATTTTTGAAACACGTAAAAATTGAGAATCTTTAATATCAGTTCGACCTTTGACGAGATTCCATGGCTAGGATCAGCATTCTGAATTAAGCAAGAATCTCCATTTTGTACATGCAGGAGTTGGCTCACGAGATTCCCATCACCTGTTAATGCTGAGCCTAATTTGCATCAGTGTCTCTGTAACCTAACGCTGCCTGGCAACCATAGTGCCTACTTGATTAAGTCGTAGAATGTGGATGTCCCACGTTAACGACATATACTGTCGCGTTAATGGCTCTTAAGGTAGCTTTTAGAATATTCAACTTTCACGTTGATGTTGCTGACGCGGTGACTTACACGGTTCATAAAAGACTCTAACGAAGAGTAACAAGCAGGTTTAGAAACAGATTGGTTTATTTCTTCCTCCGCAAATGTATTTACATGGTCTGATTGGAAATGGAAAGTCTTGTTCTCTAAGCCTTATGAGAAACATTGCTTGGTTGAATTTAGTTTCTAAACAGATTAGATGTTATTCGATTATTTGTGCTACTTGTCCAAGCAGAAAGTTGAAAGGAATCGTTAGTTTGATCACTCAGCTGTTAAATATCGTTTGAACTCTTTCCTCAAATACTTGTTATGTGCAAAATGAACGAAATGCTTATCAAGACCAATGCACCAACAATGACTCGGTTTCCGAAAGATTATTTCTGTTTCTCGAGTATATTGACTACTAAAAAATAGAAGTAAAAACAATAAAGTTTAAGGCTCAGTCTTTCTAGGGTTAACTACGGATCTCCAGAGTCGATCAGCAAGCTCTCAACAATACCACCAAAGCTTGCGTGACACCAAACAGACTCCCGACTCTCTTGATCCTGGTATCCGCACCCTTCTCCTCGATCCAGAAGAATCCAATCGACGAAACGCGTTGCTATTTTCACGGTCCGCTACCTAATCACCGCTACAGCGACCGGGACAGCGCACACCCTCTTCACGATCCTCCTGGACGCGTTTGCGGTACCCTCCGGGGCCAGCTGGCGTCACGTACCCGAGAACGAAACCGTCCGTCGGAGTCCGATTTCAAGACAGTTAACTTAATTATCGAGCGGCCGCGCATGACGCGGGCAACCGATGGAATCTAGCCATCGGTGGACGGTTCCGCCGCGGTCAGAATGACGGAGGCCCGTGGGGCGAGCGAAGATAGGCAGGACGAGATAAGGCAGGATAACAGATACGTGTTGCGCGCGGAGGAATCGACCGAGGTAGGTCGCAGTCGGGCGTGTTCATGTCCGACGCGACCTTCGCCCTCTCCTATGAGGCTGGTGCTGTTGCTCACTCGGACTGGATCCGCGGTACCGCTATCCATGCCTCTTGATACCCCGACCGCCCGTATAAAATGGCATTGGTACCCTACATACCGCCACGGAACGGCCACTGCCTTTCAGGGTCCAATGGACAACGCGTTGCCTCGTGAGAGCTCGATACTCCCGGCCAGAAGGAAACGGGACCCGGGGATTAGACCCCGTGTAATCCTGATGGAGTCCGTTCTGCTTGAGCTATGTCTCGGGGCTTGCGTTGCTGATTTGGAATTTGGTATGCGGTGAGGATGTACGTGACATACGTCACATTTTGTACGTGAAAACCATTATTTATTTATTTATTTATTTATTTATTTATTTATTTATTTACGGGCAAAACCCTTTGGTACAAAAATTACAAAAGAAAAGAAAAATATAAAGTAAAAACTCATAATACATGTAGATCCTAAATTAACTCTTTTATGCATATCTATACATATATGCATTTTATATAATATTTATGATTCATACATAGATCATAAGGGACTATAAGTCCCAAATATATAATTACTAGGGGTGTGCGGGTACCCGAAATTACGGGATCGGGTCGGGTCGGGAATTTTTTTCGGGTTCGGGTCGGGATCCCGAAAGTTTGTCGACACATAAATATATTCGGGTACCCGTCATTTCGGGACCCGATTTCCGATTCGGGACCAGATTTTAATTTGGGACCCAATTTTCAATTCGGGACCAGATTTTCGATACACGCCATATTACATAATTTTCTCCTCAGTTACAAATTCTTTCATCTGATTTCATAGAAAAATTACATTTTAACAGTTTAAGTAGAAAACCAGAATGAAAAGTTATGTACTGAATTAAGTGCCAAGTCCCGATTTAAAAATCGTGTCCCGAATCGAAAGTCGATTCCCGAATTGAAAATCGGGTCCCGAATTGAAATCGGGTCCCGAAATGACGGGAAACGAAACAAAAAAATATTGTTCTGTTAAATTCTATTTAATTTATTTACGGTTGCGGTATCCACCTAGATTAGTTCAAAGTCGTATAACTTGAAAATAAGAGATCCTAGAAAAGAAACCTTTTATATTCGTGCATGGTAAACAACCCTCTATTACTTAAGTAAATTATTTTATTTTTTTTTTTAACCAAAAAATTGACTTTTGGCCAGTGAAATCGGTTTTCTTCCCACTGTGCGCCGTGGAATCGACGGAGTGCGGAAACCTTCGATCCTCCGTTTCTCGCCGCGGCTACCTGAATTCCCTGTACCGCTACTTCTTGATCGCTGCGTCGCCGTCAGGAGTACGTGAAGTTAAATTAGTAGTCGGTCGAGTAGGACAGAGTCCTCCGTCGATTCGATCGCAACGCCGACGATAACCCTTCGCGTAATTTCCTTGACCCTCGTCGCGACGTTATGCAAATTGCTGGCGCGGATAAGCACGATGGACGGGATCGTGCGGTATCAGGCTACTTGCCAGGATCAAACGACGATCTCGTTGACTATGATCGTGGAATGGGGACTCGTTAAGGACCCCTCGATCATCTTCCCGCGGATTTGACTCTCTCATCAGCCGAGGAGGAGCCGCGCGATCCTCCTGGCCCGTCCTCTGATGACCTGTTACGCAAAAACGTCTTCCGCGGTGGTCTCTTTGCTTTCTTTGTCGCGTAATTCCCTTCTTGTGCGGATTTCGAGGCAGATTACGTGGGACTGAGAAGGAAGTCGAGGGGAATTAGGGGAAAGGATGTGAACGTTATTAGAGAAGATTTTAATCGTCTCACTGGGAATTCGGTGCCTTGGGAATCGACGTTTTGCGAGATTAAATGTGCCCATAATTATGAAAGTGGTCTAAGTCATATTGAAAAAAATTAAAAATTACATTGAATAAATTTAGTTTAAAATAATGTGGTGTGAAATAACTGATAAACTCATTTTTTTTAAATTTTGACTTAGACCACTTTCATAATTATGGGCACAAATATAAGAAATTTGTTTGACCTTCTTAAGATTTTGATGGTAAACTGCAAGGCAATTTAAAACGTTTTTTAAGTAATTGATGACAAAGATAAATCGAGCAACTGTATTCTTTAAAATGTTAATAGGAACTTCTGTCTATAAATATACCAAACATTTACTAGCATTATTATAAAATTCATATTGGATTATGGCAATTGTAGAATATTAATTTCAAAAACTTTTTCTTCTTTTAGAAGGATGTATTTATTGTACGAATGATCGTTACAAATCGAAGTACATACTACAGAACATCAATAACATTAATACTAATTCACATCCTAGTATCAAACAATTCAGATCATTATTAAACTCCTTTAGCAAGACTTTTAATGACCACGTACCTCTTCAGTATATCTCATTCTGTTCTTAATATTGAAACAATAATTTATCCTGCAGTTTCTCCATACAGTTACAAGTATAATCACTTTAATTACAATTACTTGCAATTATCGTTATCCAAAGCAGAAAGTGCTCCAGAAATTTCCTAAAATTACAGTATCATTTCGTAAAAGTGTACCTGTCCTAAAAAGACCGTAATGAAACCATGGTTCTCATACTTTCACTCTCGCTTCCACCTTATTATAGTACAGTTTCGGCATCACAAAAAGGATACTGTTTTTCATCGTCCGCAGGATTCTTATCTTTTTGTCCTCCCTTCTCTGCTTAAGGTGAGAAAACGATCACGAAGAGACGCAATTAATCCCATCGCAGAGTATTTCCAACCATGGAAAACAAAGTTTGCTCGGTGGTACAGTGCCTCGGCTAAATGCCAAGGACGGCTTAAGTTTCTCCTACATTTCACATAGCTTCCTGTTCTCTGTCCGAGAACAACGAAATGTCACGTTTCCTAAGCCGAGTCTTCCACTTTGAATGAAGACACGTTCTACTTTATCTAATTTTCGAATGTCTAACGAATTCGTTTCATTTTTTGTTACAGGTAAGTCTCGTTTGTACCATAGAAATTGGATTTGTCACTTCTTCAGCAAGGTCAGCTATTTATTCAGATTAAATGGTTTACTTCAATTATGTTGAAAGTATCGGGTAACCAAATGATTTCGTACGAACTTAATTCGATCGAAACCATGGAAATTACTAAATAACTGAAACTCAGGTTTGTTTTTTATTTGAGTCGTTTTCGGATTTAGTATCTTTGTCCGATTTTTTTTTATTTTTAATCCGCGAACGCAAATATCTTTAGAGTTTTAATAGGTAAATTTGTAGAGCTTTAATCGACTAAAATTAATAAATAAAAAAAATAAAATATATTATAATTAGACTGCGGATTTTATGCATTTATATCACTACCAGATATGTAAAGAATCTACAGTATTGTTTATATATTCGAAAATATACAAAATATCAAAAATATAATTTAAGTTAGAATATTTAGAAAATTAAACATGCTGTTATTTAAGCTCTAATTGTTTATTTGTGCTTGTAAAAATTTTATTTTGCATAAACATTCGCAGGCTAATTATAATAAATGCATTCATGTAGGATACAGTTAAGTTTGTTTAAGCAGGTAATGCGATTACTAGACTGCGGAACTTTATGCAAATTCGTATTTTTATAGACACACAACAGCAACTGAATATTAAATAAATTTGTGTTTTATTTTCTAAATATTATAAAATGTAACATATTTTTGATATTTTATTCTATTTTTATATCTGTAGGCATCCTTACAGGTTTTTGTAATTTTAAAATAGCCATAAATGCATAAACTTCCGCAGTCTAGTGATTACCTAGATGAATTTATTCGGTTACCTAATATTTTTAATGCACCATAGAATTATTTTTACAAAATTATGATCATTGACAGCGCCGTTAGAAACCCGAGGAATAATCATTATGCGTTGATAAAGAACTGAGGAATCGTTGTATGTTCAGCCTTCTAGCACTGAAAATTCATCTTCGGAATACAGTTTCGCTAAAATCGAACAATTTTCTGCCAGCGTGTAGCGCTTATCTCGAAGTCCGTCTGTCAATCGTCAGGATGTTCGCGCGAATAACGTAGGCAGCATCGTTAACTTCGCGCTGACCCGGGAGTACACGCCCAGTGCAGCGGTTATTGCATCCGATAGAGGCGTCATTTTCATTCTGTCGAGCCATCATAGAATCGTCAAAAATGAAATTGCGTTCGATCACCTTTGTACCTGCGCGTAGCTTATAAAACATAACGTCACAGAATTGAATTAAATGACTTTAACAAATGAACTTAAATGACTTGAACAAATTTTAAGTTTACATGTGGTCCCTAAGAATTGATAAGAAATTGAACTATAGTATTTAATTGTGAGCAAGTAAAAAGTTTTTAATTTCAAAAGATACTTCATCTTGTTTTACAAGCAAGTTACAGTATAATTAGAAACATATTTCATGCAATATTCGCATCCTAGTACTTCACCTCAATTTTTTTCGCCTTTCATTGTTTTTACTTAATAATTTAAGCAATATGGTTTTACATATTATATAAATATCGACTTCCCTGTACAAAATAGCGTTTGAATTTGTACATTTCATGTATCTATTTTAAAGCTATAATCATTTGAAGTCAGCGTGTTCCAATTTGTCCTTCGATGCACTGCTAACTTCATCTACATTTTTCACAACTTTCTCATCAGATTTGCCATAAATAATTATACTTTCAAAACTCCTTGAGATCTATACAGGATGTAACAAAAATGTTGCAGTTCCTTCAAAGGGATAATTCCCGAGTTGATTTTAAACAACTTTTTCCTTAGCGAAAATATTAGGTGTGGCTTTGTTAACGAGTAATCAACGAAAAACATTGACCAATAGCAGAGCGAGTACAGCGGATCAATAATGACGCGGACGATGACGGACCAATACTACTCTCAGCTAGAGCGCGCGTTGAAATTCGTCCACTGTATTCGTGCTCTGATTGGTCGGGGGTTTTCGTTAATATCTCGTCAATAAAGCTCCATATAACATTTTCGCTAAGGAAAAAGTTGTTTGAAATTAAATCAGGAATCATAAAAAAAAAATCAAAAAACATTTTTGTTACACCCTGTATAATGATCTCCTTTCAAACGTTTAGGTGCCTAAAAGGTTATAATTTTTCATTATTCTTCATCGTCGAATAGAAGAATTAGTATTTAAAAAAATTCTGCAATCTTGATTCGGCTTTATTAAAAACCGATCAGCTTCCTGCATTTGCATCAGAAAGTCGTAAAATTGTCGAACACATGTTGCCAGGATGAGTCGCAGTGAAGGTACAGATTACTCTGGTAATTAACCTTCCTGGCTACGTCCCCGCGCAGTCCATATATTCGTTAAAAAAAAAAAAGTTTCATTCAAACCGATGACATCAATTTAATAACATCTTCTCGTTGCACTTGCACGTAATCGATTATAAAACCGGTTCCCTATCGAGTTACCGAAATAGCCCCATAAATTAGAAACGAGTTACAAACGGCGAACGCGGCGGAGAAAAAAAAAAGCACCGTCAATCGGTCCAGCAAAATCGAAGGGGTACGTGCTCGAAACGCCCGTCGTTTAAATGCAAAAGTCACGTCGAAGGTCTCCCGTTTCCACGTTTTTTGCGTAACCTCGACGCTGACAAAAATTAGTCACCGCCCAAATGTTGAAGTCTCCATACGCTCGTTCGTTTCGCGCGCGTACAGAACTCTGCTTCTTCGTTTCACTTTTTTTTTTTATCCGTCGCGGCAATCCCGGGCATGAAAAAGTGGAACGGTCGGACGAATGTCTTCATAATCGATCGAACGATCGACGAGGGAGTCCGATCGATTCGTTTGTGTCAGTAGTTATGAAAGTGGTGAGTAAACAGATCAGAGTAGATCAGAAAAAAATTGAATTTCACTTTTTACTTCGCGTTACGCTGAGATAAATTATAATAAGTAGACAGCGGATCTTTATGCAAATGCATATTTTGATAGAAAATAAATAATGTAATCGGACCTCGACAGAAATTTGTTTTGTGATTAGAGGATTCTAAAAATATATTTTTTATTTAAAATTTTTGCATAATGCATATGCTTTGCATATTTTTGTTTAACAACATATGCATTTATTGTGCTTATATGGAATATCTATCTTTCAAATTTATTTCGTCTATTAGTAAATTCTTATATTATAACTTTATGAATCATAAAAAAGAAACCATGTGTTTGTACTCGTTGTAGTTTGTGTTTCGAATTCAAATTTAGTTCGTTCGTCGCAGCCAACAGGATTTGAGTGAAATAGTGAAAAGTGACAAACAATAAATGTACTTTTGAATAATATAATAATACATATTTCTATATAACAGTGTAGTATAATATAGCGTAATGATATAATAGTATAGTACACAGTATAACAAAAGTTTTTTTTTTTTGTTTTTTAATAATTCCTTTGTACTTTACAATTTGTTCAGAAGGGACATTTGGTAAATCTTTGTAGTCATTGGTGCAGTATAACAAAGTAGAATGGTATCTAACAGGACAATTAACTATTTTATCATTTTTTTTTAAATGGCAAAAGTAAGACAACGTAAAGTGTTACTATAAAGCAAATTTTAGTTGAAAATTTTGTTACTGACAAAGGCGCCATCGGTTAACGTCAAATTTAGAAAAGATGCTCCAAATTTATTGTAACACGAATTATAATATGCAAGAATGATTCGAAAAAGTATTGTTAACTATATGTATACGTACATATATGTATATAGAAAATATTGTATAACACAATATATTGTATACAATAAATTATTACACTATATTACTGTATTTGTAGATTTGCATATTTTTAGTGCATAAATGACATATGCCTTTTGCATATTTATAGTACATAAAGATCCGCTGTCTAATAATAAGTATGGTTATTATAGTAAGTGGAACTTCTTTTATTGAAAATCGAAGCGGTTTACTTTTGGACAAAATCAATTATTTTGATTACATGTAATTATCAAACCGGTAGTGGATTAACAGCTGTACATTCCAACGAGTTTTTGTGCAACTTGAAGTGCCTTTCGAATGTCAGAAATGGGAAAATTTTATTGTTAATGGAAGGCAAAAAATGGAATGAAATATTTATGAAAACAAAAATACATTTTAATAGAATTTAAACTCTCTTGTCATAAGTTCTTTTGAATATTTGCTATTGGTTATTAAAATACTTAAATGAAGGTTATATGAGTTGCTTAATTTTATCATTCTCAAAATTCATTCCAAAATTGAAATTCAGATCGAAATGACATCTTTCACCGCCCGTTCCCATAATCGTAGAGTTCCAGCGGCTCGAAATAAAAATTCGTAATGCCACGCGTTTCGCAGACGACGTGGAACTGGTTAATTGAACGCGGATAAATGGTAACCCACTTGACGCGGATCGAATTATGCCCGAGAAAGTTCGCAGCGATAACGCAGTTATAATCGCGCCTTTCTATCGCACTGTTAATTTCCCGCGTCGTTCACAACGATCTCGGGGTGAAATATATTGCTGAATTCGCTTGAGAAATGATTTCTGCCGAGAAACTTGTTGGCCGCGTCGGAGAATTCATACGAGGCGTCTGGAAATAAAATCTACCCATTTCCAGGGAAGAATTTGCTGGAACGCTAGAAAGTATCTTACGGGATTTGCAGATTCCATGCGTTATGATTCTCCATTCCATAAACATTGCATAGTAGCAGAATTTCACTCGAATTGTTAAATGTTTGCAATATTGATTTCAATATTATTGCATTATATTTTATTCGATGGAAATTATAAATATATGGATTACGTCTGCTTGCATAATCGCGAATAATATTGATTTATAGAGTTACGAATCTTACCAATAGGAATATCTAGCGGATTTATAAAAAAAAAAAGAAGTTTATGCATTTTTGGCAATTTTCATTGCGCAAAAACCTGTAAGAATGTGCATTAGGGTGGAACGAAAAAAACAAGTTTTGATTTTTAATTTGTAATAGCGCGGAAAAGTTGCTTTTTGGTGTAGACAAGATAAAAAAAAATTATGAAAAATATTAGAGCACGTCTTGAGGTGCCGCAAGAGCGGTAAAGTTTTATAAAAACACACTTTTTGCAATTTTTTCAAAGATTTTTACATGTCTTGATTATGCAATAAAAAGTTTCAAATAGGCGTTTTATATGTACGAGAAAACTATAAAAAATGATTTATCAAAGTTTATAATTTTTCAATTTTTAAAATTTTTTAAAAAGATTTTGTAGTATAGCAACCAAATTTTTTTTTTTCTTCTTTTTGAACTTAAAAGGCAACTTTTCCCCACTATTACAAAATTAAAAAAAAAATTTCGTCGCACCCTAATGTGCATAGATACAAAAATAGACGAAGTATAAAAAGTAAAATAGATTTTCTAATGCTTAAAAGATATGAGGTACTTTTATTCATTTTTTTTTAAAAGATGTTCAATCATTGAATAAGTCATACTGTAACAGTAAATTTCTTCCCGTTTTCGTTTCGCGGAATCGATCGGCGAGACGCCGCCGAATCTCCGTTATCGAGAACGAATTTATCATGCGCCGAATGAGGTACAAGTATCAGATATCGGATGCACCTGTGACGGAAGAACGTCGCCGGCGCGACGAGCGCAGAAATTCGGGTCTCGGCGGAAAAACTCGGAACGGAAGCGGCCGACATTCGCTTCGCCTCGTTTTTGACCGTCCCGACGGCCGACCTCGTTTCGCCGTCGCGATTATGATGCAAAGGAGCGTGTCAGAACGCAACCGCGGAGCGAGTAAATCAACTCTAACCACCTTTTGCCCTCGATCCGACTTCATAATCGAGAGCTGGACCGAGCCGACGCGTCGGCCAATTATCCGCGACGGACCTCTAGCCCTGTGGCACGGATAAACCCGTCGTTGGTTTAAATTGCGAGCCTCCGCGGCCGTGCCCGCGTTCCCCTCCCGCACGCACGCGCGATCAATTAATTCCGAGCGTCGCGGCTATTTACCGGCCAATCGGCTAAGCACGATATTGAATATTAAACGGGAGGTTAATAACTGCTCACCGACGGATATCGGGAATCAATTAAACGGGAAGCGGTCGCGGGCTGATTTACGGTACGATTTACCGCCGCGCTAAACGCTATTTGCGAGTGGAATACATAAATATCGGCCGCCGCGGATCAGCTTTTTCTTGGGTGCTTCGGGTGCGACGCGGGTTGTTATTAAGGGTAATCGTGCAAAGTTTCGTTAAGGCGCTTGCCAGGGCGGCGGTTAGTTACTGCTTCATTATCGATTCGGTTAATTGTATTACCTTGGATATTCTTTTACGCTCGTCGGGGGACGATAATTGAGTTTTATTCTTGCTTCGATTGATTCGTCAATGTTGCGGACGCCTGAATTATAAGATGAAGCAGAATTATGACGCTCGTGGGATGCGTGGCTCGAAAAACGTGAATGGTGAAGCGGGGAAGGGAAATTGACCATGAATAAAATTTGTTTTAATAATTAATGGTGGAATATTTTTGGAAGTCGCGTAAAATTGATGTGAACGAAAAAAAAATGAACAATTTTAATGACTATGATTCTCTTATTTAGTCTTCCGACTGCAGAATTATGTCAACAGTGTATAGCACAAAGGTAAACTGGATAAAGGCTCATATACTGTTACTTTAAATTATTTTTATATAATCGTGCTATTCACTTATTAAAATTAAAGATTTGAAGATTTCAAGTTGCAGATTTAAAAATTCAGAGTTGTATATCAGAAAATTTCAAATTTGAGTTAAAAATTGTAAAATGATCTCTAAACGTATGACGCTCGAAACTGACAGAGTTGGGTAAAATGTAATCTGATTACAAATCCCAAATTATGATTAAAGTGTAATTGTTCATACAAATATGAGTCATTATCTGTAATCGTTAGTTGTTACTGACTACAATTTGACTGTGTAGTCAATAATGATTAATGATTGCAAAAAATAATGTGTAATTGGGTTAGTAATTACACTTTAATCGCGCTTTGTGATTTGTAATCAGTAGACTGCGGAAGTTTATGCGAATTCATATTTTTATAGACATGCAGCAGCAACCGAATCTTACATGAATGTGTGTTTTATTTTCTAAATATTATAAAAAGTATTATATTTTTTATATTTTATTACATTTTTATACCTGTAGGCATCCTTATAGGTTTTTGTAACTTGAAAATTGCCATAAATGCATAAACTTCTGCAGTCTATAGTAATCAGATTACATTTTGCCTAACTCTGACTGCCTGCAACTGTTGATATTGTACAGCAGTGGTGTCAAACTCATGTATGAATACGGGCCACCAAATTCAGTTTAAGAAAATCCGCGGGCCACAGACAGGAAGAAAAAAAGTCTTTGTCTTTTATTTATAATAGAAAATAACTCATTTAAACTTTACTTTTATTTTTCTTTAATAAATTTACTAGAATTAAAAAAACACATTAAAAGATACTTTAATTTTAGAAATTAAAAGACTTAATATTTTTTACTAGACACTTGACATCTTTTCGCAGATACTATTTTATCGATATCGGGTGTAATTTTTTGGGATAAAGATATTTTTAACATAGATTTTAAGTGTTCATTTGTTAACCTCACCCTGTGTGAAATTTTATTAGTCTTTAAGACAGAAAATAATTGTTCATATAGATATGTACTACCAAACATTGCCAAGATTTTCGCAACAAACATACGCATTTCAATAAAATATTCTGGCAAGTACGAATAAAAATCTGGAATGCCAATTTCATTATATTTTTTCTTTAGCATTGTGTTGCATTGCATTTTTTTGGTAATAAAATTAATTTTAAGTTTTGGGCCGCGGGCCGCACCCTAAGGTCTTGCGGGCCGCGTGTTTGACACCACTGTTGTACAGAATTAAACTGATTTTGTTATATTTAACATAGATTTTAAACATGAAAGTATGACCTTCCCCTACGTTTATTGAAATCTCTTACCATCCCAAATCTTCATCAGGGTTTTCGGGATATCGAAGTGCCTCCGAAAGCTTCCAAACTCGGACCAACCAGCGCGTCGATCGATCCAATCGAGGAAACAGTGGTAACGGTACCCCGAGTACGGGAGTCGCCGTGAAAAGGCCGATTCGTGTTTGATTTGTCGATAGGATCGCGCGGGGGCAGCCAATTATAGTCGGACCAGGGCCGAGGTTCGAGAACACCTCGAACGAAGGCTGGGTGTCAGCGTGGCGGCCGTGTGTTGATTAAACTCGGGATTCCGATCTAATTGGATTAGGCTGCGCCTCGCTCCTTCGTTTTCCATTCGTCATCGTTCCACCGGCCCTCTTCCTTTCCCTTTGTCGTCGTCTTTCCGTTACTCGTTCTCTCCGTTCACGCGCGTTCCGTCCGCATTTCAACCCGAACAGGCTCGGTCGTTTGCCGATTCACGGCCTCTCCTCGCCTTTCAACGCGCGTCAAAGACCGACGCTCCTCAATAGCTACTCGAAACGAAGTGCTCCCGAGACATCGCCAAAGCCCTTCGCGCCTTCGCTTCCTCCTGTTAACGAGAAACGTTGATTTTCATCCACCTGCTGCCGGCCTGTCTCCTTCGCGGTGGATCCGACCGCTTCTGAAAAATCCTGACGCTTTGATGATCTTTCGGAGCGCGAGTCCAACTCTGAACCCTTTTGCGAGTGAAGTGGAAACGCGTCGCTGTGTACTTTCCCATAGTTTATTGTCGACTCGTTGGAATAGCAGTTGGAAAATAATGAATAGGAAATACAGTTGGCAGCTGGAACTATGCAGCAAATTAAATGGAGAAATCATTTTTGAAATCCTATGGCAGAAATAATCCTAAAGCTGATTCGAGATTTTAACATTCGTGTCATAGCAATAGCTAAATTATATAGCAATAGCTATTCGAAACGTCGTTCAAACTAGAGTAGAGCACAAATCAACTGATAATTAAAATTGACTAATCGTCTGATTAATCGTTAATCATAATTAATAATCATTAGTTAAACATTTTTAATTGGTTAGTCACGACTATATAGCATAAATTACTAACAACTCTATTTAATCATTAGTTATTAGTTATGATTAATGATTGGTTATTACTAGACTGCGGATTTTTATGCGAAATCAAATTTTTACTACCATAAATAAAGAATCCAAGCTTGAATAACAGTCATCTGATTTTTAAAATATTGTAACCCGTATTACAATTTTAATATTTTTAATATTTTAACATCAGTTAATAATTTATTGGATTTTCGCATAGTTGATATCGTCATAAATGCATAAAATCCGCTGTCTAGTTATTACATTTGATTAATCATTAGTTACTAGTATGTTTTCTACATATCAGAAATATGACAACATATTTCAGAATCATCAAAATCAGAGTTTAAATATTTACTACTTTATATTAAAGATTTATAAAGTATTGAAATATATTTTTTGTTATCATTCCATGGCTTTTTTAATTTATCATTTTTAGTTATTAGTCATTTAAATTTTGATTACTCATTTAGCCATTAGTTGCGATTAGAGTTACTCACTAGTCAATGTTTATTATTCATGTTTAATAAAAATTTAGTCATTAGTCATTAGTCATACTCAAATATTTATTTAATCATTAGTTGTTAGTCAGTAATCATATTAATGATTACAGTTTGCCCAACTCTGGTTCAAACAATAAAATATTCAACGTGGATGCAAGCAACTTTTACTCACCTTGTGTTTCAAACTTCCAAATATTCATCACCGGTCAGGAGGCACGCAGATGGAGAGCAGATAGTCGTTTCGGTTCACTCGACGCGCTAAAAGAATCAAAACGATTCATCGAGTCGATGATTTGTTGCTGACGGCGCGGACAGGTCTGGTTTGACTCGGACCCTCGAATCTTCCCCCGGCTGTAGTTTGGCGGTTATGAATCATTCGGTCTCCCAGTTCATTTTTGTTTCGCATAATTAGCAATAAAAGTCGTTGCTCCCGAGCGAATTGACGCAGAAGCGCCGAGAGGAATCACGTTCGTCGGCGAAATCAGGATTTCGAGATGAAATCGATTCGGATTCGCCATAGTTTTATTAGCTCGCGGTATTAGACATTACCTCGGGACTGAATTCACGACAGAAAATACGATCGCGCCGCGTATGGCGTAATTGCTGTTATTTTGCAACGCGGTGTTTCTGTGTTGCGCGTGGCGAACGACTTAAAATAATATCCCCTCGCTATTTATAAAACCACGGCGCGCATTATCTCGGATCTCGGTGTAATGTAATTAACAGGGAGCTGGCCCGGTTGGAAAGCGCGCGATGAATTAATGGCTGGGATAGGCTGATTAATTCGACCACCGAACACACGTGAGCCGAGCCAAAAGCCAGTCCTTTATGCTTGTTTCTGCTTTCGAAAATGGTTAATGATGTAGCGCACTGGATGCAACACACCGGTTAATTAGAGTTTTTCTTGGCCATTTAGGGCCCAGAGCGTTTCCCGTGATGCATGTTGCGTTCTTCCAGTCACAATACAAAGTGTAAACATAAGTGCACTCTGCATTTGCTATTTTTTTGGAGAGATGGAAACACTTGTTCGATTTCGAATCCTACATGATTGAGGAAAATCTTGATGAAATGTGCGTATTGCATCCGATATGTTACAATAAGAGATCAGTTCAAAGAGTTTTTTCTATTAGTATAATTAGATAGAGATCTTGGAATTGCAAGAAGGAGGAATCAGTTCTGCTTATCACGCGTTTCCTGGGTAATAAGAAACTGCTTATCAAATCTCCGTCTCTCATAAATCATTGAATGGAGACTCCGTGTCATTAGGGAGCAATCAACAGTCTATCAAGGCCCGATCAGGAAACAGTTAATACGCTTCCAGATACAGTTATCTGGAACTCGGAGTCAATTCGATTTTCTTGAGAAAGTTTCATTAATCTTCGAAACTTACAATCATTCCTCGTATTTTTGTCATAACTCATTAACAAAGCTTCGGAGGACATTTTTGCAAAGGAAAAAGTTGTTTAGAATCACCCCAGGAATCTCCCATTTCCGGCTCCCGCGTCGAGTTTGGGACACCCTGTATACAGGGTGCGCCAAAAGTATGGAAACGGTCAAATATTTCAAAAACGGAACATTTTTGAGAAAAATGTTTTAGAGCAATGTTTTAGGGTTTTAAAAATTCTATTAAACGATCGTATCCGTTTGACCTTCAGAGAAACGGTTAAGGTCACGTCAAGATCAACGTAATTTTTTTAAATGGAACACACCATTTTTGATCATACATTGTTAAAGCTGACGATTAGGCCTTTCCAAAACACTAGCTGATGACCTATTTCTGTTGAAAATTGCCTGAGCACTGAGCTTTAAATGTATCGAGACCGTCAGGCTTATTGTTAGTATTATGTCGTTTTATGTTAGAATTAATGTCGTTAGTAAAATCGGATTTCGATGGTATTTCTAGCGCATGTGCAGTAACATCTTTGAGATGCGAATTCGGACGAGTCATGTGGCAAACGCTGTAATGATCATTGTACACAAGCGAGAGTCTATTTCTTCATTCTCAACGCTCGGAACTTAAGCAATTCTCAACAGAAATCCAGTGTTTTGAAAATGTCTCATCGTCAGCTTTAACACTGCATGATCAAAAATGGGGTATTCCGTTTAAAAAAATCATGTTGACCTTGATGTGATCTTGACCGTTTCTCTGACGGTCAAACGGATACGATCGTTCAATAGAATTTTTAAACCCCTAAACATTTTTCTCAAAAATGTTCCATTTTCGAAACATTTGACCGTTTCCATACTTTTGGCGCACCCTGTATATAATTTGTTGTATAACAAAGGTGTACCATGACATAAATATACCAGATTTAATAAAACTTTCAAGTAAAACATAGTTCAACTTTCCCGAACCCCGCCTACACACACGTCCCTAAAACTTCTCCGAATTCGAAAGCTCAAGCCATATCAGAGTTCCACCGTCCCAGCGGTCATTAAGCCAGCAATCAGCGCCGCGTCCGGGCCCCGATCGCGATGGGACAGTCGGCGGTCGAACGTCGGCCACGCGCGGTCAATCGAGATTCCAGATGGAGCGGAGAAAAGATGTACGGGCGGACCGTTAGCCTAGGAAGGAGCAAGAGGTCTCTGAGCGCAGAGAACAGCACGCCTCGGGGCCACTCTCGTATAGAGGTTACGAAGCGCAGGAAAGCCGCGGATGCAGCTAGCCTCTCGGCGTAGTGCATTGCGCGCGAACCCCGATATCTTCTCTCGACCACACCCATCGGTCTCTCGGTCCCTTTCGAGCGAAGCCAGGAGAGAGGAAACGCTCTCCGGAGAGAAACGGCTCGGCCCGAGTTCTCAGGTATCGCCGGGCGCGCACCGGTAGACCAGACCGTCGCATTTGCATCCACGTTTACTTCGTTTGCCCGCGCGCGCGCGCCGGGGATAGGGAATCGGGCGGAAAAATCCGCTCGCCGCGCTCGGCTTGCACGAGTTTCTTCGGATGCGGCCGGCCAGGGAAACGCTGGTTCCGTGGACCGTCGAGAGGAAGAGTCTTCATTCTCTTTCGTTGCGGTCGCCATCGTCGCCTTGTCGGTATTTTCGGTGGCGACGGCTTTAAAAGGGTCGCGGTGAAAGGTTTTGTCCTCTTTGATGAGTCAGAACATTTACGTAGGTATTTGGTTGGCGTTGGTAAATAAATTTGTGAAGCTGGGACTGTTTAGTTGCTACTGACGACTTCGAAATATCAAATATGTTATTATTGCTCAAGAGATGAGAAGATGCGACATTTCGATGACATTGAAGAGCTAAGAATTTGCGATATCCAGCTGTTACTGACAGATTGAAAAGCTCTGTTTGTTTTGGTGTGATTGGTGTTATCAGAACTTTCCTTCATGATCTTCTTTGCAGTTTTGAATGAGTTGGCTTATACGAGCTTTGAAATCTCCGCAGAAACTTAAAATACCAAGAATTCTAAACGTCCGCAGCAATCAAGAGAATACAACTGTGTGCTGTTATGTAGAATGCAGAAGCTAAATAGGTTAAAATTCTCGTTTTCCACTGTTTATCGAATCTTAGAGGAATCATTAATGTTAACTTCCCTGTGGAGGCATCAAAATTTCCAAGCAGTTTTACCTAAAGTCTGTCTGAAGACTGTCATTGATGAAATATAAAACTGATATACAGGGTGTAACAAAAATGTTGCAGTTCCTTGAAAGGGGTGATTACTGAGGCGATTTTAAACAACTTTTTCCTTAGTAAAAATGTTAGGTGAGACTTTGTTAACGAGTTATTAACGAAAAACACCGACCAATCGGGGAGCGAGTACAGCGGATTAATGATGACGCAGACGATGGCGGGCCAATAGTACTCAAAGGTGGGGCGCGCGCTGAAATTCATCCACCGTATTCGTGCTTCTATTGGTCGGTGTTTTTTTGTTAATAACTCATTAACAAAGCTTCGGAGGACATTTTTACAAAGGAAAAAGTTGTTTAAAATCATCTTAGGAATTACTCCTTTCAAGGAACTGCAACATTTTTGTTACACCCTGTATACAGTTTTGACACTACAATCATTTGAATAGTTCTCGTGACTATTTTTGATAACATTTATATGTTTATTATAAAAAAAATGTTAGTCGTCTGAAGCGAATTTAGTCTTCTTGGATTAACCGAAGTCTAAAACTTACTATTAACCACATTTCTTGTTTAAAAATAAAATATTAATAGTAGCCCCACGTTAAAAGACTAAACATTACAATTATTTAAATAAAACGAACTAAATCTTAACTATCTGGAACAGAACTCATTGCTATGCAGGCGTTGAAACCTCCAAGCGACCCCAAATGAAATTAAGTATCATCGTTATGAAAATAACAGAAAATCAACCGAAAACGCCAAGATATCTTACTAATCATCATTTTTTATGCAGACAATCGTACAAATTGGCAAAACCGTTGAAATTCCAAGTTTCGCGCACGAAACATCAAATTGTTCCCGAATGGCGAGTGTTTCTGTAAAAATTGCTGCTCTTTTCGCCGATAACTGTTTCTTTGGGCGTTCAAGAATGCGATGTCGGCTGTAATGCGACCATAATACCGGTCGAGTTTGTAGAACGTGGTCGCTGGCAGGGCACAGAAAACACTTTGCTCTCGCTACGACGTCGAGGATCGTTTAATGTAAGACCGGGAACTCATTACTTTCTTCGTTCGCGGATACCGTGCAATTCCAGCTTGCATCTACTATGCGGATATTGATCGTAAACGAGCGAGATACTATAACTTCCAAAGAAAATTATCGGCTTTCCCTGGCAAGGGTTGAAGAACGAGCACTCTTAATACCGCGTCGACCGTCGTAAACCGAGGCGAAAGGAAAAAGCGCTTGAAAATTGAAATTTTTATTAATTCTTGACAAGTTCCTGGAATTTTCGAGAGTTCGAGGAATACGAAAGGACGAGCGGAGAAAGTGGATCAAGAGTTATTCAAGAGGAATACTGCGTATCAATTTTTCAATTAAAACAACCGTTTTCATGTTCCGCAGAAATGTCGCCAGTAGCCAGAACGTAATCTCTTCGATACGCGACATTCCGCGCAAATGAAATCCTCGTTAAAACCAAAAACGAAAATTCCGCGGACGGCGCAGGCTACGGCCATTAACCAGGTTGTGGCTCGCGGGACGATAAATCGCGACGCGAACCAAAGGACGAGGACGTACGAATTTTGCAACGACCGCGCCATCATAAATCTTGGTGAGAAAAACACGCCCATGTTTCTTCATTATGAGAGGATAAGGAATATCCTGGCCGAAGATAACGTTGATCCTGCGGAACTCCTTCTCTTTTCCCCACTCTTATCGCCGACAGACAATTACACGGCATCGGCATCTCCCGGAGCCTCTCTAAAATGTTTCATTCGAAAGGCTCCGCGCTGTTAGAACAACGACGATGCACACGCAATCGTGGTTTCCGCGGCTCGTACCTTCGATATGCCCCCTTTTACCGGGACAAGTTACCGCGTTTTCTGCGCGCCGGCGCACGCGTCGAAATTTTAGATCCGTGGCAAAGTTGGGCTTCGGGGTTGCCGAAGTGCTGGAAGACTATTTACGATCATTTGGCACGAGATTATTTCAGTTGTCTGAATTATTTTTAGAAATTTAATGGAGCAGGTGATAATAGGCTTTCAGAATTTGTATTCCTATCGGGGCTGGGTAAAATAGTATTTGAAATAAAAAATAAAAATATTTTCAGAGATTATTTCCAAAACTATGTTATTTTGAATAATTTGAAATATCTATTTATTTTTGTATTAGTGGAAATACTATTTGAAATATTTATTTAATCTCTCAAGTATATGAAATATGTATTTCAATTATGTGTTTCGCAGCATGAACTTAAAATAGTTACTTGAAATAAATATTTCTGCTATTATTAGTGGAATGAAACTTCAACACTACCTTTCTCCGAAATAAGCTATGGATATATCTAGACATTCATAACTATGCTTATACATTACAGAGTAAGAGAAAGATGTAAGTAAAATACTAGTTGAAATAATTAATTTTCATATATCCTTAAAACAATATTATTTCAAATATTTATTCCTAATACATTCTACGAAAACTATTATTTCAAATAATTATTTTTAAAACATCGCACAGCAAATATTACTTCAATTAATAGCTCCTATACATGTGTAATAAATAGATATTTTCAACTATTCTTCTATGTAGAACTAAGAAATAAAATAAATGCTGAAATACTACTTTATTTGAATAAAAGTATTGTAATTACTATTTCCAATACTTTTTATTTGAATTGTACCCAGCACTGATTCCTATTGAGGTGCAAATGCAAGCAAATTTTGAAACCTCTAAAACATGGATGCCCAACCCTTTTTTTTATCTTTGCGAATAGTAAAAATATTATCAATTATAAAATATTATCAAAGGTTTACGGTTTGTCGAAGCCGTTTCACGAAATACAGTATTTTCTCTATATATGCTCGCTCCACGGGACCGGAGACGAGTCTATATGGTTAGGGGACAACATTCTTTGTAGTGTTCCGAACGTAGAAAGAGATATGGCGCGTGTTTTATATTTACACGTTAGGGAAACCATGATAATTACTTTTAACTTTAACTGATCAGAAATTAGGTCTTTGATGATTGCAGATCGTCATCACCATGGTGGAATAAGACAAGGTGAACCATTGCGCATCATGGCGGCTGGATGGTTTGGGCAACCAGTAAGCGTCTGACCCAAAACTTGTCCCGCGCATTTCAAACGTAACAAATAATTTAATAGTTTTATGTCTTTTAAAGAGTGTTCTGAGCAATATGAGGACCAGCCTGCGTTGGAAGGCATCTTTAACTACAAAATGAGCCGTATTTTGTCTTGATTCCATGAGAAATGGAGGCGTAAAATGAGATTGCGTAAAGGCATCGTTTTAGTAGGGTTATAGAATCCTGAAAAGTCACGTGACTTTATCTCTCGGTGGTATCATTACGCATGCGTGCAAAAGCAGCCATACTGAATTTCCAGGTGTTGGGTGAGAGCCTAATTGGTTGACAGTTCCCCCACTACTTTTGAATCACTGCGCATCTCGGGAATGGTTCACCTTGTCTTATTCCACCATGGTCATCACCGTGAAAATTTTTTGGTTCACACTCACCGCGGTTTTGCACGATATTGACGATCTGTAACCATCGAGACTTTCAAAAATATGATTCCTGGCTATTATTAAGTGCCGTCCAACAGTAGGAGAACTTTCCTTACAAAAAGCTGATCTTCTAGATCTCATGAAACAAAAAATCTGTCGAAAAAGAAATCTCCTAGAATGGAAGTGAAGAAGTCTGCTCCTCATCTCGTGGTACCTTTTAGATCAACGTTCATCTATTCCCAACTGCATCTCTTCAGATTCCCGATACGATCTAAACTCGACGAACCTCCCCAGCGGCTTCTCGAACCGAGAACCGATTTTCCTAAGGAATTGCTAATCCCTGGGATACGCTCCTCTACGCGGCCCAGTCTCATAGACTCAGTTTCACGGCTGATTTACCGCCTCGAGTTGTTGGTAATTGTTCGGGGCGTGGCGGGCCCGCGTGTTACCGGCATCGCGGCGATCTCCCACGCGTGAATGGTGACTTATCGATACATATCTGCTCGATTCGACGGCGTCGCAGATCGGGGATGCCGGCGCGCTCAGGGCCTAATTTCAATAAGCTGAGAGTCACGCTCTGCGACTGAGTCACTGCGGAATCGAAACGTTTCGATTGTATGAAAGGCTCGCGTTTGCTACGTGAGCGCCTTAGAATTTCACGTTCCCATTCGTAGCTTCGCACTTTTCGCGGAACTCTTGTCGTATCTTGTTGGATTTCTATTCATTGCGACGTTGCTTGATCAAGACAATAAGAAAATAGAATTGATAGCAGCGCTGTTAGGATCCGTTAGGATCAGTTATATGGGATTGCAAACGATAAGTTTGCAAATGACAGGTCCTTGGCTATCAGAATTATTAATTATGTTTTTGTGTTCACAGTTGGACTCAAAAGTTTGGACACAGTGACTCACAAGTTTGTTCGCATGAACTTCAAATGTTAATTAGCGGTAAAATTCACAATTTCCTTTTTCACTTTAGACTGTTTCCAGCTTCCGTGGTTAATTGTTTCTCAGTTTACATGGCTATTATTGTGGAAAAGCAAACATAATTTATGGAATTTAATCAAATTTAATACAATCTTCATGGACAAATTTTTGAGTCACTGTATTTTAGGAAATGATTCGGACTTTTGCAATTTATTCCGCATAGTTTATTTTAATTATTTTTATAATTATTTTAATAGCAAAACCCATTTTGTAGACTTCTGTGTATTTCTAATATCTACAAATAAGTTTTCTGCCATTTTCCCCTCATTTTAATGAAACTTTAAGAATCAACTTAATCTTGATTGAAAGCTTATCAAAAAGTTTCTAAAATATTTATATTGCTAAAAACTATGAATACATGTATACACATAATTTTTGAAGCTCTTAAATTAATCAGTATCTCCCAGAAATTACGTGCAATTTTTTATGATCTCAAGTTTTGCATGTCTTTCTTTTTTCCATTGACAATTGAAAATATTTACAGTTCAACAACTCTAAATTTTATTACATAAAACGTAAACAATTTCTTTTTTGTATGCGCTAATTGAACATCAAAATTATAGTTATCCTTCGAATTAATTAAAAATTGATGATTGAAATAGATAAATACAAATTTAAAAAAGAAAATGAGTTCTAAAATCGATGTAACTACAAAAATTAAACAATATGTATCACACATTAGATGTAAATTTTTATTATTGTAACAAGAGATGATAAGGGTGTTATAGATACGATGATTGGAACAAATTGCGAAGGTTGTTAGAAACATTCCCTAAGAAGAATCAAGGAACACAAATGAGTACACAAACGATGTGTCGACGACTGAAATTAACTCTGTAGGTGTATGTGCATCTTCATTATCTTGAAGCGAACTGTGCGTTCAATTTCAAGAACGAACATCGATCATCATTTTCAGATTGTTTGTTCCGACGAGCACCTTGACATTAGCCCGTCTTCCAATGAATATTTTTAATCCTGTCTAAACAGATTATGTATCATCGATCGCCCGAACCGAGTATCAGTAGATGTTTTGAAACCTGCTAATTAAATGAAAAGAAGCAAAGTAGAGGATTTATCAAAATTTTCAGTCAACTTTCCTAGAAACTTAATTTTAGCCTTCTAAAATTAGACTTCGAAAATCCTTTTCAAATTTTTCATTATAATATTACTCAATGAATAGTAATGTAATTAGATTCAAAAAAGATAATTGAATGTTAGTTAAATATGCCGCAGTGAAAACTTTGAAATCGATTCTCTTGACATGGCATTTTAGTCTACGTGCCCTTTTTCCATCCAACGTCTCAATTATTTCTAATAACTAGACTGCGGATTTTATGCATTTATGGCAATCCTAAGGATGCACAAAATCTGCAATATTATTAATATACGCTAAAATATACAAAATATCAAAAATATAATCCAAGTTAGAATATTTAGAAAATTAAATGTACTATTATTCAAGTTCCACTTCGTTATTTGTCCCGATAAAAATTTTATTTTGCATAAAAATCCGCAGTCTACTAATAACTCAGCTTCTCTTAGATTTCATTGACGATTATCCAAAGAATAAATGATGATTATCTCTATTTACAATAGACGATGCTTCACCTAATTCTTACATATTTAGTTTATTCGACAGAATCTCGCGCAGTAAGAAGCTACTTCCATTTAAATAAACCTAAAACCTTCCCCGACCAAAACTCCGCAAGACACAAAAAATGACCTTTACCCCTGGAAAGGAAGCCCGCATCCCTGCACACGCAACTCTAGAATCTCCGCGACAGGCAGAGTCCATTCGCTTCGTCCACGATCGTAAACAGGCGCAATTGATTACTGGCATAAAACAATAATAATCGGCGTAGTATCGAGCGTGTTCCCTCGGAATGCTTTTAATTGCCAGCCATAATCCTGTTCGCGTTCTCGCGTTTAGAACTCACCGGAGAGAGAAGGAGTGAAAGAGAGAGAGAGAGAGAGAGAGAGAGAGAGAGAGAGAGAGAGAGGCACGAGGACTCCCACATATCCACCGAAACCGTACCGGGGGCTGAGAAAAAAGAAAGCAGGGGGATACACAACGATTGCATAACCGTCTATCCGTATTTCTCATGGATACCCATAGACCCAGCGGTTCGGTTGCTTTCGCCCCGTTCCACACTCCCGGACACAAGGAGCGGGAGTCTCTTGTTCTCTCTTCTCCTCAATGCCCTCTTCCTTTCTCCCTGCTCCGTCCTCTCTCTCCCTCTCTCTCTCGCTCTCTCGATCCCTCCGACGGCGCCGTATCGTTCCGAAGAGAACGGTTACACATATGCGAAAGATCTCCGCACGTCTCGGCCGCCGCGCCACACCCAGGTCACAACACCATCGACGGAGCATTTTTCCTCTGATACGCTATCTCCTGGGCCGCTCGCGACCGCCGTCTCGCTGAGGTGTCTCGCGTTCCCGCCGATCGATGGAAATCTCCGCGAATTTCTCCTCGCTGCTCGGCAGCGTGTAACGCTCGCCGAGGGAACGCCTCTTTTTTTCTCTCTCGCGTTTCGATATGTTGTGTGGAATAGTATGGATATATGGATACGTTTCAGCGTTTCCGATTTACGGCGGGAGGCCGGAGTGTGCGGGTTTTAGGTGAAATCGGTTCCCAGACCGCGAGTTTAGGCCTTGCGGATTGTTCCGGAGGGTTGGGACTTTTAGATAGTAGACATTCTAATGTATTTAATGCTGTAGCGAGTTGTAAATGCGTTGACTTCGTATTGGTTAGCGTTAGCAATTTTTTGGTAAACTATTTCTGAGCAAAATTGTAGCTTATTTTTCAAATATTCGTACGTAATTTTGAAGTCGTCTTGTTCTGAGTCTTAATATAATGATTTTTTTCCCTTTTGTTTATATGCATTGATTTTTGTTGTATTTGTTGAGCAATGACAGATCTATAATTTTGTCGTAAATTCTTTGCACACTTAGCATTGCTATAAATGCATAAAATCCGCTGTCTAATCATAACTTGCAAAATACTATTCCAAAAATCAAATGTAAATCAAAAGTCATTTTCCAGTACCGAATACGTGTTTATCATTAAACGAAGTCATTCTAAGTATCGTTAATTTGAATACCAATTATTGACAACAAAAACATGAAAATTGTTAGTACACTTCCTCGACTGTTAAATAATTAGTTTTAATGGATAGAAAAGATATTTACTCTGACTCTTAAAGGCACGTGGAATCAAGTCGCCCGAAGAAGTTGTTGCCAAGCGATTCTGGTTTTATTCTTCATATTCCATTTAACTCTTCACGTTGATGCTTATTTTATAACTAACCAGGCTGCCTGATCTACAAGTTCTGCAGTTTCTGTAATCTACAAACAACCTTCCATAATCGTAACTTCACTATCTTCGAAGAATTATTTCTCGATCCGGCATAAATTAATTCCAGTAGCCGTTTCTTCTACATCGATCGAAATGGTGAAAATAGAATAATGAAATCCATATCTCAGCGGCCAACTAATGTTTCCGATTTTTTTAAACAAAAAACAGTAATTATGACTTTGATGTTTCCTTTCTATCTTTATAGCCTCACGTTAATGGCTGCAATAAAAAGTTTTGAAATATTAGACATAAAACATGGAATTATGCGAAAATTTTACGAAAGATTTACAATTTCTTTTATAATTCTTTTTAACCTAGAAATATTTCTTCCTTGTTAAAAAAAAAGGAAGAAATTATTTATATATGAAGAATTTATTTTATGAAATTATTATTCAGACGACAAAAGCTAAGTTTAACCAAAAAGAAACAATCATTTTGATCTCCTCTTTATTAAGTCAATTTATTTAATAGAAAAATAGAAACAATTTCATTACTTATTAGCAGACTGCGGGTTTTTCTGCATTTATGGCAATTTTAAGTTACGCAGAAATTTATGAAGCTGTTATATGTCAAAATGGGCAAAATAAAAAAAATGTACCTCAAGGTACAATGCTTAAAAAATAAGAAAAACTGTTATTCAAGTTAAAATTGTTTATTTACCCTTGTAAAAATGTAATTCTGCATAAAAATCCGCAGTAGGCTCATAAGTATATATTAATAGCTTGCGTTTTATTTGTATATCTTATGTAAACCTTAAACATATATAAACGTCTCCGCTGATTTTTGCATATTCATACCAATTTACTATTTACCATAAACGCAGTCTATTGATAAGACAATCTTAAGCCATTAACATATCACTGTTTTCAAATCGTGAAATTACAAAAATGAATGACTGTATTTCCACAAAATAAGCAAAATAATGACTTTATACCAAGAAGACGTTTTTGCTTATAAACGAAAAATTGATCGCGAAAAAATCTACATATTTCAAGAAGTCAAACATCATCATCCAAAGAAGCGAAGGACCAATCCAAACGACAAAAATTCCATTATTACCCCAAAAACCATTATTTTTTCTGTATTTCTGAAATTAGTTATACACAACACCAACATTAACACTAACTTTTCCCCCAAAGCCGGGCATCGATCTTTCCCTTAATCGTCACTCCTTCCGTCGATACCAATCGATCGACCTCACCTTCCTCAGCGCAGAGAAGACGGACTGGTCTTCCCGTTTCTCTCGCTTCGCCCCTCGGCCGGTCCGTCGGCTTCCTCGGCTAAGAGATGCCACGTTTAAATGAATATTACGCACGCACGCGATATCCAACGCCGAAGGAATCGCTTCCGATCGCCTCGCGTCGAGACGATCGCCGTCGAACGACGATATTTCATCGTTAGCCGTGGAATCCGCTCGATCCAGAGACGCGGAGGCCGAAAACGACGCGCCGGCACGGAATATGTCGCGACTCGGCCGCTCTTTTTCTTCGTCGCGAGGGAGAGGCCTCCGCGAGAGCGTCGCTTAATTGGAAGCAAAAATCGCCGTTTTGGTCTCTTTCGCGCGGCAAATCGGAGCGCAGGGGTTCCTTTCGCGAATTCTGCTCCTGGAAGACCATAAATCGCCCTGGCAATCGATTACTCGTAGACGAGGGGCGATAAGTCAGGAAATTTGAAGGGTAAATCGAGCTGCCTTGTCGGTGGCAGGATGTTGCGTGTAATATGGATTCGCGAGATATTTTTTTGCGCGGTGAGAGTTTGAATTTGGAGGTTTAAGGGTAAGATTGGTTTTCATTGGTTTTGCGAGAAGGATTATTTTTGTGCGTTTGAAGAATTTGGAACGATTAATTTGCTACTAGAGTAAAGAAAAATATACAGGGTGATTTCAAATTTCGGCTGTTTGAAATAATTGCTTAACGATAAATAATATCGTTGAATAATGAAGTTTAAGATCCGTTTTCAAATTGTTTTTTATTTTGATTAAGATTATGGAAATCAAAAGATTTTCCTTTAAAATTTTCATGGTCATTTACTAGGTTCTAAATATTCTAAATTACTAAATATTGTCTGTATTTTGTCAACAGTAGCAAATTTTCGCTATTTGTTTTTAAAAAAAAAGCATTAGAGTAATATTTTATTAATTAAACTGTATTCTTATTTTAATTTCATGAGTTATGTTTCTCATAGAATATTAAGACTGAATTTATTTTTTTCCAGTTTTTTAGCTACTTCTTATGGGAGTTGACAAATTATAGACAAAAATAATGCAAACATAAATTTAAAACTTTTAATAAAATAGAGGACTGTGACAAAATAATAACCTAAAAGTAAGTGATATGAATTGAAATTTGATGAAAAGAATGTTCCTTAGTAATAAAAATAAATTCCTCCGGTACCGGGAATCGAACCCGAGCCTCCTGGGTGAAAGCCAGGTATCCTAGCCACTAGACCATACCGGATTTCGGAAGTCAGTACTTTTTGATCCGAGTTTCATCAGTATTTATATTTAATATCCTTTTATATGTAAAGAATAAAATTTTCTTGTTATAACAAAATTTTTTTGTATTCTAATCTATTAAATTCAATATACATCATTGAATGTATTCAATATATTTATTTGTCTATTTATTAGAGATTTATAACTTCAATTTGTTTATTCATTCATTTATTTAATAAGAGCAATAATAATATTTATTTATTTAGTGCTAATTTTATAGGACTAGTCAGGGCCGTGTCTAGAGTTTTTCAGGCCCCAGGCATACAAATGAGTCTGGGCAAAGTTATTAGACGAATTAATAATTTTTTTTTTTTTTAGAGAAATTAATAATTAATAAATTATTAATAATGTCCTCAAGACAAAGAGATGTGGAATATCCTGTTAATGTACAGTATTGTCAGTGTATCGTCAGTTGTTTTAATATTTTAATATTAAATATTTTCTAACCACGTCTTCACAGTCACCATAATCACCATTCAACTAAATCATTAAAAGCCACGCATCACTAATGTAAGAAAACGCTTCGAAACCTATCCGCAAAAGATTCTCGAGATCTCGAGTGGGCAGTCTCAAAGCTCAAAGGCCACGAAAGGGTTCGATAAACGGGTAGCAAAAACTCTAGAAATGAGAACCAGTCGACGAGCCTCGTCCGTGTGTTTCCGACGCATTAGAAACTCCGTTCGTCAGGCTTTAAAACGAAACACGTTGCGCGATATCGTAACTCGGACGATGATACTCGCGCGGCGCTTTCGATTCGCGGGGATTTCGAGCTGCAATCGAGTCGGCGGCGATCGTAAAGCCGTGGAAAGGATCGCGAACTTCTACGGAAGAATCCAGTTACGGGTTACGGGGATCCCTGCATGCCGCGATAATTAGTTCGTCCGTGAAAAATCGCCACCAATTTGCATAATCCAGTCGGATTACGCAAATGTTGCTCTACGCTTGCGATCGTACTGTCGCAATTAATGCAACCGTTTCATGTACTGAATTGTGAACCTTGCGGTAAAAAATTTGTTGCTGTTTCTGGACGAATCCGTAACTGTCTAATTCCACTTGTCCGAATTTCAATTAATATTTATTTTATAAAATTTCGTCTAAATTTTTGTCATTTGGATATTACGAAGTTTTCAGCTCACATATTTATTTGCATGTTTTAAGAAAAAAGTATTTGTGCAATTTTTCAGTCAGAAAAAAAATGATTGCAAAGATATTGTCTCTAGATTTTAAATGGACACAAGGAAAGACTTTTGAGAAAACTAAAATCTAATGAATGAAGATAATAAAGATTCAAATCTCTTCACAAATAGACAGCTTAATAAACTGTAATTTGCGGAGTTTCAAAGCACGAAATCCATTCCCATAACTTCGCAGTTTCTTACACTGATGTATCATAAATTTTGCATTATCGCGAGGGCCCCGTTTTTCGAAAATCTTCGCCGGCCTTACCCATCAATCAAATATGCAGGTTGATCTCGAACGAATTCTTTACTTCGAACGGGTGCAATGAGTTGGCGAAAGGCAATTTGAACGGTACGAGTTTAAGGTCTATTACACGCCAGTGGATGCGCGAAGGGGTCAGAGTTCGTAGCAACTCGCGATACGTTTCGTAATTCGTGCGGATTTTAAAGGGTGTTGCAATTTCCATCGACGATTTCGAATAACGGGAAGATTCATAAGTCGATATTAACGCTTTTTTAACGAGTAACCAGTTTTTTCCGTCCACCGAACAACCACTAATAAATATAATTTATTTTCTATTTTAGTACAAAAATACGGAACCTTCGGTAATCATTTTATTCCGCACAGTTTAATTATTTTTAACTTAAACTTCTAACTAAAAAATCATACACTTCAATTATTTTTGTAGAGAATATTTCTCATAATTTCTGGATGCGCTAAAAATTAATTTTTCTATTCCTTCCGCTGTGGCTTTTCGAATTCAGTTCCTTGAAAATTTAGAATTATAATTCTAACACCTGGTCGATCAATTTTTCGATACAAATATCACGGAAAATTATTTTATCGAAGGATAAGATCGGAACCGATAAAAAGTTTCATCAACCACACGACATAGCCACAGCATTAAGATAATTGGAATTTACTTCTAGGTTCCCTGCCCTCATTTATGGCAATCGTGTCGAATCGAGCATCATCAGCTTCGACACCAACGACTAATCAAAGTTAAACGAACCGAGAACCATTTTCTAAGACCTGGAGTGACCCACTATCGACTGCTCGATCTTTACAAAAAAGGAATAACAATGACAAGACAGCTTTCAGGGATTTCAACATGTTAATCTATTCTGTGTTGATAGAGGATTCGACATGCTCGAACTGGTATAAATTTTAATTCGTCAAGCAGAGTATGATCGATCTTATAAAAAGTATCCCAATGTTAATTGTTGTGATACTTTGCTTATGCTGGAATTTCTTCTAAAATAGTTTTGAACTATTTTGAAATTTACAATAACAGGGCACCGCAAAGAAAGCAATTAATGTCTTAAAAATTCAATGATACTGCAGTCTACAACTAGCCACTGTCGTTATAATTAAACTATGGATGTTTATGCAAATTCACATTTTCAATGGCAGAGAAAAAGAGAACGAACCTCAAAGTGTCTTTTACCCTCTCAATATCATAAAATGTATTTTATTTTCGACATTTCATGTATTTTTGACATCTTCAACCATTTTAGAACATTCAAAATCGCCACAAATGCAAAAACATGCGCAGTCTAATAACGATCTCATTTACAAGAAACACAAAAATATATAAATTACACTACAGAAAAAATTAGCTAATATCCTGCAATTATAATAACTACGTTTCATCTATAATTACTTTGAAGGAGCTGCTACTGTACTACAAGCAACCTAGTAGTGTAACTATTCAAGCCATCAATATCTACTTGCACAATGTTTGATTGCCTCCTAACGAGACGTATTCCAGGCCAACTCGAAACACACAGAACCTTCCATCAGATCGGTCTGCGACGCACCGAGGGGTCCAAAGAAAACCTCCACGACACGGTGCAATTACCCTGCCGATCGTCCCCGGAGATTTGCATAATAAGATCGCGATCGCGACGCCTCGGATGACGAACGGTCGCTGGGACAATTTTCTTTCCGTGGCAGCCGGCGAGCCGGAAAAATGTCCAACTCGTACGGTTCGGAGTTTTCTTCGGGCCGCGTCCTTTCCAGTCACGCAACGGGTCCGACCAATTACGAGCGATTAATCAAGCGGTCGGGGGGGAAAAAGCGCGGGCCGAGGAACTCGTCCGCGGGCACATCGCGAACCACCGCCTTGGGAATCGCGAGCCAGACCGGACCCGAGTTTATTTCACGTCGCTCGGCGACCAGTTCTCGGCCTTATTCAGAGTTTCAGGAAGCTCTGTTAGAGTCCGGAGTTGGAAAAGGGACAGGTTCGACTCTCGCCAGTCGTAGATCCTACAAACGTGCAGGATTTTCGTGTAGATCGACTGGACAGTGCTTTCTCGTTACTAGCTTGTCGGTTCCTTCTTTAAACTACATTTTCGCTGTGACAATAAAAGTCATGACACTGTGTATACCAGAGTTGAGCAAACTGTAACAGAGTTGGGCAAATTGTAATCATTAATATGATTACTGACTAACAACTAATGATTAAATAAATATTTGACTGTGACTAACGAGTAATGACTACATTTTTATTAAACGTGAATAATAAATATTGACTAGTGAGTAACTCTAATCGTAACTAATGGCTAAATGAGTAATCAAAGTTTAAATATGACTGATAACTAAAAATGATAAACTAAATAAGCCACGGAATGATAACAAAAAATATATTTCAATGCTTTATAAACTTTTAATATAAAATGGTGAATATTGAGACTCCGATTTTGATGATCCTGAAATATGTTGTCAATTTCTAATATGTAGAAAAACACACTATTTAGTAACTAATAACTAGACTGCGGATGTTTATGCAAATTAATATTTCTAAGGGCCTAGAAAAGGAAAACCAACTGAAATAAAAATGGTTTTTGCCTTTTAAATATTACAAAATCTATTTTGTTTTCCATATTTCGTGTATCTTTGCATCTATGCACATCGTTATGAATTTTAACAAATTTAAAATTGCCATAAATGCATAAACATCCGCAGTCTACTAATAACTAATCAAATATAATAGCTAATGATTAATCATAACTAATAACGAATGACTAATGATTAAATAAAGTTGTAAGTAATTAGTGCTATATAGTCATGAATAACTAATCAAAGATTATTAACTAATGATTATTAATTATGATTAACAATTAATCAGATGATTAGTCAATTTCAATTATCAATTCATTTGTACCCTACTCTGAACTGTAATCATTACGATTACTGACTAATAACTAATGATTAATAAATATTTGAGCATGACTAATGAGCAGACTGCGGATTTTATGCATTTATGACAATTCTAAATATTCTAAGAATCTTTAAAATTCTTGAGAGAAGCCAAAATACACAAAATATCAAAAACATAATTCAGGCTAGAATGTTTAACTTCACAAATCCTAATTCAATGCAAGAAAATCCTAGGATCAAAAAAAAATACACGACATAAATTTCAGTCTACCTAGAAAACGAAGCTTAGCAGATTCAGACGGTGGAAGGATCAGCCTCAAAGAGGACATCAAGAGCTTCGGCCGCATCTGTCCCTTCAATCTTCCCGCAAGCTCATATCTCACGTCAGACCTCTAATTCCTTCAATTCGTTTGGACAAGCACCCGCCGCGGTTTCCTGGTCCTCGGGATCACGACTCCCGTCCGCCGATAAATTTCCCATAAAGTGGAAGCGGCGTCGAAAGCCGCGGGACGCCGGTTGCCTACCGCAGGCGCTCAGACCCATAATCCGGTGCGCATGCGCGATGCCAGCCCGCTCCTAGGAAATCTCGGGAACGTCGCGCAGCGTCTGACGTCGGGCCCGGGGGACCCGGGGGGGAGATTCAGACTGCGTTTACGCGCGTACCAAGCGACTCGCCGGGGGAATTCCAGCGGCGCTCCGCGGGCGCAGAAACGCAATCGAGTTTACGAGCCGCGGCGCGTCTGGCTTCCGGAATTTTTCTATTCCTTCCGGGAGCGATCGTCGGGGCCTCGGGGTCCGCGAATTTACAGTTAGACAGGCAGATATATGCGACGGGGCGGGGTCCGGTTGGAAGCCGATGCGCGGGCCCCGAGAGTTTTCCGATTCCCCGCGATTTTTACCGCGCCGAAGAGGCGCGGCTCGGATTTTCGATGCCGCGCATTCGACGACCGCGCTCCGCGGGCAATTAGTTATTTATTCGACCGTTATCTCGGCGACCGACGATCGTATTAGCCGCGCGTGCAAATCCCCCGCGTAAATTCCGCGGGGAGACGCCGAGGAGCTCCGCCGCGAATCGTCTAAGAGTGTTTACAGTTAACCCGTATAGATATACGGCAGGCTCGAGCGGGGACTTTTTACGGAAACAGAGAGGCGTGGGTAATGCCGCCATTTTCGTGTGCACCGATGTGATGCCTCTTCTGGGCGTCTGTTGCTGCCGCGGGGATTCGGTTCCTGGAAAAGTGCTGCCGGGATTCTTGGATGATGGGTGTGCTGTTCGGTTCTAATGCGTGGGGAAATGATACAGTGTTCGCCTGAAGAAAGTTTCAAAGCTAACCGATGCCAGAAAAACCATGATATTACTGAGGGGCTTTGAGAAGAAATGTCCTCGTTTAGATGGGGTCAGGGACTTCTCACAATAAATCGTTGACTCTGCCATGGCGGGGGAAATTTGAAAGGAAAGTTATTTCATGTCCCTAAAAGAATAGTTTGACAGTTATTAATAGACTACGGATTTGTATGCAGAATTAAATGTTAGGAACGCATATAATGAATTTAAACTAGAATAACAATATTTCTTATTTTTTATATATTTCGAATTGAATTATATTTTTGACTAGCTAGTCGGTGTTGCTCGCTCGCTTCGCGAGCTCGCGAGTGAGGTTATTGTTGGTTCGCTTTATTGTTGGTTCGCTTGCGTAGAAAACCTTATCAAAATCCATTGCGTAAAGCTGAGAAACGATACGGGATTTACTTGCGACGAGCTTTATATGCTAGAGTCTGAATAATAGGACTTGCGAGAAGGGAAGGAGTTCGGAGTCCCTCTGGCGGCAACTGATGGTGACACGTGGCCATTGCGGCCGCCGAGGCCATCGTTGTCGTCTACGTGTAAAAACTTTAATAACTCGACATTAAATAGGAATATCGAAATAATTTTTGTCCTATGTTGAGACCAAGAGTCGAAGGAATAAAAATAAAAAAGTTTGATGAAAATCTATGCAGTAGTTTTTGCGTGATGCGCGCACATCGATAACCCTGCTATCATTTTATTTATATAGAAGAGAAGAAGATAGAAGAAGAAGAAGATATTCTGCATATTTTGGTGACTGTCAGTAACCCTAAAGATTTTTAAAATATTGAGAATTGCCATAAATGCATAACATCTGCAGTCTAGTAATTAATAATCTAAAATTTATTGAAACTTTAGACTTTAGACTCGATTCAGTGCAGTAGAATTTTTATGGTTGCACTAACAGATATCGTTTTAGGTGTACAAATATGCACATCACAATCTTTCAATGACTAAAAACCGGCAAAGATACATTTTTCCTTGGAAATAAAGTTTGGAATTAGGTGGATAATTAAATAAAAATTATTAGAAGCTACTGGCGGATCTACTTTAAAGAATCAACTTAAAATTATTTGGAATGCAGTAATAATAAGAAATAATATTAATAATATATTAACAACTTAGATACCTTCTTTAAACGACTAATAACAATGCATACCTCGAAATTTACCCTAGGAGTTATATTCTTAATTTTTCTGTATTTTGACTATCCGCAAGTCGAACCTCGATAATTGCACACTACTGCGCCCTCGTTTCGAGCAATTATTGAGGTTCCACTTACAAAAGTGCGAAACTAAACTAAACGATATCACAGATACGTAACTAATTTCCACTAAAAACCTACTCAGCTTCAGCCATTTTTAAAGCTACTCTACCTAACCAAATATGATAGCCCCAAATCGCATTCTATCAGTCACGGCGTATTTCTTTTACCGAACAACTTGATTCCACGAGAGCTACCGTACAGGAGACCCCAAAACGAAGGCCGAACATTTTTCACGTCGCATGGTTGGGTATTAAAGCCCCGCCGCGGGGCAGGGTCCCCAAAACGACAATAATCATGGCTCCTTAAGACGTCACAGGCCCACAATAATTACCGCCATTACGCCGAGGCAGTTTGCGCATAACCGGAATTTATTTAGCGCGTTACGCGGCTTTTTTCGACTAACGAAATCTTGCGCTCGCGGCGCGGCGACGCGGAGGAACGACGATAACGAGAGGACGGGATCGGGGACTCCGCAATGGCCCTGTGTATCCGCGACGAAGGGGGCCCCGTTGATGAGGCCCTCTTTTTCATTCGATTCGGTGAATGACGCGGACCAGCCGGTGGCGATTCGACTTTTTGGCTGTCGGCTCGTCATTACGACGTCGCACCGCGTTAAGGGTACGGCTTCGCGTGACAGTAAATCGCGACGTTTAAGGCGCGCTTTCACGTGACAGTGAATCGCGACTTTTACCGCCGTGACACGAAATTTCTGGATTTTTTGTCGCCGTGAAAACTGGAAGTCGCGTCGTCATGACACTGGATTCTGCGTCGGACTTAAATGTCACGGAATCGAATCGAATCGTTTCTGGTTTAAGTGACATTTTTAAGGTTGTGTCGTGCAGCTTATGCGGTGGAAAGTACATTATTGCGTTATTATTATCGTGTTTTATGCGTTTCACGGTGCCTTTTTATACCCACATGCGATCTTTTATTTCCCTGCTTTAAGAATTAATAGGATTCCTTGGTTTATGGGTGAAAAGTTTGATGTGCTCTTTAGATTTTTTTAAATGCTTCCAAATTTTACTGTTTTTCAATTTCTAAGTACTAAGTACGTTTTAATGGATAAGGAACATAAATCAGGTACAGTCAACTTTGAAGAAACATATTTTGCAAATGCGCATGCAACAAATATTTCCTGTACATACCTTGCATGAACTTCGCAAATATTTTGCATACTTTGACGTATTACACCCGCAGCGAAATCCGCAGTCCTGGTCATGAGTTTTAGCGTCACGTGAAAAGGTCCCTTTACCGTCATCAGTCCGTCGAAGAAGATGGCGGATCATAAGGGACGGCTGGCAGAGAAATTTTGCACACTCAGGTAGCTATTTCCGCGACTCGCGACCGTTAATCGCGAAAAACGTGCGCATCAAGGCACAGGTGCCTTCGAGTCTCACCTTCGACTTCCTCCATCGTGTTCGACCTTCGACCTTGAAGTCACCGGCCTGCCCAGTCTTCGATCACTTGGAATACTCGTTATGTTCTTCTTGCTGGCGAAGCAGACACTTAGATTAATATTGCAACTCGAATTAGGCTCCTCACAGTTTGAACATTTTGGGAAATATTGTGCAAAGAATAACAATTCTTTTTTATGCAGCTTTGTGTTAGTAGCTATAATTCAGATGCTTACGTATAAAAATAGCAATTACGCTTTTTCACGGAGAAGATGAATCGCTAAACTCAAGTTAATTAAACATTTTTACTTCAGAAACGAACCTGTGTACCTTCCTTTCTATCTTATTTAAAAAAAAATTTTTTTAAAACAATTACTGCAGAAAATTGCAATCACATAGAATCGCCATTTCATATTACAAATCAGTCTGATACTAATTGTAAATTACAAGAAGTACAGAAGAAAAGTTGTTTTCCTTGTCCGGCTTTACACAAAATTTCACAGTCAGTTTGTTTCGAGGATGTTCCTTTCGACTCCGATCACTTGAAAGAAATCTGATTTCGTAAGAAATAAATAGGAAAGAAGTCAGGAAATTGAAGGATATCACAGAACGAGCGCAATTTCACGCTCCCAACAGAATTCTTAAACGAAATCGACGGCATTACGATGCGGTCGCGGAATCCTTTGAGGATCCTACGTGATCCTCGAGCAAAAGGATCCAAGGCCCTTGTATCGATCGCCAGTCGATCGAAGGAGATTCTCGTTTACGCGGATCGAGAAACGATCGGGTCATTTGTACCACTGGTAACTGAAGATGGCTTCATTAAACGTATTTGGCTGATTCTCTCTGCCACGTGTTATCGTTTCGTGTGGTCCTCGCCCGAGGACCTTGCTATTGGCTTTAATTATGAAAAAAGGACTGCCTCGTGAAATCCATATATTAATCAGAGTTTCTCCCTCGTCCTCCAGTACCATTGAGCGGATTTCTCGTCTGGTTTACACTCGAGGGGACATCGAGGAACAGGTGGATCGAGGAGGCAAATTTTTGCGTGTACCTTGAATTTAACCGTGTCGGTAGCCGAGATGCCATAAATAAACCATTTTTTATCCTTTTGCGTATTTTAAACTTGGCCCGCAGCGAAAAGGGGGATGAGAAGTTCGTTATTAATCTCAGGATTACTTTGGGATCGATATTTCAATAATAATAATAATAATTTAGTCACAGTATTTTTTATTGAGAAGGTTTATGAAAGTTAAGTTTCCTATTAAAATAGAAAGAAAATTTATTAGGATGTAAGGATGAACTAGAGTTTGTATTGATTACAATTGTATAAGAATAGAATTCTTATAGACAAACATTTCTAAATGTAGACTTGGTATAGAAATACATTTACAATTCTATAAGTAGGTACAAAATTTCTGTAGCCTATAGAATTTCATAAATATTCTTTTATATAAAAGTATTATAAAAAAGCAATAAATATAAAAAAAACTGTCTTTTCAGAATTTTCTTCAGTTATGTATCGAAACATAGAAAACGGCAAACTCTTAAAGTAGCAATATGAATCAATTTTTTAGTTTATTTTATTTTCAAATGTATTCAATAAAATACTGAAACCCTAGTAGTTTTAGCCAGAATTTCGGATGCTGAACCACTTTGCATCAGTCATCATCACTCATTTAAAAGGAAAATTATTTATCCTCCACGTCACGAGCCAACGATAATTCATTGTAATTCGTTGCATCAGTTGAATCTTAAGCGGTGCCTTTGGCTCGTTCCCCTGCACCTCTAATCTTCATAATCACTCGATACCTGTTGGTACATATTCAACGTGACTCGGAGCACGCTCTGCATGCAGGAAGTGTACGACGAGGCCGGCTCATTTAAATTAGAAAACCAATATCTCGTTACAGCGCCGCGCGGATCTATTTCGTGCCGCGCTATATTCGATGGAAAGCAGCGGCGTTCGCGTAGGACGGCAACGTACGCTCGATGGGTGGCGACGATGTTGATTAACAATGTGCACGATGCACTCTGTTGCTCTACGCATAAATTACGTCCCACGCGGAATCCGCGGCGGATCGTGGGCGAGCACGGGGAAGCTGAACTAATTCCGTGACACGGAGAACTAGTTCCGGTGAATATTTTGCCTGTTTCCTGTTTCCAACGAGAATTCAACCTGTTTGCAAGATGTTTGCACTTGTCTCTACTTATCAAAATTCTTTGGGCTTATTTCGAATGCAGATTTAAATCTTTTGTTCATCCTTCGCACTTGAATAATAGTTTACACTATTAGCGGCGAATTGCTGCTGCGCCAAAACCGTTCTGTACGAGATGCTTTGATCACGGACCTAAAGGACTGTTCATGCTTCTGAGGGATTGAAGCAAAAGACGGAAGGGGTATCAACTGTCGGCCATCTTGCGTGGTTAAGACTGTGGTGCGCTCTATAGGCGACTTTAATTACTAGTGTAGCGTCTTTAGGATACACGGACCTAACCTAAAAGACTGAGCGTAAAGTAGATTTATGTTGTTATTGATCCTACACATCGAAACTTTATACATTACTTATAAAAACATTGATAACTTTACAAAACAGATCCTTCATGATAACATGACACGTAGAAACAAAATTATTACACAAGTCACAATTGATTTAGAATCGCGGTGTATTATACAAATGTTGCTAATTAGATGGGAGATCTTCTAGCGGCCGCTAGAGTGCGTCTGAGTAGAAACATCTGTGAAGAGCGCTCCTATTGGTTCGGCGAGCTTAAGTGATGAGGAAATCGAGCACGAGTAAAGCTCTGTGATTATTGTGACGCACTTCATTCGCACACATGTATACCATACACAGACCGTATATACCTATAGACACGACCTGAGTCATCTAGATTGATGCAAAGATAAAATCATCTACATGACGTTCATGTGGGCATGCATCATATGGGGAAAGAATATTTACTTTCAACAAGTATCTATACAGTCTAATGGCGTGTAATCGTGTGATTGATCTGATGCACTATTCGCCATCTTGAATTATCTTTTCTGACGTCACTGTGGGCAAACTTGCTCGTTATCTTTGCATCAGGCTCTCCCATGGGCTCCTATACCTCAGGCCGTGTCTATAGGCATATATGGTCTAAGATACCATACGCGGAGTTCTGATCATGACGCCCCTAGCGGCGACCGGAGGATCTTCCATTTATGGATCACAAAAAATCAACCAAACAGAGGTGCTTTTTCGGAACACCTCTATAATACACCGTGCTTAGAACGTACGTAATTCAATTGTACAGTTTTAAATGTTGCCGCGACGTTATATAGATGGCAGCACTAGTTTAACCACTCAAGATGGCTGCAAGCCAAACATCTCTCCCTCTTTCCCATACTTTACGCTCTATCCTTTAGGTCCGATGTTTTGATCCAGAGTTTACATTCGACGTCTTCCAGAAATATTAAGTTATCTGAAACGTTGTTGTTTCATATATCATGGTTAAACCAAAAAGCTTGAAAACCATAAGTTCATGAAAGTTTAAACGCATGGCTTGGAAAACCGTCGAGCAGCAGAAAAATGCTGAAACAGAAAACAGCGTTATAGTTGATGAACGCTACGGGCACCGAATTAATTTCCACACGAAACACAACAAAACACTTCGGCCTCTCGGCGTCATCAGAGCCCCGCTTCCAGGGGGTGTTGTCCACGGATGGACCCATCCATTTCCCCCCAGCGAGATGCAGGCGAATCAGGCTCGGAACACACCCTGCGCTCACGTTTCCCTGCGCGAGTGCCGCATATACACGTGCTCGCGCTCGTTAGATTCGAATCGAATATACGTAGAGAAGCGCGGTGCAAAAAGGCTAGAAAAGGACGAGGACAGGTGAGAGGCAGGCTCGCGAGGCAGAAGGACGAAGGGAGGAGAGCGGATCCGCGAGCGGTGCGCGCGCGCTGGCTTTCGCATAGTTTATCAATGCGCGTAGGCTGCATCGAGAACACTGGCGAAGGCAATAGATTACAATTATCCGAACACGCCTGGCCATACGTGGGAGTTGGCAACGCAGACACGATCAACGACCACTGGCAGATCGGATTCTCGACTCTTCTCCGGCCTCGCGAGACCGCTTCTTGCTTTTTTCTCCTCGATCCTGTGTAGGACAGACTTGTACTATTTTTAGGTTTCTGTCCCTTGATAGTCGAGATACATGAGATATTTTTGGATGACTGTGTAGCATAGTAGTTCATGATTATGAGAATACTTTTCTTCTTGGACTTCGTTTTCTTTGTATATTTTTCTTATAGTCTTTTGGGGAGCCAAAAATGAGACATTAGTGAAGACTGTGAGCTCATGTTCAGAACGAAACTGCTAGCTATATTTTGCAAAATATTGCAAGATGGAAAAAATCCCTGTATGACTTCAAGAGTAAACATGAACTTTTCAAAAAATAATGCATTATAATTTCTGTAATTCTCATTACGAAGTTTGAAATGCGTCAAATGGAGCTCCGTAAATTCTCTTTTAATAGCATAATTGAAGAATCGTATGTTGTTCTCAAAGTCTTCGTAGAGATAGTCTATTTAAAATCAAGAACTAAAACCTTGCCGCCATATTTCCTCGATCCTCCAGCCGTCAGTAAATCAATTCCCACAATGTATCGCGAACATCAAAGGGATCACAATCTCCGCAACCATCCCGCATAGCTCGGAAGTCGCGGGAGATCGAACAACGTCAAACTCGGCCCTAGGTATAGGGGACGTGGATGAAACAATGGCGGTCGCCGATGATTCGTTTCTGGAGACCTGCGTAGGAGAGCACGGACCCCTCGATCACGTGTGACTGAACGATGATGAGGATGATGACCGACCTGGAGCGTTGCCACGGTCCCCTCCTCGGTCCAGCGTCCTGGGACCGTTCGCGCAATACGGAAACGAATCAGGCAGAAATCGAACCGCGGCACCGGGCTAACGGTACCCGAGATTGCGGAACAATGCGAAAGAATTCTGGGAGGACTCGGCGCTGCATCGCGACTGCCGAGGAATTAGCAGTTTTCCGTTCGATGGCTGACTCGCAGGAATGCTATCGCGCGTTTCGCTCGCCAGCCGACGGGGTGGATCTATCGATCCCGGGACGTAGAGATGGCCACCTTTGAACCGGGCTGAGAGGTTTTGTTGCACTTACTTGTTGGAGACGCATGTCATGATGGCAAATTACTTTGGGACTATCACTAGTTTTTAGAGAGTTCTGTTTCTTATATTGCAAATATTGCCATGATAACGCGACAACAGGCACATATTGGGTGCGTTCACGGTTCTCTCTAGTACAGGCCGTAATACAGGGTGTAACAAAAATGTTGCAGTTCCTTGAAAGGGGTGATTCCTGAGGTGATTTTAAACAACTTTTTCCTTAGCGAAAATGTTAGGTGGGGCTTTGTTAACGAGTTATTAACGAAAAACATCAACCAATCGGGGAGCGTGTACAACGGATTAATGATGACGCGGACGATGGCGGGCCAATATTACTCACCGCTGGAGCCCGCGCTGATATTCATCCACTGTACTCGCTCCCTGATTGGTCGGTGTTTTTCGTTAATAACTCATTAACAAAGCCCCACCTAACATTTTCGCTAAGGAAAAAGTTGTTCAAAATCACCTCAGGAATCACCCCTTTTAAGGAACTGCAACATTTTTGTTACACCCTGTATTGCAGGGAAAACTTACCGGTGTCCCATGGTATATAAACACTTTATTCCAATGTACGAGGACTGATCAATGCTAACCAAGTCCTGTCAATACCTGTCAAGACAGATCAGGACTGCCGATTGACCAGAACCACGTGATCAGGACTGATGAAGCGCTGTTGCCATATCGTATATTACGGCCTGTACTAAAGAGGGCCGTGGTGCGTTCCAATACACACATTGAGTTGCATTGAGTGCACAGATCACAGCCAATGCACTGCGACCTCTTCTTCTACCAATAAGGTCAATATTTCGTTATTTACAATTACTGATAATTTGATTCGGATCATTTTATTGTTATTGCCTTACTTATTTTATTAATAAAAATATTGGAAAAATAATTAACGCATGAGGCACGCATCAATTTCATACGTGGTGCAGAGGAAAATTCTATAGAATATTTCCACTTGTAGCGCATGAAACATGCATGAATTACTACAACTCGAAGTAGAAGCAATTAATGCGCGATGTGTATTTATTTCTTTCCGCACGCTCATCAGGCGCCATCATTGAATTTTCAAATTAAAAAAGCTAATTACTTTTTCAATATTTTTATTAATAAAATAAGTAAGACAAAAACAATAAAATGGTTCAAATCGAATTACCAGTAATTGTAAATAACGAAATATTGACCTTATTGGTAGAAAAAAAGGTCGCAGTCAATGCAACTCAATGCATGTATTGGAACGCACTCATTGCCAATATATTAATTATAAAAACCTCTACGATCATGTTATCCCTTCCGAACTATCTCACCTTTCCTCTATACAATATGCTTTAAAACTGAAGCTTCATATATTAAGAAATTTACTTTGAGCAAATTGTCGATGATTCCGGGCTTTCCGTCGTAAAAACGGAACCGTTCAAAGAGATCGACAGCTGGAATATTTCGAAAAAGACTGTGAAGGGCGGAGGCGTGAGCGTAAAACCGAGAACGAGCTCGAAACGAAGCGTGGCGCGTAAAATCGTCGAAGGTGCAAGTTTCGCCATTCGTTCGTGATGGAAGCTGTACTCCGCATCTGCCCCTCTGATTGCATCTGACTCGAGTTACCTCGTAAATTCTGCGGCTTAAGGAGCCGCGGTTGAAGTTTGCCAATAATTCAGTACTCGCCGCGAGACTTTTATATTCTCTTCCGTTGCGTTCTGCATATCGCGAAGCCTGTCCGGTTCTTTTACGACGTTTCGCGTGCAGTTTTTTTTTTCGAAAAGTGAAACTTTGATACGGTGGCAAAGAAAATAAATATAATGAACTCAAGATTTATTAGCGGAAGCAGAAAAATTGGAAAATAAATTGGAATGATTTTCAATTATTTTTTAAAGTTTAGCTGTACTTAAAAATACGGTGGTAGAATTTATTTTCTGATTTCTGCTTGTTCCAACGTGAAATACTCCGTTCGTGACCGTTTGCCGAAAAGTGGCGAACAAGAGTCGAAATTTGATTGACGAACTGACAAGCAACTATTAGCCACTGAAACCGTGAAGTCCGTAAGGATCGTCGCAGGATGCGATCGTCTTTTAAGGATAATTCCAGCTGCTGCGCTATTCAAGACGCGCAATCTGGATGCAACTCTAGGCGACGTTGAAAGAAGGGTACTTTATTTAAAAAGGGGTCTGTTTTCCGTCGTAAACACAGGTTCCAGATGTTCCCGTCGTTGAAGCCCAAAAAGTCTTAGATCGGTAATTAAATCCTTTGGAATTAATTGCTGTTTTCTGGATTTAAAGCGTATGTTTACTGGTTTTACAACTGCCTACTGTTGTCCGAGGTGCTGATTCCCACCGGAAGTTTTGTCGGACATTTTAGGTGTATTATTAAAACGAATTTCAACTATCAAAGTAGAATATTTTCCACAGTGATTTAAAATAGAACCGATTTCATTAGTTTCCTTATTTTTCATTAATTGCTCATTTATTTTTTTAGGCGTATTGTTAAAACGAATTTCAACTATCAAAGTAGAATATTTTCCACAGTGATTTAAAATAGAACCGATTTCATTAGTTTCCTTATTTTTCATTAATTGCTAATTTATTTTTTTAGGCGTATTGTTAAAACGAATTTCAACTATCAAAGTAGAATATTTTCCACAGTGATTTAAAATAGAACCGATTTCATTAGTTTCCTTATTTTTCATTAATTGCTAATTTATTTTTCTAGGCGTATTGTTAAAACGAATTTCAACTATCAATGTAGAATATTTTCCACGGTGGTTTGAATTAAAAATAAAATCGATTTCATTAGTTTCTTTATTTTTCATTAATTGCTGATTCATATTTTTGTCTATGACACCATGCAACAAATTTTTGACAGTATTGAACCATATGAATTCTATAAATAATACATAAAGAAACGTCATTCATTCAAAAGTGTAACGACAGTCAAACCATTAATAATAAAAATAACCATTCTTCGGTTATTCAAGAAAGACGGTCATTTGTCAAAGGAATCGCTCTGCCAGGCAATTTTTCATTTTCTGCTCGCTTATGGCACGGTATGAAAATCGCGAACCGAAGACAATGGCGTGTTAACTCAACGCTGAAAAATGTTTCTGCCTGGAGCACCGCCTCCGGTCCCCAGGACGGCTTTAATAATTCAAACGCTGCGTGTTTCCGCGGTCGTATTCGTATGTAAATACGGTGGACGGTCTTCTGTCATCGATGGAACCAACGAATGACCTCGCGAATCGGTTCGCGAGAACGGTGCATCTCTTCCATTCTTCAATTCATCAAATGAACGACAGAAAAGAATTTATATTCAATTTTCGTTTAATAAACTTGATAACTCATTCTGTGATCTAAGTTTATACTTGCGTCTGCAATTATACTGAAATGAGGAATTTCATAATCTTTTGTTTATGTTGTTTTATTAAAAATCGACAAGTGAATCCAAATTTGTTAGCCATTAGTGTGTATTATAACTGGTTTTTTATGTATCATATTTGTTGACAGAGATATGATAATTATATTTATCAGTTATTATTCTGGTAGCGGTTTTAAGTATTAGACGTTTGTAATATACTGATGGTCGTGACAGGAAGATAAAAAAAAGAAATAAACGGATTTCCTCGACACAGAAAAATCAGTGCATGCTGCTCAATGATTCATGACGTTTGTAATTTTGTTGTGCGTGGAGCCCTTAAGATTCGAGAGGAAGCGGCGCGACTGCCGTCAGCTTGTACGTGCATTCACAATCGAATTAGCCGCATCATTGTCTGAATGGGAAAGAGACGGAAAGATATTAAGTGAATGTAAATACAGAAAAAATCCACGCGTCATCCGGCTGTCGGTCGTTGATATCTCCGAGGGTAGACCGTCAATCTGCCATTCTTGCATCAGTATGTCTAAAAATAGAAATTGAACATTAGTCAATTATTTTGAGTACATTATCTTAACATTTTAGTCAATTTTAGTAAAACATTTTAGTAAATCATTCGACACTTTTAATATTCATATTTTAAATATGTATTATTCAGACTTTTACCGAGAGTAAAAAAATGTTTGCACAGTTTTACTTTTGCAATAAAAAATGCTATGCAGTTCGTAACAGAAATTTGATTAAAAAATGTCAAAGTATTTTAAGATTTTTTTAAAGGCTTTTATATTTTTTTTTAGCAATTTGATCTTTGTGCAATTAATAGACAGCTGATCTTTATGCAAAATAAAATTTTCACAAGCACAAATAAAGATGTGGAACTCGAAAAACAGTATGTTTAATGTTCTAAATATTCTAACTTGAATGATATTGTTGATATTTTAACATTTATTTACAGTCCCGTAGATTTTTTGCATACTTAGCATTGCCGTAAATGCATAAAATGAACTATCTAGTAATTAACATGAGAAATAAATTTTTGATGATATTGAACAAAAATTAACGTAATTCAGAAATATCTATTTCGAATGCATTAAATCGTGCAAAATTTTGTTCAGTCGAGTTTTTTGGTAACGTAATAGAGATAGGGGGTTCATGATCAACAAAATGGTGGCCCCATCGACGGTGGAACCTTTGTAACGCGGAAGGCCAAGTAACCCGACCGATAACTTTCTCCCATTGAGGAGGCCCCATACATGGACAAGGAATCTATCGATAGTCGTGCTTCTTAAGATCCATTACTACATTCCCTGGCATATTCCCTGATCTTCTTAATTAGTGTCCGTCCAATTAAGCGTACTCCATTTCGGGCTGTCGGCGAGAGCAACGGGGTGCTCGAAATTAGCGGAAGTCGCTCGAGTTAAAATTAAATTCAACAAGGAAACGCTCTCACGTTTGTGTTATCGCGATTCGCAGGGTTTTGTAAACAGTCTGTACAGTATTTGTAATACATTTTAGAATCCTAATTACATTGAGTATTTTGCTGGTTCAAATAATTATAGAATATTGTTGGGACGTGTGAATCTGTTGTTAATATTACTATGTATGTATGTACATACGAGATTGATGAATTGCAATTATATTCACGGCTTGGAACGAATTTTAATATAAAGTTAATAAGGTTGTTAGTGAGATATGTTTTATAACAAATATATTCTTTGGTCGAACAAACGGTCTCAATGAAAAGATACGCATATTTAGGCCAAGACTACACGGGTATTTTACACGTCGCGTGTTGCACGTTGCGTTTTTTCCGCCAAAAATGGAACTGCGTGTTTTTAATGTGATTGACTACACATGCGTAGAAAATACTCTTAGTCTGCGGTTGATTTTAACTGTATTTTCCAGTGAATTCAACCTAAAAAAATTGTGTTACTTAATAATAGTATATTAAAAGCATATACAACGTTTCAGATTGATTAGGTTTACAGTTTTGTTTATTACAAAAATACCAAAAAATCTAAAGAAAAAGAAAAACTCCCTCTATAAGCATCCGCAATCGTCATTTTCAAATTGCCATAAATACATAAATACCCGTAATCTATTAATGACATTTAGTCGATGTGACGATTAAAGAAAAATTCAAGTGAAATTTTTTCTGAAATGTTTGATCTTTAAAATATGAAACTGTTATAAATAATAGTAAAAGATTCTATAACTGATTGAATGTAATTCTGTAGTTTGTTAACAAATAATAAAAATATTGAATTTAAAAAGAAATACATATTCTTTGAAGTCTTGAAATTTGATGAGGGAAGCAGAGTCTCGACTTGTAAGTCGAATACTCGAAAGCGAATATTTTAAACAAAAAATTGAAGAATAATTCTCACGTCATGTTCGCCAGCATACAGTTAATATTCCCGTGCAGAAATTCGTAAAACATCTTCGCAGACGACCAGCCAATCTGGTCCCAGCGATTCCCTCGGAGTCAGATAATCATCCGCAAACTCTAATTACTTCCGATAATTGGCGCGATTATCGTCATCTGCGGTTCACTCCTTCGGCTTGTCCGGCGCGAATAAGAACGTGGAAAGAAAAAAGCGCAAGGAGCCGATCGATCAAAGATGCAATTAGCAGTGCTCCGAGTCCAGATGGACCAGTTTCGGGGCTTCTTCTCCTCGTGTCGGCGTCTAATTAAGGCTAATTGCGGTGGCAGCCTCGCTGACAACTTCATTCGCCAACGAGAACGTTAGTTATTTTCCGTGCCGCTTCGAACGCGCGAAGCGGACCCCGAGCGCGCGACAACGATTGGGCTCGAATGGGACCGATCGCCCCGGGTACCGTTAGACCTTTGAACTGGTCCAGTCGATCGCAACTTTTTCTTCGTTCCCTCTTAATTTCGCCTAATTGTACGGAACTGTAGCAAAAAGTATACCCCTTAGGTAGAAGCTGGAAATCGTTCGCGGCTCGAGTAATGCACGCGATCGGATAAAAAATAGGTGGTGTTGGAACCGATTCCGGTTTGGTTGCATCGGAGGATGAGCTAGTCGGTGATGTATGGGTGCAACAGGTACTTCGCATGCTTATTAGTCTCCGTAACCGGGCGATGCAGCAGAAATTTTGATGCAAAGGGATTGAACAATTGTACGTTTCGCTGGGTCTGATAACGGTGCTGTTGAAAGCTTTGGGAGCTCTTTTGGCAGCATGTGAATTACTGCGAGAAGTGTTTAAATGATTTTACGGTCACTTTGTTAGGGATTTGGAGAGCATTTCAATTTGATTATTTTGCTTTGGATGAATTATTTTTGAGACCTAAAAATGTCTTACTCTTGATAGTAATCTATGCTGAAATTATGGGAATCTATTGATCTTTGCTATAGTGGCTACATCATTCATAACTGTTTCTTTTAGAGATGTTTGCAATCTTTAATGTGATTTACGTTGCACACTAGGGTGGCTCTTATTTACTCTTGATGAAAATTTTTTTCAATTTTTTTTCCACGGCACCCCCTAGAATAGTTCCAATTGATAAAAAAAAAATGTATGTAAAGTTTGAGCCTGATCGGATAAGGGGAAAACGTGCCCCTGGACCCTTGAAGGTTCAAATAATCATTTTAAAGCACACAAACTGGATTTTTTTAACATATCCGCTTTGTTTTTAATTATATAAAAAAATATGTTAAACGAAAGTTGTAGATTTAGATAAGAAGCATGTTTTATGTTTTATGACTTTTTTCGCGCGAGAAACGATTTTCGAAAAAAATAAAAAAATATAAAAAAAGCTAAAAAATAACTTTATTTATTTCTTTTTAATTTTGAAAATACAAATGTACCTCGAACATTTCCTAGTTATAAAGATCTAAAAATACTGCATATTTTTTGTACAACTATGAGAGCTTATTTTTTTTTAATTTATAAAATTTCTTAAATAATCGGAAAGCTATACACATTTCTGTAATGAAAATTGATAAATGATGTGTAAAGTGAAATAAGATGTTTTTGAAAATAAATAGTTTATTCGTGTGTAATTATTTACAATTGTTAGTTACGGGATAAAGTCTCTTTTTTACAATCAGGAAACTTCTGACGGTAATCATTTACAATTTGAAGAACATATTGAATTAGACGGCCAATTCCTTCAAGCGGAACTATCGTCTTGGTCTAAAAACAGAGGCTTTATTAAAAATTTAGAATTAGTAAATAAACTGCGGGTTGTCAATGATACTGCAGAAAGAGGTGTTCAATTAATGGAAGACAATAATGAATTATTTACAAAAAAAGAGAAACAAAAACAATATGTTCTTCAAATTGTAAATGATTACCGTCAGAAGTTTCTTGATTGTAAAAAAGAAACTTTATTCCGTAACCAACAATTGTAAATAATTACATACGAATAAACTATTTATTTTCAAAAACATCTGATTTCACTTTACATATCATTTATCAATTTTCATTACAGAAATGTGTATAGCTTTCCGATCATTTAAGAAATTTCATAAATTAAAAAAAAAATAAGCTCTCACAGTTGTAGAAAAAATATACATTCTTTTTAGATCTTTATAACTAGGAAATGTTTGAGGTACATTTGTATTTTCAAAATTAAAAAGAAATAAATAAAGTTATTTTTTACTTTTTTTTTATTTTATTCGAAAATCGTTTCCCGCACGAAAAAAAGTCATAGAGCATATAACATGCTTTTTATCTAGATCTACAACTTTTGTTTAACATATTTTTTTATATAATTAAAAACAAAGCGGATATGTTAAAAAAATCCAATTTGTGTGCTTTGAAATGATTATTTGAACCCTCAAGGGTCCAGGGGCACGTTTTCCCCTTATCCGATTGGGTTCAAACTTTATACAAAATTTTTTTTTATTAATTGGAACTATTCTAGGGGGTGCCGCGAAAAAAATTCAAAAGTCAAAAATAAGAGCCACCCTATTGCACACTTCCACAAGTTTTTGACCATTGCACCAGGAATTAAAGAGTGCACTATTGATCCTATAAGATGTACTATGTATACTGTAAGATGTATAAGATGTACAGATCTTGTAAGATGTTCCAATTTCTGAAGATCGTAATGACCAATTAATGCACTATTGCATTCTTAGTGCGAAGAATGTTTACAAATATCCCTACAATAACCCCTTCTAATAACAATCCTCCATTTTCGTTACAGGTTTTACGGGCACCCAATGCGAGATCGACATAGACGAGTGCGCAGCAAAGCCATGTCTCAACGGTGGCATTTGCACCGACCTGATCAACTCCTTCAAGTGCACTTGCGCGAATGGTTTCGCCGGCTCCCACTGCCAGATCAACATAGACGACTGCGCCTCGTCACCGTGCAAGAACGGTGGCATTTGTCAGGACTCTATAGCCAAGTACACCTGCGACTGTCCCCCAGGTTTCACGGGAGCCTCCTGCGAGACGAACATCAACGACTGCCAATCGAATCCTTGCCACAGCGGTACCTGCATCGACGGAGAGAATAGCTTCAGCTGCAAATGCTTTTCGGGATTCACGGGGAAGTTGTGTCAAATCCAGATCGACGAGTGTGAAAGCAATCCCTGCCAGTTCGGAGGGAGGTGTGAGGATCGTATAAACGGTTATCAATGCATCTGCAAACCCGGGACCTCCGGCACGAACTGCGAAGTGAATGTCAACGAGTGTTACAGTAATCCTTGTAGGAACGGAGCGAGATGCATCGACGGTATCAACAGGTAAGTTCAGGACTCCTTTGTTGACTGTGTTGGCTTTATTCGCTTCGTCGAGTTGGATTGAGAAACGCTGTTAGCAGCAATGAAGAACCTAGATTTATGTATTATTTTCAAATAGTTGGTAGCAATACAGTTGCAGAAAAGTGTAAAACCCTCCAAAAACTCCAAGTTTGAACGCGGGCCACCTTCATACTACCATTTCTTCCATCCTCAGTGGATACAAGTTATTTCCTTCCAGGTATTCGTGCGAATGCGAGCCAGGCTTCACAGGGCAGCATTGCGAGACGGACATAAACGAATGCGCGAGCAATCCCTGCGCAAACGGTGGCCGATGCATAGATCTGATCAATGGCTACAGGTGCGAGTGCCCTAGGGGCTACTACGACGCTAGATGCCTGAGCGACGTGAACGAATGCGCCAGCAACCCGTGCACAAACGGCGGCACCTGCGAGGACGGTGTCAACCAATTCATCTGCCACTGTTTGCCAGGCTACGGTGGCAAAAGATGCGAGGCAAATATCGACGAGTGCGGGTCGAATCCTTGCCAGCACGGCGGTACTTGCAAGGACCACCTGAACGGGTACAGTTGCAAGTGCCTGGCCGGTTACGCTGGCACCAACTGCGAAACGAACATCGACGACTGCGCGAACAATCCCTGTCAGAATGGCGGCTCCTGCATCGATTTTGTCAACGACTACAAATGCGTTTGCGAGTTGCCACACACAGGGAGGAACTGCGAGGATAAGCTGGATCCTTGTTCGCCTAACAAGTACGTGTCAGAGTATACTAACTGTAGAGAACTTGGTGATCATTCTAGAGTTGCTTGAAGATAGTTGAGTTGCCACTTGTTCTGCTACTTGAGTCTTGGCACTCTTTGAAGAGTTCTGCGAAGTTAGTGGAGTATTCCGCAGAAAAGGAGAAAGTAAACATACGGTCTTCTATTTTGTGCTACTCAATCTCCGTCCCATTGCGACCTAAACAGTAGATTCTATTGTATTAGTGATTCTGAGTGAAAAATATTACGTAATTTATAAAGCAAATATTCGTGTAAGTGATCTACGTTAGCCATATGAGGAAGCACTAACGCATTGCTAACAATGTTACAGGTGTCTCCATGGTGCCAAGTGTTCACCATCCTCGAACTTCCTTGACTTTGCCTGCACTTGCACGGTTGGGTACACTGGCAGACTCTGTGACGAGGACGTTGACGAGTGCATAGTGACTTCTCCATGCAGAAATGGTGCTACTTGCAGGAACACCAACGGTTCTTATCACTGTCTTTGTGCGAAGGGATACGAGGGTAGAGATTGTATCATCAATACCGACGATTGCGCCAACTGTAAGTGTAAACCTGCGATACCTAGAATCGAAGAATCCTGAATAGTAATAATTTTAATCTACGAATTTATTATTTGCAGCTCCATGCCAAAATGGTGGGACGTGTTTGGACGGCATCGGCGACTACACTTGCCTCTGCCTCGACGGTTTCAGCGGCAAACACTGCGAAATTGACGTGGACGAGTGTCTGTCGCAACCGTGCCAGAACGGTGCTGTTTGCAAGGAGTACGTGAATTCGTATACCTGCCAGTGTCAACTCGGTTTCTCCGGCATAAACTGTCAAACCAACGACGAGGATTGCACGGACAGCAGCTGCATGAACGGCGGCAAGTGTATCGACGGTATCAACAACTACACCTGCATTTGTGAACCTGGTTACACTGGTTCGAATTGTCAGTATCGCATTAATGAGTGTGACAGTTCGCCGTGCTTGAATGGAGCCACGTGTCACGATCATATTCAGTATTACACTTGTCACTGTCCTTATGGTTACACCGGCACCAGGTGCGACCAGTACATCGATTGGTGTGACGATAGCCCTTGCGAAAATCAAGCTACCTGCGTACAACACAAAAACAAATATCACTGCAACTGCTCACCTGGATGGACCGGCAAAGTGTGCGACGTTGAGATGGTGTCTTGTAAAGACGCGGCTATCAGAAAGGGAGTGTCCGAGAAGAATCTCTGTAACAACGGCACTTGCGAGGATATCGGCAACAGTCATCGCTGTCACTGCTTGGAAGGGTACACGGGATCCTATTGTCAAGAGGAGGTTAACGAATGCGACTCTGCTCCTTGCCAAAACGGTGCCACTTGCAAGGATTTAGTTGGCTCCTATCAGTGCCAGTGCACGAAAGGCTTCCAGGGTCAGAACTGTGAGCTCAACGTGGACGATTGTAGACCCAATCCTTGCCAGAATGGCGGTACCTGTCATGATCTCATCAGCAATTTCAGCTGCTCCTGTCCACCGGGAACTTTGGGCTTCATTTGCGAACTTAATGTCGACGACTGCGCGATTGACACTTGCCACAACAATGGAACGTGTATCGACAAAGTTGGTGGATTCGAGTGCAAGTGTCCTCCGGGATTCGTGGGTCCTAGATGCGAAGGTGACATCAATGAATGTTTATCGAATCCGTGTACCTCACCAGGGACTCAGGATTGCGTGCAACTCGTCAATAACTACCACTGCAACTGCAAACCTGGTTATATGGGACGCCACTGTGAAGTCAAGGTGAATTTCTGCGACAGCTCACCCTGTCAGAATGGAGGAGTTTGTACCGCGAAACAGGCTGGACACACGTGCCTCTGTCCCAGCGATTATTATGGAAACAACTGTGAATTCGCGGGATCTTACTGCGATAGAGAACCCTGCTTAAATGGTGGCACTTGCAGAGTCTCTCCGGAACTGGAAGTCGGTTACAGATGTTACTGTCCGCCTGGAACGACTGGAACTCACTGTGAAATAGACGCCAGAGACGAATGCGCGAGCAACCCTTGCCAGCAGTCCAACGCAGTTTGCAAGAATCTCCTCGGTGATTACGCTTGCGATTGTCCACCGAAATGGACTGGCAAGAACTGTGAAATTTACGATCCCAACTATGGAGGTGGTATCTTTGGCAGAGCGAATTCGAATATACAGAAAACAATGAACGCCTATGATTTGGACCTAGAACTTGAACGGAAGAAGTGCATTGAAAATAGATGCGAGGAGAAGTCTGGTAATCATCACTGCGACGAAGAGTGTAACAGATACGCCTGCAACTTCGATGGAAACGATTGCTCGCTGGGTATCAACCCGTGGCGCAACTGCACAGCTCCTATCAACTGCTGGGACGTCTTCATGAACGATGTTTGCGACGAAGTTTGTAACAATGCTCAGTGTCTGTTTGATGGAAGAGATTGCGAAAGGAAATTGGCGCCTTGCAAGTAAGTAATTCTAACAGTCCTTTAAGACTCAAAGTTACACAGCTTTACTTAATTTACTTAATCATTTTTCTCTTACAGCCCCATTTACGATGCTTACTGCCGTAAACATTATGCCAACGGACACTGTGATTATGGCTGCAACAATGAGGAATGTAACTGGGACGGTCTCGACTGCGACAGGGAGCCACCATCGCTTGCAGAGGGTGTAATTTCTGTGGTCGTCAGAATGGACATGCAAACATTCCGTTCCAACGTCGTGGCCTTCTTGAGGGACATGGGTCACGAACTACGAACAACCTTAAGAGTAAAGCAAGATGAGCTGGGCAACGACATGATCTACCCCTGGAAAAGAGATAGCATGCAAACTAACTTCTTCGGCCGACCGACTACAATTTATACCAACAGTCAAAGTGGCATAGTTGCCTACCTAGAAATCGACAACAGAAAATGCACTGTCACACAAGGAGCCGTATGCTTCCCTTCGGCAAACGAAGCAGCAGAGTATCTTGCAGCCACCGCCTCCAAGCATTCGCTGTCGCGGAACTTCCCCATCGAGCAGGTTCGAGGCGTCGTAGGGTCGCAAAGCCCAGAGTATGCAGACACACCAACGAACTACAAGTACGTCTTTATCGGTGTCGTCATCGTGGTACTCGGTGGGATGCTGGTCGGCGTTTTGGTCACGGCTCAAAGAAAACGCGCTGTGGGTGTCACTTGGTTCCCCGAGGGTTTCCTTCGCACGAGCAGTGGAAGCGGACAGCGTCGTAGATCCCGCAGACGAGGTCCAGATGGTCAGGAGATGAGGAATTTGAACAAACAACCGTCAGTAAATTGCATGGACCTGGACGTTGGCAATGGTAGAGCTCAACAATGGTCAGACGACGAGTCTGACCTTCCGCCTTCGAAACGAATGAGAGGAATAGAACCTGGATACGCTAGCGACCACACCGCCATTACAGATTATGAAGAAACAGAGCCGCGTATGTGGACACAACAACACTTGGATGCCGCAGAGATACGCAGACCAGACGCTGGAGTCTTGACTCCGCCCAGCCTCGAACATGGACAAGACGTTGACGCTAGAGGACCCTGTGGAATGACACCTTTGATGGTAGCTGCGGTGCGAGGTGGAGGATTGGACACAGGAGAAGAAGAAGATGAAAGCGACGGCACCGCAGCGGTGATCGCAGATTTGGTCGCCCAGGGTGCCGACTTGAACGCTACGACAGATAAGAGTGGCGAGACGTCCCTTCATCTGGCAGCTCGTTACGCGAGAGCCGACGCTGCGAAGAGACTCCTCGACGCCGGAGCCGACGCTAACTCCCAGGATAACACCGGAAGGACGCCTCTGCATTCCGCTGTCGCTGCTGACGCGATGGGAGTCTTCCAGATACTGTTACGGAACAGAGCAACGAACCTCAACGCTCGCATGCATGATGGCACCACTCCGTTGATCCTGGCTGCACGTTTGGCCACCGAAGGCATGGTGGAAGATCTGATCAACGCCGATGCTGACATTAACGCCGCTGATAACAGTGGCAAAACAGCCCTTCACTGGGCCGCAGCAGTCAACAATGTTGACGCCGTCAATATACTTCTCGTCCATGGCGCAAACAGAGACGCCCAGGACGACAAAGATGAAACACCACTATTCCTTGCTGCCAGGGAAGGCAGCTTCGAAGCCTGCAAGGCGTTGCTCGACACTTTCGCTAATAGAGAGATCACCGATCACATGGATCGGCTACCAAGGGACGTGGCCAGTGAGAGATTACATCACGATATCGTGAGATTACTGGACGAACATGTGCCGAGATCTCCACAGATGGTGACCGTTATACCAAACGGTCCACTCATGGGTAAGTATCATATTAAATATTTGATGCATGCGAAATTACAAAATGTAAGTCAGTTCTGTGGTATTAATTACACTGCGATTTCTTTTACAGGATCTCCAAACCACCCACAACTGATCACACATCCCACAGTGATTGGTTCAGCGCCGAAACAGACGAAGTCAAAGAAGCGACCGAAGACTGGCGCTGCGGGAAACCCAAACAGTCCAGAGTCGGAGGGCGGAGTGGTAGTCGTGAGGCGAAAGCCTTCGGTGAAGAAGCCGCCGACGAAACGAGGTGCTCAGCCCCCAAACCAGGAGATACCCCAAGGGGCGGAAGGTGCAGAGGGAAACCTGCCAAGTCCATACGACAGTGCGAGCCTGTACAGCAACGCGTTGCCGCTGGTAGGGCACACAGCCACGGCGAAACAGCCGCCTCCGTACGAGGACTGTATAAAGGGCCAATCTATGCAGGGCCTTCAGCAACTGGGCCTAGACACGTTCACAACTAACTACGGGTTGCCTAATTTTCACGACCAGCTGCTCGCGCCTCACCAGCGACAAGCGCAGGGCATGGTGAACACGTTATCGCCTCCATATAGTAATCAATCCCCGCCGCACTCGGTGCAGTCGAACATGACACTGTCGCCGCAGGCGAGCTACATGGGCTCGCCGTCGCCGGCAAAAAACAGGCCGTCGCTGCCCACCTCGCCCACCCACATCGCCGCCATGAGACAGGCGACGCACCAGAAGCACGGCGGCATGCCGCCCGTCGGTTTCGACTTTGAGAACTTGCCGTACTCGTCGAGCCAACAGCAACAACAACAACAGCAGCAGCAACAGCAGATGCAACAGACGCAGCAGCAAATCCAGCAGCAGCAACAGCAACAGCAACAGGCGCAGCAGCAGAGCTCGCAGCAACAACAGCAACAACAACAGCAGCAGCAGACGCAGCAGTACTACCAGTACTTGACGCCGCCGTCCCATCACTCCGGACCGGATGTGACGCCCCAACACCTGATGCAGGCACCGGAAAGCTTTCCGACCCCGTCGCCCGACAGCCCGGGTCACTGGTCCTCGAGCTCGCCGCACTCGAATAGCGACTGGTCAGAGTGCATGGCCTCGCCGAACGCGTACAGCGCCGGTGGTGCTCACCAAAGCAACAAGGGCTCCGACGCCATCTATATATGAAACCGGCTGAACACGCTCTCTTCCTCGCGCGAGTAAGTGTCCCGGGACGCGCATGAACTGTGATTAACTCGTCGAGTTCGAGGCGTGATTCTCGCCGGTGATACAGAACTTTCAGGGGCGTGCACATCTGTGGTACTGTCCTTTGTGTAAGATTTATAGCATGCGGAAAGGTATTTCTCAGCCCCTAAAGGGCGCCTGCCAGTGTGTGGATACGGTGGGTAGAAAGAACATAGCGAAGTCACCGAAGCGATGGAAGATGAAGATAGAACAGTTTGTGTTTAGAGTTTGTATAAGTTTTGGACTCTCATGTAAAGAACTTCAGTGCGCCGTTGTGCGCAGATGCTTTCAGCCTAAACAGTTCTGTAACGTATGATAAAAAGGATGGATACATGAATTTGCATCTTCTGTTGCTTAAGTGTGCACAGTGACGCTGTGTTCCTTTTGCTCGTCCACACTATCATAGATCTAACACGTTTGTCACGACGATAAATATTTCTGTACGTACGCGAGAAGATATTTTTCTGGGTCAGAGACACCGTCTGCCTACTCCTTTCTTACGATTGTGCCTTTTCTGATTAAAGAAGCGAGAAACAATGTGTTTAGGAATATTCATAGGAGACTCGAGTAGAAGATATTTTTGTATTGACAGATTCAGTTATTCGTATCTAAAGCTCAATGAACAATGGTGCCTTCGACTTGCCACAGTGTGAAGACCCGTTAGACACAGTTGCACAAGGAACGAGAACCTTGCTATCTACAAGTTATTGTACATAGGAGAAAACATGCAAGCGAAGAAACACATTCGAGCTGCTACGTGTATTCGATGAGGACGACTAGTAGAGTGTAATATGTAATATTTTATTTAATTATGTAGCGCACAAGCACGTCTAGATGGGATGAAGCGAGGTTCATGGTGAAATTGAAAAGCGAGTAATATCTCGTGCATCTTTGCTAGAGAAATCACTCCATTTTCGGTTTCATCGCGAATCGTCTCCTACCCCGTACAAATAACAGGAAGATTGCGTAATCTCTGGGATCGATGCGTCTCAATCCGCCTCCGCATCGTACCTTCGATCGTCGCGAGGCACTGTCCGATAATTGTAACGAGCGTCACATCCGTGTAACACCGATCGCGAAGGAATAGCACGGGCACTGCGTTTGAAATGACCGGAATCCTAAAAATCGTGCCTTCGGATGTAAAGTGTAAGAGAGGTCCGCGTAGATAAATCTAATTAAATTATACGTTCCATTTCTCAATGAAGCGCGGCGTTTCCAAATGGCCTTCAACTGATTTGTCACCGACCCAGGGAGGAAGATGTAGCGTGTAAGATAGGAGAGCGTTGATTGTTTGCACGGTTGACGGGAGCCCTCAGAGAAATCGTCTTCGCCCCGCGGACAAAATCGTTCCATACGCAGACATTCCAATCACACGGCGAAATCCCCTTTTTCTCTATCGTACCTTCCTTCCCCTTTTTCCTGCCAGTTGCTTCGCCGACAAGCGACTCGACGAGACCTCGTGGAACAGTAAAATCGGTGGCAAAGAGAATTGTCCTTTTCTTTGCTGTCGACTCCGCCCTCTCGCGAGATTCGCGCGAGCTCGACTTGGAAATCGCTTTCTTTGTATTTCTCTCTCGTGTAAACTATCGAGCTAGCGTAATTGTTAACGCGTTAATGTGTGTGTACGTTAATATGTTGTAATAGTTCGTTTTAATGAATTAAGTAGGTAACGGACGGGCGGCAAGACGATTCTCGCTGATCTCTCTCATCTGCCAAAGCCAAAAGAGAGTTCTTATTTAGACAAAGGAGGAAAGAGAGAAAGAAGAATGCGTATCGGCGGCATGACTGGACGGTGGTATGATGTGTACGCATAATAGAATCTATAATATAGATAAAACGATATTAATCATAGATTGTTACGAGAGAAAAGAACAATTTTGTTCGTCGGTTACTTTGCAATATGTCCGTCAGTGACGTGATTAGAGGACGGCAACTGTCGAATAACGCGTGATATCATTTGTTCTAATTATTTTTTTTTATATATATATATATATAAATCTATCTTCGCTTTTTCTAACGGAGGAAATTTGTAAATACTCTCCTCCATCCCGAACCATTTCTATTCTCTCTGTTCACCTCATACTTACGTACTATCGAAACACTTTTTTATACGAATAATTGTCTTTTCTCTCGATTTTGTACAAACTGTTTTTACATATTTTTATATTATGTAAGTTAGATATCGATACGTTTTTCTTCTTTTGTATAAGGCGACTTCCATGGATAATAATAACGATGTTTCCTCTATCATATTATATGGATCATAGAAGAGAGATATAAATATATATATAAATAAATATATATATATATTATTATATATGTATCTTGTGTAATTGACCGTTGCATCGAGGGACCGCAGCGTCGATTAGTCGGCCTCGGTGCAATTCTGAATTACATAGAGGTGTGATGGAGTTTTCCATTAATGAAAGATGAGGGTCCAACGCAATTTCTATGACTATTTCGCGAAATCTATATGCTCCTAAGGAGAGATATTTCTATTTATATATATATACATAGAACTTTTGTAACGAACTAAGTGTATCTCTTCACGCGACTGCCTTTTTTTGTATTGTTAATGCCACGAAAAGTCTGCCAAATAGCGAACAACGAGAAAATATCAAGAGAATGTTAAATAATACTTAATATTGTGAAAGATCTGATTTCTAGAAAACCTTAATACGATGGCGAAATTCTTTTTGTAACGTATACGCGTCTGAATTGTTCTCAACATAACAATATTTTGATATTTTCGGTCATCGAGGTTATAATTTGCGTAGGTAAAAACATTTACGTACGTAATATGAATTTAGATTCACCGAACGAACGTGATCAATTAACATATGAATAATGTGTTCAAAATTAGGTACAGCATTCGCTCTCTAACGCACCGAGACACTTCTCTATGTTGAAAAAAAATCGAAAGACGGTAGTTAAGCTACGTGCTCCAATTTACAGTTATCTTATAAGTTAGAGAAGAACTCCCGATTATTAATGATAGATCTTGTTATTCCTTGTAACTTGTAAAAAGTACTGAGTTTTATTAGTATTAACTATTCGGTAACGTAAGGATTTGTTCGATCCTAATCATAATCCTGCCTTCCCTTCCACGATCCTTTGTTCCTCTTGTACCTTTCAGCAACCCCGATCCTCATATTTTTATAAATAAGTTATGTCTTTTAAAACAGATGTAATAATAAAGATTAATCTAACATTCACAATAGGGTTGTTGTTCTGTTCTATTGTGCTATGCTTCCGCGTTTTATTCCTTAATTATTGTAAGCATAGATACTTTTTTTAGTATATTTACAGACAGATTTTACACAACAATCAAATTGTATTATAGCAATAAAAAATAAAAAAAACCTGAAAATTTCCCGAATGTATCTCGTTTTAGTTTTCTTTTCTGTAACTTTCATTTTGCTCTTCAAATATTACAATTTTCTTTCACTTTCTTTTACGAAATATTTGCGCTAGAGGTATCATTTCAGAATATAGTTAAACTACGTACTGAATAGAAATGGAAGATCCTCTGGTCGCCGCTAGGGGCGTCATAGTCAGAACTCCGCATATGGTACGCATGTGTACGCATGTCACTCACAGATGATCACAGAGCTTTACTCGCGCTCAGTCTTCTCATCATTTGAACTCGCTGAACCAATAGGAGCGCTACCCACGGATGTTTCTACTCAGACGCACTCTAGTGGTCGCTAAAAGATCTTCCATCTAATGATCACACATTTCTGAGGGAACTTGCAACACCTGTATAATACACAGTGGTCCAAAGAATATTGGATAAATCTAACAGTTAGTGAATTTATTTATCATTGAGGTTCTTAACAATCCATTATCATTTTACTGTCACACGCATCATAACCGATAAAGTCTAGAAGCAGATTGTAGCGCTACGAGTGTTAGAAATTACGATTAAAGTCTAGTTGAGTCATCACCCAGATAGACAATAGATCTGATAACCAATACTTTTTTTGCGTCCCGCATTCACGACTATGGGACTCTGAGAAAGGAATTATCATTACTATATGGAGCATGCGAGCTGGCACTCCGAAGGAATGCGCGTCTAATTAATCGAAGGAGAATAAGCCAGTTCAAGCCAGCCTACATTGAATGAATCGGTCTACAGTCTACACAACTTACTATGGTCCCTTTTTTAGTGCCGCTCCAATAGCCAGTGTTATGCAGTACACGAAATAGTTTCGTGCCAAATGAGTAGGTCTGATTATTTCAGCCACGCAGGATAAAAAGAAAATGTCCTAAACTACAGTCTGGTTGCGAAGAACCATGTACAATATAATAGATAAAATTAATGGTGTAAAATATATCAAATTCAACGTTCCCCAGGAAGTAAATGTAAAGTCGTACATGTAAAACAGTTGGCGAAGTACAACAGTCGAAATTCCTTATCAGGAGATAGTTGGAAAAGATAGTTAATGAAGGATTCCGCTAGAATTAAAATAAGTAGAAAACTACCTGACTGTCTTCGACCAAGAAGAATATGTCTTCGCAGAAGGCGTGTAGAAATTCCTTTTTCAGAGAGGAACAAGCCTTTTTCATCAACGGTCACGACTACTTCGAATGACTTCAAAGCGGACCATTTCGAATAATTTTCATTTTTTTTTTATACTAATAAAATTGTTTAATACTTTTGAAATGAGAAAACCAAATAGCAATAACTTTTATGGATTCTTCATAACAAATCCCGAGAAAACACTTTAAAAAATACTTAGAATACTCCCGAACTGGAGAATATACAGGGTGTCCCAGCGAATACTGTACAGTGCGTTATTTCCTAAAGTATTAGAGATAAAAGAAAATTATTCATATAGAATTGCATGGTTCGAAGGAGTCAATTTATTCGCGAAGACGAATTTTTTATAACATTATTATTACGTGAGATATGATGGTCAAGTTTGGTTTTTTAAATGGAACTATATATTTTTTTACAGATCGGTTGTTAGTGTGTTTCAAGACGAATTCAACGACATCCAATTTAGATACCTTTTAATAATTAGTTTCCGAGATATTGCGCTTATAAATTTAGTGATTTTCGTTGGGAGAAAATCTTTCTGACCAGCGGGCACTCTAGGCTGTCTTTTGTTCCCTCCCGATGGCGCGTGTTAGGTATTGTCCCTTGAAACCGATACTAAGGGTCTACGGTAGGAGCGGCAGGCCCAAAGACCTAGGAACAAAATACCGCCCGCAGTACCTGCTAGTCAAAAAGGTTTTCTTCTAGTGAAAATCACTAAATTTGTAAGCGCAATATCTTGAAAACTAATTATTAAAAGGTATCTAAATTGGATGTCGTTGAATTCGTCTTGAAACACACTAACAACCGATCTGTAAAAAAATATATAGTTCCATTTAAAAAACCAAACTTGACCATCATATCTCACGTAATAATAATGTTATAAAAAATTCGTCTTCGCTAATAAATTGACCCCTTCGAACCATGCAATTTTATATGAACAATTTTTTTTTTATCTCTAATACTTTAGGAAATACCGCACTGTGCAGTGTTCGTTGGGACACCCTGTAGAACCTATTTTTATGAATATCTCGAAAACTAAAGCCGAGCGGCGGTAACATATGTATAAGAAAAATTATGTACCCTAATGTACACATTTACCAAAAACTTTAGTTTTTATATTTCAAAATCAAAATCTTTTTAAGTAATTACTCTCTTTACATTTGTTAACTAATATAAATATGTTATACATGTTAAAAATACGGTTTGCTGCCGGTTGATCTCGAAAGTGATAAGGTTTTAATACGTCATTGCAGAAATAGATTTCCCGTCACTATGTAACGGGTGGCAACAAAACAAGTATCGGTACCTGATAAAATATCGGACAAAAAGAGAAAAAAGGTTTCGAAAAAATCATTTCACACCACGTTGAAGAGGTCATGAAGAATTCACTTTATTAATCGACGAAAGGAAACAAAAAAAAAAGGATGGTCACTGAACACAGCGACTGTGGCAGTATTCGTACAAAGTGCAGGCGATGTATATACAGAGACTCCCTCGCTAGTGAAATAACCTTACCAATAAAAATGCACATGGAAACGTAATCAAGGGATCCTCGAATCGGATCATTTGTCGCATAATGTTCATAACCGTTCATCAAACCGAAACGCGAATTAAACGTCGATAAATTTCTATTTTCTCGAGGCACTGTACAGTTTCCTTCGAATACATTGTTCCCTGATTATCAAAGAATAACCGGGATGCTTTTGAGTTCGAAATTTCTTCTTCTCGGTGGTTTCACGTCAAGAATTCTTCACGTGGAACCTGGTATGCCGAAAGATCGCTCGATTACGTTTCTTCTTCTCCTTTGATTCACACGATTCGCATACAATTTCGCTTCACTCGATTCAGGCACCCTTTCTCTCGTCTGAAATTTCTCAAACACGCACAATCTTTCTCCGCGCAAACGAATACAGAATTTCACGCTTTAGTTTCTCGTTCTTTTGATGCTAAGTCCGGGAGAAATGTTTAAAAATTGGCAATATTGCAGATACTTGTTAGCGGGAGGTGAACAGGGGATTTTTGATGAGGGGTGTCGCAGAAAAATTATTAGCATATCGATAATTGGCACACCTACTTCGAGAGAGCTTTCGTTGAGGTATTTGTTGGAGGTCGACTCGTTTTTCGTGTGCAAAGTGTTAAAGAGGTGTTCAGAAATTGAAGAGCTCTAGGAATTATTATTACAGAATAAAGAGTATTACACAAATTAATATTGATATAACATTCAAATCCGCTCAAGTTCAAGTTTCAAAATTAATTTCTCTTCTTTCTTTTATATAACAATTTTTCCTATTCTTATCGAATGTTATCTTACAAGAATATTTAACAGACCTAGAATTATTTGAAATTAATTTATGAAATACGTGAATTAAATATGTTTAATTATGCGAATGATATGGAATTAGTTAATTTAAACTATTAAATATTAATACATTAATATTGTGTTTTTAAAGTAGGATAACTATTTAAATGATCAGGTAGAATAAATATTTTAATTCAAAATTTCATTTTGATTTAGTCGCAATTATATTTTAAATAAATTTTTAAAACTATCCTTTTTGTTGGAAATATTTTTTTACAGAGCATTCTTTCAGAGAAAATTGAAATTCAAAATTTACAGCATCATTTCTTTATAAGTAATGATTATCAGAAAATATATTTCTTTAACATTATTCAGATAATTGAAAGGTTTAGTTAAAAAAAAATTATATTTGCATAGAACAACGAAAAACATGGGTGATTGAAAAAAATTTGAATGCAATAAAACCATATTAAATGGTATAGGAGTTTTTAATGAAATCATTGAATTCTTAAATAAATAGAACAAATTAATTCCAATCAACTATCAATTATTTTTTTTTACAGAAATAACGAGTTTAGGACATCATTACATTTTCGAATCCAATTTTCTCAAAATACAAGCCCCGTATAAAGAAGAATCTTAATTCTCTTATTTTTCAATTTCCTGTACCAAAATGGAAACTCTCTGCCTATCAATAGTATCACAAATCACATTTATTCTACACAACGTTTTCCGCTCATGTTAGAAAATGCTAACTACTTTAGAAGGAGCATTTCTTTCTCAACACCTTGCGCACAATCATAGTTAAAAGTTCTACAATCGTTCCCTTAAAATTAAAGATCATTCTCGTCAGAAACAGCATGTTTATTAAATATATATTCATATATGCATTCGGTATCTCTGAACAGTGTTCCGTATAAAAGTAGTTCGGGATAGTGTGTGTATTTACATGGACCTTGTAAGTACCGTTTGTTCGACACGTGCTGCTAATAATTTTCCTTCGCGCACCTTTCTTTCCACCTTCTTTTTGTTTTTGCATTTTGCAGTTTCACGTGCGACGAAATGCGTCCGCTTCGCGAACGCGACCCACCTTCCTGAACCGATTATTATCAGCGAAGACGTGGCGTTCGAATTACATTTTATTCGAGACATTTATGAAAATAAACAAAGTTCAATTCGACCGGCTATAACACAGAATCGGAACAGACAATATACAGAGTAAATCATTGAGCTTGTTACTTTCGGAAAAAAATTTCATTGCCTTTACTAAATGGGCGGTTGCAATTTTCTTTCAATTATTTCATGCATCATTCGTGGCACACGACGCGTGAAGAATATTCAGAATAAGAGCAAAAATTAATGTTTACGAATCTCACTGAACATTAACTTTCGTTTCTAAAAACCTAAAAAAAAATCTAAAAGAGTTTCGTTAAAACGACGAATTGTTACAAAAGAAACCTTAGCTAGGCTCCAAGTCCACCGTGGAACGCTATTATTTACAGTCGTTAAATCCTTATCGCTTCGAGCTAACGAAGTTCCGATAAACGAGTTCGATCGCCCGTTTGGTAAATTCAATCGAATCTTTTTCCTCGCATGGAAAATTACAAAGTGTTCGACGGGAAAAGTAGCGTCGAACGAAAATCTCGCAGCGGAGACGATGCGACGTACGCGATCGGCCCTCGATTTTCGCTCGACAATCATACAAACGTTCCGCGGAAAAAAAACTATATGCGCGCTCGGCGACGTGCTCGTGGAATAATCCGCGTTGTTTCAACCCCTCGACGACGGAGACGCGTACCGATTATTTCTCCGCGCGGACGGAAACGCGTCTCGCTGGTTTCTTGCACGCGGACGGAGCGGTATACGGGAAACACACGGGATCAGTCCATACGACGTATGGAGGTCGGCGACGTGCGAAGAAACGGCGGTCCATACGACGTATAGATGTCGACATGTGAAGAAACGGGCAGTCCATCCGGCGTATGGAGCTCGTCGCTGAGGGGTTGATAAACGGTACAGGGGGGGGGAGGATTATCCGTGTATCAACGGGGAAAGAATTATTTACATTACGATACTGGCAGTACATTCTTCACCTTGCTTCCGAATGAACGTGAATGTCGAGGCGATACAAAGCACAAAGAGTTCGTGTCGCGATTAATGAACTAATTATAACGCTCCGTTGTCGCCGCGGTTGAACGCCGCGGTTTCTGTCGCTCCTCCATCGTCTACGCTGACTTTTTACAAAGATTCCTAACCGGAGTTGAATGCTGAACTCGTCGCTCTCTGTTTCTGGGATGCTTCCAGGCCAAGCTGTGCTAATGCGAGAAACTGCGACTCGAGGTTTCGATCGCGAAGGAATTGAAAGAGCCTGTGCAATACTTGAAAGATGCTTGTGCCAATTTCCTGCGGCTTTGAACACTTAAATTCAAACGCTGAAACGAGTGAACTTCGCACACAGAGCATTGCATGACATGGCAAATCATGGGAAGAGTGCAAATATATAAATCTGCATCTTTCAATTGCATTGCAAATCGCATTTTCTTTGCCTCAGTCTGGCTTCAGAAGCGTAAGTTGGCGTTAAACACAATTGGAAAGTATAATATGCCTAGTAAAAACTAAAAAAAAAAAAAACGTGCACGACTTGCAGTATTCGACTATCAAACGCTACTTAAGTTAAAGGCTTAAAAGCTTGCATCGCGAGTCGCAGATTATTAGTCGCATTATTACGTCTCCTTGTGGTCAGTTTCCTCGCATTGGTCAATTTGGCCTGGACCCAATTATGAAGGAGACCTCGACGAAACTGGGTCGCCGTGGTGCATGAAAGACGGTCGTTTGTCGTAGAACTTGGGTAACGCCGCGAGAATGTAACAAAACAAAAACTATAGTAACGGTTTAACAACTTAACGCGGCGGCGCGCGACGCTCGATTAAATTACAATGCGCGATTAACTTAGTTAACGCGTCGATGATGTTTCCACGTTCCCCTCTTGATCTATTTCGAGTACGCGGGACGTCGTTGGGTTTTCGTGGATCCGCGCGAGCTTGACGACGAACGTTCGTGCGAACGATGCGCGGATGCGAAGGTTCGTTGATGTCTCGAACGCGGCTTGGCAGCGCGGGCCAGACGATGCGCTCTGTTCGTACGGGCACAGGTGGACAGGCTTAAGTTGCACTTAAGCTCCTCGCTTTACAATTTCTTCGTGAATGAATGAACGAACGACGAATGTAGATTAAAGAGAAACTAAACGCAAACGTTCGTTTAACGTTAAACAAAAAGTAATATATAATATATCTAACGTATCATAGCACAGTATTGTCTAACGTCGTTTATTTAAATATAACTTAGAAATGTTTGGCAGTGTATTCGTCCAATATTACCTATACCGTCCCTTTAGAGAGTAAACTTGCGCTATGAAAACAGATCTGTGCTATGGGCAGACGTTTCGTTAAACTATCAAGGAAGTTCCAGCTTGCGTTACCACTTGAACACGCTTGAACACATTTTGCTTTCTAACGTTCGAAAATCAAGATAAAAGCATGAGTCGGTGATATGAAATATGCAATTCAGAAAAAGAAAATTAAGTATCGTTTGCTATTGAAATTTTGCTATTAAGCATATTCCAATTGTCGTTATTTATGCGTACGCCTGAAGAACATATGAACGAAAATCTCCATGGCGAAGGTAGCGCACTATTCGTATAAATTTCTGAAAAATGATATCCGAGATCATCAGTTTCACTGTCTGATAGCTTATCTCGTTCAAGCCACTAGAACTCTCATTAATCAACGATGATTCATCACTATTCATCTTGAAGTACAAAAACGTTGCGCGAAGGAAGCGGTTTATTGTTCGCAACTGGTGAACTCGCGAGTTAGCCGGTGCGATCGGTTTGAAAATCACCGCGATACTGAACCGAAACCCAAATCACTTCTTCTCCCGCGGATATAAGAGAGAAGAGAACGGAGACGAGAAAGATGAGAACTAGAGACAAGCGTCTACGAAAAAGTAAACTTGAATGTCCATGGTAGACTAAACGGTTTCGGTGCGTCGCCGTGCCCGAGTCCCACTCGGGATAAACTGTTCGGTACTCGACGCTTCGCCCGAGTCTCGCTCGGGATGAACTGTTAAAGGGTTAACTATTGGGTCCCTCCCACTCGATGAGATACTGAGTCTGACCGATCGGCCCTATCCTCTTCGCTTTGATGACGAAGTTCTCGCCGGCGGCGATTCTGTTCGCCGCCCCGAAGTATATGTTCACCGATGACTTGAGGTCATCCAAGGATATGTCGGGCGCGTTTTGCTTCACGGGCGAACACTTCGGTGACGATGGAACGCTGCCTTTCTTCTGCGGTTGCGGATCCGGCGGCGGCAATTTCTCGTTGCTCTGACGTTGTCTCAGTCGCCTACCGTTCAAAGCGTAATCGACACAATTGCCAATTTGACTACTAGCACTGCCCGAGGCACCGTTGAACGAACTTCTCAGATTCCTCGCGAATTCACTTTTAACCTCGCTATTACGCGCCGGCAAGATCGCCGCCGTTTTACTAGCGGTATGTTGAAACTGCTGCTGTATTTGTTGCTGCGACGGGCGACCCCTCCTATGCTGTCGTCTACGCTTTACTTGCCCGTTTCTGTCTATAATAATGTCCTTCTCTGATAACTGTCTTTTGGCCGGCCGTATTACCGGCGGTTGTGATATAACGGGTGTGAGTGGCAGGGGCAACGTGATCGGGCATTGATTGTACGGAGACGGAGTACTCGAATTCGTTTGATTGAGATTGCCGGGCGTGCCCAACAAGTCACTGAGATTTCTAAATGGATTATTCTTGCCTTCAAAGTCTTTGGGCGGTGGGATAAAGGAGTCCAACGTTCCCCTGGAACTGGTTTCGTCTCCGCTCGTGTCCGCGGGTGTCGACGGCGGCAGCGGCATCAATTCTACAGAACTGGGCACCGAGAGTTCCGATATACCGGAAGTGGTAGCCGGTGGCGTGGGAGGACCGGAAACCGACGTCGGCGGCGTCGGTGGTAAATCGGACGCTTCCGAACTTCGAGATTTACTCTGCGAATCGAAACAAAATGTCGTGGTGCAATCTTTATTACATCGAGGGAACATTACATGATGTACAAGTTGCGGACAAAAGTTTCCGAATGATATCGATTTTCATGTTTCATTCGGTTTCGTGTGTTTCATTTAGTGTAATAACAAAATCTGTTTATGTACATCGACAAAGAATTTTATAATCTACAGGAATTCACCGAAATCGTATTTATAAAAAAAATTTGTTTATTTTTAATACTAAAATTGTATGTATTTGCCTCAAATGTAGTCCGTCAAAAGTTTTCGAACGATTTAGTAGTATTTGAATAATCTAATTCTGTCAGTCATTTCAGGAGCTTCTAATGTATTTTTCGTAGATTTCTAAAATCTACTCCACCAATTATACTGTTAACAGTGAAGTTCACTTGAAATAAACAATATCAAATTTAGAAACCACGTTTACAAACAAATATACATTAACATATAAAACAAAAAATTTGAATCTTCAATTGCAAAGTTTTGTAAGAAGGATAAACTATCAATTGATAAACTATTACTTTTTATTATCATTGGATAAACTAAAATATAAAAGAAAAAAAACAATTTTCGAAGTTTTAAAGCGTGTTAAAAACTGTTAATCCTTAAGTGAGGGAGATCGATGTCATAATATTTACGGAATGAGGTACGAGGATTACTGAAAAGCAGAACATTTTTTAAAAGGAACTATTTATTTGCAGAAATAAGCCGAAATTGGTATTCTTTATCCAAATCCTGTCGATAAAAGCTAATTATAAGTATGCCAGGAAGATGCTAAGCCATCATTGACAGTAAAAGATGTTCAACAAAAATATTAACAAATCGCACGAAAGAAATAGTCTCTATTCCAGGCAAACACGCAAACTTCGAATACAATAAAATGAACATATTTTCTATAAAAAAAAAAAAGAATTCGCTGAATTTTTGTAGATCATTAAATTCGCTATCGATGTACATACTTGGATTTTTCTATTATTCCAAATGAAATACATGAAACTGCATAAAATATGAAAATCGATATCGTTCGGAAACATTTGTCCGCAATTGTATTTAGATTACTTTTAAATACCTTGGCTATGGCATTCTTCAACAACTTCCTCGCCTTTCTGTATCTAGCTTCTCTAACGCCCTGAGCTTTACTCAGCGAACCATCGCCTTTTTCTCTCTTTTTATGCTTCCGCAACATCCTTTCGCGAGAACTTCCTAACGCCATCAAACGTCTCCTTCTCTGTAAACTCAGTTTAGGGAATGGAAATGATTTCTTCACAAAACCACCTCCGCTATACCTATAACAAAACGCGAGTCTGTAAAATATTATTTTTATCGTCCGATAACAAAATCGATGAACACACCTCTCTCTCAGAGATTGCGTAGACTGACTCGGCGGACTCGGACTCGGGCATGAACTTTGCTCTGTCTCCGAATTTTGATAAATCGTTCCGCGCATAACCACGTCCGACGGGTTTACAGAAATTTCTAAATTCTCCGCCGTGCTTTGTTTCGCCGCGGGCAATTGTTTTGTACTTTCTGGTAAACTTACGGGTCTGAAACAATACAATCACGAATGAAATTCGTCGCGGAAAGCGAGCGATTTTAATGAATTATACGACCAAACGCATCGTTCCGTCGTTATAGCAACTAACCCTGTAGGCGGAGGAAGATATTGCAGTCTTTTATTACCACCCCAGCAGCTATGTAATACGGGATCGTCTATCACCTCAGTTGCTGGAAGAGTAATAACTGGACACGGTGGCGGTAATCTAACTCTAAGACCCCATATTGTAGTACGTTTCTTTATTTCTCGGCCGCATTTGAACCTGTTTCTATTATTTGTCAATATCGCTAGTATAGAGTCTCTGCGTACTTTAGCACTGACATCCCTGATCTAACGATGACAAATACACACGCATGTTTATAATCAACGTAATTACAGTGCTATTCAAAAAATATATATATATTTAAAATTTCATATCGATAAAATTAAGGACACATTCTTACCCGTGGTGGAAGCTGCAAAGTATTCCAGTTATCATTGGCATAAGGTACAATAACAGTATCCAAATCATAATACTTTTTAGCATTGTAAACAGTCAAATTGTACAACATCAGGTGCACCAGATCTACCCATTTCAATTCCAGTCGCCGTACGAATTCCTTCCCGCGATTGCACATCGAACAAACAAATACATAAAACCTGAAATAACGTTTGCAAAATAAGACGATTGAAAGTACGAACAACGCAGATTTCTTTCTTAATAACTAGACTGCGAATTTTTATGCAAAATCAAATTTTTGCAAGCACAAATAAAAAAAATGTAATCATGAATAACAATATGTTTATTCTTTTATACATTATAACTTGTATTATATTTTTGATATTTTGTATATTTTGGCATTTGTTAACAGTCGTCGATTTTTTTTCATACTTAATATAGCCATAAATGCATAAAATCCGCAGTCTATTAATAACGTTCGTCGGACTCACCTATCGCCGCTGTATAAAGGATAAGTTAGACAACTGACACATTTTTCGTGAAACCATTGCCTACAACGAGCACACTGCAACATTTGCGTGTACCATTCCCCGTTTAATCCACAATAACAATAAATTTGTTCTGCATTTACTCTATGATGTGCGTCCCAATTTAACATGTTAGGCTGTAACGAAATATTAATTGTTTCATTAACTAATTACATATTTTAACTCTTTCTAATTTGACAATGTACTTTAAAATCTACAGGGTGTTTCGCAATTCGTGGGAAATCTCCGAGATACAGGTACTAGACACGAAAATAATAAGAATAGTTCTTATGCAATATTCTCGAAAATGGTTAGTTTATTAGTTACGCGCGGTTTTACATTTCGTAAAAAACCGACGTAGCACTGCTTCATCCCCTTTAAAGCCAGTAACCGCGCTTAAAGGCCAAGGCCTCTCTGGGCCTAAGTGGACCCCGGTGACTCGCAACGTGTATTGGAATAAGATGTTTGTTCGAATGAAAAATCACATAATTTGTAATTAAAAATTGAAATGATGACGAATGCAACACAACTGATACTTTTCCACGATGCAGGGGCCCAAATCGCGGTCACTGACCTTACAGGGGATGAGCCTTTGTTACGTGCCTTTACGAAATATAAAATCGCGTGTAACTAATAAACTAACCATTTCCGAGAATATTGCATAAGAACTTTTCTTATTATTTTCGTGTCTAGTACCTGTACCTCGGAGATTTCCCCCGAATTGCGAAACACCCTGTATATAAAAGATTGAAAACAATTTTTAACGCGAAATCAAGCTTTTAAATGATGCTTTAAAAACGATTAGCTACTTGAAGAAAGATTATTCGTTACTGCAAATACTTACATCGTACGGCAACTTTGTCATATCATCTGGTGGCGGCTGAGGTTGGTCCCTACCACTGCATACTTTTCTGATACTTGCCTTTACCATAGAAGTTTTTGGTTCTACAAGTTCACGCGTCCGTGGTTGACTATCTATACATCTTTTACACATCCAATGTGCTTCGGCTGCGGTTTCTTCTTTCGATATCTGTGGCTGCAAATACATTTCCCAGCTTTACTTATCTCGTAATCAATTATGTATCTATTTACATTATACGTTAATCCTATGAAAATGATGGAATATACATTTGAATAACGTTTTATTACCTGATGGCAAAGCTGATGATAACCACGACCGCATTTGTCACACACAATAATGTTGTTATCAGTCTTGGGCTGAGATTTTTTGCATAGAACACACATAACTTCGGAGTCTGGCATCGATAGCTTTGTCAGCTCCTTGACTGAGGACCAGGCGGACGTATTGTCCAGAAATTTGACAAGGCATCTTTCCCTTGCCAAATCCACCTACGTACGTATAATACATTTAATGTGACGAAGAACTTGAGCGCATTAAAATTAAGAATGAAACGTAAAACGTTTAAGAGGCGTAATGGTTTTTAGGATACCTCAACAACTGTTCCAAGGTAAAATTTGCCATCTTTATGTTGCAGAAGAACATCGTCTCCATGAGAGAAACCTAGCCTCTGTTCTCTCGTAGTGCTATCCGGCGCTGCCAGACTTTCTTCTGGCTCGGACATTTTCTACCCTGTTTCTGTGACCATACCAAACAGTGGAACATTCTATTAAAAAAATTATTGTTTTCCTGCATTCAGATATCAACCCTTTCAGCAGCACGAAGCAGCTATGCGTACAGCCAGATTAGAGAACGATTGCTGTTAAATGTTTGAGAAAGAGAAATTCAGTGGGGAAGATTTTGTATTACAGAAACAGCATGCAAGATTTTTCTCACAAACGCTAAATTACTTGCTGCTGAAAGGGTTAAAAGAGTAACTCATTTAGCCTCCTGCATACTAAATTAATTGCTGTAATTTTGTATTGTTCAAAGAGAAATACTAGAAACAGTCACATATTTTCTTAATCTTTACTGTATGAGAAATCGGAGCGAGACTATTGGAACTATTAAAAAAGATACACAGAGCTGATTAAACGTGTTTCAAACAGTAAATGATTCATTCTATTTTAAATTTCGAGCATAAAGGAACTTTTTGATTGTATTAACTTTTCATAGTATTTTATTCAATGAATTTTGAAACTACTGCAACCTTATTTTAAAATATTCTGTTTACTTTAATTCAGCTTCACCTTATTCATGATATTCAAAACACTCTTTGTTTAGATACTATCAAAACATTTTTGCTTTCTCTTTCATAAAAAGATAGTGTAGATAACGCTACATGTTATAATGTTAATATTTACATAAGTGAAATGACTCCAACGTTCAAGTTATGTGAATTCAAGGTATTAGAAAACGAAACATCCAAAATAATCATTTTTTAAATATAACACATTGATTTTGTCATTTAGGATTTCTGTTCCATTTAAAAGACTTTAGATTCTCCTGAATTGATTGTGGTACATAACTGTGTAATCTGAGTATCTTTACTTTGACAAATCTTACTGAAATTTTGTTTCCTATTTAAAATATTGCTGTATTCGTATCACAAGGAATCTATTATGTGCAATCGTATTTGAAACACTTTTCACTGCATCCAACTCTGCGAATACAAGTATAAGTCATATTTAATATGCAAGGGGGTTAAGAGAAAGCCATAGTTACTCCATTTAAAAGCAATTGGCGTAACAAGGCACAGTTTCAAAGACATTAAACAAAAACTTCATTCTACGCTAGTAGAATATTCCAATGACACCACTTGTTTTCTCCTAGTAAATATGATAGATGTAAATAAAAAAACTTGGAATTGTTATAAACAATCGCGTTAAATTAATTATCCAGCTCCGAAATCGCGAAATCTAAGGAATCACAACGAATCTTTTATGCAGCAGTTTGCATCCTGGAGCCCAAAAAGGAACAACACACATTTTGAAAGGTAATAGCCAAACAGAGGCACTGTGCATCGATTTCTCTCGATCGACAACGGCGAATGCACGATCTTTTTCTGAAAACGGTTGTCGAAAGCCGATAGAAAAGCAAGTCGTCTTACATGCACATACACATAATGCTTGGTCCACGGTTACGTGCGAAATAGATCGTCGTCCGGCGGATCATTCGTTTACGTCCATTACGATCGGCGCTAAGTACGTTAACACTAGAACCGAGAAACGGTATCTCGCGGAAAAGCCGCGGAAGGAACGACGACCATATGATCGGCATCGCATCGCATCGCATTAAAAAACCAGTCGTCCGCGCGCTCTCGGTCTCGGTGAACGAAACGAGAGCAGCTTTGCACGCGAAAACGCCTGCTCCTAAACAAGACGAGAGGGACACTCGTCGCGCTCGAGAGCCAGGACACACACTTTCGAGAAGCTTTTTTACCGCGGTGCGAATGCATCGAGCGGGCGGATCGAATGCACCGGCGATCACGGGAATGCACGCGAACCGCCCCCCGCGGAAGCCGATCAATTTCTACGTAGGGCTCAGATACGGTGGACACGAGAGCAACCCCCGGGGAGACAGCTCCCAGCACCGGGCGGTGTTTCGAGGAGAGCCCCGGGGTCGGTGTGTTTTCGGGGGACGGGGTCGCGGCGATTATCGCTCCTTCCTCGGAACAACCGTTCTATGTCGTACCTCAGCGTCTCGGCCGTGGAATCAGGCGCGACGTTCGGGCCTCATATCCCGATTCCAGTCAGCCATTTACAACCATGGGGGCCCCGCCACGGTCGGTCGCTTCGAGACACAGAATCGCGGCGCGGCAAAACTCTCGTCCCGTGAAGCCAGGACATCCACGTCCTGACGTTCACGTCCGTCCACGTTCACGCCGCCGCCCGGTTGCCCACGTCGGCCACCCTTCACGATCACCACACGCCCTTAGTCACGGGCATCACGGCGGCGAACTCGGTGCACTTTCATTGTGTCCCTTGAAAATTCGAATGACCACCGTCCGCCATGTTCGGGGAAACACTTGCTAGGGAATACGTTAGTCAGACGAGACACCGAAGTACCAGTGCTCCCTACAGGAACGTCTGACGGAACAACGGCGCCCCTACTTTCATTAATTCCTTTACGCGATCGTAATTTTAATTAGGCAGCACAATTCTACTATTGAAAATCGTGAAATGTTTGTAAGACATTTCATAAGCTCTACGAGATCAGTTCCGTAACTTCAAACGAAGTTTATCTTAGATAACACTCAATAGCCTTTTTTAAATCGGGTATTTGAAGTATCAGAAAAGTCTCATCGAGAACAAAGTTTTCAATTTGCATACCCTCTTAATCTTAAGTCCCTGACAAAGGAAACTATTTCTGAAAATATCATTTTATGAAACAGTACGATGAGTTTTCAAATTTCTGTGAAAATATCGTAATGGAGTAATACTGGGCTATTGGCCTTGTCTATACGGCACTGGTCGTTAGTTGGACGTTCTATTGTGGTGCAAGCATAATATAAACAATTGATGACAATGCAGCTGGAGATTCTTCTGCGCTATCATAAATATAAAATTACATTTTAATGAATTAATACGTAACTATTTCTTAGATAGCTTCCCCATTCAAAACTTTGAAATTGATAAGAAACTAGAGCAGTATGTCTTCCATACACAAGATTCATGTCGTCTGTCCCCTAGATTTGCACAAGTTTTGCTAAACTTTAAATACTCCAAAACAAACCCCAAAATGTGCCAAATAAAATATTCTAACATTCATCACGGCAACCAAACCGTAAAAACAATCACATCTTGATAGATTATAAATATAATCATTTCGAATTTCGTATAACTGTACCTATGTATTACTTTCCATGATGAATTTGCAAATGAAATGTAAATTCATTGAATGTGGTCGCTAATAATACTCATACGTAAATTATTTTCAATGTCTTCGACGAATACGCAAAGTATAATCATGGTGAAGAAAAATATAATTTTTTAATCATTAATTATTCACATATTAACCGATAATCGGGTACTGAATGCGCTCTAAAATTAACCGTAATTGTTCCGTGGAGCAAAGAGTGGAATACAAATCTGTTATCCCTAATGAAGTAATATTTAAGCTACTCACGTATTCGCAAGTGAAGGGTTGCTAACTTGAAAGTTAAAGCATGCAACACTTTTTTTTTCTACTGTCCGCAACTCACCTGTCGATTTTTTTTTCATTTAATTTCAACGGCTGTTCTTGTCAGGAACGCGAAGACCAGGCACGCCATTTTGGGATGTAAAAAATCATTCGTTTTTCAACTGCAATGGTAAGATAATTTAAGATTACAAAGTAATATTTATGTTACATGAGATGCATAATAAAAATAAACGCGAATAGTGCTGTGAAAATGGATACTGTATTTATTTTAGTAAAATTTATTGTATACGTGCAATATATATAGCGAAGCATTGTTGGAATTATAAATAAACAATATTTGATGTCTTAGATTGAACAACATTTATTTTATAATACATACAAAAGAATGTGTCGTAACAAGCGACACTAGACATGCTAAAATTTGATTGTAAAGTCGTAAACAGTCCTTTATTTTCTGTATATGTATATTGGCGGAATCCTCGTGCTAGAAAGGTAGAAAATGTTGTGTGAAATTATTTATTAATGTACAATATTCGTATATTTAGAAGTTGTATACAGGGGGTACAAAATGTGAATATCGGTAAGAAATGTACGAAATGGTACTGTTTTGCAGGGAATACAATTAAAACTACATAATCCCGATAATGAATATCGATAACGACGTCAACAAACACTTCGTACGATAACGAGTATCGAGATGAAGATCTAATTTGTGAAAAACAACAATGATTTATAATCGCGATAAATAGACACGTTCCGTTTGTATATTATTGTATCGTAGCGACTATCGAATGTAATGCCCAGATAGCCAAACCTGTCGAGCAGATTTTTACAGAATCTGCCATTATAGTATTTGTTATTAGACTGGTAGCAACTTTGATGCAGAATCTGTAATGTATAAGACCGTTGACAAATTGGCGACAGAAACCCTGTTGACAGACCCGCTGCCAATTTTGCAACAAGTTCTGTTAGCAGGATCTGTTCGCTTTCTGACACCAATCTGCATCCCGATCTAATAATACAGGCCCTGTTTCCAAAATGGCTGCTTGATGCGGAAACAGATGGCTATGGTTTTGGCGACAAGGTCTGTTAACTCTGCTGCCAATTCCACAACAAATGGCTATTAGGGTGATTGCGCGAACACGATGCATTTTACAGCCTCATTTTACTGTCATATAACTATTATTAAATAACATATTGTACAATTTATATTTTACACACAAATTAGAAATTACAATGTCCATTAAAACATTTTTTTCTTCACCGCGGTGTACCTGTCCATATAACTGTCATAACCGTCGAGATCGGCAAACTGTTTCATCTCGAACAGATTACCCTCCATAGCCAAAACAGAAACTTTCGAGTCTTTCAATATTTTCGTAGGTACAGCATTCAGTTGCAAACAATTCTCCTCCAGCCTCAACGTCTTCAACCGCGGACAATCGGCTAATTTCTCCGAGATCGTCGATACCTGATTCTGATTGAGGTTAAGTTCGACCACATGCAACGTCGCGGCCGCGTCGGGGATCGTCGTAATTCGATTCCTGGACAAATCCAGCACGTCCAGCAGCTTCAAATCGCAGAACATCAAGGGAAACTCGCTAATCCGATTGTCGGACAGGTTGACCTGCTTCAAGCGGGTCAGTTTCGACAAAGACCACGGGATGCTCTTTATCTGGTTCGCGCTTGCATTCAAACCTTCCAATTTGGTCAATGCTCCCAGAGCCTCGGGCAATGCGAGCAATTTATTGTGACTGAGGTTGAGCTGTTTCAGTAACGTAAAGTTACCGATGTCGCTCGGAATTTGCACGAATTTGTTCTCGGACAGGTCCAGTGTTCGCAAGAGAGGCGCCAAGGCGCGAAGGTTCTGCGGGAACTCGTCGAGCTTCCTCTGCGACAATTTCAACGTGCCCGTCTTCTTGGCGGTTTCATAATGTTGTTTTAAAGCGGAGTTCCCCATTTCGTATCGAATTCGAATAGTTTCGAATTCAAGAGAAGCTCCAAGCGTTTCGCTCTGTCGATATCGTGGCTCCCGAACAGCTGTATTACCAATGGTAGTTCATCGAACTCAAAGAAGGAAAAATATATTGGGCCCAAGTTTTATTGTCCAGGAGGCAGACGACGAGCAGTTCACTCGTCGGATTCTTAGTCGCCTGACACTCACTCGTTTATCGTACGGTTTACCATGCAAAACCCCATCGAACTTCTCCTTTTTTTGTTCCGGACTGTACTTCGAGTCGTATTTTTGTCTGCCACTGTACCAATGTATGAGAGTCGGTCGCGCGGTCGCCAGTCCGATTAATTTTCACCACGCCGACATTTCGGGGCGCCGAAGATCGTCACGTTCGAAGCTCGTACGCACGTGGCTTCGGTGTTCGTTCTGCAGGGGGTTGATAGGTCCTAAGCATCCCTTCGTCGGTCGAAGTTTGAGGTGAAATGTCACCCGATTGACAGGCGGTCGGCCATATTGGCCTGGCGGCGGGCGGTGTTCGAGGTTCGACCGCGGGATGGCGTTCGGCGCGCTCGCGCCCCGAAAGATGGCTGACAAACGAAGATGTAGCGGTGCACGTCGGGTTTACATCAGAGCGAAAACGCCGCGGCAGCCACTGGTGCGTAGTTTACGATGCGGTCGTTCGCGGAAATGGTGAGATAGTGTCGTGGATCGAGAGGACCTAAAACCGGCGAGCCATGGCCTCGACGCCGAAGTCGGAGAAGCAGCCAGGTGAGTGGTTGCGCTTGTTGTACCCGTGACCCACGGAGACGGTGAGTCTAGGTACGCGGGATGGTCCTCCGACGAGGGGAACCCGGTCACCGTTTCTCCCTTTTTTCTCGTTCCCCCTCGTCGGTCGGGTTCTTGCCCCGAGGTCCTTGGCGAACCAGCAAAGGATCCTGTGAGATTGGGACCGTATCGAATCCTCGCCGTCGCGGATAACGATGGCAATCGAAACGTAAACCGACCGATCGCGGACGCTACCGGACGCGAAACGTCAAAAGCATATGCGTGTGGAGCTCGGAGCGTGAAGCACGCCTCTTGCATCCTTCTCGTCTCTTTCTCTTCTCTTTCGGCGACATACGTGCCATTGAGCCGATACCGTCGTGTGCAACCCCTGCAACCAGCACTCCGAGGAGCGTACAATGTACCTTTCGACAAACATCGAGCGCGCCGAATGTCAATCGCGGATGAACGATTACCGTTCTGTAATTCGGCGCTACGGGACTCGGTGTTTTGGTCGAGTCGCAGACATTAGGGGGCATTAAATCGTTCTAATTCGAAGGGTTAAAGATTCTGGAGCGGGAATTTATGTGGGAGTTGTTTTAGATTCTCTCCTGTCGGAAGGCTCTTGTTTATCAATTCTATTGTTTGCGAAGTTTTGTTATGGGATGTTATTTCTTCCATTGAACAGGTTTTTGTTATTGTTGACATTGATTTCAAAAGTGATAGAAGGTGGTTGTTTTGGAACTTTTTTTCAGATATTTAAGAATTTTCCGGTTGAAGTTGAATGATAGGGATTTGGAGTTTTTGCGAATTAATTACATTTATGTGAGAGAGTATGTTTATGTTTGAAGAGAATACGATTTCTGTGTTTACATATTTAGGTTTTACGATCTGTTTTTGACATGGAAATTTCGTGGCATTAATAATGTGCATACAGTATTAATTGATGCACAATTTATTGACGAAACAGGAACAAAATTAAAATAAATTAAACAGTTTTTTAACATTATAACAAAGCAGTATTAGAATAAAGCTGTTAGCATTTTAGTAATTCAAATTTTTCGGAAAACTTGAATTACAAATTTCGTATTTAAGAGTCAAACTTTTTTTTGCAAAGAATATTTATTTAGTTAATACTAAGGTAAATAGAAACGAGAGCTAATTTTGCTTTCACTCAAAAAACTTATGAAAAAAATGTTTTCGTATAAATGCAAATGTTTACGAATATTCTAGGATTGATAGACGTAATTTAATCTTACATAAATTTTATCATTTTAACTTTGGGTGTAATTATGTTGAAAAAACATTCAGATTTGAAAATATTCTCTACACATTCATACAGGTGCCTTTCGTAGTCAACGATTAGTAGCGTGATTTATTCATGTGATTCATTATGTTTTTGGAAAACGAAATAATCTTTATTGGAAAAATATCGCACTGCTTACGAATTCATGTAGATACTTGAACAATTAGCACAGATGATATGGAATTTGAATACATATTTTGATTTAAAACTTCTTGGAATTATACGATCTTGAATATTCCTGTGCGAGAATTAAATTTTTTTTTTTTTAATTTAACAATATAATGATATGTGTAAAGCATAAATGAAAATGTTACACACGAAAGTTTTGTATTTGTGTTTTTAATATTAGATTTACATATTTAATGAAATTACAAAAAAGTACAATTTCACAAGCAAACATACTTCAAGAAATTTGTATTTTACGTTTTCGTTCAAACTGCAAAATAAATATAGGAACTATGCAAAAGTTTCCATTGTTTAATCGCTGGAGATGGAAAACAAACAAAAAATGAAGTATCAGCACAGTGGAATAATTTCCATAGTTAAATCATGAAAAATGGAAAGCAAACACAAACAATATACGATATTGAATATACACATAGTCTATGTTAACCACTTTTATTTACATTGAAAACTGTGTTCTTGTTAACAACTATAATTTTCGGTATCTTACAGTAATTGAAGGATTGTAATTAATTAAATTAAGGAGTGAAAATAAAAATCTTTTTCTGGAATCATTAAATATGAGAAACGATGGCTCATAGATCTAATAATTCTTCACATTTGTTTAACATAAGACAAAATTTAAAAATAATAATAATAAAGAACAAGACAAAATTCATTTTCGAATAAACGTTGCGACATTTAATTTCTTTTCACGAAATTTTCATACAAATTCCTAAATATAAACAGAATTACTCGAATAATCTTCTTGCTTTGAAACGACGGCGAATTTACATTTTACAATTTCTGTGGATATGCATCGCGGAAAGTTCATCTACAGAGAAGGAAGTAAATCAGGCTCGAAGCTTTTGGCTTGCCTAAGATCTAAGATCCAAGCTTTTGGCTTGCTTAAATCGCATTCAATGAAGAAAGATTGTTTCGAAACGCATGTAGTAAAGGAGAGTAGAGAAATTGTGGTCACGTAGAAAAACCTACAGGATTCCAAGCCCGTGTCGTCAGACTTACTTCACTTTGTTCTTCAATAAAGAGGAAAATATGTCTATTTTTTCATGACAAAATATAAATTACGTAAAGCTAGTTTCTTGAAAACAATATTAGGGAAAAGAAAATTGAGCCTTGATAAGAATTTTATTGTCCTTGGAGTATTTGACGTCAACCTTTTCCTCATAATTCGCTATTGTGATATGAAAATATTTCATTAACATTAGCATAACAGTAGTAAGATGTGAAGTTTAATACACTTTTTTAGTGAGATGTTTTTTAAAAAAATAAACAAATTATATCTGGAGAGTGACATTTTTTACATAAGTGATTCACACATTCGTTCACAAAGATTATGTAAATAAAGTGTACATTGTAAAAAGGATATTATGCTTTTACTCAGTGAAAGTTATGGAAACTAAAAAAACAATTGAATCTGGAACAACATAAATTCGTTGAAAAAATAGAATACTGGGAATTTCACAGTCAATTAACATTTGGAGTACATGTGATACATCCTACAATTAACGAGACTATTAGTACTAAAAATAGCAATATATGTGCAATTAAAGTGTTCAACAATTTGCCAAACGAGTTAAAAACACTAACACTTAGTAAAGACACTATTAAGAAAAAAATAAAAAATTGGATACTAGTAAACTGACCTTAAACTTAAACTTCTACGTAAATGTGTAGTATTATTGTTATATAGCTTTTAATACCAAAGTATTATGCGTAATACAAGATCTGGGGCGTCTCTTACTTATATTATTATTATAATTATTATTGCTAAAATATCTCATATGTATTTACTATATTGTACACTAATCCTATGTACAGGTAATTCGAAATTATCTCTGTAGGATTTACATTGTACGTATAGGATTTACTCTATGTACTTTATCTGGTTAAATTAAATCTAAATCTAAAAATATTTATAGAGAAATATTTATGAAGATAGAAAATATTCATTAACTCATATTAATGCATGGACACATCAATTAATCATTCACTTAGCTATGGAGCAACATTAAATCACGTCATAATTATTTTATTTTGTGTGCACCTAATATTCAAGATTAATATTCAAGATTTGTTGCTTTTGATATTACCGCATTATCAACTAATCCAGACCCTAAGTTGAATATGCCTCGAGTTAATTCTGCCTGTCTGCATTTCATCCAAAATATCCAACCTAACCCGACCATCCGAAAAACATTTCTCGCTTCGAACAGAGATAAGTTCCTAATTCGACTAATTACGAACCTAAAATACACCTGAACGATTAACCGCAAGTTAGTTCGAGCGGTAGAAACTACAATCCGCGCAGAAGATAATATTTGTCCGACTGTGCACAATCTCCACTTTTGAATTTGCATTCGCCGCGGATGAATCATCGTCGCGATGCACGTCCAAAGCGTAAATTCGCCCTAAGGAACGCGCGAAGACTGAAAGGCGGCGAAAGAGGGAGGCGGCATTGTTGGTTTTCCCCGTCCGCGGGCCAAGTACATATTCGTCCCGATCCTCGACCCTGTTCCTTGAAAACCGGGGCATACGTATCGCGCCGAACTCACGGGCGCAAACCTGTAATAATACCACGGTCGCCTAGAGTGTGTGTCAATAAACCGTCCACGCGCCGAGGGCGAGCCCGGTGTAATTCGAACAGCTGCCCGTGTCACGAGGCCTCTTTGGCCCGCGTCCGCACCCCCCGACACAAAAGAGTTTACCCCCGCCGTCGGTGGCGACACCATTTTCCACGCGAATATCGTGTTAACCTATTTACGTCTCTTGTAAGATTTTCTACCGTGAACTTTCCGATTAAGGGGTCACGTCTACCTAGAGACCCGGAAAAAGCTTACTAGCTCGAGATTCTTTTTACTGCAAAAGGTACATCTTGTATTGGGGTTGTTGCAGATGAAATGCAGATGAAGGCGGTTTTCGAATACTTGTATTACATTCTTCTTCAACAAACTTAAAACATGTTTTCTTAACCCTGCTGTTCTACTCTTAAAATTCTGATTTGTTACAACGTGAATTACCTACATAAAGTAGCATTTTTATTTTACTCAAATATAGGAAAGAATTTCTAATACACTTAATATTTACACTTATAAATAAAATTTAATGCAGTTTTATAAATTATTTCTTTTTTAAAATAATACTGTCTTATATTACTACCTGAATTTTTGCTTGTCCGATTTTTTTAATTCAAAAAGTATAAAAAAACGGAAGTTCTATAAGATTCACATTTTATTAATGTTTATGCAGCACATTGCATTTTTTAAAATTATTCATGTGATTCTCTTATTTATAGTCATTCTGAGATTTCCTAGGTCAAGAAATAAAAAAATTAAAAAATTCGGAGTGGAATACGACATTTAACGTGGAACGTATTACATTTTTCTGCCTCGGTTACGGTTTAGCAGTAGTGATTCGATAAATGTCGACTGAAATTTTTACGTTACGTCGAATCCTATCTCCAGTAACCAGAAGTTATACTTTCAAACTCTTGGAAGTGTAATTACTTAACCGAGGCAAAAAAATGTAATACGTTCTCCATTAAGTGTTGAATTTCGTTCTCGACTATTCGACTCTTATCGAATCACTTCTATAGAATAGCATTTTTTTAACCTATGAACCGATATAGGAACCAACATTAGGCTGTATTAAATTTTTAATGTACTAAATTGAGAAATTTCAATAGTTAAATTGTACGGAATATTCTAATAATCTTGCCAACATATAAAAATCTTGTTGTTAAACAATCTCCATCAATTTTTTATTTGGTGAATGAAAAATATAATCCTATAAAACTGTTTATATTATATTAGAATCCTTCCACTTTTTAAACTTCTACAAATTTTATTACTAAAACACCGAATCAAGTGCGCTGATAGTAAATGAAAAAGTGGAGTTGGTTATTTTAACTTGAGAACGATTCATACAATTTTTTTTTTTTTTTTTTTTTTTTTTAATTTATTAAAAATGCTCCAATGTAACGCTTTGAAAAAGGAATACCTCTCAATTATAGGAGAAATTTCGATTTTTACAACTAATACTTCATGAAGAAAACTTGAAAAATTTCAGATTATAGGAAAAAGTAGTTTTGTCCTGCTAATCAATGAAAAGTCTATTTCAGAAGCATATAGTAAGTGAAAAATACATTTGTACAGTGATTAATTGCCAAATAATTAATCAAACAATGTTTTCAAAACAAACGTATTGTGTATATACATCGAAGCTTGCACAAAAATTTATTACATGGTTTGCGTAAATATCAATAAACGAGTACTTGTTACACTCACGGTACATATTTCCCAACCAATTTTACGAGAGTATAAATTACACTGTTGTCTCGCTATAGTTACAATTCACTGGAGCAAGAAACCCAACGAAGGAATGTTGCGATATATCTCCTGAATATATTAATCAATTTTTTTTTATGCAGAGAAACATATATTAAATAACATAAAATAACTGTAAAAGATATCTCTTTTTTTTCTTTTGAGAAATGAATGATTAAACCGTGGAAAGTTCTGTTAATGAATGTTGATCAAACAAGTAGAACTCTTTTCGAACAGAAAAGATTCATCAGCAGGAATTTGAAGATTTTTTATTTATTTTTCAAAAACTGGAGAGAAATGCTGCTTGCAACTTTCAACATGATCTTTCAATATATCTTTCCTTGAATACCAAAAGGCTGATTGAACAGTTCGAAAAATATTTCACAATGTACGCTCATGTGCAATTAACTCATTTCTGTCATTTTATTTACACTAACACTAAGTAATTTCAGGATATAATATATATATATAGCATTGAGTTTATAACAAAAAGATACTGAATAAATATAAAATTGTTAGATGCAGTAAAATAAAAAATAAAATAGATTACATGTATTTTTTCAAAATCTTTACTTTGATTGACTTTAATTTTGAACGTTTGTAGACATGCAACACTTGGTTGAGTTTTCAGAGTTTGTTTACACGCTGCTCACAGTGTTTGTGTCCGTGTTTATAACTCGTTTAATATCCTTCGAGTTTTATTTATGGAGTCACATCAAACGTCTTTGCCTTTTAAAGACTTTAACAGGCCATAAAAAATGTAGGAAAATTTTCCTCGCTATCTTTAACAGTTTCAGAGTAAACAACTTGGAGCACTTTATATGATTATTAAAATATACAATATTATAAAGTATTAAATCACATGTTTTTAGACATGGAACATTAAATAATTAATAAAATTATAAATAAATTTTAGTTTACTCGTACATCATAAATCCAATATTGTTTAAAATTACATTTAATAAACTCAGTAATTGGATTTCGCAGAATTTCCTGTATCTTTATGAAAACCTGGAAGAGTGGAGACACGTTTCACCAATAACCGAATTTCCAATCCAGTTGTAAACCAGTTAAATTAAGACGCGAACATAAAAATAAAAATTTTTATTTAATACATTTATTGCCTTTTTGAATTAAGCATTTAAGATATTTCGGGATGCGATTTCCTTGTAACGAATTTTTTATCGACAGATCTATGTATATTTTTGTGGGCAGCGACAGTCAGGGCAACGAACATGCTGCGATTTCAACTGACAACAAATCAACCCGCATTAAACGCAATTACCCACGACAGATGACGTAGGGTATTGAGTTATGTAGTTGCTACTTGTTATCCGGTAGATTGATCAAACTGCCTTTACTCAAGTGTATGTGTCTATCAACAAGCGCTGCGAGGTTGAACGGAGCAGTTCTAACAAGTTGCACCTGTTACTGCAAATAAAATATTATAGAAACATCTAGATACAAGTTATTTGCATATCTTATGCGACACAAAATTCCTCGTGTACAACTATTTTCTTGTATGACGATAGAAGAAAGTTCCAAATAGTATTTGGTTTCTATTCCAGTTATAAGAATTTTTTTTAACATCCATGTTTATTTGCAATGTCTGAGTAAACCATCTGTACTCAAAAAGCATTTGACTCCATGGCAAAAATCAATAACCAAAACGCACGTTATGCGAACTGCAGACATGCAGCGCACAATGCGTCGATATATGGACAAAAATCGATTAATCAAATATTGTCTAAATGGAATATGCGAACTGCAGGCACACAGCGCAGCCAATATTGTATTACTTTTAGAAACAACTTGCATGATTACCAGCGCCGATCCCTGAGTGTTCGGCCGCCCTCTTCTACGTCTGAAAAAATTCTTAATTTTCATTGGATTGGAGATAGAACTAATTTCTGTTGATACAGAGCTTCACTAAGACCGGCCCTGATCACTTTCCGAGACCAAATCCCCGATCACTTTTCGATACAGTACTCACTTCCTCCACGCCTCCGCCCCTAAAATCTCCCCAATGACTTCCCAAACACCCCAATTAATCTCCGTTCATCGCAACAAAAAACATCAATTTCCGGAAACGGAGGCAACAAGGGAGAGGAACGTCGCGCTCTTGAGAAATCCGAGGTCGTACCCCCGGAGCATTGACTCTCTCCTCGAGCAAATAACTCGAGCATTCGTTTAGCGAGGAGAAAACACAAGGAATCGAATCCCCGGTCGAGGAGGCGGCCAGACAAGGCGTACCATCTCGTCGTCGGTTGGCCCATCCACTCCAGTAAATTACGGCACGGTCTCAAAAGAGTTTTCCCGTCGTGCCGCGGTTACATTCGAAAGAATCTCGTTACCGAGGAGTGCATCGCGGATGATCGAGTTTCCCCTCGCCGGGGAACCCCGCGAACTCTTGCCTGCCCGCTTGGTCGAGGGAGTCGGGACGATGGGGAAGGGGTAAAAACGCTCGTGGACCGGTTAACGCGGTCTCGGGAAAAGGAGAAGAAAAGGCTGAGAGGGTTGGGGGTTAAGAAGAACGAAGGAAAAATCGCGTCTCTTGTTCGGCGAACACGGTCAATAATAAATTCGTGGCAACGTCTGGGGAATTCTGCGGTTTGAAAGGCGAACTCTCGTTAAATTTTCAGCTAGGCCGGATGGGGAGGGGGTGGTTCATTGAAATAATTCTATGGTGTCGACCGATTCGACGTGGAACGCTCCGCCGCAGGAATCGAACGACTTTGTCGCGCGCCGGGCAAAGGAAACGGGGGAAGGCGGAGGGTGAAAAGGCGCGAGATCGAAATATGATTAAATTCTGTACTCGACCCTGCCACGGATCCCGCCCCTTGCCCCTTCGCTCCGCGAACATCGCAATGGCCATTATGGGCTTTGTCCGAGTCCGACTGCTTTGTCTGTTATACTGTTTCGCTGGATCTCCTCTCGCTGATACTCTTCGACGAAAAATGGGACGGTGAGTTCGCTGAGAGCTTCTGACGCGAGTTGCATCGCGGTGGGTATGATGAAATTCGAAGGATAGGATTTCTTGTTTTTTTTTTCTTCTTGGAGAATGAGGGGAATGAGGATTTGATGGCGAGGGGAGCTAGTTGGGGATTATTGTTTGTTGAGAGACGCTCGGTTTGGGAAATATGTGCACTGGGGAGGGAGTCTGTTGCAGCTGTTAGCATGGACTCCGATGGACTATTAGATTGTCCCATAAATAATGCCTCTGGAAGCTCATTTGCGGGGAAATTATTGTTTGTTCAGACTTCAGTCGACACTTATGGTTTATGGTATTGGTCTATTATAAATGGCCATTGAGTGAATTTGTTTCTGGTTCGACATGTATGTGGTATATTTAATTGTTAGTATGGGGATTGTTACTTTTTTTATGTCTACTGACGATAATTTATTAATAACTTTTATTAATATTAGTATTATTTATATTTTTGGATATCTAGATAAAAAGTTAGAGCTTGAATGAAAGTGTATCATGTCTTCAAAATATTAACTAGACAGTAGATTTTATGTATTTATCAAAATATTATTATTAAAAATATTGAAGTTAGAATGATAACAACATTAAATATACTGGTTTTCAAATTCCCATTCTTTATTCGTGCTTGTAAAAATTTTATTTTGCATTTAATTATAACATGTATTTAATTATTTATATTATATATATTTTTGCATTCGTTTATATCCTCGAATACTTTTAAACATTTAAACTTGAAGTGACTATACTATAAATATTTACAGTTTACTTCTGACAATGAGTCTTTTCTATAAACAATTTGTATATTTTTATAAAAACACAAAGTAGGTGTATGTATAAAAAAGGTCTATGTATTTTATAAATGCTCTAATCGTATGGATAATCTATATTTAAATCATCAATGAATCTATAATTTTGCTGCGTTCGAAGTTTGTTTAGAAAATGAATGACATTACATTCTGAAATTATTGTTAATCTATCATTCATAATTTCTAATAATTTTTTTAATTAATCTTTCTGAGCGCATACAAAGTGAACAATGAAACGTAGTTAGCCTTAATTGTTCTTTTGCTAGTAAATCGATCATATTTCATGAAGTATATCAAAATTGGAAAGCAGTTTTACAGTAGCGACATTCCTTTTTTGTTAATATTTTAATTAAGAGGAACTTAAATATTCTACTTACCTGAACCGAAGAAACAGTAAAGAAATTTTTTACGTAAGAGAATTTTGTATGATCTTGTTACACTGTTCGGAATTACTGAATATTTTTTAAAAATGTCTTCTAATATTTGTCAAATTTGTCGAAATTAAATCCAAAAAAATCTAAATTTGTCTGTAAAAAGCTGCAGGTTATCTTCTATTCTTCTATTATCTTGTAAATATTTTCATTTTATTAACACAATATATTGTGTACATGAGTGACGAAAAATAGAAGAAACAATTATTACAAAGTGAAAAAAATGACTCATAAGGCAGTTTCTACAAACTGTCCGCCAAAACTAAAAAATCATGCAGTGAAATATTCTGCACGACAAGCATTTAAGGGAGATGTCCGGATTAACTGTACTCTTTTTAGTGTAACGTTATATTTTTTAGTCTGCGAGATGACAGTCGCTTTTAGAACGAGTTCGACAACCTATGACAGAGTGTCAGGTTGTGTCCTTTTGGAAGAAAGTTCTTGACATTTTGCCAGGTTTGTGAGCTAACTCCATTGGAAGTCCAAAAGCGTGCTTACTGTGTAATAGTTATGTCAGTTACTTAATCCTTTCGGAGGGAAATTAAATATTTTTGTTAACACAATCTTAAATTTCTGCAAAACTTTTTAAGAAAAATTCAGGAAATTTCAACGAAGTCTTTAATATAAAAACCTGCAATTTAAGAATTTTTTTTATTCAATTATAATATTGAGTTGCAGATAATTAAGCAAATAACCTTTAAAATTGCGTTCTGATATCAAATCGAAAAACACAATAATAAATCATGAAATATCTATTATCTGTTATACAATGCAACATGATCTTACATGTATTTATAACAACAAATGGAGGATTTAAGATTAATTAAATGTCAAACACGCTTAATTATATTTCATGACAAGATTCATAATTCATTCGGCTCGCTTGATGTGACTCGGTTTTATTACACAAAATGCTTCGTCGTTATTTCACGTCGTTTAATTTATTATTGAAAATTTGTTCCAACTTTATTGAATATACAGAAACGTTATACGTATTTTCGGTGTTATTATTAAAAGCTTGCAGGGCGAATGAAATGAAATATTCAGCTTGAAAATGGAATAATATGATAGGCCAAAACATTTCCACAATACTGCATTGAAGGGGTCTCTAAATTCAATCAATGGCTGAGTGAATTAAAGCAAACACTGCCCGCTACGCCACACGTGTTTCTACATAGTGGAAAAATATTTGTGATTATTCCTAGCCACGTGTAAAAAGGAAATTTAATTTACGTGCGCTCACGCGGGATACAAAATATTAGGTGTATAAAAGATTTTTCATATAAATGGTTTACCTCTTTCTGTATATACAAGCAATTTTACGTTTTTGTCCATAACATTGCAATTATTGAAGGGTTGAAAAACCGATTTCGTTGAATCTGAATGATTTCTATCAATTTTCTTTTTAGGATTATATTTGTGTATAATAATGTTAATAGTGTTCTTGTAAATATCTGTTAATTTTGAAGAATTAACACGTTTATATTAATATTTTAAATAGTTCATGCACCAAGGTTTATTGATACATTTTCAGAATGCAGTTTGTTGAATGCTTACCACGATGATTTGTGTGAATGATTTATATATTGTATTTGAATTTATATTGCTTTATAATAATGTTGTTAGTCTTTTTATAATTTGGGAACTCTAATCTGGAAGGGTTAATAAATTTAAAAAGATAGAATGAATAGAAAAACAAGAAAAAAAGAAAAATTGAAAATAGTTCATATGATATTTTCTCAGAAATATTTGTAGTTCATTAAGATACAAATTAATAATAAGCTGCTAAGGCATTAAAAATAATCTACACTTTATAAAAATCGTGGAAAATATTCAACACAGTTAACAAATAACGACAAAATTAACAAAAAGTTAATTATGTCATAGAATCTAATGTTTTGCAGTATTATAGTTTAGAATTATAATTGTAATACCATCAAGGATCCAATTTCTGATCATCTGAAAGTAACTATCATGGTTTTTCTAACGTGTAAATATAAAAATTATCCTAATCTCAAAAGTTGTGTGATATTTGAGTTAAATCATGTTTTATCTTCAAAAATAACAATAATTAAATTATAATCAAAATTCTGAAGTCATAAAAGCAAAGGAAACAATTTCTGGTCACCAAAATTATGTTTAATATTAACTATCAAATTTTACTTTTGAAATACAAGTGTTTGGGATCCATTTTTAGTGTGATAATTTATTGTATGGTGGTTATATCAGTGACTACAGATACTACAAGATTTCCTATCCCTTTGGTCATGGATTTGGGGTCTTAAAACTCTATGCGCAGAAGATACTATTTGCTTATACATATTTCTACATATATTACTTGTGTTGCACTACGCATAGATCTCTACCTTATCTGGAGTTTCTAGGACCCCAAAATCCATGACTCCCTGAGAACAAAGCCATGGGGAGTCTTGTAGTATCTGTAGTCCCCGGTTAAATACTAATTGTAAGCCAATCAGGAATTGTATTCTGATCCGAAAATGATTCCTTGACGGTACAAATTTATTTTCAATAATATGCCCCTTTCATAGTCGTTCCCTTTCATCATTCAACAATCTAGTCGTGAAAGGGACATATTCGACTCACTGAAAAATGTTTGATTCCGTCAGTTTGTCATATTATCCCTTTCATAACACCTCCCCATAAAATATGAAAAATTCCCTCCATAATCAAGTTTATCCCACGCATAAACTAAATTTCGCCACAATTTTCGGACTTGCCAACCACCGTGCATCGGCAGGATCGCGCGCATTGCCCCGAAGGGTGAGTCGCGTTCCCTAGCGACTCATGAATATGCATCTGTTTTCACGTTTCGCCGGGCAAACGCGATCGCGTGTGCACGGGGATTAGAGGCGCGGCGCACGTGCGAAAACCGGCCCACGCACGTGTTACGGTTGATCCCGATTTAGCTCTTGATCCAAAGGGATACATCCCCCTTTGCCTTTGATTTTTTTTTTTTTTTGTCCCGTCGGAATCCGTAATGGACTCGGACGAATTAGCGATCGTCGTCGTTCGTTATCGTTATCGTCTGTTATCGTTTCACTGTAATCTCGCTCGAGATAATCGCGAGGTCGTCGTGTAATTGCAACAAAACGATTGCAAACGGAGATTCCGCTAGTTACACCCAAGACGCGAAACGGTGCAACGGAAATGAACTGAATCCGTTTATCGAATTAATCGCGATGTTCGTGGGACTGCATTTCATCTATCGTAAGTTTACAGTTGATCTGAATGTCGCGTTCGCGATTTGACGTTTGATAAGAGGTTGTGAATGGAGTCGCGATGTTGTTTTGATGGATTGACGGTGGAAGTGATACCTTGCTTTCCCTTTTTTTTTTAGGGACTGGCTTGAGCTATAACTCTGCTCTAAAAAGCGATGGTAGAGAACGTTGGGCGGAAGAAAATGCTGCAGCATGCAGTGAGTGTTTTTTGTACTGTCATTGTATTTTAGTTTAGCTCTTAGGTTTTACGTATTAGTTTGTGTTTCTGTATAAAATGTATTTTCTTATAGCAGGTGTCCATAGGAATATAACACGATAAAGAATTAATGGAGTACTTTCTATCAGTTAGTGATCAAAGTTTAAACTTGTAGATAAGTTAAGAGTAACAAAGAAGCTTTTACTGTCATTCTTTCTGCTTCTAGAAAATACATGTTAAATGAAGTTTTCTTATTAAAATTTACACTAAATAAGTTTACGATAAATAGGGAAGTTTTATTAGGCTTTAAGAAGGTGAAAGTTGCGTTCGAAGTATAGAAATACACGATACTTTCTCTTCAGAGTCTAATCTGTTTCTTATTTATAGTAAATGTAGTAAAACGTAGTTTAATTAATTTTTTTATCCTACTTTTAGTACAATATTTAAAAATATATTATCCAGAATAATTTTTATCAGTTTAATTAAACATAATAGTCAGACATTAATTTGACTATAAAAAACGTAACATAGCTGTTTAGATTACATTTAATATCTCGACTACTCGGTGTCAGTTCATGTTTTTTGTCTTTGTTAGACAACAATTTACCAGGAATTTCGATATAATTTATCAGAATATATGACGCTTGTTATCAGTTTTGTCTAATCTTTGAAAGAATCTATCTTCCATAGATAGAACACAAATAAACTTTTACGTCTCAGACTAATTATGTACACCGAAAAAAAGAAATCACTTGCTCTTCAGTGATGTAATTAGGTGAACTCATAATTTTCGTCACAGGGTAATTAATTATCTAGCAGCGCGCAGAACGACTGAATGGCTTTGCGTTTCATAAAAGCTCCCCCACAACGAAATTAAAAACCATTCTTCTTACCTCGTCCTACTTTACAAACTAAACCTCAGCTCCCAATTACACTTCATGGTCCCTGTTGTTTCCAACTCCACACCGAAACTCCCGATCCTAATAGAGCAAAGCGTGGAGCAAAAGCAAAATTCTTTTATACTTGGTCTAGCTCTCGATTACCTTCTAAGGATACGAAAATTAAAAATTCTAACTTAACAAAATACATTTATTGATCTATTATTTGACCCAGATTGAACATTACGTGATAAGTAGATTGCGTATGTTTATATTTATACAAAATCATATTTTTATATAAGTAATATAAAATGTATTACATGAATGCATATCCTTATGTATTTTCCTATATTTAAAATCGCCATAAATGCATAAACATCTACAGTTTATTTAGTGATAAGTAGACTGCGGATTTTATGTGCTTATGACAATTTTAAGTACTCCAAAATTCTTCAAGATTGTTGATGGATACCAAAATATATAAAATATCAAAAATATAACTCAAGTTACAATATTTAAAAAATAAGACATAGTTTTCTTCAAGTTCGAATTTATTATATGCGTTATTAAACATTCCATTTCGCATAAACATCCGCAGTCTAGTGATATGTACTGAAAGAGTTATAGCAGTATTATTGCTATTATACACTATTATATGTATACACTGCTATTGTTTCTTTCGTTTTGATAGAAATTTTTTTTTTTTCTAAGAGCAATTATTCTTGAGATATAATAGGAAATAGGTTTACCACCCCAACTTCTTGAACTAGAGAAGACTTCTGCTTCAAATAAATCCGACCGTTCAATCGCGAGCGGTTTTGAGTACATAGAATGGATTATTGAATTTTTTCCCAGTTTTCTGGGTCTCGCAACGCTGCGCGACGCATCCTGGATGCCCAGCATCCTCGATCCGAAGCCGCGCGACCGTGACCGCGGAGTCGTGGAGTCCCGAAACCGGGGAAAAGCTCCACCATCTGGCGTCAGGGAATACGGAGCCCGGTGGCTTTCTTACGCGAGCCAATTCAATCTGCGATGGCAATGACAATGCCCATCGCGTCTCGAGCGCGGGGGTTCAGAGAAGGGCAAGGAAGAAACGCAGTTCTTTCGGTCGTCGCACACTGACACAGTGCCGCCGAGGGTCCGCAAATAAATTGCGCCTCCCCTCGCGAGCTCCCCGCGTCCCCCGCGTCGTCACAGAGTCTCCGTTCCTCCCAGGCGGAAAATAAAGAACGCTCGGGGTCTTTTGTCCCTCCTCGCTCTTAACCCTCTCACCGCCGTCCCTCTTCCTCGGCGCCTCGCAGGCCTCCGCTCCCTCTCCCTCTTCGCGCCTCCTCCTTCCCTCGCGACGAACTTTTGCTGGCCTGCTCCTCTCTCTGACCCGTTAAAATAGACAAGCCACCTTCTTTCCCGGCCAAAGTCACAGATCTCACCGGGCGATCCCGCCAGCGGACGGTCCAGCCGACGGTCGCGACAGTTCACCTCCGATCCGCGGGCAAGTCGCCTCTCCGTCGCCGGGAATCCGACGCGATTGGACCAGATTTCCGTCGACGGACCTCGCAAACGGCCGCCGGCGCGAATAGACCGCCGCTAGCGCGAATAGACCAGCGCGAGCAGGCCGCATCTCGCGCGTCGGTGTCGGTTTCTCGAGCTCCGATCCAAGCAACCGCGAACCGCGCTCTCGCCGCGCCGGATCGCGAGGATCTACGGCGAGATCCTCGGAGCCTGGATCTCCCGCGATCGGTGGGAAAGCGGGGTGTTGGGATCCGGAGAGCCCAGACGCGAAGTTTCTTCCTCCGGTGTGTTACGATCGCGTCGTCGGGCATCGTGGGGAACGTGGTTCTGTGCTTGCGTGACTCTGCGAATCTTTGTGACTGTTTTCTTTGTGTTCCTGTCATTGACGATGTGGATGATCGATGGATTTAAGGATCCAGGGTGGTGGAAGCAGATTGGCTTACTTCGAAAGTGAAGTTTCTCCGTTTCCTGGCTTCTGCGATCCTCTGTGGTCGTTTGCGAAGGGTAGAGTGATTTTAGGGATCGATTGCAGATGATTTACACCGAGTTGTGGTGGAACTTCGCGGTTCTCCGGTTTCTGGTGTTTCCGTAGCGAAAATGTAGGTCGATTCTGCAAATTAGATTGACACGCGTCGGATTTGGCCAAAGTGAAGATTGAAGTTTTAGTGATTCGTTGTGCGGAGAATTGAGTGATTTGTACAGAAATTCGCGATGAGTTTTATTGTGAGTCATGTTTTTTTTTTTTAATTTACAAATTTTGGGGGGTTAGGTACATTTTTATTTAAATTAATAGTAATTACTTTAGCAACTAGAGTATTAGGTTGAGCAAACAATTTCTGCCGGTTTCTTTGATTAAATTAAAAGACAATTTTTCTACTTGAATGAATTTTTTACTTTCTTCGTTGAAGTATTCTTCATTTCGTTCTATGAATTTCAATCACTTTTCTGTGGACTTTTTAGTATATTTTATAGCTTAATTAATTCTTTCTTGATTCACTTTTAATTGGTGGCAAACAATTTATATGTGGGGAATAATGCAGTTAAATATTGCAAGATACCAAATGCGCAATTTCTATTACAATCTAATCTGTTGTAATTTTATGTCGAATTGTATTTAGAATTTTGCAAATTTTCTTTTTGCACATCTTCACATTTGGAGAAATTATGAAGTAATTTGGAAGTTACAAATTACTGGATAATTAGTGTGAAGGAAATGCTGGTATTAATTGTAAAATTTGTAACAAATAGAATGTAAACTTGTAAGACTTATTAAAAGATTATTAAGCATTACATACATAAATAATTGACTTTTAAAAGTGGACAAAGTCTCCGTAAATCTTATTCAAACACTTCGACAAGTTGCAACCTCCGCAGCTCAGAGACTTCAACTTTTCCCTTAAGATTCAATTTACCGAGGCTCCACTGTGTTCTTAATAAATAATTGTACCAGTCCTTTTTGTTGGTACTTTCAGCGTTAAAATCCCATTGTTTTCTGTACTCGACAACCAGACTAATCCAAGTCTATTTTCGTTACTTTTCAGTAGAATAGAAAAACAATCACACACTTTTCGTATAAAAATCGATTGCTATTGCAACTAAAAAAATTGAGGTATTCTAAAATACGTTAATAAATAACGTTGCATTTATTTATTCACAGAAAATATTACAAACTTTATCTTATTATTAGTATAACGAATTTTCAGGCTAGGAAAATGTAAAGAAACAAATTAATCTCAGTCCATTTCTTTGTGAAACTTGGTTATAATCGCTATAATGTTAACCCTCTTATAATATTCTCCTCTTAAAAATCTGATTTATTACAACTTGAATTCTTCACACATCATTCTAAATGCGTTCAATGAAATTTTTACGGAATGTCAGGGAAATTATGTACATACATAACTCCACATTAAAAAAATAGATTCGGATCAGTTTAGCCTAAGGTACAGTTTTGTTCCGTAGTTAACTTTGCGCGAGGATAGATCAACGACGCTGAACATTGAGAGTCTCTGTGTCAGGTTACGCCGAAAGTGTCCAGGTGCTTCAGACAGTGATTTATCGCAGGTGGACTAACTCTATGTAGAGCGTGTATTCATTGGATGAAGCACCGGATCATTTTCAGCGCGGACAGGAAACAAGGAAGCGTCGGGGCAAGTGTCTTAAAACTAGACCGGTTAAACTAGTGGCACCCGCTTTTAAACGCGTCTTGACGAGTATGTGCACGATAAAGTAGAATGTAGTGTCGACCGGTTCGAGCTGCAGTAATTATTGAGCAACGCGTTGATGATGCATTTGTGACTGCAACGGTGACGAAGTTAGTAACTGAATGATGAATGACGCGTGATGAATGGAAGTATCCTGGGATTTTGATAATGCAGCTGATGTGCAAAATTTGAAGCGAAATTCACAGTACAAGCGATTGTTTGAGAGACAATGCTTCGGAGATATGCAATAATATTTTTTTCTGGGTATTGTGCTCGATATCACAGTTGAAAATTACGACAATGTTATGTAACTGATAGTTCGTTTAACATTTGTTATTTTATGCAATTTGTATTATTTATTTTAAATAATTTTGAGGTCTGTTTTTTATTCCTGCACTGGTTTCACTAGTGCAAAACGAACCAATCGCTATCTTCTTTTATTTCACAAAACGAAAGCAGATAGCGAGTGGTTCACTCTGCACTAGTTCAGCCAGCGCAGGAATAAAAAACAGACCTTTGAATAATTCGTTGAAAATAATTCTCTGGCACCGAAAGTAAACTTTCCAATTCCTGTATCATAAAATAAACAAATTTTAGAACACTGTTGCGTGTGTTTTATTTAACACGCCTCTATTTTTCATTGTCGAAAAAACAGAAACTGAACTAATACATAGATGCGACGTTGCACAGCGTTTATCAACGCGTGTTTGATGTTTCAACCTTGATTTTTCGGGGAAACGCAGCGTCGTGTAAAAAGAGATTATTTCATATTTTCAGTTTGTTCCTTTTTTTTTAAATGTACATTTGTTCTGCAGTGTCACTACATTCAATTTTCCAACACTTCATTTTTTGTTTTTTTTTCTGACGAGAAATAGAGACCGAAAAGTAGAGTAAAGTGAATGAAGACGGAAAATATGTATAATTAATAATTGCATTTTCCTAACAGTTTTGTCATGAAACAGAGAAATACAAATAACAGTTGAATTATATTTTACAGTTTCAATTACCGCTTTTGTCTTCAAACAGTCAGGAATCTTTGAATTATGTGCGTCTGTACATTCCAAATTTAGCTAACCTAATTCATAAATGCATCATCGTCGAATTTTCGTTGGTTTACACATACATACCAACGTTTAGCCAGACATTGAATCTTCTAATCGAAAAGATGGATGATTCGTTATTTAGAAATATTTTTTTGTTAGATATTGTACAGAATTAAACAAAATTTTTTGCCTAATTTCTATTTGATTTACTATCACGATTAGTTTTCAAAGTATTATCTTTCCAGTGAATTAGGTGAATGTAATTATGTATAAGCGAAGAATTCTTATTTTTTTTACTTGCTGTTTTTTTCTTTTAAAAAATTCCTCAAGAAATTCTTCTTACAAAAATTTAATGTTTCTTAATTTTCTTTTTTTAATAGAAAGAAACAATTTTGTTCAGTTACGTATTTATCATTTCAGCATCTTTTCCAATATTTCAGGCAATAAAATGATTCCACACTCATACAGATCATTGCATTTATTGATAAGAAATTAAATCGACGAAATTATGTTTATTTCAAACAACCATTTTATCCTACGATCCCGCATCGATATCATTCAGAATTACATCCGAAGTTCTCCTCGCAAACACGCATGTCTATTGAAATATTGCTCCAGTTAACACGTTAATAACATCCAGAAGAAACAGTGTTACGATCAAACCAGCATCGCGAGTGCAACGCGCAATCGACTTCGCTAATCCTCCCCGCTGTCCCTCCGTCGCGTCGATCGAGCTTTTCCGCAAAGCAGTGATTAAAAGATCTTCGTCGATACCCTCGGCGATCTAGATCGCGACACGCCGGCCGATCTGGAGCATACGGAACGTAGACGCTGCGTAATAACCGATCAAGGCCCGATTAGTTAGCGGTGCAGAGGCGAAGCGATTCGTTTCAACTCGCGCACTGGACTCCCCGCGATTAGATTCGCGTGCACGTTACGCGGAAAATTGAAACGTCGTCGGGCGAACGTTGGAAAAATTAAAGCGAAGGGAGATTGAAGTTTGACGACGGAGTGCGTGGAAAATGGAAATTTCACGGTGCATTGCGCGGGGAAACTGAAATTCGCGTGATCAAAGTTCGTTTGGAGTCGCTGAGCGATTCGGTTACTTAATTAACATTCTGAGGAAAACATCATTTGGCGATTACTCTTCAAATTTCGGTATTCTCACACAGTGTTCGATTCAATGGACAAAAATAAAAAATTCGAAACGTAAGATTGAAAGATTCTTATATCGTAAAATATTAATAAGGAAATGTGGTTTATAGTATTAACCCTGCTGTGCTATTCGGGTCTATTTGACCCAATCCTGCATTTTATTTTGTTAAATAACTGATCCCATTTTAAGAAAATATCAGAATGCTAATGTTAATATTTTCATTCACTATTTTTTGACATTCTGTAAAAATTGCATTGACTGCATTTATAATGATGTGTAAATAATTCAGGTTATAATAAATCAGACTTTAAAGAGGAGAACAGCGGGGTTAAAATCGAGTACTGTTAAAATCAAAGCGTGAAGTTTGATACAGAAAATCAACATACTTTTTCAGATGCATGCCATTGGCGGAATATGCATTTTTTTAATTTGATTTTTATAAGTTAAGTTTAGTACTTTAGTACTTTTATTACTGATCAGTCATTTTAATATAATATTAACAAATTGTCTTAATTTTCTATATAAAATGTTCAACTTTTAAACAAAATATCCAAAAATACCTTCATGACTTTTTGTGTACTAATTTTGGACACATTTCTAGTTAGTCAGTTTCTAAAGTTACTCAGTTCCCAATTGATAATACATTGCAATAGTAAATATTTCCAAAAAGTTTTTTATTTAATAAAAAACTCCTCAAATCAAAACTCGCCTCAATCTTATTTAATGGGATTGTATATTTTTCATACACTAATAGATGTATTGTTGTATTCTCTTTAAAAGGTTGAAAATTAGTTAGTTTACAAGTTATGATTTTTATTCCGAACGCCTACATACATCGAACTTTAATTTATTTCATTATTAGTTGATATTTTACCATATTCTGCAGTTTCATGGAATCTGCGCGTTACATTTTTACAAAAATATGAATTCCGCTACACAAACGTAATTGAATTCGCTCTTTCCCTCTTCCTCGTGTTATCGAAAACTAAAAAAGAAGACCAACAACATCGCGTTGCGCGTCAGTTGCGGTATTGAAACTGAAAATATTGAAGAATATCCGTGTGTCGGAATATCCACTTCGTACGAGAACGGAGGATGTACGAGATCAAAAAAAAAACACGGAACGCAATATTTAATCATGATACGTGTTTATTAAATACCTCGGCGCACACCTTTTCGTAACATAGTTTCTTTTTTTTTTTTTTTGCTTTTTTTTGTTATTAGATTCCCGACGCGACGGTTGGTATTAAATTTGTGGACGCTGGCAGGGTGCGTCGTAATTGCACGCGGCGTCAACATACGCGATGCGAATGCATCCCAGAGGGAGACAGAGAAATCAGGGAATAAAGGAGAGAAAATAAGCAATAGGCAGACGGTGATAAAATTTTACACCCCACCCGTTCGATTTATTTTCGGTGGTGAAGTCGTCCGTCGCGTCACGATTCATTTCCATCGGCCACGTTAATGTTGACCAGCTCGTCTGTTCTTTTTCCGCGTTTCGAAAAACATGGAAAGCAGGATGATTTACCAGGCTCAAATGTATGTACAGTCGAAACAATTGGGCAGGTCGGGGAAAATATTTGATGTTCCGCGCCGCGCTGATTATTTAGTCATTCGTGTTGCGATTTTAATAGGAACTCCGTATACTGATTCAAAAATTGCGATAGTATCAGTAATTAAAAAATAATACTAAATAACGTTGATTGAAATCTGAATAACAGTATTGATTGCATAGAATTTAAAAAGTTTGATAGAGTTTGTATAATTTGATAATTGAGTGAACAGAAATTTTAATTCTTTATATTGAGCATTCTGTCATTTTTCATAATTTTTAAATTGTAAATATTTTAAAATTCAGGATTTAGAAAATTGCGGTTGAAATAGATTGAGAAAATCTGAAGAATTCAAATGTTTCTTGAATTCACGCTAACTAATCGGTTATTATTTCAGTTTATTCAAAGTATTCTATACAATCTTCTTCATTTCTATTAAAATCTGTTTAAGCTATCTAATTTTTAATCGAATCCATTTAAACTATTCCCTTCGTATTTGAATTTTATTATATACAAACTCGTCGATTTTTACTCACACTTTTTTAAAGCTATTCATTCATATTCAAATTAATTTTACTGAATTTATTCATTGATTTTTATGTAGATTTATTCGAGTTCTTTAATTCTTACTCAGATTTATTCAATATCTGATTAAAATATTGTTTAAATTTAACTACAATTGACTTGACGTACTCGATAATTGTTTAAATTTATTCAGGTTCATTCATTGAATCATTAAAATTATTTAAGTCTCTGTTGTTTATTCAAACTTTACACGAATTTATTTCTCGTTATTCAAGCCATTCGATTTCCTTCAGCCTGTTACCATTTTAATTGGATTTTTTCCAGTTCTTGTTCCGGCTACCCACATCAATTTTTTGATGTTCGATGCCGAGGCGAACGGCACGTGTAAATTGCTCCTTAAATCGCGGAGGTCCATCGAACTCCGAAAATAACGATGCGCCTTGGGCGCGACAGGAAGCGAAGCGTAACTGGGTCGCAAGTTCATCAGTACTAATTATTATTAATCAGGAAATCTCGGGCGGCCGACGAAATTCCTATGGATCTACATGATTACAAGGCCGACGAAATACATTAAATAGAGTAGATAGGAGCGTTGCGGTAATTTCGTCGTGATTTAAAATCGGGGAAAGGCGAAGTAACTCGTGTGGAAACGCTTCTACGCTGGAAAAAAGCGTTTTCTTCGTTAGAAAAATTAAATACTAAATCCGGACAAATTAACAAGATGTAATTTGTTGTAGATATTTTTCTTAGCATGAATTAAAAATATATTAATATAAATGGCATTGTCAGAGACCAGCAATGACAATTATTTTCAATATTTTTAAACATTCGTTTAGTAGTTGTCGTACGCTTTTTTAGTTTTTCATTAGAAACTAATAATGCATTTTTTAAAATTTTAATATTTTGTTTACGATAAAAGATTAAGATTTAAAAAATATGTAAAATTCGAATTCCTAGATAATGATTTTTAGTGTCATTAGCAAATTCATATTTGTACAGACAAAAATGAAGAACTGAAGTTTGATACACAGTATATTTTATTTTTCAAATAATTCACCTTTATTTTTCATATTTGTAAGGGTAAAAGTTTCTAATATCGCCTGGTGAAAGTTAAATCGCTATAAATTGAACCATAATTGATATTTTGTATACTTTAAAGTCTCTAAACACCGTAATAGATTTTCGCGTATTGATAATTCTCATAAGTGCATAAAACTTCGAAATCTTATCATTAAATTTGTTTCCTTGAACAGTATACTTTTCCTTCGTGACATTTTCTGCCTTCAGCCAAACATAGATAATGTTTTACTGTGTGACTCATCTTGTATAATCTTTAATAACCTCTATGATTAGCGACACATAAAGCTACATATTTATTGACGAATATGATTCTTCACACATCAAATCAATTGCAAGATTGTTGTTAACTTAAATGGCAGCAAAGAAAATACTAAACTAATAAAAAAATTAAACCCGGCTACGTTCTTTTGTTCTCCTTTTTTCTAATCATGCATTTTACAGTGATTCAAAAATTTGTTGACAAAGAGTATATATTAAACTTATTTGAATTCTAAAGAAGATTTGCCTTCGCATATTAAAAATTTTGGAAACTAAGAAACAATTAAATGTGGGAACTAGAAGATTTTTCATTTTATCCATCATTGTCTTAAAAAAATTCTCAAAGGTAGCAATCTTCATATGGTTTCAAAGCAGCGTAACTCATTAACAAACATTTTTTGCCATTTTTGTGTCACTCTTCCTGTTCAGAAGTTATTTCAATTAAAATTTACCGCCTGTCACCTTGTATAATGGTGTGCTAATAATTAAGCTTCTAATAAATCAGATTTTCGTAAGAAACGTAGCAATGTTAAGTTTCATTAATTTTCCAAATAATATAGATTCCTGCATCGATCCAATTAAATCGCCAGTGATCGATAGATCACTCCGAATTCGTCTTCCGATAAAAAAAATCGCATGGAAAATGGCCGATAGGTATGGCGAAGCGTCCCCAACCGTCTCCTTCGCTTTTACGTTACACGGTTCAGGTCAGTAAGCCGCGTTTCATTTCTTTGTCAAAGGCACCAAGTCACGGTGGCCAGGCCTGTATAAATATTTCGAGAAAACTCGATAATTTGGCGGGAACGAGCAAACAGGCCAGAAAAAGCCGGCGCTTGTGCTCAGCCCAGCGTGGAACGAGTTACACGATTGACCTCCTGGTCTCGTATCGAGCCATACACACATCGGCCAGAAAATAGTAAAAGCGGCGTGTAGAACCGCGGTAGGTGGCCTAGGCGGAGGAGCCGGTGGACTTTTCGCTCCAGTAATCGTGGATCGTTTGTCGTACAAACCGACGGAACCTTCACGACTGCCACCGAGACTCATTCGGCGTGCCTCGGGGTCTTCGCCGATGCATTTTTATCGTCGAGTAGCCCCATTTAAATTGAATCACTCCTGAGGAGCCTCCGCCTTTCTCATCCCTTGGTCGAGCTACCTTATCGAGTCTCTGTTAAACTGTGTTATTAGTTTCCTTTGTCCTTCGGTACGACGCTGATTCAAGATCTCTTCTCAATCTTGCAGCAACCGATGTTGACTTAATTTCTTGCGTCTAGGATTTGGTGGGAGATTGAAACTGGACTCGGGGATGTAGCTGGAGTTTGATGGGAGGACTTTTTCTGGGAAACTGAGGGAAATCGAATGGACGGTGGAAGACTGCAATAAGAGTAATTGAGGTCCTCCAGTAATTGAAGTTTCTATGAAACTATCTTTATACATATTTAGATTATCGCGTCAGTCGCGTGGGAGTGATAACAGTATTTACATACCTATAGCTAATATTGATTTACGTTATCAGAGATCGGATCAAAAACCATGACATAGAATGAAGAATGCACTGATTAAAACGAGTTTTGTTCAAATTTCTGCGTTATGCAAATTTTAACAGCACATTTATCAAATTTAACGTAGCAGTTAATGTGTTAATTAAAGGGGAATCGTATAAGAATATTATTCAGAATTGCTATCAAGTATAATGAAAAGTAACGATAGTTTTTAAAACATTTTCAATTGTTTCTGCATGACGTCAACATTCATAACTGTTAAAAATTCTGCGTTGAAATAAGTATCAATGAATCTCTTGTTTCTAATTCGATCTATGACTAAATAGTTTGCAATGGGAAACGTTCCCAGCGCAACATATGTGAATATTCTTGGAAAACACAGACGCTCATCGACATTTTTAACATCTTTGAGCCTTTATTAAATATCGCAATACGCATGTATGCGTGATTTATTGTCTGTGCTTTTTTTCCACAGGCAAAATGCAAAAAAAAGAAAAATTAGAAAATACCAGTTTTATAATGCTTCACTTTTAATTTGGCATTGAATCCAACAAAGAAAGTTTTTTTAAAGTTCACACAATTAATATTATAATAACAATATAAATTGCTATAAAATATAATGAAAACGCCTCCATGATAGAAACTCAGATTTGCATATTAATTTTATGTTTTTCTATTGCGAAATATTTTATTGGTTACTTTTGGATTTCGATTTCATATTTTCTGATTGAAAGGCAGTAAACAAATGTCCAAATGGTAATATATTGATAAAAAAGTATAGTATTTTTAAAATTATTAAAATTAAAAAATTGTTAAGATTGGAAGGATATATCTAATAATGTGAAACGTAGGAAATAATTGAAACGATTGAAACCGTAAAGAAAACATAAATAACGTTAGCATTATTACTTGGATATATTAATTACTATGTTTACGATATTGCATAAACGACACGGAAATAGTAGAAATCGTGACGGAATGCCTATTGCGTTAAAATAGACATCTTGGAAACTGAGTGCGCCTCGGTACTCTAGTTCAGTAGAGTACTCGAGGTCGCTAAACGTATCATCAAGCGTATATTTAGGTTTACTATCATCGGTTCCATTTCATCTATAATATCTGAATATTTGCGCCTTGCGTATTCACGATTTAATGATCGAAATCAGGATTAAAATAACAAATACAGTAGCGAACAAAAAGTTACCACTTCTACGATTTAATTTAGTTTCATTATTTTTTGATTCTGCTATAAAAATATATTATGATAAAAAAATTGAGAGCTCTGTAAAACCCAGATAAAATTGCATTTCTTTAACCAAAACATTAAGTCTTTATCAAATATTAAATAAGGGCAATATATTTTTAGGACCGACAAAGAAATTTCTGCTTTTGAAAAGGAATTCAAAATCGAATATTTTTTGGTAGCATCTCTTGGTTTCCGGATAGCCTTAATTGCTTTTGCATTCAGTAAATAATTTCTTAATTTTAATAAAACAATGCACTAAACATTGAGCTACTAAAAGGAAACGACTTTCCAAAAATTTGTAATTCGATCATCGAACTCATACAGATTCTCAAAATTAATTAATAAATCACCGAAAACGCTAAAAAAAATTGCAAAACGAGTCGTTAAAAAGAAACGAAAAAGAACAAGAGTCAAGCAAATAAAATCACTTGGAATCGAACGCAGAATTTTTAATCGTAAGTTTCAAAGCCAAGTGGTGGTAGTTTTAGTGTCAAAGCGGATTCAATACCGTTTGCACGACTTCAAAGTAATTGCTCATTATTTCATCCGTAACGCTCTATTATAATTATATCACGTATCATTAATTACGCGGGAACCGGTTAGTCAGCTTGGAAGTGAAGTTCATCGAATAGTAACCCTGTCAACCGGCGTTATCTGTTTACAGTCCTGAACCGGTAGTCACTCGCTAAATATACCGTATTTAAGATCGTGTGTAGTTACATGCGTTTTATACTCAGTTTAAGTTTCTTCATGAGAGTAAAAGTTTCTTAATAGTGGTTAGATAGCCTTGGTATCGTCCGATACCTCACCGCGTGAATCGTGGAAAAAATTTTAGAATGTACCAATGTTTTAACCTTTTTCTGTTAGAAGCTGATGGAGCATGAAAGTATTATATAGTGAATGGTGAGCGCAAAATTTGTATCGGTTCTGCATTGTCTGTCAGCCGTTTTTTATCTATTTTTCTTAAAGCTATAAAACTATAATGCGCAGGAAATTGTTTTAGTTCTTTGACTATGAAATAAATGTTTTTTAACGATAATAAATATTCTACTTTAATAATGGATAGAAAATGACGATTTCTTGTTCGATGATTAGAATGCGGATGCTTATGCGAATTCTTATTTTTATAGATATAAATCAACAGCTGATGCTTGAGGACAAGTGTATTTTGTCGACTGAAATTTGTACATTGTACTCAGTTTTTTATGTTTTATGCATATATATTGATATTGGTGCACATCCATGCAGAATTTTACACATTTACAGTCGTTATGAATGCGTGAACATCCAGAATCTAATTGTAACAGAAATTGAATGGAAATATACATAAATGAAGCAAAGCAAAAGTTAAAAGTAACTTTATACATAATGGAAAGCAGAGGTTTTTTTATTTGAAACAAAGAAATTTGAGTAACTATCAATAAAAATAGTTAGTTTTAAAGTATATTTCTATGAAGAATATTATAATTATATGTGTAATAGTTGAAAATTGACAAGCGGATTTCAATTTTTGGCTCTTAATGTATGTCAATACTTGATTGCGGATTTTATGCATTTATGGCAATACTAAGTATGCATAAAATCTACAAAACCGTCGAAATATGCGAAAATATATAAAATATTGAAAATATAATTCAATAATTTAAATTAATAATCATAATTAATGTTTATAAAATAAGACAAACTGTTGCTTAAGTTTCAATTCTTTATTTATGTTTCTAAAAATCCGCAGTTTATTCATTACATACTATAAAATTTTAGAAAAGTAAAAGTGTAACCAAGGTATACAAAAAACAGTTGTTAAACATTTGATACAGAAGTTACAATTGAAATTTGGTTTATTCGTTTTCATTCTAGTAATTTGACGGAAATCATTGACTGCAATTGAGACAAAAAGGCTTCAAACTGCAGAAAAATTGCAATAACAAAGGATGTTCATAAAACACTCGAACAAAATATTGAGCTCTTGAAATGCGTATAGGTACTTGATACAGTCGTTGGTAGAAACAGCAGAAACCGATGGAACTTTCGTACTCACCTAATAGTTATTCGTCATTAGCTAACTATGCAGGGGAATTGGAAAGTTTCTGCACGATTGTACACTGCTCAAAGTAATTGTGAATAATTAGAACCGAAGCATGCGCGGAACCGTGGGAAAAATTTGGAAGCATTTGTACATTTACAAGCAAAAATGGGCACTTTTAATTTGAAAAGATAACAGACAAAAGAAGCAAATAATTGCTTCAAGTAGAATAACAAATAACAATAAGATTTTCTAATCTATCCTACGAAAAATATTATTGCAATTAACAATTCCAATCCGTGCACTGTTTATACTATATACGAAATAAAATACTATTTCAAGTATTATCTTGTATAAATAAAAACATTTCACTTATTATTTTCAATATTTCTGATTTGAAATTTACTCACCACTACGTTTAAAATATTGCCAATCTCGTACAAAGCGTAGGTGGAATGACCCGCTCACACTTAACCAAGCAGATTGTAGTAAAATTTAATGAAACAAGTCTGTACCCACTTCTGACAATCAGTGCAGCAGCAAGGTGTGAAATGAAACATTAAATTAACCAAAGGAGCCCAGTGCTGTGCCTAGTGCTCTTCCATCACAGTGACCACGAATCGATACGAACAATGGTGCCGGTGAAATATTCGCGAAAGCAGCCAACAGAGGAACCGCCTCGTGTCCTGTGAACATCGGACTGTGAATAATTTCGGCAGGGGCGCGACATGTACGCGCGGCTCGAAAGACCCTGGGGAACCATGAACGCGCGTTGGATCTGCTCGTATCGGTGGCTGGGTTTCGAAGATCGACGGTATCGCGGACCACGTTGGTGAAAATGCCGCAGTACGACGATAGCTTCCTCGACTCGCCGATTTTTCGGCGACGCACGCGTAGCTACGCGTTGCAGAAGCAGTTCGTGCCGAAATCGAGGAGCTTCATCGCGGCCACACCTTTGCTGCTTGCCGTGACCAATCACGCCAGGACCATTTCCGGTTCCATATCGACCTGCAGCTTGAAAGGTAATTGGGAGAAAAAATTCAGGTTAAGGGCGTCCCGGCTCTATTAAGGCGCGTCTGCATCTTGCAAACGAACGCAAACGAACGCAAGGCAATTGCGATCGCCACTCTTCGGCGTGTACGTCAAAAGCTGCGTCTGCATCTATACAGGGTGTAACAAAAATGTTGCAGTTCCTTGAAAGGGGTGATTCCTGAGTTAATTTCAAACAACTTTTTCCTTAGCGAAAATGTTATATGGAGCTTTATTGACGAGATATTAACAAAAACCCCCGACCAATCAGAGCACGAATACAGTGGACGAATTTCAGCGCGCGCTCTAGCTGAGAGTAGTATTGGTCCGTCATCGTCCGCGTCATCATTAATCCGCTGTACTCGCTCTCCCATTGGTCAACGTTTTTCGTCGATTACTCGTTAACAAAACCACACCTAACATTTTCGCTAAGGAGAAAGTTGTTTAAAATCAACTCAGGAATCACCCTTTTGAAGGAACTGCAACATTTTTGTTACACCCTGTATAGTGAACGAGGGCGAACGAGCACTGACGAACGTCAAGATGCAGAGGCGGAGGTAAATGTGGGCGAACAAGCGCGAACGATGCTGATTCGTTTCTTTAAGGCACGCTTATATCTAGCGAACGCACGCGAACGAATACGCGCGAACGCACCCGAACTCAACCGAACGCGCGCGAACGAACGTCAGGCCACTCCTACTTTGATCAAAGAAACGAATCGGCGAAAAGCGTCGTCTGTGTCGTTCGTGCTCCTTCGCCTGCGTTCGCCTTCCATGCATTCCGTCACGTTTGTTCGCTAGATGTAGACGCGGCTGAAAGAAACAAATCGGCATTGTTCGCGCTCGTTCGCTAAATGTAGACGCGCCTTTATGCTCGGTTAAACGGGTTGAAAGGTTCGCCCTGCTTTGAGCAGCCTCCGCGGCTTTCTTTGTCCGCGGAGAAAATTCGCGTGTGATTTCTGCCCATTGATTTCCCGACCAGCCAGTGTGCTAATTTTCGCGATCTCGTGTGTAGTGAGCTTTCATTGTTTCAGGTAATTGGGATGACGTGATTAACGGGGGTGCAGGGGGTTTGAGTGAGTGAACGTCGGCTTGTCTGAGGCAGGGTTCTGTTTGGGGCTGTTTGAAACCAGCTTTACAAATTTGGGGTTTTGCGTGTAATTGTGGGGAGTTTTGTACGGGATGGGACATTTTATTTGAAATGAAGTACCGAATGGAGAGCTACGAAGTAATGAATTTATGAAGTTATGAGCGTTTGAAATAATAAATAAAATTGTATAATACAGTAAAATCTAGATAATCGCAATTGTCCCAGAATTTTTATTATCCAAAGTATCAATTATTTACTGCAGTAGGTGTGAGAGTAAAATAATACTTCAGATACAACTTGGAATATGATTTAATAATGGTTCGATAATTTTTAACATTTTTTACTAGAAATATGAAGTCGGTTAATTGAGGTTCTACTATATGTATAAGAAAAATAAATGAATCTGTAATATAATAAATTTATAACTATGGACAGTAAACTTATGAAGTATGAAGCTTATTTACTCGTTATTAATTTAGTTTTGTCTTATCAAAAGTCAAAATAAAGGAAAATCAACTGATTATACCAGAATTCTATCGGCATTTCTCGAATCAAAAAATTATTTTAATGTTTCTGTCATCCAATTCGCTTCATTTAACAGCAGACACTATCTTCTATAATGATTTATAAAAAAAATTTGCCTTTCAAAAAAGGAAAATTGAAAGCTAAAATTGGAAAAACTGTTACATAAATCATGGAGTATACAGTAGCTGCTACCACGAGCTTAGGAAGAACTCAAATTTCGATGGAGCCTTTACTGAATAATAATTGGTGGTCACACTGAAGTGGTCACGTTCTCAATACAGTGAATGAAACTTGATGTGTTCCGTTCCAATTTGATGTCACTGGATTGTACGTCACGTTCTGCAATGAATGTGAACAGTCATTCAAAATTGCAAAGCCATTATAAATCACCTTCTATTTTTCAGAGGGAATGATTTCCTTTCTATTCTCCTATCAATTTATTATCCACCTATGGATAGCAAATACATCTTCTAGCTGCTATCAAAAGTATCACATAAGTGATCGTTCAAATGGTTAACATTATTAATTAAAAATTCACTTGTATATATGCAATAAAATCGTGAAACTTGTTGCACTTTAAACTTCTACTGTTTTCTTTATCTTACGTTTCTACTGTTAACACTGACTGTCAACAATTAATATATTTGACAGACCAAATTATTATAATAATTACTTTTTGTAATTACCACTTCTTCGATGTTTGAACAAAAATAAAATTGAAAATAGACTCAGAATAAGACTTTTTTCTATTATCAAGAAGTTTTAAATGTTCTGTAGATTATTAAAACACAAAGTACAAATAACTATTTTACCTAATTGCTAGAAAATGTCTTAATATACTTTCAATAAAATTTTCCCAGTTCTGTTCACAATTTCAATCAAGGCTAACGCGTAGGTAGTTCACTTTTGTCTCGCGACTGTTCATTTGACTATCAAATTCACCGATAATTTTAGTCTGAACCGAACAAATTGAACTACATCGACTTGATTGGTCAAACGAAAGTAGCTTACTGTAAGCGCGGCTCAACCAACGAACCGGTTCATTCAGTTCCGGAACTTCCTTCCTCGAGTATTTATTACACCTTTTGCCGTGAAACGCGACGCCAAAACCTATCAATGCTCGTCTTTGCCGGCAAACGTTTATCAACGTTCCCAAAATGTCTGTTAAAGCAATCAAACTTCGGCTAACCGTGTTATCGAGTCTGGGCCGCGGTAAATATGCTGCGGTGTTCGCTGCACGCGAAAGCGACTCGGCTGTTAATTACCTATTCGCGCTGTCAATCATATTAAGCGGCGTGTTCGCGTCGTTTCTATGCACCTTCGAGCTATTAACACCTCCCTTACGCTGCTACGACGGGCAACATTATCATCCCCCTCGGAGGCGGACATAACTGCGTACACAAGCCTTCGGTGATTTCCCTCCGGGCGAGCGTCGCGCTGCAAATTGCTGTGTTCCTCCTATATGTATGTATATCGCTTGTGTTCCACGATTCAAGCGTACCGAACGTAATCTTAATCTCGATACAACCGGCTCTGAAGATGCTGGTCTACCGGAGTAACTGGACGCCAGAGCATCTCAGAGGACGTTGGCTACATAGAGGATTAAGAATTGGCAGGAGGTAGGATCCTGGTTCAATTGATGTTAAGTACAGTGTTTACTCGACGAATGGCTGGGTTTCAGAACCGAGCGCAGCCCTTTTTCGAGTCGGGTTCGATCTCGATCACGGCGGAACGAGGAAACTCGCACCGGCGAAGAAGTGGTGGGGATAGAGATCCCTTTTTCGAATCAAACCCAGGCTTAATTTTAGAAGTACAGTGTTTACTCGACGAATGGCTGGGTTTCAGAACCGAGCGCAGCCCTTTTTCGAGTCAGGTTCGATCTCGGTCACGGCGGAACGAGGAGACTCACACCGACGAAGAAGTGATGAGGATAGAGAAATCCCTTTTTCGAATCAAACTCAGGCGTCATTCTTTGAGTCAACATTGTAAGATTGTCCTTATATCGGGACAATACTGTATCACCGAAGCTTTAAAGGAGGCCTAATGCAAATTGCTTTCACTGAAATAATCGCTGAAATCTAAACTTTCAAATCATCTGTAATAATTTATTGTTTGCAGTTGTTAACAATGTTAACAAACGGGATTAATATACGTTACAACTTAATATTATCTAGATTCTCTTGCACCAAGGATTCTAAACACCAATAAATTTCTAAATAGCACCAGACGTTCAGAGTTCTAGTGTTAAAAAGCACCAAGGCTCAAAACTCCCCGTTGCGCGCGTTTCCAATCTGCCAAAGTCGTAACAGCAAATGACACCTTTCACGATTGAAAATTTCCCGAAGTATTTCGACTTCATCGATCGCCTGTCGCTCGCAGCTGGAAGTGACTGTGCGGTCCACGGCCCAGTCGTTTGACCTGTCGAGTTCTGACGTGTCAAATGGCAATATCCGGAACAGGATCAATCGTCGGGGTTATTGCGTGCACAGAACCCTTCGATACCAGAAATTTCCTGGGCGCATTCCGAATCCCCGTTCATAAATACGCGGATCCAGTCATTATCGCGCGACCGCGAACGGTTTACACACGGACCCCATAAACACGCGCCACCCCTCGCGCGGGTCAACATTAATAACCATGAGCTACGACGCGCGTAATTAGCGCGACGATAAAGTTTGTCAGTGTCCCGGGTGGAAATTAAACGGAACCGGCCTAAATTTGTTTCGGAAGGCCATTGCAACACCCTGTCGATTGTTTATGGTTGTCGAGTTTCTGGTACCTTTGAATGGTTTCGCGTTGCTGTCGCATTTTGTCCAGGGTAGCTAGTGCAGTGCGTGGATTTGGAGAGTGCGGAGATTTAATATACGAGATGTTCATTTGGAAACTTTGTACCTAACAGCGTTGGACACATTTTATTTGAAATAGGATAACAAATAATCATTCCAAATAATGCGTTATATAAAATATTGTATTATATTCATTTATTTTCAAATAATTTTTTATTTCAATAATTTATTATTTTAGTTACTTTGCTAGAGATTAATTACCAAACTGTGGATGTTTATGCCAATTCACATTTCCATAAAATGACACCACTAATTGAAACTGAAACAGAAATCTGTTTGTATATTCTGAATTATAAGTATTGTAGCATATATTTTATTTTTTATATTTCATATATTTTTTCATATTTTAAATTGCCATAAATTGCAATAAAAATTTTCAGTCTATTATTTACGTATTATTACACAGATTATTTTGCCACAAATAATAGCTACAATAAAAAAATACGAATTAATTATTAACGCTTTCCTTATAAAATTTGAATCCCAAGTTTTCCTATTATTATTCAGTAAATATAAACAAATATAAATATTTATAACTGTGGCAAAGTATTGTTTTCTTTATACTCCTCACAGCCGCGATTATAAATAATAAAACTCCTTTATCCTCATAAACCGCAATTCTCCTTTCCACGCGTAACGAGATACTAAAAATTGAAGTATAATCCGCTGAAAAAGCGTGCAGTATATTCTCCTAAAAGCGGATGCATTTCCCATGCTTTCACTTCGAATTAGTTCATTCGTATTCATGGCTGATAAGAGTAAGGAGCGCCGGTTTATCAAGACGCTTCCCCAACATCCAGGATTATCTTTTCTCTTGAAACAAATGTAGCCAGAGCAGGGGAAAAAAGCCCTCTCGACGGTGTAATCTGCATCCATGTAGCTCGTCACAGTCAACGCGTTCATGAATAGAAATTTTTTCCGCGAAATAGTAACGGCGAATACGGTGAAAGGAAGTTGAATTTCAGTTTCTTTTTACGCCGGTCTGGCAATGTTCATTTCGGAGGCGATTAAAATTCGTAATTCGGTTTCGTCGATGGAAATTAGATTTCAGGCGTTCTTTATTTATTTCCGGCTAATATGGAGAACTCCATTTTTACACGCGTTGATGGAAAAATGTTGAATATTTGAAATGTCGTAAGAGGGGACATTTCCCGCTTTAATAAAGATTTCATAATAAATCTTTTGTCTCTTTTATAAACCAGTTTATGATTTTTTACTGTCGCTGACTTTGCAGACACGCTATTCACGTTACGGATTTGGTAGCAATTTTGCAGGGAATTTGGAAATGGGCGCAAAATGATGGATTTCAATATTTTATATACTATCATTATATATATTATTAATACTTTTTTTTTTAGTCTAAATGATACAATCAAGAAATTTTACTTATAATTTGTACATTACTCTTTTTTAAATTCTGAACTAATTGTAGAATTTGTTGATATATTTATTCTACGATATGTTACATACATAAAAAAGTAGTGTTCCACATTTTGTGTATAATACATTAATTATTATGCTAAATTATTACTGACTTTAGGAACATTCCATTATTATTACTGTATTGGTGGATTACTCTTTATCACGTTTTGATTTACAATCTCATTAAATTTTTCAAGATTGAAAATATTCAATCTTTGTGCAAAAATAAAGTTGTTAACACGATCAGTAAAATGATTTAAATTTAAATAACGAGAAAGATATACATATGAGAGAGGAACAAAAACAAGTCCGGTGTTCGAATTTCAATAGAAATTTTTCGACTTTAATTGAATTTCTTTCGCAACGTCGAAGACCAATGAATTTCGCCGGTTAGGTGGCCATTTGTTGTCCACGGGAGCATAAATCGCGTGTTTTTGTCGTACACGAGGCATTTAACGCGTCAAGTAGAATCACAGGAGGGCGAGGTTGTTTTACGAGGGTGGCCCTTACACGCCGGAGGGTGTAAACCAGTACTTAATCAAGACGTTACACGAGAGTTCTCTTCCCGAGAGTTCTCAGCCTCCCTTGTTCCGGTGGGGTCGGTCACCCCTTTCGCTACCATCGATCCTCAATGGATAGATAAAACGTTCGGAACTATTTGAAAACAAGCTGGCACTCGCGCCGACTTCGTCGCGATCTTCGTCGCCGAAACGTGACGCCCACTTTATTGCCTCTTCTTGATTTATGCCTTCCGATTCTTTTTTACTTTCAATGCAAATATCGAGTCTTTGGGTCTGTTCATTTTCTTGCAGACACTTGGTTATCCAAATGAAGAAATTGATCTTATCTTATGCGTTTTTGTAAAGTAAAATTATGTCAATGATTATAATTATCACCACGAAAATTTTATACAGTTGAGTGTAATAAATAATCAAATTGCGGATGTTTATGCTTTTATGATAATTCTTAATAATAAAAAACGTAGGAGCTTGTTGATAAATGCCAAAATTTAAAAAATATAAAAAAAGTAATGGAAATTACAGTATTTAGAAAATAGATACATTGTTATTCGAATTTCAATTTTCTCTTGATATTCGTACAAATTTTATTGTACCTACATATCCGCAGTTATGTAATAATACATGAAAAATTTATTCATACATGACATTTGATAAAAAAAGAAATATTTCATAATTAGTATTAGTTGCTATCAAAATTTATAATAAATTATTGAATCCTTTTAAGTCATTATAAATAAAAATCTGTCATACTTGAAATTTTATCTCATCCAGGATATTCAATGGAAAAATGAAGTGTTATAGAAATTTAGTTATAGAAGTATTATAGAAATATTTAAATTTTGAGTTGGCAAATAAGTTCATTATCAAGTATTGTCATTTTACACACCAAAAAATCAAATTTATTTGCCACTAGAATGCAATACAGTATTAAACTTTGGAAGTTGTCAAACAATTTTACATGATGCTTATTGAATTCCTGAATAAGCTTATTCAGTGTTCTGAAGTGAAATAAATAGCAAACACTAAATAGACTTATTTACCAACCTAATAGTTAGAGACATTAATTGTCGAACACTTTAATCGTTTGAGGGAAATTTCTTACGGTTAAACATTTTAACCATTTTAAGAAAGTTTCTTAATGTAAAACTTCATCGAACCTTTGAAAGCTAGTAAAAGCGGTACAAAATTCATTATTAAAGTTTCTTATAGCAATATTAAAGAGGTATTAAATTATTTTTAATTTTAATTACTTGAACGAAATTATAACTTGCTTTCAGGTCAAGATTTTAAAAATCTAATGAAATTAGATTGTCTCCGTTTGAAAGAATATAGAATTTTTATACTCGTTATGTTAAATTTTGTGAAAGAAATTATTTTAAAAAATAAGGTTGAACAGAGTATTAAAAATAGTAAATATTTAAAATTATTAGACAAGACCAAAAATATACGAAAAAGTATACAAAATTCTCCCTTATTTTTTAACCAATTTGTTTTTACATGAAGGAGAAAGTATATAAAATAAACTCAAGAAGTTCCAACCAGTACCTGTCTCCAGTTTTCACGGAAAAATAATAAATGATTAAAAACGTAAAAATTTTTGCTTATGAATGTTGACCAAGCAAAATGAACGTAGAAAACATTCATCAGTGGAAATTCTCACATTTTTAATAATTTATTTCTCGAAAATGGAGAAGTGCTCCATGCGAATTTCATGAGGTTGTTTTATATACAGTTAATCAAAAAACTCTTCGTATACAGCAGTAGAATTTACTTACAATTAGATATCTCAAAGGCAAAAGAGATCCACAAAATACAAATGGAATATTGTAATTTAGAAATACAAGATATTCAATAGGTAAATTACTTAGATGAAATTAATGAGATTAAAGAATTCGGGACAGGATATGAATCCGTTGACGATCCTGAATAGGAGAATGACATCAGCGACTGAATGCCAAATTTCGTCATGATTGGAACATAGTCGTGGAATATACAGGGTGTGACAAAAATGTTGCAGTTCCTTAAAGGGAGTGATTCCTGAGGTGATTTTAAACAACTTTTTCCTTAGCGAAAATGTTAGGTGGAGCTTTGTTAACGAGTTATTAACGAAAAACACCGACCAATCAGGGAGCGAGTACAGTGGATACAGTCCGCGTCATCATTAATCCGCTGTACACGCTCCCCGATTGGTCGGTGTTTTTCGTTAATAACTCGTTAACAAAGCCCCACCTAACATTTTCGCTAATTAAAAAGTTGTTCAAAATCACCTCAGGAATCACCTCTTTCAAGGAACTGCAACATTTTTGTTACACCCTGTATAACATAATAGTATTTTAATATTGTACATAAACCACGTTAAAAAATGTTCAAAGGAATTTTCACTATTCTAGAAAGTACGGCCATTAAACTAATAAATGCATTCACCCTATCAGTCTCACGCCTCATATCGTCCTTAGAAAGGAAGAACTCGAAAAAAAAAAAGAACGCACACATTTCACGCAGCGTTGCGCCGTTCTCGCGAGACGAGTATCAAAAGCGAACTCATTAAAAATCCTTCCGAAGCGTAACTGCCACTTTCCAGGAAGAGACGGCACAATAGAATCGCGCTTGAAACGAGCAATCAGATCTCGCCCGAGGAGGAAGTCGTCCGTTTAACGCGCATTGTACTCCCGAAAAACGAATTTGCCGCCCTCCCCCGCGGCAATGAAACGCGCACTTATCCCGAAACTTTCGTCGCCCCCGTGAATCTCGAGACGCGGATCGCGCGAGCGACTCTCTTTGGAAAGGGTTTCGTCGACTGCCGAAGATGACAAGAAATCCGCTTTCCGCGTGAAAGGGGCTTAACGTCGTCGGCGCCGATAAATTTCGCGCGGAGAAGTGGAGAATATTTCGCTGGCGAAGTGCATTCACGCGCGTCCTCCCGTTTGGCGGGGGTTGCTCGGTTCTGTGACGCGGCGCGGGGGAAGGCTCGGGGGTGGTTTCGACAGGTCGTACGCGGGGGCGGTTGGGGCGGAACACTGCCGTGGGTATTGTCGTCCTCGGTCTGCGTAGGCTGAAGCAGTGGCTGTTCTGGAAATGATTCTGTGCTGTACGCGGTCCATGTCTGTGTTCGTTATAGGAAGAAAGTTTGTTACGTATTCACGATTAAACTAGTGAACTGATTCCAATGAAATTTAGGGAGGTAGCCTGAAATCTGGAGGACATAGGACATACTTTTTGTCTCGAAAAATGTATTAATTTTTCCAGGGAGAGCGAATTAACAAAAAATTTCCTGGCTACCTCTGATAAGGAGACCCTACAGTGTGTACTCCTTCGATTTCAATGAAACTTTAGCGAATGATTCTAGAAGATATGTGATGACATTCTGTAGAATATTTTGCGCCAATGCGCATTTTTTATAAATAATTAAAATATGAAGTTTAAAAGGCTAAAAAAAAATTAAAAAAAGAATAGCTTCATGAATAAAGCACCTAACTGGTAAGCCGAGGGTCCAGAGTTTGAATTCCGGTTTGTTTCAAGTTATTTTTTTTTTTCAACTTTTTGTTTCGAGCAATTTTAATTCCTTCACTTTTATTCTATGCATATTAGAGTTGTTCATAAATATGTATCTAATCATATATTTTTGAAAAAGTATATCGCAAATATAACACAAATAACTTTAATAAATGTACCTGTAATTCTATATGTTTCATCCGATCTGCACATTGCAGGCTATTTTTATGTTTTCCTTGCTTTTACATTGCATATCACCCTAGTAATTGTAAATCCTAATACAATAAATATGTTAATGATCTTAAAGTTATTTGTGTTATACTTGCGATATATTTTTTCAAAAATATATGATTTTTGAGTCAAGTGCTTTTTCCATTGAGATATTTTTTTTTTTTTTTATAACCTTTTAGACTTCATATTTTAATTGTTTATAAACAATGCGTATTGGCGCAAAATATTCTACAGAACGTCATCATACAGGGTGTAACAAAAATGTTGCAGTTCCTTGAAAGGGGTGATTCCTGGGGTGATTTTAAACAACTTTTTCCTTAGCTAAAACGTTAGGTGAGGCTTTGTTAACGAATTATTAACGAAAAACACCGATCAATCGGGAAGCGAATACAGTGGATTAATGATGACACGGACCATGACGGACCAATACTACTTACAGCTGGAGCCCGCGCTGAAATTCATCCGCTGTATTCGTGCTACTATTGGTCGGTGTTTTTCGTTAATAACTCGTTATCCAAGCCCCACCTAACATTTTCGCTAAGGAAAAAGTTGTTTAAAATCACCTCAGGAATTACCCTTTTCAAGGAACTGCAACATTTTTGTTACACCCTATATATCCTCTAGAATCATTCACTTAAGTTTCATTAAAATCCAAGGAGTACACACTGTAGGGTCTCCTTGTGAGCCAAATTCAATTGAAATCGTTTCAGGAATTTATGAAGTCGTTGTTGTTTGTTAGACACTTTCAGATTTGTATTGTATTGCATTGGTTTATTAATCACAAGAACAATTAAGGGCAGTATTACATGCAAGAGTGCCTGTAAAAATTTAATTTGTATAAACATCCGCTGTCTACTCATAACAAACACAACAACTAAAAGATTGTCGCTAACTCAACCCAAAAAAAAAATACAATAGAAACACTATAATTAAAAGTAAATTCTAACAGCGACGAAAAGGGTTAACGAACCTCAAGAAAAATGAAAGAAAAACACGTATTCTGAGAAAGCTAAATTACATTTATCAACATTCCCTTCAAAAACTTCTATCTTCACTAACAAGGTTCAAGTAAATTAACATGACGCAAAGATCCAACCCGCCCACTATCCTCGTAAATCTTCCTTTCCTCTGATTATAATCACGTCGTTAAGAAATTAAAAAAGGGGAAGGAAATGCCTCGATGGCGTTCGCGCCACGGTCCGAGCAATTTTCGCGCTGGAAATAAAAGACTCGGTAATTTCGTGGCGGGGACGGAGAGGAGAGACGTCGGAGGATGCGGAGGTTGGGAGGCAATAGTTATCGTCTCAGCCTATATACGTCGTCTGCGAGGACTCGGAACGCATTCGAGGGCCGAAGAAATGCGAAATTCCTCGTCAAGGGAGAGGCGAGCGGGAGGACTGCGGCGGGCGGTAAAAATAAATGGAAAAAGGAGTCGGGCCGCCTCCGTGTCCTTTCCGCTATTTCCTCATACCCTTTTTTTTTTTCTTCTTCTCCTTCGCTACCCTCTTCGGTCCTTCTCCCTCCGTCTCGGGCGGCTGTCTCTTTTTCTTTCTTTGTACTCCCGGTGCGTGCTCCGCTCCTCGGTCGTCGATTCTCATTCATGCAGCAACTTCCAGCCAAGTGAATTTTGCTCGACGGGATGCAGAACGAGTCCTGAACGCCGATGGAAGGAAAGAGAGGAAGAGGACGAGCGAGAGAGAGAGCGAGTGATCTTTGGGAGAAAGGAGGTGAAAGGACTACGACGCTAAGTCTATAGGATTTCTGATCAGGTGCAGCGATTGCTCTGCGCCGTTGGTGAACTCGTCAGGACGGATCGAACGATAGCGTTTTTATCTTGAAAAACAGGTGGAACTTTCTTCGGGGATTGGTTCGGGGATCGTGGTTCCGGGCTTGCTGACAAAGGGTTTGGTAATGAGATCGCGGTTAGGAAGGTTTTTTCAAGTGTGGGATCTGCGAGAGGAACGTGGTCTCAAGTTTGAATCGTTCGCTGATGAAAGAAATTATTGCGGATGGATTTGAGACACTTGAACTCTTTTCGGCAATATACATACATATAACCGAGTCGCTAAGTACGAACCGTTCGAAGCTCGAAGAATTTGAAGTTCGTGGAAATATGTCAAGTAAAATTCAGTTTCTGAACTCGAAGATTGAACAAAAGAATTTTTTTGTAACTATTTATTTTTCGAAATACACTTTAAATGTCTAGATACTTAAACCTGAATTTTGAATATATAGAACGGATTTTTTTTATCGTATAAAATAAGCGCGATATCTCAGATGATCAAATTAGTGGGGACCAAATTAGTTCTATTCCATGGTTCAGTTTCCTAATTTTAAAAGCTGAACAATATCACGAAAGATTATGTTCCTTTTTCTTCATTTAGTTCTACTTTTTCGTGACGAAGTCTATTCTATTCTAGATTCATAAGAGTTGGAAGAGTGTACGGCACCGATCGACCCATTATTCGCGAAAACCTAATTAAAAGTTTGTCTCGCGGTCGACGTGGGCGAAGGAACGAAGGGAAAAGACGAAAATTACGTAACTCCGCGGCGAAGTGAACGACGTGGTGCTCGTTAAAAAAAAGGGTGCGTGTGGTGAGAGGGTGATGTGCCAGCTGGGTTGCATCAAAGAGGCGCGAAAGGAAAATATCGGCGGAACGCGTGTCGTCGCGCGACGGCCAAAATCGTGCGCTGGCATCTCATTAGTCCGCGGATCCTCTTCTCGTTGCACGCTAATGAGATTAATTATCGCGTTGTCCGTGTCTCCCGCGGCCGTAACAAAGAACAACCTTGGCAAGTATCGAAAGAAACAATGTCCCTCGTGACGGGTCGAATTTAACGATGGACCTCGACGATTAATTGCTCGCGGGCGGTCCTTTGACGCTTGGATCGGAAAACGGTGAAACGTTTTTTTTAAGCTTTGTATTTCTGTTATTTAAAGTATTTAAGCTACGATATTTTTTTAAACTTTATATTTCTGTTATTTTAAGTATTTAAGCTACGATATTTTTATATTAATCCTTTGTAATTGATAAAGCATAATATTTCAATATTATTGCTTTGGAGTTGATAAAATGCGATATTTTTGTATTAATCCCTTGAAAATTTCTTTGAAAATAGAAAATAATTCTATGTATTGCGATTTATACGTCGCTTCTTTGCAGGATTGTTTAAAATTTAGATTAATTACGTGAATGCAAAAGTTTTATAGCATGTGGGTGCAAAAATATTTGCAAAATATGAACCTTAATTAGCGAATTCTCATTTGCATAAAATTGAATATGGCCTGTAGGCCATGGTGATAATTAAAAGAAGTGTATAATTCTTTTTTCGTGAATAATGTTTATGAAGAAATGAAATCAATCATTGAGCTAATTAAAATTTTTTGTGTTTGACGTTTCAAATCTTTTATTAAAAAGAATGATGTTTATAAAATTAACACGTTTAGAGCTCATTAAGAACATATTTATTTATTATTTCTAGACTGCATTTAGGGTAACTTGAAAAATATACAAAAATGTGTGTAAATAAAGACAGTTTAATATAAACTATAATCTACAATAATTACAAAACAATACATATTTTCATTCGTTTTAATTTTTTATTTGCACCAGCAAAACTATGAATTTGTAGAAAAATCTACAGTCTAATTATTCCATTCGAGAAACAGTACGCATTTTTATACATTTTATGATTCTTAAAAATGTCAAGTTAAAAAGAGCGAAGGAAATATTTCTCCATCTTCAAAGTCTGATGTAAAAGTCATTAAAAAATCATTAGTCAAGTTGCTCTGATTTCAGCATAAATCATAGCATTGCAAACTAGTTATAAATTGAGTTATTTATCATATTTCATAATGTATTTTTTTACACAAATTAGTATTTCTTGAAATTCCTTACCTAGCTCACCTTGCTATTAAAAAGATAATTTTGCAATTGGAATGTTAATTTACATTCAATGAATTTCAACATAATAAAGCAAAATATGTTTTCGTTTCCCAACTTTAACATAAAAACAATTTTTTTATTATTATTAAAAGACAGTCACACAATTTCCACCCTGATCATCATACAAATATTACAATTTTATAGTTATAAACTGAAGCATTTATAAAATACAGTTTACTTCACTTGCAACAATCATCAAAATAAATATTCGCCATCTGATAGTTATTGCAGAATTTAATTCTCATAATTTTAATTAATTTCGTCCAGAATTTCAGAAAAATTTTAAAAGCAATATTTCAAGTCTAACTCAACAAGAAGTTCGTTGTTTACTACATAAAACAAACAGATATAAAACATTTACGGTCGCCTATAAAACACGGATTCACGCACAATATGATACTCAAGGCGCAGTTTCAATCACTACTGGTTCATGTGCGACCTCGAGCCTCATTGCACTCATATAAAGGTTGTATACAGGCAGAAATGAGGGGCAGAGTGTCGTTGCACCCTCGTTGCAACGCGAGGCGATACGCGCTCCCTTAAGGGAAGTTTCAGTTTACTGGACTTTTTTATGATATCCCAAGCTGCGGAGTTATTTCGCTTCAGTTGTTACACACGCACCTCTGTGCAGGTGTTATCGTATACGAGACAGGAATATCGTTGATAGCGAGCCTTAAGTGTTATAGCTTGCATAGAAGACCGCTGCCTGAGGTGGAGGGCTGCATTTTAAGGGTTGCTTTTAGCGATCGCGTCGTTTCGTGATAAGATATTGTCTCACGCTCCTTATTTCTTTGCTTTTTCTACGGGTAATCGAATAAATCATTTTGGATAAATTAAGGAGAGTTTTTAGTGGATAAGTTATTTTATAATTAACATATTCCTTTAATAAATTAAGATATAGTAATATGACCACTTGTCTACATTAAACAAAATCTAACTCACCAGTTTTTTTTAAAGCGCAATTGTTCATTCTTGATGCCAAAATGTTTATAGTTAGGACAACTTCATTACAATTTAAACAAACTTAACATGCTTTTCGTGAATAAATTCGTGAGTTACTGTATATTTTTATTAAGTAAAATAAGAATTGAAAATAAGTTTTCAGTATAGTGAACTTAGTATACAAGTATAACTATCATACAATAAATTATCATGCTAAAAATGGATCTCAAACACTTACTAATTAGTTATTAACTATTTGAAATTTAAAAAATGAAAACTAATAGTTACTTTTGTACATAATTTGAGTGTTCAGAAATTGCTCCCTTTGTTTTTTTTAGTTTAGAACTTAAATTATAATTTAATTATTATTTTTGCAATTTCTTGGATGTTAAATTAAAGATAAAACATGGATTTACTCAAATATTATTATATGATAATTTTCACTGACTTATCACAGTTTAAATATCGATATTTTTTCATAAATTATTTAGCGACCCTCTAATTTTGCACATTAGTGCATTTATGCAGAAGAAAAATTTCCCTAACTTTATTTCCGAAAATAATATAATAAAAAATGTAACCTAATAATGTAATATTTTCTATTGTGCAATAACGTATCCTTCAGTTTTCATTTGCGAAAGATTCTTTTAATTTCCCTGTGATATTCAGCAAACAGTTTCCAAACTCTGACCAGAAGTGTGAAGCCTCCATAATTCAGGATCTGCAACGTCAGATACACCCTTCGCTTTGAAGTTAGCGGCGTTCGACGCACCCGAAGAAACGCTCGAGCTTTCCGAGGGGGTCGCAAACTTTTCGAACCGTCGAGCTTTATGGGTGGCAAAGTTTCGCGAACGGGGCAAGCTTCAGCGAAATTTCCAGTCGGCGGTCGCGCAATAATTAAACCGTTTCGACGTTCGTCGCGCGGGATGCAATCTCTTACCGAGCCAAAACTTAATCCGCGAACGCGTCTTCCGGCTGCCATTAGCCAAGGAAATGGAAGATAAACAGGCCAGAATAGAAGTCTGAGGGAATACGCGCGAGCGAATTAAGGTGACTAACGAGTGCGTGGGCGGGAGCGAGGGCAACCTTTTCGCCCTCAAAGGAAGGACGAAGGCAGGCAGGTGTTTCCTTGCCGCGCGTCCTAAGCGCGCAACTAAAACTGCATTAATTAGCGAAATGGCCTCTCCCGGTGCGCGGAATGGGGCTCTAACCTGCTCTCTTCGCGAGCGTCTCGCGGAATCAAGAAAACACGCGGCGGAACAGAAGAGAAAACGTTCCCTTCGACGTCATTAAGCCAAGCAACGGTGGCATTTATTGCTGGCATCATTAAAAGCGCTCGCTTTTTCCTTCCACCTTTCATTAAAACTTGCTTACGCGTTCCCCTTTCTTTCACGCGTACCGTTGCAACGATTAACGTCCCGTTTGTCCCAATCGATGCTATTCTTGTATTCGGATGAACCCAACAAATATTAGAGTCACATCACGGTGTATTTTACAGCCATTGCAAGTTCCCTCAGAAATGTGTGATGATTAGATGGAAGATCTTCTAGCGACCGCTAGAGTGCGTCTGAGTAGAAACATCCGTGGGGAGCGCTTCTATTGGTTCAGCAAGCTGTAGTGGCGAGGAGATCGAGCGCGAATAAAGCTCTGTGATCTTCTATGACCACGGACCTAAAGGACGGAACATAAAGTCGAACTATGGATATGGGGATTGATGGCAAACGGTGGGAGTTTGCGGGATATCTTCGCCATCTTGGTCGGATTACTCAAGTGCTGTCATCTAGCCAGGTTGTGTGCTAACCTCCTAATCAATGCTTACTAATGTCTGCCGATACCATGGACCTGAAGGACGGCGCATTGTCTTGCGGGGTTTTGACGAAAGACGGAAGGGGAATCAGCTCTCAGCCACCATCAGTTGGGCCACTAGTGGTGCACTCTACAGTTGAGTGTAGAATTAAAAGCGCGTGGCTTGCACGTAGCTTAGAACGTCATTACGGCCATTTTTGTGAAATTATAAAATTTGACAATAATTATTTACATTTAATTGTGCATTTATGTTACTTTTATTGATGCATGTAACCTATAACTACAAATACGTACATATGTATAACTGTAATGTATGTAATGTATTCATAATACAATTAAAGAATATACAAATGTATCTGTAACAATATTTTTGTAAGACGATTGTACTATTTCATTACTCTTCTTATTAGGATTAAAATTTATTGAAAATGTATTTATTATAAATATTAGATATAATGTGTCTAAGTTACCGGCTGGTGACTTCTACAGCGTTCAAATAATTATAAGTTCCCATAATATGGCATGGATGGCACCATCAGTGGCCCAACTAATGGCGGCCGAGGGCCCCCCTCAAAATCACACGTCCCTCGCCTACAAGTCTACTTTATGCTCCGTCCTTCAGGTCCATGGCCGATACCCAAAGTAAACAGTAAACTCGCGTATAGAGAGCAGTACAAAACGATCCGAGCAAAATGGCTGAAGGTCAAATAGAGGTCGATGCCCCTTCCGTCTTGCGCCTCAACTCCGGAGAACTAGGCTCCGTCCTGTAGGTTCATGTCTATGACACACTTCATTCGTACGCATGCATACCATACGCAGAGTTCTGACCATGACGCCCCTAGCGGCGACCAGAGGATCTTTCATCTATTGATCACAAAAAATCAATTACTAGCATTTACTTCTGTTATTCGTTTATATAGTTTGTTGCTATTTGTGATGAAAATGGATTTATAAAAATTTGTTGGAAAAAAGAAGAAAGGTTTCCTACTTAAACAAGAATAAAGTAAAAATTCTAATTTTATAAAAAAATTTATTTTATCTGAACTATTTTTCGATCTTCTCTATTTTAAGAAATACAAGAAAAAATACATCTTAATAAAAAGGACAGTGTCGATGATAAAATTAGTTTCTCTTTGAATACCAGAAGTACCAATGATTAAAATAGTCCACATGATTATTTTTTATACTTAATTTATTCTCGAACAAAACAGAGGTTCTACTGTATTCCATATTTAAAACTGTGATGCAAACGAGTTGATACACTCGCCTAATCTATTCCTCTACGACGTAATTATTTTTAACACTCGCCGCGATTGTAAACGGAACAGCTTATATTTTAATAGCCATCTTGCAGTAAATTGAAAACATTAATCCTGCTCGTTTCCTTCATCGGGGCGCGCGCTATGGCGCAGCAATATCGTATCTGGAGGGCAATATTTTTCAAGGGATGTCGTGTTCGGTCTCCGTAAGCAACCCCCGCGCACCGTCCCATCCAGCAACCCACCTGATACACTGCCTCCTAAGCAATACAGGAATACAACGGCGACCAGTAATGGCTTTTCGTTGAATGAAACACCCCGTGAAATGCGGGGCGGCTGCACACATCGGCGCATAAATGGATCGTCGACCGAGAGGCTGGTTCGGAAACTCTGATTCATCCTCATATTCGTCCCGCGACTCGCCTCCCTTGCATCTCGCCGACCCGCGATCGAATCCGACTAATATCGAAGTGCATTATCGGATTACGCGATTCATCGCGTCTCGAAGGCGCGTAATCTCGCTCCGATTAGCGGAATTGATTTTCTTCTTGGGTAATCGTGGGAATTCGGTTCCTGCGATTGGAGGAGGAGGCTAATTTCGAGGATATTACTTACGAGAGGATTATCGCGAAGTGTCGATCGAATTTTTTAACCATAGTTTTTTGAGATAGAGTAATTTAGAGGAAGATCGCCTTAGTTTTTTTTAGAACTTGTTGCAATGAAAGCTAGAAGATTTTTAGTTTTAGATAAACTTTAATTATATTCTATTGTAGAATATTAATTTCAAAGCGACTTTTTCTTCTTTTAGAAGGATGTCTTTATTGTTTCCTCAGTTTAAATGATTCTTACACTTAGGGAAAAGTGTGATGAGGAAAAACACATATTCCCAGTAATATATACATAAGAAACTAAAACCAGACTACGGAATAAAAAATAAAAAGTTAAGAATAGCTTAAGAAGCTACAACAATAAATTGCGTAACTAAAAAGGGGAAAATATACTTTTATATTGTAGGGATTAGCACTCATTCTATCTGTAATCAAATTCCGATTTCTACATAATATAGAGTCGTAGTCGTGTCATGTTGTGTTTTACATAAAACAGGAAATCGCATAGAAAGTGAGCATGATAATTAATGTTTTTATAATTGCATCACTGTATCATGGATCAACTATTAGCCTATCACATAACAGCGTTTTGTAATTTCCTTTGATCTTCATCGACACTTGGTGGATAACATAGCGTGCTATTTATAACGCGCAACGTCTTATTTAACATGATGTTATATAACATTTTTTTCCCCTTTTTCTAATAACTTTTCTAATAACTTTGCTATATAACATGTTGCATCATACAGCGTAGGCGTAACTGAACTCTAAAATGAATAGCTTAGTTTACTTTAATAATAGTTTACAGCAGAGGTCGACAAACTTTTTTCTTCGAAAGATTCGCGGATCGTGGAAAAACTAAGAGGCTTTACACATGAGCGACATGTAGCTCGTCAATATAACAAATTATAATATTGTATTTGACTGTTTTCACGATATCGACGACCTTCACATCACTGTTAGTCGCCGAATCGCTTGCAAAATCGGTCGCCAACTCGGTTTTTGGTCGCTCCGCGGCAAGTCGCTACAGTTTGCCGATCCCTGGTTTATAGTTTAGCTTATTTTAATGCCTTTCATAGTTTAATTATGGTTTAGCACATTACTCTGCGTAATCGTATGCGCAGCACTTTTTACTATCAATTCACTGTTATAGCTGTAGATAATAAACTGTAATTATAATATCAAGGAACTAAAAATGCAAAACTTACCAACCATTTCCTTCCATTTTTCTCAAAATTCAACAATTCATCGAAAGCAATCAAATGATTGATAAGAAATAATCCAAAAAGTGAACTAGAATTAATTCCTGTTGATACCACATGCAATGCATTTTGTCCGACAACTTCTGCGTTTGAAACCGCGGAAGTCTGAAACTGCAGCCCATTGCTCGAGTGCTCGGTTATTTTCACGAGTCCAGCTGCATTCTTTTCATTCCTTGAACCGAGCCCGTTATCGCGGCGAACGTCGCGGTTATTGTTTTCCGGAAACCGCGTTGCCTGGCGGATGAATGCACGGCTGCAATCCAATTTAGCTGATAGAGCGCAGCTACACGAAGCATCCAGCCGGCGCGTATCGATTCCTCGAGCGTGGCCTCAAGACACTCGAATGGCCGCTAATTAACGGGGTCGAATACGCTTGTCCATTTCGATCGGGTATTTAATATTAAAGAGACGCGGGGATCGTTCGTTTCCTTTGTATCCGCTTCGCGCGGAAGCGATGCACGTTTCCTTTGTGCCGCTGTTACTTTGCTAATCCGCTGACCTTGCGTTCTCCATTTTGCTTCGCGATTTATGCATCCTGTTCGAGGGAACAGTATCGATTCCTCTTTTTCAAACACTAGGCGTGATGCTTTTTTCAAAGAGCTTTGCAAAATGAATACCTAAAGCGAAGCAAATAGCAAAATTAATGGAAGTAGAAATCATTGGGAAATCATCTTCCATACGTATAATGTTTTAAAAAATGTAGTTGAATAGTGCGTACAAAATCTTTATTAATTATTAATTTAAATAAATTTAATTCTATTACATATTAATCTAGATTTTCTGATCTATTTTCGCGGAATTCTACGATCTCTCTTTTTAGCTCAGCCTGTATTTCAGTTCATTAACGTTCAGTGGAAATGAAAAGAAAAACATGTTTCATTTCGATGAGTGAATGTTTACCCTGGAATATTTACTTAAAAATTTTCAATTCCGTAATTAGAATCTCGCTGCAGAACATTTGATGCATAACTGCAAATTGCAAACAAACATTCTCGTTTCTTGACGATAAATCACTTCCATACTTTGCTTACCTTCGCATCAAAACTTCAATCAATACGACCTATATTCTTTGAAACGATAAAAATATTTCGCTTCACCATTCGATATGCCCGACTTTTCGGAGGACCATTCCACTAGGAATATTAACGTCGCACAGTGTTTAAAAACGAATGTCTGACTGGGAAAAAGTCATAATTTCGATAATTTTGTTTTACTTCTCAATTGTTTTAGATTCCTAAAATCCTAGGGAGCTTTGATTGTACAATTATTTACTTCTACAAATTGTTTAACTAACATAATATGGACATAGAATTTTCAAACCTGTACTGTGATTAGAAATGTCATTTAGCACTCGAGATTTTTCCTTCTCGTAAAAGACGAAACGTGCAATAAATTATTTTACGCAACACAGATTTTGTAGACGAAGGTGTATACTTATATTTTGTAATAGGAAGATTAAAAAAAAGTTTGATGGGACATCCGAACAAACGCACTCAATAATAGCTAATTTTGCTACGCATGTGCTTTGATTTTTTAAGTACAACCTTTTTGATTGATAAGGATTCGTCAAAATTTCAATTCTATCTTATAGTACAGGGTCAGCACTATAATTGCTGTAAAAATCAAGTGCTACTTTTTGCAACTTTTTGTATAATTTGATTTTGAATTTCGCGAATCCTTCACAGACGGTTTACAAACAGCAGTGCTCAGCAGAAACATCAATTAATCAATCAAGAAAAGACTGTATGGAGGATTTATTCCATATGCTCCTGATGCCTTCAGATCCACTAATAAGTAGTTTAAGGGTTAAAACTAAGAAAAGTACCGGACATCTTCCGTTGGAAGTATTAGAACTACTAAAAAATATGGATCAATAGTTAAGTTGTTAAATTAACTATTATATTTTTATATATGTATATTGTTTTTAGCGTATTCTGTATTGGAATAAATAAAAGTAAAATATTTTTTCCAATCGTAAAGAAATTAACCTTAAAATTTTTTAAAAATAATTTAGTTTTTGTTTTAAATATTTCGAATAGACAGAACATAAGGTTAAGTCAAATTATCAATAATCTAACTTATTTTCGATGATTTATACACTTTCATTTCAAAACATAATTTTTCCCGGTCAGACAGTCGTTTTTGAACACTGTGCGTCGCAACGAGAAACGTTCTCCAGTAGACCCTGACTATGTTATTGGTTACTCCGGCGAATGAACTCACGAAAATCGGTGGCTGTAACTGCCGGGCAAAGCAGTCCCATCGACGTTACTGCGAATCGTTTCGGGCGAAGTGAAATCAACGAGTATGGCTTCCTGAAGTTCGATGCCTTCCCATAACGTTGGATACTTTAACAGTCTCGATTAGGTCATTGTCGTGGATCGAAGTCGACGGTACATTGCCAAGATATCTTGCTGATATCCTGTTTCCGCGATGTAGATAAATCTACAATATTTTTTTTTTGTTTTCCCCGGAAAATAACAGCGCAAGTTCTTGATTACATGCCAAAAATGAGAAATAATTCTGTTTTCATGATTCTGAGTTTCTTCTTGCATAAACAATTTGTATTTCCTTGTTACTTCCGAAAGTATTTGTAATTTTAGCTTTGCAATTTTGATTTTGTAAGCTTTTGAAAGTTTTTAAGCTCGGTTTTAAGGTGAAACAGTTAGAAGGATTAATTGTTGATCTATAAATACTTCTGTGACGTGAAGACTCTAATTTATTGCAACGAAATGCAACATATTGCATGTAGACTCTAATTTATTGCATACCAAGGTTCAAATATTCTCGTAACTTATTGTGCTCGCGTGTTTGATGTTTAATTGAAGATTTGAAAAGTAAGTGAAAATAATATTTCAAAGTCTTTGCTGTGCCCCAAAAATTTATTTTATAGAAACCAGGCTTTGCATGCTTAATTTAAAAGACTAAAAGTAACATTTTTCACTATTAGAAAACATTCAGCCAATTCTACGAGCTTTTTCTCCAAGTTTACAAAAGAACAAAGAACAAATCGCACAAAAAATCGCAACATCCGCGAACATTTCTCCAAACAGAACCGCATCGTTACAAATAACAGAGTTTCCGCGTAGAAGCTCTCCTCGTCCGTCGCGAAAAATCGTAAGAACCGCCGTTAGTCTCGCGACAGGGTGCAGAGCCCTTGAAATGAGCAACATCCAGCGATCGTTCTTCACCGGTTTTAATCTCGCCGACGATCACAGTCGTTTGAGGGGTCTGAAAACCGTCGTCGCAGCCGGAACGAGCCAGCTTTTTGACTCCGACACGTTGCGATGTTAAAGCACACGCCCTCTCCTCCCCCCCTCCTTCTCTATCCGATTCACGTCTATCTGTTCGCGATTCAGAAACCGTTTCACGGCGCGGTTTTTGCAACAAAGGGGGTTCGCATGCTTGCGCAAACAAGTCCGCCGCGCTTTCACCGAGGCATTTACCTTCCGGGAAAGCCTTGAAAGCACGCTCCGAAGCTTGCTGGAAACATCTGCCGCGCGCGATTGGCTTGGCAAAAAGTAAGATGAGGTAGTTTCATTTTGCAAATTGGAGACCGAACAGACATCAAAAGACGCTACGCGCCTCGTCGTTGGAGTTTTCTTCCTTCCCTTTCTTCTCCGCGACCTCTCCTCGGTGACCCCTTCTGCGAGTTTCCCGCTCCTCTTTCCGCATCCCACGGCTTTACCACACCCGCGACTGCGTCGGAGATATATTGCTCGCGATAAGGTAGCGCGTTAAGGGATGTTTGTGCCCCGAGGAGAAGCCGCGATCGGGTCGGCTGATTCAGAATACGGATTTCTTTGCTTTTTGTTACATGATTCTCCGCTTGCTGTTAGGGTAAGTTCGGGAAGGATGTTACGTTTCTAATATCTTCTGATCAAAGACAGAGAACTGCGGATGTATTTTACGTCTTGTTATAACTAGACTGCGGATTTTATGCATTTATAACAATTTTAAGTATTCTAAAAATTTTCAAGGTTGTTAACAGATACCAAAGCATACAATATATCAAAAATATAGTTCAAGTTACAATATTTAAAAAATAAGACACACTATTTTTCAAGTTTCCATTCGTTACATGAGTTTCCAAACATTTTATTTTGCATAAAAATCCGCAGTCTAGTTATAACTGTGTGACAATATTAGGAACATGGATGATAAATTTCCCATATCTTTTTGGAAGAAATACGTCATACATTTCTCTAGAACTGCAAGTAGCTTCTTCAGGGGTTAAGTATCAAGTGACACACTTATACCGTACAATAGTACGATATTGGTACCGATACTATACAGCAGTGGTGTCAAACTCATGTATGAATACGGGCCACCAAATTCATTTTAAGAAAATCCGCGGGCCGCAGACAGGAAGAAAAAAAGTCTTTTATTTATAATGGAAAATAACTCATTTAAACTTTACATTTATTTTTCTTCAATAAATTTACAAGAATTAAAAAATACATTAAAAGACACATTAATTTTAGAAATTAAAAGATTTAATATTTTTTACTAGACACTTGGCATCTTTTCGCAGATACTATTTTATCGATATCGGGTGTAATTTTTTGAGATAAAGATATTTTTAACATAGATTTTAAGTGTTCATTTGTTAACCTCACCCAGTGTGAAGTTTTATTAGTCTTTAAGACAGAAAATAATTGTTCACATAGATATGTACTACCAAACATTGCCAAGATTCTCTTAACAAACATAAGCATTTCAATAAAATGTTCTGGCAAGTACGAATAAAAATCTGGAATGCCAATTTTATTATATTTTTCCTTTAGGATTGTGTTGCATTGGTTTTTTTTGGTAATAAAATTAATTTCAAGTTTTGGGCCGCGGGCCGCACTCTAAGGTCTTGAGGGCCGCGTGTTTGACACCACTGCTATACAGTATTGGAAACCGTGTTAGCTACTACCTTTTGCCCGCGACTTCGCCCGCGTGGATTTCGTTTTAAAAGTTGCCTAGTTTCTAAGCTGTTGAATAAGATTGAACTGAGCTTTTATATTAATACCAATTTGAGGATTCGAGGCTTTTACGGTCCGGTATTAATACCAGTTTGTTAAGACAAAAGCCAAAATTACATTTAAAGAAAGAATATGGAAAGGAATCCTGACACTTAACTTCCAAACTATAAATCAAGCATTTAACAAAGATCAAATCAAAAAGCAAAATCAGAAATCAAGAATCAGGCACAAATCGTCAAACAGTATAAATAGTAGCTCCATAAGTAAAAAGACGTGGTAATATCGTCACTTATACATATATTCCAATGTAAATGAAACCATATTGCTTTGTAAAATACTCTCAGCATCATCTAGGGACAATTTTATTAAACTGTTTTACCCTATGACCTATGATATTGCCGTTATTTTTGTCGTCGTTTCAATATTCTTAAATATATTATTTTATTCATCGACTGTTTAATTAATTTTATTGATTTATTAATGTTTGATACTTACGCTTTTTTTTGGTATTTTAACCCATTAACTGCCAAATTTGTTTTTTTTTTAATTTAGCTAAACTGTCAGGCGTACCAACTATATTTTTGGCGCCGAGTAGTGTACGTAAAATTCCAAAATCCCCAAATGGGGATCGTGGCAGCTAATGGGTTAATCTTATGATTTTTATATCTTGTATTTTAGTTGCTAATTTATATCGAAGTCAAACACAATCATACCTAATTGTTCTTGTGACCAATAAGCAAATGCAATACAAATCCGAAGGCGTGTAACAAACATAACGACTTCAAGACTTAATTACTGAAATGATTTCAACATAAAACACTCGGTTTTCCACTTTTTATTAATTGGCTCCTCAACTACTCCTCAATTTTATTATAAATACAAAGTCACAAACAATGACTTGTTTCGATCGCCTGTCAACCCAAACCACGCCCAAGCATCTCCCGCAACTGTAGATCGAAAGAATTAAATCGTGCACGAGCGGAATAAAAAAATGAAAACACCGTGAAGCCTCCTATCTAGGCTACCCCAATTCAGCCAGCGCAAACAAGCGGGCCACGTCGCTTTTTCCGCCACGTTTCACGAGGTCATCGAACTCCTCGAGGCGGCGAACGCTGGGCGAATCCGTGCGCAACGCCGAAGGAAAAAGTATAAAAGGGATATCCTCCCGGGGGACGCTTTTATCGGAAACGGATAATATCGTGGGGCGATGTACGCGACAACGAAGAGCAGAAAAAAGTGGCATGGTTTCGGGGCCCCGTCTCAATCCCCCCTGTCGCCTCCGCGCGGTCTCATGTTCATTACCAGTTGGTTTTACGGCAACATTTTTCTTGGCCGATGTCCTCTCCCACGAGGGCACGCGGTGTGCACCGTCGCGTCGTATTTTCGCTTGCGAATGCTCGGTGCACGCTGCACCCGAGGATATTTCGCCATCGGGATGGTTGCGAAGTTCCATGTAAAAGTTCGGTAACTTTGTGCGCGAATCAGTTATTAACGTTGCCGATAATTAATTAGTAGTTACATAGGATCCGGAGCTTTAAAGTACTTTTGTTTGTACAGAACGAGTGAAAGCTCTTTGCTGAAAATCCATTGCAGATATTTATTTCTATCTACTGGGTACAGAGTAGGGCACAAATCAACTGATAATTAAAAATGACTAATGATTTTATTAATCGTTAATCATAATTAACAGTCATTAGTTAAACATTTCTGATTGGTTAGTTATGACTACATGGCTCTAATTGTTTACAACCCTATTTAATCGTTAGTCATCCGTTATTAGTTATGATTAGTCATCAGTTATTTTTAAATTATTGGTCATTAATCGTCAGTATTGTAACATGTGTAAACTAAGAGTGTGCGACAACTGAACGTGCCAGATTATCATCCGAATTCGTTCGATTTTACTCGATTCGACCCGAGACCGAAATCAGTTATGGCTATGCAGTCATTTTAATTTTTTTTCATTCTTTTCAAAAAATTGCCATCCCAAATAAATTTTGATTACTTATTTTGTCATTAGCACTCATATTCACATATCCTACAAAACATGCTTCAGTATTATCTGCATTTCGACTTCCATTATCTTGTCGAAGCTCGCTAAAAAAAGGAGAAATATGACTTGACATAGTTTCCTCGCGAAAGACATTCTCAGTAACTTTAAAATATGAATTCTCGAGCTTCTCTTCTCGGTGCCCTCTTTTGTTTCGTACCTTTTAAGACTCTCGTGCCTCCCTTGGCTCTTTGTCTCGCGACCTATATGTATACGTTCTGTACCCATGGCTAAGCGAATTGTTCTTCATTTTAGATAGATTGCAAATTAGGTTGTAGCAGTTCTACGATAGCCTGTCTTACTTATGATGCCCTTTCGCAAGGAGGGAGAGTGCTATACTACTTCAACTCTTAATTGGTGAGATAGGGTTTCAGGAACATTATGAAATTTCTTTAAACAAGTGGGAACTCAATCTGCACCATACAAACTTGAAACTGGAGCTACTCATTAAGTTAGTCGGTGGTAGTTATACATAGAGTGAATGTACAATAACTCTCATATTTGTTCACAAAGAATATGTTAACTTTTTTTAAATTATAAAAAAGATATTTACCTTGAAAAACAATTGAGAATCTTGCAGCAAGATGCAAAGATGCAACTCCAGTTTTGAAAATTCCTTAGTTATGATGTGTGATGGACTTAAAACAAATTCAGCATCGTTTATTCATATTCTAAATCCATTATCAATATAATTTAGTGGTCTCACTTGAATGTTAAGTCTAAACAATAATTTTATAAACACTTCTTGCTAATTTACTTTGAACTAGATAAAAATGAAGTGGCATCCCTATTGCTGTAAGCTTTCCATTGAATGTGGTAGCTGGAACGATATAAATTGATAGAAAAAATATAATACTAGGAATTTCACAATTAATCAACATTCGGAATACATTTTCAGTCGATTTTTCAGTTTGAAAAATCATTCTGGTATTCCGTGTTTATTCGACGTACTTGGATCTAATTCTATGACATTCTGCTAGACGAAATGATAATATGTTGCACATTGTTGACTTAAGAATTGTGTTATATCAAATTGTGAATAGAAGAATACAGAATTCAATTTAAAAAAATTAACTTCACTTTAATATCTCCCCCACCATTGCAATTACAAAAAATGTATTCATACCCTATAATATCCCCCTTTACGTGAAATAACTTTTCCAAAAACTTATTTTTGATGACGTCAATTCCTCGTGAGACGAAACACCATGTATGTACAATCGGAAAACAAGAACCAAAACAATAAAACTCGTGCCCTCTGAGCGAGAAAAATTATTGAAGAACACTTTTGACCAGAGCCTGAAAGAAGCGTTAATTAAATTCGAAACTTCCGTTGCCTCCCTCGCCGATCTTAATCGTCGATAGCCGATGGAAACTTTACATTCAATTAATTCGCGAAATAATAAAACGCTTAAAAGGAATACCGAATAGGGGTGGTCGAGGGGCGTCGCCGTCGAATTGGTCTTATTGTTAAAAGCTGAAAGGATGCATTGTTCCAAGTTTTTCGATTAAAAGTTCGTCGGTGTCGTTCTCTCTTTTCTTTCTGTCCATAAAACGCTTCTGGACGATCATTCACGTTCTTGCCGACTTCGAAGATGAATTGGGTGGGTCCGCGGGCTGGGAGAACCTTGGAAAACAATTCTCGCCTGGCGTGTGTGGGAAAGTAGATAAAAAAGACAAATTTAAATACCGCTCGGTGCCACTGTAATTTATGAGGCGTTGGGAAATTCTTAATATGCTTATAATGTGTTCTTTTCATTTGCTAATGCGGTGACAATCGGTTACGTAATATCTGCTGCGTCCTTTAAAAAATTGAGCGTAGCAGTTGATGACGTAGACGAAACGCACTCAATTAAATTTTATGCAATTATTAACAATTAAAGATTTCCATTTTTACTATCTTCAATAATATTTATTAAATCTCGTACCAATGGATAGATGGAATTTCCCTGCCGAAAATTAGTCCAAACAAAATGAAACACTAATTTTAACAGTAATTAACTGAAATATATTATTCCGGATAACAGTTGCACTACTTGTTAATTATTATTAAATGCAATGCAATTTAGGTCATGTTTAGGTTTAATTTCGCTGGGAAAACCTCATCAATTTATTAGTGCAATTTTTATAAAGATAGAATAAATATGATGAAAAGTGATATTTTCGTCATTCGATGTCATTGATTAATCATTTAAAAGAAATTAATTATGAATAATCGAATATTTGCAGCTTTAATCTGAACTCGATTAAATTTAACTGAACAGTCGGTAACATAAAATAAAAGTCTATTTATGTTTCCTATAAAAAAGTATAATAATGCGCAGGTAGTAATTTTCATATTCCTTTTATTTGAATTACGAGACGTGATGAAAGTATCAAGTGGCGTAAAAGTCAGGTGGTTGTCGAAAAATAACACGATGCAGAAATTAATCTTCTTGCACTTGACTGATTACATCTGCATGCTCCGTTATCGATTGCGAAGGTAAAGTGGATTCCCTGTGGGGAACGCCGCGGAAAATAAAGTGCGCCATAAATTACGTTTTCCCGGCGTCACGTAATGCACCCTCAATAATACACTGTTTCACGGTAATTTCGAATATTAATATCAATTATGAGAACGTGCTTTGCTCTGGCCGCTCCCTTAATCCTCTCCCCCTCCGTTTTCCCTCAGCTGGTTCTTCCTAATGCTTATCAATTTATCTTATCGGGTGGATTAGTATCGAAAGTTACAGCGTTTTCGTTTTTATCTAATTTGAATACTTACTTTAAATTTCGTGAACCTTAAATATGTGAACAACTGTTTAAATAAAGAATATATGAGGTTTTCGAAAAGTTGAGATATTTTTTGGATTGTATTGATATGAAAGAAATTAGTGGTCTTATACTTTTAAAAAAAGTGCAATTACGTTTCACTTTTTAAAAAAAGTAAAAGAAAGAATTTATAATAAAGAATGTTAGAAAATGCGGCAACTTCAATTTTGTTGAATTATTTTTCTGGAAACGTACACTTTTCTTCTCAGCGATTTGTTCTGATTAAAATGATTTAGAATTGATAGGAAAATCTGAAAATTCCATGGTAATTGTTAGGTATATAAAATAGTTTATAGATTATGAATAAATAATTTTTAATTTAATTTCTTTTATCTACGGTTATTTTTATACATTTTCGCACATTTAAAATTGCCATAAATGCATAAATGTGCAATTTCTAATAATTAAATTTCCCCTTTTTCGTGCAATTAGAAAGGAAACTGTGAATCAAATAAAAGAACCGATTTCATTTTTTTTTCGACTTGAAGCTAACACATTTTCTAAGCGCACATTTAATAATTTCCACAATTTCCCGGTCGCAATTAGAACCCATCCACTTCCGTTCTAGACGCGACTAGCGAAAATAAAAATGATCGCCAACCCTGTTAGACCGTGCCATTAGCTTTTTTATTTAACGCTGCCGGTGCTCGCGATACCTCCGACGCATCCGCTCGCCTGTATTGGAACGCGAGGCACACAGAGCACACAAATTCGCGCGCGCAGGATGCACACCGATGTTTTACCGTTAATTGCGACGATGGAGAAACCGCTGCGGGTCTCAGCCATAAAATACGTTTACCACCCGTCCCCGGAAGTCCTGGCACTTGCGTCTCCGCGGGACCCATTAATACGCAAATTGCGACCGCGAATTCCTTCGGCCGACGGAGACTAATACGCGAGTCGATAACACTTGGGGAAAGTCATTAAGTGTTTCTGTTATTATGTCGCATCGAGCGGAACCGGCTACAGGTGACGGAAATTTTGGGATTAGTCATTGCGTCTAAACTTGCTCGTTTGGGTTTTTCAGAGTGTCGAAGGACTGTTAAGTTAACAGCGTTAACCCTTTTGCGACCATAGTGAGATATTTCGACATCCCTTTGTCGCTTATACATTGCTTTGGGCGAAATGTCTCGCTACTGTGATGCTAGTAATGCTATGGATGAGATATTTTGTATGTGTTTTTTTTATTGAGGCACGAACTATTTCATCTGAATATTTATAGTAACAAAAAGAGTCGCCACTGTTAGAATCACCGATAATAATCCGACTTTCAATCAGAGCTATGAATGCTGTACACACTGATAACTAGACTGCGGAAGTTTATGCATTTATAGCAATTTTCAAATTACAAAAACCTATGAGGACCCCTGCAGATATAAAAATGCAATAAAATATAAAAAATATAATGCATTTTATAATATTTAGAAAATAAAACACATTTATTTAAGATTCAGTTGCTGTTGTATGTCTATAAAAATATTAATTTGCATAAACTTCCGCAGTCTACTGATTACTCCGTGAAAAGTGGAGTCAGAGACTAAGGCAAACCTTGAATGTTTCGTTTAAAGCATTTAATGAGTGGTATTCAATTATAATTAAATAACCCCTGACGCAAAACGAACGGTTGATTAAATTTAAAAAAAGTTCCGAACCCTTTAAAAGTATGAAATAATTCATTATATCATTGCAATTATTTTTATTTGTAAAAGATCGAAAATAAACGAGGAATTAAAAAACAGAGTTTACGTCCCGTTGGAGCGATAAGAATGTATATTTAAACGTAACGTTTCACAGTTACATGAAACTTCCTGTTTCCTTTGATTCAAATTTTGTCTTCTCTTTCCGCAGACATTATGATTGCAACAAAAGATCGCAACGTAATCTACAACAGTCTTATTTTATTGTTAAGTAACAAGTTCTACGCTGTTTTCCTTTTACGAAGGACGCGGTTCTTGGTCTCGTCTTATCGTTAAAGGTAAATGCAAAAGTTTCCACTTTGACTTTACTCCGGATGCTCGGTATCTGTTCGCTTGGTAACGCAATATATTCAGAAAAGTAGCTACTTTCTCGTATCAGGATCGAACTTCTGAAACACGTATTGAACGATTTTTTCCCCGTTACGTTCGCGAAGTTTTCCTCGATATCGATTGATTCGGCGTCGACAGAACTTGTTACTGCTCAAGTCGTGCTCGTTCGAAGTTCGCCTTCGAATAAGATACTGCAAACTTTGGATAAAAATCGAGGAACCACTGACGGCTGGATCGCGTGAATAATGTTGACTGAAGGGGATAGTTTTCGCATCGAGATGCTGCGTAGAACGTTTCTTCAAAAGTTAGAAGTATTCTCGCTATCCTTTCTGTGGTTTATAATTTACAAATGCATTCAATTACGTGATTGCAACCTCGCAACGATTCGGTTGAAAGCTTATTAATTAAATTAGCTGCGATTTAATTGAAGCACGAGCAAAGGTAAATGTTGCAATTGTAACTGATGGTTGTTATGATGTTTTGAAATAATTAGTATCGTGTAGCAATTAACAGTAATTATATAATAATTAATCAAAAGAATAATTTTCATTTGCATTTATTTTAATCCTATTAAACTTGTGCATTAATGTAAAATCATTTGCAATGAATAATTTTTAAAAGTTATTTTAATTATTTCCGTGAATACGATATTTAATTAATGAATTTAATTAAAATTGCAGTAAGTGCCCAACTGTATTAATGAATAGGAAACCTTTTCTGATTTAATGAATCCCTAAAAGATTCAACATTCAACTCAGCTCGTTTAATTACCTGCCTAAGTCTTCATTAAATTAATTCGAAAATAGTAATGAAATGAAAAATGCAAAAGATATTTTCCTGTCGAAATCCATACTTAATTTTTTCTATGCAATCCACCTTTTTGATTCCTCTGTATTTAAAAAAAAATATACCCAAAATCGGAAATCAAATGAACGCAAATAGACGATTTGCGTGTTTCATTGAACGGCTCCGTGAAAAAAAGTAAAAAAACTCGTGGAAATTACTGGGCAGACGGCATTGTGCAAATTGTGTCCCCCAACGGTGGTGCATATAAGGTATTCAGCAAATTTCAGCCAATCGGATGGCAGTGCCAAGCCAAAACGCATACGGATCGTGTTTTTTTACGGTCGTCCCACTTGTTCCACGGCTATCCAGAATTTTATGATTGCGCTGTGTTCCGAACTGGTTGAGAATATGGTAAAAAGCTGGTCGAAAAAAAACGAAAAGGGAGAAAGTTTATCCATTTGTGGAGGAATTGTCGTGAATGCTGTTAAAAAAAAAACACTGCAAACTCCCTTATAGGTGTGAATTATAACGTAATTCAATTTTTTTCTGCTATATAAATTTAACGATTAAAGGAGATTAAATAGTCAAGTTTTTTTAAGAGAATTATATTTTTTATGCATTTGTGGAGTATACAAGTTATTTTTTTTCTTGTAAATAAATTCAGTAATGACGGAGAAAATTTTTGGCGAATTTGTGAAATAATGAAAAATTATGATATGCGTTTGTTAATAGTTTCGTTGTTACAGAAATGCAACTACCTTTTTTAATTTACTTTCTTAAAGTTGGATCTCTCTTACGTAATCATATTTATGTTATTGTTATTTAAAGATTTAACACACAACAATTTTTGATTATGTAAACATCGTTAAATATTTTTTAAAAAACGAAACAACAATTGCGTCAACAACAGCGGAAGTGTTCAATTATCAACTAACGAGGTTCTTTAATTAACAAACGTCGCCAAGTAATGTAATGTCGTTATTGCAATAGAATTGAGTAAAAGCTTCATTCTGATTAATTATTAAAAAAATAATAAAATCTGTAAATTTCTTATATTATTATTAGACTACGGATCAAACTACAGATTAGACTACAGATTAAATTTTTAAGAGTACAAACAAAAATTTTAAACCTGAATAATAATTATTATAAATATACAGTTATTTCTTATTATTATACAATTATTATTATTATTATACAGCGTATTCTTATGCAAAATAAAATTTTTAGAAGCGCAAATAAAGAATTGTCACTAGGAAAACAGTATGTTTAATGTTTTAAACATTCTAACTGAAATATTTTTGATATTTTGTATAATCCGCTGCCTAATTATTACAATTCAAACACTAACTTTGAATTGTATATTTAATATTTGTATATTTTATACATTTTTCTATATTAATTATTGATAATATTCTTCATATTTAGAATTGTTATAAGTGCATCAAAATTTGCAGTCCAATTATAATTATGTTTAAAATTTTTGTTTCGTTAAACTTGCAACAATTGAGGACCTACTCTACATAAAAAGCAAAAATGTGCTAAAATACGAACTGGACACGCAATATTTTTAAAAAATTGGGAGAAATAATACCATAGTATTTGTATTTTACATTTCCAATATCAATTTTCTGCCAATAACAATTTTCACAAATGTTTGTAATCTTGATGTTGATAACGTTGATGTTGATTTTCCAAGTACGAAGGTTCGAATAAGAAAGAAAATTCGAAGTTTCCACGAACGGTTACACATCGTTTCGAAAACGGACAGAAAACGAAAGGCTTCGTAGTCACGTACCGGAGTCGAATATCAGGAAAGAGGAGAAGGGCTCTCTTGCTCTCACGAAAAAGGAGGCGAGAAGTCTGTTTCCGATTTCCGTCACGAGAAGAGCCGAAGAAGTTTATAAAACCGCTCTGCACCTCTTGCCGCGCCGCATTCCGAATGTATAACAAGCTGCCGTCTCTTCACATTCGCCTCTGCACATTCTTTATCGTTACCATCTTAATTGCCGTGAACACGCAACGTTCCTCCCATTTTTTTCGTTTTCCATGGAATATTGACGTTTCACGCGCGAGCGAATTGGAAATTCATGAAGACCCGTTGGTAAATTAGTCTGAACGAAATTAAAGAATCGTTGGTCGAAATAATCGTCGACTTTATCACTTCATGATTTTAATTGCCGTGAACGTGCCGCGTTTCCTGTTCTGTTTCGCTTGGCGCGTTAATGAATGGACGTCGTAAATTAAAACATAATGGAAATTCTGTCGTAGATTATCCACAATAATATTGAAAAATTATTTATGAAAATAGTCTATAATTTTATCGTATTTCCTGCTTCAAATTCGGAGATTAAGTAACGGTTTTTGCTTTACTCGAGAAAATGGTAGAGTGTTTAATAATGTTATTTATGAAGTGGAAATTCGAAAATGAAAAATGGAATTCGTTTTGTAATTTCAGTATAAGAAAATTTATTTCGTCTTATTAATAGTTTTAATTTTGTAACAAAGCCTCATTGCTCGACTTTCATGTAACATTTTTTTCTTATTCTCGTGCGTAGCAAACGCTGACATCGTTTGTCCGAAAAAAAACCTCGGACACCCTGTATATCTATAGTAAAAGTGGGAAAGTCCACGACTCCCTGAAACACGTTCAAGTGGCATGAAACGTGAAACTCTTGTTTCGGCTACTGAACCCAGTAGCTTATACTGGCTCACACAAAGAGAGCAAACGAATGTTTCTTCCTTCCATTTTCTTATCTACGTTTACGTTTTACCAAATCTGATACAATCTTTCATTTGATTATTTTTATGTTCTTTGTACTACTGAATACACGTTATTATGCAATTTTATTATACGGAGTAGTCCAATAAAAATTAGCACTTGAATATCTTTGTTATTTTTGATGATATGAAAAAACTTTATTAACAAAAGTTGTTCAATATAAATAACTCTATGATATGGCAACAATAATTTGTCGCCTCCGCTTTTTTAAATGGAATCATGTATTTTTGTATATATTACCTGGTGCAGTTCAATATTGTCTATAAAAAAAGTATTGATTTCTGTTTGTTGTAAAATTATTAGCTTGGAGATATTTTAACTTTAATTTTAAAATTAACATTAAGAAATTCAGAACACTGTTTCTACTAAATAGTGTTATACTGATGTGTTATTTAAATTTTCAATTACACTTTGAAGAACATCTGTATTATAAATAGACTGCGGACTTTTATGCAGTTATCACAATCTTAAATAGACAAAAATCTATGAAGCTGTTGACAGATGCCAAAATATATAAACTATCAAAAATGGAATACCAGTAACAATATTTGGAAGATAAGTCGGGATTAACGTCAGGGCCGTACATATATTTAACATTTCGTTGAATTTTCAAGAAGGTTATCTAAGAAATCGTTCAATTTAAAGAAATTGTGTTACTCTATGTAATTTCTAATAATCAAAATAAAATATTGTGTAATTACTCCTATGCTGGCTTAATAATGAATTCACTTTTCAATATTGTTCAGAAACTAGTTCCCCACTCTCCACTGCCTTGAGGGATACTTATTCAAAGAGGAACTGTTGGTAGATGTGTCTAAGAACATTTCCAAAATTTATGAAGGTGATGATTACTGTGCGAAATTTCGCTAGTAGAGGCTCCCTAGTGCTACATTATACGAAACTGCAAATTGTGCTGAATGTTTCATAGCGTGCAGTCTACAGTGCTAATAGCTTGATTTCGTCCCTAATGGAACATAATATTCAGCATTCTATATTTCGTACCAGTAAATATATATTTTACATATACAAATGATATTATTTTGCAGTAGATACAAATTATTTTACAATGACGATTGAACCATTTAATAAAAATATTACGTCATTGTTAACGCATGAATCTAATATCATTTTTTTTTTTTTATTTTATTTTATTTTAAACGAAGCATTTATACCGTATGATTTCTTTTTCACAGGTTTAAAAATTACATAAATTAGGCTCGTTAATATAAAAATCTTCTATAATATAATAGAAAAAGCTTCTCCTGAAACAGAAATTCTACTGTAATTAAAATGGATTTGAAACCATTTTAAATTCTGAAAGATCTCCATTAACAACCACTAAAGATGATCGTTAAACGCAAAACTATTAAACCCACGATTAATAACCAGCGAATGGTGGTAAAATTGATTTAGAAATAAAGCTGAATCACTATAAAGTTAAGTACAACACAATAAAAATTGAGTACATAAACAACAAGTAAACCTAAAGAATTTTTATTAATAGTTTATGACAGTATGTAAATAAATTATTTTCCAGAAAAACACATTTATTGGTTCAATTTTATTTCTCATTGGATTCAAAGTGTGATTTAACTTGTTTTTCCTCTGTATTTTAATTTTTGTTATTTTCAAAATTATCTTGCCAATTATTATATTTGATATTAATAAACACAAAAAGTATCTTTGCAAAATGGAATATGTAATAAATCTATGTTGTATAATATTAAATTTATTATAATTTATTCTTTACAGCGAATGTAAATTTATTTTTCACTTGCATATCTTGTTTAAAAGTAGACAGCATTTTGTTTACTAAATTATTATAATTTACAGTCTACTACAATTTCACGAACAAAATATCCAGTGAGTGACACTGTACTATTAATGCGAAGTTCCAAACACTGAACTCGACCCAGCATGCATTACTAAATACTTCCGTAATGCTGTAAACACAGCCTTCATTTTCATTTGTTACTCGTTTTTACAACAGAACATGCTGTTGGTAATAATTTGAGAAATAATTAAATAATTAAGGCATTGAATGGACAAAGAGCTCGAATGCTAAAATAGTATTTCAAGATTATCGTTTTCAAAATTTTCATGAAATATTTCAACTTCAAATCCTCAAATTCCCAATTTTAATTCCAAAAATCTTTAAATCTACAAAATCTCGAAAAATTTCACATAACAGTTACGTGTTTTTTTTCGTACAATCCGAATCTGCAAAAAATAGGGGTTCCCATTAGAAACATTCAACACGTCTTTTATTATCTTTTGATCGGAAATGCAATTCTTGAGATAATCGCAATATCTGATTTATCGCAATATACATAGCTCTCTTTTTTTCTTTACAACACATACATATACACACATAATACACCGAATGTAAATAAAAATGTTTAAGTACAATGACTGTAACAACTTCATGTAACGATATCTAATTTTATAGTGGTCGCTAATGACATTAGATAAATAAATAAATTTAAAAAAAAATAATAATTTAGCCATCCTCTTTTTTTATAATTTCTTTATAACATGATATTGAGTCTTCGGAAAGAACTTCTTTTACATTTAGTAAAGTAACGACGAATACACTTTGTGACAAAATTACATTCGTCTAAATTAAAGATACTAGAAAAAAAAACTAGGTGTGCCAATACTTTTTGGAGCCACTATAAAGTGGGATCAACATTTGTATGCGTTATCCTATCGCTTAATTTTTTCTTTTGACTTCTGAATAACTTTTTAATAAAGCCTTAGACAAACTATGTTTATATAACATTTTTTTCTTATAGAATATAGAATCTCAGAGTCTCATACAATACACTAACAAAGTTTGCCCACTGAAACCTGGAACATCCAGTTCTACGCCGTAGAGTCTACGGTTACAACAGAATAAAAAATTTCACATGTAACAACACAATACATCGAATGCCCCTCGACATAACCGATGCGTCTGGCTGTTATCTTCCAACCGAGAAAGCTTGCCTCCTCGACGCGAAACAAAAGTCCAAACGCGACATCGACAAGGACGCGTTTCTACGAGGAATAGAGAAGACGGGATCGAAGACGTTTGCTGTCGGTAAGCACGACGACTGCGGTGAGACGGTCAAATCGACTACGCGCCGCCGGAACAAGGATAGAACGAGGGGAAACACAAGACGGGGAACGATAGAAACGGAGATAAACGGGCGCGAGAGAGAGGACCGAGGGAGACACGCACCGCGGTGCGACGAGGACGGGAATACGGGAGATCGTACTCGATGTTCGTCGGGCGAAGTTAGTTAGCAGTCGATGCGCACACGCCACGCGCTCCGGACGTTCGCCGTCTCTCCGTTCCTCTCCTCTCTCGTGTCCCGAGTCGCGCGTGTCCCTTTCGCCGGCGAGGTTTGTGTCGGCGTGTCCGGTTCGAGCCGGGGAAATCCGCGGCTTCCGGTCTCAAAAGCGAATCGTAGAAACTCGATGGTACCTCCCTGTCGAGTGACCAGTTCGAAGCCTTCCGAGTTCATCTGCCCGCGGTGATCGAGTTCTCGCGATGCTTTGGTGAACGCCCTGGTTCCTTCCGGAGCTTCAGTGTCCAGTGATCGCGATCGCGTTTCTCCGTTTCATCCAGATCTGTGATTTAAAGAACTCTTTCCCGGTCAGCATGCTCGTTAAGTGCTTGTGCTTCAACGAAACGTAAACACGGAGGGATCGAACTTTGTTGGTGACCTTGTAACGAGACGCTGAGATTTATCAGAGACTTAAAAGGTAAAGTGTACACGATTAAGAACCATTCTGAAATCGATAACGGAACCTTGATCGGGGGGACCGTTAGGAAATATTGGGCCGTGTGGGGCGGTGGGATTCAATTTAGGAACATTGTTCCGCATTGTATCCATCGATTAGTAATTAACTGTCGAATAAAAACTCGACTAAGAATTTTATGGAAAAGAAAACTTCAAAAATCCTAATGTTGTAATCGTGTCGATTTATATTTATTTATCTACCGAAAATTCTACATTGAATTATATATATATATACATGGAAACTTAATTTTCACGCGGAAGTTTGAAAAAACTTGTGCACATTCGAAAAAGGTAGAATTCTCTAAATTCACTTATCCGAATTTGACTACAACCGAAATAAAAAAAAACTGTAGGTAGCTCCAAAGCATTCAATATACAAGTTTCTAAGAAATTCGGTTGAGCTTCCCATCAAATCAACTTTGGATCACGTGACCGTTACGAGATCGGCGATCGGTGAAAATATTCGTCCCATCTGCAATGTATTTAGGGTGAAATTTGAATCCGTGCAACGTGCGGCAGTTCGCGCTCGATTTTCCTGTCGCCGATATTTTCGAACAGCATTTGAATTTTAAAGCCACGCCGACGTGAACGGGTGGATCAATCATGGCTGCACGGTAGCAATGACGGGATGGCGTTTATTAATAACTTCGTGACAGAAGTGACGCCGCCGGTTCGGGACGTATGCCCGTCGAGGTTTCGGCGTTTTTTGCCCGCGCGTAACGATAAATCACTGCCGGCTTGGATTCCCGGTAAGCTGAATCCTCGAGCTAATGAAACCTTTCCGTTTTCAGCTATCGTATTATGTGTACGGCAGCGCGAACCGCCCAGTGAGTCACGGCGGGTGTGTTCCGGCGTTTTCTGCGGTTTAGAGTTTAGAACGCGGCGCGCCAGCGATCGTTTAGAATAAGTTATGCTACTGCAGTCTGAGCTCTTTCCTTCGAAGATTCTGATCTTCGGGGTCGAGCGAATTTTTAATCGACATTTAGAACTGTGGCTGAGCTTTAGAGCTCGATCTTGTAGGACATTAAGTCATTGACAATTGTGGAACTCCAAAATACGGAAACTGCCCCTGAAGGTCGGTTAAACACATTTGTTTGTCAGCGAAATTGGCTATTATTGAAATATTTCATCCCATGATTTTCTATCGCGACGAAAAGTGTTTTCATTGAAAAATCAAAGTTTTATGACTGCATCGTATTTTTACTGAAAAGTGGAAATTTTGAGGAATTAATAGGTAATTGCATTTGTTTGTAACTTTAAAATTATGTTCAAAAAATTTAGTAATTTTAGATACAATGATTAGTATAAATTTACAGAACCGTCTAATCTTTATCCTCTGAATGAGAATATTGTTTGAATGAAATTATTGTGATTAAATAGTTTTGTGTAGTTGAAATTGATATGTTAATGTTAATTTTGAGGATTATAGAGCATGAAATTCAGAGCGAAAATTTATTTCACAAAGGTGAAAATAACCTTTACGGTGTGTTTATACATATGAATCTCATAGTAACATTCTTGTCCTTACAAAGCAATTCACGATTATTGTCAAAAATCGTCGCTTTGGGGGAAACAAGAATCCCATTTTTGGATTTTACTTTGCAATAGTACAATGTACAGTAAAACTGTATATAAATACAAAAGTTTTTGATTATCTTATGCTTCATTATAATCTTAAAAGTAGACTCAATGCTCATACATTTATGGTGATTTTAAATATGTTAAAATATATATAGATGTAATTAGATATAAAAATATATGGAATATCGAAAATCAAGGAGATAAAAGATACTTTTGTTTCATTTGCTTTTCAGCTTTCCTATTATTTCACATATAAAATATTGACCTTTAAAAATTAAAAGTAATCATTTCGTACAGGGAACACCATCAGTTGCACTTTATCAAAATACTACAAAAAGTCCTTTTTCAGCTTACTTATGAGGCATAGCTTTCCACCTTTGTTTCCATATTTTTCACCCTTCGGTATGAATTTCCGTAGCAGAAAAGTTTTTCCTTGATTACTTCATTAAGCTCTGCATTCAGTGTTTCGTGAAAGTTACAATTTTCGAATTCACGCGTTTTCTACTGTAATGTAATGTACGAAATTAAATTATTGTATTTTGGTAATTTATTTAAATAGTTGTTTCCAGATAACTTTCGAATATTTTTTCGATATTCAAACAAGCAAGTAAATTATAATTTATTTTATGCAAAAGGGACGTTATCTAACGAATAATTTGTGAAGTTGCGAATTTTCTAAAATTCAACTAAAGCGCCACCTCATGATTAGAATATTAATATTCAATGAATTTTATCTTGAATTGCGTTCAATCTAAATTTAGAACACTTATATTTAAGGTCTCGTAATTTCAACACGATAAACTAAAAGCTAGACTGAAGAAACATACCTTAAAATTATTATTGAAACCTACGTATAAGTTGAAGATTGTTTGTATGATTTACCAGAGAAAATAAATTATAATCCATAATCACGTTAAAAGCAGCTCCTAACAAAGTTCTAAGCTTATCTCTGATAACTATCATAATCTCTTCAGAAATCTTCCTCGAGTACGCACTTCTAACCCTCGAGTACCTAATCACTGACTGTAGTAGCTCTTCAGTTGAACTTCTAAAGACGCTGTTTAAGATAAAAATATGATATTGTATATCTCATGATAAACGAAATTTATTGAGGTTTGCCAGATTGTAGAATTACAAAGTCAGTGTTGCACTTGGGATATTTCCCTTGTAAATGGAGTAAGTATTCGAATACTCAAATTCGGGTACCGATTAGATCCGAGTAACAGTAAAAGCCGTGGTCTCGATCAACTGACTCAGCCTGACTGCTTAATTACCTTCATTCTTTCAGTTACCAATTGTTTGAGAATTTTAATGGCAATAGATTGTCATGTCTGTAATTACTCAAACGAGTATCGATTATTGCGTTGCATTACGCTGCACCATGTCGTCATAATTTTGTTATAATGAAGCACTTGTCTTAATGACGTTGGTCTCGGTTCGTTGTTACGACAATGAATTGTCTCCGTTCATAACAAAATGAAGTAATAAGAAACGTAGTACTGTGAATTTCAGAGCTCGCTTCTTTTATCTGGTTTATTTTCATCGTTTAATAAATCGGATAAAAGAAATATTATTAACAGATAATTTGCGGAGTCATCAATACTTTGAATATTATCAATGGATTGCGGATGTTTATGAATATTATCAGCGGATTGCGGATGTTTATGACAAACGTAAATATACAAACGCGTGCAAGGAAGTGCGCATATGTAAAAATATATAAACGGTTATAAATGAAATATGTGTTACAGTATTTAGGAGATTAAACACATTTTTATTTAATTTTTAATTCTTTAGCGGTGTCTATAAAAGTATGAATCCATAATCCAAATTCGAAATTAAAATAAATGTTGAGTTTAATTGTCAGTATTATTGAATAATATTTTAGTGTGTAAAAAGGTGCTTTATGCTCAAATAATAGTAATTTCACAGTAAATTAACCATTTCATAGAGGAAAAATAAAAGAGATTGCGTGCGAACATTTTGTTCCAATTCAATTGGAATCAAGAAACGATTTCAAAACCAACAATCGATTCATCTCTATCACCAATTGCTTTCATTGCCACTGTTAGTCAGAGGAAAAGAATGCCTCGAAACTCGAAACTATCGATATTCGTTAGCCTCGTCTCGATTCGGACTGTATTATACAATAAAACATGGCCGTAGAAGGAATTCCGAGATGAGATCATTGCAAGTGCGCGAAAGTGGGCGGTCAGATGGTTCAATAAACAAGAGGACGAAGGTCGTCAGACTTAAGTCATCGAGCGTGTTAACACTTTTATTTTCGTAGACGCTCGGTTCTCGTTGAAGCGAAAAGATTTTCGAATCGCATATTTCGTTGTTAAAACCGTTCCACGATTGCGAAAATCAATAAAGAAAACACAAAATGCAAACAAGAAAATTCACAGCAAATAAAATTTCTTCTTTTTTCATGTACAAAATTAGAAAAATTCGTTATTTCTCTTTTCACTTCTTTTTCTAATACAAAGTGAATTTCCCCAAGCACAAATTTCATTTCGGAGGAAAGACACAAGAGAAAACTATTTAAAGCCAGTGAAACAGAAAGATACACAAAGTTCGTTTCACCGTCTGAAAGAAAATGAAATCGTTCCATTCGCAGTTGTAGAAAACACAAAATCCAGAGTTAAAGGTAATGGAAGGTATGATAGATCGTCAGGGCGCGCAGTATACATCCGTGATTAATGAAGATCTGCTCCCAGTTTCTCAGATGCGTCGGAAGAAGAAGAAATACTCGATCTTCGATGTAACTGAGCACTTGGCAGTCTTGTCTGTTCCTCTGGATGCGCTAAAAAATTGCATTTAAAACTCGAGTCAGACGGTGAAGACCCAGGTTCCGTTCCACTCGTTCTTCCCATTTTCTTACGTCCCCTTTACGAGAAAAGTTTCCCGGATCCGTTCACATACGAGCGAGACAGATCCGAGCGAACTCCGTAGAATTTTAAAATCAACTGAAAGAAAGATGGTCGTCCCGTCGACTGCAAAATTTCTCATTTCTCGTTACGATATATCACCGTAACGCTAATCGGAATCCGAGATGTCCAGATTCGGACTGATGGATGAAATTTCCAACCCCCGGGATTAATGATCCGCGCGTACTTCGAAAAAATATCCAAAATACATCGGCTTTGTCGAAGCGAAAGCAAACCGCGAAACAATCCCTGAAATATCCCCTCTGCGAGGGGGCTGCAACTTGCCGCAACTCGTTTGCAAACGGTAGACGCGAAATTGGATATCGAATTCACAACGCGACATCCAAGCTTCGCATCCGACGGGTGTAGAAAAATTCTGACGCGGCGCTCCGCCAGACCAGGCAAATTTAATGTCAGGGAGTGTGTAACAAGAGTTCCTCTTAATTAATTAAACGAACGAGCATTTGCGTCGCGACGGCGCGTCGAGAGATAAAATGGAATTTCTCGACCGCCACGGAGCCGTAAGAATTTTAGTGAACGACGTTTCGTGCAATTTTTTATCTTATTTGATCGACGATTGATTTGTTTGCAGTTGCTTTGATAACATCTTGATGCTGATAAGTTTGATGACTTAAAGAAATGCGGGAGCTTTGTTGCGACGATTTCTATGTGGGGAACGATGCTACCGAAATTGTGAAGACAAATAAATTATTTAGAATGTAATAAATGTTAATAATATGGCCTTGCTATAGTCGCAATTCTATATCAGTAACAATTTTATACAATTCAGGTATCGATATGTAATTTATTCTTCTCTCGGTACTGTAACTAAAAAACAAAATATATTTAAACGCATGATTAATAAATTTTGTAATTTTTTTACAGTTATTAATTTTGTAAGAAATGCTTAGCAAGCTTCAAATATTACATATTCAAACAAATAATCTGTAGGATGCAGCGACTAGCTTAAAAAAAGTTAATTACAATATTTTTAATTACTGATACCATAAAAATAAAATGAAGAAAACTGTCATAAATTCAGTAATAACTAAACTGCGGATGAATAAAAATACTTCATGTCTTCTAAACATTATAAAATGTATTTTACTTTTGATATTTCATATGTTTTTGCATTTTATTTCTTATATTGCAATATTTTTGCATTTTCACACATCCTGATATATTTTTGGACATTTATACTTGTCATGGATGTATAAACATTGACAACCTAGTAATTATAATATCGATACTGAAAACATTATATTTATTTTGAACAGCCGCCGAGTAAAATTAGAGGAGCATATCACAGAAATTAACATAAGATCTGATAAAAATAAGTATACGTTGTCAGTTTTAAACTGGTTTCACGCCCACGCATCGAACGGAACGTAAATCGCATCTTCGGAATTCGATTAATTATTTATGCGCATACGCTGCAGACATGACTTGTTTATTACTTCTCTTGTGAATCATACTCTCGGTTTCGAGTCGAGTATGGAGACTTTGCAAGCGTCGATTCGCTCAGAACGATAGTATAATGCAACTTCGAAGCTCTTCGACGTGTTCGCAATTTATTCGTTTAATATTTTTATCAGGAAATATGGTGATTTAAGTCGTAAGTGAATGTGTTTGGAATAAATTACGTTCGATGATTTTTAACTTCCCGATTTATAGGGAAGTTATTATCATTTATTTTAGCGTAACAAACATTTTTATTTATATTGTTCCATGAGTTAATATTAATCATGGTCGTGTAGATGAAACTGCTGATCATGCATGATTCATCTGATACAATATTCATTCTGAAAATTCTGTGACTAAATAGATCTTGATAGGTACTTTAAATGTGTGTTTTAATAAATAATGAACTGTAATTAGAATGAAGGATCATTTGACACTTTGACTGTCATCTCCACGTCATCCATATGTGAGTAACAGATATTTATTATTCATAAATACTATTAATTTATACATACAACGTGTTTTCAATGGAGATTACTATAAAAAAAGAATACTTTAAAATAAGTTAACGAGTTACATCATTTACAATTAATATCATTGCATATCTTGAAGCAATTTTGGTGAATCTTTTCATAGTCAAAATGTTAAGTATAAGAATTATAAAAAAAAAATCTCGATTCTTGTGATTTTCATACTTTATTTTATGTTTCATTGTTGAGAGTTTTCATGTAAAGAAAAATAGTAATTTTTATCATGTTTATTATTTCTATTTCTACGAATTAAGATTGCTTTCAAAACAAGTGTTTTTGCTCTCTTTAATGACTTCAGAATTCTCTGAGTAAATTAAGACTGACATAACGTTATTTTGCTTCTCTACAGATAAGAATACAATTTCCGTTCAAATTCATGTCATTCTTTATTTATAGTAAACGCCTGCACTGTCGCGAAGAACTCATAAATATCCACTTTGTTTTATCGTCTTCGATGTGATGCAACTCTTTAAGCAGATAAATGTTCTCTGCTTGAAATCGCACGAGGACTTCGCAGCGAGACAGTTTCTCCTCCAGAATGAGGAAAAACTCACCCCTGCGTTTAAAAACTTTTTTAAAGCGGATTTTATCTTCCAAGAAACACCATTTATTCAGCAAGGATACATATTTTAACAGAACATCGCGTTAAATCCTAAAAATAAGCAGAAAGGTTTTTCCTAAGAGGCGCTTCTTCTATCATTCACGACCCTTTGAATAAAAGTATCAAATTTTGAAACAGAAAGATTTATTGTAATTTTGTTTAATGTTATTCTGCAGCGACTCACAACCAACGGAAATTCATTTTTTATTCCCAGAACAATAATATTGAAAGTGCAGTTTTTAAAAATATTTCCACATTAAAAATATCGTAAATATGCACTTATTAATTGCACTCTAAAGTAAATCATTTTGACAATTTTCATCTGAATGCAGTTGGTAAAAAGAAATGCAAATATTATTATAAGAAGTAGAATGCATTTCAGATTAACATTAACCCTTTAAAACTTAGACTCTTAAATCGTAATCTCAAACGTGTGTAACTAATAAAATACATATATTATATTTTGTTATTTTATAGTCAACAGCGTCGTATTAAGTTGATCTTACTAGTTTATTTGTCGTTTTAACGTCTGTTGTTGCGTGCAACACTATTTAGGCATTGAGGAGCACGAAAGTAGAAAAGCAAAACTAAAAATAGTCCATGTAAAATGAATGTTGCATCGGTGCAATATTAAATATAATAGTAAAAAGTTCAATCTAAACATTTTTCACTAAATCCTAGAAAAAAATTGTGGATAAAGTTTAGAAAATCGCATGTCACACTAAAAAAAACCCCAAAGGGTTAATGTTAAAAAAATAAATCCTGCATAATAAATAAATAGATACCAGTCACTTTGAGTGTATTTGGTTCTAGTGTTAACACTGTTAGCCTGCTCTGCATCTAATTTCCTCGCGCACCCTTATGGCAGCCACCCTCTAGCCACAGCGCATATCCGACACACGTGTTTACGCTATTATGTCAATCGTTACCACGTGGATAAATGCACAAGCAATTTATTACCAGCAGGACTTCCTTGCTGAGCACCGGAAAAACTAATAGGGAGAGAAAACGTACAACGAAAAATGCAATCCTCGACGCGGAAACGCGAATGCTGCTCAATTCTACCCTAAAAGTAGGAAAAGATGGAGAACTGCCATTTCCGGTTTCGGAAATTTCCGTTTATTTTGGATAACCAATATCAATAACAGGAGGTTCGGTTTTTGTTACTTTCAATCATTCTCATTTTCTTTTATCCTATGAATTTTCTTCAGTTTTCTTTCTACTTCATAATTACCGTCAGCATTGATAGACATTATCACTCTTAGTTTCGTAACACATTTTCCATTGCTATTAATTTACTATAAATAGAAGAATGTTCAATTATTTAATATCCCGTGATTGATTTTCAATTATTGAAAGACTATTCATTCTTTTGATAAAAGATAGAGTTGTTACAATTTGTGGAACAAAATAATATGTATAATATAAAATATTAATAATTTAATTAAACATAACTAAAAGCTTTAAAAAAATTACAAGATTCCCACGTTGTCACTAACTTCGAAGTTGTAATAGCAAAAATAAAAAACAAAAAAAATGTTGAACCTTGAGCCAAGATAAGTATGTATTCCTCTTGCAAAAGTTAACAAGAAAATCCGCGGCTTGTAATATTGAAAGGATCAAAATCGCTTCAGAGCTTGCATAAAAAAAAAAAACTGGCGGATAGTGAACATACTAAGAATTCCCTTGACTTCTACTTTTCTTTGCCATCTTTTCAAGGTATGTTACACAGAAAAAACATCGGCAGCGAAGGGAAACGGGAAGAAATTGGATTCTTGTTTGCAGAGAATCTTATTTGATTACGCGAGGGAAGCGATTTTCCCCGTGGTGAGTTACGTTACGGATACGTCGGCTCGAGTCTGGATAAAGCGACGAGAGCTCAACTCGAAAGCGAAATCGAGACCCGCGTTATTTTGCAGCGAGCGAATTAAATGCAAATGAACGCGATGGTTTTCGTGAAACCGTTCGGGTTGAAGAGGAATGGGGAAGGGGGTAAGAGCGAACCTTAAGTGATACTCGAAATGATTCGATTACTCGGGAATAGAGCGTCGAGAGAAATTATTCCTACGTGAACTTCCGGAGAGCGCTGCACATATCAATGCGCGAATTACCGTTTCCGGTACGTTATTTGAAATGGGAAGCCTAAATTGGTATTCCTATTACTTTGGATTATTTATCGATTATAGAGGAAACTTTAAAGCTATTGCATCCACTTATTAATTTGTATTAGTAACGAGGGATAAATGTGAAGTGTCTTCAGAAGTATTTAACGAAATTTTTTTTGCATGTAAAAAACAAGCACAATTATACTTTGCAGCTGCACTGATGCACTTTTACAAAGAAATCGCAAAGCTTGTCAACCAACACAAAATTGTCCACTGCCATTTTTTTTTTTTTTTATTTATAAAAGGAACAGAGTTATAATTTGATTCAATGATTAAACCTTTATATTTGAACACCCTGCATTTTTCCATAGTTAAATCCGCTTTAAGTGCATAAAATTTCAAAATCTAGTCATCAAGGGCAGAATAAATTCTTCAGTACAGTTTTACAAAGAAACATGAACCGCCTAAAAGGAAAAGGAATCCGCGAACGTGTATCTAATTGCAAGTTTTTCACGCGGAAGGGGATACATTGTGTTTCACGAAACAGGAATAATACTGTCGCAAAAATTCGCGTACACGCTTAAAGCACGATACTCAAATTCAGGAAGCGTGTAGCTATGCCACTCGCATTCTTCCGCACTTCCGCTGAGTGCACTCCTCGCTCGCGTTCCGCCAGCCACTTTTCCACCGGCGTTTCACGTGAAAAGAGCACGGTTAGCGTGTAGAGAAGCTCGGGAAAACTCGTCCACTCATTCAGACGATTTTCCCGTCGTTTTTCTGTCTTGGCGTGTTTACATTACTCCAAGAAGTTCTTCACTTCAGACTGGAACCGACGACCGTTCGGCGAAGCTGTTTTGTTTAATTTCTTGGATATCGTTTCAGGAATCATTTTTTAACATTATTTTCCGCATTCGCGGTGAAAGAATTTTTAGAAATGTTCTGTTACTCTTCACGGTTTTTTTTTTATTCTCTTTAGAGATTTCAAAGCATCCGGATTCAAAGTTACTTTGTAAGATACTGCAGAATTGTGGAGTGTATAAGGTGAATGTCCCAGTTTCTGCTCATTTAAGCGTTCACTCGTTATGAAAAGGATACAAAAAATTTGCAGTAAAAATTTGCAAAGTAATTGATTAATACCTCGATAATGAATCAATTAATTCAAAAATATTTTAAAAAGATGTTGTATGACGTTTAATTATTAATAATGGCTAATTCAATGTACTCTAAATGTCCGTATTTCTGTTCACGACAAAGAACTTACAAAAAATCCAGAGTAAAATACAGTAAACGTTTTTAGTATTAAATACGATTCATTTCTGCACACGCTGCATTCGATCCAATTATCGAATCACAATGAAATTGCTGTTAGTCTAAGCAGTAAGAATGCGATCAGAACGAGTAAGTTCCTTGTTCTAAAATTTTTTTCGTTGCTTACGTAGCACTTTCTTTCTAACAAACCTGTGCATCACTCGCATGAATGATCAAAGAACTTGTAATTATTTTTTTACAATTATAGTACGAACGTAACATTTATAATAATAAGAAAAATACGAAGTGATTCGAAATCGGGACACGAGCAGAAATTGGGACATTCGCCTTATAGATTTTATTCTCTCACCAGAGTTGCCAATTAAGAACGAGCTATCAGCACTTAAACTGACCGCGAATTGTGCTCCGTATCCTCTGCAAACTCGTTGCCCGTATCAAGTCGCTACAATATGAAGCAAACCTAGCAGTCATCAAAACTCGAAATATCGACGCGAACCAGCCGGTTAAATTATGCACTCAGACTTCGCCAGACGTTTCTAGTGTCTTCGGCTCTCGCCGCGAGACCAAAATTACACGGAACCGAGTTGAACTGGACTCGGTCCATTATGCTCGCGAACTCTTCAGCTGGAAGCTTCTTTCCACGACTGTTTGATGGAAGGAGAGGAAAAAAGGGAGAGGAAGGGAGGAAGAACGATTCCCCGGTCTCGTGTTTTGTCCTTTTATCTGTTCGCCGTTTGAAAGCATTCTCCTCGGACATTCTCCAAACATTATAAGGGCCCCAGCCTCGGCCCTTAATGGATCCCACTGTTTGCATCGCGGAGAGCATCGGACGGTATACTCTTGTCTTACGATACCGCCCTTCGTCGCCGTCCTTTGAAAATCAATCTCCCTTGCCGCGGCCCTCGTCTCCTACGAGACTTCTTCCGTCTCTCGGTTCGATTCGTCTAGGACGCAATAACGTTGTTATCATTTCGAACGATTGCTCGCGAAGGGACGAACTCTCATGATTCATTCCGGGAGGACAGTAAGGGAGAGTTTTCATGGACGGTTTGATGTCGATAGTTCCGGTGCTTCAATCGAATTGTCCTTTGCGACTTCAATCGCTGATTCATCCTTGATTTTTCGGAGTTTTTTTGTGAGCTTTTTTCATGGAATTTCGCCTGTTTAACTTGTATATTTCAATGCAAACGAAACCATGTTGCGTTGTAAAATATTATCAGCGTAATTTGCTGACAATTTTATTAAACCGTCTTACCCTATGAAGAATTATATTATGTACTGTTATTTTTGTCGTCTTTTCAATCTTTTTAAATGTATTATTTTAGAATCATTAAGGAGTCATGTCTAGTCAGGAGGCCGAAAAAAAACGTGTTTTTAGAAATTTTTTTTTTTTTTCTAAAAGTATAACATTTACTGAAAAAACAAGTCGTATATTTGAAGGCGCATGTCTTTACGAACTTTTTGTAATTTTTGTAACAAAAAATATATAAAAATAACAATAGTATAGTAATTTTACTAGAGATCCTCTTAATGCGCGGTGACCACTCTTGCTCAGACTGGGATCATCTGAAATCAAAAAACGAAAAAGATTTATTTTGTGTATGAAATTATCTAGTCCTTGAACGAAGGATTTCTTTTTGCGATACATAGTTTTTTTTTATTAATAAAAAATGAGTGACATTTTCATCGAAAATCGTAACATTCACTTTAAACGCCCGCTATTTTGTTCCAAATAAATATTTCGAAAAATCCTTCGTTCAAAGACTAGATAATTTCATACACAAAATAAATCTTTTTCGTTTTTTGATTTTAGATGACCCCAGTCTGAGCAAGAATGGTCACCGCTCATTAAGAGGATCTGTAGTAAAATTACTATACTATTGTTATTTTTATATATTTTTTGTTACAAAAATTGCAAAAAGTTCGTAAAGACATGCGCCTTCAAATACACGAATTATTTTTTCTGTAAATGTTATGCTTTTAGAAAAAAAATTCCTAAAAAGACATGTTTTTTTCGGCCTCCTGACTAGACATGACCCCTTAATGTTTGATACTTACGTTTTTTTTTTTTGCATTTTATTCTTATGTTTTTTATATCTTGTACATTTGAGTTGCTGTTTTATATTACAGTCAAACAATTAGAATTTTCTTGTGACCAATTAACCAATACAATGCAATACAAATTTTTCACCTAATAATAATGGATTCTAGCTATCAAATCAATTTTAACAACTTTTCCTCCAACAAACAATATTTTATATGAATTCCAAGGATGCGAATAAAACGTTACAATAAAATAACGTTATCGATCACCTTTTTTTAACGATTATTCACGACAGAATCCGATAGCCGATTGAATATTCATTGTCCACCCCCGAAAGAACCATCGAGTATATTCCATCGAAAAATATGCTGATTTGATTTATTTTAATTGCAAATAATCGGCGAGGGTAAACCCGGATAGTCATTGGACCTTTTTACCGTTTTTTTTTTTTTTTGTTTTTTTTTTTTAATTCATCAAGGTAAACTGCGCGCATAACGATTGGAGTGAAATACACTCGAGTCGAAATTTATTCGCGCATCGATCCATCGACCATGAATCGTTCGCTTGACGAAATTGAATAACGTTATCGACATTTCGAACGATTACTCACGGTGACGGTTCCATGGATACGTTGAACTGTAATTTATGGTCAACGGCGACGGTAAAATGTATTTCTCCAAGGACGATGTAATGCAATGTACATATCTGCGCACGTTGATTTCTAGCTATAAATAACTGCAATGGTTAAAGTTAACGCGACGAGCATTGGAAATCAAATTCGGTGGGTGTTCGGGCGTTCGCGTCCCATTAAAATTAACGTGGAACGCGATTGAAGAGTCACCTGCATATATTGCATTGCAAATTAGGGCGATTAGATTTTTCTGCCATGGAGGAATTTACCGAAATTTTAAATAAAAAATTGTAAAAAAGAAGAAGAGGAAAATCATCTCATGTTTCTTTCTTTTTTTATTAAAATTAGTTTCATTAATATTTCAAAATCAAAATGTTTGTTACTTTCCACAATAAGCACAGTCTTTTACATTATTTTCACATCAAAAACGTGAAAAACATTCTAGGACAAAGTATTAATTTAATCCTACATTTTTCTTTTAGATGTATTTACTAAAAATTTATTTGACATCCTTTTTATTATCTTCTTTTTTAAATAATACTCATTAGGAGATTTTAAAAGAAACTGTTTTTAAATATAAATGAAGAATCCTATTTTTTCGCATTTGCAAAAATGAAAATTTCAAGTACACTTCCCAGAATAATAATTTTTTTCTAGCGCTTTATTTGCTTGCATAGTGAAATGAGTTTGTTCTCTTTGAAAACGAAATTACTACTAATGCAGAGGAGCATAGTTTATTTAAAAGTTCTGATTCTACTTTAAATTGAATCCGCGATGGTTGCTTTACACAGTTTTGAGTTTACCTCGCCGAATAAATTGAGTTTGCTCGCTCTGTTCCAAAACTTTTAGTTTTCCCATTACGAAGTGCATCAACATTCACAATTAATTCTCGAGCTTGCTCTTGGGACATCCTTACCTCTTCTAGTATTCATCGTTCAATTTTTGTTACCGCACTTTATTATTTATCAATGGATTTCTAAATAGTTAATTACAATTTTAATTACTGAGACTTTGTCGTATGAATCATGTTGAATTTTTCAGTCTTTCTTCTAAGAATTTAAAAGGTGTAACAACGAACAATATGAAAATTATTCACTTTGATACCTGTGAAACGAAGAACAACAAGTCATTCAATTTCGCATCAGTAGCTACGTAACATGTTTATGCATTCATTCAAGCTATTAATATATTCAGTGCTACATTAAACCGTACATAAATTAATGAATAACAATACTCCCTCCTCTCCCGATGTCAAAACCATGAACATGCAAATTTTCACTTTAGAGTGAAGAAAAAATTTCCTCATATTTTCCTTCAAATTAAAGCAATTATTCAAATAAGTAGAATTGGGTCAAACAGACCCGAAGGGCACATCAGGGTTAAAATATCACGACGGAATTCGAAAGATATATTCTTAAGACGCGAAAGATTTCGAATATAGAAAAGCAATCGATTTTTATAACCCATCTAGATAAAAAGTAACCGCCTAATTCGCCGAACATTACTCGATCCTCTCCGCTTGCTGATATCCCCGTCGAGCCATGAAATTCCCAGCTGGAAACGGTCCGTGGTATTCCGTGAACATTAAAGCCCCGTAATTGCATCGCAGCGAGCGAAATGCATCGGGCGATGCGATAGTCGCGTCGCAACGGCAGAAGGACCAGGAGGGAATCGGCCGAGATCGGTTGCGCGGTGTCCATGCCACGCCGCGCTGTTCTTGCATAAAATTCGTTCGGTTAACAAATTGGCTAGGGGAATTTGTTGACTCGTCCATCGGCGCGTCGCGCGATCAAATCGTTGATTGGGTCGGGAGAAATCAAGCGTGGCACATTAATATACCGTGATACGTGTAATGAAGTTTCTGATCACGGCTTGCGAATTTCCATTGTTTTGCATAGCGGATGTATGAAGAATTCATACATCAAACTTTTTTAAGGGTTTGCATTATTGGATAGCGCGTTGAAATAGGGGAAATTCGTTGGGAATTATTGAGTCGTTTAAAAGGAATTTTTGATAAAAGTTTGGAAATTTATTTGGACCTAAGCGTTGTTATGGGCAACTAATATTTACATTAGATTGATTGAAAAATGCTGTTGAATTCTCTTGTAGAAAATTATCAGTAGACTGCGGATGTTTATGTATTTATAACAATTTTAAGTACGTGAAAACTTGTAATAATGTTCATAGAAGCAACAATAAACAAACTATTGAAAATAATATACATTTTATAATTTTTAAAAAAGAAAATATATTTCTATTTAAGCTATATAAATCGTTTTTATTTGTATAAAATTATGAATTTGCATAAACATCCAAAGTCTGATTATACAGGGTGTTCAAAAAAACCATTCAATATTTATATGGTATATAGGATACATTGTACTGAGTAAAAAAGCTTTAGTAAACATAGGTCGAAAGGTCAACCGTTTCTGAGATATAAACATTTTTGTTTGTTATTATCATAATTGACTTACTACTGAATTTTCGATGTTTACAGAAGATTTTACACTGATTCTCAATGAAATCTACTGTCGGCACTTGAATAAGAACATTCAGAACGCGGTTTGTAAACACTAAAGTAAACATCACATGCGATGGAAGCAAGTAAGTCAATCATGATACTAGCAAACAAAAATGTTTATATCTCGGAAACGGTTGAGCTTTCGACCTATGTTTACTAAAGTTTTTTTACTCAGTACAGTGTATCCTATATACCATATAAATATTGAATGGTTTTTTTAACACCCTGTATATCTAATTATATCCTAAGTCTAAAAAAAAAAAGTTAATAGAAGATTCCTGTAAAAATTTGGAGTCACATAATCATTCGCAGTCTAATAATTATTCTACTTCAATGTTTTCTAATGGAATACGTCGAAGTGAAAAGAAAGAGAATACCGTAAGCATTTTCCACGTTGTTCGCAGTATCCACGTTGTTCGCGCAGGTTTTAAGCCGCGCTGAGTAATCAGGGAAAATATGAAGAACCGTCGTCGGAGCTTAAAGGGCTTTTGAAATAGCTTAAACGCCGAAAGAGGATTATTCCAAGATGGTGGCCTCGGACAACGAACTAAATTTAGTAAGCGAGGCCGAAACCGGCAGCCAAAATACGATGAAACACCGTGAAACGCTTCGCCGGCGACGAGAATTCTCTCGGGCTCGAGACAATCAGACTACATAGTTGCTGCGTGGGCGCGATACAAGGGTGAATTTCAAACGAAAATGAAGGGGAATGAGGAACATCGTGCGAATTTTTATGCGTGATTGCGTCGGATTACGTAGAATGGAGAGCAGAATGGAGACGCTGGAATAAATCAGTGATATGTGTTTGATGCTTAAAAGCCTGGACGGAAATTACTGTTACAAACTACTTTGCAATTAACTGATCGAACATTGTTAGTCTATTATCAGCAGACTGATAAAAGTTGCAAAAGTTTATGTATATTCACACTTTTGTAGATATAGTTAAACAATTATAGCTAAACGAAAAACATTGCTTCTATTCCATCTTCTTGTAATATGTATTTTATTATCCGTTAGAATTTATACAAAAACCGGTTTTCGAATTGACACCATAACAAAAAATATTTATACTTATTTGAAGATCTTTTTTATTTTAATACTTGAGCAACTATAAATGTAAAGTAAAACTAAATGTACCTCAAAACCTTGAAATAACTGAAATTCTTACAATTTTGCATGATCCAAATATTATGAATACTATTAGATTATGGTAATTCTTTTATATTAATAATTATTTTATTGATATTTAATTAAAGAAGCAACACGAATGCGTCTTTACACGTCCTTTTACTTTTATTGAATTAATCAGAGTGAAAATGCATATTAAAAAACATCAAGATAAACAAGACGGTTGTTATCCTCTATATTCAGGCACATAGTAAAGCTGATTCATTTTTGTATTTTGTATTTTTGAATCCAACAAATACTGCAAAGTTATTACCTTTTCAAATTTTTTAATAAAAATGGAATCAAGAATACAATTATTTTTAGTATTGATTGAAAACACCCATAAAATTAAGGTTTTTTTATTTCATGTTTGTAATGATTTACGAAATCAAAGAATAAAACTTACAAGTTAAAATAAAGTTAAAGATAAATCACTTCAAATTTGTTTAAAAAGTTATAGTTGCTTGAATATGTCTCGTAAAACTTTCAATACTTTTTCAACAAGTTTTTCTATTCTTCTAATCCCCGATGCACACGAGTTCAAATCTCGTTCACCAATGTCCCAAATTCTCAAATATTCCAAAAAGAGCGATTCCAGCCCCCAGAAAACGCTGCAACGACCGCAGCAACTCGGCGCCAAGCAACCTGATATTCCCGAAAATTCCGAAACACCCCGTGTGTCGCATGGAAACGCGAGGGAGATTCGAGTGGCGCGTCTAGCGCGTTTTTTGGTCGTCGTCGACGGCGTGTAGTCTCTCTCCTAGCCTCTCGTTCTCCGCGCGCATTACCGGCCGGTGCAACAACCTCGCGGTTATTTTCGGGGTGGCTCGTGTCACGGAATGCGAACCGCGCGAACTGACTGCCGTGTGCACCTCCGGGACTCCGGGACGCGCGTGTCCTGGACAAATTAACGGATTATTCGGCCGGGCACCGACAAACCCCTCCGACCGTTTCTCCCTCCGTTCCTCGATTCCGGGTTCGGACGTTGGCGAGTTTCGCGCGTGACGCAACTGCACGAAAATGCATCTGGCGAACGCACACGTCGCCCCTGTTCAGAATCTTATCTCCCGTATCTGTGTACTCCAGATAATCTCGCGGTGGCTCGATCGACCGGCCAGCGAAATTGCGCGCCGCGTTCTCTCTGTACGCGGAAACCGTTTTCATGCGATTGTCGGTGATGGGGATCCTTCTGGCGGAGATCCATTCCATTCCGCGGCTTTTAAATTTGGATTTGTGGGAGTTGCGAAAGTAGGAAATGTGTGGATTAAGGTGGGATCGCTGGGGCATGTTCTCGGTTTAAATGGTACCACTTTGGATATAGGAGAACAATAATAGTAGGAAAAGAAACCCTTTTTGCTCCGCTTTGAAGAAAATTGTCGATACGTTATAAAAAGAAAATTATGCAACGTTGCGTTATAGTTATAAGCGAGAGTATATAAAATAATTCCAAGAAGTTATAAAAAGCTTCTGTTTTGTCTTTGAAAAATAAATTATTAGATTATTCGACTTCATACGTATAAAATAAAATACTGATAATTAGTAGAATGTTATTAGATCATAGTTCAAGTTTTACTCAAAGTCCCACTGAATTCTTACACCTAGTGGAATAATTAATTAAAACTATTCTACTGTAGTATTTTTCACTGTCATAGGGAAATTGAGTTTAGAAAGTATTTTAATTACCTTTTCTCTTACTCTGAGGAGAATTTCAACTGTAAATATAAAATTTAATTGTAAAATGAAATTTTGAACGCTTTGAATTTCGATGCTTGCGTACATTTACAGCACCATCCTTATGCAATTCTCGAATTTTAATTCTATTAGGTTGAGTAGAAAATTGGTGCCGTTTTTTCGGTCCAATTGAAAGACAATTTTTTTTTTTTTCAATCTAGTTTTATTTATTGATGTATTCTCTATGTTTTCTATAGACGTTAGTTATTCTTCATTTAACCTCATTATTCTATTTCTGTAAAGCTTCTCAGGTTTTTAGGTGAAAAACTACAACTAAAAACTATTAACTTTCCGTTGAACCCAATGAGCAGTTGTGGATAAAAGTTTCCGAATTACATTGATTTCCATATTCCATATTACATGAAATTTTATGTATTTCATTTAGAATAATAGAAAAGTCCAATTAAGTACATCGATAGAGAATTTAATAATGTAGAAGAATTCACCAAAATCATATTTATGTATATTTATGTTTTATAATTTTATATACAGACTAACAAAAGTTTCAGAACAATTTATTAATAGCAGTCCCGACATTAGCAGTTCCTAAATTCGCGAAGAAATCAGATTAACCAAATACTAATAAATTGTTCTAAAACTTCTGTCAGTCTATATATTTTAGGCATGCATGTAGATTTGAAATATAAGAAAATAAATATATTGTTTATAAAAATTATTTCGGTGAGTTCTTATTGATTAATTCTTGTTCATTAATCATGTTGAGATCCTTAAATACTAAATACTGTATCGACGTACATAATTAGTTTTTTCTATCGCTCCAAATGAAAAACACAAAACTGCATAAAATATGGAAATCGATATCAGTCGGAAATTTTTGTCCGTGACTGTATAAATTTTCTTTCGTGAATTCTGAGGTTTCTGCCACAATATGTCACAAGAAACGGACTCCACAACTGTATCCGATATGATCAATCAACAATCATAGGAAATCAATCCTCCTCGCAATAAGCATACTTTCGAATCAAATTAACTGCAAACGCAGTCTTCCGTTTCCCCCTGAACAAATCCATCGAAATCCTCGAACGATATCGAATCTCGTTAACACGAAACCGCGCGGCAGGATGCTTCGACACGGATTGATTAATAGACCGTTTTGTGTGCGCACAGGATCATCCTGATTTCTCGCGAAGCCGTGGCGCGCCCCGTAAAATCCGCGTTTCGGTATTAAGCACGAACCGTCCGTGAAATCGCGATGCACATGCACCCTGTCGATAGAAAACTAGTTTACCGTATGCATGAGGGTGGTGCAAAAGAATACTGTTTTTGGTTTTAGTTTGTTCATTTCTCGGTCGCTTGAAAATTCATTAGGGGTTCTTAATTTAATCACGCCCATCAAACCGACTATCAAATTTATAGTCTGGTGTATAAATTCTGTCATTTAAAATATGTATTTATAAGTTAGTAGCAATCCCTAAAACATTATGAAAACTGCGGATTTTATGCATTTATGGCAATATGAAGTAGGGTCGTTCAGGGTAAAAAAACGCAGCGGGTAAAAGTACGCAGTGCCGTTTTCTCCGAGGGGGGTGAGAGGACGGAGACGCTGGCTCCTCAGGATTGAGGGCCGCCATTTTGGGTCGACGCCTGTTGAGCGGTGCGAGTCGCGCTTTCTGAATTAAAAATAAAAATTTAAAATTGTCGTGTTATTTCGATCTTTTTCGTACCAGAGAAAAGTTTGTGGACGTATTATTTATGTATTTTTAGAGGTACGTTGTTTTTGTTGATTTTATATAGTTATTGAACGATTTTTTCCAGAATAACATTTTAACCTAACTTTATTGGAATTCGAACTAGTACGAATTGTTTTGGTTACCGATCAAAAGAACGGGGGTAATAGTACGCACTGGTATTTAGGTTACTGTCTACTTGTTTTTGAACTCTTAATAATATTTGGAGTAAAAAAATATCTGCTCTTATAAAGGCTTGAGCATAATTTCGTTTTGTTGAATCTATGAAAAATTATAATTTTATGATAGTTTCTTAAATTTGAAGTTCCTAGTTTCTATTGTTTTTGTCATCTTTAGCTTCATTTATTAAAAATAATATAAAAATGTGTTCCATCTGTGTATTATTTGTTAATTTTCTTTTACTATACCTGGATGCATACTTTTACTGTACGTGCGAACTTTTACCCACACGACTGCGTATTTTTACCCACATGTCGGAGTAAAGGTACGCAGTCTGACCAAGTCACTCTTTTGCCTCATTTAAAAAAAACCGTTTGGCCTATCGTCAAATACTCACATGTAATGAGTCTATTAAATATGCTACCGATAGTGCAAAAAAGTGTTTCTAATATCATGGTAGTTTCGGCTCAGTGAAGCAAAAACAGCAAAAGTGCGTCCTTCTACCCCGAATGACCCTATGCATAAAATCTACTATTTAGACTTTAGACTGTTAATATTTTACAAAATATCCAAAATGTTTAGAAAATTTTAACCCCTTTGGTAGCTTCAGTATTAAGCCGAATATACCGGACGTAGAAATTATGAATACAGCAAATTTATCGAGTTGCGCTATCTCTTTATCGCAGAGTATTCGATAACTGCGAGCCGCGATAACCATGGACGCTCTTCTCCGCACGTGTTCCCACGCGATCATATATGCCGCGATACCTGTCTGGATATTCCAACCCCATCCAAACATGGGAACGGTTCTTCTCTCCCGATTTTCCATCCTCCTTTCCTCTTCGTCTCTCTCCACCGTTTCTTCCGCGTCCCCCTAGATGACGTATAGATTCCCTCGGACCGTTCTCTCCCCGTTTTGTTCGTCACGTTGTATTCGCTGCAACCGAGCAGTATCGAGTTTCCTGGCCGCGCGTATCGCGCACGATTTTCAAGCTTGTTCCTTGATTAGAAGGGCGGCACGCGATGGGAGAATCGATACGCTTGCACTTGAATATCGATGTCGTCTGAAATTATTGTGATGGTAAGCGAGACTACGCGGAAGGAGGAACGCGTCGAGACAGGACGAGGGTGGATGGAAGTGGAGACTGAAAATTTGTATTGAATGCCTTGTTTGGAGGTGTTTCGTGTCGTGGGAGACACGAAATTCAGGGAGTCGCGTTTGAGGGTTGGACTCAGGTAGACTAATTAGGGTGAGAAACTTGGGGGAGCATAGAGATCAGCATTGTATGCACAACATGGAATTCTAATTTTTCAGAGGGCGTATTTTGAGGGCGAACTACTCCTATGTTGAATTTTTCTTCTGCGAGGTGCAAAACCCAATTACTGACACTTTATGAAATAAATCCGACGTTACTGTAACCTTTTTGTATTAATTTACCAAATACATAAGTGTCTTTATATATTTATGAAGGTAGATCAAATATAAGCCGGAACTTTTTTTTTTAACTTATTGGCACAGTAAACAAAGTTTTTAAAGTTAATGTAAGTAATTTAAGGTTCAAAAAAATGTATGGTCATGATATCCAAACAAATCTGCGAATCTCCAATTTTAACTCTTTTAGTGTTCAACTTCCAATCTTTAAATCTCAAATTTCAAGTCTTCAAATCTCCAACTTCAACTCTTCCAATTTCTAGCCTGAAATCTTCTATCTCTAAACTAAAATCTTAAAAGTTCTTCAAATTTTCTATTTTTAAGTCTTTAAAAGTTCAAGCTTCAATGTTTCGAATTTTCAACTTCAGTGCCAAACACTGTATTGTATAGCAATTTTAATAATTTTTCAATCATTCTTGTCAAATTATTCGTATTGCAAATACACGACAACTATTTCCACAACGAAATACACAATAACTACACAATTTTTCCCATAAATAAAGTTTCGAACCAAAAAATATTAAATGTTCTTACTTTTCTTAGGTAGACTCACATATTTCCCACTTGTACCACAATTTTTGCCTAAGCTAACATTCAATTTGGCGAAACTTTAACATTAAATGTTTTCATAAATAAAACTTATTCGATAAAACGCTCGGACTGTGTTTATTTCTGCTTTAGATTCACCAGAAAAAGTTTCATTAAAATCATTGACTCGGCAACTGTGGCTTCTCCTTATTTGTTACTAAATTTTTGTTAAATAAATATTCCAATGAATTTATTTTAAGAGTTACTGTATAAATATTCATCATTATTTTCAATAAACATAAAAAAATGTGTTTAAGTTGCATTAACTGAAATAGACTTCTTCCTTTAAACTCTCAATATTATAATTAATATACATTTTATATTATATTAAATATATACATCAAATATAATTACATATTAATGTTACCTAATAGATGTAAATAAATAATTAATAATATAAAAATAAATAATAATAAAAATATACAGTATAAAAATATATAATTATATTTTATTTCTTTCAATAAAATTTAGAAATGAATAATAATTTATAAATGAGCACTACCGATATTTATAATATAATTATAAATATATTATTTATAAATATATATATAATTACAATATTTAATCTAATTATAATAATTTTATGAGCAATATCAGTATGCTCATAACATTTAAATCATTAAGCTGATTTATTATTAAATTTATGGATTTAATTTATAGTATTAATATACGCCTACAGTCTCCAAAAATATAAATGCGGAGCTGATTATGGATGGTCGAAAGCAAATATTAAATCTGCATGCACCAATGGAACGCGGGACTAGCCGTAAAATCTCAAGTTACGTACCCTGTTCCGTCCAACTTTCCCTCATTCAAAATCATAAATTAAACGTTGCGTTCACGAATTCGCCCCGAGGGCATTTAAAAGATTCGACACATCGGAACACGCCCCCGCAGGTACACGCGTGCACGTTTCGGTCGAGTAGGGCTAATAATTGCCTTACCCCGCTGAAAATTCATTATCCGAGAGTTCGTTAACGACAGTCCCGCCCCCAAACTAATGGATTTCGGATTACCAGCGGGGGGGGGGGCAGGACCGCGATCGCGCGGTTCGCGTGGCCGAGAGCCAGCAAGAAACTATGCGGAGGCGGCAGAACTTTATTAAACTGAAACAATGCGGCTCGGAGCGAACAATACGGCAAGAGGCGGGAAACGGTATTGCGACAGAGCCAGGAAGAAATCGCTGTAACTCGGGGCGAGATGAAAGGCCGCGGGGAGAAATAAAATCTCATTGAATTGCGGTCGACAGCATTATGCATTATGGATCGCAATTTTGAATATCAAACCTTTTATTGTTCGTCTGTATATTTCAATCAGTAAATTCAAGTATTTGCAAACAATCTGCAGGGTGAGTTTCGCAACGTGCTCACCTCAAATACCTCGGAAGTTATTTGCTGAATGAAAAGATGTTTCAAACGAAAGTTGCATGGTTCTTGGGGGCAGAGTTAGGCATGAGTCGACTAAAATTTTTAATTTCATTAAGCGGTTAATACTTATGATTGAAAAAATTAATCGTCGAAAAGTCGGCGATTGATTTAATCGATTGACAAAGTTAATCGTCAATTTTTGATTAAATAAAACTAATCGTTGAAATTGGTCTCTGATATTCTGTTTAATATGATTTTTGTTATAGCCTGTTAAATTACTTACTTTTGTCGAATAGTGTAATAAAATATTAATTTCATCATAAAACGAATTTCAGTAGTTAATTGTTAATCAATTACTCAACTAACAGTTAAAATTGAGATATATTTAATCGTTAATGGCAATTAATAACTAAAATAGAAATCTAACTGTTAATTGCAATTAATAATGATTGAAGAAAGAATTTAATTATTAATCTATAATTAAATTTTTTCCCAAATCTACCTGGGGGACTGGGAGAAATTATCAAATTCTGCGTAAAAATATATTACACCAATCAGGGTCTAAAGTTAATAACTATTGAAATATTCTCGAATGATAATAAAATAAAATAAAATAAAACTTTTTACAAGCACAGATAATAAATTGGAACCTGAAAACCATTCTAACTTGTATAATATTGTCGATATTTTGTATATTTTAGCATATGTTAAGAGTCCCATAGTTTTTTTGCGTACTTCGCGTTGCCATAAATACATAAAATCCGCTGTCTAGTTATAACATTATTTTGGTTTTCATGACAGTTTCAAGAACTCTTTACACTAACCACGAAATTTTCCGCGGTTTTCCATGATTTTCAGTATCTTCGGTATTTTTAAATTAGTTGCGTATTTTGAGCTGCGATGCAAATGGTTCATTAATTGATTAATCCACCAGGAATAAATAAATATTCCTCCATTTCATCCAAATTGATATCCGCTCCCACAACCCTATAAAAATCCCCCCGTGGAAAAAAAAAGGAATTAAGCTGAACAGAGTGGTGCACAGATTTAACGACAGAACGCGTGGGCAACATCCATTTAAAATCCGACGAGCAAAAAAAAAAAAGCTCTGCTCTCGATTCTCGGAAATACCGCGGATCGGCGACGGCGGAACGGAATCTATTCGACGGTCTCATCTTCGATTCCGCCTCGCCCGTCGAAACCCTTCCCGCGAAACGAGCCATTAAACCCTCTAACGAACCGCCGGCGCGCAATCAACCAATCCCGATGAAATCCTCGCGGGTGCGCGTGCACGTTTTCGCTTATTTTCCCCCGCAAACGAAGGAACAAACGTTCTCCGACGAACGTCGAGAGGAACCAGTGGCGGATCCAAGAGCCTTTCTTGGGGGGGCGAAATGTATAAAAGTAAAAAAGTCTATTTTTTAACCGTCTTTTCAACCTCGATAAGCAATTAGAATAATTACGTGTTATATAATTGTGATTAAAGACTTTATTTTATCAGAAAAACAGATATAAAAGATATTACAATTAATGCGATTACGATACTTCATAATACAAATTCTGCTCTACGTTGGCGAATTTTTACCAGGCAATATTCTGAAAATATTTTAAAAACTTCTATCCACTAGCGCACTAGTGAGCACGCTAAGCAGAAAAATCTCGAAGAAATCATGTAACACATTCAGTATATACGTAATAAGTTTTTCGGAATGTGAGGAAATATTTTTATATTTTATTACTCTTGGGGGGGGGCGATCGCCCCTATCGCCCCCCCCTGGATCCGCCACTGAGAGGAACAGCGATCGACTGCGGCGCGGCAGTTGCCGGTTCGGTCGAACGTCGATTTCCCCAGTCGCGGGACCGACGAAGCGAACGAGGAGACGTCGTCCGAGCGTTTATGCAAATTCGTCGGAGGATTTCCATGAAACGATTAAACCGAGGTCCTCGGTTGTTTATCGCGTGTAGGCATCCCGAAAACGCGAATCACGACGCCGCCGTGAGCGCTCGCTCGCCTCGCTTGCTCGGATGTCATTTGCCCTCGTAATTGTTAATTAATGCGCGCTGCGGCTCATCGAGTGTTCCGCCTCTATTGTTGATCCACGAGGTTGACGAATGGAGAGATGGTCCGGGCTTCGTGCGGGTGGCTGCCGACAATTTCGCTCGCTCCCGCGAGCGCGTGCTTTTAGGAAGCTTTGGCGAACAGACTTTACCCGCTGGATTCTCTGCGTTTGTTGTCAGCAACGAATTTGCGGTGTAACTGACACAGTGATTTGCTGTGAAGGTGCATCTATTCATTTACAGGTTTGAATGAAAAATGGAACGATGACGAATGAATGGATAAATAAATTACGGACTGAAGGGAACTTGCAGATATACAGGGTGCGGCACAAATTAGTCCCCACGATTTTTCAGCCCCTTCGGATGGTCTGACAGAAAAGTGTTTCTTACCAAAGTTAATCAGTATTTAACCGACAAGAAATTACAGTTTTTTAAATTAAAGAAAAATTGATTTTTAACAAAAAATCAAGGTTGCCGTCATATCTTTAAATGGAACTGGGTATTTTTAACTTCATAATATTGTAGGCGACGTCGAAACGAATTGAACGACCTGTTATATGACTTTTAGATAACCTTGAAAGAAACTATCGTCATAAATCGGTTGCCAGAATATTTGAAATAATTCGACAATACATAATAGCAACGCCTCGCATTTTGAGGTAAACAAATGAATGTAAACATTGTGAATGCTCATTTCTTCAGTTGTTGTCCGTTTGTGTCGCAAGATCTGTTAGTTCATTACGTGAAATTGTGAGATACGTTACAATGATTCAAGGTTATCTGAAAGTCATCGTATAGCAGGTCGTTGAATTCGTTTCGACGTCGCCTACAATATTATGAAGTTAAAAATACCCAGTTCCATTTAAAGATATAACGGCAACCTTGATTTTTTGTTAAAAATCAATTTTTTTTAAATTTAAAAAACTGCAATTTCTTGTCGGTTAAATACTGATTAATTTTGGTAAGAAACACTTTTCTGTCAGACCATCCGAAGGGGCTGAAAAATCGTGGGGACTAATTTGTGCCGCACCCTGTATAAGATACAAGAAATGCTGAAAGGCAAGTTAATGCTCGAAGCGCGTATACAGGGTGTTTCGCCTATCTCTGCCACCCTTAACCGCTTCGCATTCGTGGGCGAGTTATACCGTGAAATAATATCCTTCGTATGATTTCACAGATAAATTATCCTGCGACGTAATATATTTGTTTATTTATTTATTTATTTCAATTAAACGGGAAATAATTCCCATTAGTGTACAATGATACAAACACTGTTGTTCTGAGAACGTATACGCTAGTGACAAGTGGAATTAATATTATATGTTGATGAAAATACAAAAAAGACATGTCAATGAAAATAACACTACAGACTAACAACAATATATTAAACGGAGAAGTTATAGGTCAATCTTCTTTTTAAAAGAACATATAGAAGTACCAAATAATTCCAAGTCCCTCTTAGAAGCATTCACGTCTTCGCATATACGATTAACAGGATCAGTATTAGAAAATTTAAAATTTAGAAAACGGATGAAACCATTGATGATCTTAAATAAAAACAACAAATCCGTAATAGTTCTACGAGTAATATAATTCCTAAGGTGCCATGGACGAGTTATCCCTCGACAAAGCATCGTTCGTACAATGCCACAGACGAGTTATTGCGGACGATAACTCGTCCGTGGCATTTTAGGAATTATATCTGTGGTTGTAAGCACGCCAGTAGATGAACGAATCGTAGATTAATCGATAATTATAAAAAAAACTAAACGTTTTATTTACATTATTGTGTTTTTATATTGTGAAAGTAACATTTGTTATTATATAAAACCAACAGTTTGATTAAAAACTCTTTTTCAATCATTTTTAACATCCTATCGAAAGAATAAAATTTAACATCCTAAGTCTAAATCCCACTAAACTTCTTCAAATTCAAAGTATTAATTTCTACATTAATTCCTAATAAATTTAAATGAAATTATTTTAACTATTAAACAGAAGTTTCTCTTTAGAGCAAGATAGAATAATTTATTCACCGATACCTGCTCTTGTTCACTTACAAATGGGCGTTGGTAATTACTCAAAAGCGTTATCAAAGGATTAAATATCAATTATTTCCGTAGCAGTCTGCAACGATTTCGTTAATAAATAATATTTATTCAATATCTATGAGCCAGTACATTTCTGTCGAGAATTAACGCAAAGCTGGATCACGTGCAGTGTGCGAAATTAATGTGGCGGACTGAATCCTCGAACATCGTGAAAGTAATCGTCAATAGAAAGTTCATTCACGAGAAATTCGATGCAGCGCGTGATCAGATAAAACGTGTCGACGAATTAATTGTAATTCTTGATTGAATTTCACTTCCTGCAACTCATTACTTCATTAATTTCCGCTCCGTTCGTGCTGATGATATTATTTTGTACACAATGATTAAAATTGTAACGAAATATGTAACTGTTCAAAGATTAAATATCAATTTAAAAGTTAAAAGTAATTTAAATAATACCTAAATTTAATAAAATGTAATTTACAATGTACATAAAAAGAAACATTTTTTTCTTCTGAATTAAAAAAATACAATAATACAATATAAAAATGTCACTAATATTCTTTTGATATAACAGAAAGTAATTGTTATTCGTTCAACGTATTTTATAATAAATCATTGTGAAGTTAAAATTCATGCAGTAAAAGAAGTCTGCAAGAGATCATTTGAAAATAGTCCAACAGTGTTAATGGACCAGCACGAAAGATTCCAACGCAAATAGATTGAATCGTACAATGAACTGTGGGAACAGTCAGGTCATTTCGTCGGTGATCTATGTAATTGTCGATCAAGGAGTTGATTAAATTCACTCAAACGAATGACTAACATCAAAGACTCGCGTGCACTGTCATCGTTAATAATAGCGTATTATACAAAACTAAAATGGGAAGGTCAGAATTCGTTTGTTTCGGTAAATATCATTCGTGGCTGCAGTAATTGTCTCCAATGAATTAAATAGGAAGTGATAAACTTAATTATGCGGGGTCATCGTTGATCAGGGCATTGTTGAAAGCTCATTCTGGATGTGAATTGCAGTTGCACGGTCGTATCAATTTATTCCACTCTACTATATATTTTAACAGTTTTTAAAATTCAGATAAACACAATTTGCAAATTTAGTTGCAAGTAGTTGAATTCTACAAGTACATTTTATTTACTATGATAACAGTATCTATTAGAGATGTACCGACTAGCGGCCGACTAGTCGGTTAAGCCGACTATTCGGCCAGTTTTGTAGTCGCCGATTAGTCGGCGACTAGTCGGTAAAAAAGGCCGATTGATCGGCCTTGAATTTTAGTAGCAATAATATCGTGATATCACACAAAGAAAAAAATGTTTTTTGTCTATTGTACTTATATTTACTTATTTATCATACTTATCTGTATGTAACATAATTATAATTATTATATAAAACATTAAAAATAGTAATTATTATTTATTTAAACCAACTAAAAATATACCAGTTAACTATTACGAACTTCGGTTATTATTTTTTTATTTTATCGAAATAAAAAACGCTTTAAAACAAAAAACAGAATGCAATAAAATAATAAAATAAATGTAACAATTTCCTTTTTGAATAATATTAAACAATAATAAATTTTGAATCTTTTTTGTAATAAAGATGAGTAAAGTATGATAATTAAATTTTTTGAACTCTCCGCATGAAGGAGAGTCCGAAAACAGACGAAAGATAATGAAAATGAACGAAGTGATTGGTCTCATTTTATAGTGGCGCGGTGTACGAAAATGATCGGCATAGCCGACTAATCGGCCGACTAGTCGGCTTCTTGGAGGCCAATTAATCGGCTAGTCGGCTAGTCGGCCAAAACCCTAGTCGGTGCATCACTAGTATCTATTATAATTTCATTCGATAGCATTCAGTATGATTTTACCGAGTGTGTAGTTTGAAAAAAATGTTTTCAATTAAAATTTGAGAAGAGTGACAATTATTTCTCTCAACAAAAGTACAATTATCTTGATCAAAATTTAAATTATAATTTATGCATTATTTTCTCAGTACAGATATAAATATTTCTTAAAAAAAAAATAGATATAATGATAAAAAAAATACTACAGTAAGAGCAACAACAAAGCTGCATACAATGTGTATAAATAAATAAAGATAATTCCTAATCCTCGCAAATGAAGTAGAATAAAATTTCAGTTTCTTCTTCAAATAATTCAGACTGTATCGTGCCCGTTATATTAAAGAAAATACGAAGTACACTCAAAATTATAGACGAAGAATAACTTCAAAGGAAATATTTCTGTATATTTCTATTTAGCTCATTCACCTCTGCCTCGTTAAAAATTCCTCCTCTCCACCCCAAACATTCTTCCGTCATAGCCAAGCTGATTCAAATACCCGTGCAAACAACACTGCCGAGTCTGCCCAATTAGCTTCCGGTTCAGATATTCGGAACGCGATCGAACGCGGTCAGAATCGCTCTGAACAGATACATTCCGCTTCGGATTTGATGCAAGGACGACGATCGACCTCTATCCCGACCACAAGTATTCGAACCGCGCATTCTATGCATTATACAGGGTGATTCTTATAACGTGATGCACATACAATTAAATCAAACTTATTGTACATTTAACATAATTTTCTTTGTGCTCCCTTATGCTACGACTGTTTAATAGCGATTTTACTGAAGCTATAGTATGGAATTTCGAAGTAAAAAATGTTTGCGGATGTCCATAAAAATAGGCGTTTCGTTCCACTATGCGCCGCCGCGTGAGAAGCTTTCACAGTGATGAATGGCTGGCAGCGGCGCGATTAACATACGCGGCAAGTTATCGCGGTCCCGGCCGGTGCATTCTCGAGCACGCTGCACTGTCGCGATAACGATGAAAAGACGAGAGAGAGACCCGGGACCCGATGGCGGCTGATCCACGATGCGATGTTCGCGGTGCACGCGGGTTAATGAAAAGCTCGCTCTCCGATGCCGGCGCGTTATTAATTTCGCGCGACGCCCACCCAGCGATCGTGTTGTCCGATAATCTTCGTCGTTAACGAGGAACCCTTTGACTGTGAAAGCGATTGCGGGGGTGGGGCGCGATGGCCGGCGGCTAAGTGAATTGAAACTGGCTGATATCGAAGAAATGTGGATTTCCGCGTCACAGAGATTGTCTGCACAAAGCGGTCTCTTCGTTAACTGCGACTTTTCCGGATCCTTCGAAACGTGGCTTTTGCGGTGAGAACTTTTTCTTTATCAAGGTTTTGGTGTCGATTGTTGGCGATTCGGATGCGCCGAGTGGTTGAGAATCCTATAAATAGAGATAAGTATAGTGTTCAATGAGCAGATGGAGATGACTATAACTGGGTTAGGTTCTAAACTTTAGAATTTGAAGTCATAATTTATTTTGATCGACTTTGTTTTATTTTGTCGATTGAGTGTTTCTTATCTCTGAGCTTAACGCATGAAGGGGATGAGGAAAAAAGGGGATAGTATATTTATTAGAAATAATAAATTTTTTTATTTTAGTCTTCATAAAAATTTGAACAATGTATGTGTTGAACAACTTATGTTTATCTGTTAAAAATTATAATTATGAACAGAGTGGGCGAAATGTTTTGTGAACCTGGGTTCAAATATTTCACAAAAAAAAACTGAACTGCACTTTTTCCAAGGTTAAGTTATGCTATGGCTATGGTAGTTTTCAATTTAACTTTGTCACTACCTATTCAAAATTTTACGAAACGTACAATAATTATAATTCGAACTGTTAAAAATATTGTTTACTGTTTAAACTATTATAGCTACCATTTTATTCTTTATTAAACTGTAAATCTTCATGCAAATTCATATTTCTGCACGCAAAAATAAAGAACTAAAATTTGAATAGTAGTGTGTCTTGATTTTTGTAAACAATTTAGGATATACTTTATTTTTCCATATTTTATATACTCTAAAATCTGTGAATATCCTTGTAAATTTTTCTATATTAATATTTGCCATAAAGGAATAAAAATCCACAGTCTACTCATTATTATTTACATGGTAATGGATAATATGGATGTATACAATTGTTAATAACATGAAAGTGAATTCTTCAGATAAAGAGAAGAATATAAAAAAAATATCAAAAATTAATTGAAGAAATTTTTGTGGAAAACTTGACAGTCAATGTGATATCCCTTTAGCGGTGGAATTTCCTGAAGTGGTCACTTCCTCATGGCGAGTGTACTCGTCAAACATCGTTAAAGAGTTGAGGAAACATACGAACTAGAGGTTCGCAAATAAGATGCAAATGGAAAATTTTTTTCTAAAGGAAATACGAATGGAAACTAAAACGAATACTTCTCTTGCAAAAAGTCGCGAAAAGTCCTTGACGTTCTCCAATATTTTTCTTCAATTTTAAGTTTTCATTTTCTCACAGGAAGGCAGTATTTTGAAAAGAAACTTACAACACATCCAATATAAAAATCATTCTTCTGATTATTATGAAAAAACTATTATAACTAAAAGTGAGACAGTTTTTTGTGTTGTTTAAAACAGAATCTGAAATTGTTGAAACTTTTATTTAAGAAGGCTAACCGATAATAATTGTTACATAGACTGCGGAAATTTATGCCTTTATGGTGATTTTTAATGTGCTAAAATGCAGCAGAATGAGCATAGATGCAAAAATGTATGAAATATTGAAAATAAAATACATTTTATAATATTTAGAATTGTGGATAATAATAAATATGAAAGACAAATAAATTTGTTGAAGTCAGACGTAATTGATTGCAAATAAATTTTAAAATAAATTATTATAAATGTTATACTATTGCAAATAGTAAAAGTAACCGAAAAATAATTATTTCCATCAATAATAGTGAATAACAACCACAAGATAAAAATTAAATTTAAAAAAAAATACTTTTATATGAGAGTATAATGGATTTTTATATGAAAGTATTTTCAAAATACAGTGGAACCTCGATTAAAATTAAAATTGAAGCTCCCACTTGGTGAAGAATTTCTCTATATCTGTGAAACAATTATTATATTATCGTTTAAATTTTACTCGAAATTGTATTGTATTCTGACTGTTATTATATCAAATAATTAAAATCATGGATAATGAAATTGGAGAAAATTGATTTTATATACAACAATAACAATTGTCTACTCGCTGAATCCCATTCCTCGATTACGATTGTCAATAACAAAACAGAAGCTCCGAAAATAAAAATTAAAATGGAAAAACCAACAATAACATTGTTACGATTATTACTACTGCGTACTCTATATAAGATCGAAACTAAACGAAGCTGCCTGTTTAGCAGATAACGAATAAAATCGTGCGAATCCGCGAACCGAATCGATTGCATAAAATTTTACGCGACGCACTCGATAGTCTCAATAACAGCGTCAGACTCCACTCAGCATCGAAATATTTTTCGCTCTTCTCTCCACACAGTGCTTCTCGACGTTGAAATATTCGCCCCTCTGTTCCCATAATGCTCGAATCGCAACGTTGGCAAACGATGTTAAACGCCGCGCGAATCCTACTGATTCTATGCAATTTTTCACACACGCCCGTCGATCGCAGTAATGGATTTGCGATCGTTATAATCCGGATGCATGAGCTTTCAACGGCAACGAGGCGGGGGAGGGATGTATCGACGGACGTTTACAATGAAAATGACCAAGCCCGGCATTCATTTTCGCTCGCTTTCTCGGCCTTCGCAACAGATGCGACCGCGCGAACCTTTGTTTCGTGGATTCTCGCGTGTGATCGCTATCGAAATCGTCCCCTCTCCGTGATTCGTTTTGCTATCGCGAAATCGCGTGGATCGCGAAAAATCCGGGACATGTGAATACTGACGCGACCGCTAAAATCCGAAGCCAAAAATACAAAGAGACGATTAAAGTATTCATTCGGAAAAGGATATTAAAACGTCGTTTTGTTTTTTTTTCCCAATTTCGTTTTAGAGAAACTGTCTCACGGAGTTTAGCAAAATGTAATTTGATGACTAGATTGCGGTGTTTTATGCAAAATAAAGTAGTTACAAACATAAATAAGGAATGGGAACTTGAACAGCAATATGTCGAATGCTCTAAACATTATAACTTACAGTACATGTTTGATATTTTCTATATTTTAGCCTCGTAGACTTTTGTGCATTTAGAATTTTGACTTTTCAAATAAAAATTGAAAAGTATTTATAATTTGTTAGATTTTCTAGGTCGACTATATCAAAGTTGTTACTAAAATATGTATTTAAAATATTTTAGTCAAATAATAAAGTAAAACCGAAAAATTTCTTTCTTTTGAAAATACACAAAAAATTTTTTGTGCAAAATCAAATTTCCACAATCACGAATAAAAAATTCAAGCTTGAATAACAGTGTTGACTTATGTTCTAAATTCTAAATATTGCAACTATTGTACTTATAAGCTTTAACATATTTCAGTATCAGTGAATAATTTATTGGAGTTTTGCATATTTAAAATTGTCAATGAACGCATGAAAATCCGCAGTCTATTGTAATCAGTTCTACAGAGTCATGCCGCAACAAAATGACCAGAAACTAGAGAAATATAATAATTATGGCCCAAGAGACGACACCAATTTTTTTTGCGCGTTCAGCGTTTCCCACAATTTCGCAACTCCGGTTCTACGTTCATACAGAACCAAAGAGCCGATTGATAACCGCGTCATGCGCGACGCACGACCACATCCCGGTCTCCCGCCGCCACACGCGTCGAGCGAAATTCGCATGGAGGACAGAGAATCGTTTTTCTCCCGGCGAAAAAGCTCCATGGAGACCGTTCAACGAGGCGGTTTGTAAATAACCGCGTCTACAGCGGCGAACCTCCATAGCCGAGCTCCCATGGACGACGCATGGGAATCGAGCGTGTTCCGTGAATCCAGTCAATCACGGCAATTTACGTCTGCTACTCCGCGTGCTCTCTCTCGCTCTCTCCCTCTCTCGCATCCTCCCTTGTCCTACGTGTTTTCTATTATCTCCGTCGGCCAGTCGAACCGTGCCCTTAGCGCAAATCACGTCTGATTGAGGTTTCAATCGGAATTCGTGAATAGAACTTGATTTACTGGCGCTCGCGCGCGCGCATATACACAGCGCCGCGGGCTGCTTGCGTTTCCCTATTGCGGAAGCAAGTCGCAGCTCTATCGAAGACGCCTGGCTCCACCCTTTGCCTGTATTAGCGTTCGAATGCCTTTGTTAATGACTCGAGCACGAAATTATCGACGAACGATGCAGTATGAGAGGTCCGGATGGGCTTCAGCGAGTATTCGGTGATGATATTGAGGCCGGAAGAGCTTCGTGACGTTCGTGTTTTGGTTTTTGATGCACGCTTCGTTATTTTGAAGTTTTTAATAGAAACTTTCTACTTGGAAATTAATGAGCTTTCGAACTGCCATAAAAAAATAAGGCATTCCACTTAAAAAACACAAGGTTGACCTTCGAATTTCCTAAACGCCTCCACTGATAAAAAAGTCGTGTACACCACTTTTGTAGAAATAATTTTTTGTACGACGCATAATTTATTCGAGGTGATCAAGTTAGGTGACTCGTCCTGTATAATCCCTGTGATCATTATAAAATCATTCAAGAAGTCATTGATTTTTTTTGAATAATTATTCTAATTAAAACGACGAGAATTTAATTAATTCTAACGCAATGATCTTTTTCAAAAATCATAAAATGAAGTATTAACAGTATAAAAAAATTAATATATAATGTTGTTTTTTTTTCATCGGCTGCTTTTTGCTTTGCAAAGTAAACAGCGGTAAATCTGTATCGTTGGTAATTCCAGTGTTAATCCTATCTGATTTCCGCCTCGCAAATCTTCAAAGTTTACCGAACCAATCGTGTCGACAGTCGTTTTGATTTTCTATGTTTACCCATATTGTTTACAGTTCCTGCGTTCCGCTGTTCAACTGGTACGACGAGAAAGGATCAGTTTCAACGTTGACCCCAGTTTTATCCGATTTTTCGCGATACAATCCGCGCAACGCAATTCGCGACGACGCTTGACGGGCAGTCAATTAATGTTTGCCGGGATTTCGTGAACATATAGGGTGATTTAAAGTTACAAAACAGTCGAACGATATTGAGATACGACGTAAGAAATATTTTGAGTTTAACTATTTAGCGTCCTTCTATTACTTTTACAATTTACTTTGTCAATTAAACATTTTAATGAAAAGAATTTTGAAGAAGTTGAAATCATTTATTTTTGCTAAAGTGTTTCCTTAAATCAAAAAAGAATGAGATTTTTTTGAAAAGTGTTTCGCTTTTTCGGATTTCGAATGTTTTACTTACAATCCGAAAAGGATTTTTAACTACTGTACACATTTCTTTGTAAACGAATTAATCAAATAATTAATTCCTTGTCTAATAAAAATCAGAGATTATTAAGAACTGCTTAATCAAAGTTTAATTATAATAAAAAAATGAAATGAAAACGTATATCAATGGTGGCAAATATAAAGATAATTTCTACTCACGAAGGACATAAAACCACAAATATTAATTAATAAACATTTCTCTCAAATAATTTGTACCTTCTGTTCAATGTACAACGCAGTGAAGGAAAGAATATTTTTACCATTATTAATGCATACCTACTACCTACACATAATTCATATCTTTTCTCCTTTCATCAAAACTGTTTCAACTTTTCCGCATACCACTGCCCATTCTATTGATCTGTAATTTTAAATCACTCTGTATATTGTGTCCGTTGCGTCGTGTTTCATACGCGTATTCATTATCCGCAAACATATTTTCCCGTATTCACCGGTTTTGTGCGGGGACGTTTCAATGAAACCCTCATTAACTTGTCGTTCGTATCGTTCGTTACGGGGGATCGTATCGATCTCAAGCAGCCCAGTTAAAATTGTGAATTGCTTTAATGTCAGCGATCGGCTGATCGCGGTTGGAATGTCTGGAATATCAAAATCTGATTAACGTTTCTGATTCTGTTCGCGATCAAATATTTATTCCTGGCGCGTAATACGCTTGAATCGCGATATTATTGGAGTCAAACGAAGTTCTGAATAATTAATATTCTTACACAGCTGACTTTCCGCTTTCCGGGAGTCGATGAACTGGTTTCACTTGGCTAATCGTTTTTGAAAATTGGTTCCAACTGCTTCCACAATATTTTTCTATCGTTGAATAAGAATTTTTTTTATTTGTCTGCTGTATTTATTATTAAGGACTCAATATTTATTTTCTGGGAAGAAACACAGATAGCCAAATCCTTCAGAATCTTACAGAAAATACCAAAAAATCGATATTGTCGACCAAGAAAAAAGAAATTCCCCTTTAAATACTGTTTGGCTTCTTTTTACCATCAGTTGAAGATACACTTACAAGGAAACATCCCGAACCCGGAAATTCATAAGAAAAAGCTTTTGAGACAAAAGTTACTTCTTTCAATTATATCTACCAAATGGCAAAAGATTGATTAAAAGTTATTAACATTTTTGTTTATAACTATTTCTAATTGTTTAAACAACCGATCAATCTTTTAACATTTGGTAGATATAATTGAAAGAAGTAACTTTCGTCTCAAAAGCTTTTTCTCATCTCGCATAGTTCACGAGTTGTGAAATAAAATCGAAAAATAGTCAAATTTTCGAAGGGTAGTTTCAACTCCTTAGAGTGAATTTGGGCAGCAAAAAAAATTGCGTAATACATACCTACACATGCTCTACATATACCCGAAGTTGCATAATTTTTTGAATTTCCGGGTTCGGGATGTTCCCTTGTTAGAAAAAAAAAAAACGTAATGCTTCTTAAAAGTAAGTTTCATGGAAGACATAGAGGGTCATCCACGTATCTCGGAACTCGTACCCATGATTATAAATGGGCTCGGGTTCCGATATACGTGGATGACCCTGTAATGGCGCAAACATTGTTCAGAAACTTTTCTCAGTGATCCATCACCTCCAATTTCTATTTGAATATGTATATCCTATTTACAAATAAAGCTTTGAAGCCACCCTCCTTTGTTTAGCACTCCATAGAGAACCTTCATTCCTTTATCAGTTAGACTCTGTCAAAGTTTAACACAAACAGCATGTCTGAAGAGAGTTAAGAGACGGAACTTTATCGACACTAAAGTTGGTTCAATCGGAGAGCCGACGCAGTAGAATTGCAGTCGTCGCCGACGCATCGCCGAACATAACAGTAAACCGGAAGAAAACGACTGAAATTGCGAATCGCCGCTTGACATAACCGTAAAAGCGAAGCAAGGGGCTCGTATCGCGCGTCTAGCGGACGAATACGATACAACTTTTAATTTTATGCGCGCTTCTAGCCGTTAGCGACGCGAGGCGAAGGTGCATCGGCGCCTAGCGATATGCAGCGGTCGATGCACACGTGCATCGACGCGACGGGTAAGTACGTGCCTCCTCGAGAGAAAACTACAAATAGTCGAGGAACAAAGGACCGCGGGGGAGGGACTTCGCATTTCTTCCCGTTATCGGTTGCAACCGAGAGCGATGCACCGTTTGCTGCACCCGGTGCAACGACCCCGCAGCCGAAATTGTAGTTCGTTGGGTTTGAGTGAAATATCATTGCGCCTCGAAACACCAAGCGCAAGCGGGATTCGTGGCGGTGGCAGCCTCTTGTAACGTAATGCTATGCAGTGTTCCTTTTGCGAGTAATTATTTTTCGGCGGAAGCTGTTGTAGTCCGCAGCGCGTGACGACTAAAGGGAATGGATTCTTTTTCTCTGACGGAATTCTAATTATGATTGGTGTACGTGCTACTGACGGTGGAATGTTTGTGTTGCGAATTTTATTCGATTTAGTAGATAACGTTAGGGCAAAGGAAAACGAAATACATTATGTACATATATAATAGTTCAATCTGAATTTGTATATCGTATATAAATGTGGGATACATGACAAAAAAAAAATCGTTCTTAGGAATATTTTGTATTATACAGGGTGTCTAGTTATCTATAAATGCGAATTACTCGTAAATCACACATTGTACAAAGAAATGCTTCGCAAAGAAATTAAATAAGCACAATTAAGGGATCAGTACGGGTTTATTTTTTCAAAAATTCGATTTTCTAAAAGCATCGGAAAGATTGCAAGAAAATGATGCTTATGAAACAGCTGAAGGAATAATGTGTGGAGCAGGCATCGCTGATTGAGGGTACGACGCTTTTTTTTACGATTTTACGATAAAAACTTGAAACGCGTTTTTTTCGAAACAACGTTTTTCGACCTCGCCGACACGATTTCCAAAAAACTATTGCACCGATCGAGCTCAAATTTTCAGGAATTATTCTGAATACGCATAGTTTCAGTCCGAAGTAGAATTATAAATATTCATTTATATTTAACCATATTTTTAAACAATTTAAGTTGTAAAGAAAGGATCAAAAAATTCAAAAGTCTACCATTTTGTTATTTTTCATCGAGAGTAAAAAATTGTACTTCCAACCATAGCGACAACTCTACTTTTTAAGAAATGACTCGATTTTTTGTTACTAAATGCTCCAAACTCCAGATATCATGTCGGCTAGGAACAAGCAGGGCTCACTTCAAGCGGTCAGATCACCAAGATAAATCAATAAAAAAATGAAATAAAAAATTTTTTCTGTTACTTTCAAACCTTCATTTTTATGTGTGAAAAGATGGAAATGTAAAAATAAATTTTAGTATGAAAAAAAATTCTTGAAAATATGTACGATAAACCCGTACTGATCCCTTAATTTTCCAATAGATGGAATATGGATCTGGTCATAAAAAGGTGGCATACGTTTGTTTTAAATGGAATCATATAATTTTTAATACATTATACGATGCAGGTCCTTATTTCCAATAAAAAAAACTATTGCGATATTCATGTCGAAAAATCGTTAGTTCAAACGATATTTTAATACTAGTAGAAATTGTAGCGAATAAAGAATAAAATACAATTTTTAAATTCTTTTTACATTCTTTCCAATGGCTGATTCTAAATTTAAATGCCTAATGAATAAGTCTTTTATATTGCAAATATTTAAGCGTCTAATAACTCTAATACATTGATGTAAGATAAGAATCCAACATCAGTATATGATGTACATAACAAATAGTTTGTTAATTTCATAGAAATATACAAATTTAATAAAAAAAACTTCAGACATCTTGCCTCGAATTACCGTATGCAATATTATAACGTGATATGCGATTTAGCGTAAAGTCGAAGATTGAATATTCACGATCGACAATTTGTTTGTTTCAGAAGTCGAGGAGCGGTCCGGCGGGAAGGCGCGCGGCGGTAAACTTGCGCGTCGTGCGCGCTCCTTCAAGGAGGACTTCCTGGAGAAACTATCCCAGATGCGTTCTCCTGGTAGCGGCAGCGGCGGCGGAGGCAGCGGGGCGGCTACACGGGCCGCCTCGCCCTCCTCGCCGCGCACCCCGAGGGACAAAAACGCGCCCGGGTGCACCGACACCACGGCCACCCTCGACAAGAATCCCCTTCGCGACCTGCACATCCACGTGCGACAGGTGCAGCTGGCACTGCTCCACTTCAGAGACGTCGTGTCAAAGAAGAAGCTCGAGATGCTGCCGGGGAACGGCACCATCGTCCTCGACACCGTCACCACGATACACACCGCGCTGAAACCATATCTTCTCTGCGAGAATAGGTGAGACTACCGCTACGCTCCTATGGGAGCCTCCATGTGTACCTGTTTTCCGTGGAAGAACCTGATACATTGTTTCGCGACGTCTTTACGGAATCGATGAAAGCTTACAAGGAGAGCCTACATGTATTCCTTGGATTTTAAGGGGTCTTTCCACTGTGAACCTCTGAAAAATTGCCTTTTTTTGTGAATTTTTTTTTACTAAACGAAATGTCCAATTTAAATAAAGTTTTTCCTACTGATTAATACACTTATTGAGAGTACAAACAAATTTTTTTTGCAATTTATAATAGTTTATTTAACTATATATATCGCACTGAATTGAGCGCCTCAAGAAAACGATGTAGTGCTGGCGTAGATGATTGCAAAAAAATTATTTGATTAATCAGTCTCAAATTTTTACACATTATTCAACACATCAGTGGCTATCGCAGGGACCACGGAAACTTTGTTTTATTAACAATTTCATACTTTTTACAATGACAAATGACTAAAAATTCATCGAATTTCGGAACTTAAACATTCAAACTTCCGTCATTTGGTTAATTTTTTATCAATTAAAATAATTTTGGTTCCAACGATAACGACATCCGTGACGATTAAAAACCATTTTGAATTTTTTTATTCAGATGCGTCGTTCTTCTGGAATCATCTACGCAAGCACTACATCGTTTTCTTGAGGCGCTCAATTCAGTGCGATATATATAGTTAAATAAACTATTATAAATTGAAAAAAAAATTTGTTTGTACTCTCAATAAGTGTATTAATCAGTAGGAAAAACTTTATTTAAATTGGACATTTCGTTTAGTACAAAAAAATTCACAAAAAAAATACAATTTTTCAGAGGTTCACAGTGGAAAGATCCCTTAATGAAATTTTAGTGAGCTAATCTAGAGGATACATGATGACTAGACTGCGGAAGTTTATGCAAATTCACATTCTCAAGACCGTAGATAAAGATAATCAACTTAAATAAAGGTGTTTTGTACCTTTTAAATATTATAACTAGACTGCGGAACTTTATGCAAATTTATATTTTTATAGACATACAACAGCAACTGAATCTTAAATAAATGTGTGTTTTATTTTTTAAATATTACAAAGTATATTCTACTTTTGATATTTTATTGTATTTTTATATCTGTAGGCATCTTTATAGGTTTCTGAAATTTCTAAATTGCCATCATAAACTTCCGCAGTCTAATTATAACATGTGTTTTCTTTTCTATATGTCATGTGTTTTTGCATCTATGCACATCATTATACGGTTTAACAGATTCAAAATCGCTATAAATGCATAAACTTCCGCAGTCTAATGACGACATTCTGTAGAATATTTTGCCAATCGACAAGTAATTAATAGTTTTGTTAGTAACTATTAAGAAAAAGTTATCTACACTCCTGTCCATAAGTCTGTTATGCAAAGTAACTTATTATTATTTTCAAATGATGTTTGTTGTTTAATTCTATTATTATGGACACACCTAATGGATATAAAAATAATACTTCTGATTTATAAATCAGAATATAAATGATTTATAAATCTTCTATAGAAGAACTATGGGATCATTATTTAGACAGACAAGTTTTTAAAAAACTGAACACTATGACAGAGATTTTCACAAATTGAATGGAAAAATAATTATTAGTTGTGAAATAATGAAAATTATTATTTAGAACACCAAGACTAGTGGACGTAGGAATATTGTAGAATTTTTTTATCATTGTAAGTGACAAGTGAGATACTGAATACATTATATGTATATTGTCTAATGTATTGCAAAATCCATAAGATTTGGCAGAATTCATTCGTAATTTTACAATTTCTTTTAGTTAATTGTTACACTTAAAAAAGTGTCCACATATTTATAGACAGTAGTGTATATCGTACAGCTTAAAATATTTTATAATATATTATTTATGTTGCATTAATTTGTATGCAAGTAAATATTCCATTGTTATGTTCGCAACGCCTCCACTTTTAATTCTTTCTAAAATATGTGAAAATGTTTAGGAAATTTTAACACACGTTAAGATATCTTTAAAATATGTTCAAAAAAAATTATTAAACCGCTTTAACACTTCTCTGTAAGGTTCATAATTTCTATAATTTTGACTGATATGATAAAATACACATCTTTAATTTCTGAAACGTTAATCAAAACTCCAACTGCCTAAATATTTTCTAGATCACAATTAATACCAAGTTACTATTATTAGTATAAATTATTGAAACAAAATTACTTACATTTATATTCGCAAACTATCTTACCGTGCTTCTTTGCTTTCTTTTATTTTCTTCTTCTCCATTTGACGCCTCGTCAAGATTTATTTAAGCAGCTAACAACTTTTTATTAATGTAACTTCTTAAAAAATTACATTTTGAGTGCACAAAATGGATTATTGGATATTCTTCCCAGTTTTCTGCAAAATAGTTTTGTTGCAGTTTTCTGTTAAATATGCAATTCGCACATTTAATATTCCATTTTCATTGAAGCTCCACTCTGGGATCGGCAACAAATCAGGTCTACCAGGCGCTGGCACAATTGTTGAAGCTCTGCGACGACGTGCTGCTGCACGGCGATCAGTCCTCCGCGTTGGACACCGAGAACGTGACACACATTATAGGATTAGTCGAGGACGCCGTGAAGAACTTGGTAACCCTGGCGAACGAGAAGATCGCCAACAGGCAGAAACCGGTGGCCACCGCGACCAACAATAGGTAAACAATCTGATCGTCTACGATTCTCCGTCTTCCGATTGATTCGAGAGAGAGAGAGAGAGAGAGAGAGAGAGAGGAGAGAGAGAGAGAGAGAGACAGAGAGAGAGAGAGAGAGAGAGAGAGAGACAGAGAGAGAGAGAGAGACAGAGAGAGAGAGAGAGAGAGAGAGACAGAGAGAGAGAGCGAGAGAGAGAGAGCGCGAGAGAGACAGAGTGCGAGAGAGAGAGCGAGAGAGAGAGAGAGGGAGAGAGAGAGAGAGAGGGGCGAAGGGAGGTTTCTCCATATTTCTTTTGCGCCGTCATGAGTGCGAAGTTTGACGAGCAAAACCACTTGGGATCGTTTCAGAACGTCCGGTTACGGGTCGGAATTGACGCCACAAAGAAATTCTTTACCCGATATTCCGCTAACCCCGAGGGAACGGCAGATCTTAGAGCAGACCGCTGCGACTACCAGTCTGGTCCGTAGTTCGCATAGTTCAGAGTCGATTTTAAGGGATTCTAGTCCGCCCCCGAAACCACCGCTTCCCGAGAGGTAGTGTCCTTAGCTTATCGTAGTGACGTGCACGCATCGTTGTCTATAGAGCAAAAGAATTCGTTCGAAGCATTGAACGTTGAAGGTTTAAATATTGCAGAACCAACGTGTGTTTGTCGGAGGACAACAACTCCTCCGAAACACCGCCACCTTTGCCCCCGAAACGGAGAACGAGGGCTCTGCAGCTGCTCGACGAGTCCGAGGGTCTCCTCGCATCTAGTCTTGACAGGGTCTCCCTCCGTAGTCGATCACCAGAAGATTCGTCGTCACTTTTAAGCGCGTCGGCCGGCAGTTTGGATTCGGCTCTGAATCATTCTCGCGACGAGGATGAGATACGAGCGATCATGGGACCAAACGACGAGTCTCTGAACGACAGCATGGATCTCAGCCTGATGGCTACCATTCAAGGTGAGTGATACATTTTTTTATGTATCACGATCCGCGGAAAGTTCTTGCGATTCTTTTTTGTAAGGTTCAATTAGTTTTAATAATGTAGTTTATCTGGTAAGTAAATAAATGACGAATTTATTGATACATGATACTTGGTTACCTTAGGCAACTATGTGTAAAATATACTATTACAAACGAAACAGTCTAAAAAAAATGACAACTTTCCACGGAACCTGACAAAAAAGATTGTGGAAAAAGTATGTTGTAGTTTGAGTTAAGGTGTTTAATCGAACATTGTGTATTGAAGAAATATTTCATAATCTACTTGGAATACAAATAATAATTTTACCATTCAGAGTGAGGGATTCAAAACACCCAAAATTTGTTATGCAAAATTGATTGTAGGAAAAGTTCATTGTAGCTTGTGTTGAGGTTTTTTATGGAACATTGTTGAAAAAATATTTCATAATTTACTTATTATACAAATATTAAATTTAAAGGCCCCACAGCATTCAAAAGTCCCATATTTTTTATGTAAAAGTGATTGTGAGAAGTATTAATAATAGCTTGAGTTGAGGCTTTTAATCAAACGTTCTGGAAGAAATACTTTTCAATCTACTTGTAATATAATTAATTAATTTTGAACATTTTGACTGTCAAACTAAATTTATTAAAATTGCTTCAACAATTTTAATTTCGAAGTTAAGCCTACTTAGAGTAAAGTCTTAATCATGTTAAAATGATTTCATAATCTTCTATGTATTCTAACAGTTTCCGTTAAAAATTCAATAAATTGACATTATTTATTTTTATATAAATAGCTCTCATCTATTATGAAATGAGTAGTCAGAGTGTTAAGTATTTTGGTTGCAAATAACTGTTATAATTTCAATTTTTTTTTCTCATAACTTTTACTAAATATTCACAAGAATATTCTTTTTGGTTTCTAGTAATTATTACTATTATTATTATTACACTCAACGGGTTACATTGACCTTTGGTACAAAAATTTTGCAAGATTTACAGTCGTAGGTAAATATTTACACGAAAGAAAAATGCTCAGAGTAATGTGTAGCTTATTGCTTTAAATAATTACAAGCTACTCTGGATATAGTATTATAAAAAATAAATTTTATCATTAAACTCATTAGTAAGAGTAGAAATACAATCAATACTATTATGTTTATCATACGGAGTTCTATGAATAGTAAAATTAAAGATATTCCGACGCCTTAGAATAGAGGAAACGTTAAAGTTAAGTCTTTCCAAAATAAATGGGTAATTTGTTTTACTATTGATGATATTGTGTATACAAAATAATATCGAATATGAGGTATTATTAATGGAAAAAATTTTTTTTGGGTACTAACAATTAAACTGTATATTATTATGCATTTATGACAAATGTGAATGTGTACAACTCAACAAATTTGTTCGCAGATGCCACAATATATAAAATATCAAAACTAAATAAATATTACAATATTTAAAAAATAGGATAAACTTTTATTCAAGCTGAGTTTCTTTATTTATGAAAATTGGAATTAGCGCAAATATTCTCAGTATCGCAAACGAAAGTGGTTTTTCATTACTCTGATCATCGTTTGCAGCAGTAATATTTTTTAATTACCGTTCGTATTCTCCTCATAAAAATAAATTGTACTTCCAGATCGTTGAATACAATGAAAGCAATTGCATAAAAATGCAAGTAAAACACGAACTTTCGTTGCATAATCCTTTTGAATAAAAGTTATAACAGTTTCGAAGTCTGAAATAAGCTTCTTAACAAGATACGAAGTGCATTTATCTCATGGGAATCGTTAAAGGAAAGTTTAATACAATATCGACATCTCTGTGCACCAACTTCTAAAACTCTTTTAACTCTCTTTTATCAAATTAATATTTCCACTCCTAATATATTTCGCAACATAACTCATCAGAACTGAATTCAAACTTTCAAGTAAATAAAAATAACGAGAAATTAACTGAAACCATAGGCTTCTGTTTTAAATATTTTCAGTAAAAAAAAAAAATTCTTTTACCTACATATTCCCCAAAAAGTTGATTCGGCTTTAACTAAAATATTGCTCATTCATAATATCGAAGCATAATTCGAAACAGTGAAAGGAGAACTTTCCCGAGAAGGTAATGAAAGAATTGTACAAATACAGTCCCAACTGCGCCTAGAGGAGCACCGTGTGTAGGCACTGCTTAGTCAGCAAAATAAATCCCAGCTGTGCCCGTCTTAATCATCAAACCAGTCTTACTGGAACAGCCTTAGAGCGCGGATTGTATATCAGTTCCAAAGAGGACGGAATAAGCAGTGCTGGGTGACGTAGTTTTGCGCCAAAAGTAAAAAATCATGTGGTGCAAAGAATCGCAATTCAGAACTTGCAACCGAATATGTGTGTTTCGTCTTCGTGTTTCGTGTCGTTAACAGAATTATATTCGAACGGCTTCTCTCATTTTTACAGGCATGCAAGTTAATGGTAACTCGAACTGCAGTTGTTGGGACGGTTCCGAAACAAGTATACCAAGCACCATGTTGTTGGGTCAACAAACTCCTCAGGAGATGCTCAACACATTCACTGGTAAGCAATACAAAGCTTCCTTTTTTTTTTTTTTTTTTTTTTTTGTTCGTTCGCGTCAAAGCGAAGTAAGCGACGTGGCCGCGCTTATGAAAGCGAAAAATGTAAGAGCTAAAATTACGCAAGGATTCCTCAAATAGTGGAGCAAGTGGCGTGGGCGTCAGACCTTCTCGACTGCGTGAATAAACAGTACATTATAGATCTTCATTTAGGTCGGTGTAACGAGCCAGAAATCGTCTTCTTGCTGCATCGTTCATAAGAACATGATCGATCGAAACTCCCGTCCGACGATTTCAAATCGTGCGCCGATTCTGTTGCAGGCATCGAAGGAAAAATGGAACGGTTGTCAACCCAGACGCAGGAATCCGGTTTCGTGTCTATGCACTCGCAACGAAGTTCGTCGCAAAGTTACACCGCGTCCAGCGTGACGTCCAAAAGATCCTCGAAGGAGAGCAGCGTCAGTTACAATTCCCAGACGTTCAACTCCCAGCAACAGTCGTTCTCGCAGACCAAATTGTCCTCGGACAGCAACGGGTCCATATTCACACAGAAAACGATGACCAGTTCCAAGAGTACTATTAGCGCGACTAATGTATCTGGAAGCGGAGACCCTGGGATGCTAGAGAAACTGGTAAATGTGGGTGTTGCGTGTCGTGGCTTTTATCTTTCTTTTTGTAGGCTGCGGGATACTAAACGTATCGTAGTAATGCAAAATGATAGATTGCGACACTTGTTTATTGCTGAAAAGTTGTTTAGTACTGAATTTCGAAGTCTTGTGACTGAACTACGGATTTTATGTACGTAAAAAATCTACGAGAAATATACAAAATACGCTAAAATATACAAAATATCAAAAATATAATTCAAATTCGGATGCTTAGAAAATTGAACATGTTATTCAAGTTTCAATTCTTCTTCTGAACAATTTTATTTTGCATCGAAATCTGCAGTGTACTAACTGTGTTAAAATTACTTTAAAGCTACCCACAAAAAATAAATTACAGCTTAGACCTTCTACTTTCGAACATCTGTGTTGATTTTTTATTTAAGCCAGTGTTTAAGAGGTGAAATCTCCTCTAATGGAGCTTTGAGGTCTATAAATATTGACTAAACACTGAAACTAATGTAATAATTATTATAAAACTAATTACTATTAAACTGGGAACTATAATATGCCAAGAAATTACAGTCATACAGACGCAAATTACTCTTTAAGTGATGCGAAGTTCCAAAAATCAGCTGCGAATGTATATCGTAATATTTAAATTGCCATTTCAAAGGAATTACAGTCAAAACTAGATGAAAACAAACTGTATTCTACGCACTTTGTGTCTATGTAATCAAATTTGGAATTGCATTTGCACCTGTTTTATTAATCATTAAAATTCCGAAGGTTTTTTTTTGTTACACTCTGTATAATCGTGAAAAGGATAATCGTATTTTTATGAATTTACGTCTGCTGTGTATGATAATAAAATATACAATGCATTGCTTGTTTTCTAAAAAAAAAAAAAAGTATTAAACTTTCTGTGAAACATACAAATCAGAGACCTTGGGTTAAAGATTTTATTTTTTAGACACTGACTTAAATGAAATCGATAATAAGAGCTAAAAAGTAGAAGTTTAATTTTTAATTTCCTGTTTGTCAAGACAGGAAACATTGAAATGTCGCAACTTTTCAGTAATATTCAAAGGATGCAATCAACTTTGTCAGTAGTTTACTGTAAATGTAAACAACATGTGTTAATATGTCTGTTGTGTTTCGTTTAACTGTTTGTTAAGTTATTTTGTTGCAATGTACATAATGTATCAAGCGAGTCAAAAATTATTCGCACTCTAATTGTAGAATTTATTTTAATCAACCTTCGGGAAAGGTAAATAGATTATTTTATGGCATGGTCTCCCAGCTTTTCAACGAACTTTCAGATTCCCCCATTAGAAAATATTTTCGGCTGAACTGCGAGCCACAAATAGGCGATAGGCCAATAAAACAATATCAGGACTGTAGAAAGGATGATCAAACACCTTAAAATGAAGTTTCTGGAGAGTGTCGACAATATGATGACTAGACAGCAGATTTTATGCATTTTTGACAGTGCAAAGTATGCAAAAAATCGACGAGATTGTTAAGATACGCCAAAATATACAAAATATCAAAAATATTATATTATTCGAGTTAGAATATTTAGAACATTAAATATAATATTCTTCAAGTTCCAATTCTTTATTTGTGCTTGTAAAAATTTTATTTTGCATAAAGATCCGCTGTCCAATGATGACGTTTTTAGAAAGTATCGACAGTTATTCACGTCTGCTAAAGAGATGAAGCCAGTCATACATTCGCGGATCACATCTCAGCCGAAAATATTTTTTAATGAGGGAATGCGAAAGTTTGTTGACGGATAGACAAAGTGCATTGAAAGGCTGGAAGATCACGTCGAGGAATATTCTATTTACCTTTTCTGAATGTTGATTAAAATTAATTCTATCATTCAGAGTGCTTTCTAACTCACTCTCGTATTATATGTAATGTGGTACTGTCTGTAAAAGTGCTCAACCGCTTTCTTATAATTGATTTACCAAATGCGATGGAAATCTGTGACAGAGAATAAATGCAAATGAAATAGATTTCCTCCCGAATTGCTCGTTATTGATATTGGGACTGGAAAACTTTCAGAGTCTCCTTCAGAGACAAAACTGTGCATATCTATTATATCTAATCCGAAACTATATTCCTGCAGGAAATCGAATCTATCGACTCCGACGAAGTGCCGCCGCCGTTGCCAGAAAAACGATCGAAACGAAGGAAAGAGCGTCAGCCATCGCAGTACGACAATGTACCTGAAAACGAGCATTTATCAACTTGTAGCTTACACACCAGCAACGGCGATAGTCCAGATAACGAGAAACCCCCGCCGCTTCCTCTTAAGAAAAGACACAGTAAGTTGAACCGCGATTCGCTACAACAACGGCAATAAAGCGAAATATTGTTTAGTATGATACGTGCTATGCAACGCTGCTTTATTGCTGTCGAAATTATTACTCGACGATTGAATTTCTGAAAATAATAACGGGAATAAACTTTGAAGAAAATGTTGATTGAAGTCGTGACAACTTTATTCGGCAAAGTTTATTCCATAAGTTTTTTCGATTATATTAGAATAGAAGTTTCGAAATCTGTTCCTCGTAGTAGGGTAAAACTGATGCAATATTTTGTATCCCCCAGTGTTCCAATCTGTGGCATATTCTGGTAAGTGGGATATCCTGCCCACACAAATCAACCACCCAAGAGCAAACACTTTCACGCTAAGTTGAAGTCCTTCGTTTCACGCATTAATACACGACTTTTAAGCTCCTAGCTTTTTTGCGGCATGTTTATCGTTCTTTTTAGCCCCACTCTGCCGAACACGATTTAAAATGTAATTTAATTTCACGTTAAGCTTGGACATTGAGCTACTCCGTCGAGAATAATATTAATTTCCGCTATACAAAGCCTTTTGACAAGAATTTGTTTGATTTGTTTCGTTACGAATATTTTACAATGCAACCGTTCGCTGAATAATTTATACACGTGGACCATTTTTTTTTTTGTCAACGTACTTTTGCAAGTTCTGAATTTCATTGACAGTAAAAACTAATCTCAAGCTACTCACGTGGGCGTCGACATTGTTTCACTAATTAACTTGACCTTTCCTTGCTAATGGTCAGTTAACACTTATGCCTTTTTAACTGTGGATCTGTGCAAGACGGTTCAGTTTACGTTTTCGCAATTGTGCGCGAAGGAGAATCCGCGAACAAGAGTCTTCAGTTACGTGCGAAATTTCCTCGAATCAAACAAAATCGTAACTCTGCCTGTAGCGCTGCGCTCTACACAATCTAATTGCATAATTGCTTAACTCCGAACTTCGCATCTGCGTCAGGATGTTGTTCAAACGATTTCATACCCAATCCAGTAAGTTCTTGCGAATTCTACACACGCAAATTCTAACGTATTGCAACGAGACGTCGAGGTATCTGCTTGCGCATCAGTGTTTTTATGTATTTTTATTCACCTACGCTTTGATACTTTATCATAACATGGATCATGCTTGTATCTACCATATGTATTATACATATCACGAAGTCACATTTTTATTTTTATTTTTATTCTTTCACTATAAATACACTTTTCATTGTAAAATCGAAATTATATAAATTTTATCGTGCCTATTTCAGTCATGGCGTACATGGAGATGTTCGGAAACTGTTCGCACAGCAACAACGACTTTATATCTGGTCTCGGAACGCGTCATTCGGTGGCAGCTTACAATTCGATGCAAGCAGAATGGCAACAGCACGAGATGGCCCTCACAACAACGCAATCGTGCTCCTTTATGGCGCACACTATGACTACTCTGCACGATAGCACAAAGTACGTAAATAGAATGTAAAAACTAGGGATTGTACTAGTACCGGTTTAACGATTTATCGGCAAATTGTGAAAAATATCCCAAAATTTTGATCGGTAATTTGGTAAATTACATATAGCAACACAGGTAAAAGACGTATTTACTGTCATGTACCCAATTACTGTCACTTAATACTGTTTTACTTAAAATAGCAAATAAATATTGAGAATGCAAGCTTGTCTGAAACTTTGGTAGCGTTTATTATTAACCGATAAAAATTGCTGTTGAATAACTTTGTTGTGAAAATTCTAATTTATATAAAATTCATGCTTGACGAATTCAAAAATTAAATCACGCTGTTAAATAATGAACTTACGAATATTTTAATACACCGCATATAAAGAAAAGACGAACCTTTTATTGTGATGTTTTGCAATATCTTTCTGATTATAATCTCGAAAATTGAAATGACTAAAATCACGGCATTTTTAATAAAATCAGCAAAACTACAGTTACAAGAATAGTCGTGAAATTAATTGAACGCATTTGTAATAAAAACGAAACAGATACTATAATAAGTGATTTTGATTACAAAAATTCTGTAAGTTTAATATCATCAATTCCTTTGATATCAACGACGTTATCAATTAAAGAAAAACTTCAATTTTTAATAAAGACGAAAATCAAAAACAATTTTGATTCTATAAAAACTAAAAATCTTATTCATTTCATCAAAAAAGAATTTACATATTTTCAAGAGGAAAAGATAAGAGAGAAATATATACAAATGAAATATGATTTTCTAAATCATTCATTCATTCCATCCGACCGACAATCTGGAAATCTGAAATCTAGAAAAACTTTTTCAGCGGCTAGATTATTTTGTTGAAAAATTAGGTCGAATTTAAGACACCAAAGTTTAGATAAATTACGTTTCTTGCGTGTTTATTTCTTAAAAAGTGTTCAAATAAAAATTATTTAATTATATATATGAGTCAAGATTCTGCTTATTGTTTTCGTTGTGAAGATCCATATTTGATAAATTGTTTGCTAACTTTGAATAGTATTTTGTGTTACATTATATGTTTTACATTTCATGATTTTTGTTAACTTTTATATTTTTTAGACCTTAAAAAAATACCAATAAATTACCAGTAAACCGGTTTCGATTGACAATTTCACTATCGGCTTTTTCAATAAAAAGTTGGTAATTTTACAATCCCTAGTAAAAAGACGCGCGTACACACGTCACCAAGGACAACCGAAAAACGTCTTCTATTTTTCTTTCAGTACCTCCGCAACCATAGCGTCAACTCTAGCCGATATAATGAATGATTCTAGTCTTCCTCCACCATTGCCACCAAAGAAATACCGTTCCATTAAAGCGAATGCATTGGGTCCATCCATATCAAAATCCACAATCAGTATGCAAAGTATTCACCCGTTGGATCCAGTAGTGACGTCGACGCCGACGAAAGTTGAGGAAACCGTATTCACTGTTCACGATAAGAAAGACCTCACACCTTCGACTCCAGTGAAGCTGGTAAATTTTGTATTTACCGAAAAATTTTCGCAATCCATCAGTTTCTAATGATCATCAATACATTTTACTACTAGAATAACGTCGCTCTGGATTCGATGCCGTCTTCGAGGCCTGCTAGCAATGCTTTGTCGTCGATATCGATTGACGAAAGCACTCTCGAACTGAGAGACGTCGATCAGGACGACAGCATTTTGGACGAGCTAGACATCAGCAAGTATTTAGTTTTCAAAAAGCCTGACGAAGAAGGACCAGACATACGCGGAGGGCATCCAGATGCGTTACTAATTCACGCAACTAAGGCGAACAAGCATGGTAAGAGTTTTTGTGATCACATAGAACTGGAATCATTAACAAAGTTCCCTGACAAATATAAGATATTATTTCTTTTCACGCTTCATAGATGAGAAGGAATCAGGTGAGTGTGATAAAGATTATTCAGTTACTTATCTTTCTTTCAAAATAGTCTTTCTAATTTGGTCCTTTCTATTATCTCGTAATTTTTCAGCATGCTAAGATCAACGTCGTGTAACTAAAGTTTGTCTCCCTTTTCTAGACTTCCTGTATCAAGAAGCATTCTTAACAACGTATAGAACCTTCATGCAGCCGCTTGAATTAATTCAGAAGCTGCACAAACGTCACCAACGATTCTCTTGCTCAGCTGACGTCGTGAAGCAAAGAGCAGCTCGCGAAGCGTTTTCTTTATTAGTTAGAGTTGTTAGCGATTTAACGTGAGTCATTTTACCATCGAATGTATTCAAGACGCTCGAAAGTTACTGAAAAGATGAATGTCTTACAGCATGTCGGATCTCGACGACACTCTCCTGCAGACATTGATGGAATTCGTGCAGCAGTTAGTGTGCGGCGGCGATCTGACCATGGCGAAAGCTCTGCGAGTTAAAATATTGGAGAAGCATCAAACGAAACAGTTGCAGGCGACGCAACCGATCCTTTCTTCGTTGAGCGTGACTACGAAGCAAGCATCGTTACTCGATTTCAAGAGCGAGCAAATAGCCGAACAGATGACGCTGTTGGACGCGGATCTGTTCATGAAGATCGAGATACCGGAAGTGTTGATCTGGGCGCAGGAGCAGAACGAGGAACGAAGCCCGAATCTGACCAGGTTCACCGAGCATTTCAACAAAATGTCGTATTGGGCCAGGTCGAGGATACTGGAGCATCGATTGGAGAACGAGGCGAAGGACAGAGAGAAATACGTGGTCAAATTTATTAAGATAATGAAGCACCTTAGAAAGATAAACAATTTTAATAGCTATTTAGCCTTGCTTTCTGCACTGGATAGCGCGCCGATTAGAAGGCTCGAGTGGCAGAAACATATTACGGAAGGCTTGAAAGAATATTGTGCTCTTATCGATAGTTCTAGCAGTTTTAGAGCTTACAGACAAGCCCTGGCAGAAACGCAACCGCCTTGTATTCCGTACATGTAAGAATTTATGTCACTTCGTTAAACACTGTGTCCACGATCCGAGGACTCGATCCGAATTCTAGTTCCGACAAAAAAGTACATGGAAAAGAGAACCGTGAAAACGGACAATTCAGATGAAAGTTTCGCACGAATTCATGTTACGGAAAATTGATTTTATTTAGCTATTTATTTTAACGGCCTGCACACCCTTTAGTATACAACAATAGGTACCAAGCTTATACAGGGTGATTCTCTCGCTAGGGGACACAAAAGAAGCGCCGGGCCATAGGACCGTGGCGACCGCACCGCAGGAGGCCACTTGTCGAGCCTACCTTCTACCGGCCACCGTCCCATTGTCCGACGCTTCTTTTGTCTCCCCTAGCGAGAGGATCACCTGCAGATTACGCTTGAAGGGGCGGGTACAATCGAAAAGATTAATATTACAAAATAGATTCACGTTAATCATTAACCTATTAATAGAATTCTGTTGACTGAGTTTCCTGCATGAGATGGGCATTTATCTAGATAAAAAAATTATTTAAATAAAAATTCGAATGAAAGGAAATCGTTTTTATTCGTTATTCGAAACTGCGAATAAACGATTTTATTCGATGAGAATTTATTCGAGTAAAGATCATTTTTTTATTCAAATGGCGTTTCATCGGTAGCATCGAATAAAGCTTTTATCTTTATCTTCATCTTTATTTATTCGAAAGCTTCAAATAAACCTTCGAATAAAGATGAAGATAAAGATGAAAACTTTATTCGACCCTACGGATGAAACGCCATTTGAATAAAAAAATTATCTTTAGTCGTCGAATAAATTCTCACTGAATAAATTCATTTATTCGTTGCTTCAAATAAATATAAATTGAATTATTAGAACCTTCGAATAACGAATACAATTCTTTTATCTTTTATTCGTTATTCGAAATTCTTATTTAGATAAAGATTTTACCCATCTCTGGTTTCCTGCATGAGACGAAGACGGTATCTTATAGAGGACCGAGATGTCAATAAATTGAAATACGATAAAATTTCAGAGCTATTAACAATACCATTCAATATCTTATGAACAAAAATTAGTTCGGGCATTAAACGACGACGTTCAAGCGTCATAAAGTTCAAACGAAGCAATGTTTGAGAATAATCATGATTGTTGAAAGATAATAGACAGAAATCTATGTTTCCACTTTTCCATAACGGTTGTTAAATTCTTCAACCAACCAGTTGTACCGGAATAAACAGTTACCAAAACTCTGTATCGTTCCGAGTTCTCGGATCACGGACACAAGGCTTTAGAATAACTTTAAAATAAAATTTCTCAAAGATCCTACATTTCAATAAACTGTTTTTACATTTTCAGTGGACTTGTGTTGCAAGATCTCACATTCGTGCACATTGGCAACAGCGATCTATTACCAGATGGCACTATAAACTTTTCAAAACGATGGCAACAATTTAATATCGTTGAAAATATGAAGAGGTTCAAGAAGGGGTAAGTTTTAAGCTGCGTCTACATTTGTTATCGCACCGCGTCGTATTATCTATGCAACAGATTATGATAACAATGAAAGGTCTGTTTTTTATTTCTGCACTAACTCCACTAGTTCAGAACGAACCAATTGCTATCTTCTTCTACTTCACGAATTAGTATTATTTAATAAAAAATACTGTAATTACATTCACCCTGATAGCCAAATCTGTCCAGCAGATTTTTACAGAACCTGTTGACAGACCTGCTGCCAACTTGGCAACAGATTGGCAGCAGAATTCAAACAGATACTGCTGCCAATTTTGCAACTAGTTTTGTTAGCAGAATCTGTTCGCTTTATGATGCTAAACTGCATCCCGATCAAATAATAAAGGACCTGTTTCTAAAATAACGCGATGAAGAAACAAATGTAGACCCAGCTTTACTTTTTTTTTAACATTCCCTTCAACGGTGACGTTATTCTAAAAAATTGGATTATTCGTTACAGGACGTACTCGTTCAAGAAACACGAACGTATAATAACGTTCTTCAACAATTTCAGCGATTTCCTCTGTGAGGAGGCGATGTGGCAGATTTCCGAGAGTATCAAACCGCGCGGCGGAAAGAAAGCACAGTCACAGAACTAGAATACACCTAACCCTTTCACTGCCTGCGTCTCGAAATCGAAAGGCTGAACCAGTGAATTAGGATCGTTTATATTTACGGTATTTTAGGTAAACGCTTAAAATCGCAAACCAAACGAAGATTATACAACACTCGTAGGGCGGTGAAAGGGTTTAGCGTGGTCTATCCCATTTCAACAGCCTCTGTGAGGTTGTATCCTTAATTTATGAAAATTTTAATATTCAATCCATACGTGAAAGAGGAACGAGGGGAAAAAGAAATGCAAACGTGCGTTTAGATTAAATTGGAATTCGATGGGATTCGGTTTATTTAATATATAAATATAAATATAGAAAATATAGAATTGTATCGTACGGATATCGATTGAATCGAAACGTCGAAAGTTGAGAATACTAGGGAGACTTTAATGAATTAGCTAGATCAATGATGTCTCAATGCATTTTTGTAGATTTTCGTTTTTCCTTTTCGCCGTAAGATATGAGAACAAAAATCGTATTTACTATGGACCTATGCAACATATACTTAAAAACAAAAAAGAATGAAATGCAGCTGTAATGAAGCTTATGATAACATAATGGGAGGAAAACCCCATATACTTTAACATATTCTACGTGTATATCTATATTAAAAACAAAAACACTATTTATTTATTTGCCTTTAATCAGCGAAGTGTAAAAAGTAGTAGATGTACTACGTTTCATTTTTTTTTTTTTTTTTTTCTTTAACTTATTTAGATATATAAACGTCCATCGTATAGCTTTATCGTAGGTAGAGAAACTTTTTCGAAACGTCAACGACAGAGGATCGTTGACTGCGCAAGGAAAAACACCAATCACGTTGATTAATGTAGAGCCGTCGTGGCATCGGATCGGCGCCTCGATAAGACGCGCTTTTCCGAGCACGTGGCACGACTGAGCGTAACTGTTACATATACTATTGTATATGATTATAGAGAAACACTTTTTGTTGGGAACTTGTTAATAGATATCCAAGCTTTCAGCTTTAAGTCGGCGAACGGTTACCTAGAGGAATGTAGGTAAAAATTAAACGCGCGGAAACCACGTGAATCGCGAACGAAAGAATCGAACCGAGAAAATTTTAACGTCACCCTGTGTATTTTACCGCTGCAATTCTAAAAGAAAAACCCTTTGATATCTTTTACTACCAGAGTTTCTGTACTTTTATATAGTTTTCGATGACGATAACACGGCGATGATGATGAGAATGATGATGATAGTGAAAGTGAGAGTCTTGCTTTCTTTCACGATACATTCCGCGGATAGAGTGAAAGAACACAATCAGATCGATTTCACGGAAGGAAAACAAAGAAGCGAAACTTGCCCCGGTTTCTTACCTCTTCGTTAAAACACGTCGAAATTCCACAATAGAGTGCATCGAGTTTTAATCTCCTAATGGATAAATGATACTGCTGTAATGATAATGGGCTGTCTGTGTGCCTCGTATTATAGAATGAATGATTATGTGCCTATTAATCTTTTTCTGGTCTCTCGTGTTTAGTAATCAATGAATGTCTTGTATACAACCATTGGGCGGCAAAATACTACCGATGATCGAGATCGGAGGATTTTCAAAACATTTGCATGTTAACACGTTTTGTTCACTTATTATTCACGTTGAAATGGCCTAAAACAGTTGATAGTTGGTGTCGGTCTATAAGCGTACGATTAATTAAAACTTACAGAATATTTCAACACCGAAAATAAAGGATGAAACAGTCTGGTTAGAACTCGAAACGTAGTTAGAAGTTTGCTATCACACTTTAGGATGTTCCTTTATTTATGGCACTGTAAAAAAAAAGCTGAAAATGTAATTTTTACGTTTCTCATTTCACGAATTCAAATCAAAGCGCAAAGTAGTTTCGAGCTGCTTGATTTAGAGAGATAAGCAGTATAAGCACCGTCGAGATCAAACATTCATACGAAGTTTTCATTAAGTGGATGATGTTGCGTCGAATAAAGGAACATCCAACATATGAAACTAACCAGTGGTCAATTTCAGCCATGCACCAAATATACAAGCGTAATGTTTAGCTTTCAATATTAAACCACAGGAGCAACGTTGTCCTCCACATTTATATAGATGCACTCCGTTAATCTCAGCCGTAAATAATTAAAAAGAACAAAAAGAATCGATCGTGGATAAGAAATTTTTAACGAAGCATGTGTCGAGCCGACGACACACGAAGGAAAAAAAAAAGTATAAACGATGCAACGCTGAATTTCTTTCGACGTAAATCCATATATGTCAGCGTGTGGAAGCGTGCGTGAGGAAATATTTCTTTTCGAACAGTTAGTGTAACGCGTGAAACGATTCGTCTAATGTAAGGCTAAGAGGAAACTTTATTAACGTTGTAAATAGTTTGAATTGTATTCATAATTTCGTGTACGTATGCGAGTGTTCTCTATTACTCATAATTGTATATACACAAGTGTATTATCTTTACGATTAACTTTACGCACCACTTATTAAGCTCATAGATTTTCTTTTAAGTTCATTGATATCATTGCGATGCCATGTTGCGTTCTCGTGTACGTAGAAAGTCCATCATGAAGGATGTTTCAACGTGATGCGACAGGAAGGACGGTCCGAATTTCTCGTGACACGAAAGAATTCGGGATAGCGGTTTGTATTCATTCTGCTATTTGAATGTTTCGTTTTTAGAAAAAGAAACGGATATATTTTGTTACGAGAAATACGCGTTCAATCTCAACCATAATTTTGAAACATCCGCGTTACGTTCAACTTTATCTTTTTTTTTCTGTACTTTTTCTTTAATACAATCATTGTCACTTTTCGTTGTGAATTTTACTGCACCTTTTCTTTCGCAATCGCATCGTCAATATCCTGCGTGATCCCCTTGCATGCGTGTAGATATACGCTTCGAAATCTGCTTGAAAACGTTCCGTTGAACAGTTCCTTTCGAAATGGTTCGCTCGAACGTGTATTTTTTAAATGTAACGCAATTTTATTGATCGCGGCTGCGTCTATTTTCTATTCATTCTTCCTCGACTTTACTGTTAACGGGATTTTACTGTATATTTCGATAAGTAAACGTGTAAGCATTGATTTTTAAGGTAACGCTAACAAACCATGAGTGAGATAAAACAGTGACTATGCAACGAAAACCTTATATTCGATCAATCTATTAGGTAAAGACACTAGGCTATTTGATGATAGAACAAACTGCGAGGAAAGTGGATTGATTTGATAATTGGGTCGATAATAAGATATTTTTGAGGTGTTTCCTTTCGGATTTATATATACGAGGTAAAATACAAAAAACTGGGTAATCTTGTGAATCAAATATGTGCATCAATCAAATCTGATAGAAGTTAAAGTACACGCAATATTTGTAAAGGATAGAAGCTTAAATCGGTAATAATAATCCTAGTTATAAGCATTTCGATTACATAAATATTCATTCAGAAATGAATCTACCCTATTAGCCAAATCTGATCGAACAGATCTTGACAGAATTTGCTGTCAGACTGGCTGCAGATGTGATGCAGGATTCGCTATATGCAAGTCTGTTGATAGACTGGCGACAAAAACCGAGCAGGTCCTGCCAACAGAACCCGTCGACAGAAATCGAACAGATCCAACGGCAGATTGACAGCAGGTCCTGCTGACAGAACCTGTCGACAGGAATCGAACAGACTTAACGGCAGATTGGCAGCAGGTCCTGCTGACAGAACCTGTCGACAGGAATCGAACAGATTTAACGGCAGATTGACAGCAGGTTCTGCTGACAGGATCTGCTCGTTTTCTGACGCCAGTGTGCTCCTCGATCTGCTAATACAGTTCCTGTTTGTTCGTAAAATGGCAACATAATGCGTAAACAGATAACTATGGATCTGTAGGCAGTTCTGTTAACGTCTGCCGGCAATCTGCTGCCGATCTGCACCGTAAATGGTTTATAGGGTAATTTTCTTATCTTGCCTGTTCGACGTTGCAATCAAATTTATCTTATTATCAAAGACCTAAAAACTGTCTCGAATCAACAAATTGATCTTTGCGACTGCATCCTTTCAACTTCGATTAGCCGAAGAATAGGCTGAACGTAAAACTGTGTTTTTTCTATCAGTCGCCTGGAGCTTAGGTACTCTGATAGCTTCTGATGAAACAGTCTAAACGGAAAACGGACTCTAAAGCAATCGCTGTTGAACACTTACTCTTACAACGCAAGAATTTACTACGTATATCAGTACTTCCGGTGGCGAGGGGTATTTGCGATTTTACCAAATTGCATTGTACATATATTACGAATTTAACGATCGAACGAGTCGATCGATCTTTTACTGTATATTTTCGGGGACGTAAGGGACGTGTTACGAGCAGAACCGATTCGAATGAAAATCTTCGTTTGCTGCGTGCTCGACGTTGACGCAAGGTCACGGGTCAAATAACTCTCGCCGAACTTTAAAATGATGTTCTGAATGTGTATCGTTCTAACGATGAAACAATAAGTAATATTCTTAGCGAATATTGATAAGCATCAAACGAGTAATAATTATTATTAATGTGTTACTGATCTCTTATCGACGCAAACAAAATATTATATATATATGTGTAACTTGACATTAAAATAGCTTACGGTGGTAAGTATTTAGAAAGTACCGATAACCGATAATTGCCCGGTGATTATCGATGCTCTGGTCGACGTTCGTCGCGAATGTTTACGCCAGGGCGTTAATTATTACCCTAAACAAAAGCTAACATATCCACGAGGAACACTTTACTGTTTAGAATTTAGAAGACCGATAAAATCGATGCGAATCGTTGAGAATGGACTCTCAATTGGAAGAGTTAATTCGAGGCTACGTCGATTTAAACTCGATTATTTTTAACGATAATGTAATTTGTTTGTTTGTTTAGCAGCATGCAATATATCGACCACTGAAGAATTTCATTGGTTAAAAGAAACGTGAGGGATTTTTAAACAATTTTACTCAGAAAAACGATTTCTGATAAGTATGGACAATAGTACTAATGTGTAATAGTACTAAAAAGAAAAATACAAGCTTTCATTTTTTATTAACAATGTAAATGAAATTCATTCGATATCAACAATCGAGAATTCTATTTTTATCAAAAAATTTTATAAACTCATACAGAAATGAGAGAACCAATTTTCGAATGTTCACAGTTTCCAAATGTACATATGAAATTGGATTTTTTAACAGTTTTTATTGCTGCTTCGCGCAAACAACAAATTGCATGAATCTCGTGAATCTGTGCTTGAAAACTCTCTACGCAGGTTGTACATTGTGTATCTAAGGCTCCTTAAGATTAACAAAATTATTCTACGATTTTAATGTGACCGTATAATTCTAATCAAAATTACTGCAATTTTAATTTCAACCGCCGATTGTTGTAACCACCTAATGGGTTTTAATTATTGTTCATGATTCTATATAACATCGTTAGATTAATCCCGCGCACATGAGCAATTAAAATTATAAACATATTAACGTTACGTTTATATACAATCATTAATTGTGTATAACTATCAATAATTAATATTTTTGTAGAATTTACATTGCATTCAAAATGTCACGAAAAAATTATTTTTAATAATACTTTTCCTAAAAAAAAAAATCTGTAAAACTATTACATAGATAGCACGAAAAATATACTTATTAATATTAGCGTAAATTATTCTAGAACCATCAAAAGAAAACCTTGAATCCGTTCCTTTAAAATCAAATTGAATTTACCATATTCAAAATGTTGTGATGCATTATTTAAGGGATTAATCTTACTTTAGGCCATACTGAAAGCGTTCCAACCCTAAACAAAGTAAATTATATTACTTGTTTGTCATCTATAAGAATCTTTCAGTGGTGAAGGAGATATAATGAATTTTGGAAAGAATCATACGGCTTGCTCAACTGACGCGTCATTCGAAACATGTTTACGAGGAATCCAATTAGTATTCCTCTCTATTTACTAGAACTTAGTCCATAGTTCACTCAAATTCGTTGCTTACCGAAGCAGCAAATACATTATGCCTCTTCCATCGACTGTGGATTCGCGTGTCTAGATCACTATTTCATAAGGCGAGACAAGTATAGTCGGTGATGGAGATATAGTGAAGCTAAATGAGACGGAGAAGGAAATACAACCCACGTTCGTTATGCCACTTCCATCGACTGTATTACGCATAATCACGAATAGTACGGAAAACGAAATACAATTCACTGAGCATATCATTTGTAAGCAAGCGATTTAAACTAGTAACCACTGTATTCGAACTCTCTTTCGACTCTCTATGACGGGAAAGAACAAGCGTATTCGAGGAAAGATACATATAACCATTGTGCTCACACGTTTGATTGTGCGATTTATTACGTAGCCGGTCATATTTTTCTATGCATATTTTTCTTACTGTACTACAACACACGTCGTTCCAAATCACACGTGCGTTTATTTAAGGCGGTCCATACATGACTCATATACTGTATACATGTACCTACGTCATTATTTGCGGACGGTTGCCCGTGAAAATATATTTTTCTTCCGTTCTCGGTCTGTGTCTATTGAATACGTTCAATATTTGTATGCGTCTGAAGTTTTTTGAACGAATGTTAACTGCTTCTTTTGTAATAGGTGTACGAAGAAGTGAAATAAAAATGTGTTAGAGTCAAAGTGTACTGTGATTGTACTTGTAGCGATTACGTAGCGAATAATGGTGTTAACCAATAAACGACTATTAAAAGAAAAATATCTTGTGATAAGCATCGTTCACGATTTTTCAATTCTTCTGTCCTTCAAAATTATATTCACTAATTTAGTGCATACATTTGTGGAGGTGTGCCAAAAAAGAAATATAAATATCGTCTAAAGATTCCAAACTAACATGGAAATCAATAGCAAAACCCCGAATAACAACAATAAATGTCCCATTTTCTACTCATTTCATTTTTTTCTTATTATTACAAATGTTACGTTTGTACTATAGTGATAAAAAAAATACTTATAGACTATTTGATCATTTATGTGAAGAATGCACAGTTTTGTTAGAAAGAAAGTGCAACATAAGCAACGAAAAAAAATTTTGGAACAGTTTTATTCAACAATTTGCTTTTAATGAAAAATAAGTAAGGTATTTATTTTCATTACTTTTTTCTAATTTAGTTAAATATAGAAAATGTTTACTTGACTCAATAGTTTGGTAGCATTTTCATTGAGATAATTTCGTCAAAATCCGGTAAGAAATATGGAGCATAGCATTTCGGTTTTCTCAAGACTAACTCTGTGCATTCTTTTTATGACTCTATTCTTGCCCGAGTCTCGAACCCCTGCTCGCGTAGGTGTCTACAGGGGAAATCCAACGGCGCGTGGCTTGGCCCGTGCGGATCGCGACTTCGCGACACGCCTGAAAAATGGCCGGATAGCGACACACGCGAGAGTTGCGAAGAGGCTTGGCGAGTGCGGTGGAGCCCGCGCTCTAACGGACCAAGCCACGCGCCGTTGGATTCCCTCTTCACGAGCCAAGCCACGCGCCGTTGGACTCCCCCTTCACCTTCACGATCCACACGAGTCGAGCCGCGCGTCATTGGATTCCCCCTTCCGAAGGGGGCACCGGGATCCTGGTACGACTACACCACGCGTCAGCGCTTTCGCGCCCATTCTGGGGGGAGGAGACGCCCTCCTCCACCCTATGGCTTCCCTGACAGCGCGTGGGGACACATCACGGACCTAAAGGACTGTGCATGATTTTGAGGGGTTGAAACAAAAGACGGAAGGGGTATCAACTGTCAGCCATCTTGGGTGGTTAAAATTGTGGTGCGCTCTATAGGCAACTATAATTACTAGTGTAGCGTCTGTAGGATACACGGACCAATCAGAATGTAATTCAATTGTATAGTTTTAAATATTTCCGCGACGTTATATAAATGGCAGCACTAGCTTGACCACCCAAGATGGCTGCAAGTGAAATCCCTCCTCACGTAGAGCAGCACCCCTCTTGGCTATAGATGTACCTACCTTACGCTCAGTCCTTTAGGTCCGTGAGACACACACACGCCGTCCTTCACAGGCCATTGTGATCAAACGAACCGAAGCCCCCACGTCGTGCCGTCCGTGGCGCCCGTGGACCCCGTCCCCTACGTGGGAACCGGGGACTCAAGACCCCGGGTGCACCAGATCCGTATGTGGGGGGAGAACCCACATCCCCTGGGGCCTGGGGTAATGGAGTGCACCACTGGACTTCGTGTACAGTAACCCATTCAAACAAGATGAACAATTAACCGTGTACTACTGCACTTCGTATCAAGAATACATGACAGTAAAGGAAGTATCCAGTTTTGACCAAGAAATTGTATAGATGATGCAAAAGCTACTCTTGAAATTAGAGTGCAATAATTCCCGCTACTGTAATTGCACACAAAACTAAGATTTTGTATTAGGAATACATGAAAGCAAAAGAGGTAAAAATTCTTGCCAAAAGCGAGATGGCTTGTTATTTGTTATATAATAACATGTAACATAATACAAGGAACATTGTAAAAATTTTGACACAATAATTCGCGCTACCGATATTTCTTTCGAGGATTGACACATTGTATCATAAATGCATACATACAAAGAAATACATATTCAATCTTTTTTTGCCCAACAGGAAATCCTATGTTAGGAAAACATAGTAATAGAAGAAGTAATCTTCACATATAGGTACAAAAATTTCCTTCTTTTGCTAAATAACAAATTTTATATTAAGAAAGTATACCATTAAATAGGAAAGTTATTCCTCAAAGAGCACAATTGTTATAGAAATTCTGCACTGAAATGTAATACCACTTAGCATCAGGAATGAATGAAAATAAAGAAACTGTCCAATATTACCACAATTATTACGGTTATAGAAATTCGACACTGAAATGTAATACCACTTTGTTTCAGGAATGAATGAAAATAAAGGAAATATCCAAACTTTTTGCAAACAGGAAATCCTATGTTAGGAAAACATAGTAATAGAAGAAGTACTCTTCAAATATGGGTACAATAATTTCCATCTTTTGCTAAATAATAAATTTTATATTAAGAAAGTATATCATTAAATAGGAAAGTTATTCCTCAAAGAGCACAATTATTACTGTTATAGAAACTCGGCACTGAAATGTAATACCACTTAGCATCAGGAATGCATGAAAATAAAGAAAGTGTCCAATATATATTACCACAATTATTACCGTTATAAAAACTGGGCACTGAAATGTGATACCATTTTGTATCAGGAATGAATGAAAATAAAGGAAGTAGCCAATATTACCACAATTATTACCGTTATAAAAACTGGGCACTGAAATGTGATACCACTTTGTATCAGGAATGAATGAAAATAAAGGAAGTAGCCAATATTACCACAATTATTACCGTTACAAAAACTGGGCACTGAAATGTGATACCACTTTGTATCAGGAATGAATGAAAATAAAGGAAGTAGCCAATATTACCACAATTATTACGGTTATAGAAATTCGACACTGAAATGTAATACCACTTTGTTTCAGGAATGAATGAAAATAAAGGAAATATCCAAACTTTTTGCAAACAGGAAATCCTATGTTAGGAAAACATAGTAATAGAAGAAGTAATCTTCACATATAGGTACAAAAATTTCCTTCTTTTGCTAAATAACAAATTTTATATTAAGAAAGTATACCATTAAATAGGAAAGTTATTCCTCAAAGAGCATAATTGTTATAGAAATTCTGCACTGAAATGTAATACCACTTAGCATCAGAAATGCATGAAAATAAAGAAAGTGTCCAATATATATTACCACAATTATTACCGTTATAAAAACTGGGCACTGAAATGTGATACCACTTTGTATCAGGAATGAATGAAAATAAAGAAACTGTCCAATATTACCACAATTATTACGGTTATAGAAATTCGACACTGAAATGTAATACCACTTTGTTTCAGGAATGAATGAAAATAAAGGAAATATCCAAACTTTTTGCAAACAGGAAATCCTATGTTAGGAAAACATAGTAATAGAAGAAGTATTCTTCAAATATGGGTACAATAATTTCCATCTTTTGCTAAATAATAAATTTTATATTAAGAAAGTATACCATTAAATAGGAAAGTTATTCCTCAAAGAGCACAATTGTTATAGAAATTCTGCACTGAAATGTAATACCACTTAGCATCAGAAATGCATGAAAATAAAGAAAGTGTCCAATATATATTACCACAATTATTACCGTTATAAAAACTGGGCACTGAAATGTGATACCACTTTGTATCAGGAATGAATGAAAATAAAGAAACTGTCCAATATTACCACAATTATTACGGTTATAGAAATTCGACACTGAAATGTAATACCACTTTGTTTCAGGAATGAATGAAAATAAAGGAAATATCCAAACTTTTTGCAAACAGGAAATCCTATGTTAGGAAAACATAGTAATAGAAGAAGTATTCTTCAAATATGGGTACAATAATTTCCATCTTTTGCTAAATAATAAATTTTATATTAAGAAAGTATACCATTAAATAGGAAAGTTATTCCTCAAAGAGCACAATTATTACTGTTATAGAAACTCGGCACTGAAATGTAATACCATTTAGCATCAGGAATGCATGAAAATAAAGAAAGTGTCCAATAAATATTACCACAATTATTACCGTTATAAAAACTGGGCACTGAAATGTGATACCATTTTGTATCAGGAATGAATGAAAATAAAGGAAGTAGCCAATATTACCACAATTATTACCGTTATAAAAACTGGGCACTGAAATGTGATACCACTTTGTATCAGGAATGAATGAAAATAAAGGAAGTAGCCAATATTACCACAATTATTACCGTTACAAAAACTGGGCACTGAAATGTGATACCACTTTGTATCAGGAATGAATGAAAATAAAGGAACTATCCAATATTGACGAAGAAACCAGGTAAATTTCACGAATGCAAAAGCTCCTCTTTAACTGTGAGATTTATTACCGTAAATATTTATTACCTCAATTATTACCGTTATACAGGGTGAGTGTCTCGCTTGGGAATACAAAGCAATTGTCACCGTCTGAACATCGCAGTAGTAACCTTATTACTGAAAACCAAACCCTTGGTCGTCGACTTTGTAATAGCCCAGCAATGGTTTGGGCCTTTTCAGTGATGAGACTACTGCTGCGATCCTTTAGAAACCGGGCCTTCCTTTGTGTCCCGTAGTCAGAGGATCGCCCTGTAGAAATTTGGCACTGAAAAGTGATACACTTTGTATGAAGAATGAATGAAAATAAAGGTAGTAGCCCATATTGACGAAGAAACCTCATAAATTTCATGAATGCAAAAGCTCCTCTTTAAATATGAGATTTATTACCGTTACAGTTTGGCACTGAAATGTGATACCACTTTGTATCAGGAATGAATGAAAATAAAGGAAGTAGCCAATATTGACGAAGAAACCTGATGTCATAAACCCTATGACCATGACCATATTCTTTGCACTCTAGCCTACAAAACGAGCTCTTGCCGAAAATGGAACTCGTAAAACTAACTCCGCAGTAAGCTGTTACCTGTTACAGGGTGCGCACCGCTTCAGGTAAGCGACCCGCACGCCCGGAGATTAGGTCTGTGAAGTTGGCACCCCTAAGTGTGAATTTTCATAAAAAAAAACTAATCTTATTAGTTTGTCCACGATTTGTCCAGATTTTTTCACCCAAAATTTTCGTTTGTCCACCCTCCAAAAAAAAGTTATGACGAAATCAAAATTTTCCAAGGGTTTCTCAGTGAAACTTTGACGATTCATAAACAATCGTATCGCTCTGAAAAACCCTTGGAAAATGTTCACGAGTGTTAATGTCATATTTTTTGATTTCGTCATAAATTCTTTTTGGAGGGTGGACAAACAAAAATTTCTCGCGTTTGTGTCGCATGGATCATGCCTTGACTCGCGCCGAGCTGCTTTTTCGCCGCCATCGCCGTGGCGCGGTGCGGCGCGGCTCGTGATAGCACGCTCCGTGGGACCTCAGCCTCGCAGGGATCGCAGTAGTCTCGTCGCTGAAAAGGCCCAAACAATTGGTGGGCTGTTAAGAAATGGACAACCAAGGGTTTGGTCTTTTTTCAGTAACAAGGTTACCGCTGCGATATTTACGGTGACAATTGCTTTGTGTCCCCTAGCGAGAGAATCACCCTGTATAATGGTAATAATTGAGGTCATTTAGAGGCACGGCACTGCCTCGCGCCAAGTTGAGGCGCAGCGCGAGGCAGCCGTGCATATATAACGCGAAACATCGCTTCGAAAAATTGTCGAATTTCTATAGCGATCGATCAGATTATCCGATTACTTTTTTAATGGTCTCAATGGAAAGTTTGAGTTCGATTTACATAATAAAAGTGCTTTTTATTTTGTCCTACGTGACTTCTGAGCGGAGATATTTTAATTTATTTTCATTGAAAGTACGGATTTCGAAAAATTTTTTAAGATACTCCGTAGTCAACACCTAAAGTTTGTTGGCAAGGGGAACTGAGGAAAGGGTGAGGAAATGTGGCCACAGGACGTTGCTGATTGGACCGAAGTTCCGACCATAGCGTGACGTTGTTACATTCGCGAAAGGAATTCGAAGTGAAGCCGGTGCATTGTAAGGTTATAAGTGACATTTTAAGGTTATTAAGTGACATTTTATTCGTGTTCATTACAGTTCTTTATAAGTGACATTTTACAGTTCTTGAAATAATCTTGAAATAATTAGGAATATATCATTTCTCCACAGGTATGTTTATTACATACGTAATAAAAATAGATTCGTGTGTACAATTCTTGTTAATTTCATGAATATGTCAATATGATATTTTTATATTCAAGTTATTCATGTTTAAAATTTTACTATAGGTTTACGTGTTGCTACAAAAACTACAATGGACTTGTGAAAGACCAACGCTGTGTTTATGGATGATTAACTTTATATCGAACGGATGAATCTTGTATGAAGTCTTTTTAAAAACTGTCTATCTATAGATACAGGTTAAGAAAAATGAAAATAGAATGTATAGCATATTAATGTAAAAAAATATTAATATTGCCAATGAAAATGTAACTTACGTTAACATAATTGATAATGCGAATCAATATTATAATATTAGAAACTACTCTAACGTAGAGCACAAAAATAATAGCACTGTAATTACAAAGAATTGATTAACATTGACTACGTACGTATTAAGCATACAAGTTTAGTGTATGGTATAAATAAACTAATAGCGTTGTTGTACCATGAAACCGATTCACTTTGGCACTCTAACATAAAATACAGATTAATAATGTAGTAATATAAAGAACTTATTTACATTGTTTGTTAAGTAGTACAAAGTAATGGCAGAGTTATATGAAAGAGTAATCAATATTTACAATCGTATATTACTCGTATTCGTCTAAATACAAAGAATAATGGATATGTACAAAAATGAAAGTAATAGATGTAGTAACGAGTGTATTACATTTCAATAATGCATGCTGCATATTATCTTTTGCCACATGCTGTATCATGTTTACTGCTTTGCTTAGAAATTATCTATAGCATTAAACGTACATTTTTATTGATACGCATTATGAATTTTGTCTTGCATTGTTCACTTAAATGTGAAATATTGAAAATAATTGCCTTAAAGTGTATCTCTTTTAAAAACATAGAAATAATAAACTCTAATAAATAATTAGTTCATTTTATTTCTACATCAATAGTTTGAATATAATGATGTTATATTGACACAATCACATAAATAATTACATAAATAAAACGAATCGTATAAATTAATATATGAAGCAAAAACAGCATGTACAAGAACGCAGGTTATCTACTTACGCCTTTATTATATAAATATTCAAATTAATTAGAAATCGCTATATAAATTGTCATAATTGTTTTACAGGGCAATATCAAGAATTTAATTTCTGTTACATAAAACAAGAAAGGAAAGAATTTGGAATACATGCAAAAATTAAGTATCTTATATATATTTTCATAGAGAATAAATTTATTGGAAATTGTTTGCACTGTGTCTGTATTTTTTTTACAGGTTTGTGGCATCGATCTGTAATCCACAGGAGTCAACGCTATTGTAAAGAGGAGTTTTATTAAACTTTTTTTACTAAATGTTACAATGTTGGATTTTGTTAAAAATGTCAGAAAATGATTGCGAAACAAGAAATAAGTACAATAAAGTGTAAAGTACAACATATAAAATATAAAAATATATGTATTTAAAAGTATTATCTTCTTTGTTTCCTCCAACAAGGAATCGACTGCTTGATTTAAATCTTGATTATTCTCCTTTTCAAGAATTTTAGGATCTCTCTTAAAAATTAATATGGTTGTATGATTGCTTTCAAACATCTTGTAATTGTACCTTCTTTAGGTATAGTCTGAAATAAAACTCGCACCAATGAATACGGCCAAAAAATAATGAAGTAATAGATTCTTTAGTTTGTATAAATACTCATTTGTATCATTGGCGCAATTGTTTTATATCACTAATTTTGTGGAGCTAATAATTACTCTTTTTTTTAGGAGCACTTTAAAGAAATATTCAACATATTGAAGTTTGCACAACAGCTATTTTTCTGAGCGTTCCTCGCGTGCCCCGATACTTGGCGCACTTTTTTATATAAATATTTACGGCAATAAATCTCACGTTTAAAGAGGAGCTTTTGCATTCATGAAATTTATCAGCTTTCTTCGTCAATATTGGATACTTCCTTTATTTTCATTCATTCCTGATACAAAGTGGTATCACATTTCAGTGCCAAATTTCTATAACGGTAATAATTGTGGTATTATTGGATACTTCCTTTATTTTCATGCATTCCTGATGCAAAGTGGTATCACATTTCTTTGGCAAATTTCTATAACGGTAATAATTATGGTATTATTGGCTACTGGCTTTATTTTCGTGAATTCCTGATGTAAAGTGGTATCACATCTCAGTGGCAAATTTCTATAACGGTAATAATTGTGGTATTATTGGATACTTCCTTTATTTTCATGCATTCCTTATGCAAAGTGGTATCACATTTAAGTGCGGAATTTCTATAACGGTAATAATAGTGGTAATATTGGACACTTCCTTTATTTTCATGCATTCCTGATGCTAAATGGTATTACATTTCAGTGCAGAATTTCTATAACGGTAATAATTATGGTATTATTGGCTACTGGCTTTATTTTCGTGAATTCCTGATGTAAAGTGGTATCACATCTCAGTGGCAAATTTCTATAACGGTAATAATTGTGGTATTATTGGCTACTTCCTTTATTTTCATGCATTCCTGATGTAAAGTGTATCGCATTTCAGTGGCAAATTTCTACAGGGCGATCCTCTCGCTAGGAGAAACAAAGGAAGGCCCGTTTTCTAAAGGATCGCAGCAGTAGCCTCGTCACTGAAAAGGCCCAAACCATTGCTGGGCTATTAAGAAGTCGAGGACCAAGGGTTTGGTCTTTTTCAGTAATAAGGTTACCACTGCGATGTTTAGACGGCGACAATTCTTTGTATCCCCTAACTAGAGAATCACCCTGTCTAACGATAATAATTGAGATAATAAATATTTACGGTAGTAATTTTGCATTCGTGAAATTTACCTGGTTTATTCGTCAATATTGGATAGTTCCTTTATTTTCATTCATTCCTGATACAAAGTGGTATCACATTTCAGTGCCCACTTTTTATAACGGTAATAATTGTGGTAATATTGGCTACTTCCTTTATTTTCATTCATTCCTAATACAAAGTGGTATCACATTTCAGTGTCAAATTTCTATAACGGTAATAATTGTGGTAATATTGGACACTTCCTTTATTTTCATGCATTCCTGATGCTAAATGGTATCACATTTCAGTGTCAAATTTCTATAACGGTAATAATTGTGCTCAAATATGAGGAATAACTTTCCCATTTAGTAGTATACTTTCTTAATATAAAATTTGTTATTTAGCAAAGGATGGAAATTTTTGTATCTATATGTGAAGATTACTTCTTCTACTACTATGTTTTCCTAACATAGGATTTCCTGTTAGGCAAAAAAGATTGAATATGTATTTCTTTGTACTATGCATTTATGATACAATGTGTCAATCCTCGAAAGAAATATCGGTAGTGCGAATTAATGTGTAAAAGTTTTTACAATGTTCCTCATATTATGTTACATGTTATTGCATAACAAATAACAAGACATCTCGCTTTTGGCAAGAATTTTTACCTCTTTTGCTTTCATGTATTCCTAATACAAAATCTCAGTTTTGTGTGCAATTACAGTAGCGGTAATTATTGCACTCTAATTTCAAGAATAGCTTTTGCATTATCTATACAATTTCTTGGTCAAAACTGGATACTTCCTTTACTTTCATGTATTCTTGATACAAAGTGCAGTAGTACACGGTTAATTGTTCATCTTGTTTGAATGGGTTACTGTACACGAAGTCCAGAGGTGCACACCATAACAGTGGCGCGTAGTGCGTGGTGGCACGTGGTGGGGACGTAGAGCGAGATGCGGCGCGAGAGCCGTCCCAACCGCGCCGCGATCCGTCTAGCGGTCCTGTCATGCAGCCCGGATAGTGTTATGGCTTTCGCAGAGATGCTTTTTCGTCGCCATTGCTGTAGCGCGGCGCGGCTCGTGATAGCACGCTCTGTGGGAGCTCAACCTGATATCACGTTACGGTAAAGCTCAGCCCGTCATATGATAGGAGGAACATTGTTAAAATTTTGGCACAATAATTCCTGCTACGAATATTTCTTTCAAGAACTGATTGTGAGACATTGTATCATAAATGCATGCATACTGTTATGTTTTTAATAATAACGATTATTGCTATTAATTAGTAATACTTTATTATGTATTAACTTATAACTAACTAAAATAAAGACGTGCGCTTGTTACGCCATGTTTCGGTTGGCTTGGTCGCAGTATGACCAACCTCTCCATGTATTTCTATAATAGTTACCAACATGTATATAATCTATGACACATACAAAAGAAATATTCAAACTTTTTGCAAACAGGAAATCCTATGTTAGGAAAACATAGTAATAGAAGAAGTATTATTCAAATATGGGTACAATAATTTCTATCTTTTGCTAAATAATAAATTTTATATTAAGAAAGTATACCATTAAATAGGAAAGTTATTCCCCAAAGAGCACAATTGTTATAGAAATTCTGCACTGAAATGTAATACCATTTAGCATCAGGAATGCATGAAAATAAAGGAACTGTCCAATATTACCACAATTATTACGGTTATAGAAATTCGACACTGAAATGTAATACCACTTTGTTTCAGGAATGAATGAAAATAAAGGAAATATTCAAACTTTTTGCAAACAGGAAATCCTATGTTAAGAAAACATAGTAATAGAAGAAGTATTCTTCAAATATGGGTACAATAATTTCCATCTTTTGCTAAATAATAAATTTTATATTAAGAAAGTATACCATTCAATAGGAAAGTTATTCCCCAAAGAGCACAATTGTTATAGAAATTCTGCACTGAAATGTAATACCATTTAGCATCAGGAATGCATGAAAATAAAGGAACTGTCCAATATTACCACAATTATTACCGTTATAAAAACTGGGCACTGAAATGTGATACCACTTTGTATCAGGACTGAATGAAAATAAAGGAAGTAGCCAATATTACCACTTTGTTTCAGGAATGAATGAAAATAAAGGAAATATCCAAACTTTTTGCAAACAGGAAATCCTATGTTAGGAAAACATAGTAATAGAAGTATTCTTCAAATATGGGTACAATAATTTCCATCTTTTGCTAAATAATAAATTTTATATTAAGAAAGTATACCATTAAATAGGAAAGTTATTCCCCAAAGAGCACAATTGTTATAGAAATTCTGCACTGAAATGTAATACCATTTAGCATCAGGAATGCATGAAAATAAAGGAACTGTCCAATATTATCACAATTATTACCGTTATAAAAACTGGGCACTGAAATGTGATACCACTTTGTATCAGGACTGAATGAAAATAAAGGAAGTAGCCAATATTACCACAATTATTACGGTTATAGAAATTCGACACTGAAATGTAATACCACTTTGTTTCAGGAATGAATGAAAATAAAGGAAATATCCAAACTTTTTGCAAACAGGAAATCCTATGTTAGGAAAACATAGTAATAGAAGTATTCTTCAAATATGGGTACAATAATTTCCATCTTTTGCTAAATAATAAATTTTATATTAAGAAAGTATACCATTAATTAGGAAAGTTATTCCCCAAAGAGCACAATTGTTATAGAAATTCTGCACTGAAATGTAATACCATTTAGCATCAGGAATGCATGAAAATAAAGGAACTGTCCAATATTATCACAATTATTACCGTTATAAAAACTGGGCACTGAAATGTGATACCACTTTGTATCAGGACTGAATGAAAATAAAGGAAGTAGCCAATATTACCACTTTGTTTCAGGAATGAATGAAAATAAAGGAAATATCCAAACTTTTTGCAAACAGGAAATCCTATGTTAGGAAAACATAGTAATAGAAGTATTCTTCAAATATGGGTACAATAATTTCCATCTTTTGCTAAATAATAAATTTTATATTAAGAAAGTATACCATTAAATAGGAAAGTTATTCCCCAAAGAGCACAATTGTTATAGAAATTCTGCACTGAAATGTAATACCATTTAGCATCAGGAATGCATGAAAATAAAGGAACTGTCCAATATTATCACAATTATTACCGTTATAAAAACTGGGCACTGAAATGTGATACCACTTTGTATCAGGACTGAATGAAAATAAAGGAAGTAGCCAATATTACCACAATTATTACGGTTATAGAAATTCGACACTGAAATGTAATACCACTTTGTTTCAGGAATGAATGAAAATAAAGGAAATATCCAAACTTTTTGCAAACAGGAAATCCTATGTTAGGAAAACATAGTAATAGAAGTATTCTTCAAATATGGGTACAATAATTTCCATCTTTTGCTAAATAATAAATTTTATATTAAGAAAGTATACCATTAATTAGGAAAGTTATTCCCCAAAGAGCACAATTGTTATAGAAATTCTGCACTGAAATGTAATACCATTTAGCATCAGGAATGCATGAAAATAAAGGAACTGTCCAATATTATCACAATTATTACCGTTATAAAAACTGGGCACTGAAATGTGATACCACTTTGTATCAGGACTGAATGAAAATAAAGGAAGTAGCCAATATTACCACAATTATTACGGTTATAGAAATTCGACACTGAAATGTAATACCACTTTGTTTCAGGAATGAATGAAAATAAAGGAAATATCCAAACTTTTTGCAAACAGGAAATCCTATGTTAGGAAAACATAGTAATAGAAGTATTCTTCAAATATGGGTACAATAATTTCCATCTTTTGCTAAATAATAAATTTTATATTAAGAAAGTATACCAGTAAATAGGAAAGTTATTCCCCAAAGAGCACAATTGTTATAGAAATTCTGCACTGAAATGTAATACCATTTAGCATCAGGAATGCATGAAAATAAAGGAACTGTCCAATATTACCACAATTATTACCGTTATAAAAACTGGGCACTGAAATGTGATACCACTTTGTATCAGGAATGAATGAAAATAAAGGAAGTAGCCAATATTACCACAATTATTACCGTTATAAAAACTGGGCACTGAAATGTGATACCACTTTGTATCAGGAATGAATGAAAACAAAGGAAGTAGCCAATATTACCACAATTATTACCGTTATAAAAACTGGGCACTGAAATGTGATACCACTTTGTATCTGGAATGCATGAAAACAAAGGAAGTATCCAATACAGTAAAGATTGGATAAGTGTCCGAAATTCGGGACCGCAGCCGGACAGCTACGAAGTAGTAAACTCGATTTTATTTATACACGCGGCTCGAGCGAACCCTCCGAGGGAGCCAAACGTGGAAAAGGACAGCGAGTAAAAGAGGGAGAGAGGGCTGAGCATATTCGTGTGAGCACACTAATGCAAAGGCTTAACTTTTTAAAATAAAGGAAGTGTCCAATGTTACCACAATTATTAACGTTATAGAAATTCGGCACTGAAATGTGATACCACTTTGCATAAGGAATACATGAAAATAGAGGAAGTATCCAATAATACCACAATTATTACCGTTACAGAAATTCGGCACTGAAATGTGATACACTTTGTATCAGGAATGCATGAAATCTCGTTCCACGAGCGGTCCCAAACACGAAGGGTCCCAAATGACTTTTCCATCAGGACTGGTGAAGTGCTGAAGAGCCAAGAAAAGACATTCTTGAGAGGTGGAGGCGACCGTTGTATGGACCCTGCGGGAGGTGCGTGGGTAGGGATGCGTTTAGGGAAATCCTGCGGCGTGTGGCTTGGCGCGCCGAGGTCGTGAATCACGACTCGTGATACGCCTCACAAATGGCGGGATAGTGGCATACATGAGGGTGCCAAGCGGCTTGACGAGCTCGTTTGGCAAGCGCCGCGGCGAGAAGCGACGCGCCAGGCCTCTCGCGGAACCGAGTCTCCCTTCCTCAAGCCAACCGGCCCGTCGCGTCCCGGAACGGTGCGGCCAGGAGTTAGCCGCTAGCCAAACCAACGCACGCTCCAACGCGCTCGCCAAGCCTCTCCGCGACTCTCGCATGTGTCGCTATCCGGCCATTTGTCGGGCGTGTCGCGATCCATGCGAGCCAAGCCACGCGCCGTTGGATTCCCCCTTAGGCCAGGCGCACACGAGCGCACAAAATACGTGCGTTGCAACGCGCGTCAGTAGGAATACATTGTAGCATACCTGGGTCCGCACACTAGGTACGCTATAACGTGCGTTAGCTTTTTCTCGACGCATTCTAGACGACGCGCGTTGAGTTTCGACGTCGACCCGAGGCGGACCACGTGGTATCCGCGTACTCAAACATTCGAGTCAAGGGTTCGGTATGACCTCTGGACAGTGGTTTATGACATCAATAAAATTTTCAATATCTCTCCATATACATCGTATCACTACAGAAGTAGCGCCAATTGATTCCTTATCATCTCCCCATTGAAATAGTACCAAATGTCATGTAAATCGGATTATTTTTAATGAAGTTAGTTTCAAACCACCAAAATCGTTTTTTCTCTATAACTCTATGGTACAAATAATACAAAATACGTAGTGCAGACCAAGTAGTAGGTGCATAAGCGAGAAAATGTATCACGTCTTATCTTTTCTCATTAAATGCAGCCGCGGTAACGTCACACCAGAGTTGGGCAAAAAAGTTATTTAAATAAAATCAAATGACGAATGACTTCACTTTTATCCGTTATCCGAACATAGAAACAGAGATTTCCTCTCTGATAGAAATAACGCGATTCATCTTTATCCGAGGCTTGTAATTGTGAAGAACTTAGTAATTTGCAGAATGGAGAATCGTAGCGACCTTTTGTCGCTCGTGTCCGAGCGGCAAGATTTTTCGAGGTGACGCGGCGCGATCTCCTCTCAAGCCATAGACTTGATTCATTTTGCGGCGATGTTTGATGCTTTGTCGAACCTCGGCTGAAGAGCAATACATTAATACTTGCGATGGATTAATGGATGAACATTCCTTAAAACTGAAGGTAGGAAGTGGAACGCCTGTATCTTATCAAATCTCTTTATTTTACAATGAAGTAATTGTGGGATTGGGATAAAGATATTCGCTCCCGGCGGTGGATCGCCGCAGACTGAGGAATTTCACGACCCCCGGCTCTACTTATACCCAAAGATTGACGGTTACTTGAATTCATCAGTTTAATTCAATTTTCCAAAAAACTATATTTTCGATAAAATAATTATTACAACCCTATTTTCATTAATTTTTATGCTATCTGTATTGTTAATAACAATCGCACTCGTCAAAATATATTCTTATACTTACCTGCTGTATGCTGCTTGACATGATAAGCGTACTTCCCAACTGTTCCCAACTCTGAAAGTCTATGTTACCTACTATCGATAATATCTAAATACCCCTATTCGATAAAAAATAATCTGAGATTCAATCCACGCTTGAAATTAATAATTTTGTTAATAGAAAATTTATGGTTCATTTATGAATAATATTTCCTGTTTTGGTAACTAATTACAAAATATAAAACAGAAATGTACATATTTTAATAGTGAGGTTTTTCTAACGAAGAGGGCGTGAATACTATACAATCCTGAATTCTTTACATGCACATAATCGATAACCACAAATATCTTACAAAAAACACCACGATATTCTTTAATCATCTTAGCCCTCATAAATATGCATTACCGTATCAAGTTGAATCACTTTTTATCAAAGAAAATGATAAAAACATGAATTTTTGTAACAAATGTGTAAAGAAATTCCAGATGATAAGCCACAAATACATGATGCCAATACAAAACAAGAATTGATATTACATCGATAACGTATCACAAAAGATTGAATATAAATACCTACTTCATTATTCCACGTATCATTTATATTATTTTACCTCTCAAATAATGCGAAGTCGAGCTTCTAAACTTCTAAAACGATAAAATTCCTCCTCTCTAATCGTCGAATCGTAGTGAAGTGGATCACGAGTAAAGATTCTACAGTGGACGAATCCTCGTTCCACATATAAACGAAATCGCGCGCGTTTTTTGAATTGTTTTCTTAGCAATAAGGGTTCAAAAATGACGGGGCAAGCCGTGCTGAATTTTTTTTAATCATAATTATTATTATTATCGTTAATATCCATATAATTATCAATAACTACAAGTAAAACACAAAACAAAAATGGTGATATCTGTACATTTCTTTCCTTAAGTAAGTAGTAACATAAACTTTTTTTTTTGTATACCAGTAGCCTATAATAGGAAGAAACTAAATCGTAATATTCACAGATATTTTACAAGATAGATAAGACACGAGGCAGACACGTACGCCGCGGTAACTTGAATTTCATGTACATATGTTTATATACATTTATAAATGAACACCAAGAATAGATTAGAAGAAGGGTTTAGGAGACAGACGTAGAGTAGGAGGGGGGCGTAAAGACAGAGGAAACTGAAGTTGTTGTTCATTCTTCTTTTCTTCTTGTTCAAGGAAAAAGAAAACGAAACACCGCGACGTAAGCGTCTTGATCGCGTCCTATTATATACTTATCAGCTAGCTGTAATATATATGTTTTTCTTTATACTTATCATCTCGCTCGCTCACTTATACTTCTACACTGTACATATGCACAACGCATCTTTTACACTGTACATGCACACGCTCCACGAATATCCGCGCTGCCTTAAATTAATCGGGTTTTCTTTAGGGATCGCCAGAACACAGAAACGGTTTGGACAATCGCGTCTCGTATACGCTTCCCGGTGAAACGAAACTCTCGTCGAACGAAGAAATACAATGGCATCGAATATCAAAACGCGTCCGCGCGTCGTATTCGTTCTCGAAATAAATAAAAAAAAAAAAAAAAAAAAAAAAAGAAAAAGAAAAATGTTACGCCGCGTGAAAGAGAGACAAATGAAAACGAATTTGTTCTTTTCCGCTTTTAATCAACTTCAACGAAGATTGGTCGGTACCGCGACCGACACACGGCATTGGAAAATTAATCGAAATACATGTTTCGACCATCCCTAAATAACTTTTTCCTTCCTTTTTTTTTTACATAAGGTTATTCTCTAGAGAGGCATGCGCCCTACACGCAGCAGCAATAATATCGTAAATAGGTAAGTTTTCTTTATATTACGTAATATGTTTTTTTTCCACGGCTCCGTGTGATATAGTGTAACTTCTGGTCTATACACGTAAGCGCATTTATTATCCTCGACACGATCGCTAAAAGAGTCTATATGACACGTCGCGTAGAAGGCGACTCAATAGATGGGAGAGGGTTGAAGAGAAACGGGACTTTGGAGGAAGGATGGGGGGGATGGAAGTGTGTAAAAGAACGAGGCGACGTCAATGGTCAATGAGATCGGTCGTACTGTATCTGTTCTCGCAGCACGACATACTTTGAGCCCCTTCTTTTAATGTGCGGATTGGTACGTTTCTAACTAGCCTGATGTAATAACGTTAATAATAATCGATAGCAGCGATAGTAGTAGTAGTAGAGTAGTGGTAATAATAATAGTAGTAGTAGTGGTGATAATAGCATAGTAGTAATAGTAGTAATAGCAGTAGTGATAGTAGTAATTAATAATTAATCATAATAATAATCATAATCGTGACAATAATAACCTTAATCATAATAATAATAAAAATAATAGTAATGATAGCCGTACTAATGATGATGATGGACGACCGTGATAATAATTATAATTATAATAAAGAATCGAAATAAGAATATTAAAAATTCTGTTTTATAATGTACATAGTGCTAAGATGATAATAATGATAATAATATGTTACATCCTGCTATGGGAAATTTATATTACATTAGGGATAAACGCTTCTATCATTTTTTAGGTAGTCCATTCTCGCTGTTTTTCTTTTTCACTAGATGTCTAGATCGTAACTCTGTTTCATTATCTTTTTTTTTTTGTTGTTTCTTTTACTTTCTAGTTCGACACGAGCGGCAGCAGCAACAGCGGCAGCAGCAACTATTGTTTACAGTAATATAATACATAGGTATTTATAATTATAGAGCAAGTATTATACAAAAAACACATCACATACCGCGCGCGGACCAGAATTCGGTCACCGTTTTTTATAATGTTTTTACCTTTTTGTTTTCCTCGTCTTTACGCAGACATATATATCGTTAAATAATTAAAATCACAGTAGTTATGCCCTCGCTGGCTCGCTTATAATTTACACAGTATCATTTATAATATATCTAAGCCTTACTTAAAGGTAGGTCGTGTGTGTAGAAGTGGTTTGTACGCGTGTATGTCTCTCTGTATTAATACGTGTACGTGTACCGAGTGTCGTCGTGTGTATGTAGTCAGTGGTAAAGGAGGGGTACGCTTTTCTTACTTTTTTTTTCCTCTATTTCTTACTTACGAAATTCGACTGTTCATCTAAAGCAACGGTAGGTATCGATTTACTGTTTTCTTCTTTCCTAGAGGAAGGACGAGTGTGTGTAAGAGGAGTTCATGCCGCTTGTTTACTTCTTTCCGTTTTACTGTTGAGGACAGCGCGTTGTTCTTCTCTTTTCCGTCGAAGGTCCGTTAACTAAGGGCTGGGGTTGTGCCCGACCCGCTTGTCAGAAAGACCAAGAGTGACGTCGGTCGATCTCACAAACGTTGTCAGTGGACGAGCGTCGCAGCGAGCCATTGCGAAAATGAGCTCAACCCTCGCGAAAACATTTTTTTTTTTTTTTATTTGTTTCTCGGAAGAAAGACACGCCCGGTGATATGCACGATGCATTGACCGCGCTAGTCTCTCTACGCCACACAACCCCATACCTTGTCTTAGGCCTACGAACGCTATTATTTTGTTTTTAATCGGCACGATTAGCCGGATTCCGCAATTTGATTGTCAGTGATATATATATAATAAATATACTATATATCCCCGAAAGAGAAATTGTTTCCCCCTCGAGAATATACCCTCTCTCTCTTCTCTTTTATGTTGTACGGCTCTGCAGCGCTCTGTCAGAGGGACACTCCAGGCTTCATGCCACATGCGAAGCGTCCTGCGGTGCGTGAAGGCGAGAGATATAGGTAGATTGTAATCCAATAGACCACTGTTTGGCCTCAAACCGTGGCGATGACGATGAGCAAATGGGCGATTTTGGCGACGCGGTGTAACAGATCCGGCGCGATCCGCGCCAAACTTTCGTTCGCGAAGTCACACGACGGGAAGATGTGGACCACGTACGCAGGCTGTAAATTAAATTCCTTTGTTAGTACAGAATTATCATAATACTCAACGTACGCTAAGCCAGGGAATGTTTTGCATCCTCACGTTAACGCTAACGCATCGCTAGTATAATAATCTACTATTGATCCTATGAGTTCCTTTCAGATTTACAAGTAGTGGACGTGACAATGGAATCTTGTTAGAATAAACTATGTGCTATATACTATATAACTATATACTCTTGTTGAATAAACCTGTGAGTCAGTGTAGATGAACAATTATTTTTATTTGCCTTCGTAGTAAAATACGTAGTAAAATAAAGTGTTGGATAAAGTTGTTACAAACTTGTGATATTTATTTGAGCCCCTTAATTGACAAGTAAATTAAGTCACTTTTCTTACTATTGAGAAAATGGGACGTTTGTATGATACTTTACAAAAATTAAGAACAGAATGTAGCTGTGTTGTGAAAAAATAAAGTGAAAGAATAGTAATTATAGTAACATACCTTAGAGCAAAAATTACATTTTCTTCAATAGTAAGTTTCAAAACTTGAGTCACTATTCTACATTTTTCCGTAACCATTTTACTTATGATGTAAATTTGAATCGTTTTTTGTTTTTGTTAATACAGAAGTAAATACATGAAAGTCGCACTTATAAATGATTCAAGTATTCTTAATTCTATTTGTTTTTATAATAAACGCATTTTTCATAATTTTGGACTTGTGCCATTAGTCAATTGAGGGGCTCAAAAGTAGTTTAAAAAGTAATTTGAACTCAATCTATTGCTCACTTATTTGCCTATTATGGGATTTCAGTAAAAAAAGAATAAGAATAACGATCAACTCGTACCTGTTGCGATCCTGGTGCAGCGATATTAACAATTCCAGCGGCCTGTTTCTGTTGCAAATACATTATAAATCCAGTCTGAAGATTTTTACTTTGTTGTAACACATCCACCTCGTCTCGACCGCAAGGCAATGCGAGAAGCATGCAATGTTCATTATCCATCTGCAAAAGAAAAATGCAAGAACGTAATTATCTATCTTGTCACTTAGAAACAGACGAAACTAAAACAGCCGAAAGTAAAAATTTTTATTCTGTACTTTTTAATGAAGGCTGGGCTCATTATACTATCTAATGACTACTAAATACTTGAGAAAAGAAATGGCAATGATACATCGAGATTCTACTTTTCTCAGTGCAGCACAACTGCTTTTTTAAAGCATGGCCGAAGAGTAGTTATAAAGTTTGTTTTCTATTACAGAAATGGTGCTGCACGTCAGTTCTGAAGAAATGCTAGGGAGATTTTTTAAGGCATAGCCAAAGAATATATATAAGGTTTGTTTTTTATTACAGAAATGGTGCAACACCAGTTCTGAGGAAACGCTAGGGAGCTAAATGCTAGGCTTTTAACAATAAGTTCTGTTAATCTAAAGAGACAACACTCCAAGTATCCCTTTAAGTTGGTTGTGTCATTTCATCTATCTTTAAAAGTGGTTCCTTCGTCGAAATGTTGCCTCTTGTTATATCTACTTTTTAGCGTATCAGCACGTGGAAAGAACCCTAATTTTTTTTATTTAAAGAACCCTAACTTATGAAGGAACGTTATCACTGAAAACGAGCCTTAACCTCCCTAATCTTTTGATTTTTATATAATTTTGCGATACAAACCTGCATCTTCCTCGCAACGCCCTCGACTTGTGTCTGTTCCAGCCTCATCCTCTGAGCGATCCTCAATGGTGGAGTGGAGCCATCGCTGTTGCAAGGTAGACTGTCCCTCGCTACGTTAGGATTGCCGAATACGAAATGCATCTGTACCGCCGCCTGGTCGTTCTTGAGAGCCAGAAGGCCCTGCCACATGACCGGATAACGTTGGAGCAGCATCTGAAACGAGTCTGCCTGCGGCGGCACTTGGGCGGCGTGCGGCGGAGTGACCACCTGATGTTTCCTAGGCCTGTCCGGCGTGATAGCTCTGTCGCTCGGCGCTTCGCTCGCGGCGATGGGATATTGCGAGCGCAAATGCGCGGGTGGCGGTTCGTAGAATCCACCTCTGGCGGCAGCCGGTGCCCCCGTTAGCGACGGATTGCCTCCAGCGTTGTATTGCGGCGGGGGCGGTGGTAGTCTCGCCCCTCCGTGCATCATGTAGACTTGTGCCACTTGAGGACTGTCCGTGGTACGGTCCTGGGGCGTTCTCGTGCCCCGTCTCAATTCCAGAGGCGGACTGTGACTGTCTTCGATACCGGTCTCGAGTTTTGGATCTAGCGGTAGGTGAGGAGATCGCGTTCCTGAAATGTGATACGCTAAGCGCGGCGCAGTCAAAGCTTCCTGTTGTGCACGCAAATATTGGTACTGCAGCACTTGCGGGTGCATGTAGTGCGGGGGCAGTTCTCCACCTCTTGTCAGTCCTCCAAAGTGGTTCACGACGTCACCCTGTTGTTTGGAAAAGAAAATAACGGGTTAAAACAATTCATTGGCAGAACTAGTTTATTTTTTGCTTTATTCGTTATTTTTTTATTATTATTTGTTTAAACTAGACGGACAAAACCCATATTCTACATATTATTATACTAAATTGAAAAGTTTACTCTTAAACCGCGAAATGCTACCTGAAAAAACATCGATATTGTTGACATATATTCTTGTTTCTTTAATTCTGCGATTAATTGGATCAAGTGATCCATATTTCGATTTCACTTCTCTATACGTTCTAAATAAACGATCTTTGCGGAGAACAATAAAGCAATTTGTGTGTAAACCTATTACTGACATAAAACTGATTTATTTCATTCAACAGAAAACTTTCAATGGTCTCTTAACATATTTAAGTATTTAATTAAAATAAAATTAGCATAAGTAAGTACCTGAGAAGCATTAGCATGATGATGGGCAGGTGGGGGCAATGGAGGACTCTGGGATCGATGTGGGGGGACAAGTCCATACTGGCCCCCTGATGATGGAGCAGCACCCGCATTTCCATGCTAGCCAAAACCAAGCCAAGTTAGTTTGTGTCAGGAATGTTTAAAAAAAAAATATCGAATATTTTATATAGTTAGACACGACGTATTCTATCATACAAAAATACATATCATATAAAGTGTTACTGATAAAATCTTCTGAAACATTTTACAAAAGCTTTGGTAAAATAATGTCTAGCTTGCATTGCATTTGTCCTTGATATCTCTGATATCGCGTTAGTCACTTAACAAAAAATGCAAAGCCGTGAGTTTAATAGCACTTCTACTATTACATTTTTTTTATTACAACTATAAGAAACACTTTATATAAATGGTTAACACTGTATATTTAATTACAATACTATCGATGCACAGTTTAAAACTAAACGCATACAAATTATATGAATTATAAATGGTAAGCTTACCAGTGGTCCTTCGTAAGATGATATTGGTACTGCGCGCGTTTGTGGACTTGGTGTTGGCACCATGATACAACCAGACATCGATACTTCTACTTTTGGTGGTTCCATGGGACCCGTCACCTGTAATCAAGTTCCAAACAATAATTAACATTGTGTAAAATATATAATTAACTAGAACGCTCAGGAATTAAGATCAAAGACCTAATAATTCAAACAAATCATAGAGAAAATGAATACATACCGGTGGCTTTGGTACTGGAGGTCTTACGCAACTCACACCGACGGGTTGCGGGTTCATAAGATGTGGTTGCGTAGGTGGACTCGCCACAGCTCCGGTGACAATGGGTGGCACCACAGCTTGCAACAGATGCGCCTTGGGATTCAGAGGATGCGGTTGGCCATTCATGCCTTTTGGTGCTGTAGGTTGGGAGACCGTTTGATGAATTCTTGGAGCCGATGGTGTGGTCACGTTGGCCGGATGGACGTTCATCGGTAGCTTTTGAGGAGGAAGGTTTACTATGGCAGACGGTTGCTGTTGTTGTTGTTGCTGTTTGGCCGCTTGCAAGAGATGTTGTTTGGGATTCGGTGGCACGCCAGTGTTGTTGAGAACCGGCGACATGGGCTGGCCTTGGTTCTTGCCATTCGCAGCGCTGATCTGAGGCGCTTGCTTCGCACGTGGGCTCAAACTAGGAGACACGACTCTGCTGCTGGGTATCTGTAGGTGGAGACCTTGCATCGCTTGCGTGGGCTTGACCATATTCTGTACCACCGATTGACTGGGCACACTTGGCGCTGCCGGTTTCGTAATGACGATCTGTTGTTGCACTGGTGTCGCCAATTTACTGGCGTTTAGAACGTGAGCTTTCAGGCTGGTGGGCTTGGACTGCGTGGAACAAGTGGGTGCTGTCTGCGGTGTCGCTGCTGAGGTGGTGGCTATGGAAGTAACGGTCGTGGACGTTGTCGCTGTTTGGACCAAGCTAATGGCAGAGGTAACCTGGACGGCGGGAGACTGCGGCTTGGTGATGACGCTCGTCTGGGGTTGTATCTGTGACGGCTGAATCGGTTCCACGGTCTGTTCTTTCTTCGACTCGTCGGAAATGGTTAGATTCTCTGGCTGGGCTGGCTTCGATCGCAACATCTCCGCCGATGGACTGGCGCTCACTATTGCAGCGGAAGTGGTTCGTGTGTCACAGGCAATCCGGTTGGCCGCGGCTTGTATTTGACCGGATGAAGAAACAGGAATGTACTGACCTTCCTCCGACTCCCTCATCGGTATCAACATTCCGGTCACCGGGTCGATCAACGTCATCGGCTCGTGAGACACTGGCTTCTGCGGTGGCGACGGGGTAGACTGACTCGTTTCCTCCGGCTTCGGGGTTTCGTTGCATGGTGGAATGCTTTCTTCCTTGCTCGGGAGTTCCTGTGGCGCCACTGGCACTTCCTTAACCTTCTCTTCGCTGCTGTCGTCATTGTTTTCAGATGTTCGCCGAACTGATTTACGCACACCTCGCGGTGACTTGCGAGGCTCCGTAAGTGGTGTCGTAGGTTGCACCAGACTGCGAGGCGCGTTGTTATGCCTGGTACTGCGTCTGGTTGCGTGGACGCTGCCAGTCGTCGCACCAACCACTCCTTTGTTCGCAGCCGACCCACGCACGACGTCCTCGATGATATCGTCGATCGTGTTCCGGCTACCATCTCTTTCAGCCAAGCGCTTGGATTTCCTCGTGTTCGCAGCTGGGGAGACGAACTCCTCAGGTGGTACTTCTTTTACTGCGGCTATAGGTGTTGCGGGCTGAGCATTGGAACCACTCAAATTTGGTACAGGAGACTTAATCGTGAGAATCAACCGTGGGCGTCCAGCGTTGTCCTCCTCACTGTCGTCATGGAATTCATACACGTCAGCTGGCAGTTTGTTCTTTTCCACGTGGTGTTTGCTTCCCCTAGACGTTCTACCTCCTCGTCTATGCGCCACAGTTGTGGTGTTTCTGCAGCTTCGTCTCGTAGTGACACCACCACGACAACCACCTCGTCTATTCTTCGTTCTGCCACGGCGACTCTTCGTCGATTCGCTTTCACACGTCTCCACTCCCTCATCCTGATCGTCATTGGACGTGAAGTTCTTTTTACTCTCGCTGTCGATCGACTCCGAGTTAAACCAATCCGACTCGCTCTTGGCCTGATCTTGGCTATCGCTGCTCATGTTCTGAGTTTGCTGCGTTTCCTCGTCGCCATCTTCGTTACCCTCGCCATCGCAAAGAGCATCAACTTTCTTTATCACACTCTCGATGTTCACTTCCTTCGCTGACCAATAGTCACTGTCCTCTTTACTGTCGGTCGGATCTTCTTTGGCCACGTCGATGGCGAGCGGATCCATGCTTGGTTCTTTCAACGCATCATCCGCAGATTCCTCCTCCATGTCTACTTCCTCGTTCTCTTTCACCACCTCCTCCTCTTTAACTTCGTTAACAGGTTCCGTCTTTACAGTTGCGTCGCACTCCAGCTTAGGAATAAGACTGTCCGTAGCTTCTATCTTTGGAATTTGGCTCACTTTCTCTGATTTTATCAAGTCTGCTGGTTGTTCTATTTTCGGTTTTGTGTCCATGTTCACGCACGTTTGATTCAACGGGAAGTCAGGCTCCGCGTTCGAGAATTCTTCCTTTATTGTTGTTGCCTCGATTTTCACAGTGTCCACAGGCTCGTCTTTTATAATATCCATCGGTTGAGTGGGTTGAATGGGAGGAGTAAGCTGCATTGGCTGGGCGGTTTGTGCTATCTGCGTATTAGCGTCTAATTCCAGTTCTCGCTCTGTTGTTATGCGCGATTTCACGCATTCATCTGCATTTTGCTCGCTTACTGGTGACATCGTTGTGGAGGCAACAGTAGACGGCACTGTTCTGGTTATAATTGCTTGTGAGACGGTAGACACAAGAGGAATGTGCGGTTTCGAAAGTTGATTGCCTTGTGAGACAGGCGAGTGCCTTTGACTGCTGTTCAGAGGTAACGGTGTCTGCGGGTTCAAACACTTTTCTTCGGGAATGGAAACTGCGACGTTAGGTGCTATCTGTTGCGAAACTATCGGTACGACTGTCTTGATGAGTGGTTGATTGACCGAAGAGACGGTTGATGCTCCAATACTGTGCACCACGGATTTGTGAACCAAATGAGACTGTCCGTGCGCGACTATAACGGGACTAGGCGTCGAAGAACGAGGTACGTGAGTCGTTAAAAGCTGAAGGTTCGACAACTCTTGCTTCTGCCTCGGCGACAACAAATTGGTGTCCGTTGTAATGGACCCAGGCATTTGTTTCTGAGGCCTAGACGACAAAGTACACGTGTCGGCCATGGTGGTCGGCTTACCGAACACCGGGCTGGACGTGCTGGCGTTGATCTCGATCTTCGCCGTTTCCGGAATATAAGTGGGCGGTTGATTGGGTGAAGGAACTTTAGGCGACGTCGATGCTTTGTTCGTGGGCTCTGGCATGATCGCTGGCGATAATTTAGGCTCTTCTAAGCGTTGCAGAGGTTCGTTGGGGTTGACTGGAAGCAACGTCTCGATGACGGATTTGCCGCCCAAGGCTGAATCCCTCGAACTCTTCACCTGCACACCGGGCGCCAACGGCGGTACCGGCATGTACGAACGGTGCGGAATATTCAACGTGAGCGGTGGCATGCCACCTCGAGGACTAGGCGCCAGCGCTCTCATTCCCGGAGCATGTTGAATAACTGGCTGTTGAGTGGCGGCGGTAGAATATATCTGTTGCGGAGGTGTTTCCTGCCGATGAGCGGAAACGCTTACACTGACGGCGGTTCTGACCGGTGGTGGAGACGGTTTGCCAACGTTGGGCATATGTGGACTCAAGGCTGGATTTCGTGACCATTGTCCGTTGGGCGACAGAGGCTGCGAAATTCTCGAGGGAACCAACAGTGGTACAGGGGTTAGATTCGAAGAGGCCGAAGAGGAAACTGTGGGGATACTCTGCATCCTAGGCGATGCCTGTCGCATTGGTACCATCTGAGACTGCGGCGACACTGGGAGCTTCTGATACAGAGGCTGTGAGCTGATGGGCGGTGGTCTTGGACTGGCTGCGGTGATTCTGGGAGTCTCGCTGGTGATCGGTACATTACACGGACCCAGACTTGGCTGTTTGTACTGCGGCGGCGGAGAGGTCGACACGCGATGCTTTGGAGAGGTGATCCTCTCAGAGCTCGCGACGCTGACAGTCGTGTCAACTGTCTCTGCCACTTGCACGGGTTTAACGACCTCGCGAGGCTTCTCATTCAGATTCCAAGAATGCGCGATCACAGACGCTGGCGGACTTTGAGGTTTTACTGGAACGGACGGTATACAAGTTTCGATCGGTTTCTCTGTTGCAGCTAACGAAGGCGTGATGGTATTTACAGTCTTAGTAGGAGACTTGTAAAAGGATGGAATGTCTGGTGTCTTTGGCGGTTGCGTCAAGTCGAAGGTTTCGTAATTCGGATCTTCTTCTGTGTCGGTGTCTATTTGCAGATCGTGCTCGCTTTGAGGAGTGTCTGGTTTCATGTCTGTTTCACCTTCTCCGGCGGAGGCGTTCAGACTGTCCACAGCCTGTTGCATTTCCTCCACATCCTCTTGAGGCGCCTCGGGCGGCGGTCCAACCGCGTCGTCCGCTTCCGCGTCTTCTTCTTCGCCTTCGTACGAGAAGTCCTCCGTCGATCCTCCGAAGGTTTCCTCTAGTAACGCGGCGACAGCGTCCTCAGTTTCCTCCTGAGAAATCGCCACTCGCGGTTTGTCTTCCGTCTGCGCGGGTGGTGTTGTTGGCACAGTTACTTCCGGTTCTTCCCTGACGCTGCGTGGCTGGCAACTGCTTTCGCGTTCCTCTGGCTCCGAAATGCTCTTCACTGCGTTCTCGTGAATCGTCTCGTCGATTTCGATTCCGAAGCCGGGGATGAACTTGTCCTTCTTCTTCTCTGGCTTCGAACTCTGTATGCCAGTGGTCACGATCGGTGGAGTCATCGACGGCACCGTCGTCACGCTGGACACAACCTTCGGAATCGGACTCAACAGAGTTTCTCTAGGTGTCGGTAGAGTCGGTGACATTGTTTTCGTGATCAATGGACTGCTGGCTCTTGGAGGACTAGGATCTGCACCCAAATAGGGTAATTCGCCACCCTTTTCGTGATGGTGATGGTGATGATGGTGGTGATGATGGTAATCCTTCCGACTGCGCTCCTCTTTCGACTTCTTCCTTTTCTTTTTCTTTTCTTTGACTTTCTCTGGAACCGTGGATGGCGTAGACGGCTCGACGCTGTCATTGTCATCGGTGAATCGGAACACGTCGTGATCGTTGCTTTCTGCACACGTTATACTCGATTTGGGTGAGTTCGGCAGACCCAAGAGTTTCGCTTCGATCTCTCGTCCTGCTTCGGCCAAATCCACACTGTTCTCGTCTTCCGGTTGGTGCCGACGTTTCTTCTCTGTCTTTCGCCTCACTCGAGCCACGTCCAACACTGGACTATGACCACCGTCGCTGTCGGATGCATAAGTGTTGTTCTCTGGTTCTGCCAACGTACCCTGCCATATCTGCAAGTACGACTTGTAAGGTCCGTCATCTACATCGTCCGAAAGAGGACCGAAAATGTCCTCCATCCGTTGCGAATCCCTCGCTTCCTGTCGGTTGAGCCTCTTCCTCCTTCCTTTGACCTTATCATCTGCATTCCGATCCCTCCTCTTGTCCTTCTTGTTCCGTTGTTTCTTCTCCGAGCGTATTTTCTCCTCGGCGTTCTCCAGAATCGTTCCCGACGTCGTCGTGGTGGTAACAACCACAGACTCCGACGTATGATTCGGTCGACAGTCTGTGTTGCTCGTCACAATGTTAGATTTGTTTTTATGTTCGACGCTCTCCGACGATTCCAACGTCTTCAAGCTGTCCTCGTTCAAAATCAAATTCTTCGGTCGCTTCTGCTTCTTCTTATGCGATTTCTTGCGCGAGTCTCTGTCATGATTATTTACAACAATGGAAGGATGATTTCCACGGAAGGGAACGGAAATTCGCTCGTCATCGTCCGACGTACGCGGCTCTTCCTTCACATTCGAATGTACACTATTTACAACTACTGTCGAAGTTTCTAGGGGGTTATGTTTCTCTTCGGTGTCGGCGAAACCGAGGTCAACGTCGCTCTCCAGAAATCTCTCGGTCTTCACTTTTCTAATCTTATTGTTGAACGACTCTTCCTCTTCGCTAGTGTCTGAATGAATTCGGGACCGAGAGCCTTTCCTCAACAAAGACTTCGCCCTAGCCGAATCCGACTCAGACGTCGCCTCGTCCTCCGTCAACGCCTTGCTGGACACCGAATCACCGTCCCACGACGTGCTCTGCTTCTTCTCCTCCCGCCTAGCCCGACTCTGCTTCAACTGCGAGAACTTGTCTTTCAACCGTACCTGACGCTTCTCCTCCTCCAGTTTCTGCATGTTCTTCGTCGAGCGCGCCTTCACCTTATCGTACATACTGATGTAAGCAGGCTCGTCGTCGACGATGTCGAAGATGGAGTGCTTCTTCGGCTCGTCGCTGTCCGTGTCTGTGGCCGACGGATGCCTAGCCACCTGCATCTCGTGAGTAGACAACAGGCCATCGTCCACGTCGCTGTGTAGATTGAGAGAAGACTGTTGCTGATGGTGCTGCTGTATCTCTCGGGAATGATTGGAACCGACCGAGGCCTGTTCGCTCGGAGAGTTCGAATCATTGCGCTTCGAGAGCTCAAGTCTCGATAGGAACTCTTTGTCAGATTCGTGAGAAACGCGCGGACTTCGCTCTCTCGACTCCTTCTCGGAACGGTTTCGCTTGCTTCGCTGCTTCTCCTTGCCGCTTTCCCGATTGTTCTCTCTGTTTTCGCGGTTCGACTCCCTACTGAGCTCGCTGTGACTCGTGTCCCTGCTGTCCTGCGTCTGCGTGGACCCGCTGCTCTCTTTGCTGTCGCGACTCTCCCTACTGTCTCGACTCGAACGGTGAGAATCGTTGCGGTGTTTACGATCCTCCGATCTTCTGTTCTGTCTAGGCCGGTCTTTGCTGTCCCTGCGGTGGTCGGAGATCTTCATGCGTTTAGCGTCGTCCTCGGGTGGCCCATCTTGCGACGAACAACGCCTCTTGATTGACACTGGCGCGGGGGAAATTTGATTCTGAGACTGCGAAACGGATTGGTGAAGATGATTTTCGGTGGGCTGTCGTCTGTTCTCCTCGCGGTCCCTCTTTTCTTTGTCCTTCTCTTCTCGATCCCTCCTCTTATCGCGCTCGGACTTTTCTTTTTCGCGCCTCTCCTGGTCCTCGCGTTCCCTCCTTCGCTCGTGCTTTTCTCGCTCCAGTCTTTCCCTTTCCTCCTCACGCTTCTCCTTCTCCGCTCGTTCTCGTTCCTCTTTCCGTCGCTCCCGCTCCAGTCGTTCCTTCTCTTCCCTCTCGCGCTTCCTCTCCCTGTCGAGGCGTTCCTTCTCTTCTCGCCTCCTCTCGCGTTCCAACTTATCTCGTTCCTCCTTCTCTCGCCTCTCTTGCTCTTCCCTTTCCTTCCTAACGCGTTCCTTCTCCTGTTTCTCTCGTTCCAATCGAAGCTCCCGTTCTTTCCTCTCTCGATCTTCGCGTTCTCTCCTCTCACGTTCTTCTCTCTCCCTACGCTCTTGGCGCTCCTTCTCTTCCCTCTCCCGTTTCTCTCTCGCTTCCCTCTCCAGCCGTTCCTTCTCTCTCCTCTCTTTCTCCTTAGCCTCGTTCTCCTCTCGTTCCTTTCGCTCCCGTTCCTTTTCCTCTCTTTCCCGCTTGTCCTTCTCTTGCCTCTCTTTATCCAATCTCTCCCGATCCCGTCTCTCCTCATCTTTCTCTCGCCTTTCCTCACGTTCCTTGCGCTCCTGCCTATCGCGATACTCCTTTTCTCTCCTCTCCTGCCTTTCACGGTCGTCCTTCTCCCTCCTTTCCTTCTCTTCTCGCTCCTTCCTCTCGTAACGCACTTCTTTGTTCTCCTTGAACTCTCTCGCGTGACTCTCGGAATCAGCGACGTCGTTCGCCATGGACGAGGTGTCTTTCTCCTCGCGGTCCTTGCGACTCCTCTCGCTGTCCGTGTCCTCTTTCCGTGACTTTCTCTGGCAGTCCTTGCTTTTGCTATACTTGGAGTCCCTGCTCTCCTTGCTGTCGCGGGACTCCCTGCTGTCCCGGTTACTACTACTGCTGCTTATCTCCTTCCTCAGGCAAGAGCGAGAACTATCCGCGGACGAAGACAACGACGACGAGCAGGAAGAATTCGACGAGGGCGTCGTGGAAGACGGTAGCACCGTAGGGGCGGTGGACATGGAAGTTTGATATTGACCGCTCGTCAACGACGACGACGAGATCGTGCTCGGCGTGGAAGTGATCGTTGCCGGCGTCGCCGCGGCCGTCGTCGTGGCCGTTGCCGTCGTAACGACCGCTGCTGTTGTCATCGGAGCCGAGAACACGGTCGTCGACGCCGTCGTGACGACGGACGACGACGACGACGACGTCGCGATGCTGCTCAATCCTCGACTCGTCGAGGCTCCAAGGGCGTGGATACTACTTACACTACCGTTGCTGCTTAGAATACTACTAGCTGACGCTAAACCGCTACTATTGCCGTTACTGGCTGCCGTTCCGCTACCAAGACCGATTGGTAGTGAGACCGGTGGTAATTCGGGGCTAACAGTTTTGATTGACGTGCCGGGCGTGACGGGGGTCGCTGGTGTCGGGTGAACGCAGTTGTGCTGCACCGTTACCCGCGGGTCTGCCTTCAACGCGGACGACATGGTCGTCGTGAACGTCAAACTCGACGACAGGGACGTGCTCATGCCGATCTGACTGGTCGCCGACGCGCTGCTGGTCAGCTGAACCGGCGGATGACTAGGAAACGGATACTGTAGGCAAACTTTGCTGGTGCAGCCCCCGCTCGACGTGAGGCCGCTCGCGCTGCCGATCATCGAGCTCACGTTCAAAACGCCGGTGAACTCCCTCGGCTCGTATTTCTCGCTGAAGTTCTCCAGACGTTTCGAGTCCTCGTCGAACACGCTCCGTTTGGCAAGAACCGATTTCACGATGTCGGACGGCTGCACCTCATGTAGATCCAGATCGAGGAGCTTGTGTCGAAACCTGAACCGCTCGGACGCGGTCGCGTCGAGCTTCGCCAACGCGTCGCCGCCGGCTGCGCTCAACGCCCTCGACCCGGACCACTTCTCGTATTTTTCGTCAAGGGAGCGTATCCTCTCTTCGAGACTAGGAGACTGCGGCGCCGTCTCGCTATCGGAGCTCGTCGGACTGGGGCTCGGATGACGGGGCGGCGGCGAAGCTGGCGGCTGCGGAGCGGTGCGAGGACTCGGCGTGGTCAGCAGGTTGGCACATGGCGGGCTTGTCACTTTCGCGAGGCTAGAGTTGCTCGACCGATTGCCGCTGCTGCTGTTATTATTGCTGTTGCTCGTGCTGTTGTTATTATTGTTGTTATTGTTGTTGCTGTTCAGCATCTGAGCGGCGAACCTAGGCAACGGTAACGAGAGAGGACCCTCGTGGCTCCTCTCGCGAAATCGCCGCGGCTCGCTAGGCACCAAGTTCTCCGGCCTCTCGTCGACCAACGGTGTTCCTGGTCGCGATCCGTCGTGATGCTCATGATGCCTGCAACAAAAATAATATTTACATTAGTTCACTCTATTATTTTAACCCTAATCCGACAGTAGTAATTCACGGAAGATGTAGACTACGGATTTTTGTGTGAAATCAAATTTTAACTAACAGAAATAAAGTTTTAAGTGGAATTTGCCATGACTTCAATAAACCAGTTACGTTTGGGAAAAACCAGTGAAGGCTAAGACGTCCAAATGCTTAAGAATAAGAAGCGACTGTGAATACCGTCTTTAACGTCGACGTTGTGACAGTATGAACCCTCTTATCGCTCAAAACAACCCACATACCTGCTAGTAACGTCACGCCGACGCTTGCAAGGTCCAGGGCCCCTCCCCTCGCAGCTTCCCCTTCTCGTCCCATGGTGCACCACCACCTTGCTGTCACTGACGCGTCGTATGTCCATGCCCTTCCGACTGGAATGCGAGGTAACGAGCAACGAGGCGATCTCCGGCTCGTCGTCCTCGCATAGTATTGTCGTGGATGCTCCGTCGAGCTTCGCGCGTTTCTTGGGCGCGAACCCGACCTCGTCGCCGCTGCTGTGGCACTCTTCGAGCTGCTCCAACAGGTGCACCCGTTCCTTCTGCAGGTGCCTGATGTCTGGCGGCGGCAGCAACGGTGGAGGCGGCGCCGGTGGATCGACGCTGGTAACCACGCTCTGGACGGCGTGACGACGCGACGGCGGCGGACAGTCATCGTCGTTGAGCTTACCGTCGCCGAGCACGCTGCTTTGATAATCGTCGTGGCTCGCCCCGCTGCCCTGGCTGAACTCGTCGTAGCTGCGGAACCGACGCGGCGCCGGCTCGCTGTAGTCCCCGTCGTAGTAGGTGTCTTGGTAGGATCTCCTACTGCTACGGGACATCGCGGTCGGATGCGCCGGACTCGCGCCAGGCGTGCTACCTCCTCCAGACGTGCGGGAGTAACTTGCCGTTCTCGACCTCGGGGGCGTCTCGTAGCGGGTAAACCTGCTACTCGAATTCGATACCGTCACCCCGGAGTCGAAACTGCTACGCTCCCGCCTGGAAGGAATCCTTCAAATAACGAGTGTACTATATTTTATGTTCTCATGTGTGTGGCGTATGTGGTATGTACATTGAACAACGTACTGCGAGGTTCTCGACGGACTTGTTCAGCGTGTTTAACGCGGATTTTACGAAATTTTACTTGGACTTTATGAAATTGTGGAAGTATGAGGTAGAATCGTGAAAATCTAGACTGTTACTTGTTGCTATACTACACAGGGAGCCTCAGAAAACAGTAGAGGAAGCGCAACGCGTTATTATGGAAAAATTTTGAGTGTCTAATAATAAGGCCCAGACCTTTAAAGCATCTTGCTTGTATACAGGGTGAGGCACTTAAAACCGGTCACCTGAATAACTTGGCTGCTATTGGTGATAGAAAAAAATGCATCAGGCCAAAATTATTTGGTATCGAGGGGCTGATCATCCGATGTTACTAGTTTTTTGATAGGTGGAGGCGTCAAGGAGATATCAAGGTCATCTGTTTTTGAATCTCTGTTCCAATGACCTATTGGAAAGGTCATTCGTGGTCTAGGTTAAGCCAATTGTGATGGAAAATAATTTACTTCGAGGAAATGGTCGAACACTCCTTGACGCCTCCACCTATCAAAAAACTAGTAACATCGGACGATCAGCCCCTCGATACCAAATACTTTTGGCCCGATGCATTTTTTCCTATCACCAATAACAGCCAAGTTATTCAGGTGACCGGTTTTAAGTGCCTCACCCCGTATAATGTGTATTGTAATCAAATGAGAGGAAAAAACTATATTCCAAAGTCGCAAATACTGGGTGAACTCTACTAGACTAACAGGCTCAAACTTAAAGAACTAAGTACACAGCAAAAGACACGTTCTAACACATACTTGACATACACTTAGCTCCCAATTTTGACTTAAAGGCGATCTATCGATCACGCCGAAACAAATAGTCGAATACCTCGCAGGATACTTGAATCGTAAAATGTTTTCAGGTAAATAAAGATCCCTGAAGAAGTAGCATCGTGGACAAGAATGCCATAATACATACGAGACATCAAAGGTCGACGCTGGGGAGGGCCTCGTGTCCCAAGGTTTTTCGCCAGCGACACCCTGCCTCTCCAAGTGCTCGTAAAACGTTTCCTGGCACTCCCGTGAGGCGAAGTCGACCTGAAGCCGTCGTCCACGAAGAGCCGCCCCTCTCATCTCCTTCACGGCGGTTTGCGCGCAGCTGATCTGCTCGAAGAAGACCAGAGCATGCCCGCGCTCTCGGTCCACCACGACCTGAGATATCGGTCCGAACTGATGGAACTGCATGTTCAGGTACTTTTCGGACATACAATCTGAAAGAGTGCGCAGAGAAATTATTATTATTTTAAAATAATGCGGATGTATAACGAAACGATACTAAATAATGTTTTTCATTATTTGAATTGTAGGAAAATTGCTCAAATATCCGAAGATAGATTTGAATAAATGAAATTACCTCCAATGCCATCTACCCAAACGCAGGACGTGGGCATCGACTTTCCGAAGCCGAGTTTTATTCGATTCGCGCCCAGATGTTCGCCGTCCATCGACCGCATAGCTTTAACGACGCTACCGATGTCGGAGTATTGGCAGAAGGCAAAGCAGGACGCCGCGCCCTGTTTCTTAACATCTATTTCCTGCAAGACGCAACGGAACGTTATGTATACTTTCTTGTAAATATTAATGTCGATTAATATCAACGACCTTTAAATATTAGTGGACCACAATTAAACTAATCTGAGCGCAGTATGGAAGTTCATGTATAGTTGAGCTGAACGTGTAATTAATTTTTAATTTGTATCTTGTACATTAATGCGTGTCTTTCAGCAAATCTTAATTTCAGATGAAGGAAAGATTGTTTCATGCGATTGCTAATACCTCTTATAACGTTCAACACAAAATTGTGTATAATTCTGTACATTTTCTGCTACTCGTAAAAACAGAAATCAATGCAATAAAAAGGTCACGATAAAAATTAAGTAATTTTCTGTATTCTGAATGATTTAATATGACTGTAACTCTTTGTATCAATTCTGCATCGTATATAAATAATTCAGGGCAGAAAAAATAATAATTGAGGCCGGATGGGTATGATTTTCATGAAAAAAAAAATTTAAGAATTGGAATCTAGGAGTTTCGGCCGCTCAAGGTCGTTTCGCAAAGACCAGCGGAAGGGGAAATCAGCCCCCATTCTCCACGGCTCGCGCATGCGCTACATTGGGGACGTGTGTTACATAACACAGAAGGGTAGAAAGAGTGGAGTTTCCCTTTAACAACCTTGACCTACCGAAATTCTTGACTTTGAGTATAGGAAACACACTATTCTACATTTTAAACGTTTTCATCATTTCTTGTTGGGAGATAGTAATCGAATCATGATTAATTATAATGTCATGCAACTGCTCAAAGATATTTTGGTATTCAAACATTCAGAAGCATTGAAAACAAACTTCTGTTACTTGAATGTTACTGCATCTCGACAAGAAATAATAATAACAAATTCATGTTCTTATATTGGCTTTCAAGGAAGTTCCAGGAAAGAACCGACTTAGGAGTTTAGACCATTTATTGGGTCCGACAAAAGGACTTCCCGCAAGGTGTCTTATAACACATTCAGAAGTGTGCAATATAACAACGCAAATCTTATGATGACATCTCTCTGTAAGTACTCTCAAACGGATTCCCAACTATTGCGACATAGGAGAACAAAGACGTCATAACTAGATTCATATTGCGTTGTTGTATCCCGGTAATCTAAACGCACTCTTGGATACACAGAGTATAGTGACTAATTCCAGCATATCACAATTTATCACACTGACTGTTGTCGTCTGTAAATGAAAAAAATCATTTACGTTGTTATCACTGGGTGATCAAATAGTTAAAGTCACAGTATGAAAGTATGACGTTTGTAATGCTATAAAAATGTTCTTTATACTGTTTCCCAATGTATGTTTTCAATTTGCGAACATCAAAGCTTCATAAAAAGATAATAAGGATTCAGTTTCATTAGGTGTTCATTTAATAAGCAGTTGTCAATGTCTGTATGTGACTAATCGTTTGATCACCCACTGAACAATGTTAACCCTTAAGTCATATTTATATTGGGATCACGATGCTATATTAAATTAATTTTTTATCTTTAGAATTATATTCATTCATATATGAATCCATTTTTATAAAGATCTCAGTAATCTTGTTATAATGCTGTTAAATAATTAATACTGATGGTATACCACTAAAGGATTAACAGGAATCAATAACAAAGAAAATCATGAGATATGCTCGGAATATTTCCCATGAACAACATCGCAAAATGTTTTATTCTGGGACTGCTTTGGGTCAATCTCCCTTTTCTTCGCCTTACCATCTACCCCTAGAACAAGTGATCCTCCAGGGAGTGATCGAAAAACGCGTCCATGTTTTCTATTGATCGACGCCATAGTGATCCAAACCGGAAATAGAGAGAGCACGTAGCTAAGCCATAGAAAAAGACAGAGATACTCTTCGCATCATAAACAGAGTAACTTGCCTATGATTCGCACATGCCTACAAGTAAATGCGGGTCTGATTGACATCTCTACACTCTTTTTGAATGCCGCCAATTTGTAAATTCCATTTTAGATCAACATGGCTGCGCATTTTTCGATCACTACCATGGACCTAGGAATTAAGAGGACGGAGCACAAACCTGCAGAGCCTAAGCTCGTGTCGGTAAAAGGGGATCATGAAACCGATGGAAGATCATCGGTGATTGGTAGAAAATTTCATCCACACAAATTACTCAACCAATCACAGGTCTTCCATCACGATTTCCCCCTCTTCCGATGGGCCGGATCGACTCCCTCGACTAAAATGGGACTTTGTGCTCTTTCGTCCTCTTGGTTCCTATCTCCATGATCATTACCTAGAACCACTATTAGAGTCCTTGAATCCTGAATATTCCCCTATATTCCGGTTCTCCTCGTTCCTTCATCTCATTATTGAGACTGACAAAGCAGGGGTGGCGATAGGGGTAGCTGCGAAGGCAAAAGGAGGATGAATTCCCGTATCCCAACGCAGCCCAATAAGAGTGCTTCATTTGACAGACTAGAAAAGTTAGGGAAAAGCGAAGTCTAAAGACACCCGGGGCCCTAAGTCATCCCCAACTGAAGTCGCTTCTTTCTTTACTCCTCAACTCCAGAAGAAAGCATCGCAGCAGCGACGAACTTACTATTATTTCGCCAAAAGGTTCGAAATGCTTCCTAAGCTCGGACGCGGTGACGTCCTTTTCTAGGTTCCCGATGAAGAGGGTCCGCGTCGCCTTCGGATGGTACTCGTCGAGCTCGGCCTCGTACGGCCGGAACTCGTTGTCCTCGACATCGTATCCCTGGTAGGGTGCGACCTCGATCTTGCACCCGAAAAATAGCTTGTCTTGGGAGACCTCGAGAGCCTTCTCCACGTCCTCGGGCTTCTTGAAGCAGACCAGGGCGTACCGGTCCCCGGCCGCCCCGACCACCTTCACCCACGTCACTTTCCCGTGCTTCTTGTACTCGTGGAAGAGGCCGTCCTTGAGGGAGGTGTCGCTGCTGCGCGCCGGCAAATTCCGGACGCAGATAGCGAGCGGCCTGCGGTCCTCGGTGACGGCGGCATTTCCGGTGCGGTGCGGCGAGCTCCCGGGCGACGTGCTGCCCCCGGAAGTGCTGCCGGCGGAGCTGCCGCTGCGGCTGCTGCTGCTGCTGCCGGAACGGCTACTGCCACTCGGCGAGCTGCTTCCGCTTCGCGATTTTCTGCGCTGTTTTTTGTGCTGTCGTAGCGCGCCGCTGCTGCTGCTGCCGCCACCTCCACCGCCGCCTAGTGGAACAACAACACGACGAATGTAATCTACGCACGTGGATAGTTTATTATTCGTTATTATCCGTCTCGTTCTATATCTCTATGGTGTGGGCTTTGTTGCGCGCGTGCGATGATTGTTAATAGCATTGCCAACTAAATGACACGGTTGGCGAACGAAGCAACTAGCCTGGGCGTTTGTTAATTATGTGTATGTATGTGTGACATGCATAGTTGTTTACCGAGGCGCTGTTTAATGCGCTACGATGACTTGGTAAAACGGTATCATGCATCTAGGACGAGTGTGTATCTCATTTTGTTATTGAAGGAAACATGTTTCCGCTTGTTTATTCAAATAACGTGCATCGTGGGAGAAAATTTCACCGAGCTTAATGGATATTTTAAGAAGCAACGCTTCATTGGTAATAGAGCCGCGAACTTATGAGTCTAAACGTAACTGCGGTTTGAGGATATTTGGTTCGTACTCGGACTGTTTTCTTAGCTGCACAAATAAGTAATGCACCATGTTAACGAGCAAAGAGGGAAATACTGCCTTCCTATCAAAATGGAATTAACAGCAATGAATTCTCATAAAATTGATTGTGTTGATACGTATTAACACTAAACAATGAAATGCAAAAAAGAATAATGAGTTACTTGTTTGTGCAACTAGTATATTCGTTGGGAATCATCGACTTGTAATTCTTTCAATGAACAGGTAAAATGCATAACGAAGACTTATTCGCTTGGACGTGAGAAAGTACAGTTGACCCCTGAATAGCGCGGGTTTAAAAAATGCGTGTCCAGTTATATGCGGATTTTTTTATAATTTTCGGGGTCAGCCATATGCCTACTTCGAATCAATCTATTCAGCTGGCCTTTACTCTTTGTCGCTATGAATAAAAGTACTCAAAAAGAGCGAGATATCATTAAAAAAGGGAAACTTTTCTGTCAAAAAGTATTTCTTTCTAGAATACTTTAATTTTCCTAATATTTCTTAGAATCATGATCAATTGTTATGATCTATATACCTCGCACTGTATAGATGTTTACTGTGTTGAGTCGAAAAGATTGCTCTCAGATTTTGTTTGTTATATGCCGTTCAGAGTGAATCTTCTCTTCTCATCAGAGTATTCATTTCATTTATTTTCTCTCGTCTTATGATTTTCTTAATAATATCTTCCTTTCTCTAACTTATTTCATTATTAGAATATAGAAATTACATATTATATAGAATACAAAATCAAGCTTACAGTCAATAGTAGATTATTGTAGCTAAATTTGTCAGGAGTCAAAAATTGAACGCCAATTTTCGACTACGTGGGATGTCAGCATCCCTAATCCCTGCGTTCTTCAAAGGTCAACTGTATGTAGGAATAGAACACATTTCTTTTACAAATTTGCATAACAGAGAAAAGTAAGACGATTAAGAAAGAAGGCGTCAATAAAAAAAATTCTCATCTGTTAAATGTTTTCAAAGTTTGGGAGCATATTTCTAAAAAAGGTTTTTATCATTGTTTTTTTTTTTTTTTTTTTTTTTTTTTTTTTTTTTTTTTTTTAATTATTATTATTAAATTTGGAAAAAAGAATATACAAGGTGGGTGAAATTTGGCTTGCATGGTTCATGTATTTAAAAATGAATGCATTCAAGTTTCAAAATTCTTTATCATTTTCTCTGTTGGCTTATCTGATTAACTCTGCAGCGTTCTTTGGATCCCTTTTGAGCCAATCATGCATTTTAGTTTTTTAATACCTGTTTTGAATTTTAGGAAAAGTATAAAGAAGTTAACTCCGTAACATTCTAGAATAATAGTTGATGGAAATACAGTTGTCTGTGTTTATAACGACGTGCTGATACTTAAGATTCCTATAGACCAAATTTTCAGAAGAAACAAAGTATAGTTAAATTAAAAAGCGATTTCTAATGAAAGTAAGAAGCAGAACTGTTAAAATACTAGTAAATTTGTAAAATTGTCTAGTATTTTTAAAAATACAGTGTATTTGAAATAGAAGAGAAAATGCCTTAAAATTTAAAGGAATGTTTTTATTCGAAGTCTTCATTTTGAGCGGACTTATCAAATAAAAAATTGATATATTAATGTTGATCCAAGGTTTTTAAATTTTATGTACACGTTTGGTCATATTTTAACTTAACACTGTGTAATTATTATGCAACTATCTATATTATTATGTAAGTTATCATATGTTGCACAATGGATTACTTTGAATAACTGCCACAATTAACATTGCCATATTCATCTGAAATAGAAGTAAATCAAAGATAATCTTACAAGGGAACATCCCGAACCCGGAAATTCAAAAAATTATGCAACTTCGGGTATATGTAGAGTATGTGTAGGTATGTATTACGTAATTTTTCTTTTTACTGCCCAAACTCACTCTAAGGGGTTGAAACTACCCTTCGAAAATTTGGCTATTTTTCGATTTTATTTTATAACTCGTGAACTATGCGAGATAGGAAAAAGCTTTTCAGACAAAAGTTACTTCTTTCAATTATATCTACCAAATGGTAAAAGATTGATCGGTTGTTTAAACAATTAGAAATAATTATAAACAAAAATATTAATAACTTTTAATCAATCTTTTAGTGAATTTGGGCAGCAAAAAAAAAATTGCGTAATACATACCTACACATGCTCTACATATACCCGATGTTGCATAATTTTTTGAATTTCCGGGTTCGGGATGTTCCCTTGTTAGTCTATGTATACAAGTGACTACTTTGTGATTTAAAATTGTGGTCCATCGTTTTCCTTTTGTCTTATGAAGCAATTATAAATTATAAGTTTTTGCTTTATATGACTGCCATTTTATCAAAACACACTCTCTTTGATTCTAATGCATAAGGCAGCGACATTCATACAGATCAAAATCACCTTCGATTTTTTTATTTCAAATATATTGCAGAAGAATACGATAACTTAAATAATGATATACCTAGATAACTGCACAGAAGTTACATTGTGTTATTTTCAAACATGTCCATATACACTGCTGCTTATAAGTATCAGGACATGTATTTTAACAATTTGTACAAGATAAATCTACAATTTCATTTAATTCAAACATGGCTCATAAAACCTAAAACTCATTAAAATGAAATTACTCAAAGGTAGAAAATAATTTATGACGTTCACCACAACTATTCGATACAAAGTGAATATTGAAAGATTTATGGCTCAGCATCTAATCCACGTAACATGTCAGAGCTTTTGATATGTAATATGTAATATCCCAATAATGTTTTATTTCAAGAATTGCTTAAATCTGATGGGTCCGAATGTAAAACACCTTCTTAAACGTTAAAAAAACAGGCAAAACTTTTCCTCCAACGAAACCGAAACACGAGAAAATCTAAAAATTACTTAAAAAGCCTAAAAAATTTGTGTAAAAAGCATGATTGCAAGAACCGCTCGTTAAGGAATCCTCGATAATCGCAGCCGTGAGTCACTGAGCCCGGCAGATGCGAGTTGGTCGCGTGTCGCGAGCCGGGCACGCAAAAAACATACACAGCCGTCCAACCCACCCACCCACGTCCACGCAGAGAAGTCTCTCACCTCGGGCACACGCGCACAGACGCGGTCAAAAAGGTGTCGGTGTGCGTGCGCGCGAGAGCGACAGACACGAAGGGAAGAGAAAACAGAGGACGGAGGCTCGCGATCCACCTGCAGGAACACACGCGGGTACGCGGACGCAGCCGCGGACGCAGACGCAGAGGTTCGCGGGCAGGCATGCAGGAGGTGACGCACGCAACGCATGCAACTCGGAAAGCGGGGGAGTCGAAGCTGGTGCACCGGCACGTATAAGGGCAATTACCTTGTTCGTCCTGGTAGGCGTCGTTGTTGGCAGGCGAGGGTGGCGGCGGCGCGTTCCCGTACCTCGAGGTCGTCGACTCGTAGGCCGACCAGGAGGACGGTGGCAGGCCACCGCGATGACGGTCTAAGTGGGGCGGGGGCGGCGGTCCGGAGGCATACGGGCCGGTTCTCGAGTAAAGCCGATCCCTCGCCCTGGTTGATGTCACGTGGTACGAGCTGGCAGGAGGTGGACGCCCGCGGGGTATGTAGCCGCCAGGATCACCGGGAGAAGGATCCGCCGGATGGCCGCCAACGACGACGCCGCCGCCGCCGCCGACACCGCCGACACCACCCCCGGAACCGACCCCTCGACTGCTTCTCTCGCTGCCGTAGAAACTGCCGTGGGAGCCACGTGACTCGAACCCCTCGCCGCCTCTCTCCCTGTCCCGCTCCCTGTCGCGCTCTCGGTCCCTCTCGCGCTCCCTCTCCCGGTCCCTCTCTCGCTCACGATCTCTCTCACGCTCCCGGTCCCGGTCCCTGTCTCGCTCTCGGTCCCTCTCCCTCTCCCTCTCCCGCTCTCGGTCTCGCTCTCTCTCGCCGATGCTGCCGCCGCCGCCACCATTCCCGCCACCGCCGCCGCCGCCGACGACGATCCCGCTTCCGACGGCGCTGCCTCCGCCGCCCGAGCCTCCGACGCCGCCGCCACCGCTACCGCCGCTGCCGCCACCGCCGCCGCCGCCACTGACTCCGCTAACGCCGCCGCTGACAATGCTCGAACCGCCGCTCCCGCCTCCGCCGACCACGCCGACTCCTCCCCCGCTGCCGCCGCCGGACCCGTGATCCTCCGAACTTCTGGAACAGAGGACACCGCGTTAAGGGCTTTGCGAAACTTCGCCTCTCTTCGGACGCGTCCCTGTTTCCCGGGAACGGACTCTGCGGTGCGCTCGAAAAATATCCAACGCTCGGAACAGAGATGGAGTTCGAGATAGAGCGACCGCAGGGTCAGGAATACACGCGCACGACTGATGGTACCTGTCCATCTCAGAGTAAAATTGTCGCGAGTTGCTCCCGAGAGGTAAACTTCAAAATTTCCCTCGCCCCTAGCCCCTAGAGCACTCTCAATGCTGTAGCCACTAAGAATCCGACTCTCGAGAGCAATTCCCGATAGTTTTACTACTGTGCAGCGCTCAGGAGTCAAGTGTTCGCACTCCGAGGATAGCCTAATGGTAGGATTTCTTAAGCTGCTTATACAGTGTATACTACAGGGTGTAACAAAAATGTTGCAGTTCCTTGAAAGGGGTGATTCCTGAGGTGATTTTGAACAACTTTTTCCTTAGCGAAAATGTTAGGTGGAGCTTTGTTAACGAGTTATTAATGAAAAACACCGACCAATCGGGGAGCGTGTAGAGCGGATTAACGATGACGCAGACGATGGCGGGCCAATACTACTCACAGCTGCAGCCCGCGCTGATATTCATCGACTTGTACTCGCTCCCTGATTGGTCGGTGTTTTTCGTTAATAACTCGTTAACAAAGCCCCACCTAACATTTTCGCTAAGAAAAAAGTTGTTTAAAATCACCTCAGGAATCACTCCTTTGAAGGAACTGCAACATTTTTGTTACACCCTGTATACACCAACGAACAGTTCGCGAGCACTGTTCGCATACAATGTTTGCAAGCAGTTCATAAACTTTCTATAAACAGTAAAAAAACGCTACGTCATCCCTTCACAGATCTTACACAAACTATTGAAAACCGTTATGCGAACACGTACGCGAACAAATGATTTCTATGAACAGTTCGCGAACGTTGGTGAAGACGCACCTTTATATGCGGCTGGACGCAACGCCAAACGAACACAGTGCAAAAACAAAGAAGAAACCAATGCAATACATCACATGTATATTAAAAAAACGTTGTGTGTGTGTTCGGACGTTGCGTTTGGCCACGGCCGTCTCTAGCACAGGCCGGAATATAGTGAAGAATTTGGCAACGCTGTCATGAGTCCTATCCAGCGTTTCCAGACGTCCCGATTTTTACAGGGCATCCCGATTTTGTAGTGGAAAATCAATTTGCCTCTCGCGGGATGTTAAAGGTCCCGATTTTCTAAATAAATTCTTATAAATAATTCTTCTGACAGCGAGTAATTTTTATGAAAGTAATGCTTATGTTTGTAATAAATCAACATAACTCTAGAGAATATATCACCGAACAGGACTGATCTATTGTCTCTAAGCACTGTTGTGATATCATTATTCCAATCTGTACTATAGACGGCCATGGTTTGGCCCATGGACTTAAAGTGGGATTTCCTATATGCGTTTGACGCTGCGACAGACGCAAAGTTCAAACACACACAACGCTTTTTAATATGCATGAGATCCATTTGTTTTTTCTTTGTTTTCATGATGTGTGCGTTTGAGGCTGTGTCTAGCCGCAGCGTCAGACGCGTATAGGAAATCCCACCTTTAGGAAGATAAGAACGGAATATGAGGATCCACTTTGGCCGAGGGGGTCACTTTGTTATTCAATAAAGGCCTAGTTACCCAAAATTCTTATATCTTTTTTATGAAACTTTAATGTCTGGCGAATTAAAAATATACCCTGAAAAACAGTGTAAATGATTCCAAGCCACCTACCCTTATACTGTGATTCTGATAATTCGATCATCCACTTTATCATTTGAAAGTCTTGATGGTTACAGATCGTTAACACAGTGAAAACCGTCGTGAGGATAAAACCGCAGGTTTTCACGATGATGACGATCTATAATCATCAAATGTTGAATTCTATGTAAAGCAAAAATCAATCATGTAATGTGAAACTGTGAATATAGGATAACAACCATACGTTTACTATGAGATTAGTATTAATGTTATTGATGTTCTATTGTATGTATTTCATTTTGTAACGATCTTTCGTGCAAGAAAGACATCCTTCTAAAAGAAGAAAAAGTCATTCGAAATTAATATTCTAAAATTGCCATAATCCAATATCAGGACTTTCAATTATTGTATATAAGTACAGTTCGATTTTAGGTATCGTCCGATAATAGGGGAATTCCTCCTACAATTCTTGAAACATACTAGGGACCACCAACAGCGGTCACCTCAATTATTCTCTCCCAAGAATATACGATTTTCCCGGACTCCCGACGCTGTCCGCTCTTCCTACATCTTTATCGTAACGGTCGTACCCGACGAGGGGTCAAAGTTCGAAAACGTGGCCGATTATCAGGATGCTGCGTCCAAGTGCACCGTGTATCTTCACGCCGCCTCCTTCTTCCCCGCCGCGCGTGTTTATGCACATGCACAGAGACCAGCGCCGTTCGTATGCAACACTGCATGCACGAGCCGCAATCGCGGCCGAAGAATCAGCGGCCTTTCACCCGACGCCTTCTCTCCTCCGGTTCATTCCGTTACCAATACGGTCACCGAGCGTGCTTGTTTATCTCTCTCACCTTCGCGAGAAACTTCGATCTGAATTTCTTCAAAGGTTGGGATTACGCGCGGTCGTTTCTCGTTTCTCGTTGAACGATCTCGTTCGCGCGCGCGAAGAGAACCGGCGCGTTGCCATGCACATACACGCACGCGCGCGCGCGCACTGCCAACGCTTTTATGCGTCCGCTCGGAGAGAAATTTTCCGTTAATCGGACGACGACACCCTTTTTATTGGAATCGTTTTTGTCCGGTCGGACACACCTTTCGACCATCCCGCCTTTGCATAATCGAGCCTCGAGCGCGCGCAGTCGACGACCAGTGCCTCTCGCGTGTTCGTATACGTAGCACGTACTTACACACGACACGCAAGATTATATCTCTTCGATTTTACGGGGAACCGCCGACGTGACAATTTTCGTTGTTCAAAATTATGCGAAAGGCTCGCATTTCTGAGGTTGCGTCACCTTTGTTGATCAATTATGGTTTCTATTTCCTCGCTGAAGAAATATGAGAAATTTTATGCAATGAGCGATACAATTTTTTCATGAAAATCTTTTATATATTATAGTATTTTCTCGTAATTTTACTGAGGATCTGCATCAGTGACTTCAATAAATGTACAACTTTATTGTTACTACAAATTGCATTGTTGATATTAAAATCTTATTCAGAAGTCAATTATTGAAGCTAATGTAATTAACAAGATAATGAATATTTTCCAACGGAATATTCCTGTAAAAAGTTCAGTTGCAGACAAGAATAAACTTAATTTGCAAATTCATTAATGTTTTGCGTGGTCTATGTCTCATGTAAGTTTTAGTTTTGCATTAAAAGTTCTGGCAAGCAATTGTATTCAAACATACAGTCATGGAAGCCTACATACACTCCAAAAATGCAAATATTTGAAAAAATGGAATGTTGTCAGTGGTCTCACGAATATTGAACTGTTTCTCGGTAAAAATTAGAGATATTTTGAGAAAACTATAGTATTCATCAACCTGTCCCCTAGGAAATTACTATAAAGACAGAATTGAGGTTAAGCTATTTAATAATATAGGTTAGAAACATTTATTTTCTATGGGTTATTATACTGTACTAAAGATGTGTACAATAAGCGCGTACAATTATAAATATAAATCACAATACTATAAAGAAACAATTTTATTTTCTAAGTTACGTTGTATGTAGACTTTTGTAACTAACTATATATGTAAGTATTAAAGTTTACCTCATTTGCAACGATATAATTTATTACCCAATCTATTTTTTATATTTGGTTCCATCATTATTGTTAATATTCGCTCCTGTTGATAAGTCCCAATAAAGAACAATTTGAACACAAATAAACATGGCGACCGGTCCACCTTGAGGAACCTAACCTAAATGAATTTCGCAAAATGGCTTGCGAAATCATGCCCAAAACTTTGACGACACGCTCTGACGAAACTGAATGAGATTTGCATCGTAACATACAATGCAGTCGGTAGAAATGAAGTAAGAAAACGAATAAAAAATTTTAGGCAGAATGAAAACATGACGTGCGACATTCACACATGTTGTAAATATAGAGATATTGATCTGATTGGTACCATTAGAGTACAATATTACTTTAAGTGTAACGTGTATTATTATACAACAAATTAAAGTATAACACATTGTTTTATTAACACATTTTTTATAATTAATTAACTTCCTCCTAATTCTTCTTTATCAGCAAAATAATTCACAAACTTAAAAAATTTCTACCACTGCAATACCGGTGTCTTAATTTCCTCATTAATTCGCATGAAACATCAAGTTTCACGAGAACATCGTCCAGAAATAATCCCATGCACGTTTCCAGGTTGCGCAAAACTGATAATAAGAAGTGGGGGGAAAAGTAGAAATTCTCCTCCCACTTGTATCACGCCAGAACGACAATAATCACTCTAATGAGTCAATCGTATTACACCTAGTCGCGCTATAAACGTGTTCATTGCGTACAAAAACGTCCAGATAGATTCAGAAAGAAAAAGTTCAGCATGTTACATATTTGCGTCGGATGTTTACGCGGCGCGAAGATAAGGTAAATCGGTGGCAATCGCTTAATTATCGTGCAATCTCGCGCAGCGCGTCTGGATCTAGCGACGGGCGTTCGGAAACGCGTAAATAAGCGGAGCCTCAATAAAAGAGGGCGTAATGGCGGCGGCTTCGGTGGGGATCGCGCGCGAACGAGGACAACGCGGGGTTCGTGTGGTAGGGCAGCGCCTTTTGCGCGCGGGGAACGCTGACGAATTCTTCTTTTTTGTCCACGTGCTACGAAAAAACATGTGACCGATCTAGAAAAACATCTGCGCGAACCGAGGGCAGGGCGCACCGCAGTCATCGGTTTCGTGCACGAAGGACAAACGATATACGGTACGGTATCGGTCACGCGACCGATACGATGGCAACTCGATATCGTCGACGACGATGCGGATGCGGGGGAACGCGCGTCGCCTTCGGAAAGTCCACTTCGCAGACGACCTGACCGTTGTTCAGGATCACACGCATCGGTTTATCGATTCGACCTCGTTATGTAGAAATTCGAGCTCGAAGAATTCTAGATAAAAACCGTGGAACCTCGTTTCGCCGAGAACAATACATACAAGGTGTCTCCGATTCGCCGATGCGACGCGAAAGATGAGCCAGGGTTACCACCAGGGTTGCCATACGTATTCAGTGTTGCCAGATTGAACGATTTATCGCAATTTGGTCAACTTTTGCAATGGAATTGTGATAATCGTTTCAGAGAAAGTCGTAAGTAGCGAATTGGGCGATTTCAAGTTTTGCTGGTTGGTGATTTGACTGAATGTGCTCAATTGTAATTTTTAAATCATGAATAAGTGTGTTTCTCCCGCTAAATTTGAAAACTGGCAATGCCTGAGAGACTTTATCCTTAGTTTGCAATCAGAAAGGGTACAATTAATAATTCTTATAGATATAAATAATCTGTGCTATTAAGAAAGGTTAATTTATTATTTTTGTACTTTTAAAAAATATTGAGCATAAAACTTTCATTGGATATATCTACGTTTTGAATTTAGTCTACTAAAGAAAGTTATTAAATTTAAAATTCCCGCTTTATTTTGAAAAATGCGTTTTATTTCTATTTATTATTTATTATTTCATATTACAATCTAGTGATAATAGATAGAACTCTGAATTTCACATTGTAATATAAGTTGGTAACCCTGAAGATGATCCCAAATAAAAAATGGAATAAAAAGTTAAGAAGACATCGACTAAGACATTTTTTTAAAGAATATTCTTCTCTTTAATGTTACGTAAAACTTGAAAAAAATATCTTAAAATGGAAATTCAAATTCTAACATTTGGTTTAAATTATTATTCTCGAAGCTGTTTAATATCCGAATTACTATTATTATTATTACTTGATAAAGACACAATTTTAGATTAACAATAAATCGTCTGTAATTCGTGAAATCAATATCCTTCAACGTCTTCCTATTTCTAATGACAAGATAACCATCGTATTAGAAAATATTAATACCCGCGATCTATTTTTCTGCTTAAATTAGAATGATTTCCTTTTTGGGTTGTATCAGAAATTTGGGAACACCGTATATGTATATCCAAGGGGTAGGGAACTTGTTGACGTCGTCTATATCGACCGCGATAATTCCGCTGGTATCGATCCTAGGTGACGCTGCCATAGATAACGGGCTTAAAAAAAGAACGGGTAAACTAGTTGCTTCTTGTTTGAAACGCGGAAACTCAGGACTCAGGAGCGTATACAAAAAGAATTGATCATAAATTTGCACGTGGTCGCGTGTCTAGTCTTTTGTCCCTAGACAACGGTGCAGCGCCGCTTCTTTGTTATGACGCGCGCAATTTCCTAGAATCCCGCGTTGAAGTTCACCATAAAACACTGGTTAGCATGTGCGTGGCACAGCCGGCGATAAAATATTTTCAGGGTCGTATTAATGTGTTTGCGTACGCTCGCTGATAGCGACCAAAGTGGAACTATTAATTCAGTAGCGAAGACGCTAATCGCGACTCCATAACCTATTACCAAATCTAGAAAAAGACCGTCCATGTTACAAACATGGCGGACGATGATCGAAATAGAAGTTTTCCCATTAGAGTCTTGTGACTCGTTGCCAATGACCCGGCATATGAAGAATAAAACACTTTTATGGTAAATATGCGCAGGATTGATTCGTGTGTTTTGCCATCAAAGGTGTGATTAAAATAAAACGAGAGTAATTCCGAAGAAAAATTACGTAGATAGTAACGAGTTTACAGAGAGCAAATATTGTATAGCAACGCAAACATTGATCGAGAGTGTAATTCCTTCCGATTGACAGTCGCGTTGGTCGAGTGAAACGAATAAAAAGGAAATTAAGCGGCCGCAGATGATTCATATGCAAATCGTAAACCTCGTTATCAATTCGTGAACCTCAAACAATGATGTCAGCGACGGGACGTTGCTACGTACACCTCTATTTGTTCGATAACCGTGACGATAAGCTGACTAATTGAATATCGGCTCGATCAACACCGACGAAAGAGTTAGTATACTAAAACTCTTTCATCGTGCCATTCGATAATCTGTTATTCCAATAGATAAATTGCAGGGGCGGCAAAAGAATGTAACGGTAATATCGTTTTATACGTGATGTTGGTATTTTTCAATTTATGGAAATTTTCTAATATTTTACAACTTTGAATATAGTTCAACAATTATAAATAGTTATATTTGACTTTGAATTTAACATTGAATGAAGTTCAATAATTATAAATAATTGTATTATTGTTCCTTACTTTTTTAAATTAAATAAATTAAAATATGGAAATAAGGATATTATGTGGAATTCCACTTGAAAATACTATTAACCATTTTTTACGATGGATACATTCAAAAATCAATGTTTCTCGTTTCCTCAGTATACAATTTATACTTACGAAGAAAAAATCGCGTTATACAGGGTTAAATTGTCATAACAATCATGCAAAGCGATAACCCAAGAAATATGGCGCAATTTTATCAATATTTACTTCAGGAATAATTTCAAATTTCAACTCAGAAGAACATTCAGAGGACTATCGAATGAAACAGTTCAAACAATCGATGGAAATTACAAATATACTACTAGGGAAGCAAGAATTTTTTATTTATCTAAACAAACTTCAATAACCAGTTATATTAAAACGAGAGATTCAGAAACTGCAACAAAATTAGTAGCATAGCAGTAGAAAATCCCCTTAATGGTAAAACCTCGTCTTATGACTCAAAAATTGAAGATTCACAACTTTATTTAAAAATAAAACACTAATTCTATGCAAAACCGTTGCTTTGAGTTTTCCTTTAATTCCCCCATAAAGTTTTCGAAGAGATGCTACAAAATCTCGTTCAAAAAGTAAAGCAAAGACGATTTAAAGATAGAAACAAGTACTGGTTTTTGAAGGAATCGCCGAAAGAAGAAGCCCAGGGTCTAAATTTTTGCGAGTACGACACTGTCAGTTGAAGCAAGCCTCCCACCGCGGTCGCGGTTCATAGCTATTCGCGCGCGCAGGCGCACCGCAACGTGGCAACGTCGCGAGCGACACGTCGTCACGGTCACCTGACTTTTCGTGGAAACGGCACTGCGCTCGCAGATAAGGCTATGCGACGAACATCAGCCGCGTATCGTTTTTATTTCGCTCGGGTTCTTCAACGACGGGATGGCTTGATTCGCGCGGAACGCCTCGAAACGAAGAATCCGCGAACGGTAACTTGGCTTTTCGCGGCGACAACGAACCGGGGAAAGCACAGGGAAGCTTTCTTTCCCGAAATCGTCCGCGGTAAGGTGAGATTCGGGGCGAACGGGCGCCGCACGGAGACGGGAATAGCCCAGGAGCAGCCGATATATGTACGTGTATCACGTGGCCTGGTAAAACGAGTGCGTGGCAGAAAACGTTTTCGACACGTTCGAAGAGTGGCACGGCTCGCAGCACGGCCGATGCGACCGATGGATGCGATAAACGGGAACCCCCCTCGATCGATTATCGACCTGTTTACTTCCCCGAATGCGAGTACGTGGCTCGTGACATGATATATCGCTCTGTAATTGTATTACCGCGGCTTGGACAACAACGCGTTACGCTGCGACTGAAAAATGAGCAGAAAATACGGCTTCGTCGACATTACCTACATGTATCGCTGGCGGTGATCAGCTTACGCCCGCGGTGATGATAAACCTTTTTTTCACCCTCCGATCGGCAACGGGAAACGCTTGGGTGCGTTGCCGGTATTTAGGAAACGAATGTGAGAAATTTATGGACAGCACGAGGAAGAATAGTTCCGGAATGCACATTGATTTAGGTCGTTGTTGTTAGAGGGAGCCGTCGGGGCATAGAAATAGATTTCCGTTAACATTTTTTTGGTATTTCAACGACGGAATGAGTTGCGGTTTAGTATTTAGGCCAACGTCCTCTGGGGTTTATGGGGTTCCTCTCTACTGCTGCAAACGTCTCATTAAAAAGATATTGGTAGAATTTTCAGACTGGACACTGATTAAGTGACAATCTCTTAGTAACTTTGAACAATACTGACTATCAGCACAAAGAAAACCCTTACAATTCTAGGAAATCTACTTGAGATCGCGATAATTCTGTATAAAACGTTTGTGCTAGCCAAGACAGTTCTTCTTGGACGTCTCGAGTCTCGAGTCAGAAGCTTTCCAAAAGCGTATACCCCCCAGTGGGCGTTGCCCTAAATCTGGGATGCACAGACTTATTAAGGCCACAGATTCACTGTGACTTATAAGCGGGCCGCTAAACAAACATGAAAGTTATTTATTAGTGTAGAGTTAAATTAATAGGCGTTTTTTTTTAAGATTTAGACTTTATTTTACATTCACTTCTCAAATTCAACCGTCCCACACAAAATCCGAAAGTTACAATCCCAACTTTTATTTTGTCTACGCAGTCAATTCGTTTGTACCGTGCCATTCTCCATCATCAGCTTCACACAATTATCGATTTCGATTGAACTGACATTACTTGACGATCAAACGGTCAAAATGATTATATTATTGTTTTTTACATTATTTATAGTAGAAATAACGTAATGAGCAGACCGCCAGCAAATCAACGGTGGTTTGTGCATCCCTAATCTAAATACTATAGTCCTGCCACGAAATGACCACTTGATGCCAAACCGTCTAGTACTTTCTGACTCTCATGACTCCCAATGATGTTAAGAGGTTTAATCATTTCCTCTCACCTTAGTCACATACTTAATGACCCTTGTGCTTCATTAAACTTATCAACGTATAGCTAGTTTGTAGCCATTTACAATAGTGTTAGGTGGATAACAGTTAACCTGCTCATCTTGTCGATAAAACGCTAACTGGCTTCAGAGTAACCAACACGAGTGGAGAAAAGTGTAAATGAAGATAGAATTTATGTATTATATTATCATTCTATTGTATTGCATTGGAGATCTTGCGCCTTGGCCTAAAACCGGCCCTGGGTATACAAATCGTGAACTTAAAATGAGCGATGTTTATTTGACGCGAAAGAATATTTCTTGAAAACCGTATCGAAAACGCAGAGATGCTTCACTGGGTTATTGAAACGTTCGACTGGCTGCAATCGTTCTGCAGCGAAGCTGTTTCACGATGGAAAATGAATGCACGAGCAATTCAGGAAATTAAGGCTTTTATCGATCGGCAGACGTTTATGGTTCTCTTGCCTTCTGAACCGTGAAAGTATCTTAACAATTCAGATGCCTTTGGTGCGTTCCTTTTATCGGATGTTGCTTTCAATATTTATAGGGCGTGTGCGTCGAGAGTTGATAATTTATCTAAATTACACATGAAGCTTATTTAAATATGAAACGCATCAATCATTCTCCAATACTCAAGAGAAAACGAATAAAAAATGCGTATTACTGTAAACACGAACATAGATTTAAAAATTCCACCGTTTTAAGACGAATAACTAACGACAATTGGTTAATCGTTTCTGGTCCGAAGACTTAGCGCAAGGCCGCGAAAATATTTTAGAACATTTGCATAACGTGCGACTCGAAATAAAAATAGGTATTATGAAAGACACCGACGTCAAGTCGACCTTGGCCGTAACACCGCAAAGGGTTAACATACTGGGAGCAATCTGCGTGTCGAATCGGGACTATTTTTATCTCCGTGTCGAGGTTTTAAAATGAATCTATATACACGTCGCGAAGGAGTGTATGATAGACCCCGAACGATGAAAAAAAAAGTCGACGTCCAATTGTGAACTCTAGAAACTCGCCAAATTTCCAACTCGCGTTTACTACACCAATATATTTTCCCGACAATGGAGGTATTTTTCGATAGCACTCACGATAATCCAAAATCGCTATAATTCAATCTAACGTTTCTCTGAATTATATGAACGAAGCACATATGAAAAGATACATTAGAAATGTTCGTTCTATTTTTCATTACTTGTTGGAATCAAATGATACGGACATGAAAGTTCTAATAATGTTAACTCAGGACCAAAATCTAATATGGCGCCCTCTAGGTCCTAACACCATCGAACAAGATATACAAATTTGAAGAATATATTAGAATGCGTCATAACAGGGAATTAGATAATTTGATAAGTTTAATACATTCCAAATAAACAATATGAAGTTAATATTGAGAAAAGGTGTCTGCTAAGGGAATATGGCGATACCGTGCATGAATTTTGTCAAGAGAAAAGAGATAATAGAATAGCCGCCAGTTTCTAACGACATTTCAATGTCATTTCACCAGCTTCCTGTGACGTGCGATTTAATTAATTCCAGCGACGTGACTCATCACGAAAACCGCCGTTTATACGTGCCATGTCGGTGACCGAAATATCCCACTGTCTAGACATTGTACCACGTTACATTAAAAACAGAAATTATTTCGAATAAATTTCCATCTTAATTAAATAACTCGTGTCTCAGAGTTTAAATAAAACCGCGTAAACCACGTTCAAAAAAATTGATGAATATAATGTTAATGAGTTGACAAGTTTTTAGTAGAAATTCTGCGTAAACTAGATGGCGGTAGTTGCGCGGTAGAAGAAAGTCTTACCATATCAATAGCATGCTGTTGAAATCATCCAAAGTAGCAAACTTGGTGTAGTATAAATAGTGTAGAACAAAATTTGTTTCAAACTTTGAAAGTACTGGAAGTTAAATTTTCAGTACTGAAAACTATAAAACTTCTATGCTTCGTGTATACGAATTACCTGGGTATAGGTATGTAAAACTTGTTAAAAAAGAAAAAAAAAAAAGATGGCTGATAGGCCATCGTTTCCCCCTCCCTTTCACAGTAACACTCGTCTCCCCCACACATCTACTTTACGTTTCGTCCTTTAGGTCCATGCTCACGACATGTCTCAGCGTGTGTAGGCTACTTAATAAACAAAGACACTTACCCGTGCAAGGGAAACCTGTGCTGAAGAAGTTGTGGCTCGTAGTATTGTGTGGTAAGGGCTCGTTCGTCCAAGGTATGCTCAATCGCGTGGGCCTTCGCTGCGGACTTGATATCCATGAACGCCACCGTCGCGGAGGCACCCCCGGTGCTGCTCGAGGAACCGCTACCCCCGCCACTGCCGCCGCTGCCAGAACTGGAACCGGAACCACCCTCGTTGCCTTCTCCGAGGGAACCACCGGAACCTCCGTCCACGGGGCACTCTTCGCCCCGCGGCAGCAGCTTGACGCTCTGCACGCGTCCATACCTGAAACATTCCGAATATTCCTTTAGTATCGCTTAATCAATATAGCAACCAAGGTTTAAGAAACCATTCATAATAATTTTAAATGGATATTTAGGTGCGAGCACAAACGAAGAATCGCGGGGAATAGACTGCCACCGTTCCCCGTTCTTAGTTTCCATAGCCGTAGCCATAGCCATAAACATAACCATAATCATAACCATAGTCATAGTTATCAAGGAGGGCAACTTAAGCAACTTCTTTCGTAAAAATGTTTACGTTAAGCATTCGGCTGATTCATGATTATAATATGTATTTATTGTTCACTGCGTTTTGATTGCGTTTCTATGCTTCAGAGAAGCAAAAGCCATTCGAGTCCTGGAAGAGTCATGATCTGCGGGAAACAAACAGATCAGCAGTATTTTGTATTCCACTCACGATCAGCCGAAAAATGTTCTGCGCTACCACCGCGAATGGTACCCACGCATCGCCAATTCGGCCGACTGCGAATAAGTAGGAACGCATCGGACCAATTGTATAAGTTTTGTATCACCAATCCTGTTGATCCGGTACGCAATGTGTTTGTAGCAAATGTACAGGATATTTTTTAAAACTGGATATGCAACGAGAACCATAATCAACCTTATACAGCTATGCATTCGAAGTCGCAAATTATTATACTATGTATTATTAGTCATTGTTTTCGTCATATTTTAGATTTAGAAGCAATACAAGAATTCAATTAACGACAAAAATAGAAAGTTTTAAGCGTAGAAATATTTTACAGTAATAGAAATATTTTGCACATTTTTTTGTGGATCATTTTGTTGGCCAAATATTATTTTTATCATATTATGATATGGGAATATTTATGTCAAGTATTACAGACTATGATTCCTTTTATTTTGTGTAATTCTTTAGTTCAATTTATTGAAATCATGATACCATTTTAGTTATGTCTTATTTTTGCTTTACGCCTTTTTTTATGTATTTCTATAGTTATTGTTAGAATTTACAATGTTAGTCTCACCATGCAGTAATTAATTAACAAGCATGTGTTGTAATATCAATAAAATTAGCATGTTTTACATTAAATGTTCATTGGATATGTGGAACTCATCACATGAATTGAATAGCACATTAAAAATCATCTAATTATGCAAGTGCTATTGACTTATTGACGAAGAATTTTCTGAGATCATCACATATTTTTCGTCAGATACACATAGTGATGTGTTTACAGCTTATGAGACCGTTTTTGAGGAACTCGCGGGATTTCCGTGCACGTCATCCGTCCTTAGTCCTGTACGTGACATATAATATTAAGTTGGTGTGTGACAGGAAGAAGCGTAAACATCTGTCTCCTCTCTTGCCTAGACTGTACATGTATAATTTTAAATTTATCGATTCGCCCTGTACATTAAATTTGTATGAAAATTTGCAATATATTCTGTATTATAAATATAATCATATAATATATAAACATTGTTAACAAGTATTGAACTGACCTAAATAATATTTAGCTATCGAGAAATTGGAACAAGCAAAATACGTCACTAGCGCAAATAGCCAGCCACTAAATAATAAAATATTAATAACGTCTGCATTTATTAGTAAAACTTCAATATGGTTTCTCGTTAATATATTTTTCAATATAAAAATGATCCGCTCCTAATAGAGTGCACTGAATTTTCCATGACAGAACTCGCGACCAATGGCGTAAAGAAGATTCTCACTTATATCGCGCAGGATTTTGAAGAAGGAAGGATATGAGCACAGACGGTAATCCTCGGCCTCCAGAAAGCTCTCTCGATGCCTGACACGGACGCAGGAAATTAAGTCAAAGCAAGAGGAAGTAGGATGCGATGGGAAAAGCGGGATGGAAAGCTTTCCATCCAAATTTTTTTCCTCTGTACGTATTCAGATCTAGATTAAAATTCTGTTATTGTTTTCTGTCGAAGCGAAACAACTCCCAGTCGAAGTTATACGTTAAAATAATAATGTTCAACAATATACGAGTTTCAATAACAAAAATTTATAATACTCGAGGAAAGAATTACTTTTTTTCAACGGATAAAATAAACGCGTGTACGTTGGTTCTTCAAAACAGGGCTGTGTACGTCTTATATTTTTCTGGACTGTAATTTCGAATCGACACGCTTTAAAAAAAGCGTGTCTTGTTTTCACCCCTGCAGAGAGCCTGAGATATTGAATTTCGACGAAATTAAAGAAAACAAAGATCCAAAGTTGTTTCTGGCACACCCTATGTACAGAAACCTCGGACAGCGGTAGAAATGGGCTTACTGGTCGAGGTGGGGGCATCCCAGTAACACGGAGCAGGGGAAGGAGCGTACCGATTGGTCGACAGGGAGAAGAATATTACGCGCAAGCGCAAAGACTCGAACGGTCTCGGAGTATCTCGGGGAGTTGTTCGTCTAATCTCGCGTGAGTCGCACGTATTTCCTTGTGCGTTCTTCCGAAGAAAGCCTCTTGTTTTTTTCTCTCCTGGATTACACACACTCAGCTTAACAATACATCAACGAAAAATGCACTAGAATAATCCGTTTGTTCTTCACGCTAGACAGACGTCAATACGACCGCGGAAAGAAGGGAATGCGCGCGAGGCTTTGGGGCGACACACCTTGGACCGTAAAAGTTTGCTCGGATCGTAACTGCGCAAAAGTACTTAACCTAGGCCCGTTACCGGGGGATCGAAGACACGGTGGATTTAGTTCGTAAAAAAGCGAAGAAGGGGACGCTAATTCGATCGCGACACCCCTCGATCGTCGCGCTTTTCGTACCGTGATAATGCCGAGAATCGCTTCGAACGGGGCGTGGTCCCCCTGTTCCATATGCCGTGTGATTCGATGCCGAGAACCGAGCACGTCGATACTCTTTGTATAACGGGGTTTTTATCTTTCTCGTTGCACTTCGTTCCACTTTGACATTTCGATCATTCGCGACGTATCGGAATAGATTGGATCTCCACCGTCTACTAAAACGAAAAATACGTTCGCTTTGTCTCAAGAGTTATTGTAGAACATTCTTTGAATTTCCGGAGTCGTCGCTCGATTTTCCCTGCGGGAAGAACAGCAAGTTGGAAGAAAGAAACGCCGAATGAGGCGGAATATCGCAACACACACGCATCCTCTGGAAGATTCTCTCACGAAAATGGCAACCGCGACAGCGACAGGCCGTTCACGCACAACTTCCTTAGCCATTGTTCCTATTCTATACCTCGCAGCCTTCGATTGCTCGATAGTTACGTTCCTCTCTTGGATTATTTAACGTGTGATAGTGTGGAGTGCTATTTCGAGATATTCTGTTTCATCGACTGTACCTACCGGACACGTCCTACTTGGCTACGCGTGTCTCTGTCCAAGTGGAGAAAAAACGAAGCAGTGTATACCGAAGGATCGATATTAATTCGCAATGATTATCGGTATCGGGGCGTTATTCTGCGTGATATTCCATGGGAAAGAGAACCCGATCGTGCTCCGGTGCGTTGTGACCGCCGCACAAGAGTTCTCATCCCACCCCGGCTCGTTTGGACTTCTCCCTCTCTTATTTTCTTCTTCCCCCTCCACCTGAAGCGACGCGTTCTCAACCGAAACGCGCGTGCGCGTGCACACAAGGCGCGCACACAGCGACACGCTGAAAAGTCTCTCGCCGCACACCACGGCAACGTCCTTTTCTGAGCCACTCACGAGTGAAAGCGGGTGAGAGGGGAGCGACGAAAGGAGAAGAAATAAGATAGAAGGCCAGAGGAGGGGAGAGAACCAGTGCCACGGTGGCTGGCTGCTGGCAAGCGAGCCTCGAACCGTACCCATTCCCCTCCCAGAATCCTCGCTCGCTGCTTGTCCAGGAATTTTACTCGAGCAGACTCGCTCCCGAGCTCTCGATTCCTTCGCTTCTCTTCGGAGACCTCTCTCCCTTGGCGAGGAGCGAGCTCCATTGCGGAAGCGTTAACATGACTTCCCGTAAATTTCGAGTCTTTAGGTCAGAATTTCATTCCCTGCAAGGCGTTGAAATGTAGCCGTGAAACGTCTCTAGCCAGAGGCATGTAATCGAACCATGCGAAAGTAAGCCTCTTGAGAGACAGACCAGCAAAAGTAGCAGGTCCATCACGGACTGTCGTTATCCGTCGTGCCAAGGGAATACAGTGGTTCTTCTTTAGGACTCGTAGAGTGCGTGATACGTTCCTCGTTTTCTGTACTTCGATCTCTAAGTGACTACGTAGAATTCCGTTCGTTGCTTTTGATAGTAAGAACGGGTTGTACGATCGCGTATTACTCGCGAAGCGATAGTGAACATTCTAACGTCGACGTATGTACTGTTACTAAGTGGAACGGAAATCGTTGCTCCTAGACGTGTGCCTCGTCGTGTGTTCGATCAGAACCGAAACATCTCTGAGAAACCGAATCCCACGGGCTAGCGTGCTGGAATCCACTTGGACGATCGTTTGTCTTTCTGCGTTTGAAATGGGAGTCGCACAGGAAATCAATACATCGGCCCACTGGTTAAGAGTTCCTCGCTCTGCTGTGTGCTGTGTGTGCGCGTACTGCGTATGTGTGGGATTCTTTGATTTCATGAACCAAATGCGTACATATGTATATATATATATTAATTTACTCGGACGATCAGCGGTATTCAGCGAGAGGAGAAAAAGGGAAACGGAAACGGGCGATTTTCGTAATTTCGCGAAAAGCCATTGTAAAATCTATGTCAGGTCGGACTTTCGACGCGGTTCCCGCCGGGGTATTACGTAAACGGCAGGCGGAGGAATTTTTGAGAAATCTTCGCCGCTGTATTTCTTATTTATTTAGTAAACAATTAAAACGGCTCGTAAATATGGCGGTAGGTCAAAGAGAGCGGGAAGCCTCAACCATCGGTGAAAGAGAACCAGGTCTACGGAGTAGGATGATTCTTTATATTTCTTCGAATCTTGGAATTCCAAGCTCCTTCGTGGAGTGTGTCGATTTAACCTTAACAATACGCGTGGTGGTTTTACAATTCCATGAAGAGAACAGCGCGAATAAAAAGGCGTACAATACAGAACAAGCACCGCAGAATAACGCAACAAAGAAAGAAGCCTTTTGTTCCTCGACTTTTTCCTGTTCCCCCCTCGAATCCCTCGTGATTCCGCCTTGGCTCTCGCCGAATCGAATAAAAAAAGGCAACCCGGGCGCTGCAAAGACGTTAGAAACTCCAGAAATCTCTGCTGATTAGGAACCGATAGACTGAAGGTTAAAACTGAAGGTCTCCAAATTTTTTAAGTTCATTACTATTCTCAGAGGTCTAATATTCGTTCTTCGGTAGTCATAGTATTAATCCTTGTTAGATTCTTGTTACTGAATGTTATATCGATAGAAATGGTAATTTTTAGTAATACTATTGAGCTTTAACCGTTCTGATAGTGGAGAAACATGAATAGCTCATTTTGGCTACAGGAGACAAGGTACCCGGAAGTTTCGAATCGCGACAAGATGGTATCAAATCGAGGAGTGGCTGATTCATCGCAAAATACATGTGTAAAATACACAAAAAGCATATCTTTCGGTACCATTCCAGGCAGACGACACTGACATAAGCCGCAAACGTCGCAAGTAGCAACGTTGGGACGCCTCAACGAGGCCGGCGAGGACGTGGCAACAGCGCTATGACTCAGCTCTCCTCGTTCCAACCGCTTCCCTTGCCCCTTGGCCCCGCTTCGGCTGCCACTACACGCAGCTGACGCCCTTCTCCTCCGGGGAATCCCCACCACGAGTCGCCCACCACTCGATTCTAGCGTTCCTCGTGTGTCGTGTCGAACCTCCCCTTTCTGCGCCCCACCAACGCTCCGTTCCGCTCCCCCTAACGGCTTACCCTCCGCGCGTTCCCCTCCACGATCAGCGACTCTCTCGGGGTACTGACAACTCGTTTGTCCCCCTCTCCCCTCTCGGCCACGGAGCGTGCGCGAGCCGATTCCTACACGGCGTCGTGCCACTGCCAAGACGAGCGTGCAAAGTCCCCTTTGGAAGAAAAACACCTATCTGTACCTCTCTTCTAGCCTCCCCCCGTGCTCTTTCTGCTTTTTCCCTCCTCTAGCTCCCGCGCATCGTCCATCTCCCTCCGTCAGCGTCTTCATCCTTTTTCCACGTTCTTCTCTCTCTCGCCGGCTCTACCGCCACCTCCCCCACCCTCAACGGTCGTCCGTTTTTCCCCGTCCAACGCGGCTTCTTCCTTCTTGCTCCTTTTCTTACGGATCCTCTTTCTTCAACGGCTCTCTACCTCTCTCCGTCTCTCTCGCTCGCGCTTCTCCTCCCTCCGCCTCTGTCCATTTCGCTTCTGTATATCCGCCGGCGGAGCGGGCGAACAATGCAACGTGATCCAGGTGCGGGAAAAAAGGAGGACGGCAGAAGAGAGGAGGCGCGCGCGCGCGAGTAGACGAGAGCGTAGATACGCGAAATAGAAGGGGACAAGGGGGGAAAGAAAGGCCGGCGGACACGAAGCCGGGGCGAACGAAGCAATTGTATAGTTACGTTTCGCTCCGGCGAATTTACGCCGGCGATCCTTCTCTCCTCTGCCCGCGCGCTTCTAGGCCGTTTTTACACGCCAAGTTCGAGATACACGCGTCGTGACGTGGTTCCGACGCTCGACGATAATCGATTATTTATTTCCACGGGCGATTAGATAATTCAGCGTTATCGAACTGTATCGAGGGCCTTTACGGCGGACGCTGATACGCGTCGACGAAAATATTACCGGGCACGTGCGCGAAAAATTAATTTTAGATCGGTCCTGTCTCCCCCGTCGCCTTCGACGCGCCATGAGAAACGCGGGGAACAAAACGCGTAGACGCGGTCGGGTCGGGCAGGGGAAAATGGCTACTCCGGGGTTGCCAGCACTGCGCTGCGGACTGTTTTCTTCGATTGTTCCGGGAAATGTCGTACAGTTAGCAACAGTAGTTTTATTGAATGTATGCTTCCGATGTTAATTTCTGAAACGAACTGGTTTGTTGATGCAGATAATGTTGATGCAAACAACAGTTCAGGTTAAGATAGAAATAACAGGCATTATAAATACTGCAGTTGTAACAAAGCTGGGTGAAATTTAAAGAAATAGTATTTCGAATATTATAATAAATAAGGATTGTTCACTATTTGTAAGTAAATAAATGGACTATTAATATAATTTACGACAATTGAAACGTTAATTACAGAAGAAAAGGGTTCGATACTATGAAAAAAGCAGTATTTAAGGCACTTTTAAAACCTTTAAACAGTTTTAAAAGTGTTTTCACAAATAGGGTCGGATTTTATGGCTTGTCTGTATTTATGTACATCAATCGGCTATTAAAGTTAACCTCATTTAATCTCCTTTCTGAAGCAAAAGTGCAGTAGGTTAGAGTGCGGAGAATTTCAGAGTGGTTGTAAATGCATTGATATTTCGAAAATATAAGATTTATAAAATATGTAAACAAATTGGGAGCACAAATAAAGGGCATACAAATAGGGACAATAACTTCATCTCTAATTGGAATGAAAACAATATTTTTTATCTCATAAATCAGTATAAATTGTGAACAAATGAATTTGAAACCAGATAAATGAATATTTACTTCATAATGACAATTGACAACATATTTGAAGGTCATCAAAATCTTTGAATTCGCCCCTATTCGGAATAATGTTAAAAAAATAGTATTCCCTAGTAATGTAAAAAAATGATATAACATAGTCTGCTTTCATCCAACTCTGATGATTAATAATGCAGTCTTTTTCTTGTTATGTGAAAAGTATTAAACCGTTTTGAATACAGAATAACCAGTTTGTGACTTTTAGTGTTCTTTGAGCATACGTCGCACTTATGTTCCCTTAATTCTTTGTCCTTGCAATGACGAGACATACAAGGTCAACCGCCATGATGGTCAGTGGTAACAAACACTTTAAACTGATAAAACCAGTGTTTCCTTCAAACACTTGACTCTTATTATTCTCAAAATTGAATCCATAGTTGGGAAAATGGAAAATTCTCACTTTTTGTAAAATATATTTTCAATGATTTAAGCGAACTGGAAACATTATACCATTTCATCAAAGCTAACCATTAGCCATCATCATCATTCATAAAGAAAAAAAATCAATGCTAGTAATGGGTTTTTAATTTGCAAAAAATTCAACCTTCTGCAAATACCTGATATGGGAGTACCAGCAAGTATACTTGCTTCTTTCGTAAGTCGACCTCAATGATGTAAATGATGGCGGATATTTTCATTCAGTATTAACTATCCATGTATTCCATACATTTTTTGTAATAGATAATTCTGTTTTGTATACTTTGCAATCATTTTTCGAAAACAGTAAAGAGTTTGCCAATTTTACATTATGCTAGTTATGTTAATACTGATTTTAATCATTAGTAATTTATTTGATTTCGTGTAAAATATGAAAAGTATATCCAAATTGATAATAATAAATTTTGTTTCCATTCCCAACTTTTTTATTAACATATTTGTTTCCTAATTCTAACAGAAACGTTAATTAGAATATTTATTGAGGAAAAACAAAATCTTAACTGGATTTGAATTTTATTAGAATCGATAAATATAAATAACGTTTACTTGCCATATAAGGTATCAAAGAAAGAGTACATTTAGTTTCGTTTAGTACAAGTGCATATCCAAAAATATTTTACTTTTTCTTTTCTTTTTCTTTAAGGTAAAATATAGTAGTAACAAATATAATAAAATTGGTTTCATTATTATTATTGGATAGTAAAGTAAGTATAAATATTATTACCCTGATGCACTAAGCACTAAGTCAATGAAAACCATTAAGTTTATAAGCGTTTATGTAAATCCAAAAGTTTATGTTAAAACATGGAAAGAAGTAAGTATATATGCCATATAATATTCAGAAGCGGACATTATTTCCTCTAAACTAAGTTAAATATGTAATATACGAGTAAAGATGACTTGATATAGGTCATCTGATTAAAGCACTCGTTAATCAGTCGTGCATTAAAAATGAGGCTGCGACGAAAAACAAGGAAATGAACTTTCCTCCTAAATAATGCTATTGAATAATTGTATATTTATCGTCTTTCAGTATACGCGTAATTTAACGTCTCAATATTTTTATTAGCGAGTATTTGAAAACACGATTACGTAAGAAGTATGTCAATACAAATTATCAGTTGCAAATGCAAGAAACACGATGAATCTTCAACGTCAAAGTCGAAATGAAATCTCCACGAAAGGAACGATAGCTCACATTTTCTACTTGTAGAACCGCCTTCTTTCGAGTTATGTGTACACCACCAGTTGAAAGACATCCTGTAACTCCATAAAACTCGGGCCCCGGCTTCCCTAAAGTCCAACACTATCGGAAAGCCATCGCGACAAGTGAACTCGGGTTTAAACCCTCTCACGGACAATGTCAGCAACCGCGACACTACGTATTCCTTATTTACGCTCGACGTTCCACAGCGAAGGTTATCAATATCGACTATTACAATATACGTCGGTCTATTATTATCATCGTTCGCGGGATGGATTCTCGGGGCTCCGTAGAAAGTTCCTTGGCACACTAAAAGCGCCGAGAACGGAGAGACGAGCGAGACTGGGGAAAGAAGCTACGGCCGCGCCACGCATCCGACCCTTTTTTTGTTCTCCGTTTTGCAGCGGCTCTCCCGCGGAGGCTCGCAAAACCGGTGAGCGAGCGCGAGGGAGAGACGAGGAAGACGGAAATCAGGGACGAGTCGCGGCGCGAGGATCGATACCAATGCAATCGCGGCAATAATTCACGCGTTATCTGTTCTCCTATTCTAACAGAACGCGGAGAGAGGAGAGCAAGAGGCAGAAGGCAGACGCAGGCCGACGACTACGAGGCCGCGTGGGTTCGAGGTCGAAGCCGTAGAGTCACGTTAGGCGACTGCCGTCTGTGTCGTAGCCGAGGTGCCGTTATTTTAATGCAGATACGCAGGCCGGACGAGAATGAAAGGCTGAAGGAGATATTTGCGCGTACAGTGCACGACAACGATCTTCCCAAACAGCCGCTGACGCGTTGCCGGTCTCTGTTACGACTTACGACGTGTACAATCAGCCACAAAATGTCTTTTGCTCTGAATATAACGCATTCTATCAGATCCAGTTTACAATTCGACCTACACGTGTATCCTAAATTTACGACTGATCGAATCACGGATATATCTCCGTTCAGGAGCGCGAGATACTATTTGGCTGACTGTACATACGACGTCTGGTAGAGATCTAAGAAGCTCGGATTAAGATTAAAGTCCCACACGGTGTTGGGAATTATTTAAATAAATTTTTATTTCAATTTAAACTTTTTTGTTGTCTTGAAGTTCAAATGAAGAGACAAAATAATTATTTATTATTTAAATAAGTCTAAATGAATACTTTCAAATAATAAAATTAATTGCTATTTGCAAATACAGGTTTCATTATTATTTATTATTAACCGGGTTGCTAAAATTGCAAATAATATTAGATAATGAAAGCATTTTCGGACTTAAGTTTATATGAATTTTCTTTAACTCGATTTCATTCAAAAATATTAATATCTTGATTTTTTTATGGTACAAAGTAAAAGAGATATGAAAAGACAGAAAACTGTTTATTACTTGTTTTTTGCTAAATTCAAATAGGAAATATTTGCAAATATTGCAAATAAGAAATAGTAAATATAGTATTTTTAGTATTTTTGAGGCAATTTTTATATACTTTCATTTATTATTTAATATTTGTTTATTTAAATAAAAATTTGCCCAACTCTGGTCCCACAGACTAATGAAAAAATTCGAGGCAATGAATGAATTTCACGATGAAGATTGTAGTATCGTAAACCGGGGTTACTTTGCACCAATTTTTTAGAGTTGCGTACACAATACGATAAAAAGTCGTATTTAAAGAGTTTAGAAAATCTGGAATCATTTACATTCTGTTTTTGTTGGTCTTGAATGAAACTATGCAAATTATAATTGGCACGAAATGATTTATAATAGGATACTTTGCATCGCCACAATTTGCTATTGTAAACTACTTATAAACGTCTAAATTTATCGCATATAAACTTATTATTAGAAGTGGTAATTAAATGAATTTAAAAATCCCGGAACCGTGATTTAACTAGTGAAATTCCTTATAAATACAAATATACACTTTTACAGCACTCATAAACAACACTTTTTATGGACGTTGAGTTATCTTTTAACTTATATGTATTTCCAGGTTTTAATTGAATATAATAAAAAGTGGCAGTCAAATCAATTTTATTCGCATTCAGGAGCAAAGTAACCCCGGTTTACGGTACTTAAATTGTTTGCGGCGGTGTAAACAAACGCATTAATCACGGTTGCGAATTTTTCTCCGCAAAACATTTGTTGACGCTCTAAAAATAGTTTGTGTCGGTTTGCGAAAGCCTTAATAATTTTACTGATAATCTGCATCAGTACTTTCCTTAAAAGTACGTTCAATATAGAGGCCTCAATATCGAGGCACGACAAAGACGAAATTTGTGTTGCATTACGTGTTGCTTTGGGACACGTTTAGACTTGCGTAACGCGGTGCGTAACACAACATGAATCTTGCAGCGATGTTTGTTCTTCCGGAGCGATTCGCAGTTTTCGCAACGTGGGAGAACAAAGGCATCATTGTAGGATTCCTGATGTGCTGCGTATTGCGTTGCGCGCTTCAGAACGCGCCTTTATGTGTGCCTAATCGCCCTCTAAAAGAGACGTTGCCACGATCAGTAACATTGTCAGTATGTTACTTTATACTACTTATTGTTTCTCTGATTTCAACGCATATATCATATATCATTCTGTGTTAAGATTAGGTGTGAATGTTGACAGAAACAGGCGAGCTCTGACACTATCGTTTCACTAAATTCCATTCGGATCAGAATGCATGAAAAATTCCACAGACCAATGCGAATTTCCCGCAGCGACAGAGAATGTTTCGCGGTGAAAAATTCAAAGACACTAATAACAATTAGTATTAGATAATAAATACAGCTCACCTAAAACTACATGTAACTATCGCGTAACTTTTCTTTTTGAATTCCGTATTTTTGTAGCTTTTCAATAAAGCGTTATACAACTTAAATTTATATAACATCTTTTTTCTTGTTTATAAATGTTCATAAATGCTGATATGCTAATAAAGTTCGACCGTTAAAATCTGCGATCATTTCGATTTCATGCCAGTGACGTTGCCCGATTTATTTGTACAATTTACGAAAAACATAGCAGTATACAAAAAGCCGCCTGCGATCATCTGCGATCGTTGGAATTTCATGTTAATGACGTTGTCAGATTTATTTGTATTTGTGAAAAACATAGTAATATGCATAATCGCCGCGACTTTTTGTGGCTCGTGCGCATTCGACACTTAATTTGCTGCTTCACACCAACACGAAAAATTTCACTAGGAATTATAGTCTTGCAAACTCCTCGATATGAAAATATTCTCCGCCGCTGCGAATGTCGCGTTGATCTGTGGGATCTTTCAAGGTGCCAGGCGATTTCCGTCAGCGTTTGAGACCTTCAGGCGGCTATACCTGAGGATGGTCGAAAAACAACCTGGATTTTAGAATGTTCCGGCTCGGTCCCGGTCGCCGAGGGGGAGGGGAGGGAAGGATCGAACGTCGCGGAAATGTTCGACACCCGGAGCCGTCGGGCAGGTCATAAAGGGGATCGTTAGGCGGAACGCGGAGGGGAGAGAGAGAGAGAGAAAGGAACGAGAAGAATAAGAAGTAACGGTAGTCGGTATTACAACTTTACCGCGCCTATATCCCCTGTGTAGCGACCTTTGCTGTTTCGTGCTCCCTTGCATCGTGGAGAAAGCCAAAAGTCGTGTTGCCTTCGCGACTGACGCTGAAGAACAGAGAAAAATAGCTAAGAAGAGAAAAATTGCGTTTATTACTGTTTGGAAAAGAGAATTACTTCCAAATGGAGACATTTAGTTGTTTTTTCATGATTTTACCATACATGTATGCATTACGTAATTTTTTTTGCTGTCCAAGTTCACTCTAAGCCAAGCAGTTGAAATTACCCTTCGAAAATTTGGCTATTTTTCGATTCTATTTTATAACTCGCGAACTATGAGAGATAGGAAAAAACTTTTGAGACAAAAGTTACTTCTTTCAATTATATCTACCAAATGGTAAATGATTGATTGAAAGTTATTAATATTTTTGTTTATAACTTTTTCATAATTGTTTAAACAATCGATCAATCTTTTACCACTTGGTAGATACAACTGAATGAAGTAACTTTTGTCTTAAAAGCTTTTCCCTATCTCTCAAAGTTCGCGAGTTATAAAATAGAATCGAAAAATAGCCAACTGCGAAAAATAGCCAAAAAATTGCGTAATATATACCTACACATGCTCTGCATATACCCGAAGTTGCATAATCTTTTGAATTTCCGGGTTCGGGATGTTCCCTTGCAAGTATGCAAAGAATCTGCGACACTGAACATATCCACTGTCTACTAATAATATTCTAATACTTGAAACCAGTACAAAACATTTAGATCTCTGTGCTCTTTGAATCCAAATAAGCAATAATTATATTAAAAAATATTCTCCCTCGCTAAATACTATAAAAAAATCGTAAGTCCGTGCGTTGCACGGATATCGTCCTGAAAAGGTTAATTTAAAAAAAAATGTGAATCCTTTACAACCTTCCTTTAGTAGCACCGTCGAAAACGCCCACCCCAAAGTTCCGAAATTAAAACCAGGGATCCTTTGTCTCCGAAATTTCGACCTTGACTCGCGGTCCCCAAGCTCGCGCCTCGATTATACGGAATTCCTTGCAATTAAGCTTCAGAGATTTCCCCATCCCCTCCGTCGTCTCTCGCATGGTCGAGCCCTCTCGCGCGCAATTCGCGCGCACGAGACGCAAGGACAAGGTGAGGGGCTAATAAAACGTCGGAGCTGTGGGTTCTCGCGCGGCCGGGGAGTCGAGCATCGGCGCAAGTGGGCGAAAAAGAGGGCGAAGCGCGACGAAGAGGGCTGGAAGGGAAGCTCGCGCGCGCGCTAAAATATATTGCGCGCACCGCGAGAGACGCGAGGCCTTTGAGCTTCGAGAGTTCTTGCCGGCGTTGAAGAAGGGTTCCTTCTTCACCGTGGCAGACGGGACCAAGAGGCAGAAGAGGACGCAGGGAGCGCGAAATGACAATGTTCCTCTCTCTCCCCCCTCGGACGAATCGGGGGAGCCACGACGACGAAGAATGCGAGGGAAGAAAAGAGCAAGACGCGCAGACGTAGGGAGCCACGACACGGGAAGGGAGCACGGGGGAAGCCACTGGCGTAACTCGCGCGCGGGACACGATTCGCAGGTGCGGAACCCGGACTCCGTTTCAAAAGACGCGTGAGGAAACTCCCTCGTTCCCAACGCCCTCCTCCCCCATTTCCACGCCGCGTTTCTTGTACATTGTATGCGCGGGGAATTGTTAACTCTTTGCGCCCGGAACTATTGTTCCGTTTGCACGACTCCCGGGGCTTGTTCCGCGCGCTGCTTTTGTGCGCCGCTTGGTGCGTACAGGTGCGGTGCGTGTGAAAAACAATCAGGGGACGACGGGGGACAATTAAGGGCTGCGGGGTTTGTCAGGAAGATGCGAACGGGGTTCAAAACTGGAGAGACTGAAGGAGGGATTCAATAAATTTTCATGTATAGCACAGTAATATAAATAAATCGAAATCATATTCTGCTGTTGGCAGATTGGCGGCAGAATTCGGGCCGATACTGCTGACAGACCTGACTTATAGGTTCTGCTGACATGATCTGCTCAGTTTTTGACGCCAATGTGTTGAAATTTACGTAAACACTTTTCCTGATTCTTAATTAAAAAATAATCGAGTTATTAAGAATCGGTTCTGAAAATAATCGATCGATTCTACAAGAATCCAGTAGAATCGCCTATCGCTAGTCAGAATCTTGTATTTCCAGACTTTAGAGTCACCCCGTATTATTTTTCCATTCCACGAATCGATTTTCTTCCCGTTGGTTGTAAGTAGAAGTTACTGTTATTTTTAATATTTAAAAAATTTTAATGCTCTTCAGACATGAGATAATGTATAATTGATGGAACGACAGATAGTAGATAGAGGAAAATTAAGCCATCATTTACAACAAAGCTGATCGTTTAAGTATAGTCGTGACAGGTACCACAATGAGACAACTGTTGATGAATGGATGTAACAACTTCATCAGTTACAATTAGACGATTGCTGAGAACAATGTGCCAAGATAGATAGCGGTCAAATTTTAGAATCTAAGATTAACACATTAAGTGACTAACATAATGAAGAAAAAAAAGTATTTTAATTATTATTACGCAATCTACCTTCATTTGTTTCTACGATAACAATAATTCTGTACCTTAAGGCTGGTTCAGACACGTTTCGTAATTTAGTTGAGTGGCAAGAAGTTACATTGTTTTACTAAATTACTTGACTAAATTTAAGTGTTCATACATAGTAAATTACTAAACTACTAAACGTATCTGAATCAGCCTTTAGAACCAAACTAACCCAAATCCACTTTGTTTTTTAAACTGAGTTACATGCATGTATTATTTTATTGCTCGTTTTATATTTTCTTCTGATTTTTGCTCTCCTGAAAATGGACTTGAATTAGTTTGTTTCTCGGCTACAGAATTATTTATTAATTGCGCAATGTACTAAAAACAAAAAATACATGTCATTCTAAATATCCTTCAACTTATTTGAAATATAGAATATCAATATTCAAGTATTCTATTTTCACAGAAACCGAAATGTATAGTAAATATAGTAAGAATAAGGTAATCAAAATATAGATAAACAAATATCGTAATTACTAAAAACACAGTAATGCAAAAAACGAAAAACATAACACGTGTCACGTGACAAGGTAAACGGCCTTATTATCAAGCGTGTATGAATGCAATCATTCATAAAAGAAATGTTTGTTCTTTAACACGCAAGCCAGAGTAACAAAAATACGAACTATCGGAAACAGCTGACCGTTTATATTTTCAAATAAAAGTTATCATTGTATACGAAAAAAATTTAAATAACAATGCTACTATGTTTTCAGAAAATGTTTTGTATCTCTATTCATTGTCTCCTTAACTACAATTTCTTGTTGTTTACACTCGATTAAGCTTTTATTAATTCTATTACGAGCAATAATGTCAGAAATACCTTCCTTGATAAAATAAATGCTTACTGGCAAATTATTCTACAAACAACTATTACGGACAGAAATAGTTCTTATCTGATGATGATAGATTAGAACACTTGATGCGTGGGTTTCTTTGTGGCCACGTTGAAGCACAAAACGTTAACAAGAATTTAATAATCATTTAAAACTAACAAAGAATCAGTAATAAATTAATTTCAAGAGTAAGAATATTGAATTTCAATTTTATTGCAATGCAGTATAGGTATGTATATGATAAAAATGATGGGAAAATAATTATTATTGAAATAATCCTTCAGACGGAGACATTGAACAATAATTAGATTTAGGAATAATTTGATTAGTGATGATGAATTTATGTATATTTTAAATATTGTGAACAATTCATGACACATGTGTAAATTTTACAGACATTTGTTTATGAGATTGAAAAATCAACGCAATATTTATGCAAGGATTTAAAAAAATTTGACAAAATGCATTCATAAATTCAATAAAAATACAATGCAATTCGCTGTTATGATATTTCTTAAATTCGAAGTAATACCAACACAAAAATTCCATAAATTAAAGAGAAAAGGATATATAAATATCCACAAAAAAAACCTTTAACCGAAAATTGCCAAATTATTGCGCTATCAGGCGCTTTATTGAAATTTCCGATAATCATTGTGACAAAAGGGAGAAAACTCCGGCAACGGACAAACACAATGCCTGTCCAACGATAATATCATATCGTAATTACAATGACTGTCGTAACAACCGACGGGTTTCGGTCGCGGGATTTAATTACGCTCGTCGAGGGAAATTTTTCGCGCACCGCGTCGTTTGCGAAACTCCTCCGCGAAACTATCCGCGAGTCGTCCGCGGCACGAAGGGGCGAGGGGGAGCAATTAAAACGCGAATGTGTAACAGCTGGAATCGCACCAGGTGAATGTAACCGAAGTTGAGGCCGAACATGCAGCGCGCCGCTGCTGCCAGGCCAACGACGTGAAACATCATTTCAAGTCATTCAGCGAACCATCGCGTCGCGTCGAGCAGCGAGTGATTTTCGCTCGTCTCCGCGCGGTGACGTCAATGCGGAAGAACGTTTCTCGTTCGAACGTTCGCCGTTGAAACCAGACCGTTTTATCAATTGCGATTCTGACGGTCGATTAAAAATTCACCGTTCCCCTCCACTGCGAGCTTTGTTCAAGGAAGATTCTGGATTGTTCGGCGATTTAGCAGTGATTATTTAGGAGAAACTGAACCTTGCAGTGGGTTGCACAGTGACCAATTAAAAGGACGAATTAAAAATAACTATTTCTGGGAAATGGTATGATAGCATGAAGGAAATTATACAGGTTGTTTAAAGAAGACAGTTAATATACTATATTTATACGCCAGATATGACGCATAATTCTGATAAGGAGAAAAAACTGCCGCCCCTAATTAATTGAACATTATTTAATTAAAAAAATCGATATAAAGAAGAAGGCTATCTAAATATCTGTTTGTCTTGTGATTAAAATTTCTGTGTTTCATTTGATTGATTGTTTTACTTGTTTCTACAAAAATAAAACACAAACAAATATATTGTAATTTTAATTGGCATGAAATTTTCAAAAATAAACAATTATTATTTTTATATTTATATTCATGTTATTCTTATTACTGTTATTATTATGCTGTGAATTTTTATGCATTTATATAATATATGAAACATAAAATCTCACGTAGTTTTTATAATATACAAAAGATAAGATACATTTTTATTCAAATTTCGCTTCTTGTTCTGTAGCTATAAAAATATTAATTTGTATAAACATCGAGAATTTCTACGATCTTTATAAATAGTGTATTTGATGTCTTGTCATATGTAACTAATAGAATGAATATAGTTTAATAATAATTCTATCATGTCTTGTCATCTATCTTTGGATATTAAACTACCACAAAATTATAACCAAAACTGATCCATATTTATTAAAATTGATTTTATGTCTGCTTAAATTAAAGATTTGTTAATCTTAATTAAACTCTATGTCTTCGTTAAAATTACATTTGAATTTCATGATTCGTGGTTCTAAACTCTCTAATTTAATCAAATTTAATCATCGCATTCGAAGATAAATAATTAGTACTCCCATAACAGGTTTCCTTCTGTTAATAATGGAATCATCTAATGGTTTTATCCGAGGGAAATCTTTATATAATTCATCTCAATTACGTTAAGCGATTTCGTCTTTCTACAAAATTTAAAAATAACGCAATAACGACTACGGGGGTATTATTCACACTAAATATCAGACGCTAACAATATCAATAGCACTTCGACTGTTCAATGAAAACAACTCGTTAAGTCGCAACTGTTGAAAACAAACTATAGTTAACCATAATGGCTTCTGACGTCCGTCGATTGTTACTCAAAAGCTATATACAATTATGCCACTTCCTGGCAGTAAATATACTTATGGAAGCAACTAATTTGCTCATGAAGAAGTTGGATACTAACTGCGTGCTCGGGCAATGAAATCGAGGAATTTGTAGGAAGTCGAGTTGATCAGTTTGACATCTGTGCGACTGAATTAGCATACGCTGTGCGCGAAAATTCTATTGTCGCGTTTCTATTGTAGCATGTTATATCACGACGTTATAACATTCTTTCCACGAAGGAAATTGAATCTGGAAAGAAGGGTGTTCTGAAAGGATTTTTATTTTTAGGATTCTTATAGACGACGCGACGTATTATCCTTTTGTAAAGTGATGATAAAAAGATGCAGATGACACGTGTTCAAAGCATAGAGATATTTTATATTCCTTGATGCTGAATTCCGTTTCTTATACGGACTTTAATTTTTGTGAGATCGATTATGCAATATTATATCCAAGGATTCTGTTTAATTTCACATGCAATTTTCATCCTTGTTATTGGTCCATTTTTTGTACTTATTTATATATAATTTTTGTGTAAGTTTTTCTTTCAGAATTTCTCATAGATAAAAATCTAGGAATCTGACATTTGATGACTCAGGAAACCAAAAGCTTTAGAAAGTTGTGAGAAGCTTTCTTCATGTACGAGAAACAAATTTTTCAAAATGTGAGACTTTTTATCATGTAGATTTTTCTTTTTTTATGTTACTGCTTCGTGAGAGTTTGTACAATTTTATAAATAATTTTCGTATTAAAGAAGATTGAGAAATTTACAAAATATATAAAAACGAATAGAAATTAGTGTTTGCATGACAAAAAAGGAATTGATCAAATTTGTGTACTGATAAACACAGTAGACAATTTACTTTTGGATCGATGATTGCTTCATATTCTTAAGTCGCAAGCTATTTCGAGAGTAAAAAGCACATGGATATGTTTCTGGTAGTGAAAGAAAACGATAACAAGTCATATTTTCAGAGTTTCAATTTATGCTTCACTTCGACTGGAGTTTTAAAGGCAAAATTTATGTTTCCAGCAAAGAGAAAGTGCATTAACAGAATGTTTTCCTTTAAAAACAGGAATATAGTAAAACGCAGCTGACACAGTATCGATGTACAGAACTTTGAAACGTCAACATTTCGAAAATGGAAAAACGTGTCATATATCGTTCTGCCGTATAAATAATCACAGATGTTTTCCATTTGCATGTTTGTAAAATATTGTGAGGACATCTGAAGTAACGTTCTGAACTAATTGCTGCAATATTTTTTTTGTAAGAGTTGCGTCTGCTCTAAGAACACAGGAGGAAAAAATATACATTTAGGGCTATTTTTTCTAAAGAAACTATAAACAGAAGCTGAATCAAACATTTTAGTGGTTTACATCATCAAGGAAAACAGATATTCCGTTAATTACGCTATTAGTTGATTTTAGGGACATTGTTTAAACGTTGTGTAGAATAAAAAGTGTAGCATATATGTATATTATTATCTTCCTTCCTTCCTAAGTCGATACATGGTATCGATGTCTCGAAAAGGTAAAGATAAGAACGTGGATTTATATTGCATACAATTTTTTTAGAGTCACATTGTATAAAAATGGTTTATCTGGTTAAATAAGTGCCTCTTTAATCCGCATTTCTTACAGTTCTGATTATTATTAAAAGTGCTTCATATTGATCCTTTTGTAATCCAGCAAAATAATAAATATTGGGAAAGAATATTCATTCTTTTCTTTTTATTGATTTCTTCAGGATTAATATCTCAGCATCTCTTATTTCGCCTGAATGTCAATAAAAGAAAACTTTATTAAACTCATTTTAATATTTGCAGTGCTTTTTAAGTAGATTACAAAATTATTTTAAAAAATCTGATAACTTATTGCATATGGTTATATGATATAATCGTTTGTAAGGCGATGATTTATCTTAAATGTCCCTTAAAAAAGTTGTAGCTAAAAGAATATCGTGTTTTTTACCAATATTCACGATATCTAAATATCTGATTAAGTATAGAAATAAATTCTTTCTGACAAATCTCTTGACACAGTTAGAATAGATCAAATTTTAGATAAAATAAAAAATTGTGTGCCAGAAAAATTGCGTAAGGTCAATGTTTGAACAATTCTATTTTGCTCTTAATCGAATTTTTATTTTACTCAAATATCGGAAAGAATTAATTTCTACACCCAATACATTTAGGTTAAAAGTATGGATCTACTTTATAATTGTATTCACATAATTTCGAAAATTTGTACTAAATACTATTAAACTTGACCAAATATTTACTGTATTATACGATCTAAGATTGCATCTGAATAGTTTCAGAATGGTTTAATGGTTACTTGTAAAAAACAGGCGACAACTTACAAAATGATCCAACAACAACAACGTGCACCTTCCTGGTGTACAAGTCCGTTTAATCCAAAATAATCTCCACTTACCTAAAAGAAGAAAAAAAACAAAGTGATTAGAAAATGCTTTCTAAATACAGATAAAAGTTCAATAAGAAATAGGCGATAATAACAAAAATAAATAAATTTATTGTTCACATTCGTTTCTTTTAAAATAAATATTTAAATGCTCATGTATTGTTTAAAAACACGATAACATGAAAAAAATCATTTTGTTATCTACTATGTTATTCCTTGCAAACTGGAAATCTGTTGTATTATTTATGATTGCTAATTCATTTTTCATTCAAGAAATCAAATTATGGACATAAATGTTCATTATCATGTCTGCCATAAAATTGAAAAAAAATGTTTAACACTTTTATAGATACGTTAATTTTATTTAGCATGCAACAGCATCTCTCTGTCGCTGCTACAAAAAGGCGAATAGTACTATTTTCATAACAACTACGTTTTAATTTACTATAAATAAATCTTTCTTGAGTAATCATATTCCTTTCGGATTATTTCTACACTATAAAATTTAGTAAGCAACAAGTTTCAACTGATACAGCATCACAATAGGAATTTGTTAAAAGTCGGAAACGCAACGTTTGCGTCAGCGGTTGCAAACTTTCAAGTGCACTCGTGCAATTTTTGTACTTCAATTTCACAAGTAGAAACTATAGTGACTAAGTGATTAAAACTTCTGTTATTTGTTGCTTTCCCTGTGTACTCAAAAGATTTAAATAACCTCAAAAGAATAGATATTAGGTTAATGCAAAAGTTTCTATGCCAAAGTTAATTTACGGAAAATGAATATTAATATTTTATTATAAATAATAACGTTAGCATGTTTAACTATACTGAACGCTACGTTCTTATACTATAACGGTAACTAAATGAAAAATCTCTTTAATATCATTAAGGGAGAAGGTGGTAAAATGGAACATTATTTCGTTTTTAACTTCTTTTTTCTGATTCTTCAAAAACTAATGAACTAATTAACTTAAATACTGCTTTAATCTTATTCTCATTCATTCTCCTTTTGTATCTACGGATTCAAAGTAAGTGAAAAGAACTTTTAATTAAGGCAATTTTTTAGCTTTCTTTTTGAAAATCAGATTTTCTCACTTAAGAGTTTTGATTCTGATGAAACAAGATTCATTGGAATCAGTGTTCGTCATTATCAATGTGAACAGATTCAGTAGAATGATTTTGTGGTTGTATGAATTTTCTTATATTCTTATTTTTAATAGAAAATATTCTTTTAATGCATTTTTTCTTTAATAAAAATATTTATGGCATAAAATCAAATTTTTTGAAAATATGACACGTCGTTTTGCATTACAGCCACAGAATTATCAAATCTAGTATTATGTATTATTTTATGGAATTTTTCTTTTCATTTGAATACGTTTACGTAGTATAATTATTATATTATACATAAGATATGATTTTCAAACTGATGGCAAAATCGGTTTTTTATCTAAAATGGTATTAACTGTTACCACAAAAGATTTAAGTCCAATAATTCTAAGTTCAATAATCTCTTGCTCCAAAATTATTTGTTACTTCATTTCACTGAAGTAACTAAAATAACAAATTATCCAAATAAAAAATGACTTGAAAATAATTTATTTGCGTTAAACAAAAAATAAAATTAATTTTCTTATGATAAATTCTAAAATGAAATTAATAAAATATTTTTAATAATTCATTATCTCAAATGACTATTTGTTATTTTATTCGAAATAACATATGCCCAACCCTGATTATAACATTCCTAACAATGCGGTCTCTGCTATCCTTCCAATTTACTCTCACAGTTCCACATTACTACCTCCTGCAACGTTCCAAGCGACAGACTTCCCCACGGATCTAATAAATACAGAAAGAAGGTTCCGTATCGAAGGAAGTCGGGAAAAAAGTCGTCGCCCGCGTCAGTCGCGTCGGGGAAAACGCTTTTCCGCGGGCGACGCTCGACGCAAGAGGAGTTACGCCACTGGATATGCGTGTGCGTCATGCGACTGCAGCCTCTCGACGCCGGTTCACACCGAGAGCACCAGCCAGCCTTTTTCCACGGCTCCCTTTCTCCGCGCTTCCGACGATTTCACCGCGCTTATCCGACCGCGGTTCTCCTCCGCGGCCACGAGTGCTCCTCCCTCGCAGACGCACGAGGGTAACTTTCGAAAACCCGTCGGAGCTCGCTACGACGTTCCGGTTCCCGTGCGAAGCGCGAAAAATCGGAATAACGAGCGTTGCGTCGGTCTACGAAAGGAACGAGGACGAAAGACGCGAAAACGTCGCTGTATCGCACAGCGTGTCGGCGTCAATACAGGACAAAAGTCAAACGATCAGTTTTCGTATCAGTGATAATCTAAATCGCGCATGTGTTGGCAAATGGGTCATTCCATGCGAAATCGGACGTTCCATGCGAAGTTCTGTCGCACAGCGTTTGGCGTTCGATTCAATCAATTTTTGTACGGTCAGTTTTGAAGTCAATCTTTGATTTTTATCCTCTAATTCTTCTTTGCTCGACGCACTGTGCGCCGCGCCGTCGCGAATCGCCGGCGATGATAAAATCCAGAAAGAACGGCGCGTGTAGGGGCTGCGAAGGCGGAGAACAGAGGAGAAAGTTTCGCGATTTTTCTGGACGCGCGGCTTGGGCGGTGAGCGATTTTACGAATTTCGGGGAGAGGGATGGATTTTTCTTGTCTGCGTGGACCATCGTTTCGAACGAGGATGATTGAAGCGTTTGAAAGCCGTGGAAATTCGGAGATACGAGTTTCGCTATGGTATTCGATTGCATTTTTTCTCTGGCGCCCGTTGGATTGTTTTTTTTTGAGAGGATTTTTGGGGAGTGTTGCAAATTTTTTTCTATATGGAATAGGGTGGGTTTAATTCTGTGAGGGCGGTGTCGGTACTGTGTATTACTTTGCGGGGGAAAATCGGTGTATGTCTCTAATCTAGCACAGGAATTTCGCAGCGTTTAGTTGTTGCCTTTTGGGGAATTCGAGGGAAAAGCTTCCTCTCTAAAATAACTATTTTTTATACTGCACATGATAATAGAAAGTAATCAAATATGGTAATCACATTTTTAACTACAAACTTTTAATAATAAACAAGGATTTAATTTAATCAGCGGCTATTATAATTATTCCACACGAATGTGAAAAATTCATGAACATGAACTCATAGCATATTTACGTAATTTGCAATTCGAAGAATTTTCTTCGTTGATATTTTAAATTAGTATTTTATGAATTACAATTAGACTGTGAATTTTTATGCATTTATGGCAATTTTAAGTATAGGAAAACTTACAAGAATATTCACAGATACCAAAATATATAAAATATCAAAAATAAAATATATTTTATAATATTTCGAATATAAAATAAATTCCTGTTTAAGTTTCAATTTTTCTGTTATCTGTATAAAAATATGCATTTGCACAAACATTCTATAGTCTAATTAATAATAACATATAAAAATTAATTTTCAAGAGTTTCTCTAATGAAGACTACAAAAACGTATAAAAAAGGATAAAATATGTATTGAAATGGATAAACATTCAACTTTAATGCATTTATCTCGTCAGTACATTCTTATAAATACGAACAGCAAATTTTTGGTACAATGTATGGTAAGTAAAAATTAATGGCAAGTAGGTTATGCATTTGTATGCACTTATAGCAAATTTAGATATGAAAAAATGTAAAGTCTATACAAAAATAAAAGAGTATGCAATAGTGTCGCAGGTATAATAATAACACATATTTTGATTCGAGCCTATCTGTGTCCATAACAATGCGAATTTGCATAATCACCCACAATCTAGTGATAAATATCAATCTGATATTGCGCTTATGTTTTTATTATACCAGCACGTACTAAGAATTTAGAACCTCATTTTTTTATTCGATAATAATTAATACACTGTTCACTATGCACAGATTCACTATGAACAGATTCTCAGATATCAACTCTAGTGCTTCAAGTTTTTATTAATTGCTAAACTGTAGATTTTTATACAAAATCTAATTTTTATAAATACAAACAAAAAATTTAAGCTTGCATAACAGTGCGTATTACTTTCTGTACATTGTATTATGTATTTTAGCATCTGTCGACAATGTCGTAAATTTTTGCATATTCAGAAGTGTCATAAATGCATAAAAACCCTCAGTTTATTAATTACGAATCTCTTAATTCTTTTCGAAGACATGAATGTTAAGACACGAAGACACTTCGTTTTTCACATGAAATCGTAATTTTTTCACAAAAATAGATCGTACTAATTATGAAGACCTTAAATACAATACAAAAATAGTAACTTAGGAAGTATAAAAAAAAATCAACGCCTTTTGTAGAGCGATAAGCATTCGTTTTGGTGACAGAAACAAAATAATCAGCGAATTCGTGCAATGTATGAAGAATCCCGTCGAGAAAGCAATATAGCAACAATAAATAAAACTTCATCGATCGGGAGTTATGCTTGCGAGAAAATGGATTGCAGGTCGAAGTTTCGAACACTTATTGTAATTGAACACCTCTGATATACTGTGACGTTGCGTGACACAAATTGCGTTGCTTCTTTGTCCATTACTTACACTTCCTTTTGCAATGTAACTATCATCATTGAATTGGCTATGATTTGTAATAAATGGTAAAAATTAACATTCACATCTCCAAAGAAAAATCGAAATAAAAAATTCTGAATAAGCATTATGTAACTCTTTTATTATTATTTACGTAAGAAATTTAAGTGGTTCCGAATCTCGCAAATTTTTTAATTTGCTTTGGAAAGTTCCGATAGGATTAGGTTTCTAAACAGCCTTTGATTTCACTCAATTTAGCATATTGTCCGCCACGTCACTCATATGAATGACATTCTTATTTGCATAACTGCGAATAACATTAATTTACGCTTATACAAATGATATTGGCAAAGAATTTTTAATGAAGGTTACTAGAAAAAAAAGTATTACATTATATGAATAAAAAAAAGTGAATGAAGAATTGTTCAGCAATAATTTAAGTCTATTGTTACTATTAATAATAACAATATATTGAACCATAAAGGAATTTGAAAATAACACAATAAATAATAAAATATTGTACAATCCACAAATGGAATATTTAACAACATCTTTATTTGTAAAAATATTGTACAATCATTTCAGTTACCATTTCATTCTACTGTTTCTACATACAAAATTGTATAATTTGAAGCAATTCAAAAATAAACATTGAATAATGCACTCGTATTCTGAGAATCCTTGAGAAAATGAAAATAGAGAAAGTGTATGTGTGGGCATGGCCAATATTCCAGGAAATGGTTAATCGCGTGGGTGAAGATGCTGGAAAGAGAAAAATTGCAATCTTCTCATGCATTGAAATGATTTTCAAACATTATTTTCAAACGTGGAAATTATTTCAAGAAATGGTTAGGTAGGTAGAATCAAATTAAATTTGGTAAGAATAATTAGTCAATTATTTTGCTAATTTGACGGCGCCTGTGAAACGTATTCAATATTCAACCATAAATAGAAATGATATTTCAACAATTTTTAATTTCAAAAAGCAGAGTCAGGTAAAGAAAGAATGTTGGCGTATTTCTCATTTTCGTTTGTTAATTAACACGAAAATATTTAGTATCCAGCATAATAAAATTAAAGCACGAAATAAAGCGAGAAAATTAAACGCAAGAATCATATAAAATTTACCAATGAAACTTGAATGACAAATTCTGCGTTATAAAAAGTTAGAGCTGTGACTTTTCACTTTTTATTCGGAAATTCTTTAATTAATTAAATATTCTGTCTTTGATTATCGGTGCATCGCGATGAATATATGCAGTTCGATGTAATTTTAATTTAAATGCATTTAATGTTATTATTATTTCATATTCATTACGCGATGTATAATTAATCATACAATCTACACGAACTCTATAAAACAATGAACATGAATATTGTTTCATCAATGTCAAAGAACTGGCGATGTCAACTAATAACAAAAATATTTATGTAATAACCAAAATGATGTTGTAAGCCAAGTAATTAAAATCTGATGAATTTCTTTTATCAAGATTTTATGAATATTATTGATTATTGCTTTTGAATATATATGTTTGCTTTCAGGTAAAATGCAAAGGGTGACATTCCTGTATAAACACATTGATAAGTATTACAAATTTATAATGCATGTTCAAAGTTTGAATTTTCAGGAAATATTTCTTAAATTGTTTGCAGTTGATGTTAGCCATTGCATAAAATAGAATATTTATCATTCTAAGTTAAAAGTCTTTTCGCTGAAACAATGCAAAATGTAAAAGAAACAACATTTTCAAGACAAAGAAAAAGAGAGAAAGTTTATTGTCATAATAGAATTTCGAATGCGAATGGAGCGAAGAAAATTTGAAAAACGAATCCAACGAGGGGAAAAATCGATACAAAGGAACCACGATCGAACTATTTCGGTCGCTCCGAAATTTCCAGTGTTCATTAAATAAGCACACCGGGGGTGCAGGTGCCGCGACAGGTTGACAAGGCTACATAGGCGGTCTCGTTTGATCGGGGAGGTCGACGAACCGAGGAACGCGACGGGCTTACGTTGAACTTTCAGGTCAACGCGATCGAATTTCGCGAATTTAAAAATTGCTATGCAGGAGCGCGCGGACCAACCTTGAGGATTCGTCGCGCGCTGCGAAATTCAATTGGCGAAATGGACGTATGTAGCTGTGACGCGAGTGCCGTATGTGGAACACGGGGAAGTGGGTTTCGCTTTCTATCGAAGCTATCACGCGTTTTCTATCGGGATCCTTATCGATCTATCGATGTGCATTCGTGCGAGACAGAACATGTGTTTTTTTGCGAATACTTTCCAGCAGTGTTTGCGCTCGGCGACCGTATATTATACACAGAATAGGGGCATAAATCGTGGGGCGATTGTTCATGCAAAGGGGAAGAAAAAAGGGTAAATAAAATTGTTTACACGAGGCTTGGTTTTTGGAATAATCGATACTGGACATTCGTTTGATTCGAAGAATATATTTTATAGTCGTGTGATTCAAATACTGATTAGTTTTGTTTTTTAATGGTATTTGTGAACATTAGTTTATGAGGTTGAATGTTTGTTTTTTTTCTTTGTCGTGATGAGAATATTGAGTATGTTTACTTTTTTCCTTTGTCATAATAAAAATATTGCGTATGTTTACTATTTTCCTTTATCGTGATAAAAATGTTGAGTATGTTGAAAATCTCTCCCTGTTCTTTTGGATGAATTAATGAAGCGCTTAATTATTACTTGGTCCGCATTAAAGAGGCGAATAGATGCAAAAAAGATATTAAAAATTTTTTTTAACTAAAGCAAATATAATTACGCAAGGATTTTAAATTGAAGAAGCGGCGGTAGATTAAAATTTTTTTATGTCTCTTTATTTTGCAAAAGAAGAGAAGCATTACTACTGATATTTATAACACAATAAAGAAACAAATACCGAATGTGAAATTAAATATTTCTAAATACATATTTGCTATTATTTAATTTGAATGCTTTTTGCAAATGAATACACATGGATTACACTGTCCTTGTTTAAAACATTGTTGTTATTCTCAGTTGTGTGAAATGTTTATCCGCAAATATTTTCGTTCGAACAGTTCGTGATCTACAAATATAGATTTTATAGTAAAAGAACATTTATTGTAAAAGTTGAATATATTTTTTTCTAGCAGTTGCAAGATATTCTCTCATTTACTTATTGTAAAACTGTTAATATTTTTCGAAATTCGTCAATTAGTTTAAAGTTATGATTTTAAAGACAACTTAAACGTGGTAATTATTCAACTGTTACAAGAAAATTTTAAATTTCGACTGGAGTTGTTTAACCACAAATGTTTAAAGATAATTAATGTTATATTATTAATATTTATCCACTACATTATACATATACAACTTTAGAAATACAAACTAGGAAATATTATGTAATTTTTAAATTATTATATATTAAATGCAAGTAAGTAATTTCACATAGAAATATTCAAATATTAAGTCAAATTAATGCATGGATAAATGAAAATAACATGTAGAAATATATTCCATCAGTAATAAATAATTCTACTATACTTATTACTATACTTTACTAATAAAAAAAAAAGATTCCTTAGTTCTCAATAAAAAAAGAAAAAAAAAAATACTCAGCACATGAAAAGAAAGAGAATTTTCTAAATAAATTAGCTGACAGTTATCTGAAACAGCAGCGTATTTTCGCAGACAGAACGTTGCCATTCAGAATGAGCGAAAGTCTTCCAGCGCCCCTGACACGTGGAGAGCTGTTTCAGCTTTTGCAAGGTCGACCACACTGCATCTATAATTGTCCCTGAATTCGTATCGTTCGCACGGGGAACCGTCGAAAGATCGACCAATCACGCGGCTCGTCGATCGCCACGCGACTTTTTCAACGACGAAAAAGTCAACAACAGAGGCAGTATCGGTATTTGCACGTTTTAACATTCCGGTTTTAATACGCGCTCTCTTTCGTCCGCGCCGCTGCAGCTTTTCGATCAGCGTAACAGCGCTTGTTAATATTTAATCAAAGTACGCGCAAAACTGTGCAAACACCGAGAGCCAAGGGTGAATAGCAGAATCGCTGGAACGCCCGTTATCGCGTTACAGAGGGGAAATCAGGGTTTAGTAAGATCGAGTTTAATCACCCAACACGTGTATCGTACTTTTCTGTCGTTTCGTTTTGCTCCAACTACCGGCGCAACAAGTTTTGGCGTCGACGGTATGTGCAAAACGATTTGACCGACTTCATTTTTTTTTTATTAATTTTCTAATTTTATAGGACGTATGAATTAATTCGTGGAGGACTCAAACGCTGAATGACTAAATTTGTCGTCATAAAGTAACAAAAACATGAGTAATTCTACAGAAATAGGAATTTTTTGCAGCTTTCAGTTTTTGACACTTTCAAAAACGTTAAATTCTATGTTAAGTATATTCAACACAGAGAAAGATAATAACTGTTAACTAGATAAATAAGTCAATGGTGATTTCGTTAAATTAGCTGAACAAAAAGAAAAAAAAGATTGAAATGAAGTTAAAGAAATAAGAAAAATAAGAAAATTCAAGGTGCAACTTTGGTAATAATATTAATATGCCCTCTGCTATCTATTAATAGCTTGTTACAATTAGAAAATTAGTTGAAAAATCACTATCCAATAATTCCCGTTTCTGTAAAATCAACATGACTATTGTATACGGTTCACGGTTTGTGCTAATCAGAGTAGTTATACTGTATTTTCAATATTCCCTCGTTATAAGCTAAATTGACCTATGCTCAGACAATATTTGATATGGATATATTCATCAAAACTGGGAATTATAGTTTGCCTTTGAACAACAAAGGATTTGAGACATTAATATCTCCTGTATAATAATATTTAATTTCACAGAAATTTGATTATAGCTAGATTGCGGATTTTTAAGCAAAATCAAATTTGTACAAATAGGAATAAAGAATTAAAACTTGACAAATAATGGGTTTTATTTTCTAAACATTTTAATTGAATTATATTTTTGATATTTTATATATTTTAACATTTGTCAATAATCTCGGAAATTTTTGTACAATCGGAATTCTTATAAATGCTTAAAAATCCGCAGTGCGATTATTAATGATTGTAAGTCCTAATTTTATATGCTCTACGTACGTACATTATTCTGTTTGCAGCGATTAATATGTTCGTTCATATATGTACATTCCAAATGTTAGTTGCATATGAAATCTACAGTATCATATTTTTACTGTCAATTTCAATTCCGTTTCCACAACTTTTACTGTACAAAGGTACATATCTTTTTTCAGAATTTATACAAGTTTAACATACATTTTATGAAGAAATTTATGAATCACTGTATATTCTATGCAAATGTTTAGTCAAATTCATATTTTTAAGGATGAAAAACAAAAAAATTAACTTGAATAAAAATGTCTTTCACCTTTTAAATATTTTAAGTGTGTTCTATTTTCGAGATTTCATGTGTCTTGACATCTAAGCACATGTATTCTATATTTTCACACATTTAAAATCGCCATAAATGCATAAACATTTGCAATATAATAATTACTGTTAATATAATATTCCATCTACATTTACATGTTTAATATAATATTCAATCTACATTAAAATAAAAGTATTATAAAAGAAAATCAAAGTTTCTTAACAAATTTTGCACGCATTTTGCGCTCACATTAATTAAAAAATGCGGAAAAGTTACTCCAGGTGATTGTCCTCTCATCACCAACTTTCCTATGCCAAAGTAAATATTTGTTTAACGAAACAATTCATCTGGGACGATAAGATTAGCAAGAAGGTTTATTTGCTAGGATGATGATGTAATTTTAAGACCTTCCTTCGCCGATATTTGACTTTGGCTCGTGAGTCATTCGCCGCCAGAGCCAAACGTGTCCAAAGCTGTTTTCCGAATCTCTACTTGGAAAAGTGCGGACAATATTTACTTTACGAGGATGTATTTCGCACCGCGCGGCTTTGTTCATTTAGTTGTTACGCTCTACCGTAGCCGTAATTGGGATTCTATCGGGTCATTAAAGAGGGAAGCCGCGTCTTATCGACAGCAAGATAAATTCAATCATCGCGCTGATTTATAGCGAGGTTCGATCGCGGTATCTTGGACTTTATTGTCGCGCGTATAGCGCCGACAGTTTTACGTATGTGGCTGACATGCTAACAAATCGATCAGCTTTAAGGTCAAGGAATGGATTCGAAGTTTTACGAGGCGACTCCAAGGCCGCGGGGGAAACTTATTAAGCGGAGGGAAGTCGACGCTGTCTCTTTCATCGAAATGATTAGTGTCTTCTCATAAACTCGGTGGTATCTTTTTCGTCTCTTGGAATTATTTCCTAATTACCTCTAACTATCTTTTTTTATAAAATGAAAATTTGGGACCAGACTGCGGATTTTATGCATTTATAGCAATTTAAAATTTCAAAAACCTATAACGATCCATAGAAATATAAAAATATATAAAATATCAAAACCATAAAACATTTTATAATATTTAGAAAATAAAACATGCATTTGTTTAAAATACAGTTGCTATTAAAATGTGAATTTGCATAAACATCCGCAGTCTACTAATGACATTTAGCCGATGCGACAATAAATTAAAAAAAAAAAACTTTAAAAAATATCATAGAACAATCTATGGGACACCTCATTCTAAGTTCAAAAAAGCAGTGAAAAAAAAAAAATCATACATCAAATTTTAAGCTATCGTAAAGAGTAGATTTTAATCTTCAAACTCATTGTGATTTTAGTTGTGAGAAAAATTGTATAAGGTCCGTAGAGGTGTTTGAGTTTATAAAATTTTTTAATAGAAAAAGTATCTTCACTTTTCTTATTTTTGGAAAAGTAAATTGAAGATTATGAAACTTGAGGCTTTCGACTTTAGAATGAGCTCATCGAGTTATAATAGTTAAAATATCGATAATTTTCCATCGATGATTTAGTGATAATTTATTTTTGCACGTCAGGGTATTACAATATTTTATTATTATAGATCGTCACTGTAATCGCTATAGTTTTAAATTGTTTAGAGAAAACTAGGTTTGCTTTCATGCACATGTTTGATAAGCCTAAAGTGGGCTACTAGCGCAGGAATTGACCTCAGAAATATTTCCCTCTATGAACTCTCATCAGTAGGTCGTGAACCTATAGCAGGGGGACATTATACAATATTAAAAAGAAGTAGGGATAATGGTTCTTTTGATGACATAGATAAAATAATAGGAATCGAGTGAAATAAAACATGTTGAAATGGAGTTAAAAATGTATTATATAAAAAAAAATTGTTTGAAAAAGACAATTATTTTATAATTAAACCACAAAATTTCGGAATCCATCAATGAACTTTAAAATGTTCATGATTATATTTCACAATGCTGACTTATTACTTACAAGCAACAAAAACTGGAACGAAACAATGATTTCATTGAGAATTAAGTACAAAATTTTTGAAAGTTTGAAAACTATGCATTAAGTAGTTTGCTGTTAATAAATTTCGAAGGATAACTTTACTTTTCGGGTCATTATGGTGTTTGTAATACCATAGACTCTCGAGTATCCGTATCACTATTATCCTTATTTTTAATTATCTACAATTTCAATTAATTCATGCACTAGGCATGATAATACCTATGTAATAGCCACTAATAACTAGCATTTTATTTCATAAATATATATTCGCAATGCTGTTTTTACGTTTTTTATCGCCCAGATTTAAAAACTTTACTCAGTTTACTTCTCCAATTTAAACTCCTAAAATCTCCATCCTCAGCCTTTCCAATTTCTAATTTAAAATCTTTGAATCTCTAACTTTCAACCTTCAAATTTTATCTCTTAAAATTTCTAAAACTTGACATTTTCTAATATTCAACCTGAAATCTTCAAATCCTCAATTTTAATTACACAAATATTCCGCTTCCAATTTTTTTTGGCTCGATCTGCTTACGAATCGATTCTTCGAAAAATCGATTCTAATGAAAAACATCTGCGTGTCTAAATTCCGAGTAGAAAATTATGCCAGTCTACTCGCGATTGCAACACCGCTCCTCCCATTTAATAAGCGAAATCGTATCGATGATTGCCATTCAGCCGCGGCGCGAAATTAATTAATCGCTCGCAACGTTTAATCGCGATCGATGGACAAGGGAGTTTCCTTCGACGGAATCCCGGCTGTTCAGCGTTCCGCTCACGAATGCCTTGTTTTTAATCGAATCGCCGCGCTATGCCCAGCAAGAGGAAACGTGCTCCGTGGAAAATTAAATTCTATTGCTTCCTGTTGACTGACGGAGCGGGCGCGGGACGGGAGTTCGAATGCTATCGTCCAAAAATAGATCATCATTAAACAGAAGCCCCCGTGCACGGGTTCCCTCCCCTTGAAACGGCAGACCGCCACCCACGACGACGACGCGACGCGAGAACAACCGAGTCGGTTTACGAGTCGTTCCGACCAGGCGAACCGCCTTTTATTTTTCCGTTTCCCCCCTTGCCTTCTGCTTTTCCCTTTCTTCGGTTTTCTGTTTTCTTCCGACGAAGCCGCGAGGGGAACAACGTGCACGTGGCGCGCGAGGATTAGATCGAACGTTTACGACGCGAAGCAGTAAAATCGGGACCGGGGAAAGCAAAGTTCGACGGACGAGCGTTGTTTCGGCGTTGGTTCGACGAACAACCCACGCGATGGATGTCTGTATTTCGAGGCAAGGTGGATTTTGATTTCTTGAAGCGTTGCGGCGCGACATTGTGATTGCGTAACTGGTTCACATAGTTTAGGTGTTTTCCAAGGATTTAAGTATTTTATATTACGGTGGTAATTGTTGCAAATCTGTCTTTCGTGGCTTTGATTTTGTTGCATCGACATTAATTGTGTTCTGTGTCTTCCTTTAATTCTTACACAAATAATAAAAGGTTATCAAACATCGAGCTTGAATCAAATTAACTAAAAGCTGGATATACAGTAATTCACAAATTTGTTTATGAAGACTATGTTAAATTTGTTTAAACTCTAAAAATGATAGGGGGAAGCGGGACACCTTTGAATAGGTTAAAATTTTGACTACTTAAATATATTCTATGTGATTATGAAATCAACCACAGAGTCCTCAATACGATTATAATTGATTGAAGTGATTTTACAAGCACAGAGAATATATTTAAGAAAGCAAATTCAAGCTGTCCAATTGTTCACCGTTTCCTTCCATTTACTTTTACACGATAAAAGTTATGGAAACGGAGTAAAAATTAAATGTGGAAGCTAAAAATGATGCAAATTGATAGAAAAAATCAATGCTATAAATTTCACAGTTAATTATCATTTTGTATACATGTGAACAAATCTGTGAGTCACTGTATTTAAAAAATATGAACATAAAAGTGAAGAAAATAGTACGTCTAATCGTTGTTTTAGCTCAAAGTTTTAAACCAAATAACATATTACCAATAAAAAATTATGATATTGTTTTATTATAGTTTATTTGTTACACTTTCCTTTCACTTTGAAAACGATATTGTTGTGTATGTGTTAAGATAAAGGATCTACAATGCTGCGTGTAAATGCTGTCTCATAGAGGTTTAAGCGCTTCGTCCTGGTTTATGTTAATATGTTTACAGTTTGACTATTAGTACTAAGTCTTGACGTGCGGTTTGCAAAACACGAGACATCTCGTGATGTATATGCAATGTATTAACACTTCGCTACACTGTGTTTAGCATCAGATTTATTGAACTACGGTTGACATATAGGGTGCTTCATAATTGAATTAGATCAGAGAATGAATTAATAATTAAAAATTATTATGACAAATTTATTTCTGTAAAAATTAACACTGTTGTCATGTTTGTCATTTGTAACTAATGTATATGTCACAAGTCGAATGATTTTAAATAAATATCCAATAAATAAAATATAATAATTGAGATACATAATTTTGGTGGAAATGAAATTCAACAAAATGTTAACACATCTAATGATACAATATTGCTGTTACCAACACGACTATGTACGTTATTTATTATAAATGTTGCTCAAAGTTTATTTTTGGCATTATAAATTTTTTGACCAAGTTAATATTCTTGTTATCTTTTTACAGTAAATATCTTTAGTCATTTATAATTAATCACACAACTATTATGAATTGAAATTACCTTTTTTGTTATTAAAAAATCAAAAGTTTTTAGTAGTAATAAGAACATGTTTTGCTTATAAGTTACTCTCAGTATAACCAAAACGAAAAAAAAGAATATTTATCTATCAATATTATCGTTTTTAATACCGTTTTGAAATTTTTTTATTCAATAACTGTATTGATTAAATTAAATTATACAAGCACCTTTTTTTACACACATGTATTTTACAAGTCACTTAATATATTTTAAGAACTTTATTGCACTCACAAATATTATTGCCTTACTATCACATGATAAAATTATCATTTTATCCAATTCCAATAAGAATTTCCAATGTCACACGTTATTAATAATTTAAAAGTAAAAAGTACGTAATCTTCTACGCATACAGAATAAAAAGTATGAAATGAGGTAGTTGAAAATTTTCAGCTATAATTTTCACGGCACGATCGTTGACACAGAAAAGTTTCCGAAACTACCTGGACGACAGTAAAGCAACAAATGACTGGGGAAGAGCGTGCAATTATCCACTGACCCCGAAGAATATTTTTTGCTAGGGGAAAACCGACGGAACGAGGAGGGGAAACCACTTAAACAAGAACGACTTCAGCTTACAGACCTAGGGTTAAGGTTGCAATATTAATAACATGCGAACGACGAAATTTTCAAGCTTGGAAAGTTTTAATAATCAATATGTCCTCATTGGGTCGGTGAACTTGAAATTCCGCTTCCTTGATTGTATTTAAAATGTATTTTTTGTTTTTAATCTAATGCTTCGTCTCGTAAAGTATGAATATCTTTTTCATCTGTTTAAAATAAAAATGCATATGTATAAAAAATACATTTAGCATTATTTTAAAGATATGAATATTTTATTTTAATATACACTATTTATTGTACAACATTTTGTAAATAAGAAGCGCGTTTCTTTAAAAAATATTAGCGAAATTGAAATTCTAATATTTTATTATTTTGATATTGTATTTTATTAAAATGTAAAAGCGACGTACATTTATCCACATTCTTTCATTTATTCATAAATATATATTATTTGCTGTACAAATGAAAACAAATTTCCAATTCAACTTTAATATACGTCTGTAATTCCTCTCTGACATTGTGAGTTTTCAATTTTTAAACATGAACGTCGTATTGTACAGTCTTTATTTAACTTTCAATCATGCATATTCAAACTCTCAGTCTCCATCACCCTATTATACAATCTGAATTCACGTAAAAAAATTAACAAACTAGCTTTTATTCAGGTCATTGAAAAATTCAAAGCCAGAAGGAAACCTTTTTCCTTTTACTTTAACCAAGCAGTCAGTTCAAATAAAAAGGGGAAGATGATTACAAAATGCTTTCAGATAGTTAATGATTTTTCAGTTCGATTAATTTATTCAATTATAATTAATTTATTTCTCAATGTTTTGTATTTTATCTACTATGTAGTAGTGTTTTATAAAAATGTTCGAGAAATTGAGCGATATTTTTCTTTTTATATTTTATCAGCTTAAATTATGTTAAGGATGAACATCAGTAACAACCTTAATCAGAAGATAATCAATTTCCAGGATATTAATAAGGCTTCTTCTTAGAATGAAAACCAGTAAAAAATGTTAATCTTATGTCATAAACTTCTAATATATTTCCCAATCTAATACATATTGTGTTTTCTCATAAAGATATACGTTAAATTAAAAGTTAAGTAATTTAAAAACCATCGACTCAATTTTTCTAACATTTTACGTGAGGTTTTCGCTTATTTCTAATGTTACTGAAGTTTAAGATTTTCGCTTATTTCTAATGTTACTGAAGTTCATCCTTTAAAAAAATGTGGCTGTTGTGAAAATTTTGGATATCATAGATTTGAACATAATATCGAGTTCGTAACAATGAAGAACGGTCCTGTGCTATTAAATAATATATAATACGCGATATAATATCAGCAAACCAATCAGATGCACTTTACCAGCTTCTCTCATACGCCGGATCGGGGTAATGAAATACCTGGTCACAATGTAAGACGCCGAGAGTTGAATTTCATATCTCGGACTTCGTGTCTGGTTACCGGTTGCCTACGCTTATTGTGATTCTAAGCGGGTTGCTGCCGAGCGAGATTTAATTGCAATGGGTTCAACAACTATTCGCGTTACAGGCCGTAAATAACAAAACCTCTTTCGCAATAACTGCGATCGCTTATCGCGTAAGAGCAGTGTTCTATCATTTCCTGTTCGGAGCTGGGAGAATCGCTGTGTCAATTATCCGGGCGCAATGAATACTATCGTAAACCGAGATTGGTAGGCTACTTTTTCCGACTTCATACTTAAAATATGAAATATTAAAAATTAGTGAACCGTTATTAAATCATAATCCAAGCTGTACTTGAAGCCTTTTGTTACTTTTACGTCTACTGCATTAAATAATTGATGCATTAGACATAATCAAATTTTAAGCAGTATGTAAGCCTCTTGTAAATTTTGAAAACCTTCCGAGATTTAATAATAGTGATACCTAAATGATGAAGTTTCAAAACTTCTGAAAACTCTGTATGTCTCATAAAATTTTGAAGAATTTGAAGAGACTTTAAACATTTTTATCGTCAAAATGGTAACAATGATCGATCTTGGAAAGTATAACTGACTTCTACTCTAGAGCTAAGAAACTGAAGAGATTCGGTGTCGGATAAAAGTTTCAATATTTTGAAATAGTCTAATATTTCTGTTCCCTTAAGTTAGATGTCTCTCAGTAATATACAGAATAAAATAATTTAATGTGCAATACACAATTGATAAATCATGCATTCTCTTGAAATTTCATTTCCATAACGAATCGCTTTTTCCCACATTTTGGCAGGGAACGGAGTAATTCATTTTGATGCATTAAGCGGAAGTCTAGGTGCTACGGGGGAGATTTATGCGGTGAAGTGACAACGGACATTGGGGAAACTCTGGGAACAGCTGAAAGAAAGGGTCCTTTCTTGCTGAGGGTCAGCGTGAGATCCTAAATCGTGTAGATCACGCGACAAGCAATTGCCAAATTGAAATGATTCGCTGCAAGGAAGGATTTCGAAATTAAATTCCAGATTTCCTTGAAACAATATCAAAAATACATAATTTCTACTTCATAAAGAATCTACTAAACTTACATTCATTCATTTCCAAAAAAAAAACATTTACGAGCTTTCACATTTTAATACAGGAATGAAAAAACAGTCATCAAAATTCTTAAAATTTCATTCTGTATTCAGTATTTTATTTGGTAATTCTTTTCGAAATTTGAAGAGCTCACGATGTGGATACAATTGTGATCGATTACAGTGGAGGCGTGATCAGCGGAAGGCCAGGTGTTCCAGATTATTTTCGCCAAGACAGATTCTAAAACCGATTCAACAGAACGCAGATCGGATCTTATATAAAGTTAGAGCATTATGGATGGTCACGCAGAATGATACTTACTATGACTTATCGAAGATAATCTGAGAAGGTGGAAAGAACGGCGATAGAAATCGTAGAAAGAGATGGAAAAATTGCACTGCCGCGATAAAAAGATAATCTTTTATCAGAAAATGTTTCTGCCTCGTCGCGCTGCTCGAGTAATTTCTGTTTCAGAGACTTTCTTCCTTAAATCCGTCGAGTGGATTCAGTTCCATTCGCCCGCGCGGTAATTTTTCAACTTCAGAGAAACGTTTTATATATTAACTTTCTTTTATTTGAATTATACAGTACAATTATTAAAGTGGAAATTACGATTCTTAGTTAGATTACTCTATATTTTTTCAACGAGAACGAATTTTCTAGTCCGGAAATTATACCAGACAATTCCTATAAAACTTTTGTCATACAATGAAGTAAAGTTGACTAATTTATCTTCAAATATTCTAAAGGAATGCAATTTTCAAGATATAAATAATATTCCTGCGCAATCTTGTATCTTTTTAAGTCGCAATATGCAAATTTATTATTTCCATTGCGACGGAAAATATATTTCTCTCTTATCCCAATAGAATTATGTCATATACTCATAATCAGTTTCATTGCGTTCCTCTCTCCGCCATATTTTTCAAGATCCACATTTTCATTCACTTTAATTAAATAAAACTTTCCATTTACATTGCTTTAGACTTTAGATAATATTCGTTATACTCTCGTTTGGTTAATTTTACTTCAATTAGTTATAAAATTGAGATAATTTGTCATTTTCCTTTTTTCTGCGAATATTTCTGCGAACCATTGTCCAGTCCTTTTATTGAATACAAAATTTCATAGCGTTATCAGTATAAAATATTGTAGAAAATCGTATAATACTTTAAAATGTTATTTCCCATAAGAAATTTTTTTAAATACAATTAATACTTACGTTGTTTAATAGAGTTTCAGTTAGAATGTTTTTAAAAACTTATTTTGGAATGTCATGGAATTAGAATGAATCCATTTTTGTATATTAGTTTTAAAATATATGGGAAATAAATTGCTTAAAAAATACTTTTTATCGTAAACGCATTTTATTCGTCGAATTTTGCTTCGCATGCAGTAAGAACGACTTTAGTTTTCTGTTTTTTCATAATAAAATAATCCATGAAATCATTTAAAATTGTGTGAAGTGTCATTTATCGTAATCTACCAACAGATCATCAAGAAATATTCCATGTCATTCAGTGTCCATGCGTTAGGTTTGTGTGGCTAATTCAAAGTCTGGTCATAACGACTTGGTCTCTGTTATTTAACGTATTGTCCTGTATTTTATAGTTGAAATCTTGAATTAGGTCGTAGATTCTTGTGAATCTTTTATTAATCGGTGTAAGTCCATATCTAACTATCTTCTAATCGTATCAAAGGGTGCCACCCCGTTAAATAAATAAATAATAAAAAAAAACAGCAAGCGTTTCTCGAATTTCGCTGTTCTGAATGCGTTACGGAAGCGTTCGTCGATCCACGGAAAGAGGAGGCAACCTTTTCGTTCAAAGATCGTTCTCCAAGGCACCTCGGATGCCAACGACCATTCGAACCGAGGAAGAAGCCGTTCTCTTCCCTTCCCGCTTCGCTTCGGCGTCTTCGATGTTACGTAATCGAGACCCCCTGTCACCTCCGCGTCCTCGGTCGCCACCTACGAGAGTCTCGCCTCTGGAAAGGCCACAAATCACGTGCGCGCGCCATCGAAAGACCCGCCGCGAGCTAGCGCGCATACGAAACGACGATAGGCATCGACCGAGGTCGATTCATCTTGGTGCCGATGCGACCGGCTTTAGGAGAAATCTATTCGGAGTAGATGGAGCTCGATGGGCGGAATAGTCCTTCGTCGGGAGATCGGAGCTCGAGTCCTGACTCGGCGGCTCCATCGATCGAGGTTTTACCTTATTATGGTTTTTGGATGCGGTGGGGGTTTGCGCTGCTTTTATTATTTAACCCTTTGAGAACGGCGACAATCGGAGACTTTTACGGAGTCGAGTGCAGAAGATTTTTGATTTCTATACGCAAAACTCTTTTATTGCTTTGAAAATAAGATGCATGCAGAGTTGGGCGTTATTCGAATCAATTTTTAGAAAAATAACGAATAAAATGACGTTGGTAGAGAATAACGAATACAAATTTATGAAAATAAATTTGTAGCCAATTTCATTCGAATAAAAAGGACCATATAATGTTTACAAAGGCTACACACAAGCAGCTTTTCAATAAGGAAGAATCTCCAATCTGAAGAAAATAGAACACCATCAGACAACAATTCAAAATATAATTCAAGGACAGTAATTTAGTCAATAACTTTCTACACTATCTCAAACAAACTGGACGAGGGTAGATGTCTCAATTATTGCCACTTTTGTTATTTTACTTAATAAAAATGTAACGCATAAAAAGTGACGTGCAAAGAAAATTGTATTATTACATTGAGACTCTGATTAAAACAAAAACATAAATTGTAGGTATTTGTGAGTGACTAATATTTAAAGTATGGGGTCAGTTTGGACCCGGTATTCGCTGGCCGAAGGTTAAGGTCTTAGATAACTCTAGGAATGAGGAAAACTAAACAAATTTTAAGTAAAGATCGCAGAAATAAGATACAATTATGGTATTTCCGATTTATCTTACACTTCTTTAAAAACATTCCTAAATTGTCCATTTTCTGACGTCAAGAACGTATGTAACAGTTTAATTTGTTTAAAATTTTCTTTGAAACTCCTTAAGAAAATATTTTCAAATATTTCGTTGGATGAAATTCTGTTATAAAAAATATTTTACATATTCTATTGTATATTATAAATATATAATTCACTGTTCGAACCAACACGACTCACTGTGAGAAACCTATACGATTAGTTTTAATACATGTAACTTTAATTTATATTAATAGCGTGAGACATTCTAGCAAAGATGTGGATTTACACAAGAAAATTAATTAATACAATTCTATAATTCTTTCGCTTAAGAAAAACACGAATTTTCGAGAAAGAGAAGCTAATACACCCGCATTTGATTTAGTCTATTACACTGTTCGCTACCATAAATTTTCCTTCGCATTTTCGATATAAAATGCATGCTATCAAGATAACAAAGATAAAATGAGTATATATAACAAACTTATAGATATTGCTGAAAATGTTCATTTTGTTTGAATTATAAGTGTGCTTCATTGATTTATCACTGCAATGGAAGCGATTTTTATTTGATTAAACCTTATAGGTTCATGTAGTTTTTATTAAAATTTGAGCGCATCAAATTTGTAACTGCGAACTTGATGTATTTACCTAAGTCTTTTAATTTGATTTCTTTCTTACTTCTTGTTTAAGAAATTTATTTTGTAACTTTGTTTAATCTTTTTTTATTCAGAATTATTCTTATAAGAATTTTATTGGTTGTTTTTAATTAAATTATCTATACTAGTAACAAATTGAAGATGCATATACATTTATGGCAAATGTCAACGTGCAGTCTGTTATAATATTGCAGATGTTATAATATTTAGTTTCGATCAAGTATTAATTTTTCGCCCGTTTCTATAAAAATATTAATGTTTTATTATTTATTAGAGACAACAAGATTCCATAAATCTTCTCAACCTATTTTAAAGCCTATTATAAACGAACAAAATAATTTACTTGGGCCAAACAATGCATCGTATCACTGAGAAACCGAATGGATTCTACCTCAAAATGTTAATTTAATCAGTTTATAAATCTTTCTGCTGACTAGCTCAAAAACTGTGAGTTTCGCTATCCGTATCTCGTATTATTTTACAGACTATCGCGAGCCTTTTAAGTTAAATATCTCTGATCCAAATGCAAATACGTACCAGTCATTTTCTGACTACTCGAAGAAGAGAAAAAACCCTTCCCTCGTTTCGAATAGATCACTTAGCTGATTCAGCAATCCCATCAATTGCCCCTTTTCCACTCCGCCGCATTTCGCATTTTCATCGCGATAACTTTCCTACCATGAAGTGTTGCCTCTTCCACGAGCGACTGGTAATCATCGTCGGACGCTTTATTATGTGGAAGCATTCGAGTGGAGTGACATGTAATTCATTCGAGGCCACGCTGCGATCGACGTGTCACCATTATGACGAACGGTGGCGTTCGATTCGTTGTTAGCGGTAATAGCGCAAATTACAAAGTTCGTCTCTCCGCGAAAATAAACGACGCGTTATGTCACGATAATAATTTTTCACGTCCCAGTTTAGGCTCGTATCATCGCCGTAATTGAGATGTCGGAATATTTAATGATAACGTTCGTCCTTTGCTAATTGACGCTCGAAACTTGGGATGATTGATACTGAACCGATCGACACAGTAACCTGCATATTCAATTCTTTCCTCGCGGATAATAAAAATGATAATAAAATTGCTTCGTAACCAAGTCTTGGCAATTATGCATATATCTTCCCAATTATTACAGTGCGTAACAAAAAGATAGATCCACTCAGATTTTTGGCTATGCAGTAGAACCTCGATCATCCGACTCTCAATTATTTTCAATTTTTATTAGCTAGGGTTCCAGGCAAATCATTTCGAAATTTGCAAGGCATGTTATTTCATTCTTAAATAATGCTTTTGCGTGATAATATCCAAATATCGGCATTTGAAATTTCCGTTTAACAAAACGGACAAAACTCCTTCAAGAAAAAAAGCTCTTAAGTTTCTTTTCATGAAAATTTCTTTACAAAAAAAAAATTCTTCACGTTCTTTTCACATTCAAAAAACACATTTCATAACTTTATTACTTCATTACTGCATTAATTTAATTTCGTTTTACTTTCTCCACAGTTACAATCAAAAGTGCAAGTGAATCTATCTTTTTGTTACGCTCTGTATTATCCAAAGGCAACAAATATTTCTACTAATATTCTCGACTAGATCTCTGATAAGACAAAATGAAACTACCAGCATATCAACTGCTATCGGAAGTGGTTCCCCCTGATTGCAAGCTCGTTGGCATCGAGTCTCGAGTCAATGACGAAAGAATTCCTGTATTCACAGATTGAGTAACTTAGGAATTCACGCATACACGTTGCCACGCAAACAGAGGAAACGCGAGTGTATCGGTCGGAAGGTGACGACTCGAAAAGTATTTTCGCAGGATCTCTATGCGAAACAAAAAGCAATTTTGACACGCAACAAATGAATGGACTGCGCGCTGGTCGAAAATTCTGAATACATTTTTTCCTCCCCGACGCCACGTACGGCAATAGGTATGTCGCGATGCGTGAATCCTTTCCGTTTCGGATTTTTTTTCCCCCATCGAAAAGCTATTTGTTCCCGTGACACAATGCTGACCGGTTCCACGACGCGTCATGCAAATCATCGAACATCGACAGTGTTTTTATGTTTCGGCCGATGTGTTCTGCGAACAGGAAACTCAGGACACACCTGATGCAACGTTCTAATAGAGACATCGCGATGACGGCGACTAAAAAGGGCCAGGTTTGATTGAGCAACGCGACATAAAGGTGCTAAGGGCGCGTTCACAAAGGTCTAGCGAAGTAAAGATGCTGAATACCATCCATGTTTCTAATATCGGTGGTTATAAGGCGAAATGCTGCATGTCACATATTTTCATTTTCGAGATATTCACGTTTAAAGTTCTGTTTACCAATACTGTATTTAAAACAACAATTTTAAAGCAACATTAATCTAACTTATGTTACATTAAACACGAATAATTTCTCTTTACTTTGAAGCAAATTACACACAATGCCAATTCTTGTTCAATTGACAGTGATTTAAATTTTGCTAGGCGATACTAGATACCTTTGCTTGATGCGAATTCTATTTAGATATTGGGTTAAGTCAGAAGTCCCAACTTTGATTAGATAAAATTATCGTTCCAAGAATAGTTTTGGTTGTTTATTGTATCAATTATGTTCCACGAGTCGTTATTAAAAAACTGTTTGAGTCTAAATATATTTTTAATTAAAATGAACGATAGCAGATTTTATTAGAGAACAAATTTTATTTTAGAACACGGAATTTATTCGTGATTTAACCTGATAACTCATTCGAAGTTTGTTTGTATAATTCTACTAATCGCTTCTTATTATATCTAATCGTGAGTATAATTAAAAGATTCCATTTACATATTTCATTACTACCGATTGTGAATTAATCACCGACAAATATCATTTATCATTGCAAACGATGCACGACATTGTGAGATATTCGCAACGAAGAGCCGGACATAATCGCCTTGGAATTAGCTCAATCTTGAAACTTCCATAATTTCGTAAAGATTCATAAAAAATGAATAAAGAGAAAGTCATTTCAATGTTTAAACTTTGTATCTTTCAATTAACTTAAGTAGCTTTAATATTTTTCTAAAATTTCTTCATATTCTTCAAATGTTACTGACTGTATAAAAATTGCAAAAAATATTGTTTGCAAAGTGTTTTATGTAAAATGGGCTATATAAAATTGTATGTATAAAAAATATGCTGGAGATTAAAAAAAAAACAAAAAATGGAATTCATAAAATCACAGTTTTTCCCCTAATGCTAACAAAATTGCTAATGAAATCGTGAAAGAAATGATTGAATTATTGCTTATTTTCACATATTAACAATTATATAAATATATACGACTAAAGATTGAAAATTGTTGGAAAATTTAGTAATATAACAAGCTACAAAGTTTCCATATTGGAACATTATATCACTTTTCTTAAAACAATTAAAAATCGTTAATAAGCCAACGATATTTCAGAAAATTGTTAAAAGAGAAACATATATTAAATTCTTAAATTACAACAAAGTACGTTGCTTTGAGTGTACAAATAAAAAAAATATTGATATGTTGTTCCTCGAATATGTAACTACTTGTACATATCTTAAACAAAAAAATTCTATACGTTACACAAATCGACTTTTGCATAGAAATTACAAACCTTTACCAAACGTAATGGCGCCACAAAATGCATAGGAACTCACCTGAAAGCAGAACAAAAACATTAATAGAATTTTATAATTACAAATCAAATGGGTCAATTATTAATTATTATTAAATATTAAAACCGATACCTAAGTAAAACCTATATATATATATATCTATGTAAAAAGTTTTATATAAAAATTCATACAGTTTCCTCAACCGACGTAAAAGTCACTCATCAGTAGATTGTGGATTTATATACAAAATAAAAGTTTTACAAGCACATATAAAGAATTGGAACTCAAATAACAGTGTATTTAATTTTCTAAACACTGTAATTTGAAATATATTTTTGATATTCTGTGTATTTTAGCATTTGTCAAGAACTTCGTAGATCTTTGTGCTTTTAGAATTGTCATAAATGCATAAAAACCGCAGTCTATTAGTCAATAAACAATATTTTCGATGGTGATTAAGAAGGAAACGCGAAACCTCTTAATTTGGAATAAAACACATTGTTTTACGAGTGTACAACTGAAGCATGAACTTTTCGCAGCAAATTCGTGATGCAAAATGTGCAACATATTGATATTACATAACACGTAATTAGCATTAAGATGGAACCTATTTAATATAACTCAAGACGTAATGTAGGATCTACTGCATAATCCACTATTTTTTGCGAGTACTTCAAGTAATCATGCGAACGAAGCAATTCTGCAAATCACGGAGTCAGCCGAAATTCGACTACAACGATGTCACGTTTACGATGCAACAACAGAAAACATTGAACGTCCTCGTATTTCGATTAGCGCAGCGTTAATTATATCAGCGAAAAGTGAACACGAGCTACTAACCGATCCAATTCTCAATTCCGCGAATCCACGAAATGTTACGGATTCTTAGAATGTACATAGGCTTTGCGACTATGTAGAGAAAAACGGAAGACTATGCCAGGTATGACGAGTCTCGTTGATCGATCAGCTAAAAAAGAGCAGGAAAGGAAAAAGTAGAAAGGAAAAAATTCGAGAAACTTTCGGCGAACCGGGAAAAGAAGTCACAGAAAAGTTTCCCAGCGTATCGAGCTAAATAGACCCTCGGTATTTCTTGGCTCGTACATCTACTCCCTCGATAGTCGATCTAAACTTCGAGACGTCGATTCCATAAAATTCTGTATAATTTTGCAAGCTGCGCTGTGTATAGTGGTCCGAAAGAAAAACTTATTTATCATAACTTGGAAAAACTGCGTTCTCGTTGTGAATTTTATTGCTTTTTATTAAATGTTTTATAAATAAGTATTTTAAGAGACCGAAAATTTTTTTGTGAAATGCAGAGTACAAATTTATTTTTGCTCCTCTTTAACCCTCCGTTGTTAAATTGAGTCAAAATGACCCAAGATTTGCAATATTCCTATATGTGTGCATTATAATAAAAGTTTAAAGTATTGTCTATAAATTGAGGTCGTTAAGCTACTAAAAATTGTGTTAATACGTGTTCGGCAATAAGCGAAAGTGAATGTAGGGTCATTTTGACCCATGTTTGGCAATGATATATGTTTTATCCGAATAACAAATTACATACTTATTTAATGGTTTGTATTATAAATAGGTTAATACATTTTTATAGGGAATGACGAGCTCCATTGATATATGCATTAAGAAATATTTGGCTCCGTTTAAAAATATGTATTTTATGTTTTATATGTTTATTGACATATTTTAAAATATTTAGGCTTCATTAAAAAAAAATTTCAAATCAATATCGCTATTGTTTTTTTTTTTAACAGCCATTGTTTGCAAACTTACTTAGGCCTAAATAATTCAATGTGACAATAAATTTCTTTTAGATATAATTTCCACAGAAATATCGCACAACCTCGATAATTGCACACAAAAAGTCCGAACCTCGCGCCTTTATCGAGACAAACCAGCTACAATATAAAAAATCTATACAGAAAACTTCCCATCGAATAATTCGTACCATTATTTCCACTTTATTTCAACTTTCTTCTGAATTAATATAAATATCTTAGAATTCTTCTTTACTTTTATAAGAAAAAGAAATTACTGAACATGCCATGCGAAAAATTTCAATTAAATGCGTCGTCCAAAACAAATTCCTTTCAGATATCATTTCCACAGAAATATTGCACCTCGATAGTTGCACACAAATAGTCCGAACCTCGCGCCTTTATCGAGGCAAACCAGCTATCGAAAATCCGTACAGAAAACTTCCCACTGCATAATTCATACCATTATTTCCACTTTCACCTTCAATTATCCTTTCAGTCAATTCGAGCGCCGCGGACAAGGTTCGCGTGCGAGCGTCGAAGTTATTGCGGCGGTGCTGAACTATGCATACGATCGCATTGACGCATTCGCAGCGTCGTGACAGTTAAAGGGATTGAAACTATAATGGAATCGAACGACGACGGTTCTATAGTTTGCGCGTTAAGTGCTCGCAACGGCGTAATGCGACGAGACGGCGGTATACGCGAGCGTGTGTCGCGCGCAAAACGCGACGGTGTGTCTGTTGGAAAATGTTTTCCACATAGTTCCCCGGCGCGGAACTGGGTCGTGGAGCGCGGGGGTTGTGCACGGCGTTCTCGAGCGCGCAACGCGACCGGCCCCCCGTGCTCGCGATACATCCGGCTATCTATTTATCGTGGCCATATCTGCCCTTGTGAACTTCACGGGCGAACGCGTAGACACCTGTGCTGCGCTCGATAAATAAAAGTGCACCCGAACGCGGCGTACCCTCGCGTTTGTATAAATTGTCCTTTCTTAAGGGACACTCCGCGCAATTTTCGCGGGAGTTGTTTGATATTGAAGCGCGCCGATTCGCGTACTTCTTCCCCTTTTGTAGCTCTTGAAACCTGCACCGTCTACCCGGTGGCTAATGTAGATACGTTCTGGGTCTAGGTACTCTGTTGCGGCACGCGTGTGCAGGACATAGTCTTGTTTTCTAGATGAGCAGCGTTAATTCGGCCGGTAAGTGATGCTTATGGGGTTTCGTTGTAGCAATTATTGGGAGGTGAAGAGGACTGTGATTAGTAGGCGCAAAAATTTTTACAAGCATAAATAATAAAGATGTGGAACTTGAAAAACAGTATGTTTAATGTTCCAAACATTCTAAGTTGAATAATATTGTTGATATTTTGCATATTTTGGCATATGTTAACAATCCCGTAAATTTTTTGCTTACTTAGCATTGCCATAAATGCATAAAATCACAATGAAGCATAAAGGTGTAGATATTCGACTGTTATTTATAAGTATTCGAATGATGCGAATAATTTCGAAACCGAACAATTTATTCGAATTATTTGAATAGTTAAAAGTATTCGAATATTCGAACATTATTCGAATAATTAGCAGTTTTGGTATATTCAAGCATTATTCAAATTATTGAGAGCATTCGAAAATTCGAATATTCAAGTATTATTCAAATATTCTATTCACTACTGCATACTTCAAACTATTCGAATAATGCTAAAAAATTCGAATACTCTTAATTATTGGAATAATATTCGAGCATTTGAATTATACGATTGTCGAATTCGCATTCTACTGGTATTCAAACATTTGAATATTCAAGTAGTTAGAAAATTCGAATATTCTTATCAGCCCTATCAGAAAATAATTTAAAATCTGGCAATAGGAGCGGTGTTGTTCCATTTTTTATATGTAGCTTCTTCTTTGATAGTTTTAATTATAATTACCTGATAGTTATTGAAGATTCTCAAAATTTTTTATAGTTTCACCTTTGATAATCACTTTTTTTATTAGAACCCTACATTGGAAGTTACAAAGCTATGACATTTGCATAACTTTATAATTATCTATAAATGGTAGAATAGTTGAAATTATACAAAATAAATAAATAACAATACAAATTTATAAATCGTATTTTTTTAAAAGTTGCATACAAAAAAAAGTTCCTCGTTGTTATTTATGCTATTTTTGTTGTTATTTAGTTATTAAGCTATCTTTCAATCAGTTGAAGTCAATTACACTGTTGCATTAATTGCTCTTAATTTTAATTACGTAGTGAATTATGTTTACTAATATCTCGGGTTTTCCCCTAACTAAGATGGCGTCATACTCTCAATGACGTCAGTATAAGAATTAAAATACTTATCAGAGATTATGTCATTATCTAGTTTTGCACATTTGTGTTGTGAGTCAAAGCTAATAACATAATGTAGGCAAATCTTATTAATGAGTGCTAAAGAAAAACTAGTAATCTGTTTCTAATAATCCAATTAATTCTCAAAATTGAGAATGAACAGCTAACATTACACAACATGTAAATAGTTGATTCATTTGTTTTTTTGAAAATTGGTTAAGATCATTTTTTATATTATTGTAAGAGGAGGTACTTTGTGTACTTGTATTGTCTTCTGCCGAATGTGTGGCTTATTTCGCAGCTTTATCGGCGTCTTTATTCCGTGTAATGCCAATGTGAGAAGTTATCCAGTGTATTGTTACAATTTTATCATTGTTTGTGGTTGATATATAAAGTTCTCGGATTTCTTGAATTAATGAGTTGGGAGACGAAGTGTCTTCAATTGCTGTAATGCTTCTTTTGCAATCAGAGAAAATTCTGAACTCATTGTCAGGAGAACTATTGACAAATACTAATTCTATTTTAGGGCTAATATTTCGCTACAAAAGACGAAAGTAATGTTATTTAGTCTTCTGGAAATTGTATGATTTGGAATTACTACAGTGCAAACTGCTCTTCTTTCCGTTTTGGAGCCGTCAGCATCACAGACTATGGGGTTTTTATTAATGGTTTCGGAGTGAAGGGATTGTAAAATTATAGGATTAGTCGAGTCTTTAAAGAATTGTTCAATTTCTAAATTAGTTTCTATCTTAATTTCACATCAAGGTGGAAAATTGCAGGTTTTTTTGGGTAGATTGTTGGAAGAGTAACATTTAACTTCTTCATAATTTCATTAAATTCACAGTCAGTCCCATAAGTATTCATTATCCCCTCACTACTTCTAAAAAGAATTGCTAAAATCAAGTGATGCGTTTAAAATTTTCCAATAAATTGTATGTTGCGAATAATGTATAAAGTTTATATCAAATTTCAACAAAATTGAGTAACGAATAAATGAAATATCAAAATTGTATTCTTCGTGATACATAATATCGATGTACACAAAAGTATTCGCACCACATTTAACGATGATAGTTTGGTTTTGTTTATATTGTTTCTCGCTGAAAGTCACTTCTGTAGCTTACAATTCCGTTAAGTGAGTTCAACAGTACGTTCTAATTTAAAATTTTGTCCGGATAGCAGCGATACTTACAAATGAGTCAAAAGAAGTCGGAAACTACTCCTGAAGGATGTAAAATAAGTTTTAAATTACACCAAGAGGGCAAAAGTCACGTTGAGATAGGAGAAATAATTGATAGAAGTAAATCTACTCTACACGGATAAAAGTAAGTGACTGTTAGGCAAGGAACGTAGTGGAAGACCTAAAATTCTAACCGTTCGAGAAACAAAAACTCTGATATGTGTGGTACAAAAAAATCCACGAATTAGTGCTCTTAATTTAATCGCAGTGTGTGATAATATGTTCAATAAAAAAGTTTCCACTGAAACATTTCATGGTCGAACATCGAGGAAAAACCTTTTCTTAGCAAGATCAACATACTGAAGAAGATTGGCATTTGCGAAGAAATGAAACGGAATGCGACGGAAGAGGAAAAGTTTGAAGAAAACCGAGCACAGAACTAGAAGTAAAAAAAATTCACAACGGATTGTAAAACACGGTGGAGACTCAATGATGGTTTGGCGTTGCATGGCAGCATCTGGAATAGCTAATCTTGTCTTTATCGATAGAATTATGGATAATATAATGGTGCATCAGAACATAAATCGTAATGTTTCATTTAATAAATTCAACCATCTAAAATGGCTGAAAAGCCAAGTCCACCTCCATTTCTCTGGCCGCCTCTAATTTCACTCCACCATAAAAGCGCTACCATCCAAAGAGACCAGACAGCGCGCAAAAACGCTAAAGGAAACCCAGAACAGAGCGTTCCGAAAAAAATCGGTGCCACTAATTCCCGGATCCCGGACCGCGTCTGGGGTCTTTCCATGCCTTTGTCCGGTTTTCAACGAATTCCCCCAGAAAAAGATCCCCCGGAAAGCCAGCCGACGATATTATAATCGAAATAGCGCGAGGAAGGAGCGGTCGGCCGTCGGATTAACCGTGCGAGCCCCGGCATCGCGGCTTGGAAAAATCGGACGTTCGCCGTCTATTTTTGTTTCATCAAGCCGCCGACGGAAAATTCACGCAATCTCGAGTACCGGTACTCGACTTCGAGCGGCTCCTCCACCGACGTCCATACAGAACCGGAATCCCGGTCTGTCGGCGAGAGAGATACAGGGAGAAGAAGAGAGAGAAAGAGTAGAACACAGAGGGAACGGAGGGACGAGGAGGAGATGAAGGGAGGAGGAGGCTCGCTCTGCTCCGCGATATATTTCGATACGTAAATAAATACAAGGTCGACCGGCAAACGTTTCTGGGATATAAAGGGCTTGGAAACTGCTGTGCATAATTGGCGCCGCGAAACTATTGACCGAGCGACCGCGCGCTCCGAGACGCGCCAACACCGAGCGGTTCGGAACGATTCGGGACCAAAGTTCCCCCGTCGAGGGACGACGCGCGTGCGAGCCGCCTCCAGGGTTCACGCTCGGCAACGTCGCCATATATCGATCCAGCTGTCGCTGTGGGGAACAAGACTGGGGCACGGGCTCGATATCCACCGAAATTCAACTCTTTCCTTGCCCGAGACTAACGCCTCTAGCTTCGCCGGCTTAACTTTTATTGGACGATCGCGACGGACGAATGGAAAACTTGTGTCTGTCATGCCTTTGTTCGGATTCTTCGTCGGGCTTTGGGGATCGTCTTGATTGGTTTTGAAGGAAGGTTCGACGATGTACAGGCATGCGGACCTGTGCTCGGCTGAATTTTTAGTATGTGTAATTGTAAGATCTGCTGCGATAAATTGAAGTGACTCATCCTCGTTGTCTGCAACACGTTATGTGGTCGCCGACGCCTTGAGGGGGTTCGACTAGATTGACGCGTAGAAAATGTATCGCATTTTTTTTAAATAACAAAAGTTATTTAAAATTTCGATTCATTAATATTTATTATGTTAAATTTTTTTTTCAATTTTCTTATAGTGAAAGAGATATACAGAAATAATAATGTACACTTACTCACAGATTTGTTTACAAAGAATATGTTGAATTTGTTTAAATTTTAGGAAATATTTTGGTATATGTCTTTGTATAATAAAAGAAATTGAATAACAGTTGAATGTGGAAGTTGAAACGATATAAATTGATAGAAATAATATAATACTGGGGATTTCACAGACAATTAACATTTGGAATACATATAATATTGAACGAACCTTGTAGTGAAATAGACTATAGATATTTATACAAATTTAAATCTTTATATGTATTTTTATGGACATGCAACAAACACTGAATTTTAAATAAATGAATGTTCTATTTTCTAATTATTATAAAATCTATTTCATTTTTATCATTTATATATCCATGGGCATTCCTATAGGTTTTTGTGATTAAAATTGCCATAAATGCATAAACATCCGCAGTCTAAAAATAAAGAATCACAGCTTAAATAGTTCTAAATATTGTAACACTTATTATACTTCTCATGTTTTATATATTTTATATATTTTTGGCATTTGCGAGCAATTTTATAAATTTCTGCATATTTACATACGTCACCATTAGATTGCGGATTTGTATGCATTTATAGCAATTCTAAATATGCAAAAATCAACTGTACTGTTGAAAGATACCTAAATATCATAAATGTATTCCAGGTAATAATATTTAGGATATGACATATTATTATCAAAGCTTTAACCCTTTTCATTTCTGTTTGTAAAAATTTGATTCTGCATACAAATTCACTGTCTATAGTTATTATACTTCATGAAAATCCCTAGTGTAATGATAAGAATGAACGAAGAAGCATTACGTGATATAATCGCGTAATGTATCACGTAATGTGTCGTTTCAATTACAAAGATTTTAATTTTTATCAGTTTCAACATATCTAGATTAAAAGTAGTACTAACGAATTGTCGAGATTGTCGCGATAAAAATGATTCCCAGCAAGGTACAAATTAAATTAATTTCAGTGATAATCAACCGAGACATATTATCTTGAGTTATTAATCGCAATAATTGTCAATTGTTAAGTATTATTAAATACAGTTCGATTTAACTCGTGTTTGTTTTTATCGAGAAAATGTTATCAATTCGTCAGTAAAATCTACATTTAAAATAATATTGGGTTGAGTGTTGAGTGTCGAAATTCGTGTTGTTTGTACCATTTTCCGTCCTGAAGCTTGAGAAGTTCTACAAGGATAGAAAGAATTATGTAAAAGCTACATTAAAGTAAAGAAAATCGTCCTCTAACTTAACCGAAGAAACGGCACGAACTTTTTGTTGAATTTCAAACGTTTTGTTTTTTAATTTTGCCCAGCTCCCAGATACATATAGTTACAGATAGATTAGTATTTTATATTACAAATACCAACTCGATTAATCGAGGTCTTACTCCACTCTAAAGAAAGTTCCAAATTCTTTCCATCGAAGTCCCTTGTCTGGGGTTTAAAAAAAAGGGAGACTATAGATAGGATAAGTTGAGACGAGGCTTTCTAGAGCGGAAGAGCTTGCACGACGCGCGCATCGTTTTGAGGACGGTCAAGAAATCCGTGGAAGTAAATCGCGAGAAATGATGTCCGTTGTATTTTTAACTTCCTCGTTTACGCAGATCCAGCTCGACCCGAGATGCTATCGCGTTCGTGCACGTACGAGGAATAACAACGAGGTGGACAATCGGCTGAAGGAAGCGAGGCGAGAGTGCACGCTCGAAACGTGGACCAGGTGTCCTCTCTCTCTCTCTCTCTCTCTCTCTCTCTCTCTCTCTCTCTCTCTCAACCACTCTGGAAATTCCAGGCTCGCGTTCATGAAATATTCGATGACTCGGACAACCTCGGGCGGCCTTCCTACTCCCCGACGAGCATTATACGCGACAACGCGGCGCGTCGCTGTCATTGCGAATTTAGTTTTCCGCGGGAATGACCAGAAGTACCGCTCTCGACAAATCTTAACTCTTTGAGTACGACTCCGGGAAAACATGTGATAGCGGAATCGGACGAGGAGTAAACATGTTTGGGATGCTGGGAGAAGAGAGAGAGAAATATTAGGAGATATGGACAATGGTCTTCTTTATGACACAGTCGCGAATTATAGCAATCAATGGCGCAGTGATTTTTTTAAAAATGATATTTGAAAACGCAGTTCCAGTGCATGAGTCTAGTAACTGCGGACTATAAATCTGTTCCTTTTGTGGATAGAAGAACAATGCTGTATTATCATGCAGAATTGTTTGTGAAAAGTGTATTTGCCAAGTGAATAAATGGAAAAAAACATCGTAGAGTTCCATTAAAAAAAAAAAAAAATAAGCGTAATTGTATTAGATATTTGCAAAAGTTTCATAAACACATTTATTTCATACTAGCTTTTGCCCGCGGCTTAAAAAGGAGTTTTAATAAATATATAATATTAATAAAATTGCTTAATTTTTAAGCTGTTGAAGCCGGCGAAACGGAGATTTTATATTAAAAAACAAATTTAGCAAAAACTATATTTAAAAAAATAGTATGGAAGGAAAACCTAACACTATAGGAAGTAAACTGAACAAAAACTAATCCAAAGCAGAAGTCAAACATTCAGCAAAATACAAATCAAAAAGTAAAGTCAGAAATCAAGAATCAAACAGAATAGTAGCTCCATAGCTCCATGAGTAAAATGTCGCAGGAAACGTACAGTTTTTATAGGTCTCGCCGGTTTAACGTCGCCACTTATAAATTCCAATGCAAACAAATCCATATTTCGTTGTAAAATATTATCAATATCATCGACTGACACTTTATTAAACTGTCTTACCCTATGAAGAATTATATCACTGTTATTTTTGTCGTTCTTTCAATCTTTCTTAATATATTATTTTAGAAATCGACCGTTTATCGCCTTTATAAAATCATTAATGTTTGATAAAAAGTATCTTATGTTCTTCTCCAAATTTCAGGCTACCTCACTGCCAAATTTCATTGAAATTCATTCAGTAGTTTAGTCGTTAAGAAGTAAGAAGCAGACAAACACACTATATTTGATTTATAATAATTAGTATGAATTCGGAAGTTGGTACAATATTCTTACAATATTTTTTATTGAAAATATTGTGATTACTTTCAACAATTGTCTTCTAGTTATCTGTCAAGAGTTATAAACTTGCAAAATCTAATACTTGAGGCCGCATCAATGCATTTTTACTGAAAAAAATCGCAAATTTAAACTTTTATCGCGATGGTTATTTTTTATAGGATCGAAAGTTCTGAAGAAACTTTAACAAAATTAATTTGTTATTAACAGGGTTTAACATTCCCAACGAGAATTTTTCACACGAGGTTCTAATCAGGAATTGAAACGGTTCTGGAAATAACTGTTTCAAACTGTTATCTATCGATTCCAAGTAAAACATTTATGAGAACCGAAGTTATGTAACTATTAATGAATATATCGGTTTTAAAACCGATATAATATCAGTTATAACTAGACCGCGGTGGTTATGCAAATTCATATTTTCAAACGCCTAGAAAAAAGAAACCATCTTGAATAAAAGCGTCTTTTACTTCCTAAATATTATAAAATGCATTTTACTACCGATATTTCATGTATCTTCGTATTTATGCAAATCCTTGCACATATTAGCACATTCAAAATCGCCATAAATGCATAAACATTCGCAGTTTTTCTCTAATTTCTTTCGCTTAAAATTCGCCAACCCAAGCTTCAGCCTCCTTACCCTAAATCCGCCTCTGCCTAAGTCACTACAACCGCCCCAATAGATTCTAACCACTTGTTTGACCGGTATGGAACAGCAGAAAACAGCAAAATATTAATGAAACATGAAGCTCTGCGCGTCTCGCGACGAAGCTCCGAGTACAGTTCACCGGTGGTCAAAGGGTTGAAGCGCGAATCGGGAACGGCAGCCGCGTTTCGTGTCGATGGATGTCGCGGTGGAATGGTCGAGAAGAGATTCGCGACCCGGCACCCACCACCACCGCCGCTATATCGCGTCCGAGTCGACCAACCCTCGGCGAGGGTTCAATCCAACCCTACCCGAGGCTCCGAAGAGCGACGAGCTGGCTGTCGGGTCCTTGGCGCACGCGGGATTCTCTTTTCTCTCCACCCCCACCGCCCCATCCACCCTTCGTTCCCGTCGTCCCTTCCACGCACTCGCTCCCCTTTAACCCCTCCGCGCTATTATCTCGCTCTCCCGCCCTTCCATCGCTGCAGCGACGCGCCCCTACTACCTCGCCACGGTTCCTCTGCCTCCCGCCCGCTCCTCCTTCGTCCCTTTCCATGTGATTTCCCTCTCGTTCTATCTCTCTTTCGCCCCTCCGCTCGATGCCGGGGTTGCACTCTTCCTTTCTTGAACCTCTCTAACGAGCACCCGTTTGAGAAATTAGTGTGTCGCGAAGGGGGCGAATGTATTTCGAGAAGGAACGCGAGGTCCGTATTACGTTCGGAAAGGAAGATACGGTCCACTATTTATTTTCGACTGGATAAATAAAGCAATCTTTGCGCCATGGATGGAATAGGATGTTTGGTTGGTTCGGTAAATAAGTCGACGCGGTTTCTGGGTACCGCGTGCTGCCACATGCGGCTTCGAGAGTACAATTTTTCGAAGGCAAAATAAATCGCCCATCATTTGAGTACGAATGTTTGATGACTGTACTACGTACGCGGGATGATTCAGGTGTAGTAAAGTTGCCGTTTCGTATACACGAAACAGCGAAGTTAATTTTATAGACTTTTAGAAGAAAAGACAACTCTCGATATTAGAATTGCCTGTTTTTTCCCTGGATTGTGTGTATCACTCGATCGTCGCGACAACCGAGTTATTCGATTTTTATGTAACTGACCTAGCTGCGACTATCTATGCAGGAAACGTAATTCGCGTCAACAAGCGAATCCGCTTATTCACCATGTCGAGGAAAAGAACGAACTGATTTGTGACGAGGAATTATGTAATCTGTTTCAATTTTATCAGTGATACTATAATTCATTTGAATTACTCGTTTCTTGCATATTTAAAATTGCCATGAATGCACAGAAATCCGCAATTTAATTATTAGATTATATTTCCTTAAAAATTTTCAAGTTTTATTTACCGGATTAAATACTAAATTGATTTGTTTCTGATGAGTTGCTTCATTTTATTTTATAGAATTTTTGTTGTATTAGACACCTCTGTCATCAATTTTTATTCTGATTATTCATAACCGCATAAATTATTATTTATTATCATATAAATAGGAAATAATAGTTAAAATTGCAATGTAAATTTTTATTGATATTTCTACCTGTTAGGAAAGATTCCTTTTTGTCTTCAAATATGTAGAAATAAACAAGTGATGATTCTCCACAAAAAAAACTTCTAACTGGTTAATAATAAAATCGTATGATCTTAAAACGTTAACAAAAACTATTAAAATACTTCATATTAACATTGTGAAGCTTCTTACTATGAAAGTAGAATACGTTTCACGTGAATATCGAATTTGTTTTTGCTGCACCGCTGAACAGAAATCCTGATGTAACATTGTTATAACGAGCAATTAATATCGCAATATCTAGATGAAATGTAATACGATAAAGTGCTATAGAGACGATTATCCAACAAGGATGAGTAAAGATAAGTTTCTTATAATAAACTATATGAAACAAAATTAAAATTAAAATTGGAACCATGAAAATTACTCTTCCAGCTCACTATGAATCTTAATATACACGTAATACAAAAAGTAATGATATCTCCTAATAATAACTAACATTTCACTTGCAAATCAGTAAAAATCACGTAATTAAACAAATCTAAATTCCGCAGGATTAAACTGCTTGGAATTAGGTTGCAGAGATTTATGCAAATTCCTAGTTTCCTCAACGTAGCTAAATTATTTATTGTATTTTATGTATTTTTGGTTTTGTAAACATCTTTATAGATTTTAGCTTTTATTGAAACCTGCAATAACTACATAAACATCCACAGACCAGTTACAATTAGTTGTCTACAATCAATTAGAAAAAAACAGATGCAGTTCTCTGAATTGACAATAAGTAAACATTCTCATAGAAGGCGTTGAATAATTAATAAACAAGTTAAAAATTATTCCAAGTGTTACTAGAATATATGAATAAGTAGTAAATATAAAATTTCCCAAATGATTTACATTATCCACATAAGATAATTTACTATACATATTCTAAAAATTACAGTACAATGGTAAAATAAAATTGTATAATATTATATTAAGTATTCTCAAATTTAGTTTTTGAAGGTTTTATCCGGATGCAAGCAACTATTTAGATAGTGTTTTTCATCCTATGAAATATTAATTATTGTTAAGAAACTTGTTATTTTTTGTATTACAAAATATATTAAGTAAAACTTATGTACCTTAAGTTAAGATTGATAGTAAGCTAGTAAAACAATTTTGAAAATAAAATTCTCATTCAATGTTTTTGTGGAGTCTCAAATATTTCATGAGACCTTCAAAGTTAATAAATAAATTATGTTGTACTCAAATTAGTTTGCAGAGAAAGTAGAATTTTTTGTATGATCTTAACAATGCCAGTTTCTACTTTTATTATACCAAATAATAAAGTCATTAATTTGCAAGGGATTCATTAAAGAAAAGGAATGTTCAATAAAAATTCAATAAAAATAATCCAATTGCATAATACACATGCACATGCCTTGTGAACAACAACATAATTGCAAATGAGTAATTTTCATCTCTTTTTTCTAACTTCAACCAAAAGAAGTATGGCTTGTTACAATTGTATAAATCACCCTGTATAAAGTCCATAAAAAAAAGTATTGTGTTGTATAACAAATAAGTTGAAAAACGCTGATCTAAACACCCTGTAAAACCGATCTCCGCGCCAAAGAATCGATCAGCCATCCATATTTCGCCACGTAAGGAAGCTCGGCGTCACGAGTTTCTCCCGGTCGCGTGACTTCCTGCCGCTTATCTGAAAACAGTGTCCGCGTAAGAGTCCCCTTCTCGTTCGCGTTCCGCGCGAGCGAATCGCAACTTCGCTTTGGGTCGCGCGTCAGGTGTTAATTCGGCAAAATCGCGAGCCGCGTGGTTTCGAGTTCGCGTCGCGTGGGAGAGGCGACCTGGTGCGCGACCAGAGGCGAAGTGAGTGAGTCACTCCCATCGTCGGGCGACCGATCGACCGGGTACCAGGTACTCCGCGTCGCGTCGCGCACACATACACACACGCGTGGACGGTGGTTTTATCGCCGAGGCATCGGAGCAATTTTCTCGGTGCGTCGTTGCGCGGCGGCGGAACGAGCAAAAATTGGCCGTAATGCGGACGTAAGGCGGCCGATCGCAGAAGAAACGCGACTGCCTTGGACGAAAATAAAGATTCGAGCGATTCGGGGCAGTCCAGCGAGATGACCGAGTTTGGTACTGACTCTAATCGGTGTAGGCTCGCAGCTCTACGCTGCTGTGAACTTGGGACGATTCTGATTCAGGGAGAAATTGATTGGATGAAGATACTGAGTTGGAGCAAAAGATTGTTACAATTTTTAATAAATTGTTTCTGAGAAATGAACATTTCTGGGAGAACGGAATCGTGGAACTATCTCAAATGTGGTGAAAAATAGTAGAAGAAAATGCCATATGTTACTTCAATGGTTTTCACGTTTTTTCCTAAAAATAAAATAGGTATTGAAGAAAATAGAAGACTATAATGGGTCAAAAAACCTGAAGATCGTAACAGAGTTAATTCTTATTGTCAGCATACTATTGTGAATTTGTGTATAATTTTAGACTGGCAAAAATAATAAAATATAGCTAATAATTTTACGTTTCAATTTTTTTTAATTGTAAGGAAAATTAGGATTTTCATGTTCGGCAATTGCAGTAATATTCCTGTGTGCTTTCAATGAATGCAGAATTATTCTGTTGTTTAAGTAAATATTTACTCAATCTTCAAAAGTTAAGTTTCAATAACCTGTAGCGCTGCAATTCTAACTTACAAGATAAAAACCTCCAACTTTCAGGAAGTTCAAGAAATTATGGAGCTTTCGGAATTCATAAAACCCATACATTTAATACACGTGTGTAACACGTAATTTTTGTTGTTGTTTAATATTATTCCAAGATATTAATATCATTATTTTATTGCATAATTTACATATTAAAAGGTACAAAAAAAGATTTAATTACCAAAATTACTACTTTTAATCAGCCTTATTAAAGTGTAATTTGTTATTATTCCATAAATTAGAAAAACTTTGTAAACGAAAATGTGAAAATGTGAATGATTTTGTCTTATGAAATCGATGATTTAAATAACTATGAGTTGGCATAATCCCTTTTTTATTTTTAATATAAATTTTTTGTTATGTTAATGAATGATGTTTTCAACAATCGCATAACTGCTGGATCCTATTGTGTCATGCATAAACTGCATGACGAGCAATATTCGTGCTCTGTTTATCAGGAAATAGCACGCAACATATAATAAAAAAAGAAAGATAATTTGTATTAGAATTTTTTATTTTTAACGCAATGATAAAACTATTTTCATGTTTTTATGCAGGCGTTTGCCGATTCAAGTAAAATTAGGTAATATTGAAAACATATAAATAAACCTTAGAAAATCGTTATACTACATCGTGATGTTTCAGTATGATTTAATTAAGATTTCACATAATGAAAAAAAAAAAAACAAATTCTATAAATGATTTAAATTTTTGTTTCTAATTCTTTTATAATTATTCAAAGTAGCTCAATTTTAATTTTTGAGTTGGGGATCTTCCCTTGTTAGATGAATCGTAATGGATCGTTTAGATCCTCCATGCATAGTGTATATCATATTGTTGTAGATAGACTACATTGGCACTGATAGACCAGTCGATTCACTACTAAAAAGAGAATTGGAATGAAAACCAGTGCGTCAGCTGCAATGAAAATCGCAACGGAACCAGCGGAATAGATGACTGAATAAAACGTATGTCCTACCCTTATTGCACTCATGAACGCTGCTTCAGGTTTAAGATTATAAGTCATTATCATATGAAAAGATAAATACGCTAAAATACATCCCCTTTTTAAAATAAAGTCATTTTTTCCATACCAACAATTATTATAGATCAATTTTATATAACTTTTATAAAATCATTGTATAATGAAATCATTTTATGAAATTATAACTTGTATTAATTCTTTAGAACAACGTTGGAATTATGTTTATACCATTTGAATTTTATAATTACTAGAAAAATTAGATGACAAGTTTGATAGAAAACTAGAATTTGATACAAAACTAGAATTTTTTCTTATGCTAATTTTTTAAGCTATACAGATTTAAAATAATATATTAATGCAAGCAGAAAACTATGTTCCAAAAAAATACAATATTTTTATTGCAATATTTGAAGTAGAAAATAAATATATTGAGCTAGTATTTACTTTACATATTGTATATAATACACTATAAATTATGTATTATAATTTGCAAAGCAAATTTTAATATGTAATATACAGTGTTGAATAGAATCATATGTTGTTTTCAATGATTATTTCTAATACCTTTGAATGACCATTTCTAATAGTATTTGCATTTAAATATTGTCGATTCTTTAAAACATATTCACTATTAAAACTGACAGTAAAATATGAATATTAAAAAAAGTATATGAACATAATTTCTTTCAACATAATAAATTACACTCATAATTCCTCCATGCATACTTTTCTCATAATGCCTCTTTACACGCTTGTTCATCTTTCACAACACATACTCCTCATCGTCATAACAGAAATTACTAATTACATACATACATAATTATTACTAATTCCCTGACGGATCGAGGATTCAACACGTCGAACGAGTAATTAGCTTAACACGCAAGACACGCACCAAAGGAGCGTTCAAAATTTGTTTAAATTGCTGATGCAACGTCGAGAGAGCGATACACCAAATGTGTTTCAACGGTGAGTCACAGTTAAATGTCTAGATTACAGATGATAATTAAACACAATAACATTAATGCACGGTGCCGTAACGACGTGACGTTTTTTGTATTCCTTCGGACGAAAACATCGAACCATTTACATCGAAAAAATCCTCGGTGAGTCATCGATCACTGAACATCTCAATTTTTTATAATTAGATGACGAAGTCAATCCAATCGGTGAGACTACCGTGTGTTTACTAAAATACATTCGATGGATTAGTCCTTCATAATGTCACGTGTTCGTGTTTGTTTTAAAAAGTTATTTTATTTATTTTTATATGAATGATTTCTGAAAATTTATTGTAAAATTTGTATGAATCGGAATTGAATGATTATGATAGAATGAAGTAATTGTATTTACGTTACCATTTGCTTGTTGTAAAATATTATTTTTGTGAGTGAAAGAAAACATTAAATGAAATATTCTTTGTGATTCACCAGAAAAATTAATTGTTACACCGAGGAATTAAAGAAAATAAGTCGGTCTCGTTTCCTGTCGGAATTATTTAGCCATCCAAACAGAAAACCAAGAGTAATTATGTACGCATAATTGCGTCCCATTAGCCAAGCAAAAGTCGCCCAGCGCTACATACTCGCATATCGCGCGAAACAGTTGCAGGGACATTTAGAAATTCCATCAAACAATTCCAAGCTAAATACAAGAACTGCGATTCGTCACTCAACACTCCGCAACCGCAGCGTTAGCCGAACCTGCCGGCAGGCTGCGTCCCGCTGAATTAACGAATTAGCGGCAGTTAGAGGACCCAAATGGAGCTTTCAAACGCGACCGTTTTCTTTCCGTCGACGCCGACGGCTTCGGTCGCGTCGTTATCAGCGTGGGATTATGAATCGACGGTTCGAGGGTTGTGTAATGTGTAACTAGACGCGATCGCGGGAATCCGTGCGAGGGAAAGGTAAATAAATGTCAAGCTCCCATTACGTAACCCCCATAGAAAATGCCATTTCGCTCCTCACCGTCGTACGATCCGCGCATACAATTGAGGACAATCGTCGAACGCGAAGGAAACCGACCGAGAGCGAAGACGAGGCTAGGTGGCGACTTAGCGTTCGTTTATGTAACTTCGACCGGGCGTTATTTCATAAGTGGCAATTGATTCAATTTGGAACGAGCGGCCATTCAAGTCCTCTTTCAAAATGTAAACGAGCCCCTGTCGTCGCCCGTCGAAAATCGCGCGGAGAACTGTGAAGATGCGATTACACTAGCGTTCGCAAACTGTTCACCAACAGTATTCGAACACCAACTGTTCAGTAACATGTGTGAAAGGATTGCGTTTACAGAAAGTTTACGAAATGACAATTATGCGGATTCAGTTTAACATACATAACAGCATTTTTTTTCCTTTTTCTTCTTCAAAATTTCCTTTTTCCTTTTCTTCTTCACTCCACACGAGGATGATCATTTTGATCATGATCCAATTTAATTTCATAAATAGTATAAAAGACACAAAGTGAGTGATAAAATTATTAGAGGCACCTACAGACATTAACAATTAATTATTATTCAAGGCCTAATTACACTGAATCCATATTATCTTTTTATGAAACTTTATAAGGAAAACAGTATAAGGAACTTTTTTAAATCATCGCAAACATCATAATTTTGTGCTGTGATTTTAATAACTTGATCACCCAGTGTATTTGTAAATATAATGTTTGTATAACTAATTATAATATTACATCCATGGTAAAAAGTCTTCGACCAAATGCAACGACACCAAATTAGTTTAAAATACTACAGATTTTTTAAACCAATTTTTTAAGAATTTTCTCTGTCGCTCTTCCAACATTTAGTGATCAATTTTTTCCTGCTGAACCTGTGAGAAAATGAATATCTGTGGGTTTTGTATTTCTGATAAATTGAGACTTGAGTGGATTTTAATATAGTTTCTTATACATATAGTTTAATTAGAAAAGGTGCAACTTTTATTTTTCGTTTGCACCTACAAATTTAGGCTAACTTAGAAATAATTTCTTGTTTCACACTTTGTGAGCAATGATTTGTAACGTGAGGATAGTTGTAGAAATTAATAGTTAACGTATCAGTAGTTACAAAATTTAATTAGCACGGAGTTTTGCTACTTAACAGTTTGCTAACAGCCCGAATTACCTCCGAGATGTAATTGCGACACACTTTCGTGTGTTATCTCCGCTTTCAAGTAATACAGAATTAGACGCACGTTACATTATCATAATTAGTATAACGAGGAACTAACAAGCCGCTTTGATGAAACTTGACGTACAGTAATTTGTATTTCGAAATAATTTCGTAATGATTTATCTATAACTCACGATATGCATGTGGTATCAGTTTGTCTTGCTAATACTAATCCAGAGTCTGTGTTCAAAAGATTGCACTTCGAGTGTCATCAATTATTATGACTCATAATCATTAAAATTTGAGATCTTCTCAGCTTACCATAGAATATCTATTATTTCAACATTACTCATTTATAATTCGAAAGTGTTAAGAGGATGAAATTAAAAGAAATGTATAAGTTATTAACCTTGTTAGCCTATTTTTTCAGAGAATTCTAGAAAGTAATAATGCAAAACTTAGTTCAGATCTGTCAAAGGGTTTAGACGTCAATAAAGATGCAGGTCAGATGTTCTATTTCATATTTCTTTCGAAAACTCAATGCTTAAACCGAGTGACAGGTTTATAATAAATTAATGTCATACAATAAAATCCAACATTGCTTCCCAAGATTTCAATCGTCTATTAAGAAATAAATTCATGTATAGTTCCAGAAAGATTCTTAATATTTATAAATTTCTTACATGCATTGAATCGTCTGTTTGTAGGAAATAAATATTGCATAGCATGGCTAAAATGTTTGGATAGATTGTCATTAATATTGCAAAATAAAAAAATCTTCAAACCAATAATTTTAAAAATAATTCTTCAAACCAGCGTCAATTGTACTATCGAATCAGAGAATAGTGAAAAAATATTCAATAAAACGCCGAGACATAAATCATCTGAAACGTTCGAATGAAAGTTCGCAATAATTTTGCTGTTCGTGCTGAACAATGCAAACTCAATAACGCAGCACATTCAATGCACCCTAGGACAACATTTCATGCTCACACATTATTTCTTACGTATTAAAACCACCTATAAACATCGCTCTCTATGGAGAAACGCAGCGGGAGAGATGCTGCACTGTCGTTATTTCAGGGATGGAAGCAACAGAACATTGTACCCTCGGTTTTATTTGTTTAGTGTTGTTTATTCAGTTATGTTAGTAGAACCAAAGCGATCTGCTTCTTGCGACGTTTTTAAAAATGTTCAACTTTCTAAGGTCTACTTTATTTTACTCTACACAATTAAAATGTCGTTTTTATTCTTACTATCATAATTAAAAATTCCCAGATTTCTTTCGACTTGACTCTTGAATTGAATTATTGGAATTATGTTCTTTAATCTTGAATATATAAAAAGGAATTTTAAAATAGATCACGCGATATTCTGAAACAAATTCTGTACTTTTTAATGAATATTTAATGAACATGTAATTTGAAGTCTTTCTTTTTTTTAGGTTTGCTATTTTTATATTTTATATACACAAGTAATATTCTACGAACTATTATTCTTACTATTAGCATTATAATTTATTACATGTGTTTTATTCATACTATTTGTTATTCTTACCAAGAGTAATAAAGATTCCTACTTCTTCATAATTTAACTTTTGACTTGAATGACTGAATATATGTTTATTTTCAGTGTTTAAAATACAAAACAGAATTTTTAAGTAGGTAATGCGTTACTCTAAATCCAATTATGCATATTTTTAATGAACAGTTTGGAAAACCAAACATATTCATTATAATTTGAAATTATTTTCTTCTTCCTATTTTTTTTAGGATGGCATTTCTCTCTGGAAAACAATGTTTGCACTATTTTTATTAAAAAAAAGACCTACTGATATACATTTCTATAATAGAAAAGTTGCGTTGTAAAGTTCTAGTAATCGTCAACTTCTCAAAATATGCATTATCTATAAGATTCTTAGCGTGTTTGTCTATTTACCTAGTTTTTAGGAAAAAGTGAAACGTCCGCAGTTAACTTTCACATTTTTCAATAACCTGAACAAAGAGTGTACTAAATTTAGGATAACCTTTTTCACACTATGAGTGCTGCGTGGACCGTCGATGGTCCACGATATTTCGCGGAAGTGAAACTTGTCGAATGAACATACTTGTCTTAGAGTTTAAAATTTAAGACCATAAAGTAGACTAGAATAAGGTTAAAGCTTTGAGGAACCTATGACACATATGATATAATATTTCAGTAGTTTTGTTTCATATTTCATTGAAGATCTTAAATTCCAATATGATACTGAATATGTACATTAAAATTGGAAACACGGTTCCAGACTAAATGAAGCATGGACTAAAATTGCTATGAACTCAACAGGAAAATACATTTTCAATCCTTTCATTTTACAGAATATTTTAACGAGAGTTTTCAGCAAAACAAAAAACTGAAATATTGCTTGCGTTAATTCACATCATTATTAATGTAGAAAATAAACTTTCGGTACAATAGAAAACATGTATATTTATACCAACTTCTTTACAAATTTTCTCCAAACTTAACGCTAGATGTATAAACAGTTATCATTTATCATAGGCTTTTTTTTTTATGAAGCATCAACATAACAAATTTGTAGAAAACACAATTATTATTGATATACATACAGTCAATCCATTATTAAAAGAGTTGGAACAAATAAAATGCTGATTTGATTCCGTAAATTCTATTTCAAAAATTTATTTGCCACTTCGGGAAAGTCCATAGGAAGGTTAAAGTTTCTAGTTTCCTCGCCAACAACCGAATCATCGTTTCCGGAAAGAGTCGTCAAAGAGAATACAAAATGTTTAAGAAACTAAGCGCGAACTCTTTTCAAGAATTGTACGCGCGCAGACTTTCCAGTCACCTTGTACATAGAATCGTGTCGAACACGTTTCCAGCACAGTTCAATCTCCCCCGAGCCGTTGATCAGCAAGAACTAACGATCGGCGACGGAGTCACCTGTACACGATTTCCTCTTTGAGCAGCGACGGAGCCCGAGGAAGCAGGTGATGCGACAAGGTGGCTGGCGAAAAGGAGGCTACTTTGCATTCCGCGGCGAGTGAGTTATGGGCGGCAGGGTGCCGCGGGGCTCATCGACCGGAAAGAAAACACGATTTCTCGTTACGCGTCGCTAAAGAACAAGAATAAGGAGAGGATGCGCGGTCGCGAACCGCGACGAGCCAACAAAGAACAACTCGACGACGGCCGTGCCTCGAATGGTCAGGCGGGAATGATCGAGAGCGGCTTCGGCCGCGAAAGAAACGCGGAATCGTCGGCCGAGTCGGCCTTCCACGAGCTTCGACCGGTAGTCGACCCTGTAATAACCGGCGATAAGCGACCAGTTTCTGTAATCGGTCTGTCCGATACATCGATACGCGCTGACGTTACTAGGTATTGCCCGTGAAAACGGTTGCGTTTAACCCCGTGAAACTGACGTGAAAGCGTTCCATCTGTGTTAAAGTCATTAACAAATCTGGAAGAAACTCGATTGATCGAAACTTTTTTCCGCCCATGGCTGCAATCTGTACTATAAGTCGTGCAAATTAATTCTCGGCCCTATTTAATCAAGTGTAGCAGTCATTTAAACGGAAACTTTTTCCCGTAAAATTTGGAGATGTTTAATGTAAACGTAATAGATTATAAAAAACAGAATATGGAACTGATATAACTTCAAAAAATTCTCTATGAATGTAACAAGTAAGGTGACATCCAATAAATAATATATTAGGTACTGTTTGCTTTTCCCATTTCAATTAAAAAAAAAAATACCTCATAGTTACTCTTTTTAGAGGTTGATAACGGTTTTATTGAAGCGTAACCAACTATCTTCCTACTATTAGTTTCTTACAGACGCTCGACTATTGGTCCTAGGAAAAGAAACTTTCTTTTAAACCTTTATGTAATGTGATGTGGGACCTACGTTAGCTGTAATCATTGGCCCCTTCGAAAAGAGTGCTATAAGGGTTATTATCAAGGTCGATGTCAATTTTTTAGCAGGTTTCTTCCACGCATTTTCATCAAACCGGAGTGTAAAATCGCGTCACAGTGGACCGTAACACATAATTTGTTATACACTCTAATATCATGCATAATTTAAAATGAGAATAAGAGCAGCATGAAGGAAAACCAATTGTTTGGATATGATGAAAAAATCAAAGCACTGAAACAAAATCACTGGAAAAGTTCAGGTGAAATTATTAAGAATCTTTTGTCATTTATTGCTGAAAGTGTAACTTATCTTAATAATTAGTTTAACTTTAATTTAAAAAATTTTCTTCACCAAGTTCATCAGTTCTTTAATATGAACACAAAAAGTGAATTTAACTCTTAAGTGGTTAACTATCAGTGTTAATTATTTAATAGTAGCGTAACAGGATTACTGTATGGTTTTTATAAAAATGTATGAATCATTCATAACACTTTTCCTTATTAATTTCGATGCAAAATTAATTGAATGTAGCATCGTGACTCCAATATACAATTTAAAGGTTAAACAATTTGGAAACATCTACTAGATAAATCTAAATTGAGAAATTATGTTATATTATATTAATAACCTAAATTCTTGAAAAAGTAAAAGAACTCAGTACTAAAAGCAAAAACTAACAAATAATACTCGGAAAAATAAGTAAAATAAAAATATCAGTCTGTCTTTTCAAAATTCCATGTTAAAAATACTATATTTTGCCCTCCAAAAAAGTGGCATCTTAGTATCATCCTTCTTAAAGTTCTGTACACACTTACAATGTTTGTAGACGTGTGATTCGCATGCGAGATTAACGACTTTTCGTGGAGAAGTTATTTGCATTATTTAATATCTTTGTATCAATAACATCTTAACGTTGAAACAAGCATAAAATTTGATACGCCACGTTTCTGACACAAGACACGCGTTACGCAGAGGCATTGGAATCGATGCCATAAGTGAGGAGAAAACGACGGCATTAACGGACCTATTGGCTGTTTCAAAATATTTAGACAACTGTTACGTGTCGACATTTCGTATGGTTGAATTACAAAATGATCTGTTGCAACATTAGTCTTTTCTGCAAGCATTCGTCGCGTGAAACTCAATTTGTCCGACGGAAGTTTTTCTTCTGTAAGTTTAGTGCTCGGTTGTGTAACGTCACTATTATTTACGTTATCGACGAGTTTCATGGAAATATGCAGAGGAAATTTCGTACCTCAATTTTATATGGTTTTGTACCGTTTTCTGCGATTATTTTAATGCAGAAAAATGGCGAAGATAGAAATTACAGGTAATCGAATAAGAAATAGAAATTGAAATCAATTATTTGTCGGAGATTTCAACAAAAAGATTTTAATCCACAGTACACGCAATGCTCAAAGTCATGTTTTTTATGGTAATTCTGTAATGCATAATGTGCATACAAAAACGATTTTTTAATATACTATTGCATTATGATATATAAATTTATTTTTATCGTGATTTTGCAGTTCGCACTTCACTGTTACATATTTCTGCAAACGCAATTATACAGACGCGATTGGAAATTTTTTATTAAACGTTGTTAAAAATTCCATTCAAACAGGTTCAATAAATTATGTAAACAATGATCCAGTAGTGACTGATTTAACTGAAGTCACGTTCTCATACGTGCCACGTGCAGAACACAACATCCATGCAAAAAGTCACGTTCTGACGTACGTAAATCACAGTGCAAAAACAGTGACTATATTCCAAATTTTATGAAAAAACGGATCTTGTAAACAATGAAAGAAAATTGTCCCTTGAATCTAGGAAATCATCAGAACCAAATTAAATGCTTCAACGACTGTAACATTAAAGCTATTTAACAACTAAAGATGAAATAAATGATACAGAATTGGAAATATTTTTTTAAAATTGAAGTATGTTAGACACTGTTTTATAAAACAGCTATTCGATATAAGCACGAAGATTATACCGCATACGAGGTCCATTTACGAATCCTCCAGTCACATGTTGGCAAATTAAGGGGAAAATCAATTTCTTTATTATATTTTCTGAATAAGTAGAACCTCGATTATTCGACTCAATTATCATCGATTTTTATTACCTAAAATTTCAATTATTAAATAAACTATCTCGATAAATTGTTAATATTTTCAGTGTTTGAATCTTCAACAAGTGATTCTTATACATATAAGAATTATGATATAAGAAATAAATTATTATTATTATAAAAAAAGGGTTTAAAATATTTTGATCCCAATCTCCAGCCTTTTCTCATCGACGAAGCCACAAGTACGTCAACTAAATACAATTTCTACGACGATAATCAATTTTTCAAGCAGCCAATATTCAATCCAGATATCAACGCTCTCCGCCACGCTCGTGGGAACGCGGCTTAACGTCACCCGAGCAGCAGGAAGAAATTTCCTCCGACGCGTGTCGATCAGGCAAGGAATACGAAAGGCGAAATTCGCGGGAAAACACAAGCACCGCGACGGTCCTGTGGTCTCGACGCGTCGAAGGGAAAAGAGAGCGCGCTTAGCATGCGAGCAGCGTCGTAATTGGCACGTCTCTTGCCGAGACACCAAATGCTCTTTCGAGGTTAGAAGTGCAATGCACTGTTGCGTTCACTGTGCGCTGCTGCACCAGCAGAATGTTTATACCGATGTAACGGTGTCCAAGGAAATGTCTATGAATAGCCGCGCCGTATTTTTAAAGCGCATCGGATCTCCCCCTCCCACCCTTCCGCCCCACCATCCGATCGAAACACCGCGATGCTTTGCATGTAACACCGTTAACACCCAGCCCCCCGCGTCTGTTTCTCCCGAGGCGTTCTCGCGGTCATATCGGAGATTAATAATGTTTCAGGCATGACTTGCGAGCGGCATTTTGCGGCGCATAATTAACGTCGCGCGACCTTTCGCGCGAGTTCGATCCTCGTCGTGCTTAGGATCATTGCGGGCAGTTTAGCGAGCATGTGTTACCTTATTTGTTATGCTTTTTAGTCGATGCGAAGAGAAATGAACGATGTTGATTCGTGGATAATGCAGGGGCAATGTAAATGCAATTGCAATGGCTTAGTGTAGATCAGAAGATTTATGTTGTGTAATTGATTTGTTAGTACATATTGTATGATAATACAATAGAACTTGAATTATTTGACCCTCAATTTCTTTACCCAAGGTTCCAATTATTAAAATAAGAGAAATTATATTAGAAAAATACAATAAAACTATGAGTAAAATTTGAACTATGCTAAATATGCTATGTTAAAATTCATAAATCTCCATTTTTAAGACAAAACTGCGGTAACAAATTAAATAATATTTCTTTGCTAATACTATTAATTAGATTCTCTGTTTTTCTATTAAAGCATTTTATTGTACAGGTATTAATATGTAATGAAGGAATGCGTTGCTTGGTTAATGGATTCGAAATTAAAACACTGAATAGTTTCTTTTTTTTTTAGAAATAAATATAAAGGCTATTGACAATCTTATGTTTGAGATAACGGAAATAAGCAATTGGCTTTAGGAATAATTTATGCTTATTATTTAAAGAGTTACACTTTCTTAAAATAATGTAACATTAAAAATTGAAAACAGTTTAAAGCTTCTATTCAAAATTGACTTTCTTAATTTGTTCTGTACTTTTCAATTATTCGGTAAAACTTCTTTTAAAGAGAAAGAAAGTATCCATTTTCCTTTTCTCTAACACTCAATTACACACTAAAATATTAATTATAAATATATTCCCTAAAAATCTAACTGAGAAATTAATCTTTTAATGTTAAAAAAATCAAGTTTTCAATGGAAAATATGTATTTAATAGAATTCTAATTTGTGATTTTCTTTTGCTAAAAACAAATAGAAGAATTCTTGCTTTGTATATATTTGTAGGAGAATCAAGTGAATCGAACCTTTTAAGAAATATTTCGATACAGAAATTGATTTCAGCAATAAATTCGCTGTTGCTAGGAACAGATGCGTGGTCGTAAAGGAAAATCAAAGCTTTCTCTTTTGCATGCCATTTTCGAGCGCGTTGCACATTCCTGTCGTTTATCAAATTCGTCGTGGTCAGGCATTTAATCGTTTCTAAATTGCTCTGGTACATTCGTAAACGCGAATTTCACGTGAGCGATTTGGTCTGATGTGAATTATGCATTGAAATAATCGTCAGCACAGCACATTCGAGAAACGTGTAAAATATAAAATCGTCTTCAACTTCCTTAGTTTCTTTTCCATTAAATAATTGTCCATTAAATGATTAAACTGCGAATGTTTATTTTTATGCAAAATCATACTTTTATAGACTCAAAAAAAAAAAAAGGATTGAAAGGATTGAAAATGTACAATTGAAAAATTCTCGCCACGAATCAAGAAATACTATCGCATCGTATAAGTTAAAATAATTTAGCGAATAAATGAGGAAGGAAATATTAAATCACATTTTTCTAAATTACGATAAATTTATCTGTACAGAAAATTCCCCAAGATCTACAAAGGCAACTAGAACGATTAATTAAACAATTTTGTAGTTTAAATCAAAACCACACACGTCGCATTAATGAATCGAGTGAATGGAACAATTCCATTTTACATTCTCTTTTTCCTGTATAATAATTCTGGACGAAATGTGAGCATTAGCTTCTGCGCTTCGCTTTAATTATACAATAAGCCTGATGCCTATGAATATTCATGTTCCAGGATTTATAGCAATTGCGAAAAAAGAGGTAAGGACACTTTGGAATCAGTTTTCTGTCCCCTACATTCGGTCTAATGAATACAGATAAACATCTTCCACGATTTATGGAGGAAATATCAAGGGGGTGGTCCACCAAAAACAGAAAGTCTAATTATTTCCCTCGGCACAGATGGGAGGAGGCGCTTCAGACAAAAGTTAATTGGCCTTCGGAGGGAAGAGTGACGAGATGAGAAGATAATATTTTCCTGAAGGTTTTTCTTATCAAGCAATGAAGATCGTCAATATTTTTTAAGAGATCCATGCAGCTTTTTTTATCAAAAGGTAGAAGATATTTATTATTGTTAGGGATTAGTTTATACTGTAAAGTATCTCTTGCAGGAAAATTTCAAACGCGGATTAAGTTAGAAAAAATAAAAATACTAAATTTTTGTGAGAGCTGAAGTTTGGCTGATTTGTTAATTTTAATACCTATTATAATTTTGACTTTTATTTTATGTGGATGGAATGAAAAACTGTATTTATAGAGAAAAGTATTTTTAATACTATTTGGATACTAATGAAAATCAGGATACTAATGAAATTCATTAGCAGAAGTAAACAAAGCTCTTCAAATAAAATCGAATTCACACTTTTCTACTTTCGATGTACATTTGAATTTATCAAAATTCATCAAAGCTCGTTCAATGGTTGATGAATCCTTGCAGAAGGAAATATGTATTGCAAAACACTGTTTAGGCATTGTCACTGCCGCTTCACTGAATCGTCCCTTGGATTCATCAAAATTAGAAACAGAATCTACTGTGTTCACAAGTTATTTTGGATGAAATGCAGATAAAACCATTCTTTACACCTTTCACGGTGAATGAATGATCCAGCATGCACGTCCATAGTGAAAAGTCTAAATTCGCCTCAAAACTTTGACACACTGAAAGTAACTAAAGCAGAAACGCACCGCCATCGAATCCCCATAGCGATAGAAATCAAGACGGCTTGATCGCAAACGACGAAACTTTCGCGGAGACGCAACTACAAGGGCCCGGTTTCGTGGATACGAGCCAGTTTCATTCACTTGGCGCAATGCTCGCCGGTCGGTTGCGTAACGTTTCGCCTCTCGTCTACCCCAACCTGCTTTTCGCGGGCGCCCGTCGCAAGCCGCGCGCATGCAAATCGGGGGCCTCGGCAGCCTCAGCCTCTCGCTCGGGGCTAGCTCAAGATTAAGGACACGCCGTTGTGCAAGACGAGGGTTATCCAGATAAGCGAATATCGAGTGACCCCTCCGCGCGAACGCGTCGTCGCGTCGCGGACTCCGCAACCCGGAGCCTGCGGTGGCCAAACTTCGCGGGAACAATGGTGTCTTCTTTGTCTGACGTCGGGTAAAATACCCAATTACGGATGGACCTTGAATGAGGGAGATTTGGGCAACGTGAGTCTAGTTAGACGCGGAGTTTCTTTGTATTTTGGGGTCAGCAGCTTGTTTTAAATCAATCTTTGGTTGGAATTTATTTTTTATTGTGGTGAAGTGGAGGATTGAGAAAAAAGGAGAATAAAGGAAGAATAGAAGGAAGACATGTACCGTCAAGAACCCAATTTCTAATCAGCTTAGTATATAACTATCATACAACAACTGTTTTGAATTTCAAAAGTAAAATTTTAAAGCTAATATTGGAGACAATTTGGGTGATCAGAAATTGCTCCCTCTGCTTTTTTAACTTCAGAACTTAGATTATAATTGAATTATTGTTATTTTTGTACTTTTATCAAATTAAAGATTAAACATGGATTTACTCAAATATCACACTAATTTTGAGATTAGATTAATGTTCACATTTACACATTAAAAAAAAAACATGATAGTTACCTCTTAAGTGAACAGTAGATTGCGGATTTTTATGCACAATTAAATTTTTACACATAGATATTAAGAATTGAAGCTTGAATAGTAGTGTGGCTTCTACTCCAACTATTCTAACTTCTATTATATTTTTGATGTTTGATATATTGTGACGTCTTTCAACAGCCTCATAGATTTTTGCAGACTAAAAATTGTGATAAATGCATAAAAATCCGCAGTCTAGTGATCAGGAATTGGATCCTTAACGGTAATTCTTATAATTTCTACCTCTGTTTCTAAATTCATTAATTTTTTTGCGTTCACTGAAGGATGAACTTCAATAACATTAAAAATAAGAGAAAATTAGAGGAATGATTCGGTAATTTTTAAATGATCTAAGTTTCAATTCCTATGGGGAAATGTAATATTGAGAAATATGTTACAAAATTACATTCATTCCAGCATAAATATGACTAACTGCAAACAATGCTAGTAATAATAATAAAGTAAGACTTTCTTTACTTGAGTAACTATGTATTGCAATAATAATTAAAAAATGATTGAAAAACTTGTTCTAATCATTATTACCCAATTATTAAATTAAAAAGTATATTTTTAATTGTCATATGATTTAAGACAGTATAATTTAGTATATTAGTAGTTTAAATAATACAATTGGAGCCTTTCCTCGTTCGCCAACAAGGAAGTCGTCACCTTTATTCTTCGAATGAACTTGAACTTGAACATGCTGCTTTTTTTATCGTGCGAATTAAAATTGTAATTATATGCTACATTCATACTGTCTTCACAATGATTATTCGTTATTTTAAACGAAATAGCTGAAAAGGTGACAGTAAATTGGTATTTTAATTTCCACTCCGTATGCAAAATACAGTTTTACATTTTTAAAACACAGTTTCATAAATTTTCAATGACAAAGCAAGTCATAACTTAAGTAGACTGCGGATTTTATGCATTTATGACAATTTTAAGTATGCAACACGTCTAGGAGACTATTAGCATATTCTAAAATATATAAAATGTCAAAAATATAAATGAAATTATAATGTGCATTAAACACATTGTTTTTCAAGTTCTAATTCTTTATTTTTGCTTGCAAAAATTTTATTTTGCATAAAGATCCGCAGTCTGCTTATAAGTTAAATCTTTCATAATAGAATATTTCGACAATCTTCTTAAATTTATTAGTTATTTTTACTTTTGTCGAGGTGAAACTCAACTGCCAGCACATGAGTTGATCTCAAAAGTACAACGCTCCAGAAATTCGTTCCTATAATTTTAAGCAGCGTTCCTGTACCAACCTTTGCAACATTTTTGGATTCAAAGTAACAATATTTATCGGTATTCTTGGCTGACTAAGAAGCTCGCCATAACGATTCATTATTACGACGCTATACAATCGTTATTCTCCAAGATTCAAAAGCTGAAGCAAACCTTTAATAGCTAATTTTTGCATTTTTCGGTAAATCAGTAATAAAAATAACATCACTTTGATTAGTCTACTAAATAATTGAAACCTTGGCTCACAGATCGCAGAAGATCGAGATGCAGCATCATAAAAATCAAAGAAAAAGCGATTTCGTACAAGAAACGGTTCCTTGAACCCAAGACGATGTGTAAATCGATCGCAGCCTCTTTGCACGGCGATTCGACCGAGGATCTTTTTACGTTTACGCGCCACTCAACTTTTCTTTATAATTAGTTCTTAGGAAAATTAGGTTCGCGTGAACTATTTTCACGTGTTTCACTCGAAGATCGGCGCTCGCTACCGGAAGTCACGGTTTGCTTAAAAGCGTGGCCACGTCTTCCTGGTTGGCGGTTGGATGAGATAATTATGGGATCATGAGATAAGGCAAATTTTATACAATTATTAATAATGACTTTTTAAATTGTTTTGATGCGGATTTTTAGAACGTTCAGTATTATTCACGGTTACGAGGTAATTTCAATTATTGTAACGTGCTTGAATAATTGGATTGTTAACCTTTGAATTACTTTATTTAATATTTAATTAAATATCTCGCTGAAATGTAGCTTTATTTTATCCAAATGTGGTGTTGTGCAAAAACAATTCGAAATAAAAGTGCTGTTAAACATACAAAAAATTCAAAATGCAAAATTCGTGCAGTAATTATATAATTCTGGGATTGCCAAAAATCCCTACATCCGATACGTAGACCTTGACAAGTTTTGAGTAACTAAAAAAAAATCGTCTGCCTGGATTAAAATACTTTATGTACGTATATCTGAATCTTCAGCTAAAACTAACCTCTCTTAATTTAGGTTTTGAGTTATCCCATGTGTTATGAATATATGTACTGTGGTTTTTTCTGCATTTATGGCAATTTTAAATATCCGAATAAAATATAAAAATAAAATATGTTTTATAACATTTAGAAAATCAAACACAAATTTTTATTCAAGCTTCAATTGTTCTTCTATGCTCTTAAAGTATGAATGAAAAAATTCGAAGAAAACGTCAACCACAATGCAGAATGAAAAAACTGAAACAAAGCTCGAAACACGCGAAAATACAGTTAATTACGAACTATAAATTTGCGACACGATACAGTCTTCTCTCGTTATGAACTCGTAACTTACAATACTAACTCCGAAGAGCTCATTCAGCGTAAGCAATACGTTTCTGAGTAATTAACAGGTCGGTCAACGACTTCTGTTTACCCTGAGAAAGTTGATCCATTTATCTTGTTAAAAGTGGAATTAAAAGAAAGTGAGACAGTAATCCCGAGAAATGGAAGAAGTTTAAAAGCCAGTGACGAGCTTATACGGAGTAATTGCAGTACAGGCACCGAGTCTACAAAGAATGTGAGCCATTTTTCTGAGACGAGTCTATGCGTCAGCGATTCGTCTTTAATATAAAAGTGAGGGTAAAGGAAAGCAAAACATGCTTCCAAGAAATGAAGCAAATATAATCGCGATCGATAGATAATAGAACGGCGGTCACAAATAATCAATAATAGGCGCATACGGCGCAAGGCGTCGATTCCGAGGAATTAGAACCGCACGTTTTCTCAACGAAATCTAATTTTATGGACGCCGGTGCTTTAATGGACACGCTCTCTCTGCTTCCTCTTTCTTCCCCGTCCCGCGCGAGAAAATAAGGACGACTACGAAAGCAGCCGCGAGGAAAGGGTTTCCTTTTGTCCCGAGGTGTAACCGACCGACAGATAGGATTATAGAGGTCTCAAATTACCTCTGGTCCATTCGGTTTTTGATAGTCGGGCCTCCGGTTTCGGGTGCGTACCTTCGCCCAGGAACAAAGAGGAACACGTCCCTATCCAATTAACCGCGCAGCGCGACGTTAAACCGAATTTTCTTCCCGCTGGTTAGACACGAGAAACGAGATTTCCGAGTGCGCGACGGTGGATGTGGTGGGCAGCTTGACGAGACTGGGTTCGGAAAGTATTCGTGGCGTTCGTCCGGAATTCTTATCCGTTGGGTCGCGTCTTGTAAATAACACGAATATCGTGGAACGTCAATTACACCGACTAATAGGAAACTATTTTGGGAGAAACGGTACACGAATTAAATAGAAAGTTACGTAGTCAAATATTTTACTTTTCAGATTTCTATTTTTCAAGCTTCATTTGATTTAATTGTTTTGGGCTTTCAAAGGATTTACAAAGAATTTATAAGTCTTACACCCCCGCTCAAAAGTATGTGGACACTAACCATTTTAATGAAATTTGTATACTGTTGTTGTTACACGGTTTTTATTGTTAAATTCTGTTACGTACATGTATGTAATGTATTACTAGAACATTGTATACAACTACTTGAAAACAATAAAATTTTATTTTTTTCAATGATACTAATAAATAAAATTGGAACTGATTTTGGATTGATACGTTGGGTACAGCTACTTGGAAACAACAGAATTTTATTTTTTTCGATGATACTAATAATATAAAATTGGAATTGATTTTGAGTTGATACGTTGGATACAATTACTTGGAAACAATAGAATATTACTAGAATACATTACATACATGTACGTAACAGAATTTAACAATATATACCGTCTAACAACAACAGTATACATAATATATCACAAATTTCATAAAAATGGTTAGTGTCCACATACTTTTGAGCGGGGGTGTATGCAAGTCTGTTAAAGTCCATACACTAAAAAAATCCTCAAACTTTGAATATACATAATGCTAAAATATAATAATGCTGAAGTCTTTAAATTATTAGAATCATAATTGCATATCACACGTTGTCAAATCCACGATACACAAAAATTTCCATACTTTCTGGGCACACAAAGCCAAATTCCAGTTTCTCAAAACCCAAAAAAATTGTTCATTGAGTAATTTCATTTTACTAAATTCAAAGCAATTTTCACGTTACATATCAAACAGACTTTACTTCAGTTTCTATTAAAATGAATCTCCACACTTCGCATTAAAATCGTGGTTTCCGAATATAAAAATTCAGAATCATCCGATTTCACTTTACTCACAACATGAAGAAAAGTTTCTGAAAAGGCAACAACTACAATTTACTTCGATTTCATTCCCAACTCACGTCGCACACGATGGCTTCCGCAATTTTCAACGCGCATTCGTGTCAAAATCGCGTTCCCCAAACATAAGAATTTCCCGGCGATTCGCTCCTCGCGTTCGTTGCGGTTGGAATAGCGACGCGTCGATTAGTTCGAATGCAGTCAGAGGATATCACACAGGAATGAAGTCGATACACGGATATGTAAGCGATAACGAGTACGGCCTTGTGTGTGCTTACGCCGGACGATTAAGTCCGAGGACTTGTTATATGAATACGTACACGATAACGATTGGCCTTGCGCTTATGCTTGGTCACGTAGCGGCGGGAAAAGACGCGTCTTTTGGCGAAAAAAACAGACAGAATCGACTTCCAAGTTGAAGGATTTCGAGTAATGGGACGTTCGCAGTATTTTGCTTATTAGCCACGAGGGAATTCGTCTTGCGTTGAGGTTCCTTTCACTGTTACGACACAGGGAGACGGTTTATTCGATGCTTCCTTCAGGGTCGCATTTTAAATCCCTTAAAACTATTTGATTCAATCGTGGAATATTACATACGAATGGCGAATATTACGATGAGATCATAAAAAATCAAATGAACGCGCGAGAGTTCAAGTTCAAACCAAACACCGACTGAAATTCTTACGTCGATAGAACTCCTGACAATGAGTCGACAAAATTGTGAACAGTTCTACAAATTATCAGAAAAATCGAAGTGTATCGTCGACCTTTTCTCACAAGAATCTGCCACTTCGCCGATCGAAACCGCGGCGCGCTAATTTCGAGATCGTTTTGTGTGAACTTTGAGTGAACTTTGAGGCGAAAATAAAAAAAACCGACGCGATGCAATCGCTTCGCCGCCGTCGCGTGTCATCGAAGCGGTTCGATGACGATGATTGTGCACCGACTATTTGTGGATCTTGCGCGCGCAACGTCAGAAGAGGCCCGAGGAACACGCTTGTCTCTTTCGGATGCCTTCTCTCTTTTTCTGCCTCTCTCGTGGCTCGGCGGTCGATGATCAATCCGTCCGTTCGTTCGGTTGTGTGCGCGCACGTGTGTGTATAATGCGCAGCAGCAGCACGGATGCTGTTGACCTTGCGTTAAAAGCGCTGTCGAATTCGTGTTCGGCGGTCTGTCTAGCGCGCGGTTCCCGGCTAACGCTAGAGTCGCGCGGCGAGGATTGGTCCAGATTTGTCTCTGGGTCGGGGGAGGAATGGAGTCGTTTATTGTGGAACGTGCACGTGGTTATTTTAGACGGTCTCCCTTTATTTATCCATCCATTATCTATCCAAACCATCGTAGGTTATTATATTTCTTAGGGTTGCGAGAATTTCTATACGCGCGGCGTAAATTGATTCATTCGATTATTCATTCTTGAATTGTTCAATTGTTCTATTTGCATACGCTGTCAACTGTCAAGACACCTGAGGTATTGTTCTTTTGGCATATAGGGTCAGCCTAGTAAGTAGGTCGAACTACTACTAATAATATCGTGATAGGTCATAGAAATAAAAATAATATTTTTCTTTACGGTCATTAATACAATTTTAATATTTTTTAATGTACAGTGGAGTCACAGGTTTGTTCCCACGTATTCCAAAGCTTAATTAACTATTAAATTCGTAGTAATAATCTTTGCTTTCAATTTAGATCGTTTCCAGCTTTCAGACTGAATTATTACTCAGTTTTCATGACTTATTATGTAAAGACAAATGTCTTTCTCAGAATATAAACAGATTCAATGTACATAGTCTTCGTAAACAAATTTGTGAGTCTCTGTACGTATACTATACTTATACATTATTATATGAAACGTTAAACATAATTATTATTAAATAAGTACCAATTAAACTAGAAACTTTGGTCATTATTTCTTGATTTTAACGAAATAAAAAAAAAAAAGAAAACAATAAAATAAAATAAATGTGATGTAAGTTTATTTTGCAGCTGCATCGATGCACTTTCATGAAAAAAAATTGTACTATATACATAATGATAGAGTTTTCAAACAATAGAAAATTTTCTTGTGCAGTTTTATTTTTGATCTGCAATAACAACACAATTATAATGCGATTGAGTTATTACTACTTCTTCTATTTCTAATTCTATCAATACGACGAAAACGTATTGAAAAAATTACTCAATTTTTCTACTGTTTAACTAGAGCGACCCGTTAAATATCCGCTAAACCAAATCAAAAAGAAATAGAGAAATTAAAGAGTTCGCAGCGGGTGCAACGATTATAGGAATTCGTTGTCATCCTACCGTGTGGTGCAAGTTATCGTGCAAAGCGCGGGGCTATTATTAGGAATGCAATGCGCAGTTTTACTAGTTTTCATAATAGCTGGGTCGGTTGATCGATTCCTGGAGAGCATAGTTTCGAAGCCTGTTTCTTGCAGCGGGCTCTTTAAAGTAAAGGGGAGATACTCTTGGAAACAACCACCGAACGCTCACCAGCAGATTCAATTCTATTAAAAATTCTCATGATACAATCCTTGCCCTTCGAATAAGACGAACTGTTAGTCGTTTTAACAATCATTATTTACAATTTACGTAACAATTCACATTCATCAATGTTTTATGTATAATGTATACTATGTGAATGTTTAGAGATGATGTTTAACTATGTATGGCATTAAATACTACATCTAGTATTTGTCTTAATTTTTAGTGGAGTGAAAAACTGAAAAGTGTACAAAGACAAATTTTTGCGTCAAACATTTTTGTAGTGATAGAATTTATTTATTTATATTTATTAATTCCCGATAAATGCAAATTTAAACTTCGATCTATCAAACAATGGCTAAAAGCTACTGTAGAATATCCAATTATAAATTTTATCCACGTGAACTGCGAATAGGATTCATGTATATAAATATGCGACTAAAACATAATGCGCTTTGTATTTGCTTGCTACCGAAATTCAATTCAAAAGAGAAAAAACATTGGATTTGGTCAATTTTAATATTCAATCGATGGAAACAAGTCTCCATATTTAGAAAACTAATTCATAATTGCATAAAAATTATTTAACTATGCATTTAAAAACTAATAAACAGCATTTATATGACAACGTAAAATCGCGATTACAACACCGTAAACCAAATGTAAATGATTTCTGATAACGATTACAAGTGATTTACGATCGGCTGTTTTTAAACAGCAATCTGGATTTTCAGATCGATCGAAGAATACGACGCATTACGCTTTTTCTGTTAGCCAGTGCGATCCAGCAGGCTTGACAATACACAGTTTACTTATACATTCCACAAGGTGAAGGCAAAACAGGAGAAAAATAGAAATGTCACGACACCTCGATAAATCGAAACGCCGGAATTGAGCATGAAACGTTTATGTGAATAATATTTCATACGGGCGTAATCTGCTTTCGCGTAAAACCACCAATATCGTTGGATTATCGTCGGAAATCGTGTCGAGCAATTGTTTTTTCCCCAAGCTCGAACTCTGTACGTTTGTGCGAACGAAATTTATGCAAACCGTTTGATAATGGCAGACGACGTGGAATTCGTGGTGCGACGTCAACAAATTTCGCGCAATGAGCAGTGCGCAAGTTCGCTTTTACTTGCGAGTCAACTTCGAGACCTGTATTTAGAAAGTATTCCACTATCGCTGAGTTAATAACGATAAATATTGCATCAGTTACAGGTTTGTCAATTCTGAAAACATGCAACCCTCTTGAATGTTAAATAGTAGGTGATAATGAAGATCGGGAGATGAAGCATCCGTGAATATGGATTTAAACAAATTTATGAATTATCTAAAACGGCGCCGAACATCGTCAGATAAAAATAAAATATCAAATCTGATTGTTTTATTAACATTTGTTGGTTGTATAATTTATTTTATACTTTGTTCTTTTCCAAAAGAAGTGATAATAAATAATTACAAAGGGGATCAAATGATGCAAGAACTGATTTATGATATTTATGCAGTTTTGTGCACTTTGAAGTTTAATTAGAAATTTAAACAATGGAGATATAATTAACTGCCCCGGTTTCTTTAGAATTCATGCAAAATATTTTTTATTTACTTTTTAGAAAACAAGAATCATTCAAAAGGATGGATATTTAACTGAAGGATAAAATTAGTCAGGGTTAAATATTTTATTCAACACCTTTTTGTTTCTAATTTAATATAAATTCATTTATTTAATATTGATTCCAAACCAGCTCAGAAAATCTTATCGAAAAGGAGAGTAAAATTCTCATATTGAGAAATTGAGATGAGCTTATATCGGGGGAAGATTATGAGGTTATATCGAAATAACACTGTAAGAAGTAACAAACAACACTAGGACAAAAAGTAGGTAGAAAATACTTTTCAAGTAAATTTTCACGAGAGAATTTAATAAACTTTACAAAAGAAAAAAAGAATATCCATATGAATTGTGAAATTGTCTCCTTATAAACTTGCAGTATGTCTTCAATTTTTCAGAACTCTTAATTACTGGTACAGCCACTTTGAACAAGACTAATTAAGAATCGCCAACGCATCAAACTTGAAAACATGTTTCTTGAACTCTGCAAACCTGTTACTGATAACTTATGAGATTATAACGACTAAAACAACATTATCTAAGACTCTAAAACATTTGAAACGCGAAGTTAACGAAATCACATCGGTACTTAAAAAATTACAATTTTTAAAACTCTTCAAACTTCTACAATTTTTTGTTTTTCAGAGCGAAAATGACCTTAAAAGTTAAAATAAAAAAATTTCTTTATTCTCTTTATATAATAAACATAAAGACAAAAAAAATGGTTACAAAAATTTAAAGAATCCTGTCAGTTATGTGTTAAAAATTCCATTACACCGATTTATACTCGTATACGTGCAGTAGAAAATGCCAGTAAAATACTTTAATAATTCTTTTCACGCCTCCGAAAATGATAAAAAGAAAGGATAAATTCCCAAGAGTTTAATTGCTATGTAATTTAAAAAGTGTATAGCGACGAAAACATAAAAAGAAAAAAGATTCCAAAGCTGTTCCAGGATCATCGCCCTCTTCTATGAAAAAAATTCTATATTTTTCAATACAGAATTAAACGCATAACTGAATAAAAATTTTCTTTTAAAAAATGTTATGTGTGACCATAAAAGTTAAATCAGCAGTAGCGCATAATTAAAACACCATCTTAATAATAATGCTGTTTAACATCTTTGTCCTCCTTTTCCCTCTTTCTGCCGAATAGACAGATTCGAAACAAGCACTTGACCCGAAATTTCTCAAGAAAATCTGTTATAAATAACCAGACCCAATTATTCAAAAGCCAACCACAAAAAAAAACCCAGTAAACCCCACATCAATCTCCTCGGCAAATCTTCATTCCACCCCCAAGAAAAATGAAATACAAAAATAATGAAGTTTGCCCCGAGTCAGCAAAGTTTCAAGGAAACCGAAATTTTCGTGCGACCAAAGTTCCCTCGCGCCGATTCCCAAAAGCGAAACCCGATGCGCGGGAACGATCCGCCCGGCGAAGGCTCGAGAGGAGCGCCGTCGATCCGGCTCCGATCGAAAAACCGTGAGATTTTCGTGATGGCTGCCACTTTGCTCGGCCGCCGATGGGAATAAGTGTGTCACGGCCAGCCGGTAGTAGGAACGACGCTCGTTCAGTCGAGCCAGGAAAGCTTCTGTGCCGGTATACACGACCGAAAGGTGAGTGTACAGCAAAATGCCGCGTTCGTACGTGTAACCCCAGTCGGTACGTACATGCATACGGTGCACACAGAGGCAGACAAGCGCGCGCGCGCGCGCCTCGAGCACGGTGGGAGGGAGAGAGCGAACTATCCTATATAGAAGCGATACTACAGAGCGAACGCGTCGCAGGTGGAGAAGGTTATTACGATCATCGCCTCTCCCCACCCCCGGGGGCCGCCGACGTTGTCTCCTTTCCTTTCTGTCGCATCGACGAGGCACCCTCTCGCTCGCTCCGCCTCGGGCCTCGCTCTCGCGATGCACCGGACTCATTTAACCTTTACAAGTCGGAGTACACGGCACAATGGAGAGAGAGGACGGCGTGCACCGGGAGGCCGGCTCGAAATAATCTCGGTCGAGAGTTGACCCTAGGCTTCGATGCCGTGAAACGTCTACGAGGCGAATTGGAAATCTATGGGCATCCTGGGGCTCGATGGGGCGCAGGGGATGGGGGTTCTTCTGAGGTACTGGTCACGCCTGGGCATTGTGATCGAAGGGAAAGGCGCAATGTAGGTACTATGCACTGTTTGTGAAGAATTTTTATATGACTGGAAGTTTTAATTTGAAGAAGTCTAAAGGATAATACAATAAGGTTATACAGTAGCGATTCGATAAATGTTGAATCCAATTTCTGTGTTACATGTCCAATCGTCTATCTCAGAGTTGACGAACTTGTGGGCCTCGTGCGTCTCTATCCTCTGTTCGTCTTTTCCGTGGTGGGAAAGAGACACATGAGGCCCGCGGACCGTAAGTTCGTCGCCTCTGGAGTCCTATTTTAACGACTGAAAATGTATCAAAGCCTGGGAGAGCTTTCTTTCACCCCTTCGCATCTTGCCGAAGTTCGCAATTACGGTGCCCATGTAGCCGAATTTTGTTTAAAATTCCGTGTTTAAAAAAAGAAATAAGTAAATGAAATTATATTTTTCACAATTGAATTTGACATGTCATAATCTGGTTTGACCCCGAATCCTCATGACGAACAATGCTGGTCATATGATGCGAAAGTGTTAAGAAATTAGCGATTCGATTCACTTGAAATTTGTACCATAATTTACTTCATCCTTAAAGAAGTTAGTTTAAAAAAAAAAATACTTTTTAATAATAAACAGACGTTATCGCAAAGCGCTACGTTCGCTGTCCACTGGTTTGCAGAATATTTCTATTTAGAACCACCGAACCGATTACCTTCAAATTTGGCCTGTATATTCAGCAAATACTGATTTATCGTTTGATCAACCAGAATTTTGATAAGTTATACAGTTTTCATTTTACAAAGAAAAAACTGACGACATTTCGAAACAATAATTCACAGAACCCAGAAATCTACACCAAAGCTAATCTTGACCTTGATTTAAATTAATCACAAATCGTCGTCTCACATTGTTACCTCTCCAAGCTGAAAAATGAATCCACGTATGTATTGTATTTCCCTGTTTGAAACGTAACTCCGCGATCATAATCGGCGGTTCTCATGATGATTAACTAAAGCCATCGACACGCTTTCAACACTTGATTGCGACACTGGCGGTATGTAAGAATGCTTTTCAGGAGTCTTGACTTTAATCGCCGTTCTATTCCGTTACGTACAATACAGAATTCGAACAGGGAATTCCCCTTGCTATAAATTCAGGCTTAGAATGGTAGTTCTTAAGCAGCGACTCTAATAGTCAAAAAGTGGTGAATATAACACCTTCGGTACATTAATATAAGGTCTGCTTTTTTATTCCTGCACTGGCTGGAATCTTCTATCTTTTTTTACTTCACAAAACAGAAGGAGATAGCAAGTGATTCACTCTGCACTAGTTCAGCCAGTGCAGAAATAAGAACACAGACCTATAAATGTAGAGAAGTAGGTATAACTAAGAACTACTTTGTGGATAAAGTTTATGGTTTATAGTCAAAAGCTTCGTGCAATTTTAATGACTTTCAACGTGAAGTAAAAATTCAGAGTAATATTTTCAGAGTAATATTTTCTGTATTTTGGGCAGGAAACCAAGAAATTTCCTTTCTTTCGTCGTGTATAATGACTAGCTCTTATTATTAGTATAAATGATAGAAAGTTGCAATTGGTATCACATAAGAATTAACTATAAAAATATATGTATTTAGTTTACTATTCGAAGTTTTTGAATCGGTATTAAAATTACCTAACGTCGTCGTCATTTTACATTGGTACTTTCTGCGAAGCAAACAGAACACTCAGCACTCAGTTTCTTTTATTACAAATTTCAAGAAATCGATTTTTTTTTTCATTTTTTTAACCTTCCACCTTTTAAGAATACGAGTTTATATAAATGTTTTGAAATGCAAGAAATTCCCGAAATTGTCTCATTTCCTTTGATGAATATTTGTAATATTTATTTATTCCTAAAAAAATTCCCATTAGTGTACAAGTAATTATATTTAGTAGCAGTACATTAGAGGACGAATTAACACGTATAAAGAGAGTAATAAGAATTAAACTATAAATATATATAATGAGGTAAATTAAATATTAGAGAAGGAAACAAATGACAAAAATCAAACGTGTTCATCATAATAGAAAAAGGAGAGTTACAAGAAATCATAAATTTACTTCCTGAATAAAGAAATTGAGAAATTGTAATATGTAGGTACTGCAAATTATAAAAACAAACAATGTAAACATAAGTATATATGATAGTTCGAACTTTCCGAATTTTCTTAAATACTGCTTGTGTCAATCAGATAATCAAAAAACTTGTAAGATATTGAATTCTCATGAAGCTTTCAAAAAGTATCGAGATCCTCAAGATTTCCGAGACTGCCTCGATTTCCATGAAGATCAAAACTTTCAAAACTTTCAAGGCTATCAAGAATCAACATTTCCAAAAAAGATGCGAATCATATTTGAAGTTGTACATAGTTCGAATTTGTCGTTACATTCGTGCCAGATTCGAAGCGATTCAAAATGTTGTTTCAGATCCCATCCACTAGTCACAGTGTTCTAACCCCTTAATAAATGCGGGAGAGATCGCAATGTCCCCTTTGCCAGAAACGTCGCGCCGTTCGCCGAAGGCTCACGGTCATCGCGGCGAGCTGCGAGGCACTGTCCTCGCAACATCAAAACAAGCTGGAGCTCGTCTTTCTCCGTCGAGTCTCTCCCGAACGGCGCACGCGATCGAAATACTGAATTTCCCTCGTTAGAGCCGCAAGCCCGCGACGGCAGTCGTGGAGCAGCGGTTCTCATGAATATTTATCGCGGTTCGAACGGCAGGCAGTACACTTTCTTCCGTATCCGCGCAATATTTCGTGGGAGGCGCTCGATCATACGTGCACGCCAGCTCGTTTAGTCGTTTCTCTGTGCGCAAAGAGGTCTCGACGAGGCGGCGCAGAAGGAGGAGGAGGAGGAGGAGGAAGAGGAGGAGGTGAAAGAGGCAAACGAGCGCGGAGGTGGAGGCACCCGGCAAAAGAGTCGTTGAACTACAAAACAACAGACGTAGACGAGCGGCCTAAAAACGTCGGAGGAAGAGGCCGGCCTCTCGATTCGTCTCGCTCCGCGCCCGGTAATTGCTGCTCGCTTTTTCAACCTTTAAATGTCCTTCTTCCTGGCGGACGATGAAAGGACAGGGAGCAGTATTGGAGTCAATGAGACGTAAACGCGAGGAAATTAATACGAGAGTAACGAGAAGCAAGCGACGAGGAGGATCCCGGGCGCCGAGGACGCTTTCAATATTAACGCTCTTCACTCGCCCGCCTCGCGCTCGAAATGCTCGAACACACCCCCCAAAGATCGCGCGCGCGATATTCTCGCCGTATCGCGTTCGAAATATCGCGATGACCGACTCGTTTACATGACCGGGCGGTTTTCCGAGCGCGATTCGTCTGGAGAACGCAACTCGGGTGACGAAAGGGACGAGGAGGCGGCGATGGAAATAGAATACGCGAAGGTGGGTAATAACCCGAGAGATTAGATCAACTCCTATTCCTATTAACTATTTTCTTCTCGAATGCGATGGAACTTTGAACGATGCATCCTTCACACATATTAAGAAATATTTCATTTTGCGGAAGTCTTGCATTTGTTGGTTGTGCGATTTTCGTATTTTTCTCATTTCATGAAGATGATTTATTGCCGTTATACTCGATACATTTTCTCAAAATGCTTTGCGAATTCTTTATGCAACTGTTGTTCCTTTTTAACTGAATTTGAGGGGAAATCCTTTCGAGTGTGATTGAAAAAACTACTACATATTATTAGGTATATTTTACGCTTTGGGACTCTCAGTTTTTTTTTTTTTAGATGTACTGGGTAAAACGGGTACTGAGCAAGTATCAAAGTGGTCACTTTTTTTCAAGATAGTGAACATAATAATTAAAGATTAATATTTTTAGCTTCAATTTTAAGTAAACCTGTAAAACACTTTTCTCTACAGGGTGGAACTCGCGAATTGCAAACACATAATTCTAACAAATTTGATTAAACATTACTAACGAAATTATTTCAGAAAAAATTCAATGAAATTTGTTGTATAACTTCGCCAATTTTTATTAAAATTTTTCCACAATGTTTCATATTGTAGATTTGGAGTCTAAAGACTCACTTATAACGATTTTGTTTTGAAGTTATTGATATACTGAGAATTCTGTTCACCATCCAGACGTTATACAGCTGCCTCTTTGACACTGCTTCATCTATTCATTTTTTATTATTTTGGATTGCATCGAGTAAACAATTGTTTAATTTAACCTTTTCTTGCGAGTAATTTTCAAAGTCCTATGGAAAATCCAATATTTCAACACGACATTCAGTCTGTCAAATTTAATAATCAACATTCCACTATTGAGAGAAATACAAAAAGCCAAAAAGTAGCCAATCAATTTCAAAGTCCCACAAAAGCCTCATTTGTTAGAAATATTCGGTCAACTAACACAGAATGGTTACCATTCGACAGGCTTTCTAGGTCGCTATTTTAGACAATAAAAACCAGCAAACGCCCAAAAGTTAAAGCATCATAGCATGTATACCCTTTCACTATTATTTTGTAAACACCTATCACAATTGTGCAAAACTGTGGTTGAAAAATCCTCCGTTTTCAAAACTTTTAACTATGATAACCCACTATGGACAATGCAGAAATCTTTTCTTTGCATATTGTATGTGCTTTATTAGAATTAAAGTTAAGGAAATGAAAATGTTATCAAGATTATTTATAAACAAATTTTCACAGTGTACTGAGACAAAAAGTGCACAGGATTTTAAAAACTTTAACCCATTATTTTACTCTTATTTTGTAGTTATATTTCTCAATATTGCATTTCTCATAAAACTACATATTACATTAAAAGTTAGTTTCAAAGATTTCAATTTTCAAACATTTTCGCGAATTTTTAGTGTCACTGAACTTCCTTCCTGTGGCAACTGTTTTATTTTAAGGAAAAATGTGCACCGTTTATTATTAATATTTGAGTTTCTCATTCCTTGAGGCTATATTAAAAATTCATTACCTATATTGTCAATAACATGATAAATTCCCAAGAAAAACAAGAAAAATGCTCTTCTCTTCCAATACAATCGTTAGTCTTTCAATTTTTCAATACACAGTTAAATTTATACCTTCTATTTTGAAAAATATTCCATGCAACTCTAAAAAATGATATAATGACACTATTATCAAAATATCACGATTGCTTTTCTAATAATATTGCGTTCTCCCGTTTCCAACTCTTTCCGAATACCCTGATTCGAAATAAGCACCATGCAGTCCCCAAATTAAAAAAAACATCCACTTATAACTGAATCCAGACTGTTCAAACTTATTCAAGGATCAACCGCAGACTGATTGGACGCGAGCACGTGGTAAGCACCGAAAATTGTCGAGAGAAAAATCCGCGTGTAACCGCAAGCGCGTTGTTTAAATCCGCGTTACTCAGGGGTCAACTGTACAAACTAACGAGACAGAAATAAATCCGTGGAAACATTGGCAAGAGTTTCTGTCGGGCAGCCGAATTTCGCAGGTCGACTCCTTTCGATCCATTCGTATTTTAAGTATCGTTATTTGTGAATGGTGACCGAGAAACACCAGAATCATCATCCTCGCCGTATTCGCGTTCCTCCGCCGCGTCACGTCGCACGCGTTTTGCGCGAGCGTGGGTCGTCTTATTTCGCTTTCTCTAAACATGCAAACACGCCTGTAATTGCGAAACTTCTGAATGAATCTAGATTCCTTGACGGAATTGTATAACTCGCGTCGCGTCGGGAACCGAGGAATCGATCCTCGCGGCGGAAAGGCCGGATCCGTGGCATCGTTTCGAACGGAGCCGCACACGTACTTCGGTACGTACCGAGGGACGTTGTCTGTCGCATACCGACACGCTGAAATAATACGTTTCGATCGCGGCGCAAGGCTAACACCTGACATTACGTTCCCTTTTCGCCCGGCCGCGGAACGCGACGGAAAAGCGCGTGAAACGGGGACGTTCCTAACTCGATCGAGGGAAGAGCGGCCGGCCGCGACTCTAGACGGTGTGTTAATATGCGGGGAAAATGTGACGCGGTCTCCCGGCGTCCCCGATAGAAAATCGATGCCTCGAAATCTAAGTTTAACCCGCGGTAAATTTGTCCGCAATTTCGAATACACCTGCTGATACCGACGTTTCCGTCGCATAATTTTAACCTTTAACCGGTCGCTGACGCACTCGCGCCTAGATTACGCGGATTTCGAATTGAAACGAGCCTCTGCGCTTTCCTCGTCGGTTACCGAACTATGAAACTCGCGTCGAACATTTCACGACGCGCCGAGGTTCAGAATTCGAAAATGCTGGTCAAATTACTAGAGTTTCAGTATTCAGTAAATCATTTGAAAAGTACTAAAAGACGCTGAGTAACAATAAACTTCGTCAAAAATTTATTTATACTGTTATTTTAAGATTTTAAGACCTTACTGTTTTGTTTGTTTTGATAAATTGCTGAAGGAAGTTCCGAATAACCAGAATTTTACATTTAACACTTTTTTAATATAATATTTGTTTCTATATAATAGCTATGTGAGAAAAGAAAGAACATAATAAAAAGGCTGCATATACAAGAAAGAAAAGAGAAGGAACAGAGAAATTTCTAGAAGAAGGAGTAACGTGTCAAGAAGAATGGGTGCGAAAAAACGGCAAAAGCAACTTGAATGCAATAATAGTAAAAATATCGAGAGGAGACAAACGAAGAATAATGGAAAATATATATGTATCGAACATAATCAGAGGAAAAAGAAAAGGGAAATGCAGAAAGAAATGATAGAGTGGGCGAAAACAGAGAAAAGTAATAGTAAAAACATAAAAGTAGGTTACCAAAAACTAAAATTAGAAGGCGAATGGATGTAATACATATGTATCTATATTAAAGAATACTGTATTTATGAAATTCTATGCCTGCAGAAATTCTATACTTACAGAATTGCAAAGCTATACAATGTTTATACCACTTCTGAATTAAAAATTTATTTATATCTAAATTTTTTATTCTGAATCTACAGTAATTCCATTCTTATGCAACTGTAAATTTATATAAATTATATAATTAAAGAATACTATTATATATTTATATAATTTTATGCCTATAGAAATTCTAAATTCTTTAAAATTCTGTATGTACAATGATAAAGATTCTGTATTTATAGAATTCCATATTTTTGAAATTCTATAATAATTCTGCATCCATAAAATTAGACTATAAAATTGTATATTTATAGATTTCCGCAGTGGTATAATTCTATAACGATAAAAATTCTGTATCCGTGAAATTTTACATGTACAGAATTCTGTATCTCTAGACACTTTTTTTTTTGTTCTTCACGATACTTCGTAATGTTTTTATTTCCAGCTTTAAAGCTACTTCTCAAGGCTGTTTCATTAGTAAAATGGCTCTTTTTATGGTTTTAAGTCCGTGTATTAAAATTATCTCTATATCTCAATAAATGAATAGAATAACAAAAAATGAATAATGACATTGTAAACTTTTTTTGATACCATACAACTTTTGCTTTAAACATTTTTTCACCTAACAAATAATAACAATTAGACTAATGTTCATGAATTTATGGCGATTTTAAATGTGCGAAAACGTATAAGAATGTGCATAGGTTTAAAAATACCCAAAATAGTGAGAATAAAACTCATTTTTTAATATGTACAACGTAAAAAAAACTATTTAAGTTACTTTTCTTTTCCTGTACCCCTACAAATATAAATTTGCAGCCTAATACAGTTTTGACTCGAAATACGGTGGGGTATTGGGACCGGGAGCATCCTTATTTCGAGTCAGGTACTACGTTTCGGCCTATTTGATCTTTGCCGCGTAACTCGATACGGCTGAGGTAGCGGCGAGGGGACTGTCGACCTCGCGCTGTCGAACAAGTCAAATTTCGCTCGGCTCGTCGCGGTTTCGTTTGACGAAAGACGGAATACAAAAGAGACGATTGTTCGGCGGCGCGAGTCCCCTCGCCGCTACCACAACCGTATCGAGTTACGCGGCGACTACAAAGCAAGTGGTGGGGATACGAAGATTCTTATTTCGAGTCAAGCCCAGGCACCCTATTTCGAGTCAAGACTGTAATAAGGAATTGAAGATTTTAAATTCCTATGTTCGACCAAGTAAAGTGGAACATGTATTAGTTAAAAATTCATTAAAAATCGAGTAGCAGGAATGGACAATTCATTTTTTTATACCACGTTAATGACATTAAAATCTACAAATTTACACCAGAATGAAAGCCCAACTACATTGATCCACCAATTTATTAATACGCAAACCTTGTTATCGAGCATCGATACTTCCTGTTTTCGCACTGTTCAATACAATATTTTAAAAACAACGCAACTTTCGATGAATAGTTGATAATAAATACTATAAAATAGGCAAGCGAGTTTTCGGATGTATCAATGTTGTTCGGCATATGATTCACAATTCCAAGACTTCGAAAAAAACCACCAGCTGGTTGCCAGTAATGGAATCCGACGTACAACGTAGAAATTTGAGTGAACACTTATCGAATCACTACAGTAATCAGGTGTTTCATTCCATTTTCCACCTCCCACAGTTCTCAACTCCTAACCGGGTTCTAAAGATCTGTTAACGACATTTTCCACGTATTCACGCGCTTTCTCTCGGAGCAGTTCGTTCTACTTCGGTGTCCAGCATCTTCCATTTACATAGACAGATTATGCAAAGAACTTTCCAAAGTGTAAAGTGCACAGCACTGGGAAAAATACTTGAAAAATTAGCGTTTGGACCGCGTTTTCGTTGAACCTTGAGTCCTCGACGAAGCCGATGCAAACGCTTCAATTCGAGTAACGTTCGACTTTCGTTGGATATTATAAGAAGCGTGGAAGTCTTTCGAAACAAACTGCGGCGGCGGTGGCGGTACACACGATTTTCTCTGTCCTAGAAACGATCCTGATTAGAATAGTGACGTAACTAGACGCGTATGCATCGTAAATGACCCATTAGATTATCTCGGTACCGTATCGCTGCCGTGTGCTCGAGTCCCGCGCGCAATCACATTTTTCTTCATTTTCGTTCGACGGTTTCCGTTGGTTGAAGCGAAAATCAATTTAATGGGTTTCGGTGTTTGCATGGTTCGTTTGGAATTTATTTTATTGGAGATTTTTGTTCAGAAGGTTTCCGAAGATAACATTTATTTATTTGTTCTCGGGTTTGAAGTTATTTCAGTTGTCCAGAATGATTCGAATAATTAACCGTATACATAAATGCATGCATTCATTTTCCTAAGTAATCATTTGGAAGAAGAAAACAATTCATGGAGAGATAAATTGGACAATATGTATAATAATTAATGAATTGCTAAATTAACAAGAATGATAAATGGACTAAAAAACTAAAGATTATAAAGTGAATAAGTTTGATATTTTATAGGTTTTTCACCATACATGCATAAAAATCCGCAGTCTAATAATTATAATGCACAAATATCAGAATAATTGCAGATACTGTTGATAAAAGTATATTTTTTAGTTTCGGCATATTTTTTGTACCTTACGTTTCTTCGAAATCTATTTTCTCTTTTAGTAGCATCCAAAACCAGACCCAGACGCAAAAAACAGTCGAAAAATTCAATTTCGTACCCCGATTACGAAGAAAGATAAAAATACGTACAGTCAATATTGAAGCCTTTTTATGTTAACAATACTGTCTACACAAAATACTAAAAATAACTCAAACGTAGCACAGATGCACTGCCAATTCGATCAATTGTATAGCTGGAAGAACATCTTTCGATCAATGGCAAAGAAATTATTAACAATACGTCTGTGTTCAAGTAAAAGTCTGTTCATTGGGCGAATATACAGTCTATTATTACTAAAATAAAACTATTAATTTGTATTTTATGTTTGGGGTCGTTTTTATATGTACCACTATAGAAGACAATAATTTACAAAATTATTTTTGCAAGTTAATTTCTATTCCACGATTTTCCACTTTAGTTAGCATAATGCTAAAATTTATTCTGTTTTATAAGACTAGACAATGTTTTTTCACATGTTTAGTTGAATTTTTACTATTTACGATTAGTGCTTCTTCTGTTTGTTTAATTGTATATAAAAAAAGTTAAAAATTTAGAAACAATTATTAAAGAATTTTCAAATCTTTGATAAAGTTTTCTTTTGTTAATTTGAATTTTTCTATTCGACTTATTTTTGCTATATTTAATCATTAATTCTTCATTTTGTTATATCCTATACACTTTTAATTATTATTACCCCTAAATAAGCAACTAAACTAAACTCATTCTGTTTTAAAAATTGACCGTTAAGAGGTTTAAATCTTCAAAATATTAATTCTGCAGCATAAAGGTTTCTATAATTGATGCTCCGAGGCTTTTATAGGTCTACAGTATATTATTACCAAAATCAAATAATTTCAAACTATTAATATAAGTCAAACCTTAATTTTCTATTTATTTCTAATCTTAATTACTAAATAGTTTAACATCTTTACTGTTTTCGAGATGTTTTTACTATAAAAAATATTGTACATTTGCAGGAGATACAGAAACTTCTTCAAATTACTGCAAATTTACTAGGACATATTTTGCAAATTTTCATTTATCTGCAACAGTTGTCTGCAAACTGTAATACAGTTCCTATTTTATAGTTTATAGTAACATTTCCTCAGAGATTAGTTCAATAAATGCTACAGTTGTCTCAAAATATTCTTCGTTTCTTAAATATTTAAATTTCTGGATTAGAAAAAATGTTAAAAATTGGTTTCACAATACACCCAGAACACATTCTACATTCAAACCCTTCCTGTGTTTAAAACGCAATTATGCACCCAACTGAAAAATATCTTCGCAGAACGCATTAAAACCATTCTAAAGTTAATCCTGAACGAGTATTTCAAGCCCCAATGATTACGCGAATTAGTGAGTCACATTTCGAGTTCCAAATATTTTTCGACCGCCCATACACGCGATCAGATCTCCATCTCGAGTTCACGCAAGCGTATCTTCCATCTCTGGCCCAGAATCACCGCGATGATCGCGGGAGATAGCCCAAACGAGTCTAAAGTCGAATAACAAGACTCGAAAGGAAAAAAATGAAGAGAGAAAAATTTCGTTATCATCGGCATACACACACCGATCGGCGAACGCACGCACAACACCTATCCGCATATTTCCTCGAGCGACCGTACCTCGAAGCCCCATTTTTCCCTTCGCTATAAGGTGGTTTTCTCGAACGTAGGCGCGCTTGCTGCATGTGTGTGGCACGGTATACGGACAAGGGGTTGCAATGCCTCGTGTGACGCAGCAGCGACCCGAAGGGTGGGGACCTCGTCCGTGTATAGGTGCCTCTGGCCTGTACGTGTGCGCGCGCGTTTTCCCTACCGTATATAATGCTCCCTCCCCTCGCGCCGATCCCTCCGCTCGCCCTCTCTCCGAGCCGCCCACCTTCTGACTCTCCCCATCGCCCCTATTCTCCCCACCGACATTCACTCCCGGCGCCCCTCGGTGTATCCCGGCGACGTTGCCGGGTGTTACATAATAGCCGCGCGCCGTTGCCGGATCTTCGACGGTCGAAGCGCGACGTTGCCAGCTCGGGAACCGGTGTACCATGTCGACTTGCCTTGCCTTGCTTCGCCTCTGTTTGCCCGACTCGCCTTCCCTACCTGCCTTACCTTAGCCGCTCGTCGAGACCCTGCATCCAGGATCCTCCAACACCGAGTGTCCCTCCATCGTAAATAATCAAATTTTCGCAGCATCACAAAAAACAGGGCAAAGCTAAGACCGTGAACCTTCTGCTCTATGCTACTTTCGTACCTACTCGCTATTAATGCGCTGGTTTCGTGCCCAAGACGCTTCCTGTGGACTTAGGGTATCGTTGGACAACGTATCCGTGGAGGAACTGAACGCACGCATTCTCCAAGTCCGTCTCGCGGTTTAGGTACGCTCTGTCTTCAAGCTGTGAACGTTTCGAAAAGTGAACCGAAGTCTCCTCGCGAAATTGGAGTTTGCTGGGTGTGGGATTAATTTGTCGGGATCCATTTTGTAGCGGTGGTATTTGTTATAATGCGTCCTGTGGGTTTAACCGCCTTGGTCGTTCCGGTGCTAATGCCCCGGGATTCATCGTTCGGTTGCGTTTTATTGATCAGCTATGCGACGCGGAGAAGATTCTACGCGGATTCGACTGCTCGGGACCAGGGGGCCTCTGTTTGATCGATCTATTATGGTGATTCCCTTTGTCCCGCGAACAAAGTTGGGCCCTACCCTAGTCCGGATGCCTTGGGCTGGTTCCGGATCTCGGATTACCGGGCCCCTCGAGGCGTTTCGAACGGAGCCTCGCTCTACTTATTCCTTGCATGAAAAATATCAACTAAATACGGTGAGAAAGGCTCCTTTGTTCTACCTTTGTGCATTAACCTCGTGGTTTTGTTACGCGTTCGTTTTCCATTTAATATATTATAAGGAAGAATCGTAACTGTTCATAGCTCGCGCTCTCAAGCCTTTTCATCGATTTATATCCACAGTATTTTAATCAAATTCAACGATCCTGTTGGGAACAAAGACGAATAGGAACCGAGAACAACGAACGTTTCGGCCATTGATAAAGAACATTGTTTATTGCTGTTCGTAGAATTAATATATCAATCAATCATAATCCACGCAGTTTATCAGATACTTTGCTCGACTTGTGACTAACCGCGCTTTAAGTATCGCGCACGGTAGTAAACACTGATAGTAAGCAACTCTACCGAGTCATTATTTTTCTCGCTATTTACGAGTACAAGCGGACAAACTATTCATGAACGTGCATGACAAGAATGTTGCATAAATGTCGCGATGTTTATCAGTTTCGCAGCGTCGAATGTGGCGTTGCAGAACAATAGAAAAAGTAGACTTTGCAGAGAGTTTGCAAATAGTAGTGCGAATGTTCCGAAAACGGGGAAGTCGAAACAATTAGGTTGGCAACAGGGAACGAGGGAATTTTTCGGTTCGAAAGGCGAGGCCTTGAAATTCACAAAAACGCACGTCTCGACTGGTCCCAAGCCGAGACGACGTTGCCAATTGAACGCAGGGTGCGCTGCACGGCAACGCCGCTGCAAACTCTATCGATTCCGGATCTACAATTTCTCGTGAGCCCTCTGGGTCACTCGAGCACGTTTCCGAGGCCCGATACGTGACTGCAAAAACCATTATGTCCATTACCAAAAATTACGGCGAGAATGAGAAGAAATCGCCGCGCTATTTCGACTCTTATTCCCTTGGGATGCGTTTTTGCGTCATGATGAATTTTTCCCGCTTCTGGCGTTCGTTAAACACTATCAGATAAAACCTGATAAGTGTTAGAAGCTTCATTTTTTGATATACCAAAAGCGAAAGGCTCGGGAAGTTGAAGAGGTGTAAAAGTATGATACTGTTGAAAATAAAATAAGTAGGGGAACAAAAAGCAGTTTGAATATTGTACAAAATTATCGATAATCGTTGAATTAATAGAAATTAGGCGTGTTTAAATACGCAACATCCAAATTCATTCATCAAGTCGTCGTTTTATTATTCATTAATCTTTATATGTATAATTACAAAGAATTATAGAGGAATGTTGGAAAGATTTTGTACCGTTATTTGCGCATGCTGCATGCTTAAAGAAAAATGAGGGCACTCGCGTTTAACAACTATTAAACAGGGTCACTGAACGGTATACTCGTTCCATTCGATTTTATGCTACTGAACGACCAAGGGTGAACGGTTTGGAAAGAGTTTTGACATTCAACTATTAGATCCAGGGTAAAGAATAATTTTACATAAGATCACAGTGCAACAGAGGGATAAAAACTGTTACAGTTCCTCCGTTCACAGTGTGTCAAAAATTAACTCCAGTTGGTGACATTTTTACTGCGCATATTTACAAAAGCCATGTTGATTTATAAAAAAAAAATCCTATTTACAAAATAAATGGAATCCTAGAAGATTCTAGAATCTTAAATATACAAATACTGCAAAGGAATTACAAATTACAATGTCTATTAATAATAAAGAATAAAGACTTTCTCATACGTAGAAATTCTACCTATATTTTACTTTCAAATTACTGTAAAATATTGCGTCATATGATCACAAACTGTGTAAATTTTCACAAACCTAAAATCGACTTCGAGTTATGATGAATTCATCAAATTGAGTACAGTTTGCGATAATAGGACACAATATCTTCACACTTTCTGCCCATTTATAGGAAAGATTTTCAGTCATGCGTCAAGGAGCTACTAAATTTACAAAAATACGATGATAAAATAGGAAAGGGTTGATTTCAAAGGATCGATGCTTTCGGTAGGTTTCGTCCGTGCTCCTTTCTGAACTCGACGTGTTGGCCGGTGAAAGTCAGTCTACACAGCCAAGAGCCCTTGGAGGAACGCGAATACATACACGCGGCCACGTATATTTACGTGTACACGTTCACCTATATCCTGGCATTATGCAGAGCCACGCGTAGCCTGCATTATTGTGCAAGTATAACATACACTTGACACGTCATAAACCGTCCAAGTCGGTGACGGCTCTGTCTCGGAGCAACCATAAGCAGTGCGAGTCGGACGGTTTCGTGTGTCTGGAACGACCATAAGCTCAACTTGAAAAAGTCAAGTGCAGTAAGCGCGGCGCGTCCCGCAAGGTTAGCGCGAAACCATTCGCGGGCAACGGTTTCGGTTGATAAGGAGAACGGAGCGCGAGGGATGGTGTCTCTTCCCTGGGAAGATAGACACCGGGAAGAAGAATATCGAACGCCTTTCCTTATCGGACTTTATTATTTAACCGATGAGACTTTATTATTAGACATCGACGATTGTCATCGGAACCGTTTCGCGCACGCAATTATAGTCACTTGGTTCACTCGCGTATCCCGCGTATCCCGATGACCAAAAGCGTACCGGAGAAGCACTAAACTGCAACGGTTACGTAAACGATAGTGCCGTAACGAGTCGAAACGGTCTCCTTTCGGGGCGCAAACACTCGGCACGAACGGGAAAAACTCTGCTATCGGACGCTCGGGGATGGCGGAATGGGACGAGCGACTAAATGTGCGAGTTCGCAGAACGATGATCGTGGCAAGAGTATACGGAGTGTTCCGTTTACCGAGCCGCCAGGCTCGGTCCGCTCTCGGCTGTGTGAGAGGGCGATGCGACGTTGCCAGGTCGAAGGCACGTAAACGACCGTTGGCGGAGGCGGCAACGTCGCCGGGACCAAGAGACACGCTCCGCGAGACGGCAACCGAAGGAGAAGGCAATCGTTTCGGCTTGAAACGCAATGCCGGCTGCTTGCCAGATATCGCGTCGTACCGCCCAGGGTCGACGGATGAAGAAATTTGGCGGTTTCGCTAAAGGATGTCTCCGATCCCGAAAACGCCGGAACTCGTGCGGGCAACTGGCTGGCGGTTTCGCGACCGAGATGTCCCACGAGTTCCATACAACTTCCCGATACTTTGGATGATGGACACTTCTGAAGGAACGGTGCACACCGGCTGAGCAAGATTGCGCTTCGAACGGCATGTAATCAATGGGAGCAGAGTGCAATCTTCTCGACATAGCGCAGTCTAGATTTAAGTTCAGGGGTAGGGATCGAGGAGAAACTTCATTCCTAAAGTTCTTCGATAAAATAGAACACAGGGAGACTTCTTCGAAAGATTAGAATACGTTCACTCGTCTGCGACGCTAGACTGATATGAGATAAAACGCGCGACGAGATTAACTTGCATTAGAAACCAAATTCCCTTGGCGCACCTGTATATCCACTGCGTGATGCAATTATTCTCGTCTCGATGTTAGAATTACAGCAACGCGATTTTCGGTACACTAAGGACATAAGCGCGGTAAGCAGCAGAACAGTAAGACGATAAATGTTAAATTGCTAAGCTCCACTCCAAATAAGAGTGTTTCGAGCATGGGGTCGCCATTTTACTGCCTTCGCATCCTCCGATTTGTAGATTTCGGGCATTGGTAACGCGCCATGCGTTGTTAAGCCGTGTACGGACACTGCGAAGCTGTCTCGCGACTCGTAAGGCTTGCGCCGCTACCTTATTGTAGTGTACGAAAAACAAGTGAGGCAACGTTAACTGGTCTGTTTTGCGTCGTCGCATTTTTTTTCGCACACTGCAATAAGATAGCGGCGCGAGATTCGCGAATCAGCCTCACAGTGTCCGTACACGGCTTTAGGTATACAGGAGACGCGTAACCAACAGCAAGCGAAAGACGACGGAACGTTAGTGGAGATCTGCATAGATCGGTCGAAAATGGGTCCGCTTTAGTTACACTCTTATTTGGAACGGAGTTTATATTTTATATATTTCTCTTATTTTATACTCAGTGCTAGTGTGTCCGAGGCCTAACTCTGAGCTATTTTCCTAAAGATGACCACCGAATTTTGATTCCATTTCCTTATTCTTAACAATTACTATAGTTGCAAGGTAAGTTTTTCTCCTGACAGGGTAGTTGAAGGAGTCATCTTTAGGGCAGGATTTATAATCGCTACTGATTAAGTCTCCTCCTCACAGTACAAATTCTATTGTAGGGGGAGACCTAAACAAATGCTTGAGAATAAGAAGCAGCTATGAATCCCGCCCTTAGAAACGTTTCGCCAAAGGACCGGTGGAGTTTTCGACATCCCCCGACAAGGAAGCGACACCCGGACCAGAAGCAGCTCGAGCCAGGCGAGTAGCGCTGCACATAAAGGCCATGTAACTCGGATACATATTTGTGACAGCTCGTATATCATACCGTGGCGGCACCAACACACGAAAATACGTGTGACTGGAGGTTGTCGAAGAGTCGAAGGTTTTCGGATGGGTGACGTCGAGTGGAACACGAGGACGAGGCGCGGAGGCGACGGTGGGGTGAGCATGGGGTGCAGGGGCGCGGTAGGGCATGGGGTGGGGAGAGATGGGGCAGAGCGAGGCTGGAGAAGGGGAGGTGGTCGACCACGCGCGATCAATATAACAAAATACGCCGGCAACCCGCTGCACATACATACATGACGCGCGCGCGCACACACACACGCACGCGTTCTCAAGCATTCTGTCAATACACTGACCCGCGTGTGCTCGCACGCACATATACACGAAGGCACACAACAAATTGTAAATATAATCTAAGCGCGCACAGCCTCGAGTGGCGACCACACGCGCGCATACACACGTGCGAACGCGAAACCTGCGCGCATACTCTTATCTCCGTGTGACCATAAATTGCGAACGCGATACGTGTGCATATTACTTGTGCACCCGCGGCGTGTCTCTACGTGTGCACACTCGATGGATACGGTTGCATCTCGCGTCCTGTCGCGAACCAGAAATTCGGAAGGCATACATTCTCGACGTGTACGTGCGGGAGAAATGCACGTCTTCGGCGAACTGGGTGCAACGCTGCACACAGATACACGGATGACGTGCGCTCGAGAATGCAGCGGACGTGCGTTTCAAAACACTTCGAATTCGAACGCGATGGACGAGAAAAAAACGGCTCACGAGGATTCAGTACTAAGAAAAAAAATCATAATCTACTTTCTTTCTCTAACTATGCTAATAAGATGTACAGACATAGCAGTAAGTTTCAATTTAGAACGCATGAATCATACTTTTCAAGCATTAACCCTTCAGAGCTGACGCCTAATTTTTTTTATATAATTACTGACATTGGGTCTGTGAAACCAGATACTTCAAATGGAATCTATAAAGACTTTACTGTACGTAAATATTACTAAATAATTACTATAAAATCTGTTATAAAACATTTGTTTTAGGATTTTAGGAGAAACTGTGAATTTTTATGCAAAATTAAATATTCAGGAACGCATATATAATGAATTGGGAAAAAAAAAACCGGTACATTTTATTTTCCAAGTACTGTAATGTGAATTGTATGTTTGATATTTTGTATATTTTGATATCTGTTAACAACCTCTAAGATTATTAGAATATTTGGAATTATCATAAATGCATAGAATCCGCAGTCCAGCTATTGCAATAATAAAATGTACTATAAATTAAATTAGTATGTTTATGTTGGCGTCAACCATTGAGGGTTAAATAAGGATTTTGCACCGATATCATAATCGCAGATATAAGATGATTTTGATACTGATATTTTCAGTCAATTTAATTGTGCTGAACTTAGAAGATTGTGCTTGGACTCCATTGACTATATGTCGCCAAGAGTACAATCTTTTCGGCTCAACGCACTACCAGCATACGATAGTAAGACGTGGCAATACTCTTGCCTGAACGAGTGCCATTTCACACATTTATATGCGGAGTAACGTTTTAAATAAAAGATCATGCTTTAAAATGGAGATTACGTTAATGGATCGAATACTGTACAGTGAATTGCAGTTACGTATGCGTGGAGAGATTTATATTTACAGAAGTGTATAAGTAGGGAACGGAGAACGAAATTAACATTTCTTTTTATAAGGAAAGCTAGCCAATGGCTGACATAATATGATAATGAAGCATTCCCCACTCTTGAATCTTTTGGAATAAATGCAACTTCTTCAGAAAGTATTATTTTTATGATTAAGTACTTTATGCGGGCTTTTAGTGGGACTTCACAGGTGCGAGAAATTTCTCGGGATTCTAACACCCTTTTTCTCCCATTCTGTTTTCATTTTAATTTGCTTTTTGTACCATATTTGTTTATTTGCATTTATATAATAAAAATCAATACTGTGGGGTCATTGAAGAATTACTTTTAATAAAAATCTATATCCACCTTTAATGAAACCCTTTAAAAAAATCACGGTATTTGTAATTAAAGGACTGCAACATGCATATTTTTACCTTTTTTCTGTTAATATTTCAATTTATACAATTTTCCGAAATTCCAGTACAGAAAAGCTGGTTAAAATTTATAAATTACCTTTTCCAATGCCTAACTTTGTTTTCTTTACTACTAAATGTTTTTCTAGAGAAGCAATTCGAGGAATAAATTAATAAGCAGAAGTGTAAAATATAAAAGAAAGAGATTTCTGAATTCAATTCTTCCATCGCTTCTTCAAAACGTTTCGTCAGCTGCACACATTTTTTCCTCAGTTTCATCATTTTAGCCACACAATCGTCGATGCATCGACGATGTCGAAAGAAATATCGTGGCACAATCGCCGAGCGAGTTTCAAGAAACGAGAAGAGGTCAACGGCGTAACGACGCCGCCCGCCATTTTAAGGACGAACCTTTAAGGCTATAACGCACGGTAGACGACCGTAAGAACGAAACTCGGGTGTACAGACCAAGTATCGCCAGCTGGCAAGTAAAATGTAGCGCCGCTGGCAAACGCGAATATTCGTTAACGCGTGTGTTCTCGGCAAGAAAAATTAATGGCACAATGAAGATCAGGAGCCTTCGCTGAAAACATAGTCCATTTCTCTTTTGAAATAAATTTCCCTCGAATGCCCAGAAGCTACACAATATATTCAGTGAAACTCTCAGGTCGAATATTAGATACTCCATGCTTAAAAACAAATTAGTTTCACGAAAAACAATTGGAAACTTTGGAGCAAGAGGGATGCAACTCCATTTTGATTAACATCGAAGTAAATTAGAAATCAATGTTTATGAAATTATTGCTTCGACTTAACATTAAAACGAAACCACTAAATACTGGTAATAAACTTAGAATATGGATAAACGACGTTGAGTTTAAGTCTATTATACATCATAATTGCTGCAGGGGCTTCAATTATTTCCTTACTTCTAGAGAAATTAGAGCATTTCTATTATTTTTTTTTTCAGATTAGTTATTTTTAATCAATTTCGGAGGAAGTCGACTTAATAATGCACTTTGTAGAGAAAAATTACTGCAAAAAGTTGAGAATACAGCGTATTCTTGCAATTTCGTAAATTTATTTATTATTACGTGTTTAGAAGTTGGTAGAAATGTATTTTCGGCTTCGAATTTCGAAGCAGTATTCGTGTTATAATGTTTCAATTGTATTTAGCTTGTTTCTTGAGAGATCGACGAGTTGAGCGCCACTGCGCCACGTCGTCACCGTTAGTTTTCACTTCTGTTTTCCTACTTCGATCTTTTCAACTCCTTAACAATTCCGCCTGCATTTTAGGCACATCCTGTGCTTGCGAATGTGAGCAGAATATTTAAAGAGTGATCATTCTTTATGCAAGTATAAAGCAGTGTTTCTATAAACATTTCGTAATTTAATACAGCATTTTTAGGTTCATTTTTAACGTTTTTCAAATAATACTATAAAAAATTATACTAAGAATATCAATTTTATCAATAATCTTAAATTTTCTTTAAAAATTATTCTATCTTCAAAAGGTTTTATATTCATCACGAACGCAAATCTAACGAAAACAGTTTCGACATGTGATTATTAGCTCCAAAATGTTAAGGAATAAACTAGCAACGAAGAAAGCAGAACTGTGTAAACTATAACCAAAACATTATTAAGTTAAACCTTTAAATCCGAAGGTAATTTAAACTTCTCGTCAAGTTTTTTTTTAATTCACGTGTTTTTAACTGCAAATAATTTACTTTCGGGTTTTATGGTGCAAGTAGTTTTTCCCAAACGTATTAAAAATCCCTAAATGCATCAAATCTCCAACTTAGTAGTAAATATTTAATAAAATTTCCTTAGAACGAAGAAGTTTCGTTAAAAAGTTACTGTAATCAAAAATATTAAATTTATAATATCTTCCCCAAGAAAAATGAAAATGTTTACTCCCAAGTTCCTTCAATTAAAAAAAAAGACAGTAACATTAACGTAGAAATCTCTTCCTATTCCAAAAGAATTCGCGAAAAACTCCCGTTCACATAAAAACAGAGTAAAAAATAAATATGTAAATATCAAAAATACGTATCAACTATCTCCTCAAGACTACAATTAAAATACCGAAGTAACAATTATATCTCCTGTCTTGAGATAAGCTTTTCTTCGAAGGCGTGCCCGCCGCGGATCCCCGGTTTGAGCGCCACTGTCGAACAATAACTTCGTGCCGCTGCGAGCTCTCAAAATGGCTGTCCTCAGCTATTATTACTTCGGGGAAAAAACAAATGACGGCGCGCTCACGCTACGCGGAGAGGAGAGACAGAGAGCCAAGGCTCTCGGTATATCGCACACGCTCCTACGTGTGTACGTGCGTCTGCTTATGCGTGTTTCACGTGTCCCCGTTGTGTGTGCGTGTATGCCGAGTGTGGGTGCGTGTACAACGCGCTCAGAATTCTCGATCTACGTACGACGTCAAAAACATCGACCGACCGCAGCACACCTTACGTATTCCTTCTCGATTCCGGTTCTATCTAGCTGATAATGCTCTCTTTCGCGAACACGCGACACGTAAACAAACACGCTCTCTCTAAATAATAACGGCGACGCCGAGCGCGAGCGCGCGCTCGAGACTTTCCTAGCTCGTTTACAGGTCACGAAACGTCGCATTATATGTATACGAGGGAAACGTTTCGGTATTGGCCAAGGCAGGACGCCCGGGGACGGAACCCCCCCGATAGTAAACGCTACGCAGGCAAACGAGACCCTGTCGTAAAATTCTGAACGGGATTATTGTTGACCGTGCCTGGACGCGGCAACAATAAAGGCGGCCCGCCGTTTCCTGTGACCCTTCAATGTATGCGTACCGACAGTGTCTCTTTTCTTCAGCGGCTGACCGTGAGACCGATCTTCACGGTAAATTAGAAACGTTTCGCCGAGTCGAAGACGGTTGTGCAAATTTTTTCGGCAAGGTACAAGCAAATGGGAAACGTGAACGTGCATATTGTGCGCTGTAGAGAAATCTTTTGCCATTCTTTTGGGAGGAAAATCTGGGACTATACAGGGTGCTTGAGAAGTATATGTAGATAGGAAATTAATTGGTTAATAAGAGGGACAGAAATGGGCAAAATTTTTAACGGAGTTATGCATTGTTCAAATAAAGTTTCTTAAAAGTGGTTTAGATAATATCGCGTTTAAAGTTTTGATCACCTAATACTGTATTATGGTCTTGAATTTTATTAAAACCTCGTTTTCGAAGGAAAAATTCATTTCATACATTTTTTGCGATAATAATATGAAATCTGCTTTCTAGACTTAAGACACAAACTCGATTTTATTTTAAATATGATTTACATCGTTTTTTCTTGCAGCCACAGATAGATTTTGAGTAACTGAAAGTTTTAGACAAATATACAGGGTGTTTCGTTTAAAATAAACCACTTAAATAATTTTTCTACCTCTGGAAATTCAAAAAATGTTTGCAATATTAATTAAATGGTTTTAAAGATAAAAAAGATGGAAAAATTATTTGGGAAATTTTTTTCAAGATCAACCGTATTTTTCATGTACCTATATACAATTTTAAGTGGCCTGGTTTAAGCTAAACACCTTGTATATTAGCTCTTTTGCAGTCAGTAAATCATTATTTTACTTTTCCTTTAATTTTTCTTCGAATATTTACTCCAAAAATTTTTAATTTTGTTACATTAACCATGTCAGAAATACAAATTTTCTTACAGTGGTTCTCATTATGTTATTTTACTTGAATGTGTTAACAAAAATAAAAATCGATTTGAAAATGATAAAATATTACTTTCAAGTGGAAGAATCTTCATAAGAAATTTAATAAAATTTTGTAAATGCAACAATATTTTAAGTAGCTACAAATTTTGTCTTCATTTTTTTAAATATTGGAGCAAGACCGAAACATACTGAATGAAGAAAAAAGTATATTTTATATTTTGCAATCAATTTTCGCCACAAACTGATATTTCTTGTTTAACTGCATATACACTACACAAAGATATCAGAAGAGTTCAATGTACATGTCAGCAATTAGTATACAATTTCCTGGAATTATAATTCTATCTTGTTACGATTTGTTTTGTATACTTGCTACCCTCTATCATTGCTATTTTTTAACATTTGTAATGATCTTATGAAAAGCTAATAATAATACATGAAGAATGATCGACGTAACTTATATTAGTAATAAAGATACTCCATTTCGTGGAGCCTTCTAAACTTTTCTTTAAACTAATTTCTAATTTTCTAATTGAGAGAAATAAAAAACGAAAAATGGATATGAAGTTCCTTCGTAATAAATTATTTTGGAGCCCGTCATTCTTGCGAATAAAATATTAATCGAAAATAGCGAGGCAGGTTCGTGCGTTGCACGTAATAATTTCATACTTTGAATGCACGCTAGTCCTGACCCGTATACGGGTCAAGCAACTTTAACGTTAGCGTTTCGTTCACTTTTAACGAGTTTTATCAACCAGTTAAATTTGTAGCTACAGTAGGGTGAGTCAATAATATTGCGGTCTGCAATTCCCTTATAAACATTAGTAAAAATTATTTTACATAAAAAATGGTAAATGGAAGAGTTTGAAATTTTCTTATGTTTTTATCTCACGTTACGTTTAGATTTCTTAAACAATGTATAAAATTGTTTTAGCACTACAATATAGTTAATAAAAACAGAAATTTAATAGCACATAACACAGTGACCTTGAAGCCAAGAATTCTAGAGCAATGTCTATTTCTGCGGTTGTAAAACTCAATCTGCACTCCGAATCGAAAAGACTAACAATTAAAAAAATTAATTTCGCTTTAGTTGAGTGCAATTTAGAACCACTTTTGTACGAAAATAAATCTATCCGGTTCATTTACGAGCGCAGAGCAGAGCTCGACTTATGACCATGAAGAGTTAAAGAAAGTGAAGAATGCCTGAGGTTAATGGTCACTTCAAGGTCACTGTATATAATATCCGCAGATTTGCTCTTCAAAGTAAATTATTCCCATGAAACGCACAATAATATTGAAATACTCAATGTCACCCACACTTTCGACTATAAAGAAGAAAATCTAAGGTTCGTTATTAGATTAAGGTACTATTAAAATTGGAGTACTCAATACTAAAAATTTCTGTTCGATGAACCTCATCGTATACAAGGCATGTAAAATAATTTTCACTAATCGAACGAGTTAACCGAAACGTGGTTCTTTTTTTCGGGCCACCCTGTATACGCGTAAGTTACGTAAGACGCAGCCTTTTGTTCGAAGGCATAGACGCCGCGCCGGAGTGAACCTGAAAAGGTGACTTACCGTTTGAAATGATCTCGTATGCGTTCCTCTCGGATGTTTTCCGGCAGATTTCCAACCCACAGGTGACGTGTCTCTCTAACCATTTTGCTCCGAACTCTTCATTTGGGATCGGATGTTGTGGTATCGTTTGGCGGCACACTGTACAACGACACACAACCTCGCCCGACGCTAATCACGGCACACTCACCACACCACCGATATATCCAATACCGCCAGCGGGTCTCGCGCGCGGCTAAAAGGAAGCCTCTTTTTCTTTCTCCTTCCCCCTTAATTTTCCCTCTAACCCTCTCGTTCTCGCCGGGGATCGGTCTTCCCTTGTCTCGCGAGAAATCAATGATCCCCGTCGTCGTCGCAGCAAGTTATCCCGAACCGACACAGGGCCTCGATCTCTCCCCCCGATTCGATCCGGAGAGCTTCGAGATATCTCGAAATCGGCCGCGCAGCGATCGCGGACGACCGACGCACACACGCGGCAACCAAAGAGAACACGAAGGAACAACCGTTACCGTACGAAAGAAGAAAGAGGAGGCTTGCTCAGCTTTCCTCTCACTTCGACACCCTTTTCTTTTCTTTTTCTTTTTTTTGTTAAATTCACTGGCAAACAAAAACAGACTTATATTCACTAGTCACTAGCCGGAAGGTAGTGACCCCAAGCAGGAGTGCTGTCGTCGGGACAGCGGCGTGGAACGATCGGCCGACAGAAGAGGGTGGCTAGGGATCTCTCGAGATCGAATTTTTGCGTCGCGACGCACGCCGACGACCACGAAGCGAAGGAGGAGGAGCCTCGATAGCGGACACCACTGATGACGACGGCTACAAGGATCAGCAACGTCGTCGAACACCACCACATCGTACACCACTGAATCGCGTATTTGGAGGCAACGGCGGCTAATCACACGTCACACCAAGCACACCGGGCACAACGCGCGGGCGGCACATCCCGACGCGTACTCGCCGATCATCACACTCGCGACGATCGTGAAAAATCGTGCCTCGTATCCCCGCCGAAAACACGGGGGAAGAGGGCCAGGACGATCGCGGGAACCCCACTGGAATAACAATCGATCTAACACACGGACCAGAACCGTTGCTTTTTATATTCTCTTCTTGTCACGGATATTTTTCAAACGCGCACAGAAAACATCACCGAAGCTCCGGCTTCACTTTGCGTAGTTGCTCCGCTTTTTTTTTTTTTTATTCACACATTTCACTGTCGGGTTACATGTTTCGGTGAAAGCGAGGCACCGCGCTTCTCTACCCTATCTATCCTCCCTCTCTAATCTATATACTCTTTCTCTGTTTCGCCGTTCTCCGGTTCCCCTTATCCCCGTGTGTTTTCGCGCGACCGAGCGACCGAACCGTGCCGTCGCGTAACGTGCATTTAGGCTGTGCGAACGGAATAAATTTTCGTCGCGCGGCTCAACTGCGTTTAGTATCTTACACCCGGCGACCGCACACCGATCTCCGGGCTACGCAACACGCTTGTGTATGTACGTCTTAACGCGCTCGCTTCTTCGTTCACTCGGGCCATGTAACGCGGATGGAGCTGGCTTCGGCTCCTTCTCACTGCACTACACTACACGGAGTGACGTCACCGTGGCGGGAGCGTAGTACGGCTCGCTGGCTAGCATCGCCGTCGGCCCCGATGGTGGGGAGAACGGCGTAGGGGAGCGGAACGAGTCTACCTCGAAAAGCGGCGGCGGCGGCGGCTTGCAATCGCGATCGTCGCCCGCCAGCCGGTGAAGTGTGCGGTCCCCATGGTGGGGAGAGAGGGGGCAGGGTCGGAGGGGTTAAGGGGGGGACTTTTCGTGCGTCCCGGAGGGGCGAGAGCGTGGAGGAACTCGTTCGAATCGAAGCAAGGACAGGTAGGGGGAACTCGGGGACTCCGGGAGAGAAGGGATAACGGGTCGAACGAGCTAACCCAAACCCCCTCGCCGCGCCTACCCTTCTTCCAGAACATTTCGCGTCTCTCTCTTTCTCCTTACCTCTCCTCTCGACCCCCTTCCTCGCGGTCCCTCCGCGACCCTCTGCCCATCCCACCTAACGAACCGCCCTCTCCCCGCGCACCATGTCCACCGTCATCTCTTTTCTCCTCTCTTCTCTCTTCCCACACTACCACCGTCACCTCTTCCTCCTACCCGCCGCCGCCTCGTCATCACCATCCGCCATCTTTCTCGCGCACCGTTCTCGATCTCCGTCCATCCTACTCTCTCCAGGGCCGGTTTAGGGGCAGCCAATTACCCGGGGCATCGGTACTTTCTACCGGGAATAAAGACGGAAAATCGGATTATTAGGAAAAATAAAAGTATTTAACTTTGCGACGTCCCCCTCGTCATCCTTCGTTTCTACCTTCCCGCCATCGTCGCTGTTCTTACCAGTTTGCTAATCAAGGAAGTAACGATCAAACAAACGCGAACTGGCTCGATGGCGTCTACAAAGCCGACGAAAGATCTGCCAGCGCGATCGCTTTGTGTGTAAATATCGTAGGTCGGAGTATCGCGGAATAATGCGTCTAATTCGGTGTTGTTGTTCGTTCGTCGCACTGTGACTTCGATGACGGGAATAGTACACGCACGAAAATGCTGGCATTTTCACCGTGTCTTCCTTAAACTATATAAAAATTCAACTATACTTTCATTTACTACAAAAATTAATTTAGAATCACAATAAATGCCTCTAGACCTTCACATAAATGCAAAAACTGTGTACGTGATAAGAAACATTAAAATCTGAATCATTTTTTGTATAATTTCGATTTATTACGATGGCTCTTTGCTTTTACAATAATTCAATCGATAATCCACTTCGTAAATCATGTATTCAATATATGTATGCTACTGAAATGTTGTAGAAATATTCGAAATTCGGTTAAAACAGACGAATAATGATTTTCTGTGTTAGGTAGGGCGCCGGGTTACGTTCAGCCGATCCTGAGCCGTCTCCATCTTGTTTCCGCTAAAATCGCATCAAAGTTGTAGATTCATGGCTTCGATGTGGCGGCTTCGACTTTGCGAGACGTACTGTTCGTTTATCCTTTCGCGGCGTACGTTCTTTTGATGGTTGACGACATTTCGCTCATACGGAATTAACTTTGTCGGCGACAATACCGAGAACGTTCGTTTGTCGGTTAAGAGTACGTCATTGACGCTAGGAGAAAGCGATTTCTGTCGTATACTCGAATTGCCTCGGTCGAAAACGAAGGCAGTTCCTGTTTCGTGCTGCTAAGAACGCTTCGAACGAGAAACGCCTATTGCGTGTTCTGTGCCCGTGATTTATAGACACTTCCTACATGCAGCGTCCATATATAAAGATGCACGTTCCATTAAATTTGGGTCGTATTTACGGTTGAATAAAATATACGAAGAATTTATTATAAAATACATCGTACATTCAGTTCTAATACGCCTTCACTATACATTAAAGTCTTACTGAACCCAACTTCACTGTAGGTATTTGTTATCAGTTGTTTTAGGAATTTAATTCATTGTTTGAATGTGAAATCTGTGTTACATTGAGTATTGATAAATAAACGTATATAAATATTTAAATATTTTTATTAAAAATCTTGGAAACCTTAAATACCTAACCTATTTCTTAGAAGATGTCATATTTCTTTGAGACAAATCTAAGAATTGTTGTTATAATTTTTATGTACTAAATACAAAATTTTGTAATCCTTTCTATCTTTTTTTAATGCATTTGTATTAATAATAGAATACAATATTGAAGCAAAATGAAAGAATGCAAGATGCCTTTAAAACTGCTTTGTTACTTTGCTGTATGCATGCTTTTATGAAATGCTATATAATTCTTTTATCAAATACACAATTATTATTTTAATTATTATTATTGATATATTACAGTCACTTATACAAAAATGTATTACAATATTAGTAATTATAATGCTGTATATAAACGTCAATCATACAAAAATACGATTCACATACTGAATTCATAATTAGTTCTGTCGAATTTATCTTAAAAATTATCTAAACGATAATTTACCACTTATCACATAACGTTTCTCCTTCGTTTGTCATTGAATCATTTACAGTTATGTTATATTTGCTCGAAACTGAATCAAACTTCCAATGAACTAAGAAACTATTAGACAAGCCTATTTTTGTAAACATTTTGTTTACGACAATAATGTTATTTAATGAATACTTGTATTAAACAATTGTGGCTACAAATGCTAAATACACATATTGAAATATCAGGTTTCAAAAAGTAGAACTCATATAAGGAAAATATTATAATAATAAAATGTGAAAAATGAATAACGTAATATAAGAAATCAATTATATCATTATCAGATGATATAAAAAAGAACATACTAGATTAATTATCAATATTATATATTTTCTTACATTCCACCTTAAACAAGTTTTCCTTATATTATATATTTTCAACTTATTACAAAATATTTTTAATTAATTTGCTGTATAATGTTTGAACGCATTGTTCTTTTGTATAAGTACAAGTGGCGACAGCTTTTAATTATCGAGCATAATAGAAAGCGTCTTGCTTACATCCAGCGTCATCTATGAGAGAAAATTATAAGTAATTTATCAGTTACCAACAACAGTAAACACAAACAATAATTCTGCGTGTATTGAACAAACAAATTTGTTTCATTTCGCTAGAATATGTGAATACAATGAACTTACTTCGTTAAAGTACTACTAATGTGAAAGTGGTGTATAACCTTTCTTATAATTTAATACCGAAGGAACGTAAACTGTACACTGCATTCTAAAATAAACTGTATTTTACGTGTAATTTAATTTTGACATTACTGGAGTGTATTTTTATCAAGTGCAAATTCAAGCTTGAAGATGATGATACCAGACTTTGCAAGATATTCTTCGAATATCCCAGACGAAGAAGCGGCATCTCTTTTATCATCTGATCCAAATGAGAGAAAATTAGCTCGGAGACAACGCATTAAAAAACGATTAGAAGCATTAACTAGGTGAAAATTAAATAAATTAATATTTGTAATATACATTATTATGTAACAGAAATTATTGAGTAATTTATATTATATATTTTTTAAATGGACAAAAAATTCAATTTTAAATTGAATTTTATTTTTTATGTTTTAATTCTTTATTGTAAAAAAGATTTTTTACTCTTTTGAAAGATTATGGCTATTTTTAAGTATTTGTTAAAATAATGTATAATTTTAGGCACACGCAATTTGAAGATCAAGAAATCGAGGAAATATCTGTTTCCGACCAACAAATACTGAATAGTATAGAAGCATTAGAAAAATTGTCTGCAGAAGGGGACGAAGTGGTGTGTTTCGCTGTCTTCAACGACTCAACACTAAAAAATTAATGATCATTCTGATAATAATGATTATTTTAGAATATTTCCATATTTGAAAGCATTGGTGTTACTTTGGTCAATTTTTTATGTTGTATTATTTTAAATAAAATAATTATTAAATTGGAATAATATTTTATAACAAAATACTGAAATTTCTATTTCGAGGTTGTTTTGGCAAAATGCATTCGTCCATATAGAACAATTAAAATAATTTTCTGTTTATCATCTCATAAATGATTCGTATAATTTTATAAATTAGTAACTTTTTAATTGAAAATGAAGCTGCAAAATTGATTAAAAAATTAAAGACTGTTATAGAATATACTGAATAATTATAAATCAGTTTTTACTCCCATTTTTGTGAGATAAACATTTTATATTATTTACGGGCTGACTTGATACTTTATAAATTAAAGTAATAATTTTTGAACAATCATAATGCAACACTTGTAGGAATTTCAAGTACAGTAGAACCTCGATTATCCGAATCACAATTGTCCCAAAATTTTATTATCCTACTTGGACTATAATTTAATAATAATTCACTAACTTTTAACATTTTATATTACAAAAATGAAGTCGATTAATCGAGGATCTACTGTAACTATATTTTATTGTTTGTATTGTTATATCAAATGTTATTAAGAATTTAAAAACAAAAACCTCGAAAAATTTCTTTTTTTAATTCGTCTTCAAAAGTTTATGGATTCAGTACTTAATTTTGAATTTCTATCGCGAATAATTTTGATAAATTCCCAGGTAACTGGTGTAAAAGTCGCAAACGATGTGAAAGAAATACAAAGACGAAAAGAAGCGCAAGAGCTAAGAGAGAAATTATTCCGCCTAATAGAAGAAGAACAAGAGATGTGTATGCAAAAGTACCAAGAGATTGGTGAAAAATGGCCGAACATACTCGCCTCCAACGACCCATTGCATATCCAAAATCAATTGGATGACCAAAACACCAAGTGCCTCGCAATTTTAGAGGAAAAGGATGTCTTGATCGCGGATCTGAAGAAACTGATAGAACAAGCTGATTTGAAATATGAGGAAGACATACAGAAGCAAAACGAAGATATAGACTTGATTATCGAAAGAATGGAAAATCAAGTTAGCTCCTCGTCCGCTTTTTTTTATTTATTTATTTTTTTTTTTGAACATAGTTTGTACATGGTGAACTTTTTCTAAAAAAAGTCTTGTTTGAAGCTTTCTAGATAATTGGATAATTTTAACGCCGATATTATTAGACATTTTTTGCTTTGTCTTATAATAAAATATGATAACATTTACTCTTTTATATTCTAAATTCGTGATTCATTATTAAGTTTGTTAATTACTCTGAATTCGTTCAATTATGATTCTTTTTTTATGCAGGTGCGCACAATGACGATTGCGTACCGTCACGAATTAGCGTTGATCGAAACAGCTGTCGAGTCCGAGCGTAAAATACTTTTATCAACTTCAGTGGAAAGATGGGATTTGCTCTTTAACAGTCTCCGAGAAACCACTTTCGAGGGAAGAGAGCAGCGAAAGCAAATAATGCGCGAGTACGAGGAAAAGATAAAAAAGGCGATAATAGAACATCAAGAAAAATTTAGGGAACAAAAGATCAGTTTGGAATTGGAAATACAGCATCTTCAAGCGGAAGTGCAAAATATGAAGGCGTTGTGCATGATGAACATCGAGAAATTGGATTATAATTACGCGGTGTTGAAGCGTCGTGAAGAAGAAAATCTTATCATGAAGAATCAGCAGAAGAGAAGAATAAACAAGTAGGCACCGGAAAAGAACGAATTGCTATACGTATTTAGATAATTAATTGCATATTAGTTTTCATTTAGTATCTATTATATTTCAGGCTACAGGATCTTGTCAATGATTTAAAGAAGACGTACGCGGATTTAGAAGAATCTACGAAATTGGAAATTCAAAGGCTCACAAATCAGATTTTAAAATTGCACAAAGGTATACTGGACTTGGCGGACAAATCCAATTATATAGCAATCGTTAATAACAGGAAATATATGCAAATTTGGGACATGAACATTGAAGCTGCAAACAAATTAGTGGATAAGGTGCAGTCAAAATTAATTTATGCATCAACCATTTTTGTTTTCAACATCTTTAATATGCTCTTTCAGATTTTAACGGCCGATAGAATAATACACGAACAGTTATTAGGCATAGAATGGCAACCGCCAGTAGAACAGTTATTAAAAAAAGAAGATTTGTCATCATATTGTGGTGCTATGTGTTCTTTCAAACAGGGTAAAATTGATTTACGAATATTTACCATATTCTACATGCTTTCGAAATATGTAATCTAATTGTAATCCACAAATTGTTTGGTTACACTTTAAGAAAGGGAAGCGGAGAAAAGAAGGAAAATGATTTCGAAATCCTACAAACCAGCAACAAGTTTGGAAGACATTAACGTGGAACGACGTTTGCTGAATCATATCGCTAAACTAGTTTCCAGTGAATGCAAATACTTTATAGAAGACACGTTAAATGAACTGCTTGCTAACTACACAGAAAAAGACAATCTACTGATTCGTTTGGATAAAGTATTCGAGGTAACCGACGATCAAAGGAATTAAGTTGTTACACACTAATGACTAAATAGACTGCGGATTTTATGCATTTATGGCAATTCTAAAGATGCAAAAAATCTGCGATATTATTAATATACGTCAAAATATACAAAATATCAAAAATATAACAAGTTAGAATACGTAGAAAATTAAAAATACTGTTATTCGAGTTCCAGTTCTTTATTTGTGCTCGTCAACATTTTATTTTGCATAAAAATCCGCAGTCTACTAATGATGAACGATTTTTACAGGCAATTAATATTACTTCTGAGAAGGAACTACAATTCTTGTTGAACTTCTTTTTGCCTTATGCACACTGTCCAATTTGCACTGCGATAAGCACACCGAGTGTTTGTGGATCGGCCGAAACTACAGAAAGTTCCTCTATGTAAGACATTTTATTAATTTATCAGGTTTACTTAGAAACTCGATTATCAAGTTTAAATCATAATCATGCTTCACATTTTGAATGTGAAATTGTAGAACCGATATATCTGAGTTTTGCGGGGCCGAGGATTTCAATAGAGCGGAAGTCGAATTAATTTCTGCCGTGGAAGAAGTTCTTATTTGTCAAAAGTGTGTAAATGACGAAAAGGAGGAGGTAATATCGATTGTATCGCCGGAATCGTCGTCTGAGTCGTCTTCAGAAGCACCGATCCTGTCAACTTGTGTCGAGGAAGGCGTTATCGAAATTATCGATGGTATGAAGTACAATCAATTCAATCTTTGCTTCAATTTACTATTTTTCCATAAGAATCTAATAGCTTCCCTTAAAATTCCAAGAAAAGATGTATGTAAAGTTACGCCATACAGTGACTCAAAATCTGAGAAATCTGGTGAACGTTTTCTAATAAATTTTTACTAGTTGAAAAATAACAAATGACCATATATAAACAGAATCATATTCATTTCTTTAGTCACTGCATCTCTTTGATTTTTATCATTACGGATTTCACTTTTTCCAGTAATGTTTTTTCTTTGAGAAATGATTTCAGTAGAATATTGAAAGATTTTCGAATTTTCAACCACCGTGCATCGGAAATAATAAAGAAAGTTCTTATTATGAATATATAAAAATTTATATCAAATTCTTGTTACAGAATGTGGCGAACCAAAACGACAACTGGTATGTGATAAAGGCCACTCGCTGGAAATCGAAACCGAGTTTGTCTCGAATGCCTTAAAAGAATTCGTAGAGAGATACGAATTTGTTCAAAGACAAAAAACTGCATCGTCTCCCGAACAAAGCGTTCTAAAAGAAAAACTCACAGTATCACGAAACATAACAGAACAGGATATGATAAAATTCTGGGAACAGTATCGAAACATCTTTTCTAAAGACAAAGAAGATATGTGGGATAATTTGTTGGCTGGTCTTAAGAAGTATTACGAAGTGTTAAAAAAGAGACACGAATTGAATGAAGAAACGGAATTCCTCCGAAAACAGAATGCAGAATTGCGTCATTTATTAAGAAATTACTCTGATGAGGTAATATTAATCAATGAATAAGCTCATTAAGTGTTTACAATTTTATTATATCATATTGTACTCAATTTTCAGCCTCCAGGTATGGAGTTATCGGATGAAGAATTGAAACTTGTTCAAAGTATATTGCAAGATTAAAAAAAAATGTCGCTAAATATTATTTGCAACATTATATATTTTATAACTCAATCATTAAATAAACGTACGCGTATTCATAGAATATATCAGTACCTTCCTGCACTATTTCATTTAATAAAATCCAGAATGACTAGAAAGTAACATATTTCATTAACGTGTAACCCGTAAATAGTATAATTTTATATTTAGGATTTTTATTAAATACGCGTTTGATATGAAAATATATCTGTTACGATTTTCAGTTAAACCAATTCGTTTTGAATATTTATTCACATGACACTACAAAGAAATAGTGCAGAGGAAAACATAAAATTCCAATATTGCGAATTATAATTACGCACGAACTCAAGTACAAATATTATAATTGTACTTGTACAGGTGTATCTCAGTGTATAAATTTTAAATGTACAATCGATCTGGTGAAAAATAATCCAACTTTCGAATTGCGTCAATGTAACATTTACATTTAAATGATGAAATAGGTTCCTCGATTTATCACTCATTCTCCTATGTTTGGTTTGTGAAGCCACCTGGAACGAAGGTATTCGACAGCGACTGGACAAGGTTCTTAGGATTCACGCCAGTCTTGGGTTTCTTCCAATACGGGAAGAATCTTTTCTTTTTTTGTGTCTTTGCTTGTTTCAATTTGCTAGTATGCTTCTTTGACGTTATATGCTGAAACGTAATAAAAATTATGGCGTGAAGTTGATTATCTCCGACTTTAATAGAACCACAACGTACCACGTTATATTGCGCCGGAGAATTAAAGATCTTGTTACACATGGTGCAAGAAAGCGAGACACCTTTAGATCCGGAGTTTTCTTGAACACTCGCTGGGGTTGCCACCGAATTGCCAACTTCGTTGCCACCCCACCCACCTAAGCATCAATGTGCGATCAACACTATCTATGTATCACAACCGCCAAAGCGGTTAAATGTGATAATAAATCAGCTTGAACACTACATTCATGCTATGGAAAAAGCAACCATTAATATAAACAGTTTCAACAGAAAACATCGTTACGATATTTTACTTGTGTATGTTGGAGGTATGTATGGAAATCATTCTGTTAAATGTTAAAAGATATGTTGTATTTGTATATTTAATTGTCGTTTTATCGAATTGTATTTCGGTTATCAGAAAACATGATATCAAACTTGTAGCTGTTGCTTGAATTCTAGTTTAATTTTCTCTTACTCTATGTCGAAATATTTCTAAGAAACATACTGCAATGTCCTCTTTTGTTATTCAATATGTACATTTCCTTCTATTTCTGAAAAAAATATCTTAATTCTAAATGACTGATGTATGAAGGCGTGATTGAAATCGTTAATTTTCTGTATTTCAAACTGAGGAAGTTAAGAATTCGAAATTAAAAGTTAAAACTGCAAAAAACTACAAATACGAAGATTAAATTGTTAATTGGTAGAAAGTGTTGCTTGTCTGTTCGTTGGAAAGGGAAAATAAATATAGGAGTGACTTGAAATAATAAGAAAAATAGGACTAAGGAAATACAATTCACTTTTCTATAAAATGAACTCAATAAAACAAAACAAAGACGTCAAATGAGTTTGTGAACAGTTTTAGTTTTATTCAATGTAACATGTGACTGGAATAAATCACGATCAATTTGCTTCTTTTTGATTGTTCACAAATAAATAAATGAATAATAAATGTACAATTTCAGTCTCATAGAAATAAATAATAAACAATACAAAATAAATAATAATAAATAATAAACGATAAATATCGATGCATAAATTATAACAAATGTAAAAAAACATTACTTGGAATCTTAACGATTGTTAAATTAAAGCTGTGCAGTAAACAGTTGATTTTGCATTTAGCTTACAAAAACATGTGAAAAGCGAAAGTAAGCAACAGCATTAGGCATGCGAACGTGATCAAAATTAAGCAGTAAATTAGCATAACGACATTCTTCTCTATTACTTTATCCATGCACAAAGTGCGACTATATTTAAGGCCATACGCTAGCGATTTCCGTACCATGTAGGATTTATTACCTCTCATTGCTTTCTTTTTATGCCGGCTCCCTGTAGAACGAAACATTTCTTTTAAAATATCATCGAATACAGAAACGTGAAGCTATCTCCTCGATAAATACCATTTAAATGTGTCTGAAGTTGTTGTATCGAATTTAAACACACGTTACACACGTTGCATTTCAGTCCGTTCGTCTCTTCGTCTTTCGTAAACGCTACTTTTGTTTCCTCCAAGGACGCCATTATGTTTTTCGATCTAATCTACAAAATTAGTATACATTTGCGTTACATTGGAAGATTCGTAGAGAATTTATGGTTTCCAGAGACAGATCTTTGTCTAATTGTTTCCCCTCATTTGTACCTACCTGTTTAGCATGCCGAGCGCCTTGCAAATGTGTATCTAATACTGTTTGACTTGTAAATGCAAGATCGCAATCATCACAGCGAACGAGTGGCTTTTTTGTGGGTAAATTACCCATTATGTTATCTACTACTGCTTTAGTTACAGGATCGTTGAGGCCCGGATTCATTACATCTTCCGATGATACAGCCATTATTGCAACTAAAAATTTAACACAAAATTGATAAATGTACATATCAATAACCATAATACATACGTTATACTTGAATCTGATTCAATAAGAGCGAAATAAGCGAAGCGTAGAGACAAATCATCGTACTGTTATTAGATTAATACTTCGAGGAGGATAATCTATTTAGAAATAACTAATTTTATCGAAATAAATCGTTTCAGTAAAGGAATTATTGAAAATATTGGTGTGAATGTACCTACTTGAGACGTTGAATATGGCCAAAACCTAATTAATTTGTATAGTAAAAGTTTTTTCTCGTTGAATGAATCGCGTAAGTTATTCAGCGGGCAGCAGTGTTTGTAAATGATGCCAGCTATCACCTGCTATCACCAGCTATCTCCCCGGTGTGTCAGAAATATAACTAACTCCTCGAGTTGGTACCCCGATTTTTTTTAGGAACATTACTTCGGAGCGTTACAATTCAATGTCACATTTGATAGGCTCCCGAGAGTTCCTAGCATGTCGTCACATAAGATGCGTTCAGTAATTACAACGCGGACCGAAATATTGCGCACAATTAATTTCGGAGATTTGAAATTACTGTTCGAAAATACGTGTGTAACTTGCTAAAGATACTTTATAAATCCTAGTTGACGTTGTAACGGTGGAACTGCCAGAAAAATATATAAAAATGGTACTGTAATCCTATACATTTTATATCTAAACGATAACAAACATACAAACACACTTTCGGATTTATAATATAAGTAAGGATACACAATTCCTTCATTGAATTTCATTTATTAATATTTGTCCCGTTAGACGTTTAAATGCGTATCACTTGCTACGCATATATATATATATATATATATCGCTTCACGTCATGCATGTGTTGAATGAAGCATCAAACTGAAAACACTTTTAAAATTTGTGTACTTACATATAAGCTGAATTCGAAATTTGTTGTTGAGAAGAAATGAAAAATTTAAATGAATAATGTTTTGATAAATGCGGAGTATAAAAGGAGTGAGTTCATATCATATGAGACTGAGAATTATTTATATATTTGAACAGGAATTATTCACATGGGAAATGTTTGCGAATGAAATATGCATAAAATCGAACAGGTGAATGAAGCTTTCGAGGGATTGATCCAATCAGCGGTTTTCGAAGCGCGATATGTCGGTCGTAGTAGAGCGTAATATTCGCGGCTTAAGAAGGGCAGCCAATTAGAAAAGTTGTTGGATATCGTCGGTCGGTACTTAGGCGCGTATGTTCTGCCAGTGCATATAGGTGACGGTCGTGAAATATAGTAGCAGCCATCTTATATTTTGTGTCGGAGAAAAACAATTTGTCCGTAGAAATGTTTCGCGATTGTCCGTGAAGCCGCTCGAGAACGGGAGGCGTGCGCTCGATGAGGCGTGACGTTTTTCGACCCTAGTACAGACCACTACATTTAGCAAAGGTTCGTAGAAAAAACGATGCTTTCCTTCTCGTCGATCAGCAAAACCGAGCCCCCACTTGCGATGCGCTTTACGAGGAATCCGATTTCGCAGTCGAAATATTCCGCCGTTTCTCCCGTCGCTCCTTTAAAAATAGAGTCGACCGTGTCGCTCGCCGCTGGGCTACGTTCTGTTGACGACGGCATCACGCCGTCGTTCGAGCGGTTCGCGTAAAAGTTATGCAATCAGCTGATCGTCCAGCTACCTTCTGTCACTTGTCAAAGATAAATGTCAAAGCGATTGGTCTTAACCTGACACACGCGTACGTATGAGCCGAGCGTGCATGATACCCGGAATAACGAGCGTGGCCCCGCGACCGTCGGGATTTTTTCGCGCCTCGATCAGCATGTCCTAAATGGCGATTGATAGAGGTTCCCTGTCATGCAGGTGGATTGGTACGCAGGATATGAGCAGCTTGTCAAGCGCAACCTGACTCTGCTCCCCCATAACGAAGCAGGACAGCAGCAGGAGCTGCAACAGCAACAGCTGGCTCAGCCGCAAGAGACTGATATAATGACGTCCATGTTCGAGCAACAGATCAAGAGCGAGCCGATGGGCTTCTACTCTGTTGCGTCGAGTCGTTCCGACGGTTCAAACTCCATGGTGAATCTGTCGGACGACCGCGAGGACCTGTCACAGCAGGAGGGTCACTTGCAGCCGCAACAGACGACGTTACAGTTAAGTCAACAGGGTCAACAGCAAACGCAACAGCAGAGCCAGCAGCAAGCGCAGCAGGGCCAACAGAGTCAAAACGTGCAGCAAGAGACGCCGAGCCGTCAGTCGACGGGCCAGCAAACGGTCAAGGAGGGTTCGCGGTCGAGGCCGCAGCCCTGCAAGGTGTGCGGCAAGGTGCTATCTTCTGCTTCGTCGTACTATGTACATATGAAACTTCACTCGGGCAACAAACCATATCATTGTACGGTGTGCGAGGCGAGTTTTTGCCGCAAACCGTACCTGGAAGTGCACATGAGGACGCACACGGGAGAGCGACCCTTTCAGTGCGAGCTGTGTTTGAAGAGGTTTACTCAGAAGAGTAGTCTGAATACTCACAAGCGAGTTCATACTGGGGAAAGACCGTACGCCTGCGACATCTGTCAGAAGCGATTTGCAGTGAAAAGCTACGTGACTGCGCATCGTTGGAGCCACGTCGCGGAGAAGCCTTTGGTGTGCGACAGATGTTCCTTGACGTTTACATCCAAGAGTCAATTCGCAGTTCACATCCGTACGCACACCGCAAGCACCACGTACGAGTGCAACATTTGCGGACGTACGTTTGTACGCGACAGTTACCTGATACGGCATCAGAATCGAGTACACCGTGATATGAATCAAAGCAATACGAATCACAATCCGCCGACGCCGCAGAGTACTGGCGGCGGCACACCAGGCACCGGTTTCGAGAGCCCAGTCTGTGATCTACGCTACAGCGAAGGACCATCGTCGTTGGATGGCCTGGGAGGCTCGAAGGGAGGCATCGCAGCTGAGATAGCAAGTTTAGCCAAACAGAACAATCTTCAACTTCCTCTGCCGCTGCTGCATCCGCAGACCACCAACTAGTGTTTAGACGGCAGCGTGTCTGAGTCCCTACCGCAACACCAGTCACCGCAGCAAGTAGTATGTCCCACCTCGGCGTCCTCGCCGTTCACACTTAATTCACCTGTGTCTCACGAGCACACCACACCGCAGAGTGTCTACCAAACAACAGGCTCGTCCAGCTCGCTGGACAGCCTTAGCTCCCAAGTTTACCCGCAAATGTCATCCCCCATAGATTCATCGGAGTCGCATCATGAACCGCATCGCGGCGTCCCTTCGCCAGGGCTTCACCCTGCGCTCTATCTGTACGCTCAGTACTCGAATACGAGCTCACCGATCTCGTACCCCGAATACGTTCAACAACGCAACAATTGAACACCAGTTTATGCCAGCAACAACGATTCCTACCACGAGCAGAGTGACGATCGGCGCGACGCTAGCGCTCCGACGCGGTCTCTTCGATCGCGTGTCATTTAATGGTGCTGGTTGAACGAAGTGCCTAAAAAAGTATCCGCTTTCTGGATCGCGACGGATGCTCGTACCGCAATCGTGAACGAATAACGCTAATCAATTTCTACGCACCGATCTCTTATTTCGATTTTTTAAAAGACGGGAGACTAAAAAAAAAAAAAAAAGAAGAGAGTGGATCAATTGTAAATTGATTACCCGATTTTGCACGTGTTTACAGATACACCGCTTTCGGTCCATTTAATGGATTCCACGTTGACGAACGTATTTTAACGAGAATTAAATAGCACCGTTCGAAGGGACGTACTCGAGCAACGATCGACGTTAAAACCTCGATCGTTGGATTTCCCTCGGTTTATATCGATCCTCATTGTCGTGGTACATCGATGTTAGCATAAACTAAATGAAGATAAAAAAGAGAGAGAGAGAGAGAGAGAGAGTGTGTAATGTTTCTACGCGAGTTTTCCAAGTTTCCGCACTTCTTTGATTTACCTGTTTTTCAATCACATCTGCGAGTACATATACATATATATATATCTATGTGTGTATATATATTATGCGCGAGAACCATTTACGCATAACATATTTATATTATATTTTTAAAGGAGTTTAGTCACTTGGATCTGTGATATAGATAGTAATTATTATCTACAACGTTTAAAACTATTGGTTTACTATTTTGATGATATCAAAACGAGGACAAAAAAAAGAGATAAGAAAGAAAAAAAAAAAGTGGAAAAAGCAATGTCACGAAGCGATGTAGCTGTCAGAAGTTTAATGGACATTGGTCTCTACCGAAAGGTGTTTGGTAGACACCCTACTATTACTTTTACAAAGAAACAAAACAGAACAAAAACAAGTATATTATTATTACTAATGCTGCTGCTACTACTACTATTACTACCAACTACTAGTAACTACTCTTACTAATATTCTCACTATCATTAACGCCACCACCACAACCTCCACCACCGATATTTCCCGGAACTATATATTACTCTATTATTACTACTACTACTACTACTACCACCACCACCATCGCTACTATCATTATTATTGTTAGAGACACGCAAATGTTACTTCGTTTTAGCGGCACACGCGTAGCGCGTGCATCGGTAGAATTCGTTAGCTTTCAATCTCGTTTGTTTTTCCCCCCCTCCCTTCTCCCTTCCTTCATCTCCTCCCGACGCTTTATTCCGTCGTCCTTCATTTTAGTTCCTTCCTCCCATCCTCCCCGTGTTTCCTGTACCCTCCCCACGTGTCCGAAAGACAGGAGACTCCTCGGTGTTTGGTACTCTTATTGTCTTCGCGTAGGGCTATTTGTACAGCTTTGAATCAGTTCCATGGGTGTACTTACTTTTCACATATCGGAAGTGTATTGTACACACACACACACACACATACACAGAATACATATTGTATATACGTATACATTATACATACGGATGTATTATAAAGAAGAAAAATAACACGACGAGCGGATGCGCAGAGGATCGTTAGTTCTAAGTACTAGGAGTGTAATAGCAGGGCTGTTGATTTTCTCTTTTTCCTCTTTGGACTACTATTAGAGATTAGTTATTAGTGATTTATCGTTAATACGTCCTGACCCCAATTATGATTATCGTCGGTTAATTATTACTACTATTATTAATCTTTCATCACTAACGCCACAAAGCCGAGACACAAGCGGGGGAACCATGACAGCCGCGAGAGTTCTACGCGATTATATATAGTAGTTTTTCGTTTACTTCCCCGAAATTTCGCGTACGCGGAAACGGTAACCGGTAAATCGGTTCGCGCGGCTTTTCGAATCGACGAGCAACGTAGGGTTAACGTAAGTTCCGTTCGCTTGAAAAACGAAAAGCAGAAAAAACAAAAAAATATGTTCGCGCTAGCGTGCCTCGTGGACTTCCTTGATGCATCGATAGGTTCGTTTCGACGATCGATTTTTTTAGTCTTCATACCGAACAAAAGGGAAGAACTATTTGCGCGCGTATGCCTGAGGCTTTTCATGTAATGGGACGCGAAGCCATCGGGCAAGACTGATTTTTACTCGCGAAGGATCACGAATGTGGAAAGCAGACGAAACGTTCTATTTTCCTCCTTGTTGTTTTCTTGTTTTTTTTTTTTTTTTTCTTCTCTCGTTCGTCTTTCGGTTACGGTTGAACGCGCGAAACGCTTTCGTAACCAGAGCTGGGGGAAATTTCAAGGAGAAATGGTTCAAGAGTCATTTCTTAAAGATGCCTACTTTCCTGTTTTAATTCTTCAAAGCACGAAAGGAAACATCTAATTTTGCAGAGTCATGAGAAACGATCTGTGATTTATTTAATTATTGTGATTTATTAACTCGGTATTGTATTAAATTTTTAAGAAAATAATTCTAACGTTATTCTTTTCGTATATCGTAATGGGCATAAACATATATGTCGATTTTTAATCATCACATAAGTATAAAGTAAAAATATTTTTTAATCTAATGTTTTTATGGCTGGTTCCAAGACGAACGCCATTTGTTATTTACTATTAAACGATGCAAGATTTCACTCAGCCCTGGCCGTGTCGTTCCGTTCGGGAAACTGGTAGGTGCAATGAGAACGCGAAAAGCGATTTGACCTTCATGCTGGCTAGTCATTGTGCAGCTCTATGAAATACTAATCGTACTACTAAAGCTGTGATTTAAAGCCTCCGTGCATATGTCCGCGCAACTCCTAATTAATTATATAGCGATACGTATTTTGTAGCTTGTTACGACTGTAAATATATCGTGTAGGTAGCTACGTAGGGAATACCTAAAAGGAAAAAAAAAAACATGATTGCAGTTCCGAATCGATCGGTCGACCCTTTACTACGATCTCTTTTCTCTCTTTCTCCTACTCTTTCTCTTTGTCCGACCGATTTATTGAAATCTTCGTTTTCTCCGTTCCGTCTTTCTTTTGTCCTCTTTCGTTTGTCTTCGCTCCTTCTTTTTCTCTCGTTTTCTTTCGTCGATACACGTGCTTTCAATGGTGCTGGGCAAGCAGACTGTTTTCGTTCGCAATTGTAAAGAGACGTTGGATTATAGTACAACTATCCAGTTTTTCTCTTTACACCAATTGTTATTTTACTGCTTGAAATAGAGACGCTCGATTCGTTTCGAGATCTTTATTTTTTGTGTTTAGCAAATTGTTGTTGGGTTTCGAAGGTGTCGAAAATTCGAGGAGATTTTATTGTAAAATATTTGCTCTTGTTTGTATATAGTTCATTCTTCATATTAATATTCATATATTTTTTTCGTTCACTTTTTATAGTTGAAAAATTTAATCCGAGAAATTAATGCAATAATGGATGAGAAATAAAACTTGATTATTTATATAATGACATATATATGTATATATATATTTTTAAAATAGAAGTTGTGTATAAAGTGAGTGGTTTATATGGAAAGGAAAAGATGACAAAGGTGTACATGAAAGTATTCGCTCATTTCTGAATTATTTGAAAAATAATTTTTTTAGAACCTTATGAAAACTTATTCTGTTTGTAAGTTGTTTATTTTGTGATTAAATCACAATCATTGTAAATATTTTACGGTGGTTTTTTTTTTTTTTTTTTTTAAATCAAGGAAGCAGAAATTTTGCATCGAAATGGCCTTTGATATTTCAACTTTTAATTAAATATAAAAAATACACAAATGAACAAATATATAATACTCTATGAAATTTTAGAATTTCGTTTTCAGTTATTAATATGAACCAGTATTTTATTTAATTTTGGTACTGATTTTGTATCAAAAGACATTATTGTTTAATTTATAATTACTATGTTAATATCCAACTAATTTTTTTAATCGTCCCAAAAGCGGTGATGCTTTTTATTTGTCTTTTTCATATCAGAAGAGATTATTGAACCGCAATCATTTTAATTCGCATTATCTCTAATTTAATATGAGCGAATACTTTTGAATAATGCTAATCTAACTCGTTAACGCAAACGCCCGCACCTTGTACGGGCACGGCTGACTACCGACGCAAAGGTACTTCTTGCGTCATCAAAAGCGAACAAAATGTAGTACAATATCTTCCGACTAAATAAAAACGGAGAAACAATTATTTTCATCCGTAAAATGAAACAAAATTGACGAGTTACGAGGAAAAAAAGGAATAACAAATAGATTCCTATAACAAGAAAATGATTTTTCCGTAATGAAAATCATATCATGCAAACACGGTGAGATTTTATTGGGCTTATCGCACAATAGAAATTTGTTTAAAGAGTATTTAAAAGTAGCACGACACGTCGAAGCATTGTCCAGCACTAATACTCTGTAGCTCCTGAATAATTTTGACGATCTCAATAATTTCGACTCCACGATCGTATCTAATAAGTAGCCACTTTCGTTCACGCGGTACGCGTATATCAGATATCCGTGTATTTTTCATAAAGAAGAAGGATAGGTCCTCTCTTCGAAAAATCACACGTCGGACCAATATATAAGAAAATTAGGGGAAAAAAAGCAGAAAAGAAAAAAAAGATCAGTAGCGGGATGTAAATTATTAATAGAAATAAACGAACCCGTGAGCTTGTAGTGTCCACGGTTGAACGAATTCAAATTTGTCCGAGGTTGTTTTTGATGAGACACGTTCGTAGAGAGAACTAGGTGATCTTTTTTTTTCTTGTATTCTCTTTTTCGATGCGGTCTTCCCCTGCTTCCTTGTTCGTCTCTATACCGCGAGAAACGCGCCACGAATGTTGATGCAACTGAGAGCAGACGAGTTTTGTCAGTGATTACAGATACTATAAGGGTAATAACGGCAGGTTTAGGTCGCGAATCAGCGATTCTTATTTGCTTGTACAGGGTCATCCACGTATCGCGGAACCCGAACTCATTTGTGTTTATGCGCAAGGGTTTCGAGATACGTGGCTGACCCTGTATTGCTGTTCTCTGCGCATAGAGAACTAATCCTCATGCGTAATCTTACAGTATCTGTAGTCACTGTTTTTGTATATGCAGGCATTATTAATGACATTAACAGACAAATGAAGCTAAATCGAACGTCATCTAATTACAATTCGCGTTTTACTAAGACCAAGTTTAAGCCGGGAATCCACCAGAATTCTACGCTATGCTAAGTTTAAGAAAATTAGCTTCAATAAATTTTTGTGGATCCGTTTCCACCAAGAGCTAAGCCAAGTTAATAAAAACGTATTGTTTAAACTTTCATAGCTCAGATTTCTGGTGGATTCCCGGCTTTGATCTCAGTTTTTCTCAACCCCGGCGAGCTCGGTACTTTGCGTTTCGATTTCAGCGAGCAAAAAGGCGATCGTATCGCGTTTCTCGCGTGACCCGCTGGCTGAGCTTGTGCATATGACGATGGTTCACGCGTGCAAAGGAATCAAAAGAGATTGTATGGTCGCAGAGTGTGCCGCCCAATTGAGAGAATCACGAAAAGCACCGGCGCGAGGAGTCGCGGTGGAAACGGTGACGTTAGAACGCGACAGTAATTTTCTGATCGAACCACGAGTCGGATGTTCGTGGTGTTCGTGACCTAAGGCGCTCGCAGCTGACACCGAGGCCTCTGGGTGTAGGCTGTGCCCTTTTCTGGGATTTGACACTTCCGTTGTCGAGCCTTGCATGCCTGGGATAGGTCGACTTCTCGTGACAGACCTGTCAGTGCGTTCGCGTTTTGTGTTCGCGAAGCGGACGAGGATTCTTCTTTCTACTCGTTATAGTCTCGCGAATCGTTGCTAATAAGTTTGTAGAACCTAATTGTCTTCTTTAGACTATTTATTTATTAACGATTCGTGTTTGTGACATTGAAAGTGCTGAGGAACTTATAGCGAGGTACGAGTATTTCCTCGCTATAAGCTTGCAGGTATTTCTTGGAATCCCTGTAGTTCCACTCCTACTTTTGACTAGGGAAAACGAATTAATAGTAATCACTAGCTTCTATATGCTTTGTAAACTTGTTAACAGTAATGGTACGCGAGACTATAGTCTGTAGTTGTGTATTCAACTGAAATCCATACTCAAACGCCTTAAACAGTCAGCCGAAGCTCTTATTGTCAAAGGATTTCCTCCACAGAGAATCAGTGTTCTCCACTGTCTCTCATTCTTGTCTTTCGCAGAAGGTTTCTTCCCTTGGTGTTGTCGATCTCTTTACATTTCGTTTTGCTACCTGCTGGTAGGAATCGTAATCTCCACGCAAAGTATTATTCTATCGATTATGTTGTATAGTTCGTTTTTTCGTCGTTCGCCCTTCCTTCTATTCTAGAGTCGTTGTAGAGTATTCGACTCAAAACGAGCGAAAGTTCGAAGATGCTTGGTTATAGCTACGTATAGGACTTTAAAAAGTTTTAGATTATTTATTTGACTACTGATTAACTATTCATTTCTATAATAGTTTCTCTTCGGGATATTCTTACTGCTTAGAAACGGAAGAATAACTGTGAGAACAATTTTTATCTCCCTGTAGTGATTACAGATCAAAGTTGAGAAAAAGGTAATTACAAAACACTAATTGTAATTATTAATTCAATTGCGCATTATTTTCTGTAATCGTTCAGCTTTATTAACTGCACAGTCAAATTGTAGTCAGTAACAATTAAGTCAATTACACTTTAATTACAGTTTGTGATTTGTAATCAGATTACATTTTGTCCAACTCTATTGCAGATACAGTGTTGACTCGAAGAACGGCTGGGTTTCAGAACCGAGCGCAGCCATTTTTCGAGTCGGGTTCGATCTCGGTCACGACGGAACGAGGAGACTCGCACCGACGAAGAAGTGGTGAGCATAGAGAAATCCCTTTTTCGAATCAAACTCAGGCGTCGTTCTTTGAGTCAACACTGTAAGATTGTCCTTATATCGAAACAGTACTGTACTATGAAGCTACGCATACTTTTGTTCTCAACGGTTCATAGGGCGCGTTTCAGTATTTGCTTTAAGTAGCCTCCTCACAGCATAAATTATATTGTTAGGGGAGGCTTAAGCAAATACTTAAGAATAAGAATCCTCAAGATTTGGAGTCTTGAGGACCTCAGAATGAAGTTAATCTCTGTGCACAGAAAATAGCAATATGAGAAAATAATGTTCTCTGCGTATAAGGACCTAATCACATACTGAGGTCTTTAGGACCCCGAATCTGATTCCTGGAGAAGAAAGGCATAAGTTTCAGAGTATCTGTAGTCACTGTTTTCTGTGAATTCTTTCCTCTGTGCTTCTCTGTTTAGAGTCACTATAGCATAACTATAACCAGACATCTGTATATCGTCACTCTACATCTCCATCATTTCTTCCCTTTTCTTCTCAATATTGTCGGTTGAATACCGAAGGAAAAGGATAAGTCTAAGAGCAAGCATCACGTTTAAAACTGAGGGGTAATTTTGATACACGAAAGGTGAAAATACCGTGGGTATATGAGAATGAAGAGTAATTGTTGACCGAGCGAGAAATGAAAAATTGCGTGAGGTTACGTGAAAAAATGGCCCCGAGAATAACAATATTCCGTGCAATGTGATTATTATTCTTTTTATGTAATCGTCTGAAAAATGATTATAATTTGTACTATATGTATGTATTTGTTGGTATATTTTTCTTTGTACGCGGTTAGATTATGTTCTCGTTCGACGGCTTCAAACGTATTGAAATATGAATATTATTAAGATAATTATTATTTTTCTTTGTTTCGTGCTCCCCTGAGCCAGTATTATGTTTCTTGAAATAACGATATTTATTTTTGGAATGGTTTGTTTCATTGAACTTTTATCTTCTCTTATATCTGGATAAAAATGAACAACGGTTATATTGTTCAATTATGAATTCGTCCTGTATTCAAATAAATTGCACATTGCTTTTGCGAATACTTTTGCATGTTAATGATAGAATTCAATGCTTCAAGTTGAATTCCACACTTTGAGCTTCTCTTAAAAAACTGTAGAATTTCGAATGAGAATTTCTATACAAAACTTTTTTCATGAAACTTAATTTTTTATCTTCTTGATCAAATTGTTTCTGTTTGTGCTATTTTTCTACATGCATGCAGATTTATAGTAATTAAAAAGCTGTCCATTCTTTTCGAAAATAATCTTCTAATCTAATATTCACATTGGTAGTTGAAGTAAGCATTTGAAATGCAATATTTTTCACAATAATGCCGACAAAAAATTAATATCAGATAAGCTGAATTGTTCGACTAACTTAGTGTAAAAAACAGGGAAAAAAGACACAAAAAATGAGAAGAATCAATTTATAGAAGAGTTTATAGTGAAAGGAGACAAACTGAATTTCGAGGGTGCAAACTATACATCGCACGCTATTTAGTGACATCGACTTCGATCGACTTTTCGAGTCAAATTTATATACATAAAGAATATGTCTTTTATACACGAAAAGCCATATTTTACAAATCGAGGAAACGGAACCATTTAATCATAAATGAGCGCATGTTATTATAAAATCGATGGGTTGGATAACATTTAAACCAGCAATGAAAGTTATTTCTAAGTAAATGATGATTTTCATCATACTGCGAGGTCGAAAATTCTTCAAGGATTACGGAAACGAGAAGAACACAGCTACTAATATGCGACAGGTGAATCGAGCATAAAGCCGCGTTCCTGCGTGTGAAAAGCAGAGTATAGAATCACTTCACCAACCGCCATTGTTTAATCATGGCTTTTCCAAGCCTTCGTTTTCTTTTTCAAAAATTTCTGCTGACAGAGAAAAGCAAATGTCGTAGAAATCTTTGGTTGTTTGCATTTCGCACGTGGGAGCGTGGCTTAAGCCTCGCCTCGGACTCTGTGATGCTTTTTCGAGTCAGGTGCATAAGAAAACGGCGCGACACTTCATTGATTTTTCATTTCTAGTTTCGCGTCTTCGACATTTTCTTACGAAAACTTAACAATGATCTCTTTCGACTCTACAGTCCACAGTTTTCTAGAATTCTCTGGGGAATCTTGATCCATCTTCCTTTTTTTCTGATTCACAATCAGAAAGTTTTATTCGAATTCGTTTCTTCCTTTTGTACGAACAATTCGTTATGAGGATATTCACGAATCCCGATAAGTGATAGATCGTATTGTTGCTCACTAGTTTCATCTTGTTTTGGTGGATCTAACTGACAGCAGTGAAAGCTTGATTGATATCGTGTTACAAAGTTACTTGGAGTTATTCGATCTCTCACGGATACGCGCGTGGCTCGTGATTTGATTTACTGATTTGAATCATGAGCAAAATCGAATGATTTCTTGCTTCGGGTTTCTCCTCTGTTGCTGTTTGTAACGTTCATTGTGTTTCTGTGTTTGTTTATTGGATCTGTTTAGTAGTATATTTGTTGTAAAATTGTGTAAATAATTCATTAATTATATTTTATGATACTTTGATGTGATTATAATTTAATTACGATAACGATAGCTTTGTATGGAAGATATGTTAATTGTGTTATACCGTATAAAGAATTTATTAATACTAATAAGAGGTTAGAGAGTGTTAGATACGTTTTAATAGAAGATTTAATTGTTTTATTGACAGTGAACTGACGGAGATCGATTTAATGTAATGTTTTAACATCGGAAGAGTCTTTACGACGGAAATAGTAAATTAAAGATTCATAGTTTAAGTGGAAATGAATAAGTAACACAATAAATAATACTTTATTTATTACGTTATTAATTTTGTACGAAAATTGTGGCGATTGTTTGAAATTCCTAAATTATTTGAAACATGGAAAAATTTTGTTAATTTACGAAATAACGATCCGTGTGAATTCTTAAATAGATGTTCGTAGTTTATTAAATTTATTGGATAGTGTTTAAGCAGAAATATTCAGTAAATTTGTATTATTGATTGAAAGTAAATAATATTTTAATATTGAACACGCTTGTCAGTATTATTTTTATAAAAAGCAACCGTAAAAATTACTGCAGCAGCTTAACAGAAATAATGATTCAAATCAGTATCTTTCCATCGAATAGACAAAATTGTCTTTTAAAAAAAATCTGTGCTTCAGCCACAGTCACCATAAATCGACAAACACGAAAGAGACGAAGAAAGGGAAACAAACATTTCTCAACAAAAGGGCATTCGCAAAAAAATCAAAATCTACTTCTCAAAAAAAAAATAACGGACTCGATTAGTTTTTCTACCAAGTCGACGAGTTTCCGATCGGTCTAATACCCGAAAGAAACCACAGTCATTTCGTGTTCGTCGAGTAGACCCGACCTCGGCCCACCTTCAGGAAACAGTTCCTGGTCCGATATTCAACTTGGGTGCTTTATCATGCCGCGTGATCGACCCCGCACAACTTCTGATAACTCCGTTTCGCGCAGCCCTGGGCTCGGACGTCTCCTCTCGCTCGTCTCCTGGTACGAGCCGCTCGCGTCGTAATTAAATCGACTTCCGCGAGGTGCGGGCAGGGGCGGACGATGGGGGTTGATTACCGACGAATGAAAGAGGAGGAGCAGGAGGGGCGAGGGAGGTGGAACGAGAAACGGGCGGGGAACGGAAAGGGTAACGAGGGTGGTATACGAATTTAATAAGAGCAGAATCAATCTCGATTTATCATCAGTCTACCTTGCGAAAAGCGACGGAGAAGGGACGAGAGTTTGCCTGGGTGCGAGGCGGCGGAGGAAACGAAAAAAAAAAAGAAATAAGGGAGGAGACAAAAGGCGAAGGGGAGAGAAAGAAGGGAGGAGAAGCGAGGACGGAGAAAGATTATAGAACGATGCTCGCGTCGCTCGACATCGCGCCTGTACCATTTTGCTTCTTTAGCAGAGTACAATGCCATTTATTTTTGTAATACGTTTACGTAGGATAGCTCTTATTTTTATAGAGGTTTATCGTGCTACCCGTAAGTCTTATAGAGGCCTGCGTATGATATATAGCGTTGCGTAGGGATTTTCGTAGGGGGCCCGCGAATTCCACGACGGCGATTTCACGCGACAGACACGCACTTCCAGCACTGGCTTTTACTTTAACACGTAGGGGGGGCGTTGTATTTGATCGACAGCCGGGGCAACGGGTATCTTCGGGGTGATGATCTACCGGAACGAAGTGGAATGAACTAAAGTGGATCCGTGTTAATTAGGGACACTAAGAAACACTCATTCGTTGCACTTTAACCCTTTTACTGCGGACGACGCGTAGGAATCTATAAACCCGTTCAGTAAAAATGGTTACTTATTCCCTAAACACGTATAAAGTCGGGCAAAATGTAATCTGATTCGAAATCACAAATTGTGACTAAACTGTAATTATTCATTCACTGAATGAGCTATTTTCTGTAATTGTTAATTGTTACTGACTACATTTTATTGTGCAGTCAATAAAGTTTGACGATTACAAAAAATAAGTAATTACACTTATTTACAGTAATCATGTCATCAGTATTTAATTTGTAATCAGATTACATTTTGCCCAACTCTGATATAAAGGCGTGTTTACACCTAGCGAACGAACTTAATTAGTAAATCTGCTGATAAAGTTATCTCTATGCGTGTAAAATGACATAAATGTTACATTTCTTTTTTTTGCCAACAATTTATAAATCAAATCTCCGTTATCCAAACTCTAGATCACTCGAATTTCCATATTGGTACCATTGGTCTATTATGGGGAATTCCTCGACTCCATACAGAAAGCAGAGAATACAATTCCTCATTGTCAAGTTATAGTATTTGCCTATAGTTTAATTATTATGTTTTTAAAAATCCTACATAGTCTTAGATGCTATTTATTTTTTATACAGGGTGTTTCGCTTAAATCAGACCACCTAAAAATACATGCACATAAAAAACACAGTTGATCTGGAGAAAAACATTAAAAAATGACACTTGTAAAGAAACAATTTTACGGTTGAACAATTTGATTTACATTGCAAAAGTTTGTTGGATTTCACGAGATATAAAAAATATGTGAGAGGCCCGTTTTAAGCGAAACACCCTGTATACTCATTATTCATTGATTTCCATGACAACGATCAACGTGAAATTGTAGAACATTGTAGTTTGAGAACGCAGCGAAAGGGTTAAAAAAAGGGGAAAAGAGCAATAAAAGGAACTCAATCAATGAAGTTCCTCCGCTGCTTTGACGACAATTTCACCACCCCGAATCGCCGTTTTCGTCCACTTGTGATCGATTATCGTCGAAGCAGCACCAGAAATAACGTTAGATGATAGTCATATGCAATACTTCTTCCGTCGAATGACGCTTCTTATTAGACGAATCGTGTCAATTTTCGGGTGAGACTCTTGGCACTTATTAGGGAGCTTTTGTTTCGAAATCGGGGATCGGTTTTAGGGGAAAGAGGAGGTGCTAAGATGTGTCGGGGGGCTTGCCGCGAAATTGTTCGATTTTTAAATCAAACAGTCACGCTGGGATTAAATATAATGTACACACCTTGATGCCATTAAGATAAATATCTAACGCGAAACCTATCGAGTCAAAGAAGAGTGCAAGATAAAGTTGTCACCTTTTGCGTTATTATAACAATTATAGAACTATGAATAATTGTGAACAGTTGCGAAAATATATGAATAAACCGTTGGGGGATGATCAAGAATATTTTCCTTTAATTTAATTGATATTGAATATAGATTGAATTTCGATTTAAGAATTTCAAGTGTAATTATTGAATTTGTTCACGTTTCTCGAGTTTTTATTAATTTCAGATAATTCAACGGAAAATAATTATTAAAATAATGCATACGTCGTATGTTCTTATAACAGGTTATGAAAAGACAATTAGAATGTAAGTGAAATGTATAAACAGCAAGTGAACACAGAATGTCTGTAGTCAGACAAGCCTTACAACACGGCTGAAATCATATCTCATTAGAATTTAATATTCATTCATTGTTTTAGAAATTATTTTCACTGGAATTCATTGAAATTAATAAGAACTGCGGAATCGTGTAAAGCTTTTATACTGATTTCCCTTGAAATTCTAAATTTCAGTATTGCACACACTATGCGAATTACTGCATATCTAATAATTATTACATAAAACAAATCCCATAGGTTTCTAGAAATATTTTGCAACACTCTGACTCATAAGGAAACATTCCGACCAGGGGGTCGCGATATCAAGTAGATTTTGATACTATTAGAAACCCTAAACACTGCGAATATTAGCTGCTAATGGCTTGTGCAATACAAGAAAATAGGCTAAAGTAACGAATATTTTTTTCATCATATAGTATTTAACGTAGAATCGGTTTAGCCTAAAAAGTAGGAAATTCTAAGATTTCAAGGCGCAGATTTGGAGATTTTCAGAGCTGAAATTAGAGTCTTTAAGATTCGATGTGTAAATTTCAAGATATCAAGTTCCAGTTTTAGAAATTGTCAGAGTTAAAATTGAAAATTTGAAGGTTTAAAGTTTAAGATTTGAAAATTTTAAGTTTTAGGGGCTTTTCAAAGTTAAAATTAGAAGTTCAAGGATTTAAAGTTGGCAATTTGAAGGTTTGAACCTTATACATTTGAAGATTTCAAGATTTTTCAATGCTAAAATTGAAATTCTTATTGAAACATTTTTACTTGCAAAAAAGGAAAAATTATATTAAAGTTAAAGACTTAACGCTGTTATTGAACCATAATTTAGGAAAATGCTTTACTTCTTCAGATAAATTAGCTTTCAAGCAAAAAAAGAAATGGTATAAAAAAAAAACTAAAATTCATATTGTAAGTTCAGTACCTGAAGAAAACATTCACGATTAAAATGAACTTTGTTTGAAATTAATTGGACAATGAGTTTTTGAATTATCGTGGATTGCAATTTGATAAAAGTGATTTCGAAAGAAAACGCGTTTTTACCGCTTATCGTTTCGCACTTCGGTTCGTCTTATAAAATAGATATATATATATAATATATAATTTATATACCAAAAACAAATTTTTTTTGAACCCTTAAGATTTCTAACAGTATTAAAATCTACCTGATATCGCGATCTACTACGAACGTTTTCCTGTCAGAATTTTCCATATTCCCAACGTGAAGTTAACCGAAACTTGAGTCTTTCCAATAAACAATAAAAAAAGGTGGCAATTCAGACGGACATGTGATAAGCAAGAAACGTCAAAGATCTCTCCGTTGTCGTTTGCAAATGTTTCGTTCGCGTTTGTATCCATATTCTTACAAACGATAACACATCCCACGCTTGTTCCGTTTAATGACATCTTCTGTTCGACCGTCTTCCCCTTCCGGTACGAAGGCGTTCATCGTTCCGCTTGAGCGACGATTTTACGTCGCGTCAAAAGAAATTATAATAGAATTCGCGCGTACCACACATCAGTAAACACACGTACACACGTGCACACACTCGCATTTGGTCTACTTCTCAAATAGGGTGCTAGACAAGCACGCGAATAGAAAAAAAAAAAGAAACGGGAAAAAGGATAGCATTGGCTCGTTAGGCCGTAAGTACAAGCGTAAGATTTTTTATTGCTAATATTTCTCCTCAGGTCGAGTTTTGAACGGTGCCTGAAAAGCTTTGATTAAGGAAGCAAACGAAAATAAAAAAAAAAGCAAGTTCTGAATTGCGTGTCGGCGTTTTTTCTAATGAAACGAGGAAGGAGAAATGTGCGCGCGTTGTTCAAGTCGGATTCTCGTGGTGCGCGTCTCGCGTTAGCCTCGTAAAACGGCGGAATTTACAGGGGGGGGGGGGGGGCGATTATTGCGAGAGGGAAATTGGAGGAGAGGGGAATAAATATGATCATCGGAGGAACAAGAAAAAGATACTGAAACGATACGACGATAGAGATAAGATATATTACCTATATACATACCGTCGATGCGTAGAAAGTATTGTGTCGTATACATATAATATATTACCACGAAAGAAAACACGCGCGCGCGTGTGGTACGTGCGCGAACGAGTCCCTTTGAATGTGGCGACGATTGCGTTTGTGCGTGTGTATGTGTGCGCGTCTTGTTACGTATGCGTGCGACAATTAGGCGAGAGGATTATTAGTAGTGCTCCGTTTAAGGGAAACACCGGGGCGCGGTGAATATCGAATTGCAATCGATCGGGGAATAATTTTCCTAATGAACGCCGTGATCGACGTTTGCATTCGCGAATCTCGAGCGTAACGCCAGCAACGCTGTCATATTGGCTGAAAGTGCCATATTTTTGCCAAACGATGTCGCGCGGTGTTGTCATAAATATAGCCGTCTAACTATTATATCATCACTCTAACCAATGACATTGGTCGTTCGTAGCCCACCGATTGGTTCGACGCGTCTCGAACTACGCGTAATTGGTCAAATTGGCGTTGTGCTTGCGGTAGTTGCGTACGATTATTTATTTCACCTACCGCCAAGCGATATAGCTGAAAAATTATATTTCTGCTCGCTTAGCGCATCGCTCTCGAAGTACCATTTTCAAGCAAATCGTCGGCTTTGTAGAAGACTATCCGATTATTTAAACTAACCGCATGGCCTACGTTTCCTGTGGCTCGCGTGGCTTGAAAATGGTTCGCGCTTCTAACGAAACATTTTTAGATAGAGGTCGAATCGGTGCGAAAATTATTAATAATCATGTATCAGTTTATGGCGAAATTATATAAGAAATGTCGGCCACTGATGAATTAAATTCTTAGTTATTATCACTGAAGGTGATTTTTTAAAATAACTGATCATCGATTGAGTATACGACTGCTTAAAATAGAATCCACGTCTTCATCAGGAAGAAGCGTTAGGAGCTGCTAAAGTTCCCAATAAAGTTTTCGAAATTTCTGAACGATGCGAACATGGAATGGTTAAATAATGTGGATGAATGTCGTACGATTTCGTATTTTGCAAACATTTCACCAGAGAAATTGAATGCGAAACGATTCTCTTCCCTATTTTACAAATGTTGGCATCTTAACAATCATTTATATAAGTCTAGCGCAAGGTTCACAGTAAAGCAACACGACCTTCGTGAAATGAAAAAATAAAACCTGGCCACCTGTTCGCAGTAATTCGAGGAAAATATATCGTAACAATGTATTAAAGGAAAGTCAAGTTTCCTAAATATTTTTAACGAAATTTAAAATTGGAGAAAAAGTTCAAAGTCGATCTTTTAATGATATAAAAAAATTCATCGATTTCAGATTTAGTTAACAAGTATAATTGCTTTCAAAAAATCTGAATTGGGACAATATTATCGTAAAAACTACAACTTTTATTCAGTTGCCAACGTTTCAAAAGAAATTACTAAGAATCAAATCCATAATCATGAATTATTACAAGTAGATCGAGTTCCACGAGTTTTTAAACAAACTTATTCCCCGCGACTGCAAACTACTAAGATTGAATAATATTGTTTGAAACTGCATCGATCTGCGACCTTGTAGACAAGACAGAAACCTAAACCGAGAGTTACTCAACAGCAGGTATACTCGATACTTGGTTTTTCTTGAACTCGAGAGAAATTATTTGGTGCACGATCGCAATCGTGGATTTTCACCGTGCCGCCGGTGTCGGCGAAGAGAAATAATTAAAGCTACAGATCTAAACGACAATGAACAAGTAGGTAGGTCACCGCCGATACATGTAATGATGTACCTATAAACGTAAGACGAGAGTACGCACTTTTGTAATAGTAGCTCGAAGATAAACGAGAAGAAGCGGATAAATGATAGTAAAATGATAATATATGAAATATAAATATATATATAAATATGTAGATAATACGGAGAAAAGAAAAAAGAAGTTGACGCTTGATACACCACATATAGTTTTCACCGACATATCCTGGTTGAACACATCCTCTTTACGTACGTACATACTGCATACGTGTGCACGCGTTGTACACGTAGGATGATTTATATACATATATATATACGATTACGTAAGAATTATATACATAAATATAATTCTTATTACCGTACACGCGATAATAGGGTATTTTATGATTAAACGATAATAAAAATATTATGGATTATTATGATTACGATTCGGATTATTCGTCATCGTCATATTATGATTATTAAGAGTATAAGTACGTATAAACGTTACGATGGTACAACTAAGGCAAGTATGTACTGTACATAGCTGTCACTTATCCCCCTAATTCCCCTCCCGCCCCGCCGCTGTACCACTATACAGGTATATAAATATATATAAATAGATACGTGAGGTTTATATGTATTTATATATATATACACACATAAAGCCATTATTAATCATCGTTTTACTAATCATCATTTTCAATTACGGTCGTCGCTACTATTATTTTATCGAGAATCATTGTAATTATTATTACTATTGTTATCGCCATCATCACCACGACAAGAACATACTGAGATCGTGTATAATTTTAGTTAGCGTACGGATACTGTATCATCGACGAAAGTAGATCCTCACTCTTAGCACGGGTAGATGATTAGAAAATTGTATTATTATTACTTTCACAAGATTGGATTCTACCTCAATTTCATTGTTAACCCTTCGAGCGCTACACGAGTGAGAAACGATCGATACAAGTTGCGTGTCGAACGCCTGACAACCGATCCACGCGTAAACATGATCGTAAGATTTTTGTCTACGTTGAAATATTATTCGAAGTTCAGTCCTCGAAGGGTTAAAAACGACGCGCGTCCTCCACTTTTTTCTATCCTTCCGCTATCTGCTACGCTGAAGCACCTCTATTACTAATTATTACGATTATTATCATTATTAGTGAGAATCGTTGAAACTGCAGCGACCTCAGCCTGTGATAGTTACAAAGGATATTATTTAAAGCGAAGAATTTTACTGTGCCGCGTCGAGCAAGGATAACTCATCGATCGGCGTTCACTCGAGAAGCGAATTTTCTCTACGTAGGCAGCGCGATTCGGCTTCGTTAGATCAGGATTTGCGAACCGCTGTTTTCGTAGTAAGAGACTTGTGCACGAGACGATTTTGCGTATAGGAGTAGTTAATCGATATCAGTGAGATCAGCGATTACAGAACAGAAGTTCGTGGCGTTTCTGAAATTTCAAGGCAATGGCGAAATACCATTCATGATTTATTCAACTACCTACATGTCACTTTGTTCTATTACTTTTCGCCATGAAAATTTTTCTGAGCGATGGATTTTATTCACATCGTCTTTACGAACTTCCAGTGAATTAAGATCTTTTGCGTTAAAGGAATTTTGTAGGGACTGGAATAAGTGGAAATCAAAAGTTGCCACATCAGGTACAAAATTAAGAAAAAAATTAACAAACAAATGTGGAAAATGCAGTTAATTTTCTACTATCTGAATTCTTTGTTTAAACAAACTTAAAATTTACAATTCCATAAACATAAATTATACAAACAGAAACTTTGGAAGATATACTTTCAAAATATATAAGTATTCCATTAGTTTCAGTCACGCATATTGCAAATGATATTCAAATTCACCTTTGAATAATGCTACGAACTCTTGTTCCAACTCAATATAACACTACGCATGCCTTTGTTTTCAATGGGGATCTCTTAGAACCCCATAATAAGATAGAACTCTATGCGCAGAAAACATTTGCTTATATTGCTGTTCGCTGCGCATAGAAACCTAATCTTACCCTGGAATCCTTACGCTGTCAGCCAGATCTGATCGAGCAGATTTTGACAGAGTCTGCCATCAGCATTTGCTGCCAGATTGGCTGCAGGTTTGATGCGGGATTTGTTATATGTAGGTCTGTGGATAAACTGGCGACAGATGCCAAGCTGGTTCTGTTGCTATAACCGGTTGGCAGAAACGAGCAAATCTGCTAAAAGACTTGACGGCAGATTGGCAGCAGAAGTCAAGCACTTCTTACTGACAGACCTGATGAGAGGTTTTCCTTTCTGACGCTAATCTCCTTCCCGATCTGATAAACAGGTCATGTTTGCAAAATAGCAGTCTAATGCGGAAACAGATGATTATGGATCTGTAAGCAGTTCTGTTGCCGTCTGCTGGCAATCTGTTGTCGATCTGCTGCCGATCTGCACGCAAATGGTTTATAGTTTATACGGTAGGAATCTCTGTTGAGAACAAAGGCATGCGTAGACTTATAATATCCGTAGTCGCTGATAAGATTCGTTAAATTTAATTTTTTAACGAGCTTCGTTGACGCCGCGCTCGTGTTGTATATACGTTACGATGCAGAAACTTTGCTTTCACGATGTTTGCGTGTACAACAATGTACATTCGCGGATTACGTGGGTTTACCTTGGTCGAGGAGTTGTGTAAAAACGAAGGTACGGATTAATAATACTTTCCTTGGACATGTATTATGTAATGCGCTATTATTATTGTAATTTTATCTCTGTAACCGCATGTGATAAGAGAGAAGAGAGTACATACATACTCGGAAGCCAAGCGAACGGTGAAGTTGTAACGAGGTGTCATCGAGTGCTTTAACAGATACATATTATATTAAATACATAGTATATATACATACGTACATTCAAATGTATGTGTAACAAACGCTGTGCGCTTGTGATTTTAAGAGTTTATGTTTTCCTTTCCTCTTTTAAAACTAATCCTTCGCTCTTTGTTCATTTTCTTGTATATGCTGTGACACGCGCGAACACCGAGTTTTCCGTAACGGTATGTTCCTTTTTTTTTTTTTTTTTAATTAGGCGATGAAAGAAACACGCAGAGATCGTTTATTAATTTAGCTGTAATGATCGCCTGTAGGGCTTCGTAATAATTTTCAGTATATTACTGTGTATTGTGATGTTAACTTAAGCCATGGACCGAGGTGCGTTGGAAGATAACTCGAGGTCGCTGTAGTGAGTGTTCTACCGCTGAGGTGTGAGGGATCGCTTTCTCAGTTTTTTTGTAGCTTGCTCGAGGAGCCCCTCCCCCCCAAAAAAAGAAAAATAACCGGACCGTCGACCATACTCGGTATTGAGCAAGGAGAAGCAAAATGTAACCGCATAATTATCTGCGAATAATGGTGAAACGCGATGATCGGGAACTGTGTATTGTGATCAGCAAACAGACTACAATGTAGTTTGTTCGTAAATGAATGAACAAACGAAAAATACTTGTGTAATAAAGTAGATATCCATGAAAATACCGACTTTTTTTTATTTCCTTGGCTATTCCTTTCCTTGCATTCATCTTTATCTGGTCCTAAGACACTTTATGAGCTTTGTTCACTTTTCGCTATTCGAATTTTATTTAAGATTTTATTTAATCTAACTTTATTTAAGAAGAATTTAATCTTTTTAAGAATGTAATTTTTCTTTTATCAAGCAAAAATCTAAATGCAAATCTAATGCAAATATTTTCGGTCTATCAATTGATTTTTTTTTTTTTACGATTTGATCTACTCTTATAAAAGGAAGTTAGCGTTAAACACTGAATTTTTCTTTTATCAAGCAAAAATCTAAATGCAAATCTAATGCAAATATTTTCGGTCTATCAATTATTTTTTTTTTTACGATTTGATCTACTCTTGTAAAAGGAAGTTAGCGTAAAACATTGATTTTCAGTTTTTAATAAAATTTATTCGCAAGAGAATTCTGTATAAAACTTCACTCATTCCATTTCTACGTCGACGATAGCATCCTCCACGATAACTTGTTCTGAGGTCACCGGGACTTGTATCACGGGCAGCGGATCCGGAGACCGAGTGTAAGTGTTACTCGTCGAGTGTTCCTTAAAATATTCGCCACCCTTCTCCTCGTATTCCTTTCTGCTCACCAAGAACTCTGGGAGATTTCCGTTTAGACCAAAGTCTCTGGCACCGTACCACGCGTCTATGTTACTGTTCTTCGCGATATTTATTTGAAAAGTGGAACCGAACGGTCTCATCTCACGAAGCTCGCGGTTCAGCCTATCCAACAAGCCCGGGAATCTCGTCGGTCCTCCGGTGAGGAACACGTTTCCTACGAGGCGTTGTTGTTGTTCAGGCGGGTACAGCTTCAAAACGAATTCGATTGTTTCAGCGATGCCCGCTTCCACAGATCCTATCATCGACGGTTGGAACAATATTTCCGGCGCCCTCAAACGTTCTACTCCCACGTGTAATTGGTGAGTCTCGCCAGGAACCATGGGAACATTAGACCCAGCACCGTCGAACTCTGGATCGTGATGTCGCAGTATGTCTTCGAGCTCCAGAAGCTTCTCCTGTTCTAATTCGGAATCTGAATCTCCGCCCTCCTACGTGAAAATACGAAAGATTGAAAATTAACGCACATTTAAATACAACTTACTTTGAAAATATTGATTACGAACCCTATTTATAACTTTATAAACGTCCCAGTCTTCGTCTCTCATACCGAAATCGTCGTCGCGTTTCTCTTTCCGTGCTAACTGACTTATTATACGCATTCTCTCCTGCGCGGCAGCTGTTCTTCGCTTCGCCATATCTTGTCTACGTTGCCTTTTAGCCATTCGTTTGTCCAATATCTCTTGCCTATCGTATAAAGCAATTTTATTTCAATGCTCTTGCAAAGACTGTAGAAAGGACTAGATCAGGCATGCCCAACTGACGATTTGAGAGCGGGAGCGCTCTGGCCGGCTCTGGAATCTAGGTCAGAGCCGACCCACAGAGCCGCGTATCGCTGGCGTGTATAGGGTGGAGAGAGCTGCTGTGGTGTGCTTCAATTCCTGGGGGCCCGAATGCTCAGGTGTCAGAAAGAGGGGCCATTAAGCCATAATATAGAATGAACAAAAAATTGTATAAGTACGAATAATGTTTGCAGTACTGAACTAGAAGCTTGTCATTTCTATTAAAATGTGTTGTCAAATACAAGGAAAAAAAATGCAATAAAGTGAAATGAAATATTACGAAAACATATTTTGAAGAATATATAGACAATTATTAAGAGCAGAATAGAAATCCTTTTCCTTTTAAATGTATGTTTCATAAAAACGAATCGAACCATTTGCACAGTGTTTTAAAAAAACATTTATTTAAACAGTACGCGTTTATATAGACATGTACTTTCATTTATAAGTATTGTTCCGAAGGTATTTTTTATATTTTTCTGGAATGTCTTAGTAGTTGTAAACATTATATGTGCTTATTTGTTTTTTTTTTACGTTTTAAGTACTTTTTTAGTTATTAACGTTAAGTAATCCAATATAGTAATCACAATTGATTATCATTTTTAGCTTTTAAATATACATTTTGGCGTATTTTTAAATAAAATATTTTTCATATAGTCTCACTAATACGTGTACAACATTCTTTTTGCATGTTATACGAATTTTCGGGTACATTTGAATTGAATTTGCTTTTCCCCGAGTCCTTTAGTACCGTACACCAGTGGTGTCAAACTCATGTATGAATACGGGCCACCAAATTCAGTTTAAGAAAATCCGCGGGCCACAGACAGGAAGAGAAAAAGTCTTTTATTTATAATGGAAAATAACTCATTTAAACTTTACTTTTATTTTTCTTTAATAAATTTACTAGAATTAAAAAAACCATTAAAAGATACTTTAATTTTAGAAATTAAAAGACTTAATATTTTTTTCTAGACACTTGACATCTTTTCGCAGATACTATTTTATCGATATCGAGTGTAATTTTTTGGACTAAAGATATTTTTAACATAGATTTTAAGTGTTCATTTGTTAACCTCACCCTGTGTGAAATTTTATTAGTCTTTAAGACAGAAAATAATTGTCCACATAGATATGTACTACCAAACATTGCCAAGATTTTCGCAACAAACATACGCATTTCAATAAAATATTCTGGCAAGTACGAATAAAAATCTGGAATGCCAATTTCATTATATTTTTTCTTTAGCATTGTATTGCATTGCATTTTTTTTGGTAATAAAATTAATTTTAAGTTTTGGGCCGCGGGCCACACTCTAAGGTCTTGCGGGCCACTTGCGGCCCGCGGGTAGTGATGGGCATTCGAATCGAAACTTCGAAACGATTCGCAATTTTTCAAGACTGTAAAAATTTGAATCGGATCGAATAAGTTTCGAAGCTTAGAACTCTTGAAAGTCTTGGAAGGTCTTGACAGTCTTGATAGTCTTGAACGGTCTTGAACGGTCTTGAACGGTCTTGAACGGTCTTGATAGTCTTGGAAGTCTTGAAAGTTTTGGAAGTCTTGAACGGTCTTGAAAGGTCTTGAAAGGTCTTGAACGGTCTTTAAAGTCTTGAAATTCTATACAAATTAGAAAGTCGTAAATCGTGAGAGTTCCGACAGATATTGAAAGCTTCATAAGTATTTGATATTTTACACACTTTTTGATTACTTTTGTTCAAGCAGTGTAATAGACATTATGAAACATTTATTTATATTATTCGTGTTTTTAATTTGCAAAACAGACATATTACGAATTATCTTTAGAAAATGAAAGAAAGAGTATGGAATAGAATAAAAAGATTTTCTATTGATTGTCCCAATGATTATGGAAAAGTAACTGTATTATTTGTGTATATTAGTTCATGAACAACATAATCGTATTTAAATTCAATGTATATATAATATTGCACATAACGTAATATGATATACATATAGAGTATTAACTATATCAAATGATAAATAACTTATTAATTTAATAAGCGTTTCGGTTGTACAAAAAAATATTCGATACTCCTCATTCTTAGTGAATATAAATTTACACGTGCAGACCGTCCAAGACTTCCAAGACCGTTCAAGACTTTCAAGACTTTCAAGACTTCCAAGACTTCCAAAACTTTCAAGACTTCCAAGACTTCCAAGACTATCAAGACCGTTCAAGACTATCAAGACTGTCAAGACCTTCCAAGACTTTCAAGAGTTTTAAGCTTCGAAACTTATTCGAAACGATTCGAATTTTCGGGCACTGATTCGAAGTGATTCGAAGTGATTGAAATCCCATCACTACCCGCGGGCCGCGTGTTTGACACCACTGCCGTACACGATCCTGTGCTCTTCCGACTCACGGATTGTACCCACCACAACGCCACACGCTTCCCCCTTGCCTCCCAGAGCCAGGGGTCGGCTCTAGAATTGGGATCAGCTCGAGCAGCCTCCTAATGAGCTCCCCGAGCCGCCAGTTGAGCATGCCTGGACTAAATAGTTACCTTTGCTTCCTCACACCAGCTATCCATTCATCAAAGTCCTGCTGATCTTTAGGCTGTAAACTCGATTTTAATTTCGGTTTCTGTTCTTCCATCACAATGTTTTCCTCCTGGGAATTAGCGGCTACTATTTTCTGTCGAGTTCTTTCAACTTTCGCTTGCAGATTGTTTATCATTTTGATCAAGTCCGCTTCGTTCGCGAGAGAATAAGTTTTTAAAGCTTGATCGAATTCGTCGGTTTCTCCTTCTTCTAGTAAATCCTGAACGGCTAATAATTGGTTCAGTTGCTCTTCGTCTTCTGCTAACTGTAAATATCAATTAGTTTAATATGTTTTTATATAAATTAAATTGATTTTCTATCCCAGGAATTACGAACCCTTTCTTCCCTTTTCCGCGCATTGATTTCCATAAGTCTCCTAGCCAACTCGCGTTTCCTCTCCTTTTGTTGTTCAACTGTTAAGCCAGGAGCATTTGCAGGCGCAACGTACGGCAACTGAACCCTCAGCACATTCGCATCGTAATAATCTGGATCGGCCCATTTAGAAATCTCTTCTTGATAGTTCAACGCTATCATTGAATGATCGTGTATTAATTCCTGCAAATTAGTACACGTTTGAAATTGCAAATAGTAATCGAAACACAAAATTTACTGACCTCCGCTCTACTCGGTGTTATAGCATTCACGTGGACCGGATATTTTAGTTGCAGCAGTCTGTGCATATAAGACGTTACGTGGTATCCACCGACATTGATTCTCCTTGAGTTCGCAGGATCTGCTTTGCCATCTAATATCGGTATTATATGCGTAGTGTGATATCCAATGGCAATTATTAAGCCGTCCGGTGGACAATTGTTGTGCTGGTAAGAAAACAAGCAATCTACACCATACGCTATCGCAGGCACGTTATAACATTCGAATAGAAGCTCCGCCATTACTGAAAGGACGAAACTACTTATAAATAAATCCTAATTTATAAGTATAGGTAGTAAACGCTACAATTCGTACAGTTTCGAGAATAATTAGGGTTCAAAAAGGCTTCAGTCAAAATAATTGGATGATTGACTGCGCCTTCTGTGTCGATTCCCATGTGAGCGAAGGTATAATCGAATATCTGCTCCTGCGCTTCGAAATGCGTTACCACGTTTCTATCGAACTGCGTTTTCAGTTGAAATCGAACAGCTTCGATGTTCGCAATGTCATTTCCAACTTGTGGTTCGCCGTCCTTCTTGCCACGTTCCTTGCGCGGCTTTGCAATAAGATTTTTAAATATTAATTGTGGTTCCTTCTCGGTGGCCCAACCTACTCTACAATTATATGATCCTACAATACGATAAAGAATTATTTAATGAGTTTCGTTCTATAATATATGTGAATTGTAAAAGTTGTTATTCAGTGAACTATTCTTACCATTATCAATAACGAGTGGCGTTCTTTCGGACTTTACTCGATCGGGATAAACGTGTAATATATCGGGCACAGCTCTTATGTCTTTTAATTCTAGGACTTCCATTATAGTGGAGTCAGTTATTTTTCTTCAAACATTCATATTTCAAACAGGGATTATTTTTACGTTAATGATTCGTAATTTGTAAATAATGTTTTCACAGAATAATGTAAACAACTGAGCTGCATTATTTATTTGTAGATATTACGAGTATTCCTTTCCTTTTTTAAATAGGTTTTAACATATATTCAACATTAAAAGCTTCGATTGTAAACAATTACTCTAAGAAAATAATACGTGAATTAAATGCGAAATGCCAGTTCTAACCTAACTTTTGTTTGTGATTTATTTAATTTTTGCGTACAATAATGCTGATTATTATATGATATCCATAATATTAATTAAAAATTTGCTATTTTATATGTACACAATATCGAATAATAACGTAAAATAATTGTTTTCTTGTGTGTTAAATATTTGTCATTTCTCTTTAGCCATCTAACGGTGACATTTGACAACTAAGTAACTCTATTCAAAATATCATTGATCTTTCTATTTCTGTAAGTACACATTTATTTGTAATCCGCGAGAATTGTTAAGAATTAGTTTAACAAGTTATTAACAAAAAACATCGGCCAATCAAAGAACGAGTACGGTGTACGAATTCCGGCGCGTTCTATAAATAAGAAACGATAGAAACCTAGGGATGTCCCGTTTACCGACCATTTATATTTTTACTAGAATCCGCTTCTAAACAATGACGCTTCGAGTGCTCGTGTGCTCGAGAAAGATTCCCCGGTGTCCCCCCTTGACTGGATGAAGATTTGAAAATTTACATCAATAACGATTGTGTGTTATATGCATTTATAAAGCTGTTAATTGACAAAGAAACAAACATTTTTTTAAAATGAATATTCCTTTTAGCTATTAAACTACTTGAATATCAATTATGTATCAAATTGACATCAAAGCAATGTATCGAAACACATTATCTCATCGCTGTAATAATTTTCATTCGTATCACCACTAGCGCTGCACTCTTATTTTATGCTTAGCCGCTAACGTTGGACGCGACACGGAAATGGTAATGGGCTCTGAGAGCCCCAAAGCCGTGGGACAGAAAAAAGCATTGGTTATCAGTCTATTCTATATCTCGTCGGTGATTTTGGGTTCTAAATCCGCAGGTAAGGTAGGGCTCTATGTGCAGAAAACATTATTTGCTCATATTTCTATACCATTCATGCTGCTCTGCGCATAGATCTCTACTTTGCCTGGATATTTTGATCGAATATACTTGTGCGTATCTTACGAATGTGGGATGCTGGTGCGTTTTTACAAAAATCAAAAAATATACTTTGTAATGGGCAAGGTCAAAAAAATATGTTGCCGAAAAAACAACAACAACACGTGGAATTCCCAGGCGGTCACCCATCCAAGTACTATCCACGCCCAATACATCTTAACTTCGGTGATCGGACGAGAACCGGTGTTGCACATGTATGGTATAATCGTTGCTGAAAGAACATGGTCATGCGAGGAACAAAACTTTACAAAGATCGCATAAAACGTCCTAAAAGACAATCAAAACAGTGTGGCATTAGTTGCAAGTTGTTTTCAGTTACGTTGTTCAGTTATGTTTCAGTTATTATTGGGCAAAGATACGATAAATTAAAATGTACCATGAACAGGGTGTTCGGCAATAGGTGTAAGAAATTTTTACGGATGGTTCTGCCCGTCAAAATAAGACGAAAATCAAGAATGAAAAACTTGCGTTTGAGGCTTCAATACGAAGTTATGAATTGTTAAAAATACGCGAAAAAGCGGTCTGACGGGGGACGTTTATTCCACTGTGGACGCGCCCTGGATAGGTCAGACAGACCGCTGTCATACCGTACATGTATACAGGGTGTCCCAAATAAAGTGTAGGAGCCGGAAAAGGGTGATTCCTGGGTGGTTCTAAACCATTTTTCCTTAGCTAAAATGTTCGTTGTGACGTTGTTAACAAGTTATTAACGAAAAACACCGATCAATCAGAGAGCGCGTATAGGGGACGAACGGCCGTTCAGGCTTATGCGTTCTTATGCACAGGCCGTGTCTATTAGTTCTATATGGTCTAAAGAAAGAACCCTGCCTTACTTTGGGTCTTTGAGGTCCCAAATCCATGATCCCTCGACGTAAAGGAATCTTGTTGAATCTGTAGTCATGACAGACAAATCACTACAACAAATCCGTGCTTTCCTATGCATATTCGATTAGAAAATGCATCATTGCTCCGATATAAACCGATCTTACGGCACGAATTGAGCGCGAATCTAAATGGTTCTGCTTTCTCGGGCATTAGCCACGGGATACCGTTTAAAAAGCGATCTAGTTCGACGGAAGAAGCGAGTGAAATTGTATTTTTATTCAAATTATCGAAAGTTCGGCGTTCTTCTTTCTTATTGCGTGTCGCGCATGTTTCGAACGTGTGTGCATACTCTTAACGTTTCATTGTGCGTTTATATAAATAGCTGGTTGCAAACAGTAAATCGGTTGGAGGGATTACGTAGATCTAATAATAGATCTTCTTCCCTGTTCTCTTGCTAGTCACTGCGAAGTTCTTTGTCAATGACGTGTAAATGTTGGATGATCGAAAGCGATCTGTACGTATTCAAAGCACCCGGAAGGGAACGTGTGCGGAGAAGTAACGATATTAACATTTACGGACACTTTCGAAGTGTTGCGCAAATATAATTTCACAGGCCTGCTTGAAATCGTAGGAGTCGTTTCTGATCTACATAGTCATATTCCGTGATTGGTTTTTTATTTATAAGGTGACATCAGAATTGGGTAGTGATTAATTGCTTTGTAATTATTCCTATGATCGATAAAAAGGTAAGTGATTATAATTATTAGTCAGTGTAATTACAAAGCGGTAATTTAGAGACGCTTAGTGATGTATCATGAAGTAGGATTTTATAATAACAGTGTAAATCGTTCGGAAGAAAAATTCAATGTAATTTCAAAGAGACAAAAAATAAACAAATATTTTTGAAATTGCATTTTTATGAGGTTCACACTCTTATAGTGTCTTTTACATTTTTTTTAAGATTAAATTGAAAATTTACATTCAAATGTGAAAACCGATGACTTGATACGAGAAGCTTTTGTGTTATACAATACGCTGTTACCATCATCAGCTTACGCGGAGCGATTATTTTGTTGCGTAACGATGATAAATGTGCCGAAGATACGTAAACGATCAGATGGAATGTTTGAAATGATTATGTTATGAGGGGACTATAATCTTGTATCGAAATTATAGTTTGTAAACGAGCTATTTATTCATTCAATTATTGAATAAGCATTTAAAGAAACATTCACAGTATCTCTAGTATAAATCATAGACTTAGCCGTAATAAAAAATGTAATTTTGACATCAATAATTGTTGATTTGAGAATTTTTTATTACAACCCCTTTACTAAATAAGTTTGATCACTACTTTTTTCTTATTATATCTATTTTTTCTGCATTATTTTTTTTGCAATTAGGATATATAGTAATAAGTTAAACGGAATTCCTCCTCACCACTTGAGCTCGCTCAACCAATAGGAGCGCTCCCAACGGATGTTTCTACTCAGACGCACTCTAGCGGTCGCTAGAAGATCTTCCATCTAATGATCACACATTTATGAGGGAACTTGCAACACCTGTATAATACATCGTGGTACTGGTTTACATATGAACGAAACAAATAACGAAAAGAACACTCTGTTACGACTTGGATCGGACACGACCTGCTCAGGCCGCGGTTACAGTGGACACGATTTCGCATGAACTGAGCATCACACCAAAAATCGCGATGTGTATGTGTATGCACGTATATAATTTGTTTTGCGTATGATGTCACGAATGTCTCGTGATGCTCGCTTTCGCGCGAAATCACGTCCACTGTAACCGCGGCCTTATACAGGGTGTCCCAAAACTATGCAGCTTATCCTTTACCATTTCGTGATCCGAGGCTCCATTTCCGAAATATTAGTAGTTAAACAGGACATACGTACACGTAGACACAATCAAGAAGCAAGTCAATGACCCGAGTCGCGCGCTTCGTAGTTGTGTTTGCGCGTACATGTGGCCGTCCGATCAGCTGATTGGTGTTCGTTTAACCGATAATATCTTAGAAACAAAGCCACGAATCGCAAAATGGTAAAGGACTTTTCGATTTGTCTTATCACGGTATGTTTTTAGTACGTATTAGTATGTTTCGACAAGCTGCATAGTTTCGCGACACCTTGTACATGAATCGCGCTTTAGCAGGAGCGTTCCTTCACACCCGTCAATTTTCACAAAATCAACCAATGAACCGTCCCAGAGAAATTCACTTTCCTTCCCCCTTCCCCGCGCGGAACGCACCCTCCCTCTCCGCCGAACGTTTCCCCAAATAAACAACGCAATCTCAACCGGAACTTCCGCCGATCCGGCGACGGAATCGACGATAAGAGCGCGTCGAGCGTCCGGCGACTCGTCGGCACGGGGATGGGGAGTGTACGCGCACCCGGAAGAAACCACCGGTCAGGGATATGCGGTATCAATGATACGGGCCGTGGCGACATGAAAAGGGGAGGGGGGAAAAAAAAGAATGCAGAGTCGAGGCGTAACGACGGCGGGCAGACAAGACGGAAAGCCGGGGGAACGAGTTTCTCGCGAGCGTATCGACACTCCCTGGCGAAGAAAAGCGGCGATAGGAGTGCAAGGCGAGAAAGGAGTTTCGGCGAAAGGGGGGGCGGGGGGTGGGGGGTTGTGAAATGCAAGGAAGGATGCAGTGGTGGCGTGGCGACAGAGCAAATCAGGACCAGTTTCAGGTCTGCACTCACGTTATACCCACGTTGGCTGCGTGACGCGTCGAAAGGGACCCGCACACCGCAGCGCAGGAAGAAAGGAAGGAAGGAAGAAGGAGAACGGGAAAGCGGCGAAAGGAGAAGCGAGTTCGGCAGAGGCTGGGCGGTTCTGTACCGAGGTACCTTCGAGGAAAAAAGAATGCACCGACGCGTGTTCGCTCTTCTGTTGGTCAGTGCGGTGACCTTGAGCGAGGCACAGTTCCGGTGCCCGGAACCGAAGGGCTTCTTCCCGGACGCGGAGCAGTGCGACCTCTATTACGTCTGCCTCGGCGGCAAGGCGGAGGAGAAGCTATGCAAAGACGGACTCGTCTTCAGGGACGACAACCCGAAGAAGGAGTTCTGTGATTTACCGGCCAACGTGCCCTGCGGGGAGAGAACCCTTCTACGTGAGTTCCCTTCGATTCCCTTCGCTCGAAATCAGTTGAGGGCGTTGCCGCGTTCGCATCCGGGATAGGGTGAAAGCATTAGCAGTCAACCATTTAAAGATAAACTTGAACTAGAAGTATTGACGAAAATAAACAGTCGATGCATTGGGTTATTGGAGTTGGGTAAATTTCATTTGGAATAACGAATACAGAATTACGAATGAATTTCTAACCATATCATTTATTATTATTAGACTGCGGATTTTATGCATTTATCGCAATCCGAAGGATGCAAAAAATCTGCGATATTGTTAATGTACGCGAAAATATACAAAATATCAAAAATATAACTCAAGTTAGAATACATAGAAAATTAAAAATACTGTTATTCGAGTTCCAGTTCTTTATTTGTGCTTGTCAACATTTTATTTTGTATAAAAATTTGCAGTCTAATTATTATAAATGTGTAGTGTTATTCGAACCAATTTTATTTGTATAAAAATGTATTCGTTATTCGAGACAGTTTCGCTGCGAATAAATGTCGTTGTAAATACATGAATACAATACGTGTTTAATATGGATGTGTTTCAATTATAACTTCATGAATCGTAACACAATAGTTTTTAATATAATATGAAGTAACAAGAAACTCAATTGTTAAATGTTAATTCTGTTACGTTCCTCTTGAAAATCTAGAGTTGAACAATTTTTATTATTATATCAGGTTGTTAAGAATGTAAACAATGAATTTTTCATACAGGTTTCTCATGTTTCGCTGGAAACAAGTCATCTGCTAATGTATTTGCACAAAAAATACTGTTCTTGAAGAAAATGTTAAAAAACGGCATTTATGAAAAAAAACTTTTCCATCTTATTCTTCTCTCGAATCATTTAATTTACGTCGTAAACATTTTAAGGATTCTTTATTTCTGAAAAATAAAGAAAATATTTGGGAGGTCTGTTATAAGCGGAATACTTTGTGTACTGTTGAGGAATAAGATGCCTAAATATTAACTTTAAACTTCTCACATTTTTCGTGAAAATAAAACAGTTGATAAAGAAAATAAAATACTCTAATGGGTTAAAAAAGACTCGAACTATAAACATTGTTAATAATAATTTTTGATATACTTTATAACATTAAATATACAAATAATTATTCATTAATAATAATTCATTATTACTTCATTAACTTTACTGTTTAGTATTGCCATATTTTTACAATATAATTTATATTGTAAATTGTAAACTACAGTAGAACCACGATTATCCGACTTAATATTTCTAATATACAATGTTGATAATTAGTTGAAAATGATTAAACTATAGTTTAAATTTTCTTTGAATTTCTATTGTACTCTTACATCTAATGCATAATGCTAATAAAAATTGGGAATAATTGAGAGTCGGATAATCGAGGTTCTACTGTACCCAAAATATAAAAAATAAGGTACATACTAAATTATTTAAAGAATTAGAGACATTTTTATTAAAATTTCTGTTTTTTATTTTCGTTTCCCAAAAGATTTTGATTTGTATAAAAATCCGCAGTTTTGTAATTATGGTAGAATTTTTTCTCAAGCTTGTAATTGATTTTATGGCACTCTGTTGCAAGTTTCAATTTTAGGGCACGCTAAAGAAAATTGCTTAAACCTTGTCTCGAATAATTATAGTAGAATATGAGTACTTTTAGAGGCGAAAGCGATAAGAATTAATTTAAAAATTTGTTCTCAAGTTGCTACACCTTAAAGTATCGTTTATTGCACCATATTATTATCTGTAAATAACTAATTCGCTATGTTCTGTGCAGATAATGCTCTTTCTCTGCCTGACTCTGAACATAATGGCAACTTGAACGAGATATTCAATTATTACCAGAAATAGCAAAGCAGCTATTTAGAAGTCAACAATTCTGTTAGCTTTTTTCATAGTATAGAAAATAGTTTATGAAATGATTAACAATTTATTTATGCATTTTCTATGAAAGTGTTGCTCCAATATTCCAATGGCAAGTTATAAATTCCATTCGTATGACAGGATTTTATTTTTTTTTAACCTAAATAATAGTGGATTACATATTTATACACAAAATACATGTTTCTTTAAGTTCAATTTCGTTGGTTAAGAGTATAATAAATATTATTTTCAGCAAATATCGCAATAAAATTTCTCAACGAGAAACTAAAAAATCGTCGCACAATTAACAGACGCAATATTTAAATTAATACATACAAGAATCCTTGATAAGGATATCAAATTTCGATCGTGTTAAATTCTTTCAGTAAATCGAATTAACAAATGTCAACGTGGTTTCACTTATCCCATGGGTTTGATAATATCGATATCGATCGATTTCGGCAATGGCACCGAGGAATATGATTTACAGACACAGGTTGCTCCAGGAAATGAGCCGAATTGCGAAATATGACGGCGAAAAGATCGCCGCGATACGGAGAACTTTCTGAAGCGAATTTACGAGGCACCAACGGTGAAAGTGACGTGTGCCGATCGCGCACCCAAGAATATTCTGGTCACACTGTATTCTATTTTCGAGGAATTCCGATCGGATACGTGGATCCAATTTTGAACGGTGCACAGGATAGACTCGTTCCTTGGAAGGGAACATTTTCACGTTCGAAAACTTGAATTCCGGTCTTCGCGGGCGCACAAATACGCGATAGAAGAATAACGATTAGATCGGGCTTGCAATTCCGACGAAGATGTGATAAATTAGGGGTAAACCGGTTTCCTCGTGAATTCTTGGCTAAATTCGTATCCCGGCTCGCTTCGATTTTTGTTCACCGTTTTGTCTCTTTCGCTCGCTGCTATCCTTTTACCGCGCGAATAAATCTGCATGATTATCTCTCTAATTTTCGCCGAGCTGAGGATTCGAGGGAACGATTTGCGTTTGATGCTGTTTCGCTGCTGGATCGTTTCCTGGAAGAAACTTAACCGTTCGAGAAAGTATTTTTGTATAATTTTTCATTCAGAACGAATTGAATTCTTTGCACTGCCGTAAGTTCGTTGATAAATTAACTTGACCTTTGGATTGTCGTTAGGGTTGCCGATCTTTTCTATTAGAATCTTTTCTATTAAATAATCTACATTGGAAAAAGAGTGAAAGCAAAGTTTTTTGCCACAATGTGACTGTATAAATTAATCTAACAAATTTTATTTAAACGAATGAAGTATAAATATAGCATGTAATATTTAAAATAGGATTATTCAATACCCTGAATGTTATTGTCTATACCTTAAATATTAAGAAAAATTGGTAACTTTAATCTCTATCCAGATAATTGTTTAAGAAAAAAATAAAATGTATGATTTATTACTTTATTATGATATTTGTGTAGGATTTGGATTAGATTAAAAAAATAGTGAAAATGGGGAATACTTTTAGGCACTGTAATTAATGTTTTAATTAAATTACCGATTTTTCGCAAAAATCTATGAGGCTGTTGACAAATGCAAAATGTAGTAAAAGTTAATCAATACAAGGTAGAATATTTAGAAATGAAACACACTATTACATAAGTGTTAATTGCTTTTTTTTGTTTGTAAAGATTTTATTTTGCATAAAGATGCGCTGTCTAGTTATAATTTTCAAGAATGAAAGCCACTAATATCTACTTACATTAATCATATTTTTTAAACAAATTAACGTAATCACTAACTGGCACTCTAGTTTTTCGCAACAGAAAGACCAACATTAGCAATAAAAAGATAAGAATTGTGAAAAAAATGACGTACATAGGCAGGTAAACATTCTAATGCTTATTTATGAGTTTGTTCTTACATCGGTCCTAAAAAGTGACATAAAATTTTAATTCCATAGTTGTGATTCATGTTTATTACATCTGTAGTTTCTAGTTAAACGAACGTTGAAACAAAATTATTGGATTGGTGGCCGAAAAACCACAATTTTTTTAGGGACATTCATTTCTGGAGAAGAAACCTCGGCTTTTAAATTAAAAAAAAAAATTTCATCAGAAAATGACATATTTTACACATTCTGTCATTTTAACACGTCAATCTGAACTTCTGTTTATTCAGAATCAGGGAAAAACAGAGAAAAACGCATGAAAAATTTCCTCAAGTTCTTTTTGCAAAATCGTTGGTTGCCACGTTAATAATTCTTAGATTTTAATCCTTAAAATGGTATTTTGGAATCATGATGTTATATTAAACTAGTCTTTTTTATCTTCGTTATAACATTTTGAGGAAACCTTGTAGAAATTAATAAGCGAGAGTATTATGAACTATTCATATATTAATCCATCTATTAATCCATTTTTATAAAGTCTCTTCAAGACTAGTTACATATTCTTTTTCACCTTAATTCTTCCACAAGAAAGAATTGCTAAAGACTGCTAAAAGTTTAATGCTCAAGGTAAGCTAACCCCTCAACACGAAACCAATTACCTCTTATATCAGTAACCGGTTATCCAGGTGACAAGTGCCAGGTTTCCCCAGGTGGCAGGTCCACCTGAAGAAACAACGCAGAGAAAATGTAGAAAACTCGAGTTATCGTCATAAAGAATAATTGTGTTATCCAACTGTCACTGGTGCAGATACCAGACTTGCCGAGAATCTCTCGCTCTCATTCCCCCAATGATCGCCACACCGAAATCATTCGCTTGTTCATTTCTTCTCCACAGAGGAGCCGCAGCCGAGCAAAGGTTGTCCTCGCGCGAACGGCTTCTTCAAACACGAGGATCCAACGGCTTGCGATCGTTTCGTCAACTGTATCGACGGCGTGGCCCAAGTAATGCCCTGTCCACCTGGTCTGATCTACGAGGACAAGATGTCTAGCTGCGTGTGGGCTGCGGACGCCAGCAGATTGTGCGAGAACGTGAAGAGGGACGTCCTCGACGACGGATTCGTCTGTCCCGACGGCGACGTGGCCGGGCCACTTGGCAGGATTCTGCCGCACCCCACGTATCCCCACGCGGATGATTGCGCTAAATTCTACATTTGTAAAAACGGCGTGGTGCCGCAAAAGGGACAGTGCGAGCCTGGCACCGTTTACAGCGAGGACAGCTTCAAGTGTATGGAGCCGGAAAGTGTGCCCGGATGGTGAGTTTTTGATCATGCTACAGATACAGGGTGTAACAAAAAATGTTGCAGTTCCTTGAAAGGGTTCATTCCTGAGGTGATTTTAAACAACTTTTTCCTTAGCGAAAATGTTAGGTGGGGCTTTGTTAACGAGTTATTAACGAAAAACACCGACCAATCAGGGCGCGAGTACAGTGGACGAATGTCAGCGCGGGCTCCAGCTGTGAGTAGTATTGGTCCGCCATCGTCCACGCCATCATTAATCCGCTGTACACGCTTCTCGATTGGTCGGTGTTTTTCGTTAATAACTCGTTAACAAAGCCCCACCTAATATTTTCGCTAAGGAAAAAGTTGTTTAATATCACCTCAGGAATCACCTCTTTCAAGGAACTGCAATATTTTTGTTACACCCTGTGGATTCACTGTGACTTATGAAAGGGCCGCCAAAGAAAAATGAATTTATAAACGAAAAAAGTGAAAATGCTGGCTTTGAACGGCTGATTGAGTCGACTCGGAGTATAGTTGAGTTCCAATAAGTGTTCAAACTCAAATCCTAGCAGTCATCTAATACACAACGAATTTTTAACATGTCAAAGAACAAGGAATGTAGATATCTCGCTAATCTCGTATTTTTTTTTCAAAGTCAGTACATTTATTTCAAAAAATAAGGCAGACCATGAATTTAAAAAATCGAAGACTGTAGAGAGTTTGAATGTGAATAGAATATGAGTCGGGTTTGATAGCCAGTGGCTTCCAAACGTGATTCTGGGATTCGTGAGCAGCATTAGCATATTCGTGTCTCGGATGACGTTATTGAAGGTGCAGGAATAGAATTGGAACACAGTGCTGGAGATTGAAACTGAATATGGGCATTTGTTGCTGGTGATTTTGGCACTTCGGACACTTCTGTTCAAATTTAGTTATACCTGATCTTTTATGAAGATACCATGAAACGTGTTTTACAAGCATTCATAAAAACTTATGAACGAATTTAAGAGAAGAAGTTATGTTACTGGAGTTAGTAAGAAGGCATGGCAAAGTTTTTTATGATTCCCTATACAAAAAGTATTTTAGGGGGTAAAAAGGATCGAAATTTTTTTAGGGCGATTTTTACGTCCTTTCGAAGAATGATATAAAATACGACAGCAAAATAACTTCTTTAAATTCAGAAAATTGATTATGTTTAAATTCTTTATGAATAGAAGGATGCATTTCTAATAATAATATTTAGAATAGACAAATATATGTTACAACATACAAAATATGAAAAATATACTTCAAATTACAATGTTTAAACAATTAACCACACTGTTATTTCAGTTTCAATCCTTCCTTTTTGCTTGTAAACATTTTATTCTACATGAAAATTCGCAGTCTAATCATTGATTAATGATTTTATAATTACACAAAGAATTAAATTTAAAAAAATTCATTCATAGAATTAATGTATAAAAATTTACAAAAAGTAATTAATTGTTTCTTCTTCTCTTTTCTTGTTACAGCGAAGACTACTACAAGGGCAAGAATTAATAAATGACAAAAGGTGCCAGTTAGCGTTACGTCCGTAACACTTGATCCTTTTTAATTTTTTTATTTACACTTAGGAACAATAAACTCGTGATAGGCTTATGTAAATGAGTAGCCTTTGCATACATCTTCCATAATTACACCTTTCTCCTTATATAAACGAATTACGATCTGCAAAACAGCGGCGATAACTTTGTTGCGGTTAGCTACGATGGATGGAAAATGGGAATCGGTAACCGCAATTTTCATTCGCATACCGGAAAGAAATTCTTATTGTATTCATTTTTTAAAGGAAATTCAGACATGCGAATAGGATTCAGGCATATAAAAGGAAATTCTGACTTACAAATTAAAAAAATCTATGTTTCTTTTTTTTTCTCCTCTCTGTTTTTCCTGATGCACTTTATATGCTGTCTTCGGCTTGTTTTGTTTGTGTTGACATTTATTTTGTTAACTACAGGTAATTTGATTTATCGGAAACTTAAGAGGTTACATCTACCCAAATAATTAAAAAAATTGAAATACTTATATCCTTAAAATTTCATAGCGTTTTCTAAAAGTTTAATAAAGCTGCGTAAAAAAATTTTAAACTCGTTTTCCCTATGGTGTTTAAAATTTAGTTCATTTTTGCAATCGTATTGAATTTTTTCTCTCAAATGCACTGTTTTACTATATGTTTTCTACCTTAACAATATTTTCTTTAATAGAGAATATTGTTTCATGAAAATTTAGAACAATATAGCAAAATTTTTATCAAAAAAATTCCTAAATTTCTGTGTTTTTTTAGTTCTCCTTGTAGATATAATCTCTTAATAAATAAGTGTAACAAATATTTCGTATAGAATCTAATACCAGAAGGTGATTCATTCTTTCGAGAAAGTAGATAACGTGTAGCATATGCAAATATTGGCCACATTTGAATTGTTAATGAGTCCCCACATGTCGATTATAAAGAAAGTGTTGCCAAGCCAAGAACAATAACGATTCTTGACGTGAATTCCTAAAAATTGATCTCGTTTGAATACAATAACCGGTGTACAATGATTCGTCGAACTGGCAGACAGTTTCGCTTAATTCGCCTGATTGCAACCTTTCTCTTTACGTAATTTACGATGTGCTCGATGAAACGCGCTCTCGCGACCCTGTCAAGCCATCGGCGTTGCAGCTAAAGAAGTCCGGCTGTCATAAACCGTGAAAACCAGTATTTTGACAATTTTTTATTCTTATCTGATATTTCAGCACGTTTACACCAAAAATATTTAGTTGATAAAGAAAATTTGTTACTTTATTTTGACATATAATTTGCCGAACCTTTTTTTATCAGAAAGATTTTTTTTAGAGTAGAAATGAAGTAAACTGAAAAATAGAAAAAGAACAACAGAAGACAAACAGAAACTCGGTTTGTTTTCTTGCTAATAATCTTCTTCGATTTCTGCTCAGGTTGTTAAAATGCGGTTTTCTTTTAATGACTTCATCAATTAGACATCCTTTTGCCTCAAGTGATTTCTTCAGTAATGCCAACATGGGAGTAAAATAAGTAAAAGAATGAAGAATGAAACAGAAATCGTGTAAATGTGTGTATCAAGCAATTAGTGCAACTAGTTTTTATAATACAGTTTTGTAATATTCTTTCGCTTGTCTATAATATTATAGTGAGAAGATATTTTTTTAATTATTTAGGAAGAAAAGTAGAAATAAAACACAGTTAAAAAATGTAGAAAAAGCAAATATTCATTTCATTTCGGCCTCCTGACTGGGTATAACCCTTTAACCATTGAAAGGTTTAAATACAAAAGCAAGTAAACACAGTTAAGTAATTGTTTAATCATACAATAAAACTCATCCACGCAGAAAGATAATACAATGAGCTAAACTTATGATACAGAATTGTTTTTGTTTATCACCTAGTGAAAATGTTCGCTGTGTATATAGCAATCGATTTTATAATTATTACTTAATCTAATCTAATCTATCAAAATCCCGCTTTTCTGGTCCTAATCCAGACTGACCGTCGGTGTATCGGAGAGATGAAACCTTCGAGAGCTCAATCAGCGAGCGACATGACCGTGACGTATATGTTTTGTTCATCTGATCCGGTTCACAATGCTGATATCGCGACTACCGAGATCGCGCGTTGGTATTCGCCTGCTTTCACTATCCATGCCGGGAGATCTGGTTCCCCCTTCGTCCACGAAGTAGCGATGTGTGTTGCGTAAGGACAGTTAAGGTCCCCCCACAGTTAAGATCTCGGGCTGCTTGTGCCTCATGTGTATACTATGTCGAAACGTATTCGTCTGAACACTTGTTTTTATACATTTTCAACGCGTGTTTTGCTTATTGGGAAACTTAGTGGAGGCGTGGCTTAGATTTTTGCCCTCTGGTGGTAAGTTTGGAAACTACTGAAAGTAGGCCCTAGATCCCTTCAAACATTTTATTCGCCATCAAAAATAACTTTTAACCATTTAAAAATTCTTTTAAATCCTTTCTTTGTGATTTTTTTATTTAAACGAATTAGAAAATACTTGATTCTCACGTGTCTATTTTTAACCAGCTATTTAAATGACCTACTCTCAGTGGTTCAATTTTCTGTCACCAGTTGGCGTATCGAAATTCTCAGTTTCCCAATATTATATTCAACTGCAAAAGTTGGGTGATTCCGGTCACTTCCATAATATAAAATAAAAACCACAAAAGTTGACTCTTTATGGTACTGCTACGTGTTGACGAATAATAAACTTAAATAATATTCATCGTTTCTATGATTATAGCAATTTTTGATTCCAAACAATCTGAAAATTTTGATTTTGCAACATAACCTTGTAATCCTTGACGATCTTTAAGCAAGGTAAGTTAGTAGAGGGTTGGTTGTGACGGTCCTGGGTCCTCGGCTCCTTGCCGATCTCTTGAAAGTTGCAAGTTGCAAGTTGCATCTTCTAGCGACCGCTAGAGTGCGTCTGAGTAGAAACATCCGCGGGGACCGCTCCTATTGGTTCAGCGAGCTCAAGTGGTGGGAAGACCGAACGCGAGTTAAAGGTCTGTGATCATCTGTGACGCACTTCAATCGCACACATGCATACTATACGCAGAGTTCTGACTATGACGCCCCTAGTGGCGACCAGAGGATCTTCCATCTGTTGATCACAAAAAATCAACAAGACAGAGGTGCTCTGTCAAAACACCTTTATAATACACCGTACTCCGAGGTGAATCCCTCATGGCATCCCTCATCCCTCGGAGCATGCATAACGGGGTTTCGAGAACGAAAGCAAACGAGGGTATGCTATGTAGTAATGAAAAATCATTTCTATAATTTGTAGCACTATCTTTGCTAAAGAAAAAATTGTTTAAAATCGCCCAAGGAATCTCTTAAGGGTTCCTACACTTATTTTGGGACACTCTATAGATTTCATAAAAGTGATCTATCTCACCGATAATAGTAAGGAAAAGATGGACGACAGCCCAAAATTTTCTTTTCTTGTTACCACAGTTATTTATAAAAACATCATGTTATAAAAATTACGTGTTGTATGTACAAAGGATCATTCTTTACACAAATAAGTAAGTAAGCTGTTTATTTATTATTCCTAAAATATTTTAAATACTTCAGAAGAATTTAAAAAATAAAAGAAAGCAGAAATCGTTTTTGTATAAACAATATTATATGGAATATAATATTATATTGTATATTGAAAAGTTTTCTTAAAAGTTTTATTAAGAGCACACCTTGTAGAGTATTTTAAATTATTCCGATGCCAGTAGCATAATGTACATTCAAAGCTGAATAAAATGGCAGAAAAATTGCTCAATACAGGTGCAGGAATATGCTTGAACTTTTAACATTTTCGAAAAGAAACAGAATCTTCATACATAGTATAAAAGTATCTTTCAATAAAGTGAAATGAATCACTTGAAAGGTGAGGCTTCACATTCTAAGTCATATAAGTCCTGGTGAATCGTTGTACGATTTTTTTACGGAATTATAACAATTTTAATTTCGAAATTTTTCATCACTGGTTTAGCGATATTTTAATTTTGCAGGCCACTGTATACGTATAGGCAGTTGTTTGTAGCATCAATAATAATTGAAGTAGCCACGTAATTATGCAAATGATTATCTATGTTCCTAAGGCCTGAAGAATCCTGAAGCGTACGCATCACCCAGCCAATAAATTCGAAAGCAGCATGGAAATGTTAACAAGAAGGAAACGCTTAGCCGTATATTACAAAACATCATTTACCGGTTTCGCGTGTAATGAATAAGCATCATCGCGAATCTCATTCTCGCGGAATTTAACCAGTTACGTCGACGAAGAGCTTATGATAAACTGTGATGGGAAAAGTATTTTTTCATCCCGTTATGTAATTCCCCTGCTACCGTTCCAAAGAAGTCGATGAATCGTCAATTTTTCCGGTTTCCAAAATGTCAAGAAAGTTACGCGACCACGAATTCCTCTCGCGATTGTATTTGCCGAGTTGCGCAAGCTATTTTACAAGATGTAGCATTTAGAAATATCAGCGTGGCGTGTAAATCATTTAACGTTACGTGTGGGTTCATATAAAATGTACTTACATAGATAAATAATAAGAAATTATGGTAGATAGTACCAGTATTATAATAATAATCGCTAAGTTAATAATGTTGGATTTGGAATTGATTTGTGTCCTTTATGATATTTATCATGAAAAAGAGTAGCTTTATTATTATATTGTTTTAGCTTTTTTATTCCGTCTTCAACATTCACATAAAAATATTTCATCACATTTACTCGTTTAACTACAAAAGATATTCTATACAATTTTAATATTCGAAAATGTTAGAAATGTTATACAGTAGTGATTCGATAAGTGTCGACTTATGTTTCTACGCTATAGGGTCTAATCCTATCCCCACTAACCAGCGGATGGTCTCCTTCAGAACTCTTGGTAGTGTAAACTTTAACCGAGGCAAAAAAATATAGTGCCTTCTACGTTAAACGTCGAAGTCCGGTTCTAACTACTCAACACTTATCGAATCACTACTGTACTAGAATTAAGAAATGCGAGACGAAGGAATTATATTTATTCTATTTGAATTTTATCACAAAAGTTTGGTTTAAAACCTAACATATTTAAAACAAATTTTAATAATTAATTTTTGTAATTAATTGTGAAGAGAGTCTCTTACAGTTGCTACTTCTAGTGTGTCCCTAACCTTAAAAAAGAAATCAACAATTTTGCGTCCCCTAAAGTAAAGTTCAGCCTACCAATCAATCTATTAGGTATTAGATTGGAACGAAAATTCTTAGCGCTTCTAAATGAAACTCAAAGCAATGTTGAGGTATTTGTATAACAATTCTCACCTACATATGTGTCACTTTTGTCTACCATTTTTCACCTTCTCGGAGGTAGTGTTATTATTCCATTCTTCCAGAATTTCGCATTTTACAAATGCAATTTATTGAAAAATACTACCAACTTTTGTTCCAAGCTACCTTATCTGAGGTCTTTAAAACTCCTAATCCACGATCCTACAAGAAAACAGCCATATGTAGTCTTGTAGGACTCATAGTCACTGTACCTACTCAGAATGCTTTTCTGACTAAAGTATCATCTCTCCTTAATCAGAGATTTGAGACTTTCACGGCCTGATATCATACAGTTCTCACTATTGGGCCTCAAGCCGTGTCTTCAAAACTTAAGAACGTTGGGAAGCTTCTTCTTCAAGAACACGGCTTACAGTCGACACCCTCAACCCTGAGAACTGCATTCCCTTCCTCTCCGACAGAAACTTACCATCACGCTTCGCCAACTGCCCCTGACCCACCATACTCTACCGTACACTCGTCCTCACCCCCTCACCAATTTCCAAATCGGTAGTCCAAGTCCCGCGCGAACAATGTCCGCCGAAACATTACACGCCCTCGAAAGCGACGGACCGCTCGGCTCTATTCGCCGGCAAACCGAGGCCGTACGATCGCCATGAGAAATTGCGGGGAACGATCTGGTGGGGTGACGAGCGAGAGACCAAGTGTCGAGCAAGTGAAGGGAGAAGCTCTCCGTCTCGAGGTCGATAACGAAGTGTCAGTAGTCAGAGTCGACCCGCGGAGGATCAGACCGAGTCAAGCACCATGAGCCACCCGAGGAGCGCGACTCTATTGGCCCTGGCGGCGATCCTGGCCACCGGTAAGTCTTTTTTTGCGCCAATCGGCACCCGCCGAACGAACCCCGATCGCCTTCGCCGACGCGACGCATCCAGCCTCCGGGGCTTGGGTGCAGGCTCCGTGCATCTAGGCCCCCACGATGCGTCTCCGAAGGCGCATCGCCGTTCTCCCGGCCGCATCCTGGCAGGCGTGTTCCCTCGCACCCCCGGGGGTCCTTGTTCCCTCCGTTACGACACCTACGTGCCAGAATTTCAATCGCTTTCACCGTCCCGCCAACCGCCTCCTCTCGCCATATGGTTACGTCGAAAGCGACCTATGATATAATGGCGGAGTCCTCTGTCTAGCGTTCTACGCCTTCCTCGAACATTACTTACAAATGCGTCGGGCATATCGATGGTTACGAGACGTACTCGAGGTGCATTATTCATGCGCGCGCGCCTTTGGGACCTCCCTGACCCCTTCTCGACGCTTCGACTTTTGGGCCGCTTATGGCTTCTGCATCTGCGCGGAGGAGTCGTTCGTTCTTTGATTTTATGCGGTCAAATATGTTTCTCATTGTCAGTATTAAATAATGATGAGACAGCGAATCTTTGTGCAAATGCATATTTTGATAGACAGTAAATAATGTAATTCGACTTGGACAGAAATTTGTTTTGTGATTAGAGGATTCTAAAAATATACTTTTTATTTTGTGCATAATGCATATGCTTTGCATATATTAACAGCATATGTAAGAATACATTGCATATTCATTTATTGTGCGCATATGGAATATCTCTTTCAAATTAATTTCATTTATCAGTAAATTATTATATTATAACTTTATGAATCATGAAGAACTTATAAAGGGCTCACAAGGAGTTTTCGAAATAAATTGAACCATTTTTTAATAATAATAAAAAATGTACGGCTTTGTGAAGGAAAATCACGAATCTTTATGTTCAAACTTTTGTTATTACGGTAATTTTTAATTTTTAAAGAAAGCCTCTCGTGAGTTGTGAGTCGAAAATTAAGTAACTAACAGGTGTTAAGAAGTCGAAAATTCTTAGTTTAGATTATGTCCATTGTTTGATTCTGTGATCTTAAAAAAGTATTTTGCTCAACTATAGAATTATCCGAGTTAAGTGTCACATCTTTTAACAAATGACACTGCGAAACGATTTGACATATCTGCACTTGTATTCGAAAAATTTCATTAGAAAGCATAAACAAATCAACTCATAACGCGCAGTTGGTTTCGACTACTGGCTCGTGATCGCCATATTTCGACCGATCAGTTTCCAATGCCGCAAAGAAGTGATAACTTTCGATTCAAGGCTATCGACACTGTCATTTCCTCTCGAGTCTGTGGCTCGTCATGCGGATCCTAATCACTATTTCAATTTCTGCGTCTGTTTACAACTTGAGATTCAAGTGTTGGCAGCTTTGATCTGTTCTCATCATTATTCTGTTTTTCCTGATTGCGGACTTCCGCTTTGCGGATATTAATCTTGCGCTTCTTGCGGCTAAGAGAAGTTCGCTTTGTCTTGTTTTTTATTTCTTTAACAGGGAAACCGAAAATAATAGTTGTTTTAAATCTTGAACGAAGACAATCGTTGCAAAAAAATGTATTTTCGTTAGAGTTGGAAGCAACCACTATTTTAACAGAAATTTTTTGAAAATATCAATGATCGAAGAATATAAATAATCATCTACTTTTGGCGTTTAGTAACGCTTTTTGTCATTGCAAAACTATTATTAATGGCTAAAATTTGTTTAGTTACTGTCAGCCATTATCGATGATAAGAATTGTTTGGTTACGAATGATTATTATAAATGACAGAATTGTTTTCGATTATAAATAAACATTAATTTATTATTTCTTCATGAAGTTAATAACTTTTGTTACAAAATAAGCAAACGCTTTAAAATTTATATATCATCATAAAAAGTTTGAGGTACTTAAATCAGGCTCTAGATATTTGGTAATGTGGCTTCGAAAAACCGTAAACTTTTAACAATATTTGCCATCGCTTTTTGGCAATACTTAGACTTGTAAAGAACTATTTTCAAAGATGAAAAAAATGTTGGACATCCATGATTCAAATGCCTAGGTTTAGGAACAGAATTTTAAATCTATTATTTCTTTAGCTTAAATATGATATAATTTGATTATGAGTATCAAGACCATTTCCATTTGTTTTTGTTTGTAATAATTGTTTATTTCCTTTTTCTTTATATTGTTTTCATAAATAATCAATATACACGATTTGTTTCTATAATTATTCTTACGTTATAGATATTAATATATATAAAGAATATTTTATAATCATCTCCATTAATCGAAACTAATTTCTTGAATGAATTATGTTAAACATTAAGAGGAGTTCGATCTCTGATATTTCTTTATGACAAGCAAAAAATTTCTCCGAAGTGTGTTGTTTGGGAGAAAGTTGGACAATCAACATTAAGATACAAATACTGGTGAAAACTGACCTAGTTCTTCATTCATTTGGTTCCTGATTTTAATCGTTGTCGATTCCTCGGCTACAAGCGTTTTAATATCATTTAAATTTCATCTACAATATTGGTAACAATTAAAATGTATAATGAATTCATTCGAACAGGAAGAAGCGCTTTCCAAATGGTTTTCACCATTCAATAATATTCGTCAATGGATCGACTTCTTTTATGCATTTTTTTCCACAGCCAAAGCAGCCGCCCTACTAGGCGCACCACCGTGTCCAGACCAGTACGGAGTTTTCGCGTATCCGCACCCCGAGAACTGCAACTCCTTCTTCCTCTGCACAAACGGCACTCTGACCCTCGAGTACTGCGAAAACGGATTGCTTTTCGACGGCCATGGAGCCGTGCACGACCACTGCAACTATCACTGGGCAGTGCACTGCGGCGATCGCAAGGCTGACCGTAAGTATCCCGTTACCGTTTTCAATAATCGCGGCAATGTCATAACGATCGCATACGGAGCACGCGCGAAGGCTCATTTGTCCGCGGTGAACGGGTTTATTGGCGCGTGCAGCCGATGCACTCGACGATCAGGCGAATTGCATCGGTTACGAAATTTGACGATTTTAACTAAATAAGAATTTTTTAATAAAATTTTTTACCTTTAGCGGAGAATTCACAGGGTGAGTTGTCTTTTTTCGTGGTGAAAAACATCGATTTTTTGTTTTTTCCTTTTGGTGTATATACATATATATTTTTTTATATATTTTTATATATTTTATATATTTTTTATATATTTTTTTTGTGTATCTTTTTTGTGTAATAAACAAAATTGTGAAAGTAATCCATCTGAAACATATCTTTAATATATTTTTATTAAGTAACACAATTTTTTCGGTTGATGATATCTGATCTCTAGTTCGTATAAAATTAAAAAATCTAACGAGGTTTTCTTTTAGACACTTATAATTATCGTTTGACCTACAAGCAAGGCGATAAGTTGTATATATCTTTTTTAATTAGCAAAAGTGTGGGCAATTTTAAGAGTAAAATCGAACATTTGAATTTGAACAGTTACCATTTTTCGAAAAATAATTATTTTGGTTTCATTGTAGGTCGAACCATAACTATGAGTGTATGAAATAAAACCACATTAGAATTTTTAATTTTATTCCGCGGTTTAGTCCGCGTTTAGTCCGTGGTTGACTCCAACTGTAATTTCGAGTGAATTCAACCGCGAAAATTGGGGGTTAATTAATAAAAGTATATTACAGATATAGACAATGTTTTAGATTGATTAAGTTTACAAATTTGTTAGGTAGTAATACCTAATGCTAAATGTGTTAATAAGTTTGTCCACATCGATAATAAGAGTCTCAAGTTTGTCGTTGTTCTGATTTAAACAATTGATTATGACTATTAATCATAGTTTCAGACTATTACTAAATTAAAAGAAGGAATGGCATTTTTTAATTGCACAGTGTAAATATGTGTTACGTACTATGCATCAGCGTAAAACTTCTTTCGGAGAGAAACATGCACAGCTGTGCATATTGTTCGAATAAGAAAGTAAAAGTTACATGACTGACGGTTTTTTGTAACCCCGTTTTGCTCAGTTACGTTAGTGTCATTCATCACGAGCACGTGGCAAAATGCGGACCTCCAACTGCATTTTTCTTATCCATCTTATTGTTTCGTTTCTGTGTAAACTGCAATTTAATGTTTCACGCTCCTATGCGTTTTTTGACTGACAATGGAATTACAATAGATTTACTGTTGATATGGAATTACTAAAAAGATTTTAGATTAGGAGAGAAAGTATAATACACTAACTAATTGTAAGTGTTATTACAATGTGGATACAAATTATGTATTAGAATAATATCAATTTGTCATACCGCCTTAGTGTGCAAAGGGCGAGATTCAGCAATTAATTGCTGCTATTAACTTTAAACCTATTATTAAGCGTTTCTTTTTTTTCTTAGAACACAATCGTCAAAGAGAGGATAAACTTCATCTAAAATTTTACTCATTACGTAATGCATTGTTTGCAGTGACTCCAATCAGCAGCCCCGGTTGCGAATACCAATTCGGTCTGTATCCTGACAGCGCCTCGTGTAGTACCACTTACATAAAGTGTGTCCACGGACATCCTCAGGAGGAACACTGCGACGCAGGATTAGCGTACAACGAAAAGAGTCACTCCTGCGTTTGGCCCGATGAACTCATACCCATTTGCAACCCGGAGGAAGTTGTCGGTTTTAAATGCCCCCACAAAGTTCCTTCTCACAGCCCCGCCGCCAAATTTTGGCCTTTCCCAAGGTAACTGTCATGTTTGAATATATTATAATGGCTAGTATTAATCAATTGATCGGACTAAAACTTTTGGTCAACTTATACCCAACTCTAACCAAAAGTTACGATTTATTAAGTTAAGTTTATGCATTTATGGCAATTTTCAAATTATGAAAACCTATAAGGATGCTTACAGGTATACATAGAAATGCAGGGTGAGTCAAGTAAAACAGAACTTCTAAATATTAGGTTGTCCGGAAAGTTCTTTTCGTTTTAAAATTTCTATTTTTCAAATGTTAAGTTTTTCCGGGAAAGTATTGTGAAAGTAACTCTTAAATAGTGAAATGTCATTTACACGAACTAGGATTTGTTAGTTAATTTTATGATTCCTTTTTTACAAACCTCGATTTTCGAAAAATAGACATTTTAAAACGAAAAGAATTTTCCGGACAACCTAATATCTCTGTTAATGTTGAAGATGGGAGACAATGTCAGAGAGGTAAATTGTACTGTTCAACTGGGCAAATGTGGTGATACTAAAAAATCTCCTAAATGAGTCGGTTTCAAGTTTTTTTTTAAGGTCACCGATGTTTTTTTTAAATGGAACTACATATTTTTTATAAGGTCATAGTATCCTATATCGTTGAACTTATTTCGGCATGAGCTATTATACAATAAAATAAAAAAATATATAGTATTTAAATATATAGTTATATCGGTGACCTTCAAAAATCCTTAAAAAAAAACATGAATTAAGAGATTTTCTTTTGCTCCCTTGAACAGTACAATTTACCCAATTTACAATTTTCTCCTATCTTCAACATTAACGGAGATATTTAAAAATATACATTAACAAAAATTGTATGATATTTAGAAAATGAAACACTCATTTATTTAAGATTCAGCTGCTGTTGTATGTCTATAAAAATATGAATTTGCATAAATTGTTACTAACAGTGATCACTTATACTTTGTCAAGTACTTGTTGTATTTAAATAATTTTTTTTAGTTTAATTTTTTCTCGTCCAAAAAGAAAGATTCTTGCATCGCATTTTTAACGTTAACATGTCACACAACTTGCAAAAAGAATACTGCGTGAAAGTGGAATCTTTCTCGATAAACCGCATTACTGTAGAAAGAATCTCTGAACAAGTAGCACCGTAGAAAGAAAGTGCGACGGGAGTTCTGCTCATGAGTGAAAGAAGCCGCGAGTTCTTAAATATCAAAGGATACGTGTTTATCCAGTGCGCAAATTAAAAACCTCTATTCACCTCTGACAGCGGGAGGGTAAAGCATGCACACCTGCTGAGAGATAACACGGGTTTTAAGGCCTACCCAGCTTGATATCAGCCGCGTTCACTAAAAGCAGTATAATTTTTTTTTTTTTGGTTGCTTGAATTATTATAGTGGGCTACAACTTTATTTTTGAAATACTGCAATTAATAGTAGTTTATACAATGATAGGTGAATAGTGACTAAACGATGAACAGTAAATAATAGAATAATAAATGATTTTAAGATAAGATCTGAATGATTTTAAGTTCAAGATTCACCTAAAATTCTAAATTTAGTAGCATTTTACAATTCTAGTTTTACTAGCATTTTACAATTCTAGTTCAGTAACAGTTTTAAACTTGTTTTTTTTTTTTTTTATACGCACACAGTGCCTATACTCGCACATTTCCAATATTTTTATTAATAAAATAAGTAAGACAATAACAATAAAATCGTCCAAATCGAATTACCAGTAATTGTAAATAACGAAACATTGACCTTATTGGTAGAAGAAGAGGTCGCAGTGCATTGGCTGTGATCTGTGCACTCAATGCAATTCAATACGTGTATTGGATGGTGCCTTGCGAAAAGAACTGTTACAGATCGGTATAAAAAAAAAAAGATAGCGTCACTAATAGCTACAGGACAACAAGGAATCATTTTACCTTGAGGGATCGTTTCGTACATACTTTCCCTATTTCCATACTCCAAAAATTCAACGATGTTCCAATGACACTTAAGAATTTACACTTTTTAGATTCCCGGTGCCAGGTGACTGCGGACGATTGATTACCTGTGTCGATGGTCATCCGCGTCTGCTCACCTGCGGCGAAGGCAAACTTTTCGATTCTGTAACCTTGAGCTGTTTGGATCCCGACGAGCTGCCTCACTGGTAATTGAAAATTCAGTCCATTCTCAGGCATTCAATTATCAAACAGAAGTGATGAACGCTTAAAATTTCTTTTTCAGCGCCAATGATGTATAAATAACGTAGGGAAATCAATAATCTCGAATCACGCTCGAAAAAGCTCCCCTCTTAACAGGAAATTCTTAATGTGGAAATCGCCTTCAACGTTCATCGAAGCAGCAACTACTTTGTGCCAAACGATAATTTAACGTTTGATCGAAAAATTGTAAAGTGCCGAAGAGTTCAAATCCTTCTCAAATATTTTGTCAACAAATTTCCGTTCTGGACTAGGTAGACTATCATAATTGTTACCAACTATTTTAATTCCTGTTTCTAAGCAAATTCGCAAGTTACAAAATCTAGTGGTATTTAAGAACAAGAGATATTTAATAATAAAATGCAGCGGTATGTATAATGACTTTGAATAAAATGTGCACATGAGTACAAAAAAAAATATACAACGTACATTTTATTTCAACGTGTCTACATCATACAATTGTGAACGTTCCGATAGTTAAGTCTTACCGTTAGGGCGAAGGTAAGGGGTGAGAATGGATAAGATATTTACACTTTGACAATAAAAAAATGATACAGAACAGATGGTGGGAAGTTTCGTGATAGTGATTTCCGTGGCAGCTATTATTATCGATCCAATCAAAAACAGGAAACTGATTTTTCCTTTATCTTATCTTTCTGTTTGTTTTTGCAATTCTCATCACTTTTCAAATCCCAGTGTTCATTGCAGTCTATGTAACATTCGATTTTTAATGTGACAATTTAAGAAGTAATGGATGTTCTAAGTATCAAGACCGTAGAAATTATCAGCAACTCTTTAACAATTGTTTTAGAAAGTTCAATATAATTAAAGTATACAGATAATGATTAAATTTGAAATATTTTGACCGAGTATTTTACTATTTTAATAGTGATCCATACATTTGTTTCTTTTGAGACTTACCTATACTTAATAATGGAGAAAAATTGTCATGATGTCCAAGATTTCGCACATTTTCGAGATTTTTAAGATTTTTAAGTTTTCCAAGATTTCCAATATTCTGTGTACTATATTTTAGCAACTATTAGATTCATAGATTTTCTGATCCAAAACTTCTGATCCAAAAATTTCAAAATTTCTAAATCTTGATTCTAAGACTTCTATGATTTTCTAGATTCAAAGAGTCTAAAACAATCTAAATTTCATCACTTCTAAGATTATTTAGATTTTAAGATTTTGTGCATATTCATGGCCTTAAAATTTGAGCACTGAAATTTCAAAATTTCAAGATTCTAAAAATCTGAAACTTCAATTCCGGAGGATTTTATAATTCCAAAATTCCAAGATTTCAAGACTGTAATATATCGTGGATTCCAAGATTTTTAAGATTTAAGAAAGATTGATTGTAAGATGCCAAAAACTTTTAAAACGCAATGGTTATATTCATCAAGACTATAATATTTGGTTTAATTTTGTAAGAGTATAAAAAATGTTTCTCTTCAAATTATGATTGATTATCAAATACTTACTGGTAGAGGTGACGCAAGGAAAAGGAAAAATCCACTGTTTTGTTTATCCGCTCGAGTGATTCGATAATAGCAACGTAAACGAGAAATACACTCCCCACTAAATCTTCCTAGCATAAAATATGTGCACTAAACAAAAACAGTCGAATTATCGACTAAAAACGAATGATAAGAAGAAAACAAAGGAGAAAAAGAATATTTGTTCTTTTCGACACGTAACAAAGCACCGAATATATATAAAACTGAATCGAACCCCTTCGTGCCCGCACCTAATATTGACTCGCTATAAGCTCATTCCATGTTTTATCGTTTCCCGAAATTCCAGTATCATCTTTTTCCAAAGACAACGCAAAACAAATACGAGTCAACTCACTGTCATCAGAAACGCATATCTTACACCCTATAATCTCGTCGCTGGTAACGAATCGTTTCTCGTACCTCGTTCAATGCACGTCAGTTCATTTCCCAACGAACCGCAATAAAAACCGCAAAGAAGAAACATTATCATTACTTTTATTAAAAATTCAATCTCACTGAATAGTTACAAGCGGCGTATCAACCTTAAAAAAAAAAAAACACTTGATATGAGAGACAAAAATAAGATTAAGTTTTCATAGCAGTCTTTCTATCTGGGTTTCTATCCACGTCGTCGTCGCATGTTTTCAAAACTGAAATTCGGTCTAAAATATAAATGCATAATGAGGACCACGTAATCTTACAATGCTTTACGCGCTACGTCCGTAATTGGTGTGTATAAAAATCGACACAGTGGGCATGAAGGGGTCACCACCCTCTCCTCTCGCGAGGCTCGATCGCTCAACGAGAATCGTACCACCGATTGGTACCGGCGAACTCGCGTTTAGGGCTATTGATTACGAGATACCCGGGTACCCGGGTACCCGGGTGAGGTACCCGGGTATACCAAAATTACCCGCACTACCCGGGTATCTCACGGGTACCCGAACACATGAGATAGACAAGAATCTCATGCCGAATTAAGCCGAATTGAGCCGATAGTTTTTCGGTGTGTGTTTCTGGATTTTAAAGTACAGCGCGCGCGAGAGAGAGCGAGAGAGAGGGAGAGAGAGGGGGGAGAGAGAGAGAGAGCGAACTCATTTTCAACATAACCACGGTCCATTAAATTATTCAATTTTCATCATGTATACAGAATTCATTTCATTCTTAAATTTTTTTTTATTTTTAAAGCCACAAATACGTACCGAAAACCTATCGGCTGAATTCGGTTCAATTCGGCGTAATTCGGCATGAGATTCTTGTCTATCTCATGCGTTCGGGTACCCGTGAGATACCCGGGTAGTACGGGTAATTTTGGTATACCCGGGTATCTCACGAGTACCCGGGTACTCGGGTATCTCACTCGGTTCACTTGAAATCTCGGGCCCTACTCGCGTTTCCTTCGATCTCGACGCGTGGAAAGAATGTTTGATCGCGAACGATCCTTATATACGAGGTTAAGGTCTGTCTGCGACGACTAATCAAAGAGTTTAATCAACGCGATCGAATCGCCCGAAGTATCAAAAGTCGACGAGGTGATCCGCCTGAGATCACCGTGAGACATCTCGTGGGCACAGTGTTCCGAATAGATCCTCGACCACTTTCTGAATCCGTTTGAACCTTGGACTAGGCAAACAGAAACCAGAAACGCGTGCACCGGGTTTCGGAAGAATGCCTCCCTAAAGAACGCTCCGTTTCTGAACTCAGGACGTCTAAGATCTTCCGGAGCGAACTGCATTTATTATAACGATCGACCGATGCCCCGGTTAAACGGTTCGACCGATCCCCGCAGACAGGCCCTAACTTCGTGGCTGAATGCTCGTACGGTTCACGGAACAGTCGCGAGTTTAGTTTCTGTTACGAGGTCGAAGGGAGATCGGAAGCGCGCCGGCCGGCAGAGGCGGTACTCCAGGTGGCAGATTCTCCTCCTCGGGGTCCTGCTCGTTCCGACCTTCGGGAAGGTCACCTTCCAGGTTCGGCGGCGTCGTCGGCACGTCGCAGTCCTCCGTGGGCGGGACCACGCACCTCAGCGACCTTCGGTCGAAGACCAACATCGCCGGGCATCTTTGAAGCCGCGGGTAGCCGCCTTGACATTGCCAGTAGCGGTTGCAGGACTTGCCCAATGGGACGTTCCCGTTCGCGTCGTCGTTGCACAGAGCTGTTGGTGACATTTGGTTACGTGTCATCGGATGGCCTTTGATTCGAGATTCTGCTCTGTCGTTTGATTAGTCTTGAGCACTTATGCCTATGTTAGTGGTTTGACGTTGATGGACATTAGGGTGGAACGAAAATTTTTTTTTTTAGTTTTATAATAGTAGGGAAAAGTTGCCTTTTAGGTTCAAAAAGAAGAAAAAAAAAATTTGGTTGCTATACTACAAAATCTTGAGGTGCCGCAGAGCTTAAAATTTGTAAAAAAATTTTTTAAATTGAAAAATTATGAACTTTGATAAATTATTTTTTATGGTTTTCTTGTACATATACGACGCCTATTTGAAACTTTTTATTGCATAATCAAGACATGTAAAAATCTTTGAAACAATTGCAAAAAGTGTGTTTTTATAAAACTTTACCGCTCTTGCGGCACCTCAAGACGTGCTCCAATATTTTTCATATTTTTTTTTTTTATCTTGTCTACACTAAAAAGCAACTTTTCCGCGCTATTACAAATCAAAAATCAAAACTTGTTTTTTTCGTTCCACCCTAATGGACATGCTTCAGCGATTGTTCGATTGGAAGGAAGATTTATGAAGAGAGGATTTCTTGGAGAGTTTATAAAAATGCTTCGGATCATTATTTAGCCCACGAATTTGTTAGTATCAGTGTGTTTTAACTGAGATTGAAGGGGAATTGCTTCATCACCCGTTTTTGGGGACTTTAGGATTAGGACTTAGGTTGTGGATTTGAATGAAGTGTTGATGTATTGATTGTTTATGTTTGAGTTCCTTAGTTGACGAGTGGCGTAAGTCCAAAATTATGCAAACTGAGTTTATTGTGGAAATGATAATATTGATAATAATGATAACAATTTTTAGATTGTACACCAAAATTGTTGATTATAAGCGACATCTGTCTTAGTGTTATTTTAAATTATGATTGAGTTTTAGTTAATTTTTACAATTTGTCAAGCAGGTCAGAACAAAACACCAAGTTTTTGTGACAATGAGAATTTACCTCTAAACAAGATTTTAGTAAAATTTATTTGTGATTTTAGGAGCTATGTACATTCTTTTTTTTATTAAAATGAATAGGGTAACTGTCCTAATTACGAATGGTGTCCCTATTATGGAGGGTTACTACATATTCGTGTATTGAAGACACTCTATTTGCACAATACCTGAAATACTGTTTTTATAATATACTTCAATTCCTACTTTATTCGGAGGGGTTACAAGTTTTCTGTTTAAGACACTTTTAAATATTCAATTTCATATTTTAATGCTGAACCGGGTATTCTAGGCACGATTTTTCGAACAGTCTAAATAAAAGGGCTAAAAAATCGCATTTTTACGTAAGTAAAAATTAATAGTGTGCTTTTATGGAATAAACAACATATATTTAAACAAAAAAGTAAGGTAAATTATAGTATTCTGTAACATAAGCGTTTTTGTTTTGAAGACTCCGTAATAGGTGCAATAGCTCTTTTCTTTCCTTTCTTTGGTATTACGTTCATTGTTAATGATTCCGTAAAAGAACTATGTATTATTTGAGGATTCCGGGAGAATTACACTTACTAAAGGACACGATTTTTAAAAATCATCAATAGTTTGTTATGATTTTTTAGCAACAATAAGCGCGCGGAACTACTAATCTGTCCGTAATTGGCTTAGTTACCCTATTCCTAGAAATATTTACAACATTCTTTTTCTTTTGATACAGTGAAACAATAAATTGTTATTCATGGTTACGTATGATCTTTTATTTCAGAGATGTGTTCCTCTTTTCTTTAATTTATGAAGTGGTTTCACACTGTTGGTCGATAGCGTAGGTGGCAAAGAAAACGTGGGAAACTTATGCGAGAGTTCTATCACGTATCTCCTTGGATTCCGTGGAAGCTGTATATGTACAATTGTGTTATTCCAGGTTTTGCATTATTAATCTCATTCTAGATCTCGCAGTGACTCAATTCTACGAGAGAATCATTCACAGTTTCTTGAGCTTTGCTTTGCTTAAATTAAAACTATCGTAATGTACTCTATTAGAATTAAATATATTCTCCAAATGTTAACTCTAGTGATTTTTTCTATATTTTGGTCATAGAAAAATCTTGTAAATTATCATTATTCTATGAAATGCTTTCGAAGTTTCGTTTTTATAATGGTCTCACACAAAAATTAAAAGAAAAAAAAAACGAAAAGAGCGTAGCAAAATCCAAAGATCACACAAACTAATTATAAAAGTAGAAGAAGAAGATGAAGTCAATAAATAAAAGACAAATTAAATTTCAGAGCTCAAGATGCCTTAATTTTTGGCTCACTCTTTGGCATTTTTGCAAGGCTATCTATCATTGAGTTCATTGTCTCTTCGCCGTTGACGATTTCGCGATCAATGAGAATTTTCTTCGTCAGCTTGTCAAGCCGCTTGGTTACCGTCGCCGATGCGTGGGGCAGACGAAGGCGCGACGAGAGCTCGACGCGAATGCTAATTAGCCGCTCGCTTCTTTCTCCTCGCGGAGGGCACTGACATCCAGGGGAAGCTCGCGCAGCGAGAGATAAGGAGGTACGGCCGCGCACGTGTGCGTTCCCGTACACGGCGCGGCGCGTCGGTTTTCGAAAGTGAGAATGATCGCGAGCGTCGCTCCAGGATACGCGCGACGTGTTTTGCGAAACGGACGAGGGAACAGATGCCGAAGGAGACGGAGAGCAGTTTCGTGAACAGGATTTTAAGGCTTTCACGAACTGTGAAGCCGAGGCTTCGCTCGGCATAACTTGTCGCTCGCCTTGGAAATTTGTTAATTGAGGATGCGAGAGGAGGCGAAAGAGTATTGCGCGACGCGAGGTTAATACTTCGTCGCTGCTGCATTTTGAAGTGGGAGCCCTCGATTTGTTTCTGATGGATTTACAGGTTTGGACGGTTTTGCGCAAACTGGCCGCGTCTGGATTTGCGCAAGTGTATGAAGGAGGACATGAAACAAGGATCTGGTTAAGGAATTTGGCGCGAGTGAAATTTGTTCTGTTGGATCGTTCGAATGAGGTTGGCGCGTGCAGAATCAATTGAATTAATTAATGGTGAAAAGGCAAAGTAGGAAATATTGTGTAATATTTTAAGGACGAACTTCAGTAACAATCTTAAATGTTAATTAATCTTTAGGATATTCATAAGACCTCTTCTTGTGATGAAAATCAGTCAGAAATGTCGATCTTTTGTTGTAAACTTGTAGATTGAAGTGCAACTGTTAGCAACTTCCCTCTTAATTTTCTAATAATAATAATAATTTATTTCTCAGTCCATACCTACAAGATGTCTTTGAATACAGTTTTATTTGTTCTTAAATTTTAATTATATCGCACTATGCTCGGAAAATGTTAGGTCGGGCTTTGTTAATGAGTTATTAACAAAAAAACACCGACCAATCGGGGAGCGAGTATAGCGGATGATGGCGCGGACAACGGTGGGCCAATACTACTCACAGCTGGAGCCCGCGAAACTCATCCGCTGTATTCGTGTTTCTATTGGTCCGTGTTTTTCCGTTAATAACTCGTTAACAAAGCCCCACCTAACATTTTCGCTAAGGAAAAAGTTGTGCAAAATCACCTCAGGAATTACTTCTTTCAAGGAACTGCAATATTTTTGTTACACCCTGTATATCTAACAAAGAAACATTCCAAATGGAGGATCGCGATATCAAGTAGATTTAATTCTCTTAGAAACCTTAAACAATTACATAAAACTATTTCATAAAAGTTTATTCCTCTAATTTTCAAAGTTTCTTGCTTATTTTTAATGTTACTGAAGTTCATCCTTAACTATAATCACCCACTTTAAGAAATTTATTTCATGCAGTTAAATATTCTACACGTAGATATTTTAAATGCATTTAATATTTCGGTATACAGTGAAACCTCGATTAATCGGCTTGAAATTGAAGTCAAAACTGAAGCGTTTCTTTAATACCGAATTTTTATATTTGCAGTATAGGGTAAAGTATACAGTTATTGACCCCCCTATACAATGATTGACCCTTTGAAGAAAAGTAAAAAATATAGTATAATCCTTTTCTTACATAATAAAATATATATATATATTTTTTTAATGATCTAAATATTCTTGTTTCGAATACAATTAATATTTTACTATATCAGAAAAGGATTATACAATATTTTTTACTTTTCTTGAAAGGGTCAATCATTGTATAGGGGGGTCAACAACTGTATACGTTACCCTACCATTGTTAAATAAAACTTCAAGGTAGTATAAAATTTCGTATCGTTAGCGTATCGAATAATTGAGACTCAGGATAACAGAGACAGAATAATCGAAGGATAATCGAAGTTCTACTGTAGTATTTAAACGTTTCAATATGACTTTAGCTGCGAGACAAAACAAAGCAAGTCACATTTTCAAAAAATGTTAGTTTACATCTCAATTCAGGTTTAAAAAGCATCATTTGCATTATTACACAAGCAAAGGAACATTCGCGTTAACTCACGATGCTTCTGGCAACCCTCGACGTTCTCCGGCCAGTCGCAGGATCTGGCTCTCTCGTTGTACAGAAGTCCACCGATACAAAGCTGCTCGGTGGCCGTGCCGTTCCAGCAGGTCCAGTACCTGGTGCATGACGTCTCGTGGCCGAATATACCGTAAAGCCAGTCGCAATGTTCCGCTGGAATCGGCGGGTTAGCCTGTCTCTTTCCATCGCAATAGTTCGCTCTCCATGGATAGTCGCAACCCTCGGTCACACCGCGGTGTTTGCCAGCGAAGACGAGACCATTGGGACAGTCGAACAGCTCTGGACGTCCGTTCACGCACTCCCAGTAACGATCGCAATACTCGATGTCGCCTATTACTCTCGACTTTGTTTGACAGGGGTCTTCTTGCTGTTGCTTCTGGGCGTACGATCCTGTAACAACCAAACAGGGTTTTGTTCATTGGGAAATTCTTTTCTGGAACATTGAACTTCGCTTTTATGGACTCTGGAAATTTATTTTTTATTTATTCATTTAATGTCGCATCGACTTCATAAGTCATTTATGTTACAGTCTGATGTATAAAGTAGATTATAATTTCTATATTAAATGTCTTGAATGATCGTCATTTGTTCCGTACATGATATTATTCTTTCTAACTTTAGAAGGAAACTCTATTTTAGATTCATACAGCGTTAGAATGTTATAAAGATAAAAAGATATTCATATCAAATTTTAATTACAAACTAGAAATTTGCACACATGATTTAATCATAATCAAGCCATCAAATTTTGGAACACTGTTTAGGTGTAATAAAAAAAATATTCAAACACCACGAATAGAAAATATTTACCTACAATGAATAGTCAAAACAGTTTTGAGCCAATGGAAATGCAAAGAAAGGATAAAGTTACACTAAGAATGTACAAAAAAGAATATTTCGTTTACCGTGACTTCAATTACCATTATTTAATTGATAATGAATTTACTAGCTGAAAAAAATATTACCTAACTAGTAAGGGTAAAAATTCGAAGAAAGTAAAATTGATTCCCAATTTTCAGAGTAAAGAATCGATTCAGACAAAGAGCACAATGATACAAAAAATAAAAATAGAAAAGCAGTACGTTTAACTCAAAATGAAGGACTAGGAGAAAGCACACTTACAAGAAAAATGTTTTTCGCTGAAAATAACGCTGTCAATCAAATTCCGGCACCGCTAATTAAAGTTCAAATAAACATACCAGAAGTTCAGTTTCATGTGAAAAATCGATACCAAGAACTACAACATTGCCGGCAGTTCGATCTAAAACACGATCGTAAAATAGATCTCGTTTCTATTAAAACTCGATTTCTCGAAGGGGAACGGCAACGATCAGGTAACACCAATTACGAGAGTTTTGGCTCCGAACCAGGTACAGTCGGTTCGTTTCCACGGTTGCCGCTGCTTAAAGATTCCTTTTGCGTGGCGATTTTTTACGCGCAGCCAGGAAATTATGCGTAATTCCATTGAGAAGGCCAAGCGACAGCCGCAACTAAATATCAAATTGCGCGACAACATGCTCCTTCTCTTGTTTCAATTCAGGAACATGTTCTCGCCGGCCGTGAGGCATAGTAACACGATTTCTTGTTCGATCCGATCGGGCGATCGTGACTCATCGCTCATTGGCACATCGATCGCACGGAACACGTCGCGGTCTTGCTTTTCTTCGACACATCCGTCTGAGTAACCGATGTTTGTTTAGAGTTTAGAGAAAGTTCGAGTTGACGATCTTGGAGTTTAGGATTTGGAGGACTCTGTCGTTGATCTTCATCACTAGACAGCGGATCTTTACTCAAATGCATATTTTGATAGAAAGTAAATAATGTTATCCGACTTCGACAGAAATTTGTTTTTATGGGAATTTCAATATTTTTAAGTTTAGATTCTTATAGAGAAACCATAAAGTTTATCGAAACCATATCTTGCATATTAAAAATGGAAGGAGTATATTGAAAATTAAAATATGAAAACCGAATTATTCTGTATTTGTAATAGTTTTTGAAAAAATAACTTAGAATTACGAATCCAATCAATAGAAAATATAAAATTGTACTGAGTAACAAAGTTTTCCGTAATTTTAATAAATATAATTCCAGCAGGGACTTTAATTTTATTTATTGTATATTAAACACAGAAATATATTTTACGTATTGCTGAATATTTAATTAAATGAAAAATGTTCTTAATTAACAATGAATTTTAGTAACAATCTCAGCCAAAAGTTAATCAATTTCCAAGGTATTAATAAGGCTTCTTTATTTTTATAATGTATTTCTCAATATTGCGTTTTTTCATAAGAATTGAAAGTTAAATAATTTAAAATTTATCGAATGAAAAACAGTTTTACTATTGTATAAAGATTCATTCTTCCAACTGATGTTCTTAATTGACAAGTGTGCTTTAAAGACGCATATTATTGGACCTAGTGTTACTATAATAATTATGTTGTTGTCCTGTTACAAATAAGTAATTCTCATATTTCTACATTAATGCATCAGTATGCATCGCATATAAAATATAGCGCGCTAATGCATTTACAACGTTACGCGTTGCAGAATGCAGTCCTCTGTGCGATACTTTCTCACATGCCAATTGGAATTAGAAAGGTGCTAATGTTCCTCATCATCGTCGTATATAGTCGTAAGAAAACAGAGATATGATCGAAAAAAAAATAAAGAATAGAGTATGAAAATTTTATTACTTAAATGTGATAATTAAGTTGATGTAAATTACGTTACGACAATTAATTGTTCATACTGTATTGTTTTTTGGTGACCTACTAGGTCCGTCAGGATTATTCGCGGAATTAATGACTAGCGGAAGAATGCTAACATAAGTATTAGATAACATTACGCAGTTTCATACTTTGAGTTTAATTGTTCTTCATCTCGTGTTGCCGATTGCTTCATCATTCTATGATTGTTTCACGTTTTGGCAATCGGTATTTAAATTATTTATGAATATGGAAAGTGGAAAATGATGAGTAACTTGCGAAAGAATTAAGTGTTGAATAAGTATAGAAATTTCTGTTCTGGTTCTCACAGACTGCGGATGTTTATGCATTTATCATAAGTGCATAAACTTTTTTCTCTCATCCGCTGCGACAGTGCAGCCATTGCAGAAAATAGGTGGCGCCACAGCGGCAGCCTTGCAACAGAACCGGAGTTTTTGTAAAAATTGTGGTGCGTGGGGTAGATTTCTTTAAGGATTAACACACTGTTGTTTACTACTTTAAAAGGCTTAAAAAGCATGTAAAAATCGATTCATAATCCTTTAGTTATAACACAATCTTTGATCCAATTCTGTTCTTGAGAATCTATTTGAAAACTCAAAGATCCTAACCTAAAAGATCAATATCATTTCGGCAACCTCAGTTCCTAGTGTTTCCGCGAGATCAATTTACGTCCCTATAGCCAACCATTCTTCTCCGTTTCGAAGTCCCGGGGCGCCATATCGAAATCGCACGATCATTTAGTAGCAGGAGGTTACACGTAACCAGCGTAATATCTCCGCGTTCCGCTAATGGGTGTAATTCGGACCCCATTCGGAGAGGCCGGGTAGAAAAGTAAATAGTAAAGTAAGGTGGGAAGCCAGCTCGCTGTACGCTCCCAAGAGAGCACGTTTCGATCGCAAGTGAAAGTCCCTAGCCTTGACTTGCAACCTTCAGGGCACCTCTTTCCTCCGGACCATAAAACGGTTCTGCTCCATAAAATGTAAGATTCGATCTGCCTTCTATCTAATATCGTTCTTCCGTCCTTCTCCGGGGATCGTCGTTACTTAAACAAGTTTGCCAAAAGAATGCTGCACGACAGTGGCGCCCTCTACTTCGCCCTATTCCACTTTATTATGGCGGATCGGTGAGTTGAAAATACACAATCGACTGCTATTTTTTTAAATTTCATCCTGGGGAATGCAAAGAGAAGAAAGGAATTGATTCATTGGGATTTCTGGGATCTGGAGAAAATAAGTAGAATGTGATGGATGTTTGGTGAATCTAAATGAATCTTCAGGATCCGATCGGAGGATCCACATACTTTCTTGGTTTTATGTTGAACATTTCGAGGACAATGAAACTTAAATGGAATCCTGAATGTCAAGGGTGATCAGACTGAGATAAGGCAGAACAGGATGATTTGAAGGTTTGGCTCATCCTCCGGTCAAGCTGTTGCTATTTGTGGACAACTCATCATTTAAAAATAGTTTCTCCTTCCCCTGAGGAAGACACCTTTTCTTCAGGAACGATTATAATTACTAGACTGCGGATTTTATGCGTTTATGGTGATACTAAAAGTATGCAAAAATGGAGTTGCATTCAAAGTCTTGCTGCAAGTCTTCAATTGCTCTTGCAATATGTTTTCCGTTCGTTGTTTTCGATTTTTCATCGTAATCAGATGTTAAATTCAATAATTGAGAAACTTTGGAACAGGATAATACACTTTTTTTGTTTTAATAAATCCTGGAAAGGTGTAACGTAAGTTACTGTTTTACGTTCTTCTGTGATTGTATCTTCAACCGATTCCTATTAATGAAACGATTAATTTAAGCGAGTTGCGTCGTTGTATTCGGTCGTTCGCGTGGAACAGCATTCTATCGAGCATTCTAGAGTTCTGAAAGGCAGCGAAGCGGTCCATTTTGAAAGGTACAGGATAGTTACAGGCGTACCAGAGCAACTTTTCTTCAGATATGCATTCCCCCGTTACTCGTCGACGAATCTCGCTACGTTACATTAGCACGCCAGACACCGGCTCGCTGGACCAGATCCAATAGATAAGGGAAAGAAAGCGAGATGCCAGTCAAAGCTCGTGCCAACTTTTGCCTATCGCATACCGGTTCATTTTTTTTTCTCTCGCGTAATTATACGTCGGCTCTGCGTGACGAATTGCGAAGGTGAACAACCCTATTGTCTTAATTATAATGTCAAAATTGCATTACCAAATTTCGCTCCACTTATAGTATTTGCAATCGTTGAAATGTTATGTTGAAATCTGTGTATGAAACCCCGTTATTATTGTCGTTGCGTCATCGGTTTTAAACTACTTTTCAGTGAATTTAATGATATGTAAGTGAAGCGTGTAATTTGAAATATAAACAACGCTCCTTGAAGTGGAGTGCCACGTAATTTGATGCCATAAAAGGTGTTGGTGGAACAAGATTCCATTCAAGGTAGTCGAAAATTTGGATGAGATTTGCTCGGATAATGACTTACATATGATTATTTTATGTAATACAGTGAAACCTAGATAGTTGCAGGTAGAAGGAGCCAAAAATGCGCGCAAGTATTGAGGTTTGTGTAACTATCGAGATAACCAATTAGAGATTTCCCAATTTTGTATTGTTATTTCTAGCTTCGTTCTTCTTCTTAAATAATTATATCTATCACTTCTTGACTCCTATAAACATTCCCGATTTTGAAACCTTTATAGCAGTTAAACTATAAGAGACACTATAGAGGGTGTCCCAAACTCGACGCGGGAGCCCGACGTGGGAGATTCCTGGAGTGATTCTAAACAACTTTTTCCTTTGCAGAAATATCCTCCGAAGCTTTGTTAATGAGTTATTAACAAAAAAACACCGACCAATAGAAGCACGAATACAGTGGATGAATTTCAGCGCGCGCTCCAGCTTCGAGTAGTATTGGCGCGCCATCGTCCGCGCCATCATTAATCCGCTGTACTCGCTCTCTGATTGGCCGATGTTTTTCGTTAATAACTCGTCAACAAAGCTTTGGAAAACATTTTGGCAAAGGAAAAAGTTGTTTAGAATCACCCCAGGAATCTCCCATTTCCGGCTTCCGCGTCGAGTTTGGGACACCCTGTATAGACAGCGGAATTTTATGCCAAATAAAACATTTTGAAACTTGATTAACATGTATTTTATAAATATTGTAAATTGAACTGTATTTTTGATGTTTTGTAGATTTTGGTATTTATCAACAATCTAGTTCATTTTTAGAATACTTGGAATTGTTATAAATTGCATAAAATCCGCAGTCTACTTGTAAATTTCCTAACTTAAAAAATGTCTCCATTACAATCCCAAAGTCCTAAAGCAAGGTTTCAATATCTGTCAATCGACGAACTCGTTACGAGGTACAATAAATCTCTAATGCACGAAAATTAGTTCGTAGAGGAACGTGAGCAATATTACAAATCAATTCCCCGATCGCAGCGGCCATTAGAGGCTGTTGCGCGCTCTGAAATCACCGAGACATGGTCGCTCGCCGACTTTGTAGGTGGACACATCCCCGGTTAGGCGGCTTGGTTATGTAAGAGAGACTCTTATTAGCAGTGTCGTGGCACCGGGTTACTTTCCCTTCCTTTACGACTGCTTGTAAAGGAGCAAGTGCTCGCAGTAGGTCAACAGTTAGCTTCTAACAATGAGAATCAAAGGCGAGAGCGTTTCCACCGTGAAACACCTAATTGTTCACGTTCCGCGGATAACACCGCGCGTTCCACTGTGAATCGTTAAGCTCCCCTTCCTGTCCGCTATCTCCGTTTCCAACGCCGACTTTCGATCCGCCACTCGATGGAAACTCGCTGCTTAATCGACGGAAAAACTAATGCGTGCTCTTACCGCGAACGCGGTCCTTCGAAACGGCCCATTTATTTCCTATCGCATCTCATTAAAGAGCCCCTCGATTTTTCTTTTTACCGAGTTCTTTGTTTCTTGCTTCTATTTCCATGAAACATCGTTGCTTTGTATACATTTTTCTGCACATTATTTTTCAATTCTGATTTTGTAGATTATTACTGGATATTTTGAAATCCGTTGCTTGCGCTCTTTTAGATACATTATAAGTCCTTTCTGTAAACTTACACTGAGAGAAAAAATGAGAGGAATTTTACTACATTTTCTACTAAAACGGCAGGATTGGTGAAAGTGGTTAGGTTTTTACTACACCAATGTAGTAATATTTGGTTCTGAAGACTTGGTAAAAACTACAACCTCGTGTGCTGATTTTTACTACACGAATGTAGCAAAATTGGAACTTTCGCTCACACTAAAAAGAGTTTTTTTATGGAAATACTGAGGGGTATGCTTGGCGACGGGGAAGGCGAGGTATAGGATAGATAAGAGAATTATTATTGGTTATACAAAGTGTTGACGACTGGAGGAGGAAAAACTTTGGGATGGAAGAAGAGAAGGAGGCCAGGCGATTTTCGTTTTGGACCATCGGATCAACGAAGACTTGCCTTCATTATTTCAGTAGACCTCTTTTTTTTTTTTTTTTTTTTTTTTTTGAAAAAGTTTATTTATATAGCCAATAACAATAATACATAAAGGTGATAATAAACTACAAAAGAACACCTTAACTTAAGATATTTCCAAACAGACCCCACTTAGGAGGTTCACAGTGGAAACCAGTAACAAAAACCGTAATAAATAATCCAGATCACATAGAATAGAAAACAGAGACAATTTAGATTTAACATTAGCAGTGAAACTAATTGCACTTATAGAACTGGGGAAAAGGCTATGACAAAAAACCCCATATATCTCAGTAGACCTATGCTGATGGACCTGTGCTTGAGCTGTGGAAGATTATTTCGGAACTCGTCTTATGTATGAACAGGGCTAGGATCAAGCACTAGCGAGAAAGACGATTATTACGAGAACACTCTAGCGGAAGCTCTATGAAACTAGGCCCATGCTCAGTAACTGCTAACGGCCCGTAACAAATACCTATGTCAGAAAATAAGTTTTTCCAATATTAACTATACCATTTTTTGGACGTTTATGCGATATTTATTGAAAGGCATTGAAAAGAAAATGCTAAAATCCAAGCAAATTGAGGTTATGTCACGAGACGCCACTTCTTTCCGAAGCGTAGATGTCGCACTGTATCACAGCCTTCCGTAAATTTTACTCCACTGGTCTATTAAATTTTGAAACACATGTGCTAATTTTTCCTTTTAATGTGGTAGAAAGAAATGCATTTCACTATATCCTGCTTCTTTACTACGCAATGTAGTAATTTTTCCTCCAGTATTTTTCTCAGTGTATTAGCATTACTAAAATCAACATTTTGCTTTGATGATTTTATTCATTTACCCAGGATGATTATTTGCATTCTTTATGCCTGATGTAATTTATCTGAACGTTTCCTTATCAAATGGAATAAATACTTGCTTCTTGTTATCACGAGTTAAATGATATGTATAATAGCAAGGTGTCGTCCCACAATCAGATGGAAACAGATTAATCATGCATAACTCTGCTAACATATAAACGGGTGTGTGCAACATTGGCGTGGCATTGCATCGCGCCGGATCTATTGAGAGAAAGGTCGATTTTACACTTTTCTACCCGAGTTATCTGAATCGCTGCACGAACCGCCAGCTCAATACACTTTCCCAATAAATACCTTATTATCCGCAATACAAACTTTCCCGCAATGCGTTTTCTATAAACAGAAATCCTGCAGCTGCAGAAACGGATTTTCCATTCTGAATACTCTAATGAATTCTCCTTTCAATTAATGAGTAACGTAAACATAGAATTTGAACTCACTAATTATGTTAATTGTAAATCATTTTCTTTCAAATACTGATGAACATATTAATATTTATAACGAGGGAATATCATATTAATTATTCACAGTTTCATAGAAGTAAACATAAAGCCATGTTTACACTAAATAAACAATAAGCAACAACAACCAACTTTTTTGTTGATGTTCTATGTAGCCTCAGAAAAATCGCTACGTGTTCCTCGTTGTTATTTCAGTGTAAAATTAAATTTAGATGTGTTTTGAAACATGCAGCAACGAGAGATGACAAAAAGTTCCTCATTCTTTGCCTCAATGGAGACTCAGCTATATATTCCACGTTTGTAAGTTAATATTTACGTTAGAACTTTTTCCATCTCGTGTCTCCTAGTCTTTCCATCCTCCGTTTTCATTCTCAAACAGGTTCAGTTCACCCCCTCGCAGCGAAAACGTGTAACAGTCCACAGTAACGTAATTTCTGTCGCGCGTCGAAACAGGTAAAGCGACTGAATTCCATGAAAAAAGCGGTCGTTACACCCGTGCTCCTTCCTGAACCTGGAAATAAATGAATATTGGCGTCCATCCAGTGGCCGGTAAAGAGCAAAGCTGGTCGCTCGATAGTCGCGGAGCCCCACCTTCGCGCGTTCCTTCCGTAAAGTGCAACGTTCACGTCAAAAGTCGGCTCGTGTAATAAACGCGCCACGACCGAGACGCCGTTTACGAGATACGTGCCACTTCCTTTTCCTTTCCTACGTCGAACACTTTTCCTCTCTTCTTGCTGCTCCTTTTACTTCGACCGATTCCCTTCCACAGCCTCGTGTCCCGTCTATTAGCTTCAATTTCTGACTTCTTCTTTTCCTTTAATATATTTCTGTCCGGGACGCAGGCCATAATTATTTCACTTTTATTCATTCAATTTTGTAACATTATTCCTGTTTTGCTTTTAGCTGAATCACCGTCATTTTGAATTTATTTGGCGACTGGGTGCAAACATTGAATTTATGGAGGATGAAAAGGATTTTTTTTAGGGTAATTTATTGGCCCTTTGGGTTTTTTAGTGGAGACGAAAGTGAAAGAAAATGAGTAGAATGTTTCGAGAAATAGGAAGGTAATTGTTGAAGTTCTATTAGTGGTCCTGATTTTGGATCTTTTTGGTGAATTACAATTTGGAGCGAGAGATGATTCAAGCACTGGATCACGGAATTTTTTATAGTATAGTATTTTAAATATTTTTATATTGTTAACGGTAATGTAACAAAATATACTCAACAAAATATACATACTACTGCTTGTGGGAATAATATTCAATTTTATTAAAAATATTCTGCAGTTACGTTAGCAAATAAACGTAACAAACTGATCTTAATAAACAAACAGGGTATAATAAACAAGTCTTAACACTTTTCTCTAAGCAGTGAATAAAATATTTAGCATAAAATAACATCGGTAAATAAAAAATTTTCGTTCAACAAATGCATTAATCAATCAAAATTGTTAATTTTCCAGTATTTCATAATTTTCCAGATAATCTGAACAAACTGTTGTCCATATAAAGTCGTAATTTATAACTGCGTAAGTGGTTAATAGAACATTGATAGATCTTATGAAATGGTTTTTGTAGGAGTAAGTTTCTTCACTTCACACTACTTAAGCCTTTGTTCTTCCACCGAGGCTCACAAAGAGTAACAGTTCTCTTCCACCTGTCGCCTTTCATTCTTTCACAACAATTAACTCCCCTTTTTCCGCGGAATCGCGCCACTGATTCGCTCCCCCTTCACATTCTCTTCCTTCCTCATTAATCGGCGTTAATAACACCGTTTTTCCGCGCGTTGCGTCACAGCTTCCGGACCCCGGTGTTCGAAATGCGCGCGCCGCGCATGCTCGGTGAAACGACAGTGGTCCGGCTTATTACGGGGAATCCCGGACGCGGAATTCCGGCTGGAAGGAAAGCGCTCGCGGAAACGGGAATAAATTGAGTAATCCGACGATAACGTGGGACACCGGTTATCTAAAATAATTTCTATTATAAAACTGCGCGCCGCTGGTAGAAAGTGGAATCTCTTACGTAAAACCGCCGATCGAAGCGGGATCGATGCTGGCGAATTGAATACTTCGAGATGCGTGGCGCCGCTTTGATACTTGACACAGTGTGGTGAGAAAAACATTGAAATTATAAAAGAAAACTAGCGTTGGACCAACTTTTGTGGAATTTAGGCGCTTAAAAATTTAATAATGTTCATTCATCGCGTTGAAATTCAATTTTTCATTTTTGTGTGCTTTATTTATCGTCTCAAAGAGTTTAATTATTGATTTTCTTGAACAAATTCAAATAAGTATGAGTTCTCATTCGTATATTTATTTAAGTACAATTTGTTTGTTAGTTGTCATTTGCTTTGTTATTTTATTTTTATTACTGATATTCTAATTCTAATGACTTCAACTTTTTAATTATTTTAATGTATGTGTGACTATATTTGTCACTTAATTTGAGATTTGAATGTCTGTTTTCTGATTTTACTAACAATAAGAAAGTCAAGAATCTTTTGTTTTTTTAACTATTATTTGAAATAATTAATTGTTTGTTTAAAAAATTCATTTTAAAAAAGTTTTGTTCGATTTTGTACGACTCGTACATTTTGTTAAATGTTTATGTCGAGAAAAATTGTGACAAGTTGTGATTTCATTAAAGGTGGAGACATTTAAGTGACTATAATACATATATTAAAATCAAACACGATTGTTTTATTAAAGAAACACATTCTCTATTTATTTTTATTAAAATAAACTTCCAAATTATTTAAAATTTCCTGGAGAATTAAATACAAATTTTTAAATCTAATTTAAATTACAAAGAAGAAGACGAAGTTTCGTGGGATCAAATTAGTATATTGCTAAATGCGACTAAGCACTGCCTTTTCTCTGCTTAAAACAATTACTGTGCAACGTTTTTATACTGTAAAAATAGCAACATTAGCATGTAAAAACAAGATGAAACAAAACACATTCTTACAATGGAAACTCTAAATATTTTTATTTAAAGTCAGTTCCTTTTCATTCGTATTGAAATTAGTTTTTTTCTCTGATTCACCAAACATACGTAAGATATTATACCGCGTATTAAGACAGTGATTCTGTCCCTCTATATTCTTTATACTCTTCATTTTTCTTCCTACTCTTTCCCTCATTCCACTCTTCAAAGCTGTTTATTCTTTCATTTCTCTGTGGTTGTTACTCATGTATTTATATCACTCATCTATTCTGCACCAAAGAATTGTTTAACCAGTTAATAATATTGGCCAATATTTATTTGCAACCGCATTGCTTCGTCACGATCGACTTCACCATAGAAGCTTACACCGATCCGCAAGACTCGTTAAGCGTGCTTACATAAATTCAATCTCGTTACTTCCTTGCCGAGCTCGCCGAGGCCCGCCGAGAATGCTCATTGGAATATCATTGAAAGCAAAAGTCACGGCTATGAATATGTTATCTGAGACCCCAGCTGATAAACAGGCTCTTCGTGGCGAGGTGAAAGCATACCCGCTCAGAAATCGAGAGGCGCTTTTGCTTTCTTCGCTCCCGAAGTAGACGCCGAAGCAAAATCTTTCGTTTCTCGCGGGAACGAACTTCTAATTGAATTCACTTTCGAAGCTAGATCTCTTTAATCGGACCGGTGACGTATTCGTATCAAGGCCGGAGTAAAAACTTTCTTTCACCGCGATCGAGGGGATCGAAAAATTTAACGGCTGAGATGCGCGGATGCAAAATAAGGGAACGAGAGAAAGAAAGAGAAAGAGAGAGAGAGAGAGAGAGAGAGAGAGAGAGAGAGAGAGAGAGAGAGAGAGAGAGAGAGAGAGAGAGAGAGAGAGAGAGAGAGAGAGAGAGAGAGAGCGAGCGATCTATCTGCTGAGCTACTTTCATATTTTCACTCCTGAGACGCGGGAGAAAGTTCTCGAGATGTGTGAAACCCGGTGAATGGCCGTCATTGTCTTACGAAGACGTGTGTAATAATCGAGGGGGTGGGGGCATTCCTTGAAGTTACGAAGATTGTGTTAAACGATCATGAAGATTGTGTAACAAAAAAAAAAAAAACAATTTCAAAAGATTTTACTTAAATAACCAAGTTATGATGTACATTGCTTAGAATGATAGAAGAATTAATGTTTTGAAAATACTTCATGTTTAATTAATTTCTTATCTACAGAATTCTTCTTTATGTATTGGTAAAAATAAAATAAGAAAAGAAAAAGCAATCTGATGAACAAAGTAACAGTTAAATTACTGTTTAGAAAATATTGCAATCAAAACCATTTTAAGCTGAAATTTATTGTAAAAAAATCTCTAAACCTCTCGGATGATTTCACAGAATATTTTGTACGGAAGAAAATTCAATAATAAATGTAACGAACCGGTATTAATTACTTTCTTCTTTAATTAATATTCTGAATCCCATTCGTAAAGAGTGTAAACGCATCTACAAATGATATAACAAGTACTCTAATAAATAAATATGCTTGAACGTTGTTAACAAAAAGAAAACCGTTATTCTACAGTTATTAAAAGTAATTGAATTTCTTCGCAACATAATCACATTCATCTCCATGAAAGTCAGCAAGAAGCTACGCTCCCGTGCTTTTCCGTTTTCTACATCGATTTCCGATTAGAATCTGCAGCCAACGGAACATCACGAATGAACTTATCACGAGGGAATCATTTCCAGCAGACGCGATTAAATTCGGCGCGAGCGCGAAGCGAAAACGAATTACGGATCGGCGATATTCACCGCGAAACAATTACGAAGCGATTAGTCGGATCGACCAGTTGCGAATCACTCAATTTCACGGTGGAGACTAGGCTGGACTGTTAATTAAAACATCGTGGCGAGTCGCGAGAGCGTCCGCGGGGATCGTCCGCGAAAGTAGGCCGACGCGCACTTTTCAGATCCAGCGGCTGGAAGAAACGCGCTCGTCCGATCACAGAAAGTCCGTTTTCACTTGCACTGGCCGTGTAACAGCGGCCGAACCGCCGCCACCGCTTTAATTAAGCGACGGAAACTGCGCGCCCTTGCCACACGTTTACGCGAATTCCCCATGATCGAGCCGATCGTCGTCGTCACTGACGTTCGTCGCTCTCGCGCGTCGACGCGACCTCCTCGCGATGAAACGGTCCGAGTCGCGGAAGCCGGCCGCCGACGTCGTTTGACCCGTCGATAAAACAAAGCCGCGATTCGCGTCTACGCGGCGTCGACGTCCAGGAAAATGGCCGCGACGCGAGGGGGAAGACGACGGTGGATCGTGGCAGGAAGAACGCGAAGAGAAGCAGGAAGAGGAAGACGGATCGCAGAGCGCAATATGACGCGGCGAAGAGTGGGAAAATAGAAGCGAGAGAACTCACCGTACGAGGCCAGGAGCATCAGGAGAAACGGGAGAACCTGCGACGATGACATTCTGCGGTTGTGCCGTGCGACGGCCTTGGGGCCCAGGACCAAACTCGATCGACTCGAATCTACTCGAATTCCGATCCGACGACTGGTACTATCCAAAGATGGGGCGCAGAGCGTGTAGTGACTGTTATGAGAACCGAAGAAGCTCGGCTGATGAGTTTTCGTGTCGAGACTGGTCACTGGGAGAGGCGTTTGGCTTCGTGTCTTATATGAGCTCCCCACTCTTCCGGCAGGTCCGATCTCTGCCGCATAGGAAGGCCTCCCTGGAGAACACACCTGGTTTCTTCTATCGAGGACTCCGATACTCGGCAGCCCGGTATCCTCGACGATGACACTGTCGCACGGTGGAACGAAACGCCTATTTTATTTGACATCAGCAACATTTTTTATTTCGAAATTTTATACTATAAGGTGAACGTCCCAATTTCTGCTCATTTAAGCGTTCACTCGTTATGAAAAGGATATAAAAAATTTGTTTGCAGTAACAATTTTCAAAGTAATTGATTAATACCTCGATAATGAATCAATTAATTCAAAAATATTTTAAGGGATCTTCCCAGTGTGAACCTCTGAAAAATTGCCATTTCTTGGGAATTTTTTTGTACTGAATGAAATGTCCAATGTAAATCAAGTTTTTCCTACTGATTAATACACTTATTGAGAGTACAAACAATTTTTTTATGCAATTTATAATAGTTTATTTAAATATATATATATCGCACTGAATTGAGCACCTCAAGAAAACGATGTAGTGCTGGCGTAGATGATTCCAGAAGAACGACGCATCTGAATAAAAAAATTCAAAATGGTTTTTAGTCGTCACGGATGTCGTTATCGTTGGAACCAAAATTATTTTAATAGTTTAAGTTCCGAAATTCGATGAATTTTTAGTCATTTGTCATTGTAAAAAGTATGAAATTGTTAATAAAACAAAGTTTCCGTGGTCCCTGCGATAGCCACTGATGTGTTGAATAATGTGTAAGAATTTGAGACTGATTAATCAAATAATTTTTTTGCAATCTACGCCAGCACTACATCGTTTTCTTGAGGCGCTCAATTCAGTGCAATATATATAGTTAAATAAACTATTATAAATTGCAAAAAAAATTTGTTTGTACTCTCAATAAGTGTATTAATCAGTAGGAAAAACTTGATTTAGATTGGACATTTCGTTTAGTACAAAAAAATTCCCAAAAAATGGCAATTTTTCAGAGGTTCACAGTGCGAAGGCCCCGTTAAGAAGATGTTATATGACGTTTAATTATTAATAATGGCTAATTCAATGCAGTACTCTAAATGTCCGTATTTCTGCTCTCGACAAAATAACTCACAAACAATTCAATAAAAATCCAGAGTAAAATACAGTAAACGTTTTTAGTATTAAATACGATTTATTTCTGCAAACACTACATTCGATCCGATTATCGAATCACAATGAAATTGCTGTTCTTTGGTCTAAGCAGTAAAAATACGATCAGAACGAGTAAGTTCCTTGTTCTAAAATTTTTTTCGTTGCTTACGTAGCACTTTCTTTCTAACAAACCTGTGCATCACTCGCACGAATGATCAAAGAACTTGTAATTGTTTTTTTACAATTATAGTACAAACGTAACATTTATAATAATAAGAAAAATACGAAGTGATTAGAAATCGGGATATGGGCAGAAATTGGGACATTTATCTTAGCTTTAGTGAATCGTTATTAAGTAGTCACAGCATACAACACAAAGAAAATTATGTTAAACTAGCTTCGCCTGCGTGAATTTGTTTTAAAATTTGACTAGTTTTTAAGCTATTGAAACTGACGGAACGGAGCAAGTAAATTTTGCAGAATCTATATTAAAAAAAGAGTATGGAAAGAAAACCTAACACTATAACTTATAAGTAAACTAAGCAAAAACTGATCCAAATCGTAAATCAAACATTCAGCAAAATACAAATCAAAAAGTAAAGTCAGAAATCCAGAATCAAATAGAATAGTAGCTCCATGAATAAAATGTCGCAGGAAACGTACAGTTTTTATAGCTCTCGCCGATTTAACATTGCCACTTATAAATTCTAATGCAAACGAAACCATATTGCACTGTAAAATATTATCAAGATCATCGACTGACACTTTATTAAACTGTTTTACCCTATGAAGAATTTTGTCACTGTTATTTTTGTCGTCTTTTCAATGTTTTTAATATGTTATTTTAGAAATCGACTGTTTATCGCCTTTATAAAATCATTGTTTGATACTTATGTTTTCCGTATTTTATTTTTATGATTTTTATATCTTGTGTATTTTAGTTGTTAGTTTATATTAAAGTCAAACACAATTATAATTTTTCTTGTGTATAACAAACATAACGTTTTCATGACTTGACCACTCCAAGATTTTAATTAAATTTGGCACACAGACAGCCTGAACATAGGACACTCGGTTTTTCCATTTCTTATTTAGTATCTTCCCCTTGAAAAACTAATCAATTTTTCGGGATAAAAAAAATCCTATGTCCTTCTCCAGATTTCAGGCTACCTCACTGCCAAATTTCATTGAAATTAGTTCAGTAGTTTAGTCGTGACGGCATAACAAACAGACAAACACACTTTCGGATTTATAATATTAATATGGATAATATGGAAATAATATGGATGTACATTAAGTTCAATTTATTTATATGTGCATTTGACCATTACGAAGCATTGACGTTTTTGGCTTTTGGTTACATTTAAAAAAGTAAATAAACATTTTTTTCTCCTTGAATAATAAAATCGTTTCAGGAAACATAAATGGGGTTTGAAATGGGATTTGGAATGGTTTTCATAAAACGAAGAATTTTCAATAAAATAACTACATACACAATGTTGAAGAAATAAAAACCGATTTCCTATTAATGTTGTACATGGTCATCCACGTATCGCGGAACCCGAACTCATTTGTGTTTATGCGCAAGGGTTCCGAGATACGTGGATGACCCTGTACTTCAAATATAGACAGAGCAGCATCTCTCCCGTCGCCTGCGTTTCTCCCGTACTTACTCTACATTGTAAATAGTAATTACTCTACATCTTAAAAGCAATTCCAAAGGCGTTAATACTCGTTCGCGCATCGAGTTCCTCCAATTCATCCAACCACGTAATTCCCAGTCAAAACAGATCCGCAGATCGGTCGTTTTGATTCCATTGTGTATGATTTAACAACGAAGTAATTGAATTTATCGCGCGATACTTCACGCTCGGATAACGATGCCGAGCAAATTGCGTTGACTCTATAATCGCACGCGATCATATTTCACCGCCGTTTTCTTCCCCTTTTGCGGGACGAATGCAGGAATCCTTCCTGCTTTCTATGTCATCTCTCGTGGCAACCTTTTCCGTCAGCGTCACGGTGCCGTTTATCTCCCAGCGAATTCTATTAATAAGACGATTAATTAGCCGCGCTCGTAGACTAACCTTGCGAAAGACGTCGCATCCTCGTCCTTCGCGAGATTCTCATTCTTATTGGATTCTGATTGCTGCCGATTAATGGTCGTATCTTTCGATTGATCATTAACTCGTTAACTAAGCTCCATTCAACATCTGCGCTAAGGAAAAAATTGTTTAAAATCACCCCAAGAATCATTTCTTCGATGGTTCTTATATTTATTCTGCGACACCCTGTATAGAATAAATACTTTTAAACAACTTGTAATCAATTTTATGATAATTGTACAAGTTATTTTGCCTTGGACAATAGCTTATTTAAAAAAAAAAAGAAACTAAAAGTACTTCAAATTCTCGGCGTAAACTGCACAGTATTTACTCAACGTGCCCCTTCCAAGTCCCACACCTCCTTCCCTTGCACCTCCAACAACCAGCTCAATGAACAGAGCATTCACCCAACGGCTATCAGCACAATCTTCGATCCAATATCTTCCAGATTTGACGTGGCGCAAGATTAAAAGCCGCGGTGCGCGCGGCTAACGAAGCGGATCCTTTTTCATTCTTTCGAAACAGTGGAAGTGGGGGTGTTCGCTCGATATAAAACAGAGATTACACCAAAGGCGAATCGGTAACGCGACGGTTCACCGGAATTCTAGGGACGTTCGCATCGAATCGCGTGGAACCGACGCGACGTTCTCTTCCTAGCGAAACGTGAAAAGTAAGGATCTCGGTTCACGGAGATCGCCGCGCAGTAGGACGAGTTGTTCACGGGCCAAATCGGTTGACCACTTTCTGAATTTTTATAAATTTTAGAGTCAAAGTACTTGGATTAAGGATATTCTTCCATTAAATCAATTTAAAGGTAAGTTGTTTTAAAGATTTTATGTAAAAGAAGCTAAACGATGTAGACGTACAGAACTTTCTGCACTTTATTCTGATACTGTTAGATATAATAAAAAAAAAAAATGTTGCTTTGTGTAAATTACGTCGACTGTATCGATGACGGAAAAAAATCCAAGACGGAAATGATAAATCCTTGTAGAATCGTCTAAAATGAAAAGTAGAAGAAAATTTTTAGTGAAGTACTCTTAACGCTTGGGTTTCTGTGCTTAAAATAAATTTTCGTAATGCTGGGCTTAACATTTTCTTTTTGATCGTTTTGAGTATACTATCAACTGTTATTTTGCACAAATTTGATGGGCATACTTAGACATACCATTTTTTGAATTCGCAAATGTCTGATTACATACACAGATAAATTATTGTATCATTTTTGAACATCATATTTTTTAAACATTTTATATTAGAATAATATTATACATATGTTATGATAAAAATATAAAAAAGCATTAGATAAGCTTAAGAAAAGTTTTCGACCCAAGGATTGAAAAATAATATTTTATAAATATAGACTTAGAGATACGAGGAATGAAAATTGCAGTTTCATGTGTGATTTTTTCTGTATTTCATTTTTGTATGCATATTGAAAAAGTTATTTTTTTAATAGTTTTGAGATTTCTCTGTTTAACAAATTAAATAAAAAGGATTTTAAGCTTAACGATTGTCGGAGCTTTCGGATGTTGAATTTCTTCGGTCGTCTTTCCTAGCAATACCCACGCTCTTGTTAGAAACGCCGCACGAGATTCGCATTTCAGCGGTCGCGAAAGAAGGTCTTCACGGTTTCTTTCACCGGTTCGAGCCGCTTCACGCGATGAGTCGGTGAAAATAATGGTGAAACACCCGCGATTACCAGATGAAATTCACTGACGAGCCCCTTCGTCTGTTTCTTCGAGCGACGATCGTCATTCTCGCGCTCGAGCAACCTAAAGTCAGCCTCCCACCAGCGACGATTCGTCGCGCGACAATTTCATCGCTGATGAACCATGAAAAGAGATTGTCTTCACTAAAGTGCGCGCATTCAATGATACGGTTTATTGTTATAGACGAACAGAAAGAAAGTCAAATAGTAAAAGCTATGGGACTCTTTATGGGATTTTTTACGAAGTATGTGGACAAGTATTAATTAAACATGATTTCTTTATTCGGAACTGTTAATGTTAATTTCAACTACACATACAGTGAATATATGTAATTAATAAAATTTAGATACTTGGATAAAAATACAAGTGTCTTGGTTATAAATTTTTGGAACCATTTTTTACTTCTTGTCCCTTTTGTCCTCGACTTGCGATTAAAAATTATTAATTGTACTTGTAGGATTCAGATAATATTTAATACATGTTTATCATATTTCATAAAAAAACAATTTTCCTCATTTTTACTAATCGATAAATAGCTCACAAAATAATCTTACAATAGTTAATATTATGATACTCAATAAATAATTTCATAATAATTATAGTTATATTTTTTTTAATTTGCAAGATGCTGGCTTTATAACATATTTAACTTAAGCATGAGAGATGAGATATTTTTGCCTGAAAGACAAAGTTCTAATCTTCAATATTTCAAAGGTGATATTCCAATTTAATTCAATATAGATAATATCATATGACGTTCTATCAATCATATCTATTCTTGAAAGAATTGTTCTGTTACAATGCTCAGGCACAGTATCAATTTCTTAAAATATGCGGCATCTAAGGAAGTTGAAAGTGTTTCGATAATGAGACGGTGTAAGAGTAATTGACGGTTGCTAACGACTGTAATGCGCGTTTCCTTGCGATTGATGGGTGGAATATTGCCCTTGCCTACTCCAAGCGATTAGGTTGCTATTGATAGATCAAATGTCGGAGTAGATTCACGTTACACCGATTAATAATTTGTGGGCGGGAATTGAAGGAGTATTGTATACAGAACTACATACTTTAATATTTTATTATTGGAAATTTTACAAGTTTGTGCAGGACTTACAGTGAATCCAAAAAATGTTTGTACACTGGTATAACTTTAATTTCTATGCTATATATGTATTTCTCAACATACTATTTTGCATAAATATCCGCAGTTTAATAAAAAGAGATAAAGATAACAATTTCAATTATTTACAGACAATAAGAAATTTAATAGTAAAGTAGTATTTTCGCATTACTACAAAAAGTAGTGAAAATGTATCTATTAAGATAAGTAAAATGTAATATAAATGTTTTTGATATTTGTATTTATTTTTAGATTAAAGTTATCTATGTAATAATTATTGTAAACCAATGAAAGCGTTTGTCATACAGACAGACTATTTTTTGTTGGGAAAAATAAAGACTAAAAGATTTTTGTATGACATAATCATAAGTGTAGCATTCAAAAGAAAAATCACGTCAAATCTAATGCTTCTCTTTTAAAAGACTGTTTCCTCCCAAACGATTGTTTACAAGTTTACGCCATTCACGTTCTTTGTACAACAATAGATTTTCTAGAGCTCAGTGGTCGATCTTCCCGAAGTAATCACCGCAAAACTAATCTCCGGAGTTTCGCATTTACAGACACGTTGTGCAACCAAGTGGATCGTAAAGATACAACGTTTAGCATTATTATTAATTCCACGCGAATGAATAATGGAGCAGTTTCTCCTTCCCCTGAATTCTGGTCCCTACCTACTCTTCCGTTCCTTTCACTCGCTTCCTAGTGATCCTGCGAGACTTTTGCAAAACTTGCGAACAATGCTTCGCAATAACAAGTGCGCCTTCAAATATTTGCAGAAAAAACTTCGCGGAATTCGCGCGACTTCGCAGAAACGTTGTTTCAGAGCGACGAGATGCGCGTCGCTTTCGTCCGCATTCAGAAAGTGTCTGACAGAAGAAAGGCAGTAACTTATCGAGGAGACATTATGCCTTAAAGGCTCGCAAAAAAAGAGCATTTTCTAAAATCGAAGAAGGAAAGTTGGCGATTGCGTTATTTAACTGTTTTTCTTACATATTCTTTAGTTATCAGGAGACGTTTTAAAATTGCTTAGAAAGTCAAATTTTGTATAGAATGATGATTATAGTTTATACTAGGTACTTTGACAGTGATTAATGTTATTTAAGATTGAGAATGCTTTGTTAGCAACGCTTAGAAAGTGAATGTGTAATTAAATTAAGAAGGATTAATTGTGAGCAGCGAACGTTGGATGTTTTTAACACCTTCACTATCATTTTGCATAGAAGTTCCATTTCTATCAAATGAAATGTGTGTTACACTATGATTGATTATGATTTCTCTAAACGGTATCGTTAATTGAATAATAACTATGAAGAAGCATTGCAAGAAACAGTGATAGTAATGAGAGCGTTAATTTGCTCTTAACGAACATGTAATTATATTTACCGGACTGTTTTTAATGTGTTATGAGATTCCAGAATTTTCTAATTGAGAAATTACTGGGAAACGGTAAATAGTATGTAGAAATCTTCATATTGAGTAGTCAAGCTCTAATGAGTAGCAATCCAGCTTTTAATTAACTCATGTTCATGAATATTCAGAGACGTTCATGAGTTAAAGATGAGCGATAGTTTAACGATGTAGACATTGCGAACTGATTATTCGTAACAAGTTTCTTAACCTTTTTTAAGTGCATTTAATAGCTTTATTGTTCAAGTTATTCATTGAAACAAATATTGTGGGAAGGAGCAAGATTATGGAAAACTACAATTGTTTATTTTGGAGAAGTTTTGAAAATTATTTTTCCAGATCTTCAATTTCAAACTCTCAAATCTTCAATTTCTTTAAAAATGTTTAAATTTCTATCGCCTTTATAAAATCATTGTTTGATACTTATGATTTCTGTATTTTATTTTTATGATTTTTATATCTTGTGTATTTTAGTTGTTAATTTATATTAAAGCCAAACACAATTATTTCCAACTTCAAGTCTTTAATCTTTAACTTCAATTTTTTAGGTTTCTGAAAATTAGTTCTGAAAATTAGAAAATCTGTAAATTAAAATATTGAAATCTCCAATCTGAAGTTTTTATACCCTCAACTCGAAATCTCAAAATCTTAACTTTAATAATCTCTAAATCTGTAACTTGAAATCTTCAAGTTTCTGACATGTAATCTTCAAATAATTTTCAACTTGAAATTCTTTCAGCTTGAAATTTTTACTATTCAAATTTTCCGTGTCAAACCTTAAAATTTCGAGTCCTTAAATCTTCAGTTTTCTTCGAATCTTTAACTTTAACTTTACGAGTCTTCAACTAGAAATCCTTCAATCTCTAATTTCAAATTCTCAGGTATCCAACGTTAACTGTACAAATTTTTGTATCTGTAACTCGAAATCGTTAAATCTTCAACTTGAAATATTTAAATTTATAAAGTGAGAGCTGAAAAATTCGTAAATCTCTAATTTCAACTCTACAAATGTTCAACTTCATATCTTTAAATCTCTAATTTCAGGTCTTCAAATCTTGAAATCTATTATTTAAGAGAAATGTCAACTTTTATTTTCAGTGAAATTAAAAAAATGCCTTAAAGTCTCATAATAATGAGCCTAAGTCCTCCAAAAGTACAAATGCCTTATTTAAATTATAGTAAAATATAAATAAAAAGTACCTTCAACAATGCATAAACAATTTTTCTTAAAATCTAAAAATACTGACGTGCAAAAAGTAACGATGACAGGCGTCATCCAGGCAGCTCACACGCGAATGATACCATCAAGGTGCTTTCTCACAAACCGAATGTTTCAATCCGCGAATTTGCATGGTAAGAGAAAAAAAAAAAAAAAGAGGAAAGGATTTCGTAAGGAGTCAAATATACTTCCCGGAAGAAGGAACGCCTGAAGCTCGGCGACTAGAAGTTAACTAAGATTTTCACCTTGTTCCTTTGTGCAAGAAACTAGGGGGAACTGAGGAGGCCTTGTTGCCAGATAAAGATTATCACGATGCTCGGTGAGAATGGTCACAAGAGGAAACGAGACACATAAGAATGAAACAATGGGCGCCGAGTTTCGAAAGTCTCTCGCGGTGAACGAGCGTTTGGTACCCTCTTGGCCCCCCGATCTCACCCTCGATTTAGGATCTAATGGTTAATTGTTAAACTTTTTTAATTAATGGCACTATTGATTCGTTTTGTCGTTCTTCATGGATAAGAAAAATTAAATGATGGGATAATAACGAAATGATATTATCTTTTTAGTATGTAACTAACCATATTTTCTAAATTAAGATTTCTCGTTGTTAAATGTGTAGCAGATAAGGAGCTATTTAGTATCTTCAACTAAATGGAATAGAAAATTCTAATAATTGGAGAAACATAAGAAACATCATTTAATTCCTGCAGCAACTAATTGCATATTGTGATATTATTATTTCATTTTTAGTTACAAATATTATAGAGTGAAAGATTATGGAATAAATTCTTACAGAAATTTATACAATTAAGCAGAGATTTGATTATTCTTGACTATAATGAAAACATTATTTTGCAATTTTATTTAAAACGAATATGTGAAGTACAGAACTATATTTTTAGGTATTATAAATTTCATGATACTTATAAAAAGAAATTCTTTATTTTAGAAATTATTTTTATATAAAGTAGCTTTGGAATTAAGTTCTATATATAACTTATTAATTGTTATTGATTTGTAAATATGTCCATGATACTTTTGTGTTATATTAAATTGTTGTATGAACTGTGCAAATAGAAACAGAACAACTGTGATGTAAATGATAGTTGAAAATGTGCTAGTTAAAAATTAAATTGTGTTAATTAAATTTTTAATTTAATCATGGGCGGTGCGTAATGTAATTTTTGAAATATTCGTGTTCTTTGGAATAATAAAAGTTGACGAATTTTTTTCAATTATTCTTTTTTAAAGAATGTGCGCCTGAAACGAGGCAACATTCCTGCATCAGTGCAAGGCAGATCACTGATTCTTAAATAGAAAGTCACCTTCGCCACCTTCTGTTTCATTTCTCACTCGCAGGTAGGATCCATTCACAAAGATTATTCAAAATATTTGTAATTATTTTTAATAATATTGTGTGTGTGTGTGTGTGTGTTATTGCAAATAATTTAAATGAAATAAAATTTATTGTATTTATTTTATGCAATACATATTAATGTTAATTATATTTGAATAAATAGTTAGTTCCATAAATATTAGCTGAATTATTTATTGTTATCTGATTCTTTAACTGATACTTAGTATTATATCCACAGATCATTACTAAATAGACTGCGGAATTTTATGTATTTATGAGAAATATATGTATAAAAATCTATAAGCAAGTTTACAGATTGTAAAATGCATAAAATAAAGAAAAATAAAGTGCATACTGCATTATTTAAAGAAATAAAATATACTATTATTCAAGCTTTCGTTCCTTATTTCTATGTATAAAATATAATTTTGGTGAAAAATTCGTAGTTTAATGATTACAAAAGGTATATTATATAGAAAAAAGAAAACGAGTGGAATTATAATCTATATCGATATATCCAATTTAACTTTGGTTTTTCATGTTAAAATTTTCTTTTCAAGTTGGTTGTAGGTGCATTTTTTAAATATGTAGGTGCATTCTTTTCATCCATTTTTTCTCTGAAAAAAATATAAAATTTCCTTTCTGGGTCTCAGTTAAGGGATGAACCTAAATTTTTTGAAAATGTGACATGCGTCGCTTTGCCTTGCAGCCGCAAATATTTTTGTATATTTAAAATTACTATAAACGTATAAAAGTCTAATGATAAATCTTATTTTTTTTTATTCGAGGACTCTTGACCCTTGTCTGATAATTAATTCCTTCGATCGAGACTTCATTACACTCAATTTTCAGCTACAATCTCCTTCAAAATCGACAAGAGACCGAATTGATCGTTAGAAATAGGATAAATTTGAGAGCCTCTGTGGAAGTCCGAACTGCAGAAGGTATTGTGAGCCTGTGGGCTGCTGTGACCCGGAGAGCAAGGACCTCTGGTCCTTGACGAGTTCGAGTCCAGCATTTCTTCCCTTTTTTTTATTTTCTCTTATCTTTTATTTTTCCACGTTGGCGGACCCTTCTGCGGTACCCACGTCTCATCCTTTTGGTCCTTTGCCTCCTTTTTAATTGTTTTTATCTCTGCCCCATCTTCCTCTCCGCCGAAATCCATTCGCTTCATTAGATCGTCTAACCGAGGGACACGGGGAAATTCCAGCTTACATCAATGATCCGGACGATTCCTAAACATGGTCTAAAATTCTACTAGTGGGCTTTGAAAATTTTTCTTTTGCTAGTGAATCTTCCTTTTTAATTATACTCTTTCATCTTCATATTTTCGTTTAATAGTTTTTTGTTCTGTGACACCAAACGTTGATATTCTTTTAATGAAATCTCAATTGTAAATAACTTTTATTATTATCACGTGAGTGTAAATGAAGATAACGAATTTTTTTATATACTCTTAAAATTTCTAAACTGAAATCTTCAAAAGTCTTCAGTTTTCCATTTTTAACTCTGCAAATGTTCAACTTTAAAGTTTCGAATCTCCAATTATCTATAATATTCTATCTGTAGTAATTGTAGTGTTTCTTCAATAATTCTTATCAAAGTATTTAGAGTAGATAATGCGTTATATGAATGCAAATAACGAATTTTTAATATAATATTAAGCAACAAGAAACCTAAACAGATAAATACACTAACCTTTCCATATTTGTCTCAAAATTGAATTAGTCGTGGAAAGAAGTAAAATACCTTATTACGTAAAAAAAAGCTTAAGGTATCGATTCTGTTCGAGTGAACACATTGCGCAATAATGTATACGCAGAGACAGTAACGGTACAGATGTGCGTGACGATAGTCAATAAAACTGTGAAACAAGGCACGAACCTGATTAAAGCGAAGTAGAGTCGGTACAAGGAATAACTCAGCGTATGCAGTCATCTGCAGCAAGGATCTTTGACCTTGTATGTAGTTTCCTACGAACATCTCGGATGAAACCGCAACAGAGTCCGCGGTACAACAGAGGAATGTAACCCTGTGTCGGGGGAGTTTGTTTTCTCGGAATTGATGCAGTTCTCGAGAATTTCGCACGCGCCGAGCTTAAGGACGTCTTGCGGATTATGTACTGAACTGATTAATACGAAAACTCGCATCTCTGAATTAACGTTCGCGTGGCAATGGGTCCATGAGTCAATAGAACTTGGTTCTCTTGGATCTAGACTTGGGAATCAGGTTTTTCTAATTATTAAAACGAAGAATGTAGATATTGGGTTGAGGGGAAAGTTCATACCGTTGTACAGGTTTTTGTCTAAAAACCTGAGAAGTTTTAGAGAGATAGAGTGATGATGTTACACGAAAAATAAGTAAAGTCTATAGAAAAAATAGAGAATACTTTAATAAATAAAATTGTCTTTCAATTGGACCTAAAAAATGATCAACTTTTTATTCAACCTGATAGTTTCAATTCTGAAGTATTGAAAATAAATTGTGAAAAGTAATATATACATATAATATAATAGTAATTTATTTATGCAAATTCATAGTTTTACTGACATAATCAAACAATTGGAGCTTTAAAAATAATGTTTCATTTTAATGTGTCTTATTTTCTATATTCTGTATTTTTTATAATCATTTAGAAATTAAATTTTTTAGAATCTATAGAAAGTGATTTGAGCAATTAGCTGCCAGACTTTTGTATGTAAATTTATTCGAAGTTACTGAATTTACTCAAGGAATTACCAGTTGAGCCTGAATAAAGATTCGTGTGGATATTTGATGCAAAAGAGTTTAGGTTTTATAATTTAGAGTTCAGGTGCTTTAATTTAGAGTATCCTGTTCTATTCTGAATACTAGATACTCAGAATTGTTCTTGAATTAGGGATTCTTGGAATCTTCCTGTTCCTCGCAACAGAATAAAATTTCCCAACAACTAAAAAGAACCGATGGAAAGATTCCCGCATTCGACGTCTTCGGAGCAACTTCCTCGCTACCAGGCATCGACAAAAAGTAGGAATGTATACGATGCCTCGAGGAAGGCGAGAAGAAGGCTCCGTCTTCCCCTGCATCAGTTTAGAGAGCTACAAGGCGACCCCGTTGTCGCGCGCTTGAAAGAGACCCTCGTCAGGAGCTTGTGAAAACATCCCCGGGAAGTATAAAAGAAAAATAACTGAAGATAAATTCAATTCATGCGAACTTATTGTACGTATACATTCCGCTTATTTATATTTATCGACGTCACTTTTTGCGTACTCTCTGTGTACGTTTGATATGAATTTCAGCCTTTCAGATTTTTTTTGCTAGATTTGATGACGTTGGGATGACTTGAAATTATTACTGTAATATTATATTCAAATATAAAGATAAATTAATTGTTGTATAAATATTGATTATACGTTCATAAATAAAAATTTGTATCAATGTGCTTTTACATTAAATTTCTAAGTAAAACGCTTTTCTATTAGCTGTGCAAATTGATTTGCTGCCTTTCTCAGTGATATTTGAGCTTTATTTACAGAAAAACTACCAATACATCAAATTTCGAAATGTTTTCTTTTATTCTTTATTACTTTTTCCTGTTTTCTTGGCAACTCATAAATTCCCTCTCATAAAAAAGGTGACAGCTTTGTTGTGACGTTACAAATCGAACTATCGTCACTCAAATAAAAATTCCCACCGTTAAACTTTTGAAATCGTTTTCACTCGTTTTGTAGCACCTTTACTTACAATTGAGCTTCTTAATTGACAATTGGCGTTAGTTCAAAATTGCGAAAACTGTAAAATCGTTACAGAAAAATATGAAATAATAACTCCAGTTTATTATTAATAATGTGAATTAGTCTATTATTGAAAGAAATGTAGTTTTTCTTTTAAATTATGTTACCATATCTTTCACTTAATTTTCTCATAGTAAAGCTACATTCTTTTCTTCATTTTTATAAAGTATTACACAAAAGTCCAATTTTCTCAATATTAAGAAAAGGGACTTACTTCACTTATCAATTAAGAGGTTCAATTATGCTATGTTTACTGTAAACCATCGAGATCATTATTATTTTTTAAGGTTCATAGGTGCTACTAATCTATGGTGATTTTTTAAAGCTGTGAGCACATTAAGACCCCATAAATTACCAGAAGACATTCGAATTCATGCTGAAGTCATCATCAACTAAAATTAAAGGCCTCGAACTAATTTGCACACTTCATAATAATCCACAGTTCGAAAATCAATTCTGAGAATGTTATCTTTCAGTTCGAAACTTCTTACACGAAATGTTGATGCCCTTTCAAGGCCCCTAAATCACCATCTTCTCTTCTTTTTGCCTGTTCGCAATGTCCAACACTCGCGAGTGCCCAAAATGTTTTCGAAGAGGGCAGTAACCACAAGAGTGATGAAAATGCACAACCTGCGCCCGGATACCGTAATGCTTGTTCAAATTCATCGGAGCGAGCCTGGTCGAAGTGTAGGCCGAAGAGAGAATGAAATAGATGGGACACCCCTTTCGAACTGCTCGTTTCGTCTCGACAGATAGTTCGATGCACACGATGCGCGAATAAATCGCGGGAAAAGATACGAGCACTTATTAACGTAATCGGTGTTGTTGATTTCCTATACTCACAAAAATCGCCGCTGTACAAGAACTGATTGTGAGTGGCGAAGGGAATCCGTTGGTGCTGCACATTTTTATCCATTTTACCAAATTTAAAATCGATATAAATGCATAAACGATTAAAAGATTACATTTTGCCTAATTTTATCCTAGGCTGACAACTATCTGCCGTACTTTTCTGTTTTATTTACATATCAAGCAAACACTATTCCGACTCATTTTATTTTAGACGGAAATCTGTGCAAACATTGTTGACGAAAAAAAAATTAGAGGCAAAAACATTTCTTTTTAAATTTCTTAATCGTTCAAAATTTGCTGCCCCCGAAAATTTTCGTCCTATACTGCTAGACGTATTCGTAATACTACCAATCATTTATTTTCATGATACGTTGAGTCAATGCTCTTACTGCTTCGCACCATTTACCCTCCTCTAACCAGTAATTGCGTTCAATCGCTAGCAATTTGATTAACGCGTGTTCAGCTACCAGATTGAGAAAGACATTCCAAGTTTTCACGTAAGCTCTGCCTCTCCTATCTTTGCGGACGAGGAAAGTTGTTGTCAAAGCGTAATTTGACTTTCTCTCAAACTTCTGTCGCCTTGCCACCCAATTATAGAGGGGAAAAAATCATTTACATTACTTTTCGGTTAAAGCGTGAAGCACGCGTACCGACGCGCTATAATTAATGTACCGGTAGAAAGTAGTCTGACTGTACCTATTCTCTCGCTCAATAGAAGTACTTCTCAGTGATATTTTGTTAGAAAGAGCAGCGTGGGACAATAAGAAACAAATGATCTCTTTATGGTTTTTTTATTAGATAGTATTCTAGATTCTAGACTGTTTAGTGAAATTTTAATTACCATGTAAATTTTGATCTAATTCATGGAAAAGGAATTGTTAAGTGATCTATTTAATACTCAGGATCTTATTTTGATGGCATTTTTATTTTCAAGTGTTGTGATACTTATCATAAAATGTGAACAAATTTTAACGGTGTTATTTAAAAAATATTGTATAATTGTAAATTTCTTCATTTTTAAAAATTTGTTATATTTTTATGATATATAGAAAAACGATATCTAATTCTTGGTTTAGTATAACGTCTAGCATAAGACAATCGATAGAGTTAATAAAGTAATGTAGAAATTTAGTCCAGTAATACGTATTACAATAACTGTTTTATTGCATAAAGACAAAATTAACTATGGTTTGTTCAATTATTTAAGAAGAACATTATGTTGAAAAAATGATCATAAGTTTGTGAAATCGCATAAGTTGTACAGGATGAGTTAGCTATGAGTTTGGGTCTCGAATATCTATTTTATTTATAGAGATACATTAAATTTTTTAAGGACAAAGTTGTATCATTACAATTATTCTTTTCACAATACAATTTCTTCGAGATAACAAGGTTATTTTGATCATTTTAATTGGGGTCCCATTTTTAGATACTGGCGCTAGTCCATAATTATACAAAATTCAATAATTAAGTATACAAACTTAATTTAACAAAATCAATAATTACACAAACTTAAGGACATTCATGGACATGAAAAACACAGAATATTTAAAATAAAAAGGCAGAGGATTTATTTCATAAATGTTAGAAATAGTGACCATACATATTTGAACCATTGTTAGGACATCCTTATCCATCATACTTTTTAGTGTTCTCGGTATAAAAAAAATTTGTGGTTTTAATTCAGGCGAACATCTTGGCTACGATGTGATTCCACCTTGTCCAATCCATCGGTTCGGAAACGTGGAATCAAATACGTCCCTTGTCATTCTCGCCTAATGAACAGGACAGCAATCGCGTCGTACTGATACTTACCACATGTTACAATAATTTTGTAGAGGGACAACCACAAGAGAGTGAACCAGCAAACGACAAACCGCAGCAACGTCGGAGGTACTAGACGTTGACCGTGAAATAAAGGTATTCTGTTTTTCTATTTTTAATCGTGTTCTCTTTATTGACCTTGAATAATTTTTAGTAACTATAGTCACTCACAGTTAAAAACAGCAGAAATATTCAAATGCTAATTTTTATTGGATCGCTTTATGATAGTCAAAGTGTTTATGCGTTAAGAACAAAAAAAAAGGAATGTTTTGTTACTACTGAAGCTTAAATACTATCAAAAATATAAAATATGTAATTTTTCTATCTGTTTTTAATAATTTTATCACCCAGTGTATTATTTAATTTTTTCTCACCATTAATAAAACAATTACGAAACGTTAACACATGAGATTATCTTTTATCGAGTTATGAGACTATATTAAGCAAATACTGTACCCACTTTGATTTACAATCTCCTCTTCATTCACTTTCATGGAGATTAAAGATGCGAAGGCATGGGGAGGAACACCTGGACGTGTTCATAAGATTTCGAAGATGATTCGAAAGGGTGTTTCGCCTGTCACGATCCGTCCTGGAAATTGAAATGTATCACGTTGGGTGGAAGATCCAGGTCCTAAAAAATAATTAAGTATAGAAAAACAGAAACAGCACGAGACAGGAAGAAATGTTATATGAAAGTCGACTAATAACAATTTCTATTAATTGTTCAATCACTCTAATAATAATAAACATTACATACAGGCGGATGAAAAATAAACGAGCGGCACTTTGAGGAGAAAAGGAGTAATTTTTCAATTTATTATCATTTTCAAGTCGACCTTCTCGGTCGACTTTCATATGTGTATGTAACATTTTTAAATTATTTTGTACATAGAATACGCTGACAACGTTTGTTCAAAAAAACCTCGGACACCCTGTATACAGTGTCCCAAACTCGACGCAGGAGCCGGATATGGGAGATTCCTGCGGTGATTCTAAACAACTTTTTCCTTTGCGAAAATGTTATTCGAAGTTTTGTTAGCGAGTTATTAACGAAAAACATCGTCCAATCAGAGAGCGAGTACAGCGGATTAATGATGACGCGGACGATGGCGGGCCAATACTACTCGAAGCTGGGGCGCGCGCTGAAATTCATCCACTGTATTCGTGCTTCTATTGGTCGGTGTTTTTTGTTAATAACTCACTAACAAAGCTTCGGAGGACATTTTTGCAAAGGAAAAAGTTGTTTAGAATCATCCCAGGAATCTCCCATTTCCGACTCCCGCGTCGAGTTTGTTCGCGTTCAAATACTTTGGTGACCCATTGCATGTGAAAATTTACATAATCTTCTGATGATATAACATGGTTTCTGTTTATGTTTCGTTTTTCTTTCTTTCTTCCTCTCTCTGCATTTTATAAAAATATGCATTTGCATAAACATCCGCGGTTCAACAATAACATTTCACATTAAAGAATCCTGACTATTTGTCGTTAGCTTCGTGCTATTTCGTTTGATCAAGAATTTTTTACCAGCGGCAGTACTGTGCCATCGTTTTGTCTCTCGCTGCACGCATTCGGGAGATATCGCGTCCAGATATAGGCCTAAGTGGTGGACCGTGTAAGTTACATCAAATTTATTGTCCGATTCGGCACCCTTTCCCTGTAATCCTTTATCTCGCTTCGCGGCTCAGGCGATTGGTCGCCGAAATTAATTGTACCAAAGGACGCGTTTATCCCTTCCCCCATTTCTTTCACTTCAGATTTAAATTAGTATCCTTCATCCGTCCTGTGCTTCTTCTGCGAAAGTTTATCGGAGCGACTTCTAGATTTGCTATAATTATATCGAATGCCTTGGCGCTGGATCATGGGAACTGGGAACCTATGGGATGATCTATGGGTGGTCTAAAAGGGAGATTGAAAAGTCATTTAGATACGTGACAGCTTTGAATAGACCGCGGATGTTTATGCAAATGTACATGATAGAAATAGCCGACGAAATTAGATCTAAGATAGAAATCTATTTTAATTTCGAAAATGTTACGCAAAACATCTGTTTGATACGATGTATAGTTTCTACAGGGTGTTTTCGAAATCGTGGTACGAAACAGTGGTAATATTATTATAAGTAACATTGGAGTTATTTTAATCATTTAGGAAAATAGTGATACTGAAATAAAATTTGTTGAAAGCATTGAAAAATCTATATAAAGTATACAGTGAAAAAACTATATTTATATTTAGTAGTCGAAAAAAAAAACAAAAAGAGTAAATTATGTCTGATTTGATGAAATTAAATACAAATACTGATATTGAAGCTTTCAAACACAATATTTACAAGTATTTGTAAAAATTAATTTAGAGATTGTAAAGATTCATTCATGTCAGTTGAGATTGAATGGAAATGTTTCAATGTCAGTTTTATAGAAAGAATCGTCTCCCTGCCTGTTGTACAATATTCTCTCGCTACATGCTCGCCGTTTTCGTCGCTTCATCGAGCCACTTTTCAATTTCACTGTAATCATTGACGACGCACAAAAAGTTCTCGATTCCATTATTCCATTACCTTCACGAACATGTGCTTTATACTATTGCTCAATGAAGCGACGAAACCGGCGAGCATATAGCGAGAGAATACTGTATAATAGGCAGGGAGACAATTCTTTGCATAAAACTGACATTGAAACTCTCAATTAAATCTCAATTAATTTTTATAAATATTTATAAATATTGTGTTTGAAAGCTTCAGTATCAGTATTTGTACTTAATTTCATCAAATCAGACATAATTTACTCTTTGTTTTTTTCTGACTACTAAATATAAATATAGTTTTTTCACTGTATAATTTATATAGATTTTTCAATACTTTCAAAAAATTTTATTTCACTATCACTGTTTTCCTAAATGATTAAAATAACTCCAATGTTACTTATAATAATATGATTTTTCTTAGTTTCTTCTAAAATTTTAATAATATTGTCGCTGTATTGAAAAATCATAAATTATTGTATTTGTGGTTGTAAAAAAAAAACTACGCAAATCACATTTTCAAAAAGACTGAGTTTATGTCTTAACTCAAGCCTAGAAAGCAAAATTTATATTACTAACAAGAAGAAAGTGTATTGAACTAATATTTTCCTTGAAAAACGAGGATTTAATAAAATTCAATATCATATTACAGCACTGGTAATCAGAACTTGAAGCGCGAATACCTGGAAACTAAAAATACGTGACACGCGGCGTTTTGCATTATAATCACAAATATATGTATATTATTTTCATCCTAATCCTTGCGTGTCCAGACTTCGTCGCTATCCTCATCGTGCGTCACGTTCTTTTAAAACCACCATCATAATTCTCCCCGTTCTCACGTCTCGTTTTTGTATTTCTTTTACTTCGGGGATCACGCCACAGGTTTCTACCGATTAGCCAGTCCGATTTCGCGGGCTACCCGCTTTAAGCAAAAAGTTGACCGAAATAAGAGCAAAGTGTAAGAAGGGGCAAGAAGGCAGACGAGAACATTCGGAGAAGATAAAATGAAAACGATCGGATGAGATTAATGGCGAGCGATCAGGGATATATGTCAGATTAAAGTTTAACGTCAATTTTAATATTTTTTAGACGACTCATGGCCTCCATGGTCGGTATGTAGGCGCTGAAATGCGTCTTCGAAGATATGGGTTCATCGTTGTGTGCAATATCCATGGGTTCTTTAAATAACTAATTTATGGGGATGGCTGTAAAGTGCTGCTATAGTGAAGAGATCGGTCAAATATACCGGTCGTTTGTATTACGTCAAAAAATAATAATGCAATTGCTGATTGTTAATTAATCTCAATTTTCGGGGGCTTCATTTGAATTTGATATTTATTTTGTCCAGAAATTATTTACATAGTAAATCCTACAGAGGCACTATAGTTACCTGTTTGTAGGTCTGCTATTTACAAACTAACTTATAACTAAAACTAGAAACTAAAAACTAAATTGTACTTTAATGTCAACAATAACAAAATCTTATTATTTAGTTTGTAATATGTAAAATTCTATCACGCAATAATAAAATTAACAGAGCATAACAAAAAAAAAAGAAAAACTATATTTTAGATTATAGAATAATACTCAAGTAGTCAATAAGTAATACTATCTAAAATAACTCGTTACTTATTGGTTGTATAAAAAAACGTGTTAATGAATTATATAATTTTAATTCTTCTTCAGTCACAAGATTTCCAATCACTTATTTGCACATCTAATAATGTTGCTTCCTCTAATTTATCATAACGAATTTAAGAAAAATACGTTGAGTTAATACAAAAATAATAAGAATATTGGAAGAATATTTCGTTAATAGAACAAAAATTCACATTACATTTGCATCAGCTTGATGCTTGATCAACTAAAACAAAAAATACACAAGCCACCGATTATCTCATCGGCGCAAATACTGCAGAAAAATTTTCCTCAAGCAATTCGTTTCCCCGGACGACATTTTTGCGATCCCTTCTCAGGACCCTAAGGAGATTCCGGGAGAATCCAGTGGAATCGGAAATTCGAATCACGGACGCCCACGGTGTCTCGTAATCTTTTTTTTTTTTTTCCAGAGATGTTCCCCGTATAAGGCAGACTTATAATTATTCGGATACAGGAAGCCGACAACTGAAACTGATACACACAGCACGTGAACAGTTTGAACGTGCCATTACGTATCCTTATGTGTCTCTTACAATCGCAAGTACATCAATTATCCTGTCCGTGTTAGGATCCCTTAGATACTATTAATGAACTCCAACAGTAACGAGGGAACGCGTCGCTAATAATGCGATCAAAAAGGTTGCGTACCTCTGCGAGGGAAATTCTTTTTGCGTGATTTGTCTTTGATATTTTTGTAACTGCTCAGTAAGCGCACCATTGACCGTAGGATCCGCGAGACTGAATAAAATTGTGGATCTTGAACGAGTCTAACGACTAACGAATTCCCCTCACGGCTGCCTACAGTGTTTCACATTTTATCTCTGCGTGACGGCGCTCGCAGATCTCGAAGAACGATTTTGCGGCTATGAAATACCGCAGAGTGTAATGTCTAATTTAAGATTCAGCTCTCTGGCATTGCACGTAGTTGTATTAACATTGGGTTGTAGTTGTATTTCCTTATTATTTATTTTAGTTACCTATCGCTTATTTCTTATACAGGGCGTTGAAAAAGAACTATCCGATATTATAAATAATATTCATGAAGCTTATAAGGAGAACCTTAGGTCTTCGGATTTTTTCAAAATTTGATACTTACCGTATTTAAAGATTCTGAAATGTCAACCAGAATTTTAGTTATGACTAGACAGCGGATCTTTATCCAAATGCATATTTTGATAGAAAATAAATAATTTAATCGGACCTCGACAGAAATTTGTTTTGCGATTAGAGGATTCTAAAAATATATTTTTTATTTTACATTTTTTGCATAACGCATATAGCTTTGTTTATTTGTGTTTAACAGATGCATTTATTGTGCTTATGTGGAATATCTACATTTCAAATTTATTTCGTCATTTAGTAAATTCTTATATTATAACTTTATGAATCATAAAGAAGAAATCATGTTTCTGTAATTGAGTAATCTTGTAGTTGAGCGTGGTAGTTTGTGTTTGGAATTCAAACAGTTTACTTCGTTCATCGCAGCCAACAGGATTTGAGAAATGTGACAAACAAATGTGAAATGTGACAAACAATAAATGTATTTTTGAATAATATATATATAATAATACATAATCCTATATATCAGTGTAGTATAATATAGCGTAATGGTATAATAATACATATAGTACATAGTATAACAAAGTTTTTTTTTAGTTTTTTAGTAATTCCTTTGTATTTTACAATTCACCCAGAAGGGACATTCGGTAAATCTTTATAACCATTGGTACAGTATAACAAAGTGGAATAGTGTATAACAGGACGATTAACTATTTTATCATATTTTTAAAAGATGGCAAAAGTAAGACAACCTAAAGTGTTATTAAAGCAAATTTGAGTTAAAAATTTTGTTATTGGCAAAGATGCCGTCGGCTAACAACGTCAGATTTAGAAAAAATGCGCAAAATTTATTGTAACATGAATTATAATATGCAAGAATGATTCGAAAAAGTATTGTTAACTATATGTATAGGTACATATATGTACATAGAAAATATTGTATAACACAATATATTATGTACAACAAATTATTACACCATATTACTCTATATGCATATTTGCATATTTTGAGTGCATACATGACATATGAGCCCCTTAATTGACAAATGGCGTGAGTCCAAAATTATGAAAAATGAGTCTACCACAAAAATAAATAGGATTACGAGTACTTAAATCATCTATCAATTCAATTTGCACATATTTTCTTTTATTTTAATAAAATACTAAAAGCTAGATTTGCATCATAAGTAAAATTGTTACAGAAAAATGTGAAATAATAACTCCAGTTTATTATTAATAATGTGAATTAGTTTACTATTGAAAGAAATGTGTTTCTCACAGCAAAGTTCTGTTCTTCATTCTTATAAAGTATTACACAAAAATCCAATTTTCTCAATATTAAGAAAAGGGACTTACTTCACTTGTCAATTAAGGGACTCATATGCCTTTTGCATATTTATAGTGCACAAAGATGCGCTGTCTACCTACGACTTCTTGAAACATACACTTTTATTTGGGACACCCTGTGAATATTTGCTTCGATTGCAAATAAAATGGAAAAGGGCCGAAAAAGCTTTGTTATCCGCCCCCGAATATTATCATAAGTAAATTATGTATTACTTACTTGCTATTAACAGGTCGCAGAAATTATTATTACAAAGTATATATAAATATAATAAAAAGTCAAATACATGCTGCGGCGTGCGAAAACCACGTGCAGCATATTTGCAATTGAAATTCCCAAAAATCGTAAAATAATAGATGGTGGAAATAGAGAAAAATTTCAATCGAAAAACATGAAAAACACGCAATGGCCGTGTAACTGTTCCAACAACCAGTAAAATGTAAATCGTCGTGCGCACGGGAAACCAAACGCTGAGGTCACGCGTGACTCACGAATGTGCGCGACGCTTTTGCCAAAAATCGTCGAGGGCGAGGACCCATCGACCAGTCGGATATCTGGATTTCAGGATTACGAGAATTCGCTCGCGCCGTTCCTTTTTCCCTCGGTTCCTCGCCGTGGATTCTTCCTCATTGCCGCGCAATAAAAAAGCCGATGATCCCCGTCGCCGGTACCGGTAACGCAACCAGCGTCGTAAACAATTCCCATAAAATTCACGCAACATCCCCCTCGACGTGGACGACGTTGGAGACGGGGCGAGGAGGGGCGAGTTACGGACTGAGACATTCAAGGACCCTCCGTCGCCGAATATCAAAATGCATTTCGGTAATGAGAGTCCTCTCGAAGTGCCATCGACGGAGTGCGTCCACCTTTGCATTCCGGATTTCAATGCCAGAGTTTCGGGGGTCGAATTTTTTTCCTTATTCAAGATGCGCCGAGCGATGCTAATCAAATTTATGCAATCCTAAGGCTCCTTAATTGCGAAGAGCAAGAGTTTTACGCGCGCGAGGAGAATCTGGTTTTTTGCGCAGTCATTAGAGGTTCGGTGATTCCTCAAGTTAATGTTCTGATAGAACCCTTGCGGGATTCGGTATGGAATTGCTGGTAGTGTTTTTGCGAGATATGCTGTATGTGCTTTTTGGCGTAATTATTACTTTTATTACTTGACTTTTTTTTTATTGGGATACAGCTGCTATTAGCAATGGCTGTAAAATTAAAGTGATAAAACATTCTTTTAAAGAATGATACTTGACTATTTTTGTGAAACGTGGATTGTTATACGTGGTATTCTAAATTTAAGTTGTCGAACTATCAGAACTGAATTTTTAAGCAACAAGAGGAAGACAATGTTATACCAAATTTGTTGATAAATCCTTTGTTATAGAATTGTAAACAATTATTGTACATGTAGATCCTCGAAGTTCAAACAGAATCTGTTCCTCAAAACTATTAAGATCAATACTTTCAAAACTTTCAAGATTTCTAAGACGATCAACATTTTCAAGATTTCTAAAACGATTAAGACTTTCAAGGCGAACAAGACTTTCCAGACTTCCAAGAGTATCAAGGGGATCAAGACTTTTCAGACTTCCAACACTGTCAAGACTCAAGACTTTCATTACTCCCAAGGCAATGAAGACTGTGTAGACAGTGAAGAATACCGAAATTGAAGGAGATCATATCGAATACCTTTTATAAATAACGAGGAGCAAATAGTAATTTAATTATTACAGTAATGCAAAAAATATATTTATATCTCAAAAACGGCTGAGATTCTGCTGTTTTTTTACTCACTATCAGTATTATGTGTCATATCTACCACATAAATATTATTATTTATTATTATTATTTATTTATTAACGGGGTGGCCCCCTTTGATACACTCAGAATAAAAATAACATTAAGATTCGCTGTTAGAGACGTATTTACATTGATTAGAAAAAGATTCAGTCGAACAACCAAAGAAGTCAAGTTGGTTTGCAAACATATTAGCTTGTCTGCAGCAACGTCTGATACATTCGTTGGCAGAGATGTTGGATCTACAATAAGATTCATGGAATAACGGGTAGTTTCTGAGAGTTTTAAGCGGAGCGTTAAACTGTATTAGACGTAAAAGATCGGGACAGTCAATATAATGATTTAAAGTCTTAAAAATTAGTGATAAGTCAAATCTAAGCCTACGTCGAGCAAGGGTAGGAAGTTTGAGGGGATTAAGATAAGCATCATAATTATGGCAGGTTTTTGGTATAGGCTCATGTAATTTGTAAAATATAAAGCGCAAAAACTTGTGCTGAATTTTTTCGATGGAATATGTATGATTTTTATTATAGGGATTCCAAATGGGTGAACAATATTCAAGGTGAGGACGAACTAGGGCAGAGTAAATGATTTTGAAGGTGGTAACTCTTTTAAAATTAGAAGCAGTCTTCATGAGAAGACCGAGAGCTCTAGACGCCGTTAGGATAATTCGCTCAACGTGTTCAGTGAAGGATAGATTTGCAGTAAATGTTATTCCAAGATCTCGTACAGAGGTAATATTACACATTATATTGAATGACTTTTTTAATACCCTGTATAACATGTCACTTTGTAGCCTTTGAATTGCCCTTCGATGTCGTGTGTTTCATTCGTTTCATTAATCTATTAATTAATATGAAAAAATTAAAAATTCAAGTAATTCTGTATCATTAAACCTCACCCCCATCAAAACACAATGTATAGGGTGGGTATAAATACCTATTGTACAAGTTTATAAAGATTTTTCTTTCCTACTGTTTACACTAAAGGGTGCATACTAGGGCTATTGATTATGAGATACCCGGGTACCCGGGTACCCGAGTGAGATACCCGGGTATACCAAAATTACCCGCACTACCCGGGTATCTCACGGGTACCCGAACACATGAGATAGACAAGAATCTCATGCCGAATTAAGCCGAATTGAACCGAATTGAGCCGATAGTTTTTCGGTATGTGTTTCTGGATTTTAAAGTAGACCGCGCGCGAGAGAGAGCGAGAGAGAGAGGGAGGGAGAGAGAGAGGGGAGAGAGAGAAAGAGAGAGAGAGAGAGAGAGAGAGAGGGAGAGAGAGAGAGAGAAAGAGAGAGAGCGAACTCATTTTCAACATAATTACGGTCCATTAAATTCAATTTTCATCATGTATACAGAATTAATTTCATTCTGAAATTTTTTTTTATTTTTAAAGCCACAAATACGTACCGAAAACCTATCGGCTGAATTCGGTTCAATTCGGCTTAATTCGGCATGAGATTCTTGTCTATCTCAGGCGTTCGGGTACCCGTGAGATACCCGGGTAGTACGGGTAATTTTGGTATACCCGGGTATCTCACGAGTACCCGGGTACTCGGGTATCTCACTCGGTTCACTTGAAATCTCGAGCCCTCGAGTCTCGTGCATACTACTGCATACGCATAAATAAATTCTATTATTATTATTATAACCGCATCACAATGACGATTCCCATAAAAAATCGCTCGAACCTGGCGTCGTCCGAAGCCTAGCCGAACGCTGCAACCTGCTCCGCATAAGGACGTTGCCAAACACGTAACACGTGCACCGAAATAACTGCGAAAAGTTGAATGCACGGCGACTGACGTTCGCTATACCGTTACGAAATACTGTTGAAAAATCCTTCGCTGTCCAAGTAAGTCCATCCCATGGAGACCTTGACATCCTACGCGCCGCGACGGCCACCACCACCGTCCGCGGGATACTCCTCGGTGACCGTGCGATACCTCGCGGACGACGAACGATCGTCGGGTAAGTACGCGCGTTGACCGGTCATTCCGCACCTCCTCCAATAAGAAACCGCGAGCCGCGCACCGAATCCGCGTCCTTGCCCCGTCTTCGACCCCGCTGACAGGCCCCCGGGTGGAGGGGAGTTTGAGGCAGCAAGAAGCGCGGTGCAGAAGCGTGCACTTCCTGAGCACGGCGCAGGGTCCTGCGCCCGTGTAATTGGGGTCCTGCGAACCTACTCCCTACGGTGCAGAATGGTGGGGGATGCCCTATGTAAGCCCTCGGGCCGACCGGGTCCAGACCATCCAGCATCAGGACATCGCGCAACCACCGGGGATACAAGGATTTGCGACCAGTGTCCGGACTAGCGTATCGCAAGTCTCACGTCAGGCTTCGTCGAGGGTGCGCGTCCCTCGGAACTGCTTTGGTCTCCGCGGTCCACCGTCACGATGAAGTTTCCTCTGATAGCCTTGGCCCTGGTGCTCGGCCTCTGCGACGCGGCCAGGCGACGGCCGTCGACGCCGGCCTCCGTCGAGGGCAGACAGTTCGCGCACCGCGAACAATCGCCAGGTTAGTACCTCTGATAGTACTCTTTAGCGATTTCAAGCTGTGATTTGCTGGGGTGGGCCGGTTATTATTTGTCGTTTCGAGAGATGGGGATGGGAAACGTGCGTGAGGTGAATAGATTTTTGACTCTTCACGGTGAGGTTCGAGTGGAGTGCAGAGGAACTCGGCACTGGGCACTTTTTTTATGGTTTTGCGTTGACTATTTGGAGGGAACGAGGAAATGAAAGATGGAAGGAAATGGTTTTTGATCGGGCACTAATTTTTTAACTGTTCGTGTCAACGAAGAATTGTTTGAAATTATTTTTGAAGAAATATATGTGCGTGGTATAGGTAATCCTCCTATAACGTGGCACTTTTGTAACGCGGTTTAGAAATTGCGGAAATGTTTCTGCAACGCGGTTCGGAAAATGCGAAGATTCTTCTACAGCTATTAATTTATGTTTTGTGGCGAATCACGCTATAACATGGCTACTGTGAAATTTATATGCGCGCGTGCAACGCACCGCGTGGGATAATCGACGTTTGTTACGACCGGCGATCTTTTTAAAATTAAATATAGCGGGAGAAGCACGGGGCATAGTGTGTCGAGTATATTGACGTTCGATGCAAGAATGATAACTAGACTTTCAGATGTTTACGGGCGATAAATATGCAAAATGCTTATAATATTTATACGGGATGGATATGCAAATATGCACGAAAATATGTTGGAATATATGGTGCGTAGTTAAATTTTTCTCCAGTATTATTCTGGAATAGTTATGGGTTCTTCTACGAATTTGTTGCTTAAAATATTTGAAATTTTTTATTAATTTTCTTGAATAATTTTCTGGGTCTTTTCTGACCCATTAGAGTATTTTATTTCCTTTAACAATTGTTTCGTTTTAGGAAAAAATGTGAGAAATTTCATTTCCTTATAATATAATACTACATAAAAAAATTCATTATCTAGATTCTTTAAAACATGATAATAATCAAATTTGTTCAATTCTGGATATTCAAGAGGTCAAAAGTAGTCATATAATGTATTTTCGGCATTTTTTAAACAGTCTCATCTAATGCTCTCAACGAACAACGTATTTTTAGTTCCTCCTATGGACAAGAAGACTTATGTACCCTAATAATTTTTTAAAGAGAATGTAAAAATATATCGATTGAGGCATAGCAAATATACGGTTCCAATATAAAAATTTTGGACGATTTTTATTTTTTATTAAATAAAAAAATGTTTACCAATATTTACTCTTGCAATTTTTTGAAAATTAAATATCAATTAACTTTTGTTTGAAACATTTTGTATTATATTAATTATAATTGCTATTATTAATTCTTAAAATAACTGTAATATATGAACTTAATAAATTTTCTTTTGCTAATAGAATATATGCAATATTTTCTGATAAATGGCAACGCGCTTTTTCTCTATTGGTGTATTCCGCCAAATTTCGAAGATAGCCTACAGATTCTGAAAATAAAATATTTCAAGAAAGAACACACAGAACTAATTCGAGTAAAAGAGTGAAAAAAATTGATATTTTTAGTTTTTTAAATCCCTTCTAAAGTTCGAAAAATACAGCAAAGAAATAATAAGGTTTGATTGACTGAAACTTAACCATATTTTGAAATGTGATATCTTTTAAATATTGAAACTAAAATAGAATCACTTATTACTTGGTTGAAGAGTAACACTACTGTCTACTGAGACCGAGAAAATGATTACCATAACCACTTACGTTCATTGAAATGCAAACATTATGCAGATCTTGAAATATTACTTGCCTGGTACCATTGTGTTTAAAATTGTATGGTGTATTAATAACTTAAAATTGTATGGTATATGTTTTAGACTAAATTTGGCACATTGAAATTCCGGAATGGTGGAAGAAAATTTTGAATATTAAACAATGTAGTAGTTAATCAAATTTTACATTCTCAATTACTTTGTGATATATTCAATACCATTGTAAAATAAATGGATTTAGATTCAAAGAAAGATTTTTCAACTTCAATGTAGAAAATTACGAGTGTGACGTTCATGTCTAAAATAGTGTTATTTATTTAAAATAGTGAACATGCGAACTGTCTCATTGTTTATTCGATTAATTTTACACAGATACAGATTTTAAATAAAATGCTTTTAAGGACTTTAAAAAGAACTTTTAAATAAAAAATACGTTCCTCATTTTTCAAAGCACATTTTTACTGCCACAATTTTTCTGTTTTTAACAACAAACTCATTCAAATCAAGAATTAAGGTTTCACACGTTTACTAACAATTTTCAATTTTGTATTGCTGAATTGTACTCATAAGCATGTGCTTTTATAATACAATATTATTTTTGAAAACTACAAATCTTAATAGACTACGAACTCATCGAACAACTCAATGTTTATGGATAGTTTGTTTAAAATTCATATTCATACGTAACAATACATGGATAAAAATAAAGATTAGATATCAGAGTTTTCGAGATGAAGGCTGTATGGTTAAGCCAAGGCGAACAGAACAACTCTCGTGATAGATACCTGACCAGTTTCTTATTTTTTTGTTTTCTTCTTGTTGCAGAGAACGCTTGGGACCTCCTAGAGCTACAGAAATTGGACAACCGCAGAGAAGTCTGGCACAATCCCAATTCCCTCGCGAACAGAACTTCGGCAGACCCGAATCTATTCAACACGAGACAGAGTTATCCTGGGCTACCTGGTCCAGGAGACACAAACGAACTACCAGGACCCATATCAACCACGCAGAAACCGTCTCCTCCTGTTACGCCAGCCCCCGGTTGTAAAGCTTTACGAGGACAGTTTCCGAGTCCGAAGAATTGTGCGAACTATTTGAACTGTTGGGACGATGTGGTTGTTGAACAAACCTGTCCTGATGGATTGTTGTTCAATGCAAACAGCCTGGTGTGCGATTACGATTATAATGTGAACTGTGGCGACCGACCTTTGCCACCACCAAGTAAGTAACATTAGTTATAATTATATAGACTGCGGATTATTATGCAGAATCCAATTTTTACATAGGCTGAAAGCTAAAAGTCTGTCACTAAGGGGGAAAACAGGTTAATGATCCGAAAAGTAAGGGCAACTTTAGGATTTTTACTTACTGAATCTTTTTGAAACTTTCAGAACATTTTAGTAGACATTCAAACTATAGAAACAAAATTTTTTGTATTCATTTAAAGCTCTTTTATGAAGCTGGATAAAATCAGTAGCTCAGTGCTGCAAAAAAATCTCTGCTAACTGGTTGACAGATTTCCGACTAAACGGTTCATTAGAAATTAAAGAAGAAATTAACTATGAAATCTATTGTAGTGTCTTTTTTCTTGTTTGAATAGATTTCAATTTTCACCATTGATTATCATTTTCAATTATTTAATTATTATTTTATTATTAAGTTTGATATTTTGGATATTTTGGCATTTGTTGATAATTTTGAAGATTTTTAGACTGTCTAGAATTGTCATAAATGCCTGCAATCCCTTTATTATTCCATAGCGTGTAAATAATCTTTTCTTGAAAAATCACTTTCCTAAATCTTGTCTTGAAAACAAAACATAAATTTATCTTTTAATAACAAAAAAACTCTATGGTTTAGGATTCTATTCGGTTAAAAAAAATATTCCGTCGGGAAGGTCCTTAAAATGATCAAAATTTAGTTCCTTGATGGTTGGTCCATTGCATTTGTTTCTTCTTTGTTTTACTGGTAGACATGTTGAAAACTATTCTTTATTAGACAAAAAATGATCTTTTATTAAAAAACTTTGCGATTGAAAACCAAAATGAAGTGTCAATAAATAATTGTTCGTTTTAACAGGACCATCGTTGCCTCCTGGTTCAAAATTGTGCCCAGAGCCGAATGGTCGGTATAGAAGCGCCACAAACTGCTCGGAATTCTACGTGTGTGTTTACAGGAAGCCTATCAAGTTTGCTTGTCCGCGAGGCTTGGTCTACAATGACGTAAGTTCCTTATAGTTACATTGTTCATAGAGCACTCGGGGAATTTTAAATCGCGAAATGACAGTGTGTCGCGCGTGAGAATCTATTCCACATGAACTCCCTTTCTGCCTCGGTCAGGGTCAAAGGCCAGCGCTGGCAATGGAACTTCCGTGTCGTTGCGTGAACTTTAATTCGATATCAACGTGCTTGACATTGGAGTGATTTTGAGCATTCCGCGCCAGTGATTCATCCAGTTACTGAATGTACAGATATATATTCCTTCTGAAACGTGGTACACTCGAATATATTCGGAAAACAAATTTTTTTTCACTAAAAAAAGTAATTAGGAAAAAAGAAAAGAATTAGAGTAACTTATGCATTTCTTTAGATGTGTTTAAAGAGTGAATTAATTGTGAAGTCGAAACAATACATATTTCAGTGATTCAGATATTCTTGTTTCGAATACAATTAAATTTTTTACTATATAAGAAAAGGATTATACTATATTTTTTACTTTTCTTATAGGGTCAATTATTGTATAGGGGGGGTCAACAATTGTATAGTTTGCCCTGTTGTCAATAAATAGCAAATTACTATTTCGTAAAACTTGATATTGTGCGCCTCATGCATCTCTTTCAATAATCTTTGGTTCATCGTTTTCTAGCGACTGGGTGTTTGCGATTACCCTTATAACGTCGACTGCAAAGGCGCAGCAACACCTCCTCCTCCACCGATAACGATCGCTCCAATACCTTATCCAACACATCCTCCTCCAGAGGTAACGATCGAGCCAATACCTTATCCTACACATCCTCCTCCAGAGATAACGATCGAGCCAATACCTTATCCAACACATCCTCCTCCACCGATAACGATCGCTCCAATACCTAAACCAACACCACCACCACCACCACCACAACCTCAACCACAACCCCAACCACAACCCCAACCACCACCACAGCCACAACCCCAACCACAACCACAACCACAACCCCAACCTCAACCTCAACCTCAGCCTCAGCCACCACAGTTGCCATCCTATGGACCACAACCACAACCTCAACCTCAGCCACCACAATTGCCATCCTATGGACCACAGCCACAGCAACCACCCTCGCTGCCATCCTACGGACAGCCACAACCCGCTCCACCGCTTTATTCCAGCAACATTTGGTTGACCAGAACTCGTCCTGATTCGGAAACTTGGCAACGTCAAAGACCCCCGTCATCGCAGGTAGAACTTGAAAAAGAGGAAGGAACACTTGCGAATGCGGAGCTTCCCCAACCGCCAGAGTCACAAAACCCTTGGAACTTATTGCAAAATATTCCTGCGGACCTGGTCACCGTGCCCTGTGAGAATTGGAAGATCTACAGGTTGAATGAAGTCTGCTCGAGCGTGGTGGTCTGTAGGAACAGTCGGCCACAATTAGTTCAATGTTCCCCGGGGCTTTCGTACGACAGGCCGTCGGACTCCTGTAAACTGACCTCCGTTGCCAAATGGTAAGTGGTGTATTTGCTGAAAACTTGACGTAGAGTTATTTGTGCAGGGAACGAACATCTCTTAGTGAAGGAACATCATTAATTATGTAACTTTAGTGATTAATGTTCTAAAGCTGAGAAAATTGCGCAAGCATAAAACTCGTAAAACTATGAAATAGTTTTCAAGATAAGAATGATTGAGAACAAGACTCATTAATCCAGAATTGTTGAAATCTTAACTAATATGTAGGGCTACTATGAACGAAATAAACGCAAACAGCTAAATTCGTTAATTTGTTGATTGCAAATTTTTTAACGTTGAATTCACCTTAAAAAATTATTAAAATCTTGTTCGTAAAAAGCAGTAGGAATCTATTTTTTGTAATTTTTTTCACGATTTTCTGAGTTGAATCACTTGGACATTTCTGAATTTAGAGTAAACGAGTTTTGTTTCCCTGTCTCTGTCTGATTAATGATTTCGCGATATTATAATACTGAATGTGTTGTTTAATGCGTTCTTTGAAAAGCGCACGGAATATATTTGTTTAAGTGTTATTTTTCTTTTTTGTTTCAGCTAACTGACGAGTCACTTAGGACTTACGCTTTGTACTAAATACGCTGATCATTTTAACCTAAATAAAGTATCGACTCTTAGAATACGACTGTTTTATTTTTCCCTTTCATGTGTATATAGTGAACATTTTTTAAGAAGTCAAAATGTGAAATACGTTTAATGCTTGTGAAGCGAGAATTAACATATTTACGCTCCACCAAAACCGTGAATTTACTATTAGGTTTGAGAAACACAACCTATATTATATTATTATAAATGTCAATAATAAAAAAGGAGTGAAGAGAATGTCTTATCAATAGCAAGTTTTGCATAGTTTCATGATCGTGAAACATCGTTCGGATTGCTATGATCTAAATGTAGATCGTAGAACTGTGAACGTATTAATAAAGTCAACGAAAAGTATGTTTGAAAAGCATTACAATAAAATAGTTTCTTCGCCTTGAAGATTTCAAGTACGTATTAAGTAACTTCGTCGCTACAGTTTTATCTTTAAAATTTATTTATCCTTCACGCTTAAAAGTTGCACGATTTCACTATGAATATTTTTGTGCAAAATACATAGTCCATTTGTTCCAAAGCGTAACTTTAAATATTGCTTTTTACAAGAAAAAATACTTTTCGTTTGTAACATTTTTCAACAAGGAAACGAATTGTGAATATATAGGTATACTGTAGGAAAAAGGAATTGGAAAACAGTCCAACGTTCATTTGCATAAATATTGCGCAGTTTTGAAGATATATACAGATTGATATTTATTAATATCTGTTTTGTCTGATAGGGAAAAGTAAAAAGAAATTAAATCTCAATAAGGTTCACAATATTTATTATGTTTATGCAGCGCATGTCATGAAATTCCCTAATCCCTAACGTTATCTAATTTATTTTTTTATTTATAACTAGACCGGATTTTTATGCAGAATCAAATTTTTAACACAAATAGAGGACGAATAGAAGATTAATAGTGCCTTGTTTTTTAAGCATTATAAATTGAATTTTCTTTCGACATTTTGTATATTCTATCATTTATTAATAGTCTTCTATAATAGTCTTGTGGATTTTTTGTATATCCTGTTATTTGTCAATAGTTTTGTAGATTTTTGCATACTCAGAATTTTTATAAATGCACAAAAATCCGCAGTCCAATAAATTATATAGATATTCTATATTCGTACTCTTTTCCTTATGTTTAATATTATATTTCTTTTCTTCTTTTTTGTATTTTAGAGACTCTGATACATAAAAATATTTCGAGAAATTATGTACCTGTGCATTTTTTTTTAAATTTTGAAATCACGTATTATTTTCTAAATACATTAACATTATTCTTAAATATTCTCAATGTACCTATATAATATGTATGGAATGCAGATGAATAATATTTGCGCAAATGACATAATACTTTCACATGCAGGTGACTCGCCTTCTTCGCTTCATTCCTTTATTGTCCATCTCTGTTTTTCTTATTTTCTGTTTTCCGTATTTACTGCTTCATTAATGCGACATAAAAATGATATAAAATTCTTGTACTGTTTAATGTGTTTGACAACCGAAAGAACCTTTGGGAAAGTTATGTATGAAGATATAAAAACATGCAAATGTAAATTTTTATAACCGTGCAGTGTAAACAGAATTTAAATAATCATAAAAAGTTAATATGGTTTAATTTAATTAATCTTCGCGCATCGTTTTTTTTAATGAAACAATTCAATTTTTTCAAGAAAAGGCGATAAGCCGTCGCAGATTTCTTGTATCCTCTGGATGGTAACAGAGGATTTATAGTAATAAAGGATGTTCGTTCCATTCGTCACTGTAAGAGTGCGACACTGTACCTCTACGTTCTCCAGGAGGGAAAACGAAGTGGCAAAAATTAAAACAAACGTATAAAATTAAATCCATAAACTTATTTTGACAAATAAAACAGCAAGATAATACGATGCTGATTAATTACTTTAATAGTAAAATTTAAACTGAAGCACTTCCCTGCTGAAAGATTCTTTTGCTTTTCAGATTTTTGATATTCTATTACTAATCATATTTCAAATTTTTCTTGTAGTCTTCTTGTTATTTTTATCGCTAATATATAGAATAATTGAAACCTAAAATAAAAATGGAAAATAACTCAGAATATAGTAGGTAAAATAAATATTTGTATAAATTGGGTAGGTGAAATAAAATATTTGTATAAATTATTTATACAAACATACAGTATTTTAGTGTTAAACATAATAAAACATTTGTTATACATACAAAGATATTCAAAAGACAGTACATTGCGTTTTTTAAAAGGTTTCAGGCAAATATTCCACTAAAATCTTTTTTTATATAATACATTATTACTTTCAACACATTATCCTTGAATAACATCCCCGCAAGAAACTTTGGCATCAACTTCCTGTCACATACAAGCGAAGCGAACATCGGTTTTCTATCTCTTTTATTTCTAAAAATCGTTTCCAATTGGAATGCCATGGTTGATTAATCGTTTCCTTAAAAAGGGATAAAAAGGGACAAGGATACAAAAAAGTATGGCGCGATAGAAACAATTTTGAAAGTATCCAAAAATGAAAGGAATGAAAGTCTAATGGTACGTTTCACTCGGCGCTATCGTAGAATTTCGAAATTACGCAACAAATGTTTCTTTGGCGTTGGCATCTTGCGAAAGGCAGAGGCATACGTTACAAGCTTTTTCCCTGATAGTGTACAATAAATACAGATAGATAACTCAATAATATGAGAAGCATAATTTTTGTTTCCGGAGCCATGATTAAAAACTTTCTAAATTTAATTTCCTTCAGATGGCTCTAAATCAGTGAATATATTTTTCAGTGCGTGAAAACTTAATTTAGACGATCTTTTGCATAGCGCAATTTTGGCATGACTATCGTCACTTTAAATAATTCTGAATTGAATCTATAGTACGTTGATTGAAAACGGATACTACTCATTTTATTTTTGTACAGATTGGTGATTATTTAGAAGTCATATTATTAGAGTTATATCCACAACTTTTAAATTAAATTATTGGAGACACTGTGATTGAAAATTGGAAAATGTTTAAGTAACAATTTGTTGAATTAACATTGTAAAAACAAAGAATAAGCAAATGCAATGAATCTCGTGTTTATGAAATAGAGTTGTGTGTGTGTTTGGACGTTGCAATCTTTTTCTTCTATCAATCCAATAACAATCTTATTCTTTCTCTTCCGATGAAAATCAGTCAGAAATATCGATATTCTGTGATAAACTTGTTTGCTGCAACGTACTTTAAATGTACCTGCTGGCAACTTCGTTCTTAATTTAATATATTTCTCAATATTGCGTCTTCTCATAAGAATGCATGTTAAATCGAAAGTTAAACAATTTAAAAACCGCTGAATCAATTTTTCTGAAACTTTGCATGGGGTTTTACTGTTGCATGAATATAAACTTCCACGGTAGAAAACCCGCTTAATGCTCGTTCAAGCGACAGGGAGAACAGAATCGTTGGTCCGTTCCTGATTGGAACAGAACACACTGACAGCAAAGAGATACCACTTTCCCGGCTTTCTTGGTGCCACGCCCGACTATCGTGCTTTTGTGCGAACTTGAACGAAACGCTGTGTTCCCCGACGCATACTAATCAACGAAAAACAGACTGATTTAAAATTCGCACCTGATCGCGAGCGACCAACGGAACCAACAGTAACCAACCTTCATAGTGCTCATTAAGGAGAAACACGGAATATAAATGAGGAAATATTGCGAACGTTTCTCTGATTCGACGTATTCGATCGTTCGAAATCATTGCGACCACATAAGCATGTCAATATTAAATTAAGAGCGTCATTTGAATCGAAATTTCTTTGTCTTCATTGATAACAAAGAAACAGGAATACAGACATTTTATTGCGAAACTTGTAAGAAATCACTGTATTTTGTTGTAATTAAAAAGCTTTCAACAAAAGGGATGCAACTTCATTTTTTATCTACTCTGAATACCATAGCAAAAAATGTTTATAGAATTATTGCTGAGACTTAATATTCAAAACAAGAAGATTAAATAGTATTAGCAATCGTTTCAGAATGTACGAATATTTTCTACGTATATTGAACATTGTCATTGTTAAATTGTCAGAAACGGAGTTGCATTCCATTTGTTAGAAGGTCCTCAATTAAAATTTGAAAGTTTATGATATTAAATTAGTTCATCTATTTTACTTCTGAGAATTTAACTCTGCTACGTTCCTCTTAAAAGTTTGACGATATGAAAACACTAATTGTTATCAGTCAATTACTAATTTACGCAGCGAAATTCTGATAGAGTGTTCAGCAACGACAAATGTTGATGGTAACATTAATTTTTTTACACTTTTGTTTATATTGAAGACATGATTGAAAAAAGAAAAGCCCCAAAATCATGGCAGGGTTAAGTTTACAAGGCATTAATTGAAGAAGTATTTTTTTTATCTTCATTTATTTTCATTGTGGGAAAAAAAAGTTGGAAAATTGCAGAATGAGAAATTTTGTAAGACACATTCAATATTGATGGATCAATAAACCCCTATTGCAGTTAACATTTATGTCATGAATTCCTTACTTTTACGATAAAAATAAATGTCAATGCAAGCTTGCAAAATTCAGTGGAAATTGAGAGATGATTCCTTTATTTTTATTCACAATGAGGAGAAAAGGATATAGAAATTGGTGGATGTTGAAATAAATTAAACCACAGAGCAAAAACAGAATTCTTATAGAATTGTTTTTTTTCCCCTTCATTTTTAGTAAGGAAAAAAAGTCTATGAGAATTTGAAAATCGGAAATTTTGCAAGGCTCATTCAAAATTGATGGCTCAATAAACTCCAGAAGTAATTAAAATTTACGTCATGAACTCCTTACTTTCACGATCAAAATAAATGTTAACAAAAGCTTGTAAAATTCAGCTGGGGTTGAGGCGAATCGAACAGCAAAGCAAAAGGAGAATTGTTATAGAAATCAGTCGTAATTAGACAAGGAAATGTGAGATAATATCTTTCATGTGATTCCTTCACGGAAGGCTGAAACGATGTCTACACGAGAAAAGACAGTAACTTTAGCTGAGGATTGCGGACGCTCTCGACCTTTTGCGGAAAAGCTTTCGATTTACGACTAACGTGCCTTTGATTAGTCACAGAAAATTAACAAATGAGCGTGATGATCGCTTCGATGTACTGGTGGATATAGTAATGAAAGATCTGCTAATCGTTGGAACATTCTGTTGTACCTGTTTAACACATCTTGTTGGACGTGTGATTAGAAAATTACAATAATTACAATATTGAAAAGTGTAATTTTACGTGGAGGAATTAGAAAAACCATTTGATATGACATTTATTTTGTTTGAAACGTTGTTTATCGAAAAGTTTTTATCTTAAAGATGATCAATTTCAGGTTGAAGATTTGAAAGGTTGAAATCAGAGATTTAATGATTTGCAGTTGGTCATTCGAACAGTTAAAATTGGAGATTCACAGATTTTTAGAATTTCAGTTTAGAAATTTAAAGATTTCAAGTTACAGATTCAGAAATTTTTAGAGTTAAAATTTAAGATTTGGGGATTTCAAGCTGAAAATATTAAAATTTCAGGTTGAATCAATATTTCAATTTGACGATTTAAGGATTTTCAGAGGTAAATTTTAGAGACAGGGTTTTGAGTTGGAAATCCAAAAAATGGTAGTTGAAGATTGAAAGATATGAAGATTTGGCAAATTCAAGTTAAAGATTCAAAAATCTGGAGACGAAATTTTAAAAATTAAAATGAATGATTTTAAGATTTCAGGTTGTAAATTAGAAATTTCAAGTTATGGATACAGAGATTATAAAAGTTAAAACAGAAAATTGGAGGGTTTAAAGATAAAGATTTAAGAAATTGAGGGTAGAGAATCGAAAAGTTGAAATTGGAAAAATATGATTTCACGTTTAATTGATGCTCCGTTTTCATAACTTTTATTCTGTAAAGGAAAATATCGCTTTTAGAATTTAAACAAATTTAATGTAGTCTTCATGAACAAACTGTAAACATAATAGATTTAAATATAAACTTGAAAAGTCCAGCAAACATTCTTTGACAAATACTTACATAAACGTATCTAAATATTATCAATGGGTTACACATAAAATTACCACCAAAACTATGTCACTAAATTCAGGAAGACCTTTAAAATGTAAATACCTTACAGACACTGATGCAAACACTAGGAAGAAATGTTGCTAATTAATTGACTGCCTTTCCAACGCCTACTTTCCATTAATTTACATATTTTCGTATAATTCTACAATAATTACATAACACGTGAACTCTTGAACCGCTTGTTGTCAAATTTTGACATTTTTTTCCCATGGACATAAAAGTGTAATACGTTTAGACTGCAAAAAGGTCGAACGGCATGCAAGCCTGCAGATCAATGGACCTTTAGTGAATTGAAGGAGAACCGCGGATAACGAAGGTTCTACCGCATTTAAATATCACGTAATTACCGTTGAAGCAGAACAAGGAAATAGATAGCTCGGTTATGTCATAGAAGTTATCCACGCGCCATAAATTTCATACTAATATTGCCGGTTCGAAATCGATAAAACTTGAAAACCAACTTGTCTTACGTGCGCCGGTTCGCGAAACCAGTGCGATTCACGAATTAAGAGATGTGGGAGACTGATGTGTCATTCGCGTATCGAAAGATCACGCACAAAGTAGTTTGCTCGAAAAGTTGATCAAAAGTCGATTCCAAAGCTGTATAATTTTTACTTTTTAGAATATTTGAATGGAACGCCAATTCTTTTCTTTATATACATATGTATATATTCATTGAATTGAATTTTTATAAAATTTTTTTAAATGCATATGAAGTACATAATTTCTGGGAAATAAATATTAAAAAAATACGAAAAATAGAAAACCGTTTTAAAGTGAACATTGCAGGTTTTAATCTCATAAGATGAAAAAGACATAGAATCAGAAATAAATGAGTAGAAGTAAAAGACTAAGATTTAAATATCTGCTTTTTCCTGCAACTTCTTTTTCACTCTTACTTTCTTAACTGCTTATTTTCATCACGTTGGAACCTTACATTTCCTGATATACACGTAACTCTATGAGAATGCTGTGACAAGATGAGCAAATGAACCGTAAAGTAAATCGGCTTATTTATACATTTTTCCCTTTTGTACATTTTTTTGCTAAGTTATATAAAATAAATACGTTGCGTCACTTCTAAGTTAACCACACATTATCCAATAATTGTATCAACTTTTTAGCCAAATAGAATTTAATCGATTTAAAAAAATATTTTATACAAACATTATTATTATTATCTATTAAAAAATATCTCCATCAAAAAAATATTTCTCATGGATAATGGTTATTTCCTAAGCAAAAAAATATTCCTCATGGATAATGGTTATTTCGTAAAAATCGACTTTTCCAGGATCGCGTGCGCCGCATCTTTTTCTAATTGCCACATTAACAGCCCGCCAATTATTTACCAGAAGATATTCAAACTCAAACCGACGCTGTAATCAATTAAAATTGAAGGCACCGTATTTTTCACACCAATAATAATATAGAAATATACTTTCTTCTTAATTACGCAATGCTTTATTGTATAATAATTATGTAATTTGTGAATGTTAAATTGCGCGAAACAATAGCGAATGCACAACATTTATAAATATGCACGATGCATATTCAGAACCTTATACTAAGATTAACCCACCTACAGTCAATCATAAAAATTTACACATCCTCTTCAACTTATAATGATTCAAGAAACGCTAAAAAAATGCCTGATTTGCTCATACAGATTCTCAGTTTGATTAGAAATGCAACATAGGAACGAAAATGGAGAATGAAACGTATAACCAGGGAGAAATTCGTATTTAAACGTTGCACATTAACTTTCATCGCAAGATAATCGGTCTATTATTTAGTAATTTCCCTGGTGAAAGAAATTAATATTCCATTGATAATTGCATACTTACTTTGGATAGTTATGGACACAGTTAGTGGGTCATATGCACAATATGATCTACCGATGGTGTCAAGTTGTAGAACGCTGCACTGAAATTGGCACGTTACGGTAATTAGACTCTCATTCGAAATATTGTAATGAGGGATTAATGGCTAGCATGCTCTATTTAATCGATGTTGTGAAGCTCTATTTAGTCTAACGTCCTCCACTCGTGACCTACTGAAATAAATTTTCACTCATTTAACGCCTATTGTAATCAGTTTCACTTTGTAAATGGAATAGAAATAATGGACTTCATCGAGAGCAATTCTATCTTAGTTTCTTTCAAGTTAATGTAAATTAATCATTTCATTATATATTGAATTTCAGGAAAATATTTTTATGTGTTTTTACTGAGAATTGAGATTTCTTCTGTTATTTAAATGAAAAAAGGAAATTCATGGTCTGATAGATAAACAATCACAGAAAATTGAGATAGGAAATACAGTTATTTTATTAATAACAAAATTTAATCATAAATTATGTAGGTAGATGATTTTTTTCGTGAACCTTCAGATTTCAGATATATGCAATTCTAACAGAGTTGGGCAAAATGTAATTTGATTACAAATCACAAATTATGATCAAAGTGTAATTATTCATACAAATATGAGTAATTTTCTGTAATCGTTAGTTGTTACTGACTACAACTTGACTGTGTAGTCGATAATGATTAACGATTACAGAAAATAATATGCAATTAAATTAGTAATTACACTTTGATTACATTTTAAAATACATTTTCAATTACATTTTGCCCAACTCTGAATTCCAATACTTACCCGAAAAATACTTTTAATTTATTTAGACATTCAGTTACTCAACAAGCTTATAAAACCTTTTAAACAGTATATTACAATTTAAGACATGTGACAAAATCATTAATTATCTCTCAAACATATAAAATGTAAAGTTTACCAGTTTCATTTGCAGCTTTCAGGTTTTATAGCGACTAATAAGTTATTGATAATAATCAAGATAGATGAGAAAGAATTTAAATTTTCTTAAAGTACATTAAACAATTTTTTACTTCTTCTGTTCTTCGATTTTCCGCTTCGAAAGGAACCATTAAAAATGACTGCGGATTTTATTTTTCTATGTACCTTTAATCCAAATAAATAAAAAAAAAACTATCAGAATGAAGAAATCGTTGGAAAATATTTCTTATTTAAATTACAAACTCTAAACATTTATTAACAATTCCACGCAAAAGAAAGATGTTCATTTTCCCAAGCAGTGATTTCATCGTCTAAAATCGCATTACATGATCACTGAAAAATAGCTTTACGTTAAGGATGTTATCTGCTACTTTATTTGCATACGAAGTTTCATAATTTTCTGAATTCTCGGATTCGTTAACTTCTCTCGTAAATCGTCTAACGTTATCGTTCCAAGATTCGCTTGCGACCCTTCGAGGAAGAAATCGCTCCAGGTCCGTGTTGCCGCGTGGGCGTACCAGCCGCATTTCTCGCGGCTGACACATCGAAAACGCGCGAATATCCGCGCGCAAGGATCTCGCGCGTAACGACAGAATCCGCTCGATACCGCGCGCGCGCGGTTCGTAGAGCCTTCGGGACGAGGAGACGAGAAAGAAAGGAGGGAAGATGCCGTGGGTTTCCTCGCCCACCTTTCGCCATTGCGTTCCGCGATTTTTTCCCCTTCGAAAGGTAAATATCTCTTGGAAGTCATTGTTCCTAGGTGTGACTCGAATTCCTTGGATTCTCTCTCTTTCTCGGCCCGTTCCTTTCTTCCTACCTTGCTACCTTGCTGTCCGCGTTACTCGTACTGCGCGAGGCCTATTAAAGAATGTGTGCACCGCGATGTGTTACAATGGGAAAGATCGATCGTGTGGGCATGTGAAAGATTTGCGAGTCAAACCTGTTGCTCTATTCAAAGTGTATCAGATACACCTAATGCAGGCTGATATTTATTTGCCCGCGGAGAAGAAATTTACGAATCGAGTGTTCCGAGATTTTTACGATTACGTCACTTTGTTGAGTGTCTTGCATATCTCATTTTATGGATAAATATAGAAATCAAAAGGGTAACGCAAAGTAGCTTCACAGAATCCTTGATATTATAAACAATTTTATTTATTTATTTATTGATTTGGTTAACCAGGAAACTTACAACGTAATTTGCATTGACAAAGTTCTGTTTGTAATATGAAAAATATGAAAATAATGTTGTTACAGAAGTTGTAATGGAAAGCAAGATTCTCTGTCGTGTTCGAACGTAAGTTGCAAATTTTTAGGATCAAGCTCTGTATTGGTCTTCGTCCTTTGTATCCACAAATATTAAATTTAGACTCGCCCGATAATGCGACTTGTTTAAACAATTCTATTGGTTTTTTAATACACGTTTTTGCAAATTCCAAATGTTTCAGTCTGTTATTATGAAAAAAATTGGGTGTGCCAATACTTTTTCGAGCCATTGTAACTAAGGATTTAATTCTATCAGCAAAGTCAGTAAGAAACGAAAAGCATAGAGCAGTTGAACCTAATAACTTCTCCAACCTACTTCGATCGAAGGCACAACTAGGTCACCTTGCCGGAGGTTTTGCAACTCTGGTAGACAGCTATCTAAGAGAACTATACATACATAGAGGCGCACAGGGGCGAACCAGCGCGATATGTGCACCATGGAGTGAAAATCCGGTTTTGGGAAAATAATGAGAGGCTCGAGAAGCCCCGGGGGACTGTCCGGTGTAAACTTTCGTGAAATTCCTGGAACGCATAAGCGATGGCCCACCTCTGCTTCGGGCTTTGTTCCGTCGGATAATTTTAGAACTATGCAAGAATAAAAATAACTTTTCAAATAATATATAAATATGCAATACCCTTTTTTTAAATAAATTTCGGTTTCATTGTATCCTTTGATCAAATATGGTTACCAACAATTTTCAATATTTGCCTTCAAAATGCAGTGACTTCAGAAAACATTGGTTTTTGTTATTTGTTAAACATTGGTTATTAAACAAGTTTTTGTTTAATAACTAAACTGTGGATTTTTGTGCGAAATTAAATCTTTGCAAATATAAATACAAATAGAAGCTTGAATAACAGTATGTATTATTTTCTGAATGTTATAACTAGACTGCGGATGTTTATGCAAATTTATATTCTCAAAAGACTAGAAAAATGAAACCTATTTAAAACATAAAAGTATTTTTTATGTTTTAAATATGATAAATTTTACTTTGTTTTAAATATTTCATGTATTTTTTTATTGATGCACATCTTTAAGCATTTTAGAAGATTCAAAATCGCTATAAACGCATAAACATCCGCAGCCTAGTTATAACTTTTTGGAGTTCGCGAACTTTTCGCAGGCAGTTTATAAACATGAAAGAGATAAGGAAGATCGTACAATAATGACTCAAGGATCATTATGGAGGGTGAAGCCTCTACTTCCGCCTCCATAAATTGATTTTTCAACAAGATACTTTTGTATGGGAAAACAAGACAGGAATTCAAGATAATATTTTTCCTTGAAACTTTAAAACTGAAAACTGTGTTTCACTTTGAAAATATATAAATTATACAAAATAAATTGGAATTATTGTTTAAGCTTATTTTCTGTATAAATTCGAAATATATATATAAAAAAACTAAATTATTTAGACCCGGAAGTGTAGGATTAGGAATTGTGGTACTCATTAGTAATTTCTTTGCAATAGCTAGAGAAAGTAAGCTTAAAAAGTCGAAATCCAATCCAACTTATTCTCAATGATTCATACACTTTCCATTCGAAACATAATTTTTCGTGGTCAGACGTTTTTAACCCTCTTGTTCTCCTCTTAAAATTCTCATTTATTACAAATTGAATTATGAACACATCATTATAAATGTGGTCAGTGAAATTTTCACAGGACGTCAAGGAACAATATACGTGAATATTAACACTAAATTCCTCATATTTTTCTTACAATTGGAACAGTTATTTCATAAAATAAAATGTAGGATTGGGTCAAATAGACCCGAAGAGAACAGCAGGGTTAAACACTGGCATCGTAGCGTCTCACCTGTACTCACCCTATGTCTGTTTGTATAACAGTTCCGCCATCATCGCTACACAATCGTGATTTAAGGGCAAACAGTTCTCTCCTCGAACGCAATTTCCTGTTGACAAATTTTCTTCGCTTTTTCTAATCGCCCAGCGAAAAGAGAAAGCATAACGATCAATTTTGTCATTGATGACGTTGCAACGGCGATGCCGGCAATCTGTTTTTCTGAGAGAAAAGTAACGATCGGCATCTGGCAAGGTCGATGGCGTCAACGACTGTCAGGAGACGCTTGAGAAATGGAAGGCCACTTTCCCTTTCTCTTCGCTTTTCAGCGTCGCGGTCGAGCGTTCCTCGCGTCGCGTCGCGGCGTTCCGACGGTATGTCGGGGTATGGAACGATGCGAGGTAAAACGTCGCGAGCTATCGCACGGAAGTCGTTGCTTGCTTATTACCTTGGTACCTTTAACACCCGCCGGAGCCTTCGGCAAATATTTCCTCCCGTGCTTCTCGGTGTAATCGCGGTCTGCTTACTTTCCAGTGAAAGACCCCTCGATATTTATGTAACTAATAATTCACAGGTGGCGAGCATAAATTTTAATCAGAGAACCAATAAAGTCACTCGGTTAACCATTACCCCGTCAACTGGTGCCTTTAATATCTTATTGTTAGTGAATTCGAAAAGTGTATTTCTTCTTTCTTCACTTCGCGTATTTTTTAGTTAATAATGTAATTGAAATAATTATTGCTTCAATTGTTGTTCTAAATTTAGTTTAGAATGTCCACAGGTACTGTAAGAATTTTTCAGCTTTTTCGAAAGGTTTTTAATTCACTGAAGTAATTGCAAAAATGTTTACAGTTTGAAGTAATTTAAAAATGTTTACAGTTTGAAGTAATTGTGAAAATGTTTACAGTCTGAAGTAATTGTAAAAATGTTTACAAAGGAAAGATTATAGTAAAGATCCATAAATTTCCTCCTGCGATGTTTGATCTATGGATAAGTTGCCACTGGGAAATCGCCAGTGTCTGTCTACAAACAGAATGCATCTACTGCCTAGTATTATGGATTAGAGACTACAACTGTTTTAACTTATTTAATATTTTATAGCAACGTGTAGCTTAACAGTTGCATATACAATTGCAATTAATGTCTATTACAATGAACTATAGCATTTACATATCTTTTACTATGGGTACAAAATTATAATACAGTTTCTATAAATATAAAAATACCATCAATTTAGCAAAAAAAAAAAAAATTACATAAATTAGTTAAGTACAAAGGACATAACCATAGATTCTTTCCACGCTTTTCGGTTCAAATATTGAGAAGAGCTCTTTTCGGCAAACAATGGGCTAATTTTAGAATTCCATTGCGAATACGGAATTACAAATATGTCTCCGAGAGGAAAAACAGGAAGCTTTTCACGGTTACATTCCAGTGTCTCCAAAGTCGAGTAGAAAGGAATAACGGAGCCTTTTTTCGAAGCAAATTTAGATGCATCCAATTTCTTAATTCTAGTGTTTATATCTGTTTGCTTGATTGAAGATGAGAGAGATTGAATGACAGATTATGAAAACCCTTTAGATTTGTGCCCAAAACTTTTATGTATCTATAGATATTTATTCTATCTATAGTTATTTATTCGATTTAAAAAAAAAGTATAACAAATTCGGTGTAAACACTTTTGTTGTTCGTTAACATTCTATTAAAATTTCATTGTCGATACTTAAATAATGTGCCAAAAATAAAAATTCTAATGAATCAGATTTTTAAGGGGAACGTAGCATCATTAAATACAAAGTATATACAAACATTTTCAATTTTTCTGTATCATCAATCCATTCTTGAAATATATACAGGGAACGTCTCCATCTTCTTTGCACTTAATTGTAAAAAGATAACCTGTGCTTATTTTCTATTGGAACACTCGCCGTCAGTTTTAAATTTGTGTTTAAATTCAGGCGCAGAAGACAGAATTTTCGTTTTCAGTAAAATCTTAGTGCTTTGAAAGGATTAGTTCCATTCAAAACAATGATGCAACTTCGTGGTATCATATTGATGTTCGGATTTTTATGTGCGAATATTTCGAAAGTGAAAACATGTGATTAACGTCGTTTTGCATTAGTACCATAGAGTTATGCTTCTGATTTTCACAAAACATTACACCCAATTTTTGATAAAAAAAGAGAAAATAGAAGGTTCTCTAAATTAAAAGAGAATGGGTAAAAGTCCTTCCGTGATGTAGTCGCATTTTCTGCTCTAGCAAAATGGTCGAAATAGGTTAATGGTGAGCACGAGAAGTTGCAATAAACGTGGTGCATACATATGCACATGACTTGGCGAATCTGAGACGTACTAGGAACAAATGATCGGTGGCTTCGGTTGCTTCAGTTTCGTGCACGATGATATCTGATTGCTAGGAATAGGATTTAACATGTCTCGTACAATATTATAGTTTAAATACCGTTTACAATTACAATTTACAGTTTACAGTTACAATTTTTTTTATTTTTAATGTCATCAAGCTTTTATGTTTTTGTTTTCTTCAAAAATTGACCATCAGCATAATAAAGTTAATGATTCATTGATCACTTTATCACCGAAAGAATATTAAACTTTATTAACTTAACATTGGCCATTTATTCTATTGGTTTTAAGTTCACAAATGAGGCATTGGATGGAAAAGAAGCGCATAAGCTAACGCACAATGTTAAGAAAATCGTTTTGACAGTTTTTATTGCAGCATTACTTGATGAAAAGTAATAAAATTTGACTCAGAAATGATAATTGAATGTAATTACATTATTTTTTTTACTAAATAATACCTTAATGTAAACTTTGAAATCGATCCTCTTGACATCCAACGCCTCAATTACAAAGCCGTGAAATTCAGAGATGTTAATTTGTATCCTAAAATAAACTTAAAACAAATTCAATCAATTCGGAGTGTTACAAAAGAAGAATCTTAATTAAGAAACGTCTGATTAACTCGCAAAGCGGTGGAACAAGCTAATTTGTTTTATCATAACCGTAAACTTCAGATAGTATTCAGTATATCGTTAATTATGTAGACATAACTTCCAAGGGACTTACTATATGTATGTATATTAGAAGTAATTATTAGAGATACAGATATGTATCGAAATAATAAGGAACACGGAACAAAATTATCTCAGATTGACGCTTGCTCCTTTTCCCAGAATCCATTTCGCGCAACGTTCGCTTTTAACGTAAGTTCGCAGGATTATCGCAATAAATCGCAATCGCAACGATCCGTCTTCGATTAAACGAGCGCGTACAGACTTCCACTCGTTAATGCGCTACCCACGATCTTCTTACTCAACTTGAACTGTTTTCATCGCGCAACAGGGATCGCCATTCCATTCAACGGATCCACTCGATTACAGAAAATCCGTAAAGTGAATGATTTATCATCTTGTTAGAGTTTCCGTCACTCGAATACCGATTTTGTGAAGCGCGTAGCAATTATTAGATCGTCTCATAAATAATGCAGCTTCTTCTCTCGCGTTCTGGTTAAAACCAAAGAATATTTTTAGATTCTAAATTCCATATTCTAAATTTAGTACCATCATTCAGTAGACATTCATTAACAACAATTTCCAAGTTTTTAATTATCAGCTTCCTTTATTAGTTCCCTTCGCTTTCTTGACAAAATATTGTTAAAATTTTAATAAAATATGGTTAAAGAATTCGTGGGACTCTTCGCAATGTTCCCTCATGAGATTCAGAATGGCACAGATAGACAATTCTTTATCTTTTCCGTGCCTCTACCATGTTTCCATCCACCGTCCATCGATCTCGTTACCGATCTCGCAGCGATTCTCCGTAACCGTTGCATAAGAAGCTCGCAAGAAAGTTGAAAAATCGTTTTATTCGTCCCGAAAATTGGGGTCACGGCCGTGCACCGAGCATCCTCGGCGTTTCCAATTAAGACACGAATCGGACGCTGTCCACTTGCGTTCAACTGATTTAATTGATCACCGCGACGAGACGAAAAGACGAAGAAAGCAGCCGTCCATGTCCAGCCGATCGGTGAAAGTCGTCAAAATGTCATTGGAGTTTAACCTTACCACGAATACTTACGCACGGTTGAGAGCCGCTTACGGGCTGCGAGACGAGGCGGCAGTCGAGGCGAGAGGTTCATATAATATGCCGTTGCGTAATACTCTTTCTGCCATCTCGATCGCACCAGGATGAAGCGGCGAGTATAATCGGTCGAATAATATCTGGCATTCGAAGCGGAGATGCATCAGGGTAGACCGCGATTTATTATAGAGGTGTTCCGACAAAGCACCTCTGTCTGGTGGATTTTTTGTGATCAATGGATGGAAGGTCCTCTGGTCGCCGCCAGAGGCGTCATAGTCAGAACTCCGCGTATGGTATATACACTGAACTCTAAACTACCTGGAATGAACAGTTCAGTGGATCGGGATAGGAGAAACCGTGCCGACAGAGAGGCTATACAGGGTATCTTCATCCTTTTCTAATACTCTGTTGCAAAAATAACAAATGACTATAGCTTATCCGCGCGACGTGTATAAGAGACAAAGGTACCACGTTTTATCCTCTCCGTCTGCACGACGGCTCTACACGTACTGCTTATTCCAGGTAGTTTAGAGTTCAGTGGGTATGTATGTGTGCGAATGAAGAGCGTCACAGATGATCATAGAGCTTTAATCGCGCCATGAACCTAAAGGACTGAACGTGAAGTAGATCAACATATGAAAAAGAGGGGTGCTGCAGTGAGCGGAGGGGGATTTGATTTGCAGCCATCTTGAGTGGTGAAACTAGTGCTGCCATCTATATAATGTCGCGGCAATATTTAGAACTGTACAATTGAATTATGTACATTGTGACTTGTGTAATAATTTTGTTTCCACGTATTTGTTATCATGAAGCATGTGTTTTGTAAAGTTATCAATGTTTTTATAAGGAATGTATGAAGTTTCGATGCGTAGGACCAATAACAACATAGATCTACTTTACGCTCAGTTCTTTAGGTTAGGTCCGTGTATCCTACAGACGGTATACTAGTAATTATAGTCGCCTATAGAGCGCGCCACAGTTTTAACCACACAAGATGGCTGACAGTTGATACCCCTTCCGTCTCTTCCTTCAACCCCTCAGAATCATGCACAGTTCTTTAGGTCCGTGAATCGCGCTCGATCTCCTCACCACTTGAGCGCGCTGAACCAATAGGGGCGCTCCCCATGGATGTTTCTACTCAGACGCACTCTAGTGGTCGCTAAAAGATCTTCCATCTAATGATGACTCATTTCTGAGGAAATTTGCAACACCTGTATAATACACTGTGGGGAGACTGGAAAACTAAGGCCGACCGCCAGTTTTAATAAAACATGTATAAGAAAAAGTCGTTCAGAATGATGAAACAAAGTGATTAAAAAAAGTCTCATAAAAATCGGTGAGGAAGTATCTTTTCTACAAGTTCACTTTCAATGTAACAGTAACTTCGAAATACTCACTGCCAAATTTCATTGTGATCAGTTCCATAGTTTAGCCGTGAAGATGTAACAAACAGACAAACACACTTTCGGATTGATAATATTAGTATGGATTTATTCGAATAATTGTTCGTTATTCTCCAATATTTCTTCGAAATTTTATTCGAATAACGCCCAACCCTGCTTACCATACATTGAAATTTTTTAAGTTCGTTCGTCGATCAACGCAGAGTGCGCATGATCGAATTGGCGATACATATTCACAGGAGGGGGAGCTCGCGATCCGCGTTCAGGAGAAAGCGAGAATGCGTGCCCGAGAACAAGAGCAAAGGAACCGGGTGCACCTTTCCATCGAGTACGAAACGAAACGCGTTCCCCTCGGCTTCGCATTTTCACCCCGCGTTTCCCGGTGTTATTTTCGCGCGTGCACGCGCATTTCTTCGTTCACGCCAAGCGTATCGGCGACCGATTTACCGGTCGCGATCCGGTCGACGTTATTTTCGTTTCGATCGCGGAAGAAACCGACTCGTCTCGTCTAAATATATTCAACGCGAGTCGCGCGGCTGGATTATGCGATATCACCGCGTTGTCTGCGTGCACGGCACAGCACGCGCACGTGTGTTCGGATAATTGTCCCGCTCGATAATCGTATGCGCGCGAGAGTCGACGGCACTGCTAGGCACAGCCGTAGACCCGTCGGATACCTGCGGAATATCTAGGGCGCAGCGCGAAGTGGTTCTCCTTGGGCCGCCGATGCCGCATTCCGATCCATGCATCTCCCGCCAGTTCCTCTTTTCCCTCTATTTCTCTGTGGCCTTTCCTCGCTTTTCCTCCGATTCGCGTTTTCCACCCGCCGCTGACTCTATCTTCCTTGATGCCGCACAGTGGGGCAGGAATCGAACGGGAGAAAATTCAGTGACTCGTTTTATGCACTTTGTTACGCGAAGGCGTGTTCTCGATTTTTTAAAAATATTTAAAATTATGAAAATTCTGACCATTTGAAAATTGTCGTCCAAAAAGTTCGTTCCATTTTTAAGTTTAAGCGAAAGTAACGAATAGATATCGAAAAGTAATTTAAACGAACTACATAATTCATTAGTCATCTTGTGACTCTCTTTTTTAGAAAGCTTTTCGAAAAATTTTCGAAAAGTATATGTTAAATTTAGTACAAAACCAATGCAGAAGCATTACATGGCGTGTCTGTCTATTACTTTCCATTTCTACTTGCGTTGACCTTTATAATAGGGTTGAGACTACTTAAACTTCTTCAGGTTTATAAGTTTATCACTTATATTTAGATATTTGTCTAATATGCTTTCATTACTCAAGTAATTCGATAATTATGTTTATATACATAATATATATACATGTTTATAGAAATTGAAATTTCTTCCTTCTTGAAAATTTTAGTTTCTCCTGATATCTTATAGCCATAACAACTTTGTTAGGATAATTTTTCAAAAATTAAAAGTCTTTACTTCAGATCTACTTATTCTTATACGAAAAGCCACTCCTACATTTTTTTTTTTAGAAATTGTCGCTTCTAAAAACACACTGCTTGCAAAAAAAATCGAAGCATCGAGCGGCACTTGACTTTAATACGATTTTAAATTTGTAATATTCTCATTTCTAGGTGTTTTGATTTTTTTCAACGATGAGTGTATTTCACCAATCAACTCATACTTATTATTCACAATCAGTTTTCTTCACTTTCCTCGCTATATTCACTTCTCACACACTCCCACACTTTCGTCTCTTTTACTTCTCTACCTACTCCCATCCTCCTTTTTTTTTTCAACAAATTTTCACTCTCAAAATGTCTCTTTCATTTAATTAAACTTGCAAACATTCATTACCCAGTTTCCCTCTCTTGCGTTGCCCACCTTTCTCCCTCTCGTTCTTCGTATTTTACTTTCTCCGCGATCGCTTCTCCGTGCTCTTATTTCTATCTGCGTCACTTTGGCCGCGTAAAACGTGAATACAACACAGCGGTACAGAAGTCTTTAAAAACCGATATAAATCAGACGGTTCTGTTCGTTTGGTAAATTATTACGTGACCGATGAATGGAAATATAAAGCAAAGAGTCTAAAAATCAAAAATAATCGCAATATAACTTTCATCGGTGGAGCAACCATCTTTCTTGCATTTTTATGCATTTATGATAATTCTAAATATGCAACACTCTACGATGCTGTTGTTAGATGCTGAAATGATACAAGATATAAAAAACTTAATACAAGTTAAAATAGTCAGAAAATAATACTGTTATCCAAACTTCTATTTTTTATTTATGTTCGCAAAAATTTTATTTTACATAAAAAAGTATCTCTATCACAGGTTTCTTTTGAAAATTTTTTTATCTTAGTAGAAGTTTTCAATTTTAGATTCAGCAACTTTTACAAGCAACTAACTGCTTGATATTGTTTCTAAATATAATAATTTTAAACTTGCAGATAAGATTGATATCTAATCCAGTAACTCAGAAGCAGAAGTTTCTGAATCTGCTTGCAATTAATGCGTTGTAACAAAGAAGATGCTTATTACATCGTCTTGCTGCATATCAAAATATTTGATGAAATATTTAAACTGCAACAAAATAATTTCAATTATTGATCATTATTACAGATATCAATAATCAGAAATACATAGGTTTTCATTCAGTTAACAAACGGTTTAATTAAAAGAAAAAATGCAAAGATATTAGTATTACTATCAACACTCTTTGTTAATTAAGATTCTATAAAAATTCCGTTGTGTAGATTAATAATTACGAGGCAATAATTAATATTCTTATAAAGTAAGATTTTTAAAAGCAAGCCGAATGTTTCATCGGCAAATGCAAAATGTATAAGAACAGTGCAAATAAATAATGAATATATACTGATACTACTGTTCCGTGAATTCGCGAGATGCAACTCGTTTCACCATATTTATGGGGCTCTGAGAAAACTACGTACTTTCGATCAGTAGAGCATCGTTGGATTTCAAGGCCACGAGGATCATCTGCGTCGAAGCGTGCACCGGTAGAAACTTTTCCGACCGAGCTACGGCATCGCGGTAAAAGTGTGATCGCGGCGTCGATCTTGAACAATCGATAGTGCATCGATAATGGTCTCACGTTGTGACAGAGCGCCAGCTACTTGGCTTCCACGCGGCTCTTGGCGTGGGCGTTGTTGCAACGAACAATGCACTTATAGCGGTAAACGATGCGGCAAGCAGACCGATTCTAAACAGTGCAACTTGGATTCGAATAGCTAGTCAAAAGTCTATTTAAAAAATTTTATTTAAGCTTTCGTCTTCCTCTCAAAAATCACTCATATTTAATCATTTTTATCGTCAGCGTATCATTGGAAATGTAAACAACTAATTGTTGAATTAATATCAAGAAACAGCAAACACAAATACTGATAATACTAATCATTTCTTAAGAATTTTTTTGAAATTGCAAAACGTACTGGAGAAAAAATGTATTATTTGGTGGAAAAAGACTCGAAGGTTGTCTGAAAGTTAAGCTACAAGATTCTGTTTTTTTTTTAATTAGACAATTCGAAAAAGAATCTAAAAAATGTAAGAATAATTAGGAAATGAAGAAACGTAAGAATAGTAAGTGAATATGAGAATAAATACCTAGAGATTTAGTAGTAGTAGTAGTAGATGTATTAGTAGACTGCGGATTTTTATGCAACGTGGATAATAAATTGTAGCTTGAATAACAATATATCTTTTTTTATAAATATTGTAACTTGTATTATATTTTGCATATTTTGGCATCTGTCAATAGTCTTGTAGTTTTCGTCATAAGTATGTAAAAATCTGTAGACTAATAATTACTTAAGAGAAAAGTATATGTAAAAATTAACGAAAATCATGGAGCAAATGTTTCTTCAACTGTCCCATTCTAACATTAAATTTTAAAACTGCTTGATTGTCTTCTATCTATTTGCCATCCTCAATAAAACAGCAGTTTAATCGGTATCAACTTTCTAATTAAATAATCTTCCTTCGTAAATGTTCTTACACCTGTGGAATCGATAGGTGTTGCGTTAGTCGATTCGAAATTATTTCCTGAAATAAAATAGACATAACGAGACATTTGCGAGACGTAACGGAACGTAACAAAACATTCTTTTAATTGTAACCGAGTCCCAGTGGAGTCCAAAACAGGTACTTGATTCGATTGCTCTCGTTTACATTGATCAAGTCTAGGCGTCACGTCCATTTTAGACTTCGTTAATTAACCGTTGCACTGAATTCCAACTTTATTTTTCTGAACTTTGCGTCCCATTTTGCGCATATTTCAGTGAGCCTTAAATTATAGTAACTTACAAACACTACTCTAATTTTCATTAAGAATATCCTTGCAAACACTACGAATTATTTTTAGATTACATTACCTCCAGATCATTAGATCGTAATTGTAAGGTCACGATAATAATAACTATTTGGTGATGATAAAATATTCTACTTTCATTTCAATGTTAGATTCCCTCCGAATGTATAAATTGTACTTTAATCGTTAACAAACAACATTTTGTTACGACACTGGTAACTGTTTAGAAGCGACACGACTGAATACGGAAGCAGACACGTAAGTGCGTGATACGTGGAACTGTAATCGCCACGGTGTAGTAACTGACTACTAAGAATTACATCTACGAAATACATCAAGCAATACACATATTGGAGCCGGTTATACAGGACGATTCAAGAGAAAATACAAATATTTTCACGCTTTTCAGAATTTTAGACGAGTTTTTATTGATTTTTTCCCTTCATTCCCAAATTACACCGGTGCAATATTAAAGGATCTCTAAATTTCCGATGAAAAATTGTCGACATTTGAGCCATTGTAACTCGGTGAAAAAGTATGATAACGACTTTAGTGGTTTCACCGCGGCAGTTAAATTTTCCCGTTGCCAAGTATTTTCGAAATCTTAGCAATCATGTGAGATAATCGATCAGTTAATTATTATACGACTGCAAATGGAATGTAACCATTGGTAAACGGTAACGTTCTTAGAATCGCTATTCCACCGTGGGAATCGTTGATTATTCTTGGATAATTTTCCTTTCCTGTTTGCGCTATTTTTAAGAGCCGTTTCATTTCTTCAGTAGTAATGAGCAAGAGACATCAATGATAATAAGAAAATATCAAAATATGTATATTACAAAGAAATGCAAATTATTGAACACGGACTTTGAAAGAAGGAGCAATTTGAATTCTTTTATTTTTTATCTGGTATGATTTTCCATATTTGCATATATAATACAATTATTCAAGTGGACTTGTTCACACTCCAAAGATATTTTTGTTTATATATTAAAAATTAAGAAAACTAGACACTGATTAATGTTAAAACTGATAAAAACAAGTATAATACACTAACGTTCACAAGTAATTAATGTTCTGGATATATGTGAAATAATCTATCTGCAAAGTTATTATATCGAAATTGTCTACTCAACACTGTGTAGTTTTCAAATTATACATAATTTTTCCATATCTGTGCAGGCATCTGGAACAAATGCGAGGAGATTGTATTGAACCTAATAGTTTACATATTTCTGCGTTTTTCATTTTCCGAGGAACGATTTTTGTAATCACTTATGGTGTTGTAATTAGCAGGTTGTAATTTATAATACGATAGAAGTAGAATTGATTCTGTAACACAAGTGCAGCGCAGAAAGCGAACGAAATTCATTGTTTGATCGAATGCAACTTGTCGCGTCTGTCTATGAATCACTATTTCTACTAGTTTAACACGGCTTTCGACTTTTATGATGGTGTTGATGGACATGCGCACATTTTTAGAAGGTACTTCAGAAGGTTTAGCCGTCGCTTGTTTTTTTTGTTAAAAAGTTATTAACAAAATGACCTTGACAATTTATGTCAAAGCCAAGGTCATCGGAGTTGCCTCCCCTAAATGTAACTTTTACCGCACTATAAATAATCAATAGGCTACTTTCGTTCTTTTATACAATAATTAATATTCTATTGTAATAATATTTTATTTGATATTTGTGTAAAAGAAGAATACATTTAAACGTTACATATTACATTAATTAAACATATTTTAAAACAGGTTGAAAATATATTTATAGTAATTTAAGGACAAATTGTTTCACATGAAATGTAAGTAACTACTGAATATCATTTGGAAGCCTGACTGATTAACTCCACTGTTTAAATTTCTAGAAATTTCATCGCTAAAACACCAAATAAAGTGCGCTGATAATTTCGGCCTTCATAATAAATATGCAGTAGAAACACAAATAGGATGAAAATGAATTAAATTAATCCACGAGTGACACATAAGTATAATAAAAACCCAAATTTTTAGAAGAAAATATGACGAAACAACAAAAATAAAAATTGTACATGTGGTAACGTAGTTTTATAGATTATAATGGAAGTAAATTAATACTGAATTAAATAAGTCTTCATCAATCACTAAGAATTGAACAATAAAAAAAGAAGAGTGATGTTTGGAACTTTTGTTATTAAAAGTCACAGCATAGCGCGCAGAGAAAGGGACAAATTTGATCGAATAATTGATTAATATCCTTGCGATGTACTCTTTCATAATGCTATGCTTAAAGTATTATGTTCACGTCTACTGTATTACATTACACGTGACATAACGAGCATACGTCTAAAGTCTAACGCGATCGACATTGTTACATCATATTTATGATCATCGATTAGCACCTTTTGTGTCACAATGACAGATCAGATACAACGAGAATTCCAGAATACTAGAAATATTATTCTGTAAATGATTTTAAATAACTGGTTAAATATATTGTTTTAAATAATGTGTGCTGCTAAACGCTATAAACGTGCAGAAATCAGTACAATTTTATCATTCCTTCCATAAACTTTAAAATTCACTATTTAGCAGTTTACTCATTTAAAGTATTTAAACATATCATAGGTTCATAGGTTCTCAATGATCAATAACAAGTTTTGTCTTGGCTACAAATCCATAAAGAATGAAAAAGGAAAAAAGCAGGAGAATAGAACTATTAAATAAGGCTAAAGAAAGTAAGAAAAGTAGAAAAGTTAATAATCAATAATCGTGAAGAAGTATAGAAATAAAATAAAAAAGTAAATATAAGCTGATTGTGAGTTTTTCTCATGGCTGAAGTTCAAAAAATAAGTTATTTGTTATTATTATTACTATTACATCGATTTTGTTGAAAAATTGATTTTACATATTCGAGTTAGTCAGAATAATAGTGGTGTAACTCCTATTATTTATTTTTTAAGTAACAGACAGTGTAATGTTGAATTTAGGTACATTTAGGTATATTAGTATTATTATTGATAGCCCATAACAATAGCAGAATACAAGATTTCTAAAAACGCGTAAAAATAGTTACATATAGAAATACTTTATTGTTATACTGACACTTTAAAATAGTATAAAAAAAATATAACAAATGTTTAAAAATTTAGAAAATAAAATATACTTTTACTCAAACTGTGATTCTTTATTTGCACACGTAAGGATTTGAATTTGCAGAAATATCCGTAGTCTACCACTAAAACTAATAACTACAAATGATATATATTTTCTCCCAGCATCAATCAAATTGAAGAGCATAATAAATGTAAATCTTCGCCGGCAACTTTCGATCGTTTCCCGACAACGCACCGTATCGAACGGGATTAGAAAGAAATCCTCAAAAGGAAAAGCGACGGCGAGGCAGGCTTAAAAAAAAATCTCGAACAATCTCTGTTCCGTTCTGAATGCAACACCACCGGCTTCACCGAGAAATGGTTCGTTGCACCAGCGGAGTGCAACCGCCGATTGCGTCGGCATCACTCGCGAGGATTCACTCTTTCCATTCGGCTGATCGGCCGCAAGATCTAACGGTCTCTCATTATAATACGTGTTCGAACGTGCATGGTGCACCGTGTGCACCGGACGCGACAGGCAAGTGCACGCCGCCGAGACATAAGAGTATCACGGAACGGCAGCCACGGAATATAAATTTGGACGTTCGTTAACCTTTTCGATGCGGCCGAGTAAATCATTTTAGTACGGCTCGCTTCTTCGGTTTGCCAAAAGTTCACGCGCGTTGTTCATTATTTAGAGGAGGCACGTTGCTCCATTAAAAATTCGAAGTGAAATGGTATTATTATGTCGTCTCATAAACAGTGTTTGGCGAAATATAATATTTGAAAGAGAATGATGAGAACTAAATATTTGTGTTTCTTCTACTGTTTCAGAATATCGTAAATAAAATGTTTCATTTGACAGTAACAGCTCAACTAATAACATTCCAAATGCGCATTTCAGTTATAACTAGACTGCGGATGTTTATGCAAATTCATATTTTCAGGGATGAATAAAAAGGAAGGTGACATAAATAAAAAAGTTTCTTACCTTGTAAATATTATAAAATGTATTTTATTTTCGATATTTCATCTGTTTTTAGATCTATGCACATTCTTATACATTTTCAGACACTGAAAATCGTTATAAATGCATAAACATCCGCAGTCTAGTTATAACATACGCAAATAGTATTTCATTCAACACCTATTTCGTGGGTAAAGCAGCATTTACTATCTACTTATACTGACGTTTACCGAATGTCGAAAATAAAATATTTCACTTCTAAATAATTACCATAAAATAAGTTCATTTCTAAATTATTTAATAACGAAAAAGAACAAGAATTTTTTGATTTCATGGACATTTCATCCACATTTGCAATATAAAATAATGAAACGTACTTAGCTGAGATGGAATTTCTGTAATATTTTAAGGAACATGACATTTCAATTCATATTTTGAATAAATTTTCTAAAAATAAAAATATTTTTCCTAAATATAATATAGGCATATAGTCTTTTACTCCGTGTACTGTTATCTTAATGATAATTTTTCTGATGAACTGTTTATTTTTTTTCATTAGTTTCATGTAAAAGGTTTGAATTTGTGTTAATATTTCATTTATGTTATTTTCTTCTGGCAATAAATAGTGCAATATGATTACATTTCTGTTATTGTCGTGGATCAAGTCTTGAATTTTTCTTTTATGAATTGATTAGCTGTTTTTTTATTAGTATCCCTAAAGTTATTCAAGTGATTTTCTCATAACTATTCTGATACTTCCTAGGTTCAAAAAATAGAATGGATATCCCATAGTGGTTCCTTCTTCTTTAAACAAACATGCAACGTTTGTATTATAGTGTTTTTTCGTATTGCCACCGGCGTGCAAAGCGAAGAGGATCGCGCGAATAATCGATACCGCAGTATCGCGATTTGTCAACCGATCGACGCGGTCAGGGGGACTCTTTCACACAGAGAAACGCCGACGCGCGCGAGACTCGAAAACTGGGGGACACTTAAAAGTCGTGGCGCGCAGAGTCAAGTCGGAGAAAACCGTTTGAATGCTTCGCGGAATAAAATAGCCGGATTCTCGCGAAAGGGAAAAGACGTGCCAGGCAGACTGACTGACAGACGAACCCGACGGACTTGCGGACGGAACATGAATATCTGGGGTGATTTCGAAATCACGAGAACTTTCTTCGAACGGATCGCCTCGCTGTGATCCCGATCGACGGACAGTTTTTCGACGAGACGCGTACTTAGCAACCTTGAAACGCATTGTTATTTCTCATAATCTTGGAAAATCATTATTTTAAACATGTTACATTTAGTTGAAAAGATCATTCATGACACTTTTCAAATTGAATGATACTATTATTTTTTGCATGCAATTTAACCTTACAAGACTTTACGTACAATGATACATGTATTTCAAATGTTAATTAACTGTCAAATTCAGAGTAATGATTTTTTTTAAAATTTGGGTCGTTTTCAGTTTTCACGTTTTTTTGCTCTGTTTTTATAACTTTTTCGTCTAAAAGTAAATGTCTTTTTTAAAGTTTAAACAAGTTTGATATGCAAACTTGTGAATCACTGTATGTTTTAAATTGACATCAAATGTAGAGAAGGAAGAAATAATTGATTGTTATGAAAAATATGTTACATTTATACTTCGTACAAAAAAGCATACAATAATTGCCGCTAAAACTAGTATTTAAAAAATGTATATTTTTATTTACAAAGTTGTTTATTTTACAACAAAATACTCCCTTTGATACATTTAAAAAGAAGTTAAATATGTAAGGGAAAAATAATATTATAAAAACCAAATAATAATAAAATAACAGAACAGCAGAAAATAGCAAAAAAAAAAGTTAAACATAAATTAATTAAACACAAATTAAACCTGAATAACTATAAAAATTTTATGGAGATATAAGGCAGACATCGTTCAGCTGTACAGATTTTTAAAAAAATCTAGGATTTAAGAATATTAATTTTTAATTGTCCTAGCGGTGACTAATAATTATGATTAGACAGCGGATATGCAAAATAAAATTTTTTACAGACACAAATAAAGAATTGAAACTTAAAAAACAGTATATTTAATGTTCTAAACATTTTAACTTGAATAGTATTGTTTATATTTTGTATATTTTTACATATGTTAAAAGTCTCATAGATTTTTTACGTATTCAGTATTGCCATAAATGCATAAAATCCGCTGTCCAATTATGATCTATAAAAATTTGTTTAGTTGTCGATTAGTATTATCGATACTAAAAACTGATTGTGGTTATGGGTAACCACCATCAGCGATGGAAATTATGCTTGGTTTCGAATAAGCATTACCAATGGCGGAAGTCTTTTATGAATAACTATTATTAAAGGCAAGAATTCTTTCTTGGTTACCATTAACCAACATCAGTGACGACATTTTTGCTTAAATCGTTTACAAAAATCTAAAATTTGTATTATATTGACAATCTTTATGCACAATATTTTATTATCTTAAACATTGCTTCCAAATTTTTATAACATAGTTTTCTAATTAAATTACGCATGCATAAATACTCTAATTTATTTGATGTCGGAAACAGACACTGATTATCAGTAAAGAAAATTTCAGAAAATTTTTTGTCGCTGATGATAGTAATCATAAGCAGCTTGCAAATTTGTATGCAAAACCAAATTTTACAAACACAAACGAAGAATTGAGATTCTACAAGCTGTTACGTTTCTCCGTCAAAAAGTCTCGATTAAAATTTATTATTAACAAAAGAGGCATACAAACATTTTTCCGGCGCCTAATGCAATTAGCATAAATGTACTAAAAACCGAATGATTAGTCGTTACAACTGTGCTTTCACAAACAGGACAAGACAACTTTAACATTCCCCCTTCATCCCCTTGACGAACGCGCGAGGAACACGACATTAATCTGCCCCGATGCAATACTCCACTCGTCGCGTGCTAGAGATTCATATCGAGGTATAAATGTTGCAGAGGAAACGTAAAATAGAAATGCAAACCGCGTCCAGGGAGGAGCTTTCCTGATCGGCATGCTTGTGGCGGCCTCGACGCACACGCCGCCGACGTCGACGACGAAAACGTCGAAACACCGAGGGAACGTACATCCAGCAAAGTGTCAACAACCTCGTCACCCTCTTTCGCCCGCGCTAGCATAGCCGTGATACTGGCTTTTACGTTCACGATTGTCCTACCCCGGCAATGCGTCACCATCTTTTCACCGGTGACGGTAATCGATCGCGACATCATGATATTCCACGGTGCCAAGTCGTTGCGTCTCCTCGTTGATGAGCTCGACGCGCATAAGCGACGCGACGATACGTTGGGTAACTTTCAAAACACGGTTCTGGCATTCGTGGCATGGAAGACCATGCTGAAGTTATTGTATTAGGTTGATCCAAGGGTTCTTCTCGTTTTGTTGCTAGACATGATAGAATAGAATTTTTTATTTCTTTCTTTATTTATTTATTTATTTGTACCAGATACTTTACATGTACAACCTATAAGAGGTAAACTCGAGTTACCTGTACATAAACTGGCGATGATTAGAAACTTAGGACTAAGACTTACGGACTAAACTTAGTAACTAAAAGACTAAAAATTAAACTGAAAGGAAAAATCTCCTTTCCATAGAATATATAACAAAGTAACAACAAAACAAAAAATAACAACAGGTAAGCAAAAAAAAAAAGAAAAAAGAAAAATATATATATAAAAAAAAGAAAATACATAAAAACAGTAGTGCATTTTTATTTAACAGCTTCTTGAATATTGTTTAAGCTTATTTTTTATAGTATCCATACTATTATAGATGGATAACTTTATTTTCTTGCCTCTCCGCTTTAAAAAAGGAGATGACAGATCGCTAAAAGGACGAACGAAGCAGCCAAAACGGATTGTAGCTTCAATTTCGTTGCAGATAATATTAGTAAAGAAGACAATAGTAGACACAAAGCAATTGTTGTCGTCTAAAAGGTGCAACAGGTGCATTTGCATCTGCAGGCCGTTTTCTATATGTACATAAAATTTTGACTAGCGTTAATACGAATAAAAAATTATCTAATACTTATTAATCTTCTACACAAGTGAAATCCAAATGAAAGTAATTGAATCTGAATCGTTTAACGCAAAAGTGGTGAAAGTTGAAAAATATGATTACTGGGCAATGAAGGATAAACTAAAAGATTTGTTCTTTTTATATACAAGGTGTAACAAAAATATTGCAGTTCCTTGAAAAGTGTGATTCCTGAGGTGATTTTAAACAACTTTTTCCTTAGCGAAAATGTTAGGTGGGGCTTTGTTAACGATCTATTAACGAAAAACACCAACCAATCAGAAAATGAGTACAGCGGACTGATTCCGGCACGGACAATGGCGGACCAATACTACTCACAGCTGAAGCTCGCGGTGGAATTCGTCCACTGAACTCGCGCTCCGATTGGCTGAGGGTTTTTGTCAGTATCTCATTAACAAAGCCTTCCAGGATATTTTCGCTAAGGAAAAAGTTATTTGAAATTAACTCAGCAATCGCTCCTTTCAAAGATCTGCAACATTTCTGTTACACCCTGTATAAGAGAATTAGACGAGGATTCAAAAATATTGACGATAATAGCGTATCGTTTTCCGTCAGTAATTGCTCATGATTTTCTAAGATTTCAGATAGCAGAATTGAGTAAGAAGATTGCATCGATTTTATATTTAATTTTAGTTACCACCAAATTTTTATAAAATCAGCCAGAGGCAACTAAAGTTCTTGTATTTTTAAGGAACTTTTATTTCTAACACTTTGATTATTTCTGACATGGTTCCAATGCACAATTCCATAACTGTTTCATTTTAAAGTTTTCTTAGAACAGAAAAGTAGAAAGTCAAAAAATGAATGTTACATCAGAACCAATTCAAAATTTTAACAGTTTCCTTCAAGCCCCGGTGATAAGGTTCAGATTTAGAATTTACAGTTCCGCATAAATTTTTCACGCAACTGTTTGTCTTGCCATTTAACTATTTCAGAAAAAATAACTAATACAAAAACTAACATCAGTGTCGATGAAAGCTAAAGACATCGAATCAATTTGCCTTGCTGTATACAGAATCGGCACCGATGATCGGCGCAATCATAATGAGAATGGACCGCGAAGGTGCAGCTTTTGGATGCTGAACCGTTCATCGCGGCACTCGACTTTCACTCGCGCGGCTGCGGGGCGAACGATGCACCGTGCCAGATAAAATGGCTTTTGCCGTGCCGAGTCGCGGCAAAGCCAGCCCGGCCACCCCGTTCTATCCGCGGCATTCTCGGCAAAAGCCGTCTCTCGAGTGCGCCACGACACCGTGCGCCGCTTCTCCGCGAGTTATGCAATGCGACAGACGTTACCTCGGCTCACCACGTCCGCAAGGAGCTACCGGGGCGCAGCGCGACGTGATCCACCGATCCGCGACATCGAAGCGGCGCCTTTTCCTGAAAAACTGGTCGAAATTGTATAGTCCCCACTGTTGAAGCTTCAGCGTGTGAGCTTCGCCCGAAAGGAAGAGATTTTTCGACGTTTCTTTCACATTGCGGCTAGCTTCTTAAGGGGAGATCCTAGTTTACGAGGGTAAACATAAAGTGATTTTTTGAATTTTTTTTTTTACGAAACTATCAAGCGAATAATTTCGAAATTTACAAGGTATGTTATTTCATACTTAGACAATACAAGTTAATTGTTTCATTAAAAAATTGTCTTTAGAAACACAGTTATATTAATGAGTTTGGAGATCTTCTGAATTCTGGATCCTTTAATTGTTCTTCTAAAATTCTGAATCCTTTAATTGTTCTCTAAAACGAAAAAACCAAGGATTTTCTTATTTTTTATAAAATCCAAAATTGACTAATTGATAAGACTTCAAAAGAAAAGTAATGATTTTAATCAAAAATTTTCGTAACATTTATGCAGAAGAGATTGTCTAACTTCACTTTTCTTATAAAAGTTGGAGGTTCGTCGACAATGTAATAGTACAAAGAATAAAAAAATGCCTGTTTTTTGTTTTGTTTTAGAGAAGAATTAAAGACTTCAGGATTCCTGCAATTTTGATACGTCGGAAATAAGGACTTATTTATGTATATTAATTTAAGGGTAAAGGAAATATGTTACCTCCAAGTGAAAGTTTTCCTTCTACTATAAATATTTTTTAAAGACGGTTTAGTACAAGTGCATGATGGTTTTTGGATTAATTATTTGGAGAGTTCAGAAGCCAATCAGTCTAAATCACTTTTTGCTTCAAATGATTCCTACCGTATAAATAATACAACAAATATTCATTTCTTGCAACGATTTTCAGTCAACAAAGCAATTTAATTACAGTATTAAAAGTTAACTAATAGAAACTGATACATGCAGTATACAGAATAGTCTGATTCTATCTAAATCTGAATAGTAACTCTTAGCGAACGCAACATCGAATGAAGTCATGAACTGAATGGAAACCTGGAATGAGGGTACAGAACATTTTGGTCAAAGGTGAATTAACAGTATAGCTCTCCTGTCTCTGTCGATCCTTTTAACACGTACAGGTTACAAACATTCCGTGAGAAGGCCATGTAATGTTGAACACAAGAGGCACATTATGTGTTAGAAACTTATGCAGGAAAGGTCTAAAGCGCGGTTTAAAAGCAGAGGTTAAATGCTACGCGAAGGCCTTTGTCTCAGGAGAATTTAAGATCGCAGAATTAAGCAGGAGAGATTTCAAAGATTTGAAAAGCGTAACCTTTTTAGTACCGAACGTGGATATATCGTCGTTGATTACATATGTTCACGAATACTTTTGTCAGCACGAAAAATAAGAATAAAGCCGGGAATCCACAAGAAAGCTAAGCTAAGTTATGTTATGTTATGCTATGTTTAAACAATACATTTTTATTAGCTCTTGGTGGAAACGGATCCATAAAAATGTATTGAAGCTAATTTTTTTTAAACATAGCATAGCATAAGGTAAAGGCACCAATAATTGACCACGCGTCAGTAGTTGATCTTTTTTCAGGAAGTGTGAAAAGTAAGGTTCTTAAATGGAATAATCTTTCAGAAAAAGCACGATAGGTATGCTGTACCATCCATCGACGCAACTCCAAATCTTGTTTAGTTGGATTGGTTAGTTTATCGTAACGACGGACAAGTAATTTCATTAATGTCAATTTTATGTCTCTGTTCTTAACGCTGTCGTTAAGAAAAGCTCTACAATTCACGATAAGAAATGCTTAAGCTTCTAACTTGTGACTAAATCATTTCATTCATTGAATTACGATAGAGTTTTATATTTAGTAAAGGTAATGTTTTTGCTAACTGAACAGTATGGTCAATTACTATAGTTTTCCGTTTTCAAGGATGGTCAATTTTTGGTGCAATTATTGAATTTTCAAAAATGTTTATAGAATTTGGGTAATATAGCTATTTAAAAAAAGTAGCTTTTTTTCATAATCTAGCAAGTTCAAACAACATTTTCACACGTAGACATTCACTATTTAACAAACGAGCAAGCACTATTATTATTTATGTAAAATATTTTTCTTAACTGGTCAACTACTGGTGCTTTTACCTTAGCATAGCTTAGCTTAGCTTTCTGGTGGATTCCCGGCTTAAACGTGAAGTTCCTAAATAAGTAGAAGTTTAAAACAGGGAAAGCATAACGTGCAACACGCGGCGTATAAAATTCTCGTGTAGTCCTGGCCTAAATGCAGAGGTCCTCAGTTCAAATTCCTTCTCCTCATTTTTATTCTTTAGATACACGTCAAGGATCCATATTTGCGGATTTTTGTGCAAAATCGAATTTTTAGAAACAGAAATAAAAAATTGCAATCTGTATTTTATTTTCTAAATAGTCTAACTTTCATTAAATTTTTGGCATGTTATATAATTTAGCATTTGTCAATAATTTCGTAGATTTTTGCACACTTGGAAGCATCATAACTGTATAAAAATCTACAGCCTACTAATTACACTGAATTTATATGTAACATACTACTGAATCAAGATTTAGACTTCAAGAAACATTGACCTACGATATTCACATTCTCGCACAATTTATTTTTAACAATTTTTGCAACAGGTAAAAAATGAGATGGTAATAAAATGCACCGAACACGTTAATTTGCAAATCGAAAGTATGCCAATTTGCAAATTCAAAGCCTTCGTCATCATTTTTGCGCCTAAAGGTTAATTCTCGAGAAATCCAATTCAATCCATGTAAATTCAATGGAGCTTCCAGGCGCCTGTATCGAGACGCAAATATCAGAGTTCGCGAAGCGCTTATGAGATTAATAAGTGATTAATAACGATCGTAGACAGTTTCCGAGTAGGACAGATGGGAGACTCATTAGGAATGCACGGATAATAGTCCGAGTGCATTGAACCCGCTAACCGTGCAACCGTAACAAGATTCGCGGCAACGATAAAAGACGGGATAAAGGAGCGCAGCATCGGATTCGATCTTTCGCGAGTTTCTGAAGTGATTAAGACGATGATTTATCGATGACGAACTGTCTCGTCATCGATCGTAAATCAAACATTATAAAGAGCTAAACGGTTACGTCAATTACGAATATAATTACTGTGCAGAGAATGCATAACTCTTCGAATCGAGTTCGGCATAGCTTTGTTGGTTCCGGTGACGCGAACTGGTATTGCATACAAAAGACTCGAGCGTAACGGTAACGCGAAAAAAGACCCAGGAACTTTTGTATTCATCGTCTACTAAAAATGTCATAAATCATTTGCATTGTTGAGTTGGTTGCATTACTGCGGTTCACATGCAAATATTCCTCGAGAATTGTTCTGGACGTTGCGCTGATGGCTCAAGTCTTGGCTCAATTCAAGCTTCAAGAGCTCGAAAATTGTAGCAAAATTCATTTTTTAAATGTGTTTGTGTGAAAGAATTGAACATATCCAAGTTGAATTATAAATGTAACATAATTCAGTAGTATTAATCACTTGATCGCTCTAATGTAAAATGCTAGGGTACTGGTCCCAATTAGTGAGTCTGAACCTATCGGTGTGCCCTTACATTTAAATAAGTTATAAAAAAGGAATCCCTTTAGAAATGAAAGAAAAACTTTTTTCATTAAGTTTAATGCTTTGACTTTATTTAAAAAAATGTTTTTCTTTTATTTCTTAGAGAAATTCTTTTTTACAATTTATTTAAGGGGACCATTACCTTAATAAGTAGTTGAAAATTGTTGAAGTATGGTTCAAGTTTTACTTAAAGTCTTACTGTATTGTTATACTCAATCCTTTTAATGATTGAAACTCCAGCTAACAAGAATTAGAAATAATTGGGAGTCGGATTAGCGAGATTCTACTGTACTGTAGTTTTTATTTGTCATATTACTGAAAACTGGTTCAGACACGTTTAGTAATTTAGACGAGTGGCAAGTAACTGCATTGTTCCACTAAATTACTCAACTAAAATTTAGTGTTCATACATAGCAAATTACTAAAATACTTGCTACTCGACTAAATTACGAAACGTGTCTGAAGTCTTGTAACCATAAAGTAAGTGCTATTTTTTTTTTGAATGCTTAAAATTGCAGCTTTAATATTTAAGATTCTACAACAATTGAATCAACCCTTAAATGCATCGTGTTACCATGTGGCAACATACCGATATTTGTTTGTTTTAACAGAAAAATTACATTGATTGTACAGTATAATCGATTACATTCACACTGTATATTCATACTTAAAAAAAAGTAGAGGCATGTATCACAGATAGAAGTAAGATTGGATCAAATTGGACACTGGCCTATAATTGAAAATTCAAAAATGCGATGTAAATTACCAGAATGCAAAGGCTTCACACGTACAAAATGTGAAAAATATGGAATTGCACTGTGCTTGAATAAAAATAAGAACTTTTTTAAAAAGTTTCACACTAATTAGGATTTCCATTTATACGTTAAACACACGCAGTAGCCATTTAGCAACAAACCTTTTTTTTTAATAAAAAAAAATAAAAAACAATAAGATGTATTTTTTACATTATTTCTCTACAGTTTTAGGGTACATAAGTTGATATTTTAAGGGTTAACAATTCTGCATAAAAATCTCCAGTCTATTGGTGATATTGCCTGCGATTTCTCCAAGATTACTTCGCTGGGGCGCGAAAAACTCTAATCATTTCCACCCCATTCGTCGCCTGACCCAGCATCGAAGTCCTCAGCTCTCCTCGGCTGGAGACTTGCGCGGACCTCGAGTACAGCGCGTTTCGAAGTATCCCTATAAGTGAGCCTTCAGCGTCGAATTTTTATCGCGAGAAATTTTTATTGCTGTTCCAATTGACTTCGAACAAAGGGAAATTATTATCGTGGTACAGGATTTCGCTGAAAGTGCAACTATTTAGTAAATACGCGCGGTTAACTTCGACAGGGATCCAGGGCAAGGTTACAGGAGAACCTTCCTCAGGGGGAGGGCAACCAGTTCTTTCTTGCTCGAATCGGTTCGCTTAAAAAGACTAACCAAACGAATATTCATCGTCCATAGTCGCGGCGTCTGCATCCTTGGGGTACGTTGCCGCACGTAATGCAACCGACCACCGCCGTAATAAAGTACCACATATGGTGCACCGTTACCGTTATCCGGAAGGTATTTGTGTATTAGCCATCCGGCCGCCAGCATTTCCTTCTTCAGAATCGAACTTCGTATTTGGATGCGCATAGTATGCGAAATATCTTTGGCCTTAAAAAAGCGGAATTCGTAACTGCTATACATTTGTGCATCTGTCGTCGTTTTGTACGCTTTTTGCGCATATAAATAAAAGTAAATTGAATTATTTATTTATTTATTTATTTATTATTAATTTACGGGAAATTAATTTACGGTAATTTCTAATTCTACTTATAATTTACTTGTAATTTTTTTTCTCATTCTTCTTTCTTTTTTTTTATTGTATTTTTTTTCAGCTCATACTTTTTGTATCTTTATTCTTTTTTGTGCTAATGGGTTCTTTTCCCGTAAATTAATAATAAATAAATTATTATGAAGAATCTTGTTGGCACTTTCAGGCTTGAAAATTTTAATCCAACACGTCGTTTATTTTGAAAACTCAATTATAACGTTATTGATGCTGATACAGTATTAATTTTTGGAGCATTTTATATATTTGTATCTATTGCTGGATATAAAAATTTATTACTGAAAATTGATACACGTTTATATAATCATTAATATATGTAGTTATTACCATGAATTTCAATCGTTATTTATCAAATCATTGTATTTCAATCTTCAAGTCAAATAAATTTTTCGTTCTTTAAAGGAACAATGCGCCATAATGATCTGAACAAACTATAAAATCGTAATCTTCTAATTTTTTCTACTGTCAAAACTGTATTTCATATGTTATATAAGTACATTAATTGCTTCAATAATAGTGGAGTATAAAATGTAGAAAATTTAAGAGATACAGTAGTGGACAAAAAAGTTACCACTTTCTCGATTCATTTTACTTTCACTATCAATCTTTTATTTTCACTATTTGTTTAATAACTATTATTAATAACAAGAATTGTTCTCGTGTTAATTATAAGTATTGCCGACGAAAAAATATATTATTTACTCTGATTATCGATATTACTCTAACAATATTTTTTAATCAGTATTTTTTGGCACATATTTTGCAATAATATTGTCATTCAAGGTGTTTTTGAGCACTTTCTAAGATACGCTACACTGTTAAATTATTATGAATTTTTATACTTGTTCAATCTATTCGACAAGAACTTCTTCGATTTGATGAGCAGGTTCGCAGCACAGTTTATTTTTTATAATAAAACTGTGAATGATAATAAGCCGTGATTAAGAAGTATTAAATCAGTAAAAGAGGTCAAGGTAATCAACAGATTTTTGTGTCTGTAATATTGGTTATTAGTAGATTGCGGATTTTTATGCGTTTACGGTAAATGTGAATTCCAAAAAATGTAGAAGAATGTGAAAAAATGCATGAAATGTAAATCACAATACTTAGAAAATGAGAAACATTTTTCTTCGAACAAAACAAAACCTTTTTAACCTCAATAACGTAATAGTTACTAAAATTACAAAATAAATATACTTTATCAATAGTAATTAGCAATAATAAAAAAGATTAAATTAATTGATAATAGCTGTTCATTATTGAAACACTTTAAACTTAATATTTTTATAAGCAGAAATTATGAAATGTTTGTTTAAAACTTTTAGATTAACAGCTTCCACTTTTCAGCGACAATAATTAAAAAAAACGAAAGTGATTGTTATTTTTAGCCTCGGATGAAAAGTATTCTTAATTAAAGACTAGTACTCACTTTTGTATTCACTTTCATGTAGTTTACGAATATTTTATATGCATACATACCAAACTTATACATATAATAAATCATTTTTACATTTTTCTCTCCACGAACAGAAGAAAAATCAAATTAAAGAGGGTTAACAAGAATTTCCAGTGACTTTCTAGAGCACTTTCTCGTTCATTATGAAATAAATGAAGGAATTGATTCAAAATAGTGTTACTTGAAAGTAGAACTATTATTTACATATCGAAGAATTTTGAAAGAATATAACCCAGTTTCGAAAAAAAATCAAATACACTTATTTTTACATTTGTACATTTATCTGAATAATGAAACAATCAGTTTTGATTCCTTATGTTATTTTTAAGAGTATAAAGCGTTGATGACCCACTGCTAAAAGATTATCTCCTAACAATAGTCCATCTCAGATGACATTTTATTGTCAGATAAACTCTTTTGGATTGTATTCAATCATAAACCGAAATCTAATCTGTGGTGCTATAATATTTTGTAAAACTATACATTAAAATAATATGCGATCATACACATAAATTTTTAACTAAACTCGAAGTTAATGTACAAAAAGAAATAATAATTGTCATATAGCTGACAGTGTTGTACACATAAAAATTTATAATACATCAAGTCTAACCGCATTGTAATCAAACACCACATTCCAATGACAATTCTTGGCCATAGATAAAAATAAAGAAGTCAGTTCCACTTTTGAAATCTATTTTTTTATTCCACACATTTTTTTCGAATTCAACAATTTCAATAATATCGCCGCTTTCCACAACATAAATCCACAAACACGCAGATTCCAAGTACCTCGTAAGTGAAAGTCACGCAAAGAGAATATGTTAAAACGATCCTAGATAAATAGAAGATTACAAAATAACATTATTAGCTTGGACACGTAACCGATTCCTATTCTCTGTCACGCGGATCTTCATAAAGCACGTAAAAAATGAATACAGATGAATTTATTGATAACACGAGCATAGCAATTAACCTGGAATGCAACCTTAACGCCGTTCCCATTCGCTTCGCGAGTTATCGATACACATCGAGCCGAGAAATTTCCTTAACGGCGATGATCCAGAAAAATGTTGTTTCACCTCGCAACTGGTGCGCGGGGAACGCGAAACTCCATACCGCGAGCCGCGAACGCGAATTAATTAGCAAGTTCGTATAAGCGTATTATAACTTTTGATTTCTATCCGCTTTCATGGCCGCAGCCGATTCCGCGGAGCCGCGGCCTTGATTATGACCTTTCCTAGCGAACGCTAGGTTACTCGGGATTCTTGCAAAATTCTACTCTTCGCATACTTTGTGCATCTATTTTTGTCGTTACATTAGCTCCTGTTATCGGTTTAATCGCGCTGTTGAATTCCATAACAAGATATATTGTATAATAGTCGAGATATTCGAGTTTCTTGGGCACGTGTTTCGTGTTGCGGCTGACCTAATTTTGCCGAGCTCATTAAAAACGGGAAAATCCAGAGGAAATTAAGGAAAACGGACACTGCAGTAGAACTTCTACAATTTAAATTTACTATGATATTCGATTTATTCGGAAAATTATCCATTTTCAAATACTTTATTAATGAAAAATTCTGAACGAAAGTTGTACAATTTCTTATTTCTGTTCTTGGCTTTTTTTTATCCTTCTTTATAAGTTTACAGAAATGAAGATTTTTTATATTAATGTAGATAAACGTTGCTTTACCACAAATTGGAATTTATGTAGAAACCTGAATTCGAAGAAAACGACAGCATTTTGAAAAGAAAAAATGTTTACATTCGCCAAACTTTGTTACACGTGAAGAGTTTTCAATTTTTATGTAGACAATAATCATTCTAAATTATTTTTTGCTCAAAATGTTAACAGTTTTTGTAAAAAAACACCAAAATATATTTTAAACATAAATTCCGTGGAAATGTTTTGAGTATTTAATTGAATATTTAAAAATATTGTAATTTTTTATATAAAATCAATTCGAATAAAAAGTTGTGCTCAAAGTGCCAACATTAATCGCAAACGAATGGTAATTAGTCTCTAAAACAATTCATGAAGCTTCAAAAAAACAATTGAAACCCAAGAATTCGTTTGAAAAAATTTCATTAAAATTTCCTTTTTGCATTAATTTCCACCATTTTTGAAATCAATCGCTTTACATATTCAGAAATCTTCTCAGATTCAGAAATCACACACTAATGAAATCACTCGTTTTCATTTTAACAGATAAACTGCAGCGAAAAGTAACACAGAGCAGAACATGAATAATATCAAGCTGCCGGTCAACAATAATGATAATTATCGCAATGCAAACATTATGGTAAATGCTGAAACGCAGCTGTGAAAAGGAATGCGTGGCAATCGAGTGGCGCGTACGATGCTACTTTCGTCTTCATTTACTTTGAATTACGACGCCAAGGTCGATCAAACTCCGATATCTTTTTCTCTTTGTTACACTGGCTGATGGACGCGCACGTAAGCGCGAACACTAAGGCTCGGCCAATGCGATTTATTCGAGAAACTGGATTAAGCGGAACGAGAAAGTTCCGTTGTCGTCGAAAGCGTCTGGCATAAACATGTGACTGTCCGTCGTGATTGAAATCGTCTCTTCGGAAATACCAACGAATTGGAAGACACCCCCGCAATCCTGGATCTATATTTCGAATTTTTCTAGAACGTAGTGACAATTTGAAACCCTTCACTAAAATCGATTCTGTGTTGATTACAATTTTGGCGCGAACGGATACGGCAGCCATGTTTGTTGATGTTTTTATAAATATTTCGGGAAGGAATAAAAATTATAAGTGGAATGGGTGTTGAAATTATATGTAAGTAGAGCAAAACGAAAATGGAACTAGAGTTGAGGAAGATTTGGAACGACTGAAATTATACACAGAAAGATGGCATTGTAACGAAGATAGTCAAGGAGAGAGGATGAATATTTGGAATACGATCAGAATAGTAAGTAGTAGGGGTGTGCCGGTCGGTTCGGGATCCCGAAAGTGTATAAAGTTCGGGTACCCACGATTTCGGGCACCCGAAATTGTAGTCGGGTCGAGTCGGGACGGTATCCCGAAAATTTGTAATGTTCGGGTATCCGAAATTAAATTCGGATCTTTTTCATGATTTTTCAATCGCATTTTGATAAAATTGTAGATCACATTACGATCAGAATAGTAAGTAGTAGGGGTGTGCGGGTCGGTTTGGGATCCCGAAAGTGTATAAAGTTCGGGTACCCACGATTTCGGGCACCCGAAATTGCAATCGGGTCAAGTCGGGACGGTATCCCGAAAATTTGTAATATTCGGGTATCCGAAATTAAATTCGGATCTTTTTCATGATTTTTCAATCGCATTTTGATAAAATTGTAGATCACATTCGACCCGAATTCAGCTTCGGGTATCCGAATATTACAAACTTTCGGGATCCCGGCCCGACTCGATCCGACTACAACTTCGGGTTCCCAAAACCGCGGGTGTCCGAAAATTACAAGCTTTCGGGATCCCGACCCGACCCGAGGCTCGGGTACCCATATTTTCGGGTACCCTCACATCCCTAGTAAGTAGAATAGAAGGACGGAATCGTCAGTTGAATAGGAAGAACAAAATTGTAAATAAACTAGGAAAGACGGAATCATAGCTAGAATAGGAAGAATTAAATTATAAGTAGAATGAGTAAGATGAAATTATAAGTAGAATAGGACGGACGAAATTGTGAGTGGAATAGGAATTATAAGTAGAATAGGAAGCACAAAAATATAAGTGGAGTAGGAAGCGTAGAAGTATAAGTAGAATAGGAAAGATCTACATATAAGTGGAACAGGAATAACGAAATTGTAGTTAGCATAGGAAAGATGGAATTGTGAGTGGAATAGAAAGGATCAAATTATTGGAAGATTAGGAAAGGCAGAATTTTAAATAAACTATACAGTAATTTTGAGTATAATACAGAGTACAATGTTGAATGGAATGAGAAGATGGATTTATAAGTAGAATAGGAAAGACAAAATTATAAATGAAACAGGAAAAAAAAGAATTATAATTGGAGGAGGGAAAAGTACAGCTATAAGTAGAATAGGTAAGTTATCAATTATAAACAGACTACGAAAAAGTGGAATAACAGTAGGTATAACAAAAAAATACACGAGTAAGCTGCGAATTTTTATGCAATTTCGAATTTTCGGAAACTTCAATAAGAGTGTATTTTATCCTCTAAAACCGCATCATGCACTTTGCTTTTTATATTTGAAATATTTTAGAATCTAGTTAGTCGTATTCTTCTTTGTAGATTTTTGCATATTAGCAATTTTGCATACTGGAATTTGTTTGCCAAAATATTGAAAGTTATTAAAAAAGCGACGAGCTTTTGAACAATCTGAGACCCTTTTAAAAAAATCGATTTTGAATGTTATAATTAAATTGCGGAACAAATCCACTTTTCCTACAAAAGTAATTGATTCAATGTTTCAGCTGTGACTGGAATAATAGGATCAGATAAGGTATGAAGGTATAATGAACTTTTGCTTTGGAGCAAAATATGAATTTCAGAACGACTATCTCTCGTTCCACTAGTTTCGTGCACAATAATCGATTTCTTTCAAACTACGCTCTCGCTTCGACAACGACGAACCTCACCGCAAGATGTAAGAGAAAAGTGACGAAATAATTGCAAAATCATTGGGAACTTTCTTGTCGAAGGAACGCAAGTGTCAGAAATGCGAATGGATGATGTAAGGAAATAAATGTCAATCAATTGCTCCGGTCAACCGCGCATAAAATTTCCAGTCACCGAAATCCAAGAGGCTGTTTTCATAGGTCAACGCGAACTTGGGGAAAGAAGCTTCGATACTGGAAAAACAGCACTGATTAGGTGTTGCTAATTAGAAATCGTCGACGAAAAGTGACTGTGTTACTTTCTACAGTAAAACTCGAAAAGCCTAACAGAAATTGATTGCTTCTTAGAAAAGTTGGAAGCTGATTCCAACAGAATTATTTAAACGTAAGTAAAAATGAAACATTAATTGTTCTCTAAGAGAAAACTTACTTTGTATGAAATCATGGTGCTTTATTTAAACGAAAATAAAGGTAAATCATTAATTTATCCCAGATAGGAAACTTATTTTGCATAAAATGTGTTTGTAATTAGTATGATAGTGATTTTCAAGTAATTAAATTAACATTAAATGTATGTAAAAATTAAACAATGATTTCTCTAATGCTACTTCAATGTAAGAAAATTTTTTTTCCAAGAGAATATAATAAAAATTATAGGTACGTAATACGAATAATTTGATATAATTATTGAAGATTTTTAAATTACTATGCAATATAATGTTTATCGGAATTGGAGATTCGATACTTTATAGTTGAAATTTTGAGGAGTTAAAAATGAAAATTTGAAAAATTTTCAAGATTTGAAATTAAAGATTTAAAGATTTCGAGTTGCAAATTTAAAGACTTTTAGAGCTAAAATTTGAAATTTGAGGGTTTGGTAAAATTTGGGTTAAATATGGAAATTTAAAGATCCAAAGTTGAAAATTTAAGGATTTAAAATGGAAGATTTGAAGGTTTTTAGAATCTTACTTTAGAAGTTTTGGACATTTGAATAATTCTAGAGTCGCAATTGAAGATTTCAAGCTGCAGATTTTAACATGTTTAGATTAAAAGTTGGAAATTTTATGGGTCGAAGTTGAAAATTAAAAAGGTTGAAATTAGAAATTGGAAGATTTCAAGGACTTGAAAATTTCAAGTTGCAGATTTATAAATTTTTAGAGTCAAAATTGAATATTTGACAGTTCGGAGTTAAAATGTTGAAAAGTTGAAGATGAAAAATTGAATCGAAAATGCTATTTCAAATGGAACAGCAATTCCCAATGACTTCCAATTCTTATATTATGAATCTAATGCTTAGTAGTGTGCATTTGAACATACTTATTATTTTATACAGAGCAAAGCTTTAAAATGTGGCCCCATAAAAATAAGTCTTGCGTCTAATCTGCCTTATGGTAAATACGGCCCTGTTGACGATATCAAACAGAAAAGATTCCAAGAAATGAAGCTAATTAATTCACCTTTTAAGAGTCTTTTCATTCCCCTTCATTTCTACTCGAATTCGAACTTCCTCGTCGAACCCTTCAAATTCTATTTCCAGTGGCTCGTGTCTCGAGCTAAAATAATGGCGAGTGTTAAGCAGTTGTCGCGAATAACCTCTATCGGAATGCTGAATAGGGTGGTGTGTCAGAACCGGGTGTCATGGTGAGTCACGTTGGCCGTGTCTCGACCTTCGCCCCCTTCCAGCCTTCCCCGTTATTCGATATCACGCGGTCGATCGGCCTTACGATTATTAATATTATAACCACGTTGGGATCGGTCAATATTCTGCAAATCGTGCGACCATGGCGGCACGCTAGCTGCGTACGAAAACGATAGAAGCTGGCGAGGTAAAGTGAATTTCGATGCCGCGGCGGGCCGCGTTTGTACGCGGGCAGATCATTGTGATACAGTTACACGGAACACTGACTCTGGCTCCTTGATATTCTCAACGACGGAACTGGACATTATCGAAATTGTCTTTCAGGTGAACGAGACTACCTCGACTCGAGTCATTCGCTTAAGGGATCTTTCCACTGTGAACCTCTGAAAAATTGCCATTTTTTGGGAATTTTTTTGTACTGAACGATATGTCCAATGTAAATAAAGTTTTTCCTACTGATTAATACACTTATTGAGAGTACAAACAAATTTTTTTTGCAATTTATAATAGTTTATTTAAATATATATATCGCACTGAATTGCGCATCTCAAGAAAACGATGTAGTGCTGGCGTAGATGATTCCAGAAGAACGACGCATCTGAATAAAAAAATTCAAAATGGTTTTTAGTCGTCACGGATGTCGTTATCGTTGGAACCAAAATTATTTTAATTGATAAAAAATTAACCAAATGACGGAGGTTTGAATGTTTAAGTTCCGAAATCCGATGAATTTTTAGTCATTTGTCATTGTAAAAAGTATAAAATTGTTAATAAAACAAAGTTTCCGTGGTCCCTGCGATAGCCACTGATGTATTGAATAATGTGTAAAAATTTGAGACTGATTAATCAAATAATTTTTTTGCAATCATCTACGCCAGCACTACATCGTTTTCTTGAGGCGCTCAATTCAGTGCGATATATATAGTTAAATAAACTATTATAAATTGCAAAAAAATTTGTTTGTACTCTCAATAAGTGTATTAATCAGTAAGAAAAACTTTATTTAGATTGGACATTTCGTTTAGTACAAAAAAATTCCCAAAGAAAGGCAATTTTTCAGAGGTTTACAGTGGGAAGACCCCTTAATTTGATTTCAGTTACGATAAAACCGGTACCAGTTTAGTCACAACTATAAAATTCTTGGTTTTCCAGGAGCAAATAATTAATATATTTCAATCTCTTTTTCATGGATTTTTAAGATGTTCTCACTTATTTTTTACGAGGTTCTTTAACACATTTTACTTACTTTAATGCGACAATATGTACTAAATATATGATAAGTATATGTGTATGTAGTATGAATATTTTAAATTTATCTTTTTTTAAATATATGTACTGTACTGTGCGAGTGAGTTTTTTTCCGATTTTTCTAAAATATGTGTATAAATTACATTAATTGGCTGACAGAGGCAAATAACAATTAATTATTTGTCTGCATGATCTGGAAGTATTTTGACAAGAAAATGTATAAAGGCGTCTACATAATATTTTGATTGTATGCATCTCTGTGTTTTATAGAATTTTTTGTATAATTTATATTAGCATAATGCAAAGTTTTCTTTTTGTTGTAAATCCATGCTGTCTAACGTCTTTAAACGTCTGAATATAATATTTGTGTGTTTACTAAATACAATGTTCTGATTGAATGCATCTCTAGATTTTTAATTACCTTTTGTATAGTTTACGTTAGCTTCATATATATTTTCCACTTTGTAGCACATCAATTTTTAAACGTTTTTTCTTGAGGTTCATTTTTAAAAATAGTCAACTATAGAGTTAAAATTGAACACTATCTTGATGAGAAATTTCTGTACTTTTGGCTAACTTCATTTATATTTATTTTATTATACTTTTCATATTTACTATTTACTCTGCTGTGTTATTATATGTGATGTTGTTGGAGTAATAAAGTGAGTATGGAACTATATTTAAGAAAAATATATTTTAATAAGCATAGTGTGGAACTATACGTTAATAAAAATTAATATGTTTGTGAAATGTGTGAAATTTGTGATTGCACACATTTCTTATGTATGTACGTAACGTGCAACAAAAATGCAGGTCCTTGAAAGCAGTGATTCAGTGGATGATTTGAAACAATTTTTTCATTGGCGAAAATATCCTTGGAGGCTTTGTAAAATTTCAAAGGCGTTCTTTTCAAAATGAGGCGTTTTTCTCAACTGGTTGAAGGAATTGTGCCGATAGTTAAAATCCTTTAAATGAATTAACTTCCCACTTTACATCTTTATTTTACATAAAAACATTTTCAATTAGGCGTACAAGAACTGAAAAAAAAAATTATATTTGATATGTCTGTCGCTACTAGATTTATTCATTTCTTAGCGAACTTTCAGAATCGTTTGCTTTAAGGTCCGTCCAAAATTCATCCAAAAGTTGTTGTAATTTAATTTCTGTACATTTAACTGAAACCACATTAAAATAGATTAAACAAATGTCCCACTTTTTTTTCTCGGATGAACAGAACGTAAAAAAATTGTCCTATATAATATGCTTGAATCTGCATATTGTATAACAAAAAAATTCTCAAACACTGTCCAATGCATGCAAATCTAAACCCCCCCGTGAACAACATTTTCACGTATCCCGCGTATCCTAAAAGTAATTCATAAACGACATCTAAAAATCCCCTTATAATATGAAATCCCCTTAAAAATCCCGTCGCAATCGAAATCTCCTGAATCCTTGATCCTCTTCGCGTCGCGATCCCCTAATCATCAGTTCCACCGTCGACTCCCCGCGAAACTCTCCGATCCCACGTAAACGGAAGGGACAAAGTGGTTGTCACCGCCAAAAATCGAAAAGTGGATGTTTAGGTGGACCGTGTGAAAACCGGCCGTCGCCGAAACTGGTCCCGCCAGTATCCGAGCGCGCGCTGGAGGACAGAAACCGAGCGTAAAAAGGAAGGCGGATCCTCGGAGGCAGACGACACGGGGAATAAAAATGATTTTAGCATTTACGGCAACGCGAAAGGGAGCGGAGGGAAGAGCAAGACGGACGTTATTACCGGGTCTTCGGATGGCATTTTCAGCGGGGAAGAATAAAGAAAACGAAAGGGAGAGAGATCGGGCGCGGGACGAAAAACAGAGGAAGAGAAAGAGACGGAGAGCGAGAGAGAGAGAGAGTAAGAGAGAGAAGGAGCGAGAGAAAGAGAGAGCGCGTAAGAGTGGCGCGACGGGAGGGAGGGAAGAAACGTAGCGAGGTACATAGTACCTCTTCTTGAAGTGACGAGGAGAAGAGAAGGAGGTTCACCAGGAGGTGGAAGAGGAACAACACGTGACCAATGACTTATATAAAGGTGGAGAACGACAGGGCGCAAACACAGAGTTCTCTCTGACCGGTGGAGCCTGTGCCCGCAAAAGTGATTGTATTTTTTTTTTTTTCATTTTTTCCCCCCGCCCCGAAACGTAACATCGCAAGTAACTCGATCGCACCACGCGGGAGGATACACACGCACTCGTAACCATGAGGACGTACTACGTGATAGCCGCCATTCTGATCGCCGGTACGTACCCGAAATAAGGGAGGATTGGGGGGGGATGAAGAGACGCGTTTATGGGGCGAGAGCATTTTCGAGAGGAACGGACGGGGGAGATAAGTGTCGGCTCGAGGACGTTTTCGAGGAAGTGGAGGACATAAGTGTGTGACATACGCGTGTGGATCACGGAGTGCACCCTTCCTTCGCCGCGAACACATTCGAATGGGTATCAGATTCGTTGCTGGGAGAAATACCGTGCCGTGGAACCGTTTATCGACGGGGATGCAAGTGACGTTCTTTTGGTATCGAGAAAATTGAATTTTTTTGTTCAATTATTCGGTTAGCGAGCAATTTTTGTATCATAAAAGCGTCAAGTTTATATTAAAGTATCAATCAAGGGCTAGAAAAATTGATCGCTGAGAAAATAATTGAAATAAGTTCCATTTCCTTGATACCCAAAAAAAATAGCACTTGCATTCCTTCAGTTTGAAGTACCTCATTTTTTACGGAATCGTTTCGTTTTCCTATGAACGATCCAGACTCTTCGAGTAGTTATAGATATCGGGTCAGGATTTTTGGGAATCCATATTTCGAAATGTTGAGAGAATGTTCAATTTCATTTTGTTCCATCAGGACGGACTAATTTTCCGTGTTAAGCTTCTCTTCTTTCACTTCACGAGTGCATAACTTTCACGAAGTGTTCCACTTAATTTCTCGGTTTAAAATTGTTGAGTGTTTATACGATTCCTTAAAACGGGACGTTGCAGAAAAGATTACGCCTTTAATGGACGGCAGCAATGAAAATTGATTCACCATACGGTTCTGTGTAGCACCTTTCCCCATATCCATTCGAATCTGAATGATGGAGCCAAACCGATCGACTTCACTTTCTACATATTTCTCAGATTTCTCATTCCTCGGAATAAAATACTATTTATATATCAATTTTTGATCTCTTTCTTGTTTCTCGAGATCATTAGTAGGCTGCGAATTTTTATGCAAAATCAAATTTTTATAAACAAACATATTGAGAGTTCTCATAAATCTGTTTAATATATATTCTTCTTATTGCCAAAAAAAAGTGGGAAAAAGTTGTAGCTAGAACTGAATTTATTACTTAACAGTTATTTTGAATAAGATACAATTTGACGTCTCTCAATAATAAAAGTCTTTTACTTGTGAAAAATCGCTCAAAATTAACAAAATAAATCTCAATAACCTATTGAAGCTTGAATAAGAATGTGTCTTGCATTCTACATATTATTACATGTGCTACACTATCAACATTTTATTTAATTTGATACCTTCCAACAGTCTAGCAGATTTTAGCATATTTAGCACTGTCATAAATGCATAAAAATTCGCAGACTATTCTTCACTATGGTTTCCGATGAACTTACCCAAGGTTATCAAAAATTCAATCTTGAAAAACAATATCTGTATCGTAAAACATCGTTCATTGTATACCATACGATAGTACAATACATTCAAAACCGAATCTCACCAAACAATCCAACCGCAAACATCGTCTACCTAAATGAGGAAGAGATATTGAATACCCCAAAAAGCTTTTTGCATGCACGAATCCCCATCCCTGCCCCCTCCAAAAGCTCCCACATCCTCGCTTTCTAGCCAACCCATCAGCACTGACCCGCATTATCAGAAATCGCGTCTACTTTTCACGCTCCGGCCGATCCGCGAAACGAGATCGAAAGGCGTATTCAGTTTCCCCGTTGCGAGGAGAAACCTTCCCGCATTCGTATTCTTTTTCCTCTCTTCCCCCCGGGTTTCCTTCGGCGCAACAGGATAACCTTGGCCCAGATCTTGACCCTTCTTTTTATATCGTCGATCTCCGTCGGGGGAGACGAACGTGTATCCCAGGGCTCAGATTGGTGGACAGGAAGGCGTCGCGCGTCGCGGCGCAAATGGGAAGAAAAACGGGGCCCTTCGCCGGAGGGCGATCGCTCATCGAAATCGCGTGGAGAGTTTTTGGTAGCGGGGACCGGTCCCGAGAAAAATGAAAGTGAACACAACGCTACGGGAGGGTCGCGTATGGCGGAGGAAGGCGCGTCGCGCGTGTGCGAATGCGCGTCGGAGAGAAAGAGCGAGAAGGGGAGGGCCCGCGCAACGGGACACGCGCGTGGAGTCGAGTGAACGGGATGCTGGAAGGGCCCAGTCGCGAACCGTATTGGTGCTGCGGCCGCTGGCAGCCTGGCTCTAGGCCCAAAGTGAAAGCGCCTGGCGAAAGTCAGTTTGCGTCCTTACATAAGACGTTTAGGTTATTCAGACATCATATGCTGCGAGAAAAAAAAAAAGAAAAGAATAGCGTGTTATTAGGCGCAATTGAGTGGCGCGGGCAACGGAACGAGACGCGATTAGAATTTTCTATCGGCGGGACTGATAATGAAACGCCGACGGAGATAGGACGCTGACTCGCGAACAAAGCGATCGTGGCAATAATGCCGGCGCCATTTTGCGGTCGACGGTCAATTTTATTGTCTAATTCCACCGCGGAGGCAATGTCTGCAGAACGCTGGAATTGAACGCGATTACCGCGATCCGTGGCACGATTAAATGTTGCGCCGGACGGTAACCGCAAGACATTTTTTCCTGCGAACTCGCTCCGGGCGTCCTGGTCGAGATTGAATAAATTCACCGAGGAGATATCAAGCTCGATTATTCTTTCTTAACGAAATCGGTGGGAGTAATGAACCCCCTTTGACGCTTCCTTAAAACCGTTAGAAACCGCAACTGGCACGAAGACTCGATTTTAATAAATATGGAGCCAGATTGCTATTCTGGGTTCAATTTCTGCGGACCTTTTGCGAATTCCGTTTGGTAGAAGTAATGTTTAGAATGAAGTTGTACATCAGTAAAATTATTCCGCTGATGTAATTATTTGGTAATTGAAATCACCAAATGATTGTATATTACTTTAGAAATTTTTATTTGAATCGTTTCATTATTGGTACTACATAACTAAACATGGTTTTTTTTATTGTGTTTCTGAGTAATGTCTCTTTAATAATATAGTTGTACTTCCAAAAGCATATAAAACTAAAGTTTTTTTTAATGTTTGGTATTTCGTTTTTTAATAAATATTAATAAAGTTTCATTCCACATGATTGAACGAAAAATTTATTTTTCCTTGAAGTAACTCATTACTGAATTATTAGTTGAATAATTCTTTATGTCTTAGTTTGACTTATATGTATAAATGGGTATTTAATTCAATTTTAATAAAATCACAATCTGCTATATTCAAAACCACGTATGATTTTATTGAATAGTACAAAATTTTTTTACCAAGGTCACCTTCAGTTTTTTATAGGTAAACCTACAATTTTTTTACACTCATCTTTTAAGAGATACTGAGACGAATTCGGCAAGCATCATAACAATATGTGCAAAAAAAGTTGTAGGTTTACTTATAAAAAACTGAAGGTGACCTTGATAACCCTGGGGGGAAAAAAGGGGCTGTAAAAAATTTGGTATAATCATCTTAAAGCTCTCCTCGAACCATGTTATTTTAGCTAAAAAAAACTTTGGATCGAACCGCTAACAACAGAATAATCTGAACTGATCACGCTTCGTGGTCCACCCTGTATATTTATGATACAAAAACACTAGTAATAATACGCCATTGCGATTACAGGCGCCAGCGCCCAGGACTCCTTCAAATGTCCCGACGACTTCGGTTTCTACCCTCATCACATATCCTGTGACAAATATTGGAAGTGCGACAACAACGTCGCGGAGCTGAAGACCTGCGGCAACGGTCTCGCATTCGACGCGAGCGACAGCAAGTTCCTCACCGAAAACTGCGACTACCTCCACAACGTCGACTGCGGGGACAGAACACAGCTCGAGCCGGCTATCGGCACGCCGCATTGTGCCCGTCTGTACGGTATCTTCGCCGATAACAACAAATGTGACGTGTTCTGGAACTGCTGGAACGGAGAGGCCTCCAGGTACCAGTGCAGCCCCGGACTCGCCTACGACCGCGAAGCCAGAGTTTGCATGTGGGCGGACCAAGTACCTGAATGCAAGAACGAAGGTACGTGTCTGAAACACCTAATTAATGTGAAATTTAATGAAGAAGTTAATGACGGGTTTTTCATGCGCCTTGAATACTTTTTAAACAGAATAATGTTTAGCCTAGGGTCACGCTCTGAAAAAATTAAAGATACATCGAGCTTATAGCGAGAACATATCGGGGAGTGAAAATCAATGTTCACTGATTATATTGTCGGAGACATGAAACTGTTTCATTTGGCTTTTCTGTGTACTTAGACTATTATTGTAAAATCTAGAATATCAACTCTAAATAATCGAAGTGTTTTTCTTTTTTTTTTGTGATACTTTATCTTGGGTGTTTTAGAATTGCAGGTTATTGCAACAACAATGTGGTTAAAAGTATTTGCAACTGTTATAATCTTAATATTCACAAAAAGATGATGTTATATTGTCATCGATGGGATTTGCTTGTCTTTATAAATTTTTACATTCACATTTTACATATTTTACAAGTTTCATAGTGGTATTTCATGTTCCTCTAAAACGATTCACAAGTGTTACAACGTAAAGGAACCAAAGGGTCATTATTAGATTCGTGTATTCGTCTTGCATTGCATGTTTTATTACACACGTCTGAACGCGGCCTAAACATTGCATGATGGGTTGACAGCTAGCAGGCGTCTAGAATTTCAAGCATTTTAGAATGTAATAAACTAGTAAAGCTGACAATTGCAAAGTAGAAGAAGATCACAAAATAATTATGAGGCATGTAAATTACATTTAAGCATGTAAATTACATTTACAACAATTTCTTTCATTTAAATTTGTAAAAAATTTTAATTTTTGAGAAGAAAAAAGGGTGACTGAAAAATTTTTTCATTCTCGCACGTTGAAACAACTGTGAATTGTAAATCTCATTGGAGGAATAAAGACAATACTGTAAAATTTGTATCGTGTTGTGTGTTGTACTGCAAACGTCTGAATCAGGCCTAACAGTAAGTAGGTTGCCAGTTGCTAGGCGCTTGATTTCAAAATTTGTTAGAACATGTGTGACTTGCAATTGAAAAGAACTTAAACAACATTTAGAACGAATTTAATAAATCTAAATAAAATTTGCATTCTTACAAAAAAAAAGATTAACTTAAGGTTATTTTTTTCTTTCAGTGAAAAAATATTATAAGTCGCAAATGCGCAATACAAATGTTTCAAAATTTCAGGCACCAAAGAAATAGAAATTAAAATATAAGAAGGATTAAAAATAGTAACGTCGCATATCCATTCCTCCACTACCCTGTTTTTCCTGATTCACCCTGTACATACACTAGAACCTCGATTAACCGACTTGATATTTGTTACATAAAATACTAATAATTCATGAATCGTTATGAAATCATAGTTGGAGTTTTACGACAACTGCTATTCTATTATTCTTATATCTAGTTTATTAAATAATTTAAATTGCAGATTCTGAAAATCAAGGATTATTGAGTTGGATAATATTCAAATTCGTTTCTCTCGAGTTCTTTTGAAAGGCGCATTTTACTATGTTGAGAAATTCAGATGGGTCTCCTTGCTCGTTCCATAATCTGGTTTCGCAATCTAACAACACACTGTTAGACTGACCTACACTTTTGAATCACCCTGTATTCATATAAAGATCTATCTAAAATCCGCTTCACTCCAGTTGTATCGAAGGATCAAACAACGTGTTACGAAACGTCCCTTCTCCAGAAGCTAATTACACGTTAACGTCTCCGCGAATATTATTCATTCACTCCGCTATCCCATGTTCGATCGCCGATACATGACAATAGGTCCCCACGTACATCCTGTGTTTCTTCACGCGGAATCCTTACGTTCGGTAGAATTCAAAGCCGAACCCTGATTTTACCATTCACCGGGCAATTGTCAGGTGGCTCACGACGGTGCGCCTTCTCTCTCTCTCTCTCTCTCTCTCTTTTCCTATTCCATCTCATCATGTTCTCGCCTGTTTCTCGCATTGCGCAGAGGTCGCAGGAGGTTTCGCGTGTCCGGCCGCGGGCGAAGTGAGCGGAGCATCCGGCAGCTTCAGCAGACACGCCCATCCCGAGGACTGCAGAAAGTATTACATATGTCTCGAAGGTACCGCCAGGGAGTACGGTTGCCCCATCGGCACAGTCTTCAAGATCGGCGACGCTGACGGCAGCGGCGCCTGCGAGGACCCTGAAGACGTTCCTGGATGGTGAGTACCGATTCTGTCTTTTGTACGTACAATTAATGGGTGATTCTTTTAGAGGGTATTTCTATGTGGAACTTTGAAGAATTTGTTCCTCTCTGTCTTTATATTTTCATAGCTTAGGGTCTGAAGAATATGTATTTCAAATTCTTGCTTGAGACTTGTCAGTTTTCTTCTTGAAGCTTTTCAGTTTTAAGGTCCACGTTGACTTCTATTGAACCTAGAAATTCAGACTCAGAGAATCATGATTATATTTCCTCATAGTTCTGCTTTCCGACTTGTTTTGCAAAGTTTTGTGAAAACCGATAGACTTGAATTTTCATTTAGGTGCGTATACAATTGATAGTTTCTTTAAAATAACGTAGAACACTTGCAGTGGTCTTGAATCTAAAATTATTTTTTGAGAGCGCAATTCAGAAATTTTTGCAAACATCTGACATTTCTTTTCAAATACTGTTATTTCATAAAATATTCAACATTTTTTATTTATTTTATGTTCAATTTATAACGTTATTTGCGTAAGTAAATTTTCTATCCGAAAACACTAGAAAAACTATTTAAAAAAGTTCATATAACACAGAATTACAAAACTACAAAAATATAAAAAATTAAACGCATACTATAAGGTTTAGAATTTTTGATTCTTTACTTACGTTTCTATAAATGCCAATTCGTATAAATATTTACAGTCCAATAATAAATATATCATTCTTCAAGTTGATAGATAAAAACATTTTTACTCTGTAAAATTTCAAAATCATTTTCAAATATTTTCAAAATCCACATAGAAATACCGATTTAAAAATAAGGGACTTAAAAGACTTTCTTAATTTCACTGAAAATAATTCTGGTTTTACAGGTTAAACAATTAATTACTTTATCTGATAGGCGTATTGTTCTCTGCAAATGAATTTACTTATATTGATTTTCAGACTTAATATAAATACAACATTCCCCATTTTCAAAGTATTTTACTGATATAAAACAATATTAATATCTATTCTACATTACAGGACCGCATATAGCATAAGGGGCATTTTAAAGCTTTGCTCTACATAAATAAAAAATGTAAAAATACATGTTACTAAGCATTAAACTTATAATATAAAGATTAGGAGTAATTGAAAATGAATTTTCCATTTGAAATAGCATTTTCGATTGAATTATCTATGACAAAAGAATTTCAAACTCTCAAATCTACAATAAAAATTTTAATTCTTAAAATTACTGACTTCAAGTCATTAAATCTTCAATTTCATGTTTTCGAATCTATTTCAACTGTTTCAGATTTTCAACTCGAAACCTTCAAATCTCCAAAATTTAATTCTGATAATCTTTAAATCTGCAAATAGAAGTATTGAAATCTTCATATCTTCAACTTCAAATCTCCAAATCTTCAATTTGACCTCTAAAAATCTCTAAATCTGTAACTTGAAATCTTCAAATTTCCAACGTTGAAGTTTAAAAAGATTTATTTTTGGAGTTACTATAGAAATGTCAACCTTTATTTTCAATACACATAAAAAAGATATATAAATTCCATTGACTGACAGATTTCTTCCTTCGAAGTCTGATAATAATGCGCCCAGGGCCTCCAAAAGTATAAATGCGGTCCTGCTACATTACGTATTGCAATAGGAAATAGATAAAGCTTCAAGAACCGGGATATTACAAACCCGTGCAGCTTCTATAAAAATGTCATTTTAATTATTTCAGCCGCCCCTTGCGTTCATTTTTTCCTCACACTGTTAGAAACAGAAGTCAGACCTGTTTCTCCATCTAATCGAACTGGAATGTTGCAGTTTCTTTTAGAAAGACGTAGCAACTTCCTTGTGCCTTTCCTTCGACTCTGAACATTAATTAATATCGTTAAAACGAACAATAAGGAGAAAGACTGTCGTGTAAATTTAAACGCGACGGGAAAGTTTGTGATCAGACGTTACGTAAACACGAATTCTGGATAAACCGGGTATTATACAGTCCGAGCTTGATTACGGTCTTTAAAATTCTGGCCCCCACGTAAGGGTGCGCTTTGGAAGTTCGTGAAATACTTCTCCTCCGAGTGACGCAATTTAAACGGATATTATTGATATAGCTTGCTCTTAAACCGAGCCAATAGCTTTTGCGTAACAGCTCCCAAATGTTCGTGACACAATATGTATTTACATAATGTCCTTTGAAGACGGGCACAATGAGTACGAAGGCTAACACTCCGAATACGGCGTTAAGAATATAAAAGTATTTCAAATTCATTACATTCATAACACAATTAAGCTTAATATCGAGTATTAATTATGCAAAATTGGTAAACTGTGGATTTTTGTGTATTTATGGCAATCTTGAATATGCGAAAATTTATTAGAATGTGCAGAGATATAAAAATATACAAAACATTAAATTTTGTATTCATTTCATATTTAGAACAAAATATATTTGTACTGAATTTTCACACCTTTTTTTGTGACTGTGAAAATATAAATTTGCATAAAAATCCATAGTCTAATTATTAAATATTAGGCATAAGATTTTTTATGCGTTTTTAATGATATAATGGGAGAAAATCTCATGTTTGGATGTAAATAGATGCGAGAATATAGTAAAGATTTATTAGAGAAGATGAAATCTGTTCCCTCGAATGAAAATGCGATTTCATTAGCACTTAAAGTATTCACACCTTTCTATGATATTGATCAATCATACATTCGAAAATTGTTAATTAACATTTTAATTATCTAACACGTGTTTTGCTGTTCATTTATCGTTCATATTATGAAGGTATCACCTTGCAAAAGTTACTGTTATGTATTTTGCCACAAAATGAAGTATTATAAGCAGTATGCACTTTGAATGAATTAAGAGGAAATTCTCATTCTACAATTTTCAATTCCTTTGAGAAAACGCAATATTGAAAAATGTATTATTACAAAATTAAAAGTGAAGTTGCTAAAATGTTGCATTTCAAGTATATTCCAATAAACAATCTCACGACAAAAAATTAATATTTTTGACTAGTTTTCATCACAAGAAATTGATTAACTCTTGGCTGATTTTGTTACTGATTGTTACTGAAGTTCATCCTTAAAAGATTTGAAGTTGAATATCTGAAAAGTTGAAGATAAAACATTTTGTTTAAATACTTTTATCTTTACGTTATTTAAGTGATCTTAGATTAATAACTTCACTTGCACACTAATTAAACTAAAACGTTTCGCAAATAATTCTGAAAATATTATGACAACAGCCAGCAATTAGAAACGAGAAATTCCTCCTTAACATTACATGTCGCGGCAAAGTACAGCAATACTACATATTACCGACACTAATAATGCGATATCCATTCACGTACGTGATTAACTCGACACGAAACGCACGCGCGAGGCGGGTGGCACGTCACGCATGTCCTAACCCCGGGGTTTCCTCGGTTCTGCTTCGCAGTGAGGATTACTACGGTGACCTGGACCTAAAGAGCATCAGGAAGAGCGAGCTGCTTGCCGGAATTCAGAATTCAGGCGAGCCCAGGAAGCCGTCGACCCCCGGCAAGCCAAGGCCCCCGTCGGCACCAGCGAGGCCCAACGCACCCCTTCAGGAATAATCTTTAATCTCTCTCTGTCTCTCTCTTTCGCTCTCTTCCCTCTCTTTCTCTCGCGTCTTCACACTCCCTCTTTCTCTCCATCTGTCCATCTTCTCTCATGAACCCTCTTTTTCTCTCTTTATCCCTTCTGTCACACACACACACACACATACACACACACGCCGACACACACGTACACACCTACTCATACAATCTCTCGAGTGAACAGTCCTAATGTTCGATACCTCGAATTATGCTTAACGCCGAAGGTCAACAGTGCCAACTCGACTCCCATTCGAGCTGAATTCCCAGACATTGGCAATTTATCGACGCTCGATGGGTCGACTCGAATCTGGGACCGAAGAATCCTTTCGGATCGCGAAATTCGATTTTTATTTAAGGAGATGATCTTGCTGGTGACATGGACAATAAGATGTTCGTCGGAGTTCAGTCTTCCTTGTTCCACTTTTTCTTCCCTCCTTAATCAATCGTCCAGATGGGGAGATTTATCGATACGCGTGAAATTATTAAGAGACTGACAGTACCCCATCGAGACACGGAAAACTGAAATCCACGAACATCTCCATTCTTTCATTACTTTCTTCCTCCTAGTCTTCGTTGCCGCTTGGAATTTCCAGAAACTGATATTTAATGGGGAAATTTAATTCGCAATCGCATCGTCTCAGTAATTTCTAGAAGAAGCTTGTTCTATTGCTCTTTCTCGACTGATGTAGCTCACTTTCTTTCACTTTCTTCACCGCCGTTGATAGTCTCTTTGCTGTTTTGAGACGATCGATTTGAAAAAAAAAGAAGAAGAAAAGAAGCTCTGTGATTACGTGTATCGTATACAAGAACGAGATCCGTGAATTTCGAGGAGAAAAAAAAAATTGTTTCGACGGACAGAGTTTTCTAATTCGATTTCATTCGATCCTGTCCAGTTCCGCTATTGACCTCGGTCGAGCATGCTTGCGTAAACTAGACTCGCCCGTGTATTTTTAAGTAATGTGAAAGATTCGTATAATAAAAGGAAAAACTCGTGAAAAGACTGTGTTACTTTTCAAATTTCCGATCCTCATGATTTTTTTTACCTCAGTCTTAATTCGCACCCAACCCTTTCAATGCTGTCCTATGTTTGACTCTTTCAAACTTGTCTCGATCTAAGGCGATGATTTTTATACCCAATGACTGTGCACACTATGAATTAGACGCATAAAAATCATAGATAAAATAAAATCTACACACTATGAATTGGAATTTTAACAAATCAGTTTAAAGGATTAAGAACCTTTCTCGTATCGCTTTTCACTCAACACTTCGTAATTGTTAAATTAACTGATGCATGTTAATTTATGGTTAAATAAATAACACGAAGGATTTCATGGTGACTCACATAATATGATCACTTTTTGTTAAATGTTACATAATATCTTCATAAGTGTGAATCATTTAAAAGATAAGAATTCGTCCAATATTTACAAAAAATGTGTACAGATATATTTTTGGTTTTAGAAGTACATTTAAAGCTTGACGAGTAATAAAATAATACTTGATTTAATGGAAATTGTTGAAAACTAAATGAACTACTGATAATGCAAAATGAACATTTCTTTTTTTGTGCACCCTTGCTCCTTAATAAATAACAAGAAAATGTAACTCTGTAAATAATAAATTCCATAGTGAAGACTACTACGGTGACGTGGATCTGAAGGCTTTACGCAAACTGGGATACAGGAAGTGACAGGAATAAAAAACACAAATGGAGAACTCAGCGAAAATTCAACGAAGACAGCTATCGAGAAGATTTCGAATTCATCGCTGCATCAATTTCTTTAGTAATTTATTTTTTCCTTAATTCTATGGGCTACAGAAACAAGTCACACTTGTGGAAAAAACTGTAGCTAAAATATTAGGTAAAAATTAGGTACTGTTATGTCGTTGAATTCGACGAAGAAAAAATCAAAAAGCTTATCTAGAGTAACTGATCCGCTAATTTATTTGCTAAGATTTATTTTAATTAGTTGTTAAATAATTTGTAATTCTTTTTTGTTTAAGTCGAATAGTGCATTTGAAAAAATTAATAGGTAGACAGAAGGTTAAAGAAAACATTTCGATTATTTTCCTTTCGCCATTCATGGTTGTAATTTTTGGCGTGTATTTTTTTCAATTGAAATCATTCATTTATCGCCATCTATGATCATTCGTGTTAAGTTAGTTTATTGTAATATAGACTAATATGTAAATAAATTGATTTTACAAGACACACAATGTGTTTTTTTATGTTACAGTTTCCCATAATTTATTATCTCTTCTAATTTTGCGTTTTTATTACTTTTAATATATAGTAACGAAAATTTTACTAAATATTTCAAAATTAAGAATTTTTAAAGTGTTCAATAATTTTTTTAACAAGTGAAAACAAAAAATATATATATAAAATATATATGAATAATATATTCTTAAAAAATGGAAAGTAAAAGAGTTTCACAAAGCAATAAGAAAAGGTAATGCAACATTATTTAGAAGTAGATCTTCTATCAAAATCGATCAAAATAAATATAATAATTTCATAATATTTAGGAGGTAAAAGACACTTTTGTTAATTACTTTTTTTTGCTATTTTTTTTTGCTTTTTTTCGCAGTCTATTTATAAGTGTAAACTCAATTACAAAAATATTCAAACACTGACATAATTTTCATTTCTGTCCTATTTGTATCTGAAATAAACATAAATGATGCGACAACAATTTTTAGTTCAATAAATATTTAAATATTTTATAAATATTTATATATACCTAAATATTAAATATACAACTATTTACTGAATATTTATTAATTATTTATTAAATCTGTACTGAATATTTATGATATATTTATTAAACACTTGAATATTTATTGCACATTTATTAAATATTTAAACAGTTACTGAACAGGACTTCCGGTTCCGGAGCGATTGGAGAGTGAAAAGAATGAAGTAAAGGAGTGAGAGAGGAAGTGAAAGGAGCAGTAACAAGAAGTATGAGAAAGAAAGAAGATAAGGTCCTGGACCGAGGGAAAAATGACGGGTTAAGAGAAAAGAGTTTTACAACAGGAAAGAGCATTAGGGAATGAGTGAGAAGAAAAAGGCTAGGATCTCAACAAAAGGAGGAATTGACGGGTTCCGTAGACAGTAAGGTCGGCGCCACATTTGCGTTTTCCCTGCGCGGTTCCACCGTCGCTGTTTGTCCGCTGTCGGCGCCAGTTCCAGAAATAAAATTCAATTAATGTGTATTGCGTATGCAGTAATGAAGAAGAAATATAGGTAACAGCAATAGGTACATCCTTTAAATATGAAATAGGCGGACGAAACGCAAATGTGGCGCCGGCCTAATAAAGGGAGAGGAGACACACATGTGGAGACATCTGGGGAAGGAAAGAGAAATTATAGTATAGATACGTAGTATAGGTAGGTAGTATAGGTAGGTTCACGAAAAGAAAGTAAGACGCTTAGAAGAGAGGATAAAATGTATGAAAAGACAAAAACTGAAGAAGCTGTACAAAGGAAAGGGGTGGGAGAGAAAGAAAATAGGAGAGGAAGGCTAACAAATATCGAGAAACTAATGAAGATGTTGAATTATATACATACATATTAGTACAGGAAATATTGGAGATTGTGAATGATACAATCAAAATAAGACTTTACTTCGTTAGTAATTTTTAATAGCTGTTGGTACATAGACGGCGTCCGAAACGCTTCTATTATACAGGGTGCTCGACAACAGGTGGAACTAAATGTAAATGGCGATTCTAGGATCTGAAATAAAACGAAAGTCATGAATAACGAATAGTGACCGCGGCTTTCTTTCGAAGTTAGTAACGTTTAAAAATTCGGGTAAAAACCGCCTGAAACCCGGCAATCCGCACGTCACCGTAGCTTAACGTGTTAAGTATATCGGTCAATGTACCTCACAATCAGGGCTCCACATGAATTTGTGATATGTACTAAAACAAATTTAAGTAGCGTATAGTATAATATAAAGTATAGTACAATATAAAGTATAAATAGTTATCGAATAAAGATAATTTGTGTTATCTTAGGAATAAAATTTTTCATCTAGTATTCGAACATTAAAATTTTTATTTAGATAAAATTTTACCCATCTCTGCTGTAAGTACATACAGTATTCTCTCGCTATAAGCTCACCGTCTTCGTCGCTTCATCGAGCCACTCTTCAATTTCACTGTAATCATTGACGACGTACAAAAAGCTATCTATTCCATTATTCCATTACCTTCAAAAACATGTGCCTTACACATACTATCGAACAGCGAGCTTATAGCGAGAGAATACTGTACGTGCAAAAACCTGTCTGACGCGAGGGCCTTTTCTACTGTCGACTCGCCCTATCTAGCTAGGTCAGACACGACGCTATGTGTGCCGTAGCGTGGCCAGCGTTTGAAATTTATTGTTACAGATATTTAATAACTAGCCTCAACTTACTGAATGAAGTTAGTGCATTACCAATTTTTTTGTAGAATCGAAAAAAGAAATATTTAAACAGAGTTTAATCGATATTTATTTGGCTCAAATGAGAGTTTAGAAATTAAGAAATTACATTATACCTAGTGTCACTGAGAATGCTTCTACTTCGTTCCTTGTTTTTTTCTTTTCAATCAATTTAGTGATTACACGCGATGTTATCATAGCTTGCATACCTACATTATGCGTATTAAGATTTATGTTTTCAAAAACAAGTCTTATCTGCAATTTTGATTGTTCAAGATTACGCGAAAGTAACACCGATGTTTGCAGTATATTAATAACTTTCTAATTACGATTATTACGATCTTCTTGCATATTAATGCAGAAGTATTAACTCATAGAATGCACATCCGGGTAAATTTGTTTAATTTGCTAATTTTAGCGTCACCTTTAAAATTTTGTAATGCACTTTGCACTGAAGTACTTGAAAATAACGGTGCTTGTTTTTAAATTTATTTTGTTATTGTAGATAATACACAATAGTATGATCTTTCTACTTTTCTAGATCTTACATGAGAATGGTCTAAAGCATTCAAGCATAATTAAATACATTCAAGTTTTATACATGTGCACATAGCAGTTACAGTATTAGTTGAAGTACAGTATTGTGATAATTATAATGAATGTGAATATAACGTTATTTTAGATAATTGCACACGGGAGGCCATCAAAGTATCAAGGTTGGAAAGATATATTTCCTGTCGAAGAAGATACATTTCCTATTGAAGAGTCGATGCTAATTACAGTTTCAACACAAAACTGCTTTTACGATTAATGAAGTATATTTCGAATAAAATAACGTGTGTTCACATTAATTCGCATGATACTGTAACTAAAATTCTATGTGGACGGTGAGTTATTTTTTTTTTTTTCTCCCCAGTTTTATTGGGTTGTTCAGAAAATTCACCACTTCGTTTATTATAGGTTCTAGATCATAGTTTCATTTAAAGCACTTTCCGCTATCATAGACGGTCACGATTCTTTCACAAAAAATCGTGGCGTTTAAAAAATGTGAATTTAAAAACGCTAGGAACGTTCCGATTAAATTTGTACATCAGTCATGTCATAGGGCGATTGTTCTGAAGCGACTGGTTGTAATTTTTTATTGTTGTGGCGAGCACAGTGACAACAAATGTGCAATAATCATTTTTATGTGACTGCTCATTCCTTATTATTTGCTTTACATATATGTTTATAGTTGTTTACTAGAAATTGTTATTTGTTTTTAACTCTTCGTTGCAAGATGTTTTAATTTAGAATAAGAAATATATTTTTATGTTTTTATAAGCGATGGCAGTGAGAATTAAAATAATATAAGCGAACTACATGAGATTTGAACTACATGAGCACGCGTCATTTTATTATTTAAAGAATGAGTAGTTTTAAATTCTAGGCTGCAGATTTTAATGCAAAATTCAGATGTTTATAAAAAAGTGTATTTTATTTTTAAATGTGTGGTACATATTTTATTTGCAGTTTACATTTTGCATCAATGTCATGCATAGTCAATATACGCCTGTAATAAAAAAAATCCGTAGCATTATTCAGTTTCACAAAGCAGGTCATAAAAAATGATAGTAATCATTATTATTCATTCTTGAATAATTTCATCCTTATCGCAGTGTTGAATTTTGTTAAATGAGTACTTAGAACATTTAATGCCACTGACAAACATTTGGTTAAACTAGGTGATGCATTTTTTATGATAAAGTGGTTATATTACACTGAATGTTAGTTATAATTGGGGATAATACTATAGTTAATGGCGGTTGTTGATTGCGCAAAAAATACATATTTAAAATACTATAAATAAACTTACAATATCGTTTTTGACGCAATAGTTTCAGCTGTTCAAATATATAACCATCTCTGATAAAACTTTGTTGAAACCTTGAATTAGAGCTTATCTATGGCAATTATACCGGGAAATAGCAATTATTTCGTTCTACATTTGTCTGCCACTTTGATGTCTTTGTTACATAAATTTTCATTACCACGAATTCTGATCTACAGTTCATTATTTTTATGCGAATGATGTGAAATCTGCGTCACATTTGTTGTAATTACGATTAAACTTTATTTGCTTTGTGTATAAACAAATTTATACGCTTGTTATCTAGGAGCACAGTGTTGCATTATAGTATTGCACTATGACAATACTATTCGTATTTACTCATGTACTACATTTTACTCATGTTTGAAATTCCGATAAATGGAAAATCAGGCAATTAAAATTTCCACAACGTTGTGCATTTGATATGTTTCTTATGATTATGTCTATTTGCAATAAAATACTTGAAAATTTGCTACTCGTCATTTACACTAGAACCTCGATTATCCAAATTACAATTATTTTTATTTTCAATTATCTAGGAACTTAAATTAATTAATACACTAGGAATAAAAGTGCAGTGGGATTGCGAGTAAAATTTAAACAGTGATTTAATAAAATTCTACTAATTATTATCATTTTATCTTATAAATAACAATTCGGTTAATCGAGATTCTACTGTATATTCAAATTTTCTGATTCGTATCTCCGTATCGCCTTTTCTCGCGAAGAAATTCGATTTTTCATCCCCCGAAACCTTTCTTCTCCCATTCTTCATGTCAGCTCTTATCACAGTCGCAAATTTTTACGCTAATAACACTATCACGAAGTGTCAGAAGTGTCGTGCGATACAGTGTCAACGTAGCCCAGCTTTTCATTAATCTTCGCCCGATGATAAACTAAAAGATAAAGTCCCTCGTCGCAATACGATTCCTTACGGAAAGAAATACGACGCCGGCACGTTCTGCCGTGCGAGCGTCCTTGCTTTTGTTTAAACAATATTTTCACCGTGGAATATTAGCATAGCGAATCTTGACACTCGTACACCGAAAATTACGGGGGGACGCGATAAAAGGCATCGCGCCGATAGTACGCGCTTAGTTCCGACGCGACGGCGATGCTGCTATCAATTATTCTGCTTCTCCTCGGAGTCGCCAACTCCTGCATCTTGCCGGACCATCCGCCCAAAGCGGTCACGCGATTGGGTACAATCGTTGGTTCTTATAAAGCGTCAGCGGGTGGTCGATGGTACGCAGCCTACGAAGGCATTCCGTACGCGGAAGTGCCGATCGGGAAACTCCGTTTTGACGTACGTTCGGCAGTTGTGACGGCTTTGTTCGATCACACGGACGATTTTAAAATGGTTTTGTGATTTCGCAGCCACCGAAGCCGGTGCGAAAATGGGACGGGGAACTCGTCGCGATCGAGAAGGGCGCTGTTTGCACTCAGTATCTCATGTCCCCGGATAAATCAACCGGGGACAGAGTCACGGGATGCGAGGATTGCCTTTATTTAAATGTTTACGTGCCCGCGAGGAAAGAGAGCCAGGATCGGTTGCCGGTGCTGTTTTGGATCCATGGCGGAGCTTTTCAATTCGGCAGTGGTAACGAGGCGGACGAGTCGCGATTCATGGATCGTGACGTCATACTTGTTACGATTAATTATCGATTGGGACCGTTTGGTGAGGATATTTGTTATCGAGGAATTGAGCTGGTTGTTTGGAGTAAGAGCGAAGAAATTAGGATCATGATTTTGTTTATTCATTAATGTGGATGGGAAGAAGTTATTTATCATTTAGGAACGTATATTAAGGGGTCATTCATAATTTACACTATCGACAAGCTGTGCACGGAATAAGCAAATTAAAACACACATTATAAAATTTTGCATACATTAGTGAAGAAATACTGTACAAATTATTAATTTACTAGAAATAATAATAATGATACAGTTCTTACTATACAGGGTGTTTGGGATGGTATTGCAAAGATTTGGAGGGGTGATAGATCACGTGAAAACAAACAAAAAAATTGTATGTGAGATGGGTCCAAAACTCATTTTTCAAAAAAACTGTTATAAACATTTAAGCTTCCAATTCCTATAATTCAAGATAGGAACGTTTTTCGTAAGCAATTTCTTCGCTAAAATGAAGATTGCGATCTTGTTAACCCAATGAGTACAGTAATTATGATATTGTTACCTTGTATCGCAAAAATAAGTATTTTTCTAACGCTCTAAATTACCACGGTTTTACACGGTTAAAGTTTTAGCAAAATATGCCTGAAAGTCGGCAAACCGTCTTGCACCGCAGCTAGTTTTCTGCTGGTTCTGGAGTCTGGGCCCCGACTCGAGCAATGGGTGATCGTACCTAGAGTATCACAAAGTAGAAAATTAGCTGAACGTGATAAGAGATTGTTGATTTCTCTGAGTATGACCATTGCTATTCGAGTCGTCGAATTTTAAGCACTTATAACTGACAAATATGGATGGGTTCTTCGAAATGCTAAAATCTTGAAATCCAAAAAATTTCTAGTTTTTAAATTTCTAGCAAAGTTCGATACTTTGTACTGGTTTTTTTTTATTCAAAATTCTCGAAACTAAGATAAAAAAAAATTACAGTATTACTTAGTGGTGGCAAAAACTAGGAATTGCTAAACTATTAGATGTTAATATGAATAAAAAGGATAAGTGGATATATAAGAAGTATTTTCAAAATTCTTCTAATAAAGAAAGTTTCTAATAAAGAAAGATTATAGGAAAATTTGCCAAAATATTCTTGTTCTGTAACAAGTAAAGCAATTTAGGAAGATAAATACCTTCTGTATTTAACATGGCATCGCTGTATCAACAATTAATTTTAATGTATGATGTTTATTTAGAAGATAATCACATTCTCACTCAGCAAAATTTTTTAATAATTAGACCATGGGTTCCTATGCAAAATCGAATTTTTATAAACACAAATAAGAAACTAAAGTTTGAGTAGTATTTGAAACTAAAGTTGATAGTTTTATTCTATAAATATTATTATATTCTAAAAATATCCACGCTCTTCTTGGCACTCTTTATACCATAATTAAACGCTATAATTTCGCATTCATTGATCCCGTACTAAATGAAATACTTATTCCAGGTTTCCTCAGCACGGGAAGCCGTACGGTTCCCGGAAACATGGGGCTGAAGGATCAAAGCCTGGCTTTGAAATGGGTATCTGATCACATTAAGAACTTCGGCGGCAATCCGAAAAAGATAACACTTATTGGCCTGAGCGCGGGTGGCGCGAGCGTTCATTATCATTATTTGTCGTCCTTAAGTTCTGGACTTTTCCAAAGTAAGTTAGTTCATAGTACAATCGATTTCCTGTCAAATTCTAATATTTATGATTCGCGTAACGAGTTTCGACTTCTATTCCATTTCCATTGAGTTCTATTTGTCTATATAGTCGATATTGTCCATATAGTCTATATAGTCTATATTGAAGATTGTGTTTGTTGATTCTTCATAATTTTTCTTCACAATAACTTAGACGGTATATCGATAAGTGGGACCGCCTTGGATCCTTGGGTTCAGACGGAACGCGCCCCTGAAAAAGCCAAAGAGTTGGCTGCTCTCTTGGGATGTCCTACAAAACTTGTGGGAAAAATGATAGATTGTTTGCAAGAACGCCCGGCGCGTCAGATAGCGCAAGTCGTTGGAGATTTCATGGTAAACTTCGCGAAATTCAGAATTAAATAGTCATGGGATCCTAGAAAAAATAGATTTCGATGTTAAGAAACTTCTTCAAAAAAGGAAAAAGTATTAGGATATTTATTCCACGATATTTTAAACATCGTAAAATATTCGAATGCATCACTACCTTTATCAAACAAGACCTAATTTTAAAGATTCCTAATCATCAATCAAAGCAATAACTGTAATAATTAGACTGCGGATGTTTATGCATATTCATAAGGGCATAGAAAAAGGAAAGTAATTTTAACAAAAGTGTCTTTTACGAGTTCTTTCCGACCAATTTCTTCAAACAATTAGAATAGTAATTGATTTTCGATAAAATCAGAAATTGATAGCCAAAAAAATTGCCTAGATCATTGATAATAATAACAAGTATTTCAATATTTTTTTTTATAGAACTTTTATTTTACTCAAATATCGGAAAGAATTAATTTCTACACCTGATAAAATGTATTTTGTTTTCGATATTTCATGTATTTCTGCATCTGTACATATCTTTGTATATTTTAGCACACTTGAAATTGCCATAAATGCATAAACATTCGCAGTCTACTGACAATACACTTTTTCGCTGAAGAGTTTGTACGAAATCGATTTTTTCTTCAATCTTGGTGCATAATCAAGGTTTTTGATTATTCTTCTCACTGAATTTCAAATTGTAGCCCTGGTTGTACAATCCATTTACCCCGTTCGGTCCAGTTGTGGAGAGCCAAGCGCTCCTTCCAAAACCCTTCATTCATCAATCTCCGATTGAACTGATCCGCAAAGGCAAAGTTGCGAATGTTCCATGGGTAACCGGAGTGGTGAGCGAGGAGGGTTTATATCCCGCAGCAGGTGCGACGTGCTTTCACAAATCCACCGCCTCTATCTCGAATTCGCTACTTATTCGTTTCTATCGATAGAATTCGTCGCAAACTCGACCCGTCTGAAACAGTTGAACGATAATTGGACCGACATCGCGCCGTTTTTGCTGGACTTTAACGACACTATTCCGCTCAGCGACCACGACAAAGTGTCTCAGTCGGTGCGACAGCATTATTTAGGGAACAAAAAGATCAACGGGAGGAACGTAATGCCTCTGATCCATATGATCGGCGATCGACTCTTCGGCGTTGATTATGAGAAGGCTGCCAGGTTGCAGGCATCGGTCAACAAGAGTCCAGTGTGGACTTATTACTATACTTACAGGGCTAAGTACAGTCTTAGTGACTCGTTGAGTGGCACAAAGAGGAATTTTGGTAATTGAGATTTTTCTATCTGAAGTGTGGTGAAAGTTAGACCCGATTCACGAGACAAAAAATTTCGATTTTGTGTCAGTGACGTTGTCCGATTTGTTTGTATTTGTGAATAATGTAATAGTATGCGGAATCACAGCGATATTTTTGTCCCTCGCGTGGATCGGCTCCTAGATGTGGTTTTAATCGATTTTTTCCATCAGGTGTCAGCCATGGTGACGACATACTCCTGCTGATCAATCAGAGGCAGGCAAATACTGATAAACCTGTAGATATACTGATGCAAGAGCGGTTGCTCGATTTGTATACTTCGTTGGCTATCGATGGGTAAATAGTTTTAGATTAAGCAGTGTTGTTTGCACACTTTTGTAATGCATGTTTTATGAATATTTTAGAAAAGTGAACGTGGAAGACGTTGAGTGGAAGCCATTAGATCCCACTAAGACAGAGTTTCAGTATTTGCATATACCTGACCCGAAAAATATAACTATGGAAGCCAGCGACGATTTCGCCGAGAAAAACTTCTGGAACACGATTCCTTTTAAGGAGAATCTTTGACCTGACTAGATTATGGAATATTGACGTTGTATGAACGTTGTACAATTTTTTGTACAAGTTGTTGTACAATAAATGATTTTTAATTGTTGTTGGACGTAGTTTTATCTTTCATTGAATGACTAAATGGATGTAGATAATGCAGATAATATTCGGTTTAAGTAAACAGCTCTTTCCGTTGTTTTTGTTTTTAAATATTGAAACAAAAATAAATAGTATAATAGTATAATTTTAGCGATTTAGTCAGAGTTGGGCAAAATGTAATCTGATTACAAATCACAAATTGCGATTAAAGTGTAATTACTAATTCAATCACACATTATTTTCTGTAATTGTTAATATTTATTGACTGCGCAGACAAATTGTAGCCAGAAAAAATTAACGATTACAGAAAATAACTCATAATTGAATGATATTAATTACAGTTTAATCACAATTTGTGACATGTAATCAGATTACATTTTGCCTAACTCTGGATTTAGTATACCTATTAATTATTCATATTTCTTTGACAAATCTGTATTGTAATTTTACTGCGACAGTAACACAGCAGAAGCTGCCTGTATTTATCAATTTAAATTATGTATTAAAGATATTGATTTACGGTTTTATTTTCATGATAATCCAAATAGAAATTTATTTCTCCAAGTTTACATTCCGATTACAATCCTTTCAGGTCTATTTTGTGGATGGGATCAGTAACTAGTATCAGAAGAAACGTCAACCATTGACATACAAAATCGTTTATTCATATAAAAGGACACTTTATACTAGCACGTACTGTCAAATACTATCCTACTTCCGTGTACAGTCGGGACCGCCGGGTTAATTCCCGGCACGCTCGTTTCATCTTCGTGTATCACATATTATCATACGCGGCGATAACGGATTATGCTGATAATAGAAAATGGGGGGGTTTCGGTCGGGACGGGGAGTAATTGTCATTGCGCGGTCTCGTAGTCGAATATAAAAAAAAAAAAAGAAAAAAAAATATAGAGAGGAGACGTCCGAGAAGTACATCACGAGCATTGAGTATATTTGCGTACTGAGCGCTATATTCGATTCGCTATAGTCACAGCATGATCAATTTTAATCGGTTCGCTCAGCTCCCCTGAAATTTCGGTCGATGTACGGGCTGCTGCGATCGAAGACTACGTCGGCACCGGATGAAAATTGGTCATTCTGTGCATAAATATATCTATATGCGTTTATGTATACATTATATAAAGTCGTGCGAAATGATCGCGTCGGTGTGAACGTCGCGCTGTTTTGGATGGGGGAGGATCGCACCGACACCATCGTCGCCGTTAATTACATGCATCCTATGTATTCACCATAATATACCTTACGAGTTACAGTTACATGTATATCAATATAAACGTACCGTCATAACGTTCGTTACTCTCAAGTACACTATCGCCTATGAGCGTTGCGGATATTCAAGATAAATACTAGGCTCGACTAATCGCTAGAATCGTTAGCTCGAGACGCGCGATCGATCAGCTAGCACAGTGCGAGAGGGAACCGCGAGTAATTTGGGCATACAAGGGATGGTAACTTGAATCGTGGAGCGGTGTTTTAAGCATCTTTGTGACAAGGAATGTTTATTGGGGTTTCCTTGAACTTGATTTAGATTATAGCCTTGGCTTCTTTTTATGTGAAGGGGTGGCCACCCGAATTAATAAAAAAAAAAAAAAAAAACGGTGAGCAATCCAGCCGTTCAAGGGATAGAAACACTGAGTAAAAAGTATAAAATCGCATCTGAGGAGTCTCTATCGATCGAACGGTCGGGATTTCCGGAAATTCTCTGTTAAACCTCCCAAGAAGAAAGAAACTGGGGAATGTCCGTACATCGCCATATAAAAAAAAAATGTTTTATAAATCAGCTTTATTATCGACGTATTAGGCACGTAAAAAAAAAGAGGAAACATTAATTTTTCGAAACGGTGACAATAACAATATGGCCACTTGTATCACGATCGAGTTGCCTTGCATTGGAAGCACTAGGTGGTTACTTGCTGATCTCTGGCTCTCTTCAATTAACAGTGTCCCTAAAGGTTTCTCTTTTCTCGCGCTAGAGTTTCATTTCGCAGGGACGAGCTAAATTAACGAACGCGTACAAAAAAACAGAAAGGGTTCGCGGGTCACGCTGACAGCAGGAAGACAGCAATTGGGACTCGTCGTCGTCTTCGATCCATAAATACAGAGACAGTATGCGCAGTATTTCGTGCGACGATAATAGCGTTCATTCTATTACACCTAAACAGGGGCCCCGAGTTCCGGAGTCTCAAAGCGTGACGACGCTCATTTCTCGCGTTCGATCCCCCTCCGTGGATCGCGAGTTGGTATCAAATTAATTGACTGTCGAGTGATAATCGCGGCTGGGGGACAAGGGCCAGACGATCGCCACCCCCCGTGACACTTTGAGACTGAGGAACAAGGGACGATCGTAGATTATACTTTCGTACAAACGTATAGAACATCGTTTAAGTATTATCATTAGGAGGGTACAGTGCATATAAAGAATCGTATAAATGTATATATTTATATTTATATATATATTTCTATATATATGTATAATGACGCCAGCTCGCCGGAGAAGCAAATTCGCGATCGGTCCTCCGCGCGAGCCGCAGTTTGAGCTTTGAGATACGCGTACCTTTCGTCTTGTCTTTCTTCCCTTTCATCATCATTAAACATATAAATGTACCATGCACACACACGCACGCACACACGCACGCGCTCAAGCACGATCCCGCCCCATTGGTGGCATTGTGCGTTCGCGAAGTTAGAAAGATGACTACGAAGAAAGGGGATCGGGGTGTAGGACTCGCCGCGGGATCGTGATCGAGCGCGCGTGAACGTCAGTAGACGTGAGTAAATGTGGACTGATCGTTGGCGCACGACGCGTGCCAGCCAAGGAACGATCTAGATCTACCTCGATCGTGCAGTGGGTTGCCGTGGATCATCGTTGCTCGAGTCTCCCAGTGGTGTTACAAGAGCGAGGTTCGCGGGATAATTTCATCGCCGCATTTGATCGCGGGAGGAAGATCTGCGCGCGAAGTAATCGCACGATCGTCCCTCGATCGATCACGATCGCTGTTACAATACCACTGCACCGAGGAATCGCTCGACGCGTGTACCAAACGCCTCTTATCTTCTTTTTCTCGCGGTTTTTTTCTTCTTTTTGGTCGCGTATTGCCCCGTCACCATATTTTTAGTCCTAATGACGACCTCTCGGCGGCTCGAGCCCTAACGACGATGATCGCCACCAACATCAGCGCCGATTGGCTGCCGCGAAACGAAAGTAGTGCCGCTGGTGTCGACACTGACGAAGGCACAGTCATAAGTCTCGTACGTTCGGCAAACATGTTTCGTCGCTTCCCCCGTTCTCCATATTACTCGTAGAAAAAAAGAAAAAAAAATGGCGTGAGACGTGGAACTATCACGGATTCGCGTTCCACATTCCATCGGGTCGCTCCGCACCGTTTGGCACCAGAAACGAGCCTTGCGCTAAATCCTCTCTCCGTCGTTCTCTTCCCTCCGTCCTTTAAAGTCCCTTTCGTTCACACCTCGCCGATCCTTTCGTCGATCTTTTATCCTTATCTCTATCCCCCTTTTTTCCTTTTTTTTTGTTTGTTTTATATAACATAATATAATATTATAATATAAACGTTTACGTTTTGGCCACTCAGTTCGTGATCGCCCGAAGCACATTATTGTTTGTGGTTCTGCGATATTTCGATAGTTTAGAATATTCTTAATTCACTTTTATACAACACTGATTCGCCTCCTGGACTCTCGTGTGCGCACGCGTTTCTTTAGTGGATCCCTGGGATCGGGTTGGTCGGCTCATCTCCTCCTTCTGGCCGTGGCTGCTGCGATCATTTGCCTCAGCATGGGCTCAGGGCTGCACACTCGGGGATCGCACTTCATGTTACCGTCGCCTCCGCAACTAAAACATTTAATCATTTACTTTTAATTAATTTAGAACACTCACGAATTCTTATATATAAATATCCTTCAATAAGGAGGAGCAGAAAGCTTTTACCGTTTCTTCAGTTAAATGAAAAGTCAATATTCCTTTATTTCAATGTAGTTTCATTCATGGAGATATTCGTAAGTTTATTCTAAAAATTATAGTCGTTTTACATGTGATATCGTTATTCCATTCGTCTAGAATTTTTTAGGCTTCGAGGCAAAAAAACTGTATGAACGGCACAAACTTTCCACTCAACGCAATAGGGTAATGGTCCCTATTAATGAGCCTGTACCTATTAGTGTGCCTATACACTTAAATAAATTGTAAAGAAGAATATCTCTAGAGAAAAAAAAAAAAAAAAAAAAACATTTTTTAAATAAAGTGAAAGTATTAAACTTAATGAAAAAAAATATTTTTCATTCATTTCACTAATAGGGACCAGTACCCTAAAGATCCTACAGTATCTATACACCAAATAACTCTGATGACTTACGTGCACTGAAGGCAAGGTCCCGACGCGGACCTAATGACTTCACCAACTCTATACGCCTGACCCCGTATTTGGCAACCGCTCCTCTTCGCGGCCCCCTTATATGCGTGGGCGTGGAAGTGCGGCGGCAACGTGGTGGTCGTCGTAGTCGTGGTCGTGGTCAGGTTAAGCGACGTCGCCATCGACACGGGACATTCGTATCTGGGGCAACAGAATCCGCTGATCGGTTCCTCGTGGCAACCGGGGATTGGCGGCGGACAGCTCTGTTGTAGACAGATTATGTCGCTTCTGAAGCAGAAGCAGAAGTCGCAAGGGTCGTCCCTTGGTATCTGTTGGGCAGACACGTAGACCTTGCCGCCGTATCGGCAGGTGCCAGGTCCGTAGATGGCTTGGTCGTCCTCGTCATAATCCTCCTCCATGGGTAGGTCGCCACCATCGTGCGGCGGGAAGTGAGGTTGGTCTGGGTACTCAGGCACAGGCGCCGCGGTGCTCGTAGGTCTTTCCTGAAAATCTGGGTATAGAGGTCGTTCGGTGGTTTGGAAGGTGTCGTTCACCGGTTGCAGGTGTTCGTCCAAGCCGATCTCTTTCTCGGTGGTTGGTGTAATCTCCGGCGCTGGAGGTTCGTAGTGAGGAACACCTTCCTCTTCTTCCGGTTCCAGTGTTTCGGCCAGCGATGGTTCCGTCGGAAGTGTCTCAACCTTCGGACTTTGTTCTTCGATAGGTGCTTCAGTTGCTTGAAGACCTTCTTCAGGTCTCATTGGAATTGGTTCTATAGTGATCTTTTCTTCAGGCTGTTTCGTTGCTGGCTGTTCTTCAGGTTCTTCAGGTTTCTCGATTTCCGGCTGCTTCTCAGGTTCTTCGGTTGAGGCTTCGGTTGAAGCATAAGAAGGTTCGGTAGAAGGTTGAGCCTCCTCTGCGCCAGGCTGTGGTTCCTCTGGTTTGCCAGGTTCAATTGGTTGTTCTTCGCTAGGAGCTGCAGGCTCAGCTGCGGGTGTACCTGGTTCTGCACCTTCCTCTTCGCCGGCAGCTGGAGCTTCGGTGGCCTTCTCTGCACCTTGAGGAGCCTCAGTTTCACTTGGCGTCTCTTGAGGTAATTGGTCTTTGAGCAAGATACTGTCTGTAGTTTGTGGAGCTTCGACTTCACCTTCCGGTGCTGGTGTCTGCCCCTCTACGGGCTTCTCTTCTTCAGGCAGAACCTTTTCTGGCGCCTCTGTAGGCTGTTCTTCTGCCGGAAGAGCTGGTTCAGTTGCTTCAGCCGGTTTTTCTTCTTCAGGAAGTTCTTTCTTTGGTGCTTCAGTCACTTCTCCTTCAGGCGCTTGAGTCGGAGCTTGACTGGGAGGTTCCTTCTCTGGAACTTCAGTAGGAGCTTGTTCTGGAGTCTCAGGTGATGCCTCCTCTGGGACTCCCTCAGCAGGAACCTTCTCAGGAGCTTCGTTGGATGGTTCCTTCTCAGGAGCCTCAGTCGGTAAAATTTCTTCAGGTTTTTCGCTAGCAGCTTCCTTCTCTGGCACTTCAGCAGGGATCTCTTCTGGAGCTTCTGTGGGCTGACCTTCTTTCTCCGCATCCTCAGTACCCTCTGGAGCTTCACTAGCTTCAGGAGCCTCACCAGGTTTCGCTGGTTCTTCAGTTGGACCAACTTCAGGTTGTGTCTTAGAAGCAGGTTCAGTCACTTCTTCAGCCTTTTCAGCCGGAGTGGATTGTTCCTTTTCTTCGCCAACAGAAGGTATTTCGGTCTGTGCTCCTTCCTCGGGCATACCTTCTTCTGAAGGCTTTTCCGATGGCTCTTCCTCGCGCGATGGAGTCACTTCAGTTAGTACAACAGGAATATTCTCTTCAGGTTCACCCTCGGCTGGTTTTTCTTCTTCCACTGCTTCCACTGGCAAAGCCGACGAGCTTTCAGGTGTTGACGTTGGAGCTTCCGCTGCTGGCGAGATCGATTCAGGTTGCTGTTCAACCACTACAGGGACTTCTTGAGGAGCTTCAGACTTGGCCGGTTCCTCTGGTGTCTCTTCTTCTTCTATACTCGGTTTCTGAGTTCCATCTTCAGGCTTTTGTTCTTCTTCAGCTTTAGCTGGTGTAGTTCCTTCTTCAGCTGGCGCAGCTGGCTCCTCAGGTCCCTCTTTGAAAGAAATTTCAGGTCCCTCCGTTGCCTGTTCTGTAACACCTGTCGGTTGAAGACCTTCCTCAGCTGCTGGGGTCTCAGGTACTTCTACTCCAGCTGGAGAAGTAGGTAGTTTTTCGGTTGCTGGCTGTTCTTCTGGCTGAGCAGGTTCTGCCTTGGAAGTAACAGCTTCTTCAGTAGCAGGTAGTGTCGGTTTCTCAGCTGCGGGTTGTTCAGTTGCTTCTAGAGGCGGAGCTGTTTCCGAAACCGGTTTCAAAGTTGTTGCTTCAGGTGCCGCTGTTACAGTACCTTCTACAGATGGCGTACTTCCTTCTACCGCAGGTGAAACAGGTGCGGTGGTCTGTTCTTCCACGGTTGGAGTTACCTCAGGTAGCTCTTCAGGTTTAGTTTCCTCACTCGGTTGTTCTTTGGTAACTCCCTCCTTTTCTGTCGTTGCTTGTGTGTCACTAGGCACCGATGATTCAGTACTAAGTTCCCCGGCTTCGGTGGAACTTGGTACTTGTTTTTCCGACAGTTTCTCTGGTTCCTGTGTAGGTACTTCAACTGCAGGCGTTTCTTTGGTTTGTTCCTGTACCTCGGAAGTAGGCGCCGACGTTTGTTCAGTTTCAACTGGTACCGTTTGTTCATCTTCAGGAACGAGCGGTTTCTTAGTTGTTTCTGCTCCCTGAATCAATGGCGTCACTGTTTCTTCAGTAACTGGTACCGTAGCGGACGGTTCTTTAACTGTACCAGGAGTAGTTACCCCTTCTGGCGCCGCAGGAGCTTCTGTGGAGACTTCCTTTTCTACTGGTCCAGATGTCTCACCTTCAACTGGTCTAGGTGTTTCACCTTCAACTGGTCCAGATGTCTCACCTTCAACTGGTCTAGGTGTTTCACCTTCAACTGGTCCAGATGTCTCACCTTCAACTGGTCTAGGTGTTTCACCTTCAACTGGTTCAGGTGCCTCACCTTCAACTGGTCTAGGTGCCTCACCTTCAACTGGTTTAGGTGTCTCACCTTCAACTGGTCCAGGTGTCTCAGCTTCAACTGGTGCAGGAGCTTCACCTTCAACTGGTTTAGGTATCTCACCTTCAAGTGGTCTAGGTGTCTCACCTTCAACTGGAACGGAAGCTTCACCTTCAGCTGGTGTAGGAGTCTCACCTTCCTCAGGTTTAGCAGGTTCTGGAGCCTGTTCTGTAGATACTTCAACAACAGGTCCCTCAGTTTCAATTTCGCCCGGTCGAACAGTTTTCAGTTCGCTTAATGGCGTAGTCTGTTCAGGTTCAACAGGTTTCTCAGAAGGTTTAAGTTCTTCCTCAGGCTGAGTAGGTTTTAAACCAGGTGTAGTTACTTCCGGTGATGGTTTCTCGCCCTCGGTAACTTCCGTTGGACCCTCTGTAACCTCTGGCAACGCAGACGAACTTGGCGCTTCAGCTTCTGTACTCACACCATCTTCAGAAATTGCAGGGGAAACGGTTGTTCCTGACTCTCCTTCCACAGGTTTCTCTTCTACCTCGGATGGAGCCATTGGCTTTTCAGTAGCAACAGTTTCCTTTCCAATTTCGGTGGGGGTTGGTTCCTTCTGGACCGCCTCTGTCGTCTGTTCCTCAGCAACAGCAGGACTAGAAGGTTGTTGTTCAGGTGTCTTTGCTTCAACCGGTGGCTCGGTAACTGGTTGCTCCGGTGCACCTGGTGCTCCTGAAGGTTCTTTCGTTTCCTCTGAAGGAATCTGACTAGAGGATTCTACTTGAGCTGGAGGCATTGAAGTTTCTTCTTCGAGCTCCTTGATAGGTACTCCAACGGTAATTGGCTGTTCCGGTTCTACTGGCTTCTGAGTTGCTGGAGCCTTTTCAGTTACACCAGCTGCTGGAGTTGGTTCACCAGCTTCTTTACTAGGTTCAGCAAGTCCAGGTGTCGTTGCAGCCTCCTTTGCGCCTTCAACCGGTTCCATCGTAACTTCTTCAGCTGGAGCCTCTGAAACTGATGGTTCAGTTTTCTCTTCTTCTTTCGTTTTCTCCTCAATCATGTGGTTATCGGACTCCAATACGGCTGTAGGCGTCGAGTCACAAGTGTACATCGGACAGCAGGAGTCTTTGCCAACGTGTATAGGCATGCAGTTCGACAGGTGGCTCGGAGGTGGCGGACACTCAACAAGGTCACACCGAATAATACTACTAAGACAGCGACATCGAAGTTGACAAGGATTAACAGGAGGAACGACAGAATTATTGCTATAGGACTGTCCTTCGACGAGACAGTTGCCTTCGCCTGGAATTGCTGATGGCGTGCGAACCGGAATCTCTGGCGTTGCTTCTTCCGCAGGTGTTTCTGCAGCAACCGTGGTTTGCTCAAGTGCTGGTTCAGTACCTTTAGACACTTCTGCTGGCGGAGTAACCTCAGGAACTTCCTTTTTAGGCACTTCCGCTGGTTCTGGAGTCGATGGTTCCTGACCCTTCTCTGTAACCGGAATTGCTGCCTCTATCTCTGCAGGTATTTGCGTCGTAGTCGCTTCTTCCGATGGAGCCATCTCAGTCTGTCCTTCTTCAGGAAGTGAAATCTTCGGCTCCTCTCCTGGCAACGTTGTTCCTGCAGACGGTTCTGTAGGTGCTTCAGAAATTGCCGGCATTCCACCATCTTGTACCTTTTCTCCTTCTGTCGGAACTGCGAGCGTTGAAGCTTCAGGTTGTTGCTCCGGCTTCTGAGTCTCTGGCGGTACTTCAGGAAGCTCTGACGACTCCTTAGACGGCTCTGTAGATACTTCGGGAACAGTCGGAGCTGCTGTGGATGGTTCTTGCGGTACACCTTCTGTCTGAGCTTCCTCGCTAGGAGAAACTTCGGCCGCGATAGTTGTAGGACTTTGTGGAGAAGTCTCGGGCACTTCTACAGCTGCAGGTGTGGTGACACCTTCTTTCAAGCCAGGAGCCTCTGTAGTTTGACCTTCAGCACCTTCCGTTAGTTTTCCTTCAGTCACTGGACTTTCTGTGGAAACTTCACTCACTGGAACCGGACTCGTAACCTCTTCCGGAGCAGCAGCTTCGCTTGGCTTTTCTTCTTTCACGGCTTCCTCAGTTGGTTTCTCTTCTTCGGTAGGACCTTCAGTTGGACCCTGTTCTTCAACTGGTTTTTCTGTTGGCTCCTCTGTCTCAGGTTTCTTAGTCGGCTGTTGTTCAGCTGGTTCTTCAGTTGGTTTTCCTTCTTCAGCAGGCTGTTCAGTTGGTTTTTCCTCTTCAACAGGTTTCTCTTCTACTGCAGGTCCTTCAGTTGGCTTCTCCTCCTCAGAAGGTTCCTCTTTAGCAGGAGCTTCAGTAAGTTTTTCCTCTTCGGCAGGTTTCTCTTCTTCTACAGGTTTTTCTTCTTCTGTAGGAGCTTGAGTTGCCTGTTCCTCTGTAGACTTTTCTTGTTCTGCAGGTGCTTCAGATACTTTGCCTGGTTCGGTAGGTCTTACTTCTTCCAGAGGCTTTTCAGTTGGCTTTTCTTCCTCTGACGGTTTTTCTCCAACAGGTCCTTCAGTTGGTTTTTCTCCTTCAACAGGTGTCTCACTTGGTTTTTCCTCCTCAATTGGCGCTTCAGTTGATTTCTCTCCTTCAGCAGGTGCCTCACTTGGTTTCTCCTCCTCAATTGGCGCTTCAGTTGGTTTCTCTCCTTCAGCAGGTGCCTCACTTGGTTTCTCCTCCTCAATTGGCGCTTCGGTTGGTTTCTCTCCTTCAGCAGGTGCCTCACTTGGTTTCTCCTCCTCAATTGGCGCTTCGGTTGGTTTCTCTCCTTCAGCAGGTGCCTCACTTGGTTTTTCTTCCGCGACAGGTATCTCAGTTGGTTTCTCTACTTCAGCAGGTGTCTCACTTGGTTTTTCTTCCTCAAAAGGTGTTTCAGTTGGTTTCTCTCCTTCAGCAGGTGTCTCACTTGGTTTTTCTTCCGCAACAGGTGTCTCAGTTGGTTTCTCTCCTTCAACTGGTGCCTCACTTGGTTTTTCTTCCTCAACTGGCACTTCAGTTGGTTTCTCTCCTTCAACAGGTGCCTCACTTGGTTTTTCTTCCTCAACTGGCACTTCAGTTGGTTTCTCTCCTTCAACAGGTGTCTCACTTGGTTTTTCTTCCTCAACTGGTGCCTCAGTTGGTTTCTCTCCTTCAACAGGTGCCTCACTTGGTTTTCCTTCCTCAACTGGTGCCTCAGTTGGTTTCTCTCCTTCAACAGGTGCCTCACTTGGTTTTTCTTCCTCAACTGGTGCCTCAGTTGGTTTCTCTCCTTCAACAGGTGCCTCACTTGGTTTTTCTTCCTCAACTGGTGCCTCAGTTGGTTTCTCTCCTTCAACAGGTGCCTCACTTGGTTTTTCTTCCTCAACCGTCACTTCAGTTGGTTTCTCTCCTTCAACAGGTGCCTCACTTGGTTTTTCTTCCTCAACTGGTGCTTCAGTTGGTTTCTGTCCTTCAGCAGGCGCCTCACTTGGTTTTTCTTCCCCAGCTGGCGCTTCAATTGGTTTCTCTACTTCCACAGGTGCCTCACTTGGTTTTTCTTCCTCAACTGGCACTTCAGTTGGTTTTTCTCCTTCAGCAGGTTCTTCAGCTGGCTTCTCTATCGGTTTTTCTTCTTCAGAAGGTGCTTCGGTTGCTTTTTCCTCTTCTGCGGGTCTGACAGTTGGCTTTTCTTCTTCCACAGGCTTCTCTTCAACAGGTTCTTCCATGGGTTTTCCTGCCCCAACAGGACCTTCTGTCGGCTTCTCTTCAGAAGGTTTGTCACTCGGTTTCTCTTCGACCGGTACTTCAGTTGGTCTTTCCCCTTCAGCAGGTTTCTCAGTTGGTTTTTCTAGCTCCACAGCTATTTCACTCACAGGTTCTTCCTCTGCAGGCTTTTCAGTTGACTTCTCTTCTTCAAGAGATGGCTTCTGAATGCCTTCCTCCTTCTGCGGGCCTTCCGGTTGCTCGGCTCCCATCTCATCCTCCTTACGCTCACTAATCGGAGGTTTCTTTTCTCCAAGTGGAGGTTGAGTTTCTTGCTCCGGTAATCCTGCTTCAGTAATGGGTTCCTCAGTCGATGGGAGTTCAGTAACAGGTCCTTTAGTTGGAGCTTCCTCCGTCACTGGAACACCACTTGGTTCTTCCGTCGTGGGTTTTTCCTCAACCCTTTCTGTAGTTTTTGGCTGCTCAGGTTTCTTTTCTTCCTCTGGAATCTCTGTTGGTTGAACTTCCACTACCAAGGAGCCTTCAGTTGGTTTCTCAGTCTCCATCTGCGGTATCACTGAGGAACTCTCAGCTTCAGGAGCCTGTGTTCCCTGAGAAGGTTCTTCTACTGCAGGTTGTTCACTTCCTTCGGTGACAGGAGCTTGCGGCGTGCTCTGCTCTTCAGCTACCGGTGCCTTAGCAGTAGTAGGAGCTGGTTCCTCGCTTGGAACAGGTTTTTCAGTCACCTGTTCTTCAGGTAATTCCTCACCAGGTTCAGGCTTCTCACTTGGCATAACCTCTGCTGGTGCAGACGTCGTTTGTTCTTCTTGTTCCTTAGGCATTTCCTCTTCAGTGGGTTTCTCTTCCGGAGCGGGACTAGTTTCGGCAGGTCCTTCCACAGCAGGTGGAGTCTCAGATGATGGAGCCGGTGTAGCAACTTCAGTGGTCGGTTCTGCACCTTCGGTGGATGCTTCACCTGGCTGTTTCGTTGTTTTTTCAGCTGCAGGTGTTGAAGTCGGTGCTTCAGTTTGTTCCTTTGATTCCTCTTCCTCTCCACTTTCATCCTTCTTAGGAGGAACTTCGTCGGAGTCTTCTTCAGAAGAAGACTCTCCGGATTCGTCAATGGTCAGTCCCTTCATCGGCATTTCCTCTTCCTTCGGTGGAGTTTCAGTGCCAGGTTCTTCCGGTTTGGTTGGTTTTCCAGGTTCTTCTGGAACCTGCTGCGTCGGCGGTTCCAAACCAGCTTCTGTAGTCTGTGGAACACCCTCAGTTACTTCCTTCTTCTCTTCAAGAATTTGGCTAGGTTCAGTGACCGACGGAACGGGTTCAATTTTTTCCTCCTCTGGTTTCATCGGAGCTTCAGTTGCTGAAGGCTCTTCTGGTTTTATCGGAGCTTCAGTTGCTGAAGGCTCTTCTGGTTTGATCGGAGCTTCAGTTGCTGAAGGCTCTTCTGGCTTCATCGCAGCTTCAGTTGCTGAAGGCTCTTCTGGCCTCATAGGACCTTCAGTTGCTGAAGGCTCCTCTGGCCTCATGGGACCTTCAGTTGCTGATGCAACTTCTTCGCTCTGCGTGGTTCCTTCCTCCTTGGGCGCAAGCGTTGTCTCCCTCGGAGGTGGAAGGTATGTTGTAGGTAACTTTTGAGGCGCTTCCGTTACGAGACTTCCGGGTACGTGGAACTCTGGTGGTTTCATGTCTTCATAACCTTCTGTTACCTGAATCTCTGGAACCGATTCCTTGTCTTCCGCCTTGCTCTCTGGCACACGATCTGTGGGAGAAATACCAGATGGACCTTGTTCTGGAATTTCAGGCAATTTCTCAAGTTCTTCCTCAGGTACTTGCACCATGGGAACACCTGTCGTAGGTACCTCCGGTACCATTTGTTCCTCGCTGGGAATGGAATCTTCCTTCTTAGGCACTATACCAGGATGTTCGTCAGGAGCTTTATGATCGTACACTGGTAATTTGGGTGTCTGTTCAGTGGCTCCTTCCGTCACTGCTGGTTCTTCGGGACGTTCTGGGGAGATACTTGTAGGTTGTTCCACAGTAGGAGTGACTTCCGTCCTCCTTTCTTCTTCTTCACTTGGAGCTTCCGTGCTTGGAACCTTCTCAACAGGTTTCTCAGTAGGTACTTCTCCTTCCTGAGTTATAGGCTCTTCAGGCCTTCCTTCAGTTACTTGCTCCTTAACGGTAGTTACTTCTCCTGCAGGAAGAGGAGTTGCCTTCTCCTCTACAGGAGCTTTCGGTGCCAAAGTAGGCTTCTCAGCTCCTTCCACTGGCTGTTCTTCTTTGGGAACTGTGGGTTCAGTGGCAGCTGGTTTTGCTTCCGAACTGGTTACACCCTCCTCGGTTGGTTTCGCTTCTTCTTCTGGTTTTTCGGAACTAGGTTGTTCACTTGGTTGTTCGGTTGGCTGTTCGCTTGGTCGTTCACTTGGCTGTTCGATTGGTTGTTCGCTTGGCTGTTCTGGCTGTTCACTTGGCTGTTTACTTGGTGGCTCAGTTGGCTGTCCACCCGGCAGTTCGCTTGGCTGTCCACTCGGTTCAGTGAGCTGACTGCTTGGCAATTCGGTTGGCTCACCACTTGGTGGTTCACTTGGCAGTACAGTTGGTTCTCCAGGCAACTCGCTAGGTTGTTCTTCCTCCGGTGCGCCTTCCGTTTGCGTCTTTATTGATATACCTTCTTCAGTAACTGATTCTGGTCCAGCCGCGGTGCCTTCTTCAGGTTGTTCCTCCAATTTCGGGGAAGTTTCCTGGGAAACAGGAGCTTCAGTAACACCTTGAGTAGTCTCTTCTGCAGGTTTTGTAGCCTCCTCAACCTTTTCTTCCTCCACTGGTGCCTTCGTAGTTGGACCTTCAATTTCTTGAGGTTCGGTCGCCTTGGATTCCAGGGTAGGCTCCGTCATAGAAACAGAACTCTCAGTTTCTTTCTGAGTCGTTCCAGTTGCTAATTCCGGTGGAGTTTCCTTCTTGGGCTCCTCAGTGGATGGCGCGGCTTCCGTCGCACCCTCAGTGCTGACTTCTGGTTTGTGGTCCTGCGGAATAGCATTGTCATATCCTGGGAAAGACTCTTCTGTCGTAGGCTCAGAAATCTCCTTTTCTTTCACTGTCACTGATGGCTCCGTAGTTCCTGGTAATCCCTCGGTGGATTCCTCCTCGTCTTCTGGCAGCGTTATGAGTCCGCCTTGTCCGTCATCGTCTATAGAGCATTAAAAATGTAACAAAATTAATTTTAGCAACTTTAAGATGTGCAATTATGTAAAAACAGTAAAATTTTTGTTTTGTGTTACTTGAGAAACTGAAATGAAATTTCTTACCGCATTGATACGTAGTCGGACAGCATTTTCCTTCCGGTGGCGGCATAGCAGTGCAGTTCTTTCCGTGTGTCTGCATCGGTGTTCCACAACTCTGAACAGCGCAGGCGACGTCACCTCGGAAGCAGTAACAGTGTTGACAAGGCGTCGAAGAAATCAAGTCACCATCCTCGTATACTTTGCCCTCGTGGAAACATTGTGGCGTTGAACCAGGAGCCACGGTTGTCGTCATGATGAGACCTGGTGTTGGTTCAACCGTTGTTGCAAGTTCCTCGTCGTATTCTGTTCATGAAACCTCATTAATCATTTTGTTTAGAGTTCTAAAATATATGAAACATATATCCAGCTTTCAACAAACTGGTAATGAAATCTTATCACTCTAAACTAAGTATCCCAAACACCACAAACTGAAGAATATCCAGAAGTCTTACCGCAATTGTATTTGACTGGACAACACACTCCAGGTTGGTACACCGGCCTGCATCCCGCCACTCTCAGCGTGCATTCCTGCATAACGCAAGTGGTTCTATTTCTGATGCAATAGCAAAGCTCGCAAGGATTTTGAGGATCGATAGGCAGTTGGGCGCCATCCGCGAAGAACCGATCGTTCACGTTGCAACCATAGTTATCGTGGAAGCCGATTGCAGTGGAACCGGAAGCTGCCGGCGCGGACGTCGTCGACGTCAACAGTTGCACCGGAACCTCTGGGCATGTGATCACTGGGCAACATTGATCCGGACGCTTCTCAACTGTGCAGTCTTGGCCGATCGCCTTGGTGAAGGGACAGACCCTGAGGTAGCACATTAGCATTCGATTGTGACAGGTACAGTTCAGGCAGGGCTCGTTCGTGATAATCCTGTCACCCTCTTCGTAGTGTTGGTAGTTGTAGTAACATCCTGCCGTGGCTGTAGAACCATTAAATGATTAAATACTTCTTTGGCCAAAATTTAAACTTTGTGAAATTATCGGAGATTAGAGGTCTTCGTTTGGTTCTTATTTCCACTTTAGTGGCATCGGTAATTAGTATTGCATTAAAGAAATAAGATAATATGATTGATCGTCGCAAAAATTGAATCGGATAGTATGTAGATCGGTGTTTTACAATTCAATTCGACGTGCCATAGTTTACGACCGCGTCATATGATAATCTGTTCCTGCCGAGCTGTTTTAATATTCATCGACAGGATCGATTGGAAGTGGCGTGAGAGTCATTGAAACGGCACGTGCTGCCTGTTCCACGATACAATTAGCATCACGTTAGTGTCGTTTATATTGATTACGTGTAATAAATGTCGAGAGTAATGGTTATTGTATACGCACCTCCATCATATTCTGCGATTTGTGTGGTATTCTGGTCATATACTGGAGCTGAAACAAAAAGATAACAGATTTTATTATCTTACTGTCAAAATGCATGAAATGCATTATCTTAAATCATAAGATTATGTCACAAAAACGACAATTTCCTTGCATAATAGATGGTGGTTCTACAGTTATACAATTTTTTCATTCTTTTTTATATATAATTTTTTAACTTCGTTTTTTTTATTTAAAATAAGGAATAAATAAAAGCGTGTCGTATTTTATAAATATTGTAACTTCTACCATATTTTGGATGTTCCGTATATTTTAGCATCTGTCAAGCAAGTTTTGTGTGAATCAAATAAAATAGTAGTTCGAATGGAATGTGATACTTTGACAAATAAAATATTTTTATTTTCACAAACTTTGCAATGAATTAAGGTATCTGAATTTTGGATTATTATCGATATTTTCATTACTTTTTTCGAATAATATTTTAACACAGCATTTCTTTAAATAATAATATTTGATTTTTAGAATCAAGAGATAAATCAATCAAATGTTACCTGTCAAATATTAAGTCAAAATGTTTCGAATATTTTTTAAATAAAATTTTAAGAAATTCTGTTTACAAAAAAAATATTTTGTTTTCATAAATTCATGTTTTGGTCTAAAATAAAATAAATGATCTGCCATTATTACTTGAAATAAGTTAATAAGAGTATTCAGAATTGTTCTACATGCATAAAAATTCTCAGTCTAATGTTCAGAAACAGAGATATAAAGAATGCCCATTCTTTTCCAACCATCCCAGTACTTCTCACAAAATTACCTCCCAATTATCTACTCCAGAGTAGAACAACATAGATCACGGTGTCCAGCGACGGTCAGCACTACGTTCGCCGGACCAGCAAGGCGAAATAATTCGAGGAACTCCGTTTCCCATGGGACGCGCAGGGAAACGAGCCGTGTCTCTGCCGCAGTTTATCATAGTAATTACCGGCGGGATGCGTTTGTCCGGAGGGTGAACCGGCCTTAACAACGGAGCGAGTCAAAGCGTCATATGGCGCGGAGCGTACGTGGGCGAATTCTCGTTAACACCCTCGCCCTCAGTTGAACGAATTGTATGGCGAGCGCGCACGGAATACAGAATTCTTCTTTTCACTCTCTCTTTCACTCGCCCTTCTTCATCCGGACGGTTCCCTCTGTCTACGATTCGCGTAAAAACGCGCGCGCGTGCAGACGTGCCCGACCTGCAGCCGTGCTCCCGGCTTCGTTCCGAGCCACGCTCTCTACTCTCTCTGTTTTCGCGATTTCTTTGGGAATTGAAGTGCCCCCCGAGTGTTCAATTGTTCTCGTGAAAGAGCGACACGACACCCTTCCGACGATAAAATCGCTCGGCTGGATGAGGATCTCTATGCCTGGATGAGATCTGTGACTGTTCCTCTGCGAGCATGAGTTGAAGTTCCTTCCGGTCTAACGAGGAATCCATGAACATTCTTCTCATTGTTCATTATTTGTGTGTGTTTGATTCGAGGAAATTGATTTTATTAATATTTTTAATCAATAGCTGAGTAACTGCTGTATTGGATATTTATGCCTTAAGGAATTTTCGGTTTTAATAAACGTCGTGAAGTAGATTTTATGGTAATGATTTATGAATGAAGCTGAGGATTCGCGGAGGTTCTGAACGGTAAAAATGGAAGTTGTATTCATTTTCTTAAGAAATGAGGACGCACGAAGTTGCAAAAGGATGTGTTGTGCTCTTTTGGAAAGTTTCACGTGGATTTTTTTCTTCGAAAACCGTCCAGGAACTCTTTGTGATGCACAAAACGTCTTCGTACGCGGATACGTGCATTGCGAGGCGAAGGATTCGAATGTCCAGTATAATCCTTTCATTGAGTGTACCGAGCTGGCAGATTTATTACGAGGCAACGAATACGGTTTGCTAATATTCTTTACGGACTTTATGATGAATTTCTCGAAGAAATACTGTATTATGCCTGCTGAGAGCTTAATAAATGAAGTTTCCCGACGAACTTCACTGTTGTGAAGTGGAGGAATCGATCCGTGAAACTACCAAATCGTTGAATAACGCAGAATCGTGGGGAGGAGACAGGAGAAACAGAACTGAAACTTTTTCTATAACTGACTAATAATACTTCAAAGTATTCTAATGCTTTCCTCGATGGCTTGAGACGGTTAGAGGCTTAGGTGATTTTTAGTTGCTACTCACTCTATATTTTAACTTATCAAGCATGCTTTAACCCTGCTGTGTTCCTCTTAAAAATCCTAAATGGAAGTACTTTTATTATTATTATTATTATTAGACTGTGGGTATTTATGCAAATTCATAATTTCATAGAAATAAAAGAACAATTAGAAGTTAAATAGAAGTGAGTTTTATATTTTCAATACTATAAAATATATTATATATTTTTGCATTTATGAGTATTATTACAAGTTTTCACATATTTAAAATTGAATATATAATATTCAGGAATAAGAAATCTAAATATTAACACTAAACTTCTCATATTTTTCTAAAAAATAGAACAGTTGTTAAAGAAAATAAAATACCTTAATGGGTCAAAAAGACCCGAAGACTGTAGCAGCGTTAAGGCAAAATATTACGAATATTTTCTTAAAGTTCGTCGACACATAAATATATTCGAGTACCCGTTATTTCGGGACCCGAATTGCGATTCAGGATTATAATTCTTCAGTGGTTAAAATTCTTATTCTCTTTCTCCCTTCTTTTTCATTTTTTCGTGAACATATCTTTCATTTTTTTTTCTTCAACATCATTTATTTCTTTTATGACTTCTTCTTTTTGCTTGTAGAATATTTGCCATTACTTCGAGAATATTACAAATGATTGAACTGAACCTACCCATTTTTAATATAAAATTCATTATTTTTGATAAGTAATGTATAATATAGTGTCTATAGTATAATTTTACTTTATTAGACAGTGTCAACTTTAGTGTTAATAATTAAATCCAATAGTGCATTAATTAACTCAGGAATATCTCATGAAAATTCCAAGAATAAAAAACGAAACAATAACTAGAACATCTTTTAGAAATCTTTAGAAATTTTTTGGCTGATGTACATGATTGTACAATCCAATTTTTCCAAAAGTCCATGTCTCATCGTCAACCTAAATATGTGGCTATAAAGCAAAACAACGCATGTCACATATTTTTACTTTAAAGATATTCGCGTTTATTCTGATTGTCAATATTATATTATGATCCTGGCTTTTATTAAATCCTCGTTTCTGCAGCAAAACATTCGTTTAATAAACTTTCTTCCTGACAAGATAAATTCTGCTTTTTAAATCAGAATTAAGGCACGAATTCAACCTTTTTGAAAATGTGACTTGCGTCGTTTTGTCATACAGCCACAGAAATATCTCTTCATTTTTGGAGACTTTGGGATAGAGCAGGTCAATATAATAGTAAGGACAAAAATATAAAATTGAGAATAGCTTCTCCTGCCGCATAGATACTTCTAGTCCTAAACTCAACAATACCAAACTACCATATCATCGCATCTTCAAATCGGAAGTCAGAGGCGGGAGGTTGAAACGCATGGCGCGCGCGTTTCCGCAAAGGTGCCCGCGGTCCTCGCGCGGACATTCATTTCCGCAGACGTAGGCGTTCGCGAATCAGCATTCCACGTCGCGGGGCCCCGCGGGGCCCAACGGCGGGGCGGGGTCTGCGTCGGGCGGCGGCGGAGGTTTCCAGCGAATTGAATTGTACTGGGAAGCGGAGGCGAGCTCCGTGAATGGAAGGGCCCATCGCGCGTCCCTCGACGGGTCCCATGGAGCGGGGCCCGGCCGCGTGCCTCCACGTTACCCGGGGGCCCCGAGGCACGTACGTGCGCGCGCATCGGCCACGCCGAGACGATTCTTGTCTCGCGCGGTGCCCCCGCTAAATTATTGCGGCTCCGTTCGGGGGGCCCGCTGCGCGCCACCGACACTTTATCGAGGTGTCGGCGAGTCGCGCGCGATTACGATCTCCGCGCCGCGGGGAAATAACGCCGACCGTGGCCGGATTTACGCGAGTCACGGAAGTTTTTCGCCCACGGCGCGACGCGTAGGCCATGGATCGATCCGTTACGTCGTCTGTCGCGCAACAGGTGCGAGGAGATCGATTTTTTTTGCCGCGCGAGGAAGCGAATGTACCGGTTTTCCTCGCGCCCACGGTGTGCCTCGACTCGCTTTTTGCGCGCGCCGAAGAAACGCGCCCGTTTTTCTCGCCACTTCGATCCTAATCGATTCGGGAATCGACGAATTAAGCGGAATAAATCGTCGGTTAACGGGACCCTCGCGGCGGTCGGCGAAGAGCTAGGAGACCGCACGAAGGACGGTTCGGTCGGAATGCTCGCGAGATTATCGAAGAAAGCGGGTTCCGGTGTTTCGTTCCGCTTGGCTTCGCCGATCATGGGATTCCAGGCTAATTCCTGTAATTAAGCAAGGACAAACGAGGCCTTAAGGCCTCCAACCGCTTATCGTCCTCTGACAATAATCGCGATCTCGCCTCGAGCGAGCTGTAAAAATTCCTGCATTTGCATGAACGGTAATCGAGGACGGATCTTGCGCGTCCTGAACACTCGCGTGAGTCATTATGTAAGTTTACTGTTCGATTATTTTGTTACATGACTCGTTCCCTTTTTTGCTGGGAAGGGAAAGGCCGTAACCCAAATGAGCAGTTTTTCGACCAAGAGGAAGAATACTAAATAATCACAATTATGAGAGATTAGTGATGGATCACCTTCACCGAATGCAGTTTCCAAGTACTGAATTCCTTGCAGAATCAAGTAGAAAATTCAATGTCTTCATTTAAATGTTTCTTTAGAATCGTATAACTTCTTTGAACGTCTGCGCCTGAAACCATCAGCCTTCGGAGAAGATTAATCATTAGCAGCTGCTACTTCACGAGCAATTGATGCTCTCTGCTACCAGTCTACAATTTAATGAACCCACCGAGGTTCATCGTTCCCACGACTGTTTGACTCTCCAGCCAACTCTTCATCCAAATAATAATCTATCGCTGAACAATTTAGCAACCCTGAACTCCATTCTTAAATAACCTGTTCCCAGTCGAACCTCGGCGTAGAAAAGTTCCAAGTCCAATCCTATCCAAACAAACGATCGCACGCTTTCTATCGTTCTTTCAAAGGAACGGACCACTCATCTCCGACCGTTTGAACAGAGAGCCTCGAGGTCGAAGATAGGAAAAGAGAAACGACCGAGCGCCGCGCCGAAGAGACAGGAGCAGAGTGCGCGAGCAAAGTCATCGAGCACGCGTTATGAAATCATCCCCGGGCGGCCTTGCCTCTCGCGAAAGTTCATTACCATCAACCGCACACGCTCCGATGAGCAGCTGGCTCTCCGCTTCGCGGCGCGTATCGCGTGCACGAAATTCTGCACTACGTGTCTTCCAAGGTCGCGGTTTGCCTGAACCGCAACCGCCGCCGTCGTGAAGGAATTCTCCTCCTGTGGCGGTCCGATGAAAAACACGATGGAACAATTTCGTCTTCGCCGGTTCACCTCGCCCCTCGTCTGCCTCTCGGGGCGGATGAAAAGGCTCATTACGGTGGAACGACGAAACTCCGCGGCTCGGCGAGAATGGATCTGCGGTTGTCCGAGGCGACGCTTTCTGTTAAGCACTTTATCATCTGAATTTTCTGTTCTCCGAGCGACGGTGGAGGGCGAGGATGATGGAGTGGCGTGGAAGTTCTTAAGTGCAAGGAGCTGTGTTAGTGGACTGAGATCTCTCTGGCATGCCGAGGGATTATCTTGTCTCGGGTTGGTAGGCGAAGTGAAATATCTTTGAAGTGATAAGGGAAAGTGCTGCTTACGAGGATTTTTAGAGTGGGACCTTGTTATGTGATATTTAGCAGTAGGATTTTTAGATGGATTTTGGTTTTTGAAGATGTGGAGGAATGATTGGAGTCTGAGTAGTAAAGTGTTTTAGTTTTTAGATACTAACGGGTAGAAGATCCAATTACTGATACTTTAAAGCTGCGTCTAGACTCTCTAACAAAACGACTTTTTTTCTAACCTTGCTATGTTACATTTTTTTATAACTTGTTAGAAAATTATGTACATATTTAATATTACAATTAAAAGTCTGTAACAAGTTCTATAAAAATTTCTCACCTCAATTATTTCAAATGTTGAGGATGTTTAGATAGAAAATTTGTAAAGCTTGTTAGGAAACAAAAAAGGGAAATTTTATCTGTAACATTTGTTATGTTATATAACAGGTTATATGTTATTCATCAAATGTGGATAAATTAAACAAGTTTAGCAGACAATCCATGCCATATAAATGCCATAATATAAGTATAATATAATAATATAAAATAATAACATTAAGACTGTTACATAACATAATATTATATAACATTTTTTTCTTCCTTTTTTTTTAACAAGTTTTATAACTTTGCTTTATACTGTAGACGCAGCTTAAGAAATATGAATTTTGTCACTGTTGCGGAAATTAAAACTTTCCATTATAGCAAGTGACATTTAGAATTCTTTTCTGATACTTTCTTCTAAAATTGTTTGATTTAAAATTTTTGAAAATGCATTCTTCAAGAACTACGATCTCAATTTATTTATTCTTGTAGGAATTACTGTTCGCGCTTCCCAGCTTTCGCACAGCGCCAGATTAATCCATCCACGATTGTCATTTGCAATTCCAAATCCCAGTTTCCGGCGCGCGCACACAACGGCGCGACGGTAACAGTAGCGCGAACGATGATCCACGACACCTGTTCCCGTCGCGAAGGAAATCCAATTCCCCCGTAATGAGTCGGAAAGTATCGTCGTTCATGGTCTTCCGACAGTCAATGTCAATGTCATTGCTATCGAGTAGGTTGCTCGGGGAGAAGTTGGCCGACCGGTTCTGTCGTAACACGCCGATGCTCGCCTGCAACTGGCTGCACTGTTTCGAGGACAATCATAAATTATCTTCTATTTTCCATCGAGTTCATTGCCACTCGCCGCGGCTATTGGAAACCTGCCAGGAACGCTGGATCGATGATCATCGGATCGAGGCGCGGACAGATTGTTTGGACAGCTGAGAACGTTTGTGATTCTTCGTTCAGTCATTGAAACGCAATGAGCTCCTTCGAGTGTCTTTATTGAATGAGAAATTAGCATACGATTAATTTGAATTTGTTTGCGGAGTGACGTAGGAGATTATTTTAGTTAATTCTAAGGTTTCAGTTTATGCAGATTGAATAAACACTTCGTCGTCTCAGTTTTGAACATTAGGAGCTCAACTATTGACTTCGATCTGAAGTTTTTCACACAATTCATGATAACGCGACGATAAAGCATCTCTGTGGAAAGCTTTCTAATCGTCTAATTCTAATCTAATCGTGATATTAACAAGGCTAAGGTTAGACCAGTAATAGACGAACTGCCAATCCACGGTTAAGTTAATAATATCCAACTAATCAGTCCAAAACAACAACAGACTCCAGAACAACAATTGCTCCGTCTAATAATGAACATTAGTTGAATTAATGCTCCAAGGAAAATGCCTCCTTCCGTGTGAACTAAACCACGGATCATTGCCCAGAAGATTCCTTGCCAGGTCCCGACCGAAACGCACAGACTCGTTAGAAAGGCTCTCAGAGTCTCTCAGGACCTCGAATGCCAGGCTGACAACACCGGTAGGAATTAACGCGATTATTTAATCCGTGTCACGGCGAAGTTGCACCCACTCGTTCCGTTATACCATTGTCGAATGACCGCCGCTGACCTTTGTAAGCATGTACCGAAGAAAGCATAGAGCAACAGAGTGAGGAGGGACAGGGGGAACACGGGAGCGGAGTACCAGTTACAACAGGTCCTTTCTATATCCTCTTGCTTTGCAAGGATCTTTTCCCATCGGTCGATCCGTTTCACTGCTGGAAGCTGCTGCCGTCATGAGTGATAAGGAACATCAGTGCAATAGTGGAGTACAAACGTTCCTTGGCACGTTCACTGTCGCGCAACTATTCCGAGTGCTTCGTGTATATGTTCGTTTATGCAAATTGCGCGTTAGTGAATATGAGAACATTTCCATAATATAGTGATGCATGCAGTTTGCGACGCTCTTGATAATATTATTCCTATTCGAGGAGTTTGTACAAGGCTCGCGTAGAGGAATAGGAATTTACGTTAGTATAAGAATTTTTCAAATGGCAGAATTTTATTGAGGAGGAGTTTCTAAGTTTAGAAGTAGTAGGCTTCATATAAAATTTATAACAGATCTTCAAACTTTCTTGTCTCCAATTTGAATTCCAAAAATTTCTAAATGTCGAATTTAAAATCTTGGAAATCAAATCCGTAAATCCTGAAATCTTTATAATGAAATCCAGGAAATCTTCGAACGTCAAATTTTAACTCTTCAAATATTGAACTTCAAACCTTCAAATCTCTAACACCAACTCTTTACTTTCTATCTCTAAATTCATAAGATACTTACAATATTGCATAGTAATTTCAAAGAGAAAAATTCTTAAAGAGTTCGCAATATTAAAAAGCATCCTGTATTTATAATCGAAGGCAAAAATGTTCGCAACAGAGTTGCTCCAAGAAGTCCGTCGCGGCAGGAAACGGAGAATTTGCATGCAAATGTAGAGGTAGGATCCAGAGCAATGGCCCCTCGGTTTTCGGCGGTGTGTCTCCGGCCACGGGTTACGTAACCGTAACCGGCGCGCAAGAAAAATAAGGCGTTAGAAAAACCAACTAATTATGCGGGAGTGTTTGCACAGGTACGGTCCTGCGTGTACCTTCGCTAATGGGACTTGACCGCTGCGTTTACATTACCGGCTCCTCTACACGTCCCGAATTTTAAGCATCAGCACCGAATTCGTTGCCTGCGGAGTACGCTCGCTCGAAGAGACCATCGCGGAGCGTGCGAAATTCGAAAGCAACGCTAGACCTGTGATAATTAATTATCGTCGTTACGAGGATCGATGAGTACGCTCAAACAGGAAACTCTCGCAGATGGCAAATAAACTGAAGGTGTTTGCTCGCGCGTAGACGACATCCCGGCATTATTTGCTAGACAAATGTACACGCTGGTGGTTCGAAATTACCGCGATTTACTGGCGTTGCGGGATAACAGCTGGTGAGAAATATTCGAGTGACTTGCGATTCGATCGGGAAAATTGAGATTGAATTGGAAATGGGTCTCGTTAACGATTTGTGGACTGATTGTTCTTTAGGGTAAACTTGCCTAATTCGCATCTGAGTCTAAACCAAGTTACCATCCATTTATTCTATGAAAAAATATAATAGAAATAAGCTTTTCGGATACTTTTCATTAAAATTTTTGCGTGATTCTTAAGGATTTTGTATAATTTTGTACTATTTTTTTAAGTTAATGAAACTGGATTTAATACGTTCCAGATATTCAGCATTTACTCGATATAAGATATTTTAATTGCCTATTCTATTTATAAACAGCAATGTTTATTAGGAATTATAAACAGAAACAGAAGCTAAATGTTTCTAGTTTCTATTAATTTGTATTCAAACTTCGAATTTTAAATTTCGAGGCTCCACTGTAATTTTAAAGGTGGCCTTTACAATTACCGCTGAACATCGATATGGTTATAGCTAAACTACACATTCATGCATGCAATTGCGTTTTCTCGTTCTTCAACGAACATAATTTGCGCATTCATATGGTCATGTAAATGGTTGTGTAACTAAATAACCCCGTAAAGGTGTCAATTGTTTAATAATAAGAAAGTGGCTTTCGTTCTGCATGTAATTTTGCATGTCCTAATTCCTAAGACTGTTCATCCTCAAAACCACCCTAATCTATCCACATATCAAAAGAAAAGGAAAGCCCTAAACTCGAAGAAACGAAGAAATATGAACAAACCAAAGACATAAGAAAACTCAAACCAATCCCAGAAACTTCATTTCAAGTACAAGGAAATACCAAGGCGACAGACGTAAAAGTACTACAATTTCACAGCTTCACGACGAAGTTATCGATTATTCCGGGTTCGCAGGAAGAATACGCGCGGCAATTTCATTCGACGCCAATTCCCCGTACTCGGCACGGTATTCGACAACGTTTTCAGGAACGCTGAAGTGGCGGCGCGTGACGTGTTAGCCAGCTGAACGACACTCGAACGTAACGACGCTTCGGCCGGCATTAAGGCATAAATATGGAACGTACGTCGGGGGTCAGGTGCGACGACATGGACCGTAAGTGGGCAACGGTGAGGTGCGCGGTCAGTGACATCCCAGGCGGTCTCTTCGGGGCCTACAGGTTTGACCAGAATTCACAGCATCACGTGGATGCAGGCAAGTACGGGAACCGCTATTCGTGCAGCTGTGGCGTCTCGGCGACGCGCATTTTTTCCTCGTGACCGAGGTGGATGGAACTTCCGCGAGAATTTCGAGATCCAGTTGAAGCAATCGATTTTCCTTCGGCTTTTTGCTCTCCCTTCGTCGGACGTAGATCGATTGGGAATCAACTTGGACGGATTCGGTTCATCGAATTCGACGTGCCCCGAGGAGGATCTTTGACGAGGTGGGAGTAATTGCGGTCGAAGATCGAGGGGAGCCCGAAGCGGGGCCCGAAGGGGGACGCGACGTGCCGGAGAAGCGAACGTAACGTTTTTTATTTATTTATTTATTTATTTCTGTTTCACGGGAATAATTTCCCATTAGTGTACAAAAAGACGGATAAGAGACTATAAATTATATAGAGGACAAAGTGAATAAGAGTAAACAAAAGATACGCTAGTAAGATTTAAGAATTTGCATTTTTAGGGAGTAAATGGAGCAACAAAATAGATCCAAATCACCACCTAGAACGTTGGCCAATACGCATACACGATTAATTGGGTCAGAGTTAGAGAATTTCGAGGTGTATCTAACAAAGGAAGTTTGGTGAGTGTCACTCGCCGATTTTAATGAAACTTTGTACGATTTTTCTATGGTCCAACCTAAGAATTTTGCCCTATATAGTAGCTGCCCATACTCGACTTTAAGGGAGAAACTACCCCTTTAATCCAAATCGCCCTTTTCATTTCGGTGCTTATAACAGACAAAGTATAAGCGTTATAAAAAAATGTTTTATACAAAAGTTTTACTCTTGTTTAAGATCTATAGGGTGGCTGTAAGAAAATTTTGAAAAAACGAATTGCTCTTTATTCACCTGAAATGAAAACATTTTTTGTCAGAAAAAGGGAGGTAGGTAAAATTTAATTTTTATAAACAATTCGTTTTTGCAAAATTTTCTTACAGCCATCCTATGGGTCTTAAACAACAGTAAAACTTTTGTATAAAACATTTTTTTATAACGCTTATACTTTGTCAGTTATAAGCACCGAAATGAAAAGGGCGAGTTGGATTAAAGGGGTAGTATCTCCCTTAAAGTCGAGTATGGGCAGCTACTATATAGGGCAAGACTCTTAGGTTGGACCATAGAAAAATCGTACAAAGTTTCATTAAAATCGGCGAGTGACACTCACCAAACTTCCCTTGTAAGAGGATAAAATGTAAGCGAGGGTCTGAGGGACCTTGCAGAAGCATAGAGATTAACAAGCTCAAGCAGTTGAGGACAACAGATGGAACCATTAAGAATTTTATGAAGAAACACCAAGTCCGCACAAGTTCTTGGGGTTTCAAGAGTATTAATCTCGAGGGTGTTCGTTTTTGCCGCGGGACGGCGATATGTCGTGGGGATATCGATCCCTTCTCCGAATGCAAACGTCTATCAAACGAGCCGATTGGTCTGGAAGAAAACCACGGACAGATGGATCGATGAGATCGAGCCGCGTCGATCTTCCTCGGCGATCCTTCGCTCGAAAGGGAAACCACTGGCAAAAAGAAGGAAGAACGGCGCGCGCGTGCCTCAATGACAGGGTCACCTAGCGATTCCCTTAGAAGAAAAAGAGAAGCCGGTCGAAGAATTCACGGTTGAACCTCGTCGATTTATCCACACCTGCTGGTTCGATGAATTAGCCGCGGCCAATTGCGGGTCACGGGGGAGGCGAAGTGGGGGCAAAAACCGCGCATCCCCAATGAGCTCTCATTGAAGATGCAACGTTTTTGCACGTGCCCGCGTTCTCGGTAACACGCTGTTCCCAGAACGATCCTCGCCCCGTGCGTCGGCGAACGGAATCGATTCTAGGTTGGCGTTGATGGATCGTGCGAAGGGGATGACTGAGATCCAGGAAGCAATCGGCTCGGTTAATATTTGCCGCGCGGATTTTTCGCTGAAGCTGAAGGGGAAATTCCGAATTAGACGCCTGAGTCGATTGGAATTCGAACGGGTCGCGGCGGTGCTAAACCCGCGGAATGTGGAACAGGTGTGTGCGTCGCATGTCGATATTGCTGCGATTGGCGGTGCTCGTAACGGAGGAAGGAGCCAGACGTTTGTATGGTGGGAAATGGTGGCTGAAAGTGTTGGATCTTGAAGATTATTAGGGAGCAGGACAGTGTTAAATAGATTAGGCTAGGAGGTTGGAATATAATTAGATATCTTTACAGACGTAGATAACATTATACAACAGCCATCTGGACTTGTAACATTCAATACTCGTTTCTTGTAGATTTTTATGCGTTGAATACGAATCTGCAAACCGTTTGTCGCCATCACCCTCAGTTTTCGAAAAAATCGATTTTGAAAATAAATGCAATTTTTAAACTTTGAACAATTGTTGTGTTTAAACATTAATAGTTACTCCGTTGATTTTTGCGTGAGATTATTCTATGAACATTCCCGAATAAAATGATATACATTATTATTGGATTATAAACATTTAAATATGTTTAAACAAGGATCAAAAGGAAAAGGACACCCGAAATGCACCAATTTTGGCAGATATTTTTCTGTATTGATATAGATATTGTAATGAATACACTGCACATTTTTATGCAAAATCGAATTTTGTTAATAATAAATAAAGAAAGGCATATTAAGCGTTGTGCCTTGTTAATTAATAAGATTTCTATTACCATTAACATGTCCCTATCAACACTATTAACCATCAGGCGATCTTTAAGTCTTTTTTGACTCAATTATACTTTTTATTTTCTTTAACAGTTCTTTTCAACTTTAAAACAGATCTAAGGAAATTATTATTATTAATTTAAGTGAATACATAAAATCAATGCTACTTGTTTCTTGATGTCAATTCAGCAATTAGTTAGCAAAAATATTTCGTTTATATTTTTAGCGTATAATTAAACTTTTGCATTTTTATGAGTAAACAGACTGTGAATTTTTATGCAAAATGAAATGTTCACAAATACAAATAAAGAATTGAAGCTTGAATAACAATGTGCTTAATTTTTTAATCATTGTAACTTGAAGCATGTTTTCCATATTTTCTATACTGTAGCATCTGTCAACAGCCTCGTAGATTCTTGTGCATTTAGAATTTGTCGTAAATGCCTAAAAATCCGCAGTCTAGTTATGAGTCTTAGTTGAGCATACGTATGTTTAATAGTACTATTACAGACTTAAATTCAATTTCCTCGCAAATACCTGGAAGGTCCACTTTACTTTACTTCATCACATTTTCTCCTCTATAATCTTCTACCAATGTACTTCCATTAAAGTTTCATTAAAGTTTCATTAAATTCCGTGACTAAAGCTTCTGGCCCTTTCCTCGCCAGATGGTTTCACGACGTTCCTGATTTCATTCCAAGCTATTCCACAAAATTCTTCTTCTCTCTATCACCCAACAGTCAAAATATTCCTACCAATAATGCTCCGCTATCACGCAAAGCTACATCAGAACTCGCTATTACGTATAACGAGACAAGTGCAGGTTAATATCCTAACAGAGCGAGCATCCAGGTCGTTTCCCATGAACTTGACCTCGAGTTTCGCGTGACGCAATCGCGTTGCAGGTGAAAGTCGACCCGGCTTTTCGAAACGATTTCCAATGGCATGCGTGTATGCCGAGCCCCAAGTAAAGACAGCCGATCGTTCTCAATCGATCCCGTCCGTCGCGATCGATCCCCCGTATCATGAAAACCGGAAAGAGAGGAAACTGAACGAAGAGAGAGAGAAAGAGAGAGAGTCATACGTAATTCGAAACCGGCTGGACGTAAACGGAAGAGGCCTATGCGATACCTCGAAGAGCTCGTGATGGAGAAGACGGCCGGTTCGGGACGACCCGTGAGCCGTCGAAGAACGAATATGGTCTGCCAGGTCCATGGGAAAGCACCTTGGGCCTTGAGACGCGGTGCCAGAGGTGAGCATTATGAGGTAAGATTGTTCCCCTCGGAGGGGAAAGGACAAAGATAGGTTCGATGTCCTGGCGGGACCTGGCTAGCCCCATTCAGGTATTGACCGACTCCGCAGTCATTTAGTCATTTCGAGGGGGAACTCAACTCTTCCACCTCGGACGCGATGACTGATCGTTCGTGACTTTTATGTTCGCCCTTAGTGTCGAGCTCTGGAGATGCTCGGCTATCTTCGCTGGAAATATTTGGTACCGGATGATTGATTGGACCGGATATTTTTTCGGTCGGGGCGAAACCTGCTGGCCATGAGCATACTGCATGCGTTGATCAATTTTGTATTAATATTTTCTTTGAAAATTGGTCTGACTCATCGTGGAATATTGATATATTATTAACTTCCCGATTTTTTCTTTGTGAAGTTTCCTTTCTAAAAAGTTGTGGGAGAAGAAATTTTTGTCACAATGTCCAATGCTAAGAACTAAAGAAAATTAGAATACAAAGTTCTATATCTATTCTTCTTATCGCAACGTTCTTATCATTACTAAACTGCGGATGTTTATGCAAATTTATTATTTCTATAGAACAGCATTTATTATTTCAATTATATATTATAGCAATTTATTATTTCTATACAACAGCAACTGAATTTTCAATAAATGTATATGTTTTATTTTCTAAATATTATAAAATATTAAAACTAATATTATGAATATTATAAAATATTAATATTATAAAATATTATAAAATGTATTTTATAATATTCTTATTGATATTCTTTATGATATTCTTATAAATTTCTGTAATTTTAAAATTGCTATAAATGCATAAACATCCGCAGTCTGCTCATTATATTATCTTATCATTTCCTTAAAATTCTCCAAAAAGAAAATCTGAGGATGAGCTTTTTTTTTTAAGTTCTTTCATAATGAATCTGAGATGAAATTAGAAACGAAAATGGCCGTAAGTGGCAGAGCAGTTCAATGCGAGGGGTAATCGCGAGGCAACAAAGATGAATGTACGGGTAATGGGAAGTCTGGTTGAAAGGAAAGTTCACGCCGGTCGGGACTACTTTTTCATGCTATCTCACGTACACCTGTTCGCTGCCAAATGAGTTACGTTTCGACGCGTCTGGCGTGTTCGAGGCGTCGAAGCAAGACGAAGGGGAAGATAAAAGCCCCGGCGGATCTCGCGAGGTTCGCTACATCCAAAGGAACTCCTGTCGACGTGTTACGCCAAAGTACTCACCAGAATTGGATTGCGATGCCAGTAGAACAGCCAGACAGAATATAATCCCGGGTCGACAAGGCCCGGCACTCAAGGCCGACATGTCGGCGCTCTTCTTCTGTTTCCTGGAACCAACGAAAAATCTGCCGTTAGTCATCTTCCTCTCCTTCCTGTCCTCTTTGCTTGCCGGATAAAATACGTGGCCGCCGTTTGTTAAACTAACAGTTTAAATACGAGCAATCGTAATAATTGTGTCGCGCAGAGTAATATTGGTGTATCTCCAATTTTATTAAATACAAAACTGTACTATTTAAACAAGAAAATTTAAATATTAGTCCGTATGTAATTATTTTTACCTATTTACATAAATCTCGTTTTATGGTATCAATAATAATAATAATAATTTAGCAGCTAAATTGAACGTTACGTTTTCTTTTTCTGGCAAATCCAATAATGGGAGTTACATCACTATCATTCTGAGACACTCAATTATCAATTACTGATTATTGCATAATTATAATTTTGCTATTGATTCGGAATATCGAGATCTCTTCGCGAATTTAAATACACAAGAAATTATCTGCTTTGAGAATTATTTATAATACTGTTCTTAGCCTCGATTATTTAGCTTTTAATAGAATTAATACTCAATTGTCACAACCGCTAATAATTCACCGGATTAGCTCCCACAAATGTGTCTCAACAAAAGTAACATAAACCTAGAATAAAGAGCATCGGTCGATCGCGTTTTCTATTATTATCGCCGCGGTCGTGGACTTGCAAAGTGTAACAACCCATTGTGCTCGCTCCTCCGTTGAATGTTAAGGTCGCATTTATCCTGTCACGTGGCGTTTTAGCGTAACTGTCGACCTGACAGTCTGACAGCTGGACGTGACGCCAGCCGCGGTCTGGAGCCGAGCCAATCGCATACCTTCGCACTTTGACCGACCAGTTCTCGCGATATTCCTGCGCGACGGTATGCAAATCAACAACGACGTGTCCAGAGCGCGTATTTTGGTGTGGGACACGTGCTCATGTCCACGATTTCCGCTTGCTCTTCGGGGGGGAAAAGAATAGATAATCCTTGAGATATTTTCTGGCACTGAGTGGAGATCCTGGAGAACGAGGAACTTGTCCACATGTTGGATCTTTAAAGATTGCATATTTTGTTATCAGGGAATTTGAGGGTAGTTTGTTGATCTTTTTAGTGAAGATAGAGCTGTTAGAGGAATGTTGTTGTGGAATTAGTTTTCGTTGTTTAGAAGGCAAAATTGCCTGAAAAAGTGTATTTTTTTGTAGTAAATCATAATAAAGGATTTTATGGCTTTATGTCCAATAGAATGTCTTCGTTTCCTGTTGCTAGTTATCATAAATCAGTTTATTATAAATCCATAAACATCCGTAGTCTAATTTGCAATATCACTACTTTTGTAATAGCATAGAATTGATTTTGTAATAGAATTGTCTTTGTGAAGTACTATTCAATTTTGAGAAATCCACGGCTTAGTGTTCAATCTTCTTCAATCTTACTCTAAGGCTGAACACCAAACAGTGCATTTCTAAAAATTTAACAACACTTCACATATTCAATTCTATTGCAATCTCAATTCTATTCCATTACAAAAGAAGTGGCATTGTAAATCCTTATTTGCACCCTCAACTTTTGATGCGAATCCAGATGTTCATAACTGTAAATAAACAATTGAAGCTTAAACAACAGCATGATCTTATTTTCTTCAAGATCTTGTAACTCGTATCACACTTTTAACATTTCACATATCTTGGTATCAGTCAATAGTTTACTGAATTTCTGCACACTTGAAATTATCATAAATGCATAAAATTCACTGTCTACTAATTGCAAATCCGTCTCAATTAAAAGCTCCAATGCTCAATTAAAAATTCCAGATCCGAAACTAACGAACCTCCTCTGACCCCCGCTTTCCCGAACCCCGCGTCTGCATCTAGCAACCACCTGTCGCTGCAGTCAGAAAATCCACGTGGAAGTTCAGGAACCGGCCGCCGGGGTTGACGAGGGTCGCGCGCAGAACGAATTACGTATGTCGGGAACGAAGTTCACGGAACCGTTCAGGGAGTCGCGAGGGGAGCGACAAGGGGGAAGAGAGAAGAGAGGAAGATCGGGAGAGACGGGAGAGGAAGAGGAGAGAGAAGAATCGACAGGAAGAGAAGGTGGACTTCGGTGAAGCCGGCGCATACCAGTTGCGACAGCGGCTTAACACAAAGGGCCACCGAGATAAAGGAGCGTGGATAGTTTCTCTTCCAGCCGTCGACTTCATCTTCTGCCCCGTCGTTGCCTCTCCTCCCTCCGCCTCCCGCTCTGGCCCTTCGTTGCACCAACCCGGACGGCGCGTCTCATTGTGATCAAGAGGAAGGAACGCGACTCGTGACACCTAAGCTCGCGCGGCCGCTTCGTTAGCGACCGCCGGTTAAAGTACGCGTCGCTCGTATCGTAATGAATCTCGCGACGCTCGGATGAGTTTCTTGTAGTGTTTTCGCTGCCGGCGAGTCGACGCGGCGCGAGCACCGCGGAGCTCCCGGTTTCTTGGCGCGACGGGCGAAATCTGCGCGTCATTGCGTATTCAGGATACGGCCCATTGAACCGAGGAATTCGGTGAATGGGTATGAACGCGCATTGACAAGCGTGCACGCCTCTGCGACTCCGCTCAAGTATTCGCTCGTGAAAAGCACAGGTACTCCAGGCGTGCATCGAGGCGATAGAATTTGCCGGAACCCGAAGGTCAAGCTTCTGGAATTCGTCTGCTCTTTCGCGAATGGACGACGGAAGGCGAAAAGTGCAGAACAACCTCGATTATCTGACTTAATACTTTTAACCCTTTAAGTAATTTGAACTTGTCAAATGTTTTTAAAATTCATTTGTTTGTAACTGTAAATAGTTCACTTTCGGATTCTGATGATATAGATTTTACCCAACGTACTAAAAATCACTACAGGGTGTAACAAAAATGTTCCACGTCCTTGAAAGGGTTGATTCCTGAGGTGATTCTAAACAACTTTTTCCTTAGCGAAAATGTTAGGTGGGGCTTTGTTAACGAGTTATTAACGAAAAATAGTGACCAATCAGAGAACGAGTACAGTGTACGAATTTCGGTTACAACTATGCATAGCATTGGTCTGCTATCGCCCCCGTCAAGGTTCGTCTACTGTTCTCGCTCTGTGATTGGTTGATGTTTTTCGTTAATAATTCGTTAACCAAGCCCCATGTAACATTTTCACTAAGGGAAAAGTTGTTTAAAATCAACTCAGGAGTCACTCCTTTCAAGGACGTGCAACATTTTTGTTACACCCTGTATATGCATCAAATCTCTATTTTAAGTACTTAATAAAGATTGGTTAAAACGACTGGGACTCTGTGGTTCTACTTTGAGAGTTTATATAAAATGTTAAGTAGTTGAAAACGACTGGAACATTGTTCAAGTTTTACCCAAAGTCTTGTTATAATCCTATACCTAACGCATTTATTATAATTAGACTGTGGATTTTTATACAAAATTATATTTTTACAAGCACAAATAACAAAATGGAAATTGAATAACAGTATGTTTAATTTTCTAAGCATTCTAATTTCAGTTATATTTTTGGTATTGTGTATATCTTAGCATATATTAACAGTATTGCAGATTTTTTGCATTCTTAATATTGCCATAAATGCATAAAATCCGCAGTCTAATAGTTCCATAATTTTTCACATGTAGATAATAAAGATTTTTCCTGTATTTTGGTCGGAGATAAATCTGTGGCTGATGTACGTATAAAAACAGATGGTCTGGCACTTGGACCAGATTTTAACCAGATTTTATATGCATGAAAAAGAGGAGGAAAAAATATTTTTGTGCTTTTTAATATACATAAACACATCAGATTTTTGAGAAAATACTTCAATAAAAAAATTGATTTACATGTTTCTTTACTTTTCAACAGTAATTTAAAGTAAATATAATGCTCTTTTTGAATAAATTTTATAAAAATATTTTATTGGTCATTTTGACCGTCTTGTAGTTTCAGTGTTTATACTAAAAAAATCCAACTACTTGAGGAAGGAAGTTTTTATTAAAGCAGGTGAGAAGTACTCATTTCGCTGTACACGCTATTGTAACATACAGTACTGTTTCGATATAAGGACAATCTTACAGTGTTGACTCAAAGAACGACGCCTGAGTTTGATTCGAAAAAGGGATTTCTCTATGCTCACCACTTCTTGGTGGTCTCCTCGATCCGTCGTGACCGATATTAAACCCGATTCGAAAAAGGGCTGCGCTCAGTTCTGAAACCCAGCCGTTCTTCGAGTCAACACTGTATATGAAGTATTTAAAACGTTTCAGAAATACTCGTTTCGTTTAACACACTACAATATTAACATGAATTAGCATTCAACACAAAACACCGTTATACTTCTTTCTTAATATTGTTTCAAGTTTTTATATAACTTTTTCAAGTTTTCTTTTAAAGATTTGTGCACAGTGTCTTCAAATTTTTCAATTTCTTCTCCAATTTTCTCTTATAATCATTCCCTTTCTACTTTTCAAATCTCCTAAGTATAGTTCAATTTCAAAACTACCCTCGACATAGTCTCCACCATCAAAGCAAATTAATAAATCATTAAATAATCTTCTTGTCACTCGTCCCATTACATAATATTTCGCGAAATGAATACAGCTATTTAGATAATCGCAATCCTAGCAAAAATTTCAAGCGCTACCAAAGTAAATCACCGTAGAGCTCCGACTTGTTACAATATGTATATTCCACTTTGCTCCTCCGCCACATCGCAATGTCAACATCACATCTGAATCGATCCGTATCGCCTCGTGAAATCGGCCTTTAGGTTGCGGCACGGCCGTATCGAGAGCGCAAGTGAAATTAGTCGCGGCTCGACGAGTGCAGGCCAGACCTGGGGCACCGCAACGAGGAAAGTAATGCGACTTCGCGACGAATCAGGGTGAATCGGGCGGCGATCCCGAAGAAAGGGAAACCCGGGGAACGAAAAAGGGGGACGTCGCCGCGGTCGCGCTAAAACCACTCGCTCTCGCATTTTCATTCACCACGTGTCGCCATACGTGGGTGTGTCCGTCGTTTCTACGGCTTGTCAACGGTAACGGCCTCGCTATCTGTGTGTTAACTAACCGCACACACGCATGCAGAGCCGGGCCACTCGACTGGGAATGCGATAATAGGACAATGGGACCGTGGATTCATTGAATTTCGAAGGAAATAGGCGCGGACAGAAAGGGGACTCTTAATTGTCACGTGTTATGGGGAACGATTGCAACCGGTATCGTGGAAGTACTGTTTTGGGTAGAAATGGGAAATTTTGAACTCATTTGGGGAAGGAAATTGTTTCGAAGTTAGCCGATTTTTATTATGTCATGTGCGAAGTTCGTAACGTTTTTCAGTTTATATTTTTCAAACGGTGACTTTTCTGAAGGAAAATCGTGAAATTGACTGATAGACAGCGATAGTTATTAAAATAAACAATGATGAGTTTCTCGGTTTCATAATTTTTTTCCTTGGAAAATTCGATTTTCGAAAAATAGGAATTTTAAAGCTCTATGAATTTTTTGAATTACTTTATTTGTAGTTATTTTTTTGAGATTTTTGAAAAAATAATTCGGACTTTTCACGTGTTGAGAAGATGTAGAAGATTTTCTGTGAAAAACTCTAATGCAATTCCTGTGGAAAGATTAAAGTAAGTTGGTTAAGTTAAAATAGAGTCTAATGAAAACCTAATAAAATGACTTTTAAGAATGTAGATGTGTATCTCACAGATAGATTACAAAAAAAAATTTAGCAACGAATTCTAGATGACTTTTTAATGGTAACCAAAAAATAGACAAATAATGTTTTTTTTTTATTTTCCACTTCCACGTTAAGCAAATATGATAATTATTTATGGACCTATGATTCGTATGTACATGACATCACTGGTTTACATTCTACAGAAATTGTTTCAAAAATTTCAGTACATATTTTCAGAAACTTTTAATTGATCCGATTTGCCTCAAATTTTGTCGTGAATTGGATATTTCTGACCTTTTGCGCCTCTGGTTACAAGAATAAAAAAAAGTTAAATAACAACAATTTAGATTCTTAATATTTGACTATAATTTTTTTATCATTAAACAGAGAGTCATTCGATTTTCCTTGATTGATTCTCGGTTACATTTTAAGTATGATAAAATGTATTTCATCTTTCAAACGTAAATATTTTTTACGTATAAAGGTCTATTTTGTATTTTATACATACAATTTAATAGTAATATAGGACAGTATTTGTGTGATAAGTAGACTGCGGATTTTATGCATTTATAGCAATGTTAAGAATGCAAAACATCTAGGAGACTATTAGCATATGCCAAAATATATAAAATGTCAAAAATATAAATCAAATTAGAATATTTAGAGCATTAAACACACTGTTTTTCAAGTTCCAATTCTTTATTTGTGCTTGCACAAATCTCATTTTGCATAAAGATCCGCAGTCTAGTGATAAGATATTGCATCCTTTTTTTTATCTAAATTATGATTGAATGACTGTTATGTTTGCACGTTTTTAGAGGCCAAAGTAAAGATAAAACACGGATTTTCTCAAATATCAAACAAACTTTGAGATTAAGTTAATCTTCACATTTACACGGTGAAAAACCACGATAATTATTCCCAAGTAATCAGAATTTGGATTCCTGAAAACTCTTAAATATCTCTTCTTCCAACCAAACAAAAATTCAGTGTCTCTGCGAGAATCATCTTCACGAACACAGCTACTAAATCAAGTCAACAATTCCCAGTAACCATATTCCTACCACCCACATAAACCTATTAAACTCTCCCCAAACCCAAACACAAGATTCCCTGAATTGCTCGGCTCTCTGAATGAACACGTTCCCCTTCGGTCGCCCTGACAAGAACTGAACGAGCACCGAGCGAAGCAAAGCGGAGCGTGCGATCGGCGCCGGTCGCTCGCGCGTAGTCAAGTAAATTGGAGCCCGACCGCGGAATTTATTAGCGGGCCGAGTAGTTCCTGGGCAGGACAGTTAGAAACCACAGTTAGAAACAACAGGCTGATAACGATCGGCGAGGCTCCTCGCCGCTATCCCGGGATAACAGCTGTTCGCGTGATAATTGCCGCAACATAGGAGTTCGACTTGAGTATAAGGTGCACCGAGGTAGGTGCACCCACGGGTCCGGGTGAAATGGGGTGCTGGTGGCAGAAGGTTCCCGTTAGAGGGGCCCGGAGGGGCCCCTGCGTTCGTTCACCATTACCGTGGAACGCGGAATATGATTACCTTCACCTGGGAACAGACTCTCCGCGTATCCCCTCCGGCGTAGGAGACCGTGGGCGAACGAAACGCCGCGGATCCTCTCTGTCCCGGATCGTTCGTCCCCCCGATGCTCGACGATGTTCCGCGATTAGCTAAAGACCGGCCCCGGTCCCCTGGGCCCCGCGCCGTCGCCGTCGCCGTCGCCGCGTCCGGCACGATTCCCCCGATGCCGGGGAGGGCCGTGAGATCGAGATCGGAGCCGGAGCCCCGGCATCCTCCGCGGACGACAAACGAGCCGATCCGCTCCGCGGGGCGCCGCGCGAGGGACCTTTACGCGTGCAGCTAATTCGATTTCGCGTTGCGTGTTATGCAAATCCGGGCGGAACGATTCGACCGTGCCCCGATGCTCGCGTGCATGCGCCGCGAACACGTCGCGCCTGGACTGGTCCCGGGGCCCGGTAAATGTGGCCGCGATAACAGGTCCTCGAGTGGTCGTATCTACTAATTGGAACATTTCCAATAATTCAAGGGGAGCGCGTCGCGAAAGAGAGAAAGGGAAAGAGAGAGAGAGAGAGAGAGAGAGAGAGAGAGAGAGAGAGAGAGAGAGAGAGAGAGAGAGAGAGAGAAGACACTCCCTTTATCTCCTTCCGTCCGCGTTCTATGCAAATCGCCGATCTCCGGAGAGCGTTCCCCGATCGTCCCGCGGACATCGAGGCATTTTTCACCGACGCTTATCGCGACCCCGCCGTATAACGGTGGTATTTCATATAAAGTGCTTAAACGGGTCCGCGGGGACGGTGACACGACGCGGACCGGTCACTTCCGACATGGTAATACGCCGAACGAGTATCGGTACCGATCGGGCAATGACTAACGGACCCGTTCGCCTCGCTCCTAAAAGGCAGCCTGACCCGCGCGGACGAAGCGTCTTAACCGCGGGAACGACGCCGGGATTCGAGGACTGAAAAGTCCGAGATAATTGACAGTCCGACTACTGCCCGTATCTTAAATCCTGCGCGGCCCGGTGACTGCTCGATTGGCTTTCGTGGTGCCTTTAATGCGTCCTTGGGAGCCTGCTCCGGCTTCCACCGAGAGAAGCCTCCCCGGTCTCAAAGTAATTATTCACCGCGATAAGCAGTAATTGCTCCTGGATAAGGTCGTTGGGGCTTTCGAGGCATTAGAATTCTAGGAACGCGAAACGGGACCCCCGCGGGAACGATGGTCCCCGCATTATGAGGTCTTTCGGGCTGAGATTTATCGAAAAATTGATTCGTTTGGTTTTTGTATATTTTTGTAATACCGTCAGGGATCCCATTTCTGATCATTTAAAAGGCTACAGCACTATTGGAACTTCAAAAAATCGATTTTTAGATAAATTCACATTTTTATAGCCATAGAAAAACTATAAAAATTAAATAAAAATATAGGTATCCTGTCTTCAAAATATTATAAAACCTATACATGTATACACTTTTCCCTAAAAAATCTTACGTCATGACTTTTAGTACCACGTGAAAACGTACCTTTAACCCTGCGTCGTTTCACTTGAAAATCCCGAAAAATAAACAACTTTTATCATTATCATGTTGTTAAGAATGTAGATAATGATTTTTGTACATAGTTTTAAAGAAGAAGGAACCTAAATATTAGCTTTAAATTTCACAAACTTTTCCCAAAAATAAAACGGTAGTTAAAGGAAATAAAATACTCTAATGTCTCAAAAAATAAAACAAAAGACCGTAGCAGTTTAAAATTCATAAGAAAACTGTGCCATTAGCAAATGACGATCAGAACTCGTCATAAATAAGTAATTCTATGGTCTATCAACATTCATTATGAAAATATTGTCCTTTCAGCGGAATAAAGGCGAGCCATCCAAGCCTCGTCATGAGAAAACAGTTCTATCAACAAAAAGATTTCTTGACGACCAGTGTTGGTCATGAGGGAATTGAAATCGAACTCAAGAGAACCAACACAATCTCGCATAATCAACTAGAAACAAGGGCGTGGTGGGAACTTCTCTCAGGATCTCCACAAGACGACGAATAAATTACATCTTGCCAACGCATTTCCAAACCTTCCTCCCCCGCAACGTCATAGGAAGATCCTCAGAGAATTTTTGTCTCGCTCGACTTCGAAATAGAATATCCTCGCGTTGCAAGGTTAAGAGGACACAAGGTCCGTTCGATATGAAGGCCCCCTCGTGTCCCACGTTCGTTCTTCAAAAAGTCGCGGAACGAGCTGCACGCGATACAAGAATCCTGACCGTGTCGGCAAACGAGCTGCGCGGAGAGCAACTGCGTCGTGATCTGCACGTTTCGGTTTATGGGCGTAAACGAGGTCAAAGATCACGGGATCAGCGCGGAGGTGGACACCCGAGCCGTGGCGAAGCCGGGCGAATGACGTTATGCAAATGATCGTGCAAACTGTGAAGATCCGTGACCCCGCTACCATTAGTCGAGCCCGCCACCGACGCTTGACCTTCTCCCTGGGAACCGTCCGCGTTATTAATTGCCCGGGCATCGTTGCCCCGCGCCCCGTTCCCTATCGTCCGGTTCGGGCTCGACCCCCTCTTTCGCCGATGGCCTGGCCCAAAGGGAGGGCCCCGTCTCCTCTAACCCCCAAAGGTGACTTCCGCGTGCCGAGCGGCGAACAGTTCCAGACTGGTCCCCGAGGCCTACCGACAGGTTGACGGCCTAGCGGCTCGTTACGCGATCATCCGCGAGCAATCTCGGCACAAAACGAGCCGTTGCTCCCTGGGGAACTGTACTTGGGTCCTCCGTTCGACGCAAACGAGCGATCCGAAGCCGGTTACGACCAGCGCCTCGGCGCAAAGTGCTCGCTCAGATTGAAAGTACTATCTGATCCTCGGGCCGGGCGATGCTACTTATCCTTCGCACTTGTGAACCGAACGGAGCGGACTCGATATTTCAAACTGTTTTCATGCGGGGGTTAGATTAAGAAGTACAGGTCGTTTACTTTATATAAGTGTATTACAGTATTTTCTCCATATAGGCTCGAAAAAACCGTACGATACACGCTCGCATTTTATCCCCACCACTAGCGGCATCCATCTTTGAACCAGCGTCTTTTTCGCGCGTTGTTTCTTTCTGTGTTCGGCACATTACAAAGAAAATAATACAAGTAGTACCCTACGATATAGGCTCGTCTCCGGTCTCGAGGAGAGAGCCTATATCGAGAAAATACTGTACTTCGATTTGGAACAACTTTAGAGAAATTATTTGTAACTTGTTTTCTTTTTAGACACCGTTTATTCAATTAATGACATTAATTATGAAATATATCAGTAAAATGCAGTATTATTTTGATCCGAAGATAAAATATTGAGTTGGTTTGAAGTGAGCATAGGATAAAGCATACAGTTGTTGACCCCCCTATACAATGATTGACCCTTTCAAGAAAAGTAAAAAAAATAGTATAATCCTTTTCTTATATAGTAAAATATTAATTGTATTCGAAACACGAATACTAGAATCATTGAAATATATATATTTTTTATTATGTAAGAAAAGAATTATAATATATTTTTTTACTTTTCTTGAAAGGGTCAACTATTGTATAAGGGGGTCAATAACTCTATACTTTACCCTAGTTCCCATTTTTCAACTCACAATGACAATAAGAGTATTCATTCATAATCTTTTCTCTCTACGTGATAAGGCAATGAAAAGGAACCAGAAAGAGTGTTTTATCTCGACCTCAGGTGGCGTTTAGTCTAGAACTGTTACAATTTTGTTGAAACTTGATTGTAGAGAGAAAGTATTAAGAAATATTAAATTCCTCAAGCGGGAACCATTTGTTTAAATACTTTAAAAACCAATAAAAGTAAATAAAAATTAAACATAAGAAATGTATGGTTTGTTATGAACAATAAGAGGTTAATGAAAATGGATCCAGATTATAGATAGTGACGTTATTTTGTATGAAATGTTACGTGAAACGCATTGGCACGCTCGAAGTAAAACGGTCGCGCGGCGCTCCTCTGAACTCCGCACTCCGTAGCCGTCGATGCTCGCCGGCTATTGCCTGGTGGAAATCATTAGCACGGACTAAACCCGTGGTAGGATCGGCCGGCACGGCCGTGTTTAGAACTCTCCGCGAGGCGATTATATTGCGGGTTAAGGGGCTATCGGGTATTCATTACGCCTAATGACCTCTCGAAGCGGCGAGTGCTTTTGGGCACGATGGAACGATAGAACGTGAGGCGGCGGCACGGCCAAGAGAGAGGATACTCTCGCTCGGAACAACGGGGTTCGATTACTCAGGGCCTCAGCGTTCACACGAGGGTGCTCGAGCAACAGGTCGGGCATCATGTACAACGGCCTCTATTTATAGATCTACCTGAGCTAGAATTACGTGGGGTCGAGGATAAACCTTCCCGACTGACTCCCCGTCTTCACCTGAATCCACGGGCGACGCAGCCGCCGCGCCGGCCGATGCTACCCTCCTCGGCCATATTTGGTTCGTTCGCACCGGCAAATCGCGTTTCACTTGGTGATTCTTAGGAATTCGCCCCGATCGACCGGTTCTGTTCTCTTCCCTCCGCCGGTTTTTCTGCCATCCGCGGTGCCGAAGACTTATCAGTTTCGTGGAATACCCGGAGGAGTTTCCCCCGCGGCTGAACTTCGCCCGGGCTCTGTCAGTCACTGAACGAAGAACGTTATCGATTCTCTTTTTTTTTTTCTTTACATAGATCCCGCAGGGCTAGTCAAAAACAGGTTGGCTAAATTGCTCAATCCCAAGGCTGGTGGATAATTATGCAGGTCTCGAGGAGTGGTTCGTTTTTTATCCGCGAACGATGTGTCGATGTCCTCCGACTGCCTCAGTGGTACCGTTACGGATGGAAAAAGCCAGTAGTAGTATTTATACGCGGGATATTAATAGCCCGACAGCCTACATGGAAGCGTGGCCGTGCTAAAAGCGCGTTGTCAACGGTATGACGGATAGCTCGAAGTCCGAGGATCGAGGGATCCCCGTCACTATCAGGCTAATCGAGCCTCGCCGGCGACCACCTCGTACTACCATCCGATTTTTCGAAGACGGGCCCCCGTTCCTTGGGACCGTAAGTGGCTCGCAAAGTCACTATCCCGGTCGTTCCGACTCCCCCACCCATTCCATTTATCTTCGACCATCCTCCGAGCCCCGTGCGTCGCGATTGAAACGTCCCCTCTGTCTCGATCGATCGCTCGATCGTTCAGCGGCACGTAATAACGAGTATTACCGCAAGATGCGGCGATTCCCCTGGTATTATAATATCTGGCCGGGAGATCGCATCGGGGGCTGGGTGCCCACAGCCTACAGATACTCATCTCCTCCTTCTTTTTCTCTTTCGAGGCTGAGGCCTTGCTCGCGTTGCTGCGAAACACTTTTCTGTAATGTTGCGCCAGCGATGTGATGCTGAAACGCAGCTCGTGATTGGCGAATCCGCGCAATTTCCTTGGCAGTTTGCTGCTGAGTGGTTTTCAAGGAAAAGAATTTTTTTGAAGCGCGTTTCAATGTGAGTGGATTCGAGATGATTTAATTCTTGGACTGCAAAGTTTTAGAGTTCTTGAGGAAATCCATCGAGAAATTGCATTGTGTAATTAGTAGACATTTCTGGCAATTCTAGGTATGCAAAAAATCTATAATATTATTAGCATATGACAAAACATGCAAAATATCACAAGTACAGTGGAACTTAAAATGTTTAGAATATTGAACTGTTATTCAAGTTCCAGTTCTGTATTTGTGCTTGTAATGTTTTTATTTTGTATAAAAATTCGCAGTCTAATAATTATGTAGTTTAAAAGAAGCTTGAACTTCGTAATGTTGAAACTTGAAATCCTTAAAAATTTTTGACCAGGTACATTAATTTCTTTTTTGTGATCAATATACTACATTCAGAAGTAAAATATTCAATATAATTAGTGCTACAGTTATTTTTCTTTTTATTGTTTAAAATAATAGTTGCATAATGTATTTTAGTTTTGTCGTTCTTCAATATTATCGAACAAAGCTTAAACTTCTGTGAGAAATTGATTTTGTTTATGGTATGGGTGAGTTTTAAAAATCCTCTGACCTTTTTTATTTGTATTATTACTTTATTAAAATTTTTTAATTCGTATCATCTGAACTTTTTCTTTTATAACATTTTATTTGAATTTTTATTTTTAAAAATGTCATGTCTCTCAACTGGACTGCGAATTTTTCTGTATTTATGTGAAATAACAGTAGACAAGAATTTATGAAGAAGTTTACACATTTTGAAATATACGAAATATAAAAAATAAAGTACATGCTATATCTACTATTTAGAAAATAAGATGCATTGTTATTCAGACCACAGATGTTATCTGAGCCTATAAAAATATGAATATGCATAAAAACTCGCACTCTACATATAACAAATGATTAAATGATCTAATAAGCTTTAATAAGCTCCGGGAATTTTTTCCAATTTCTTGAGAGCCTAAAAATAGTAAAAAATTGAGTTTCAATTCAGTTTTCTGGCAAACAAAAAAAAATATCATTGTCCACTCAAATTTCAATTAATATAATAAAAAGAGCATCGAAGTTCTTCAGTATGTCTTACAATTAACAATATCTCCTTAAAAATTTCCTTAAAAATCTTTGTAAATCGTAATATTTCTTCCTTTCAAATAAAAGAATCTTGTTTAAAGAAAGAACTTTATTACGTCCTTAGTACTTCGAGGAACAATTCTACGCATTATTGAATCACCAGTCCGAGAAGACGGTGGCATTTAAGATCTTTCCTCGAAGATGGTCCACGAAGAAGAAGATCCTTTAGGATTGTGGGGCTTTAACGTTCTACGAAGCGAGCAACCTTTCGCCAGCGTACAATTAAGTTAATATTATTACTGTGCGGTTATAACTCGGCCGTAAGTTACTCGCATTCTTCGGCATCCCGCCTCTCCGTATCTCCCTTCTCTATCTAGAAAAAGTAATAAAGCAGTAATTCCATCTTCCACTCTAGCGCCGCTTTTTCCTTCTTTTTTCACATGTTTTCTCCTTCTTTGTTGTGGCTTCTGTGCTGTCTAGGCAAACGCCTTTTTCCTCGCGATAAAAGAAAACCTTAAACAATTTCCGTTCCTCGCGATAATTTCACTGCGTTCTTTTTTTTATCGACTTTTATGGGGAAGTCAGTTCTTGTCCAATTTCGTTAGCCATATTCGATAAAAAGAATTAATTAGTTTTATTACTTCTGGGAATTATGTCTGTATTTTTCATTAAGAATATTTTTCGAATTTGTTACTAAAACCATAACAGTGTAGGTATTATAATGAGGAAAATATTTGATTTGGAAAATAATATGCAAGCGTTCTAAATAATGTGTAATTAATATTGTATAGAATTTTATTAAAGTCTGATACATCATTTTGACGGTCTGACCATGATCGGTGCAAGTTCTGATTCTACTTGTAACTCATTGTCAGACCATTGGAAGTCTGTGTCAGACTCACAAGGAATTTGCAATTTTATAGGTAGAAATTCTTAGAAATTTACGACAAAGTGCGTGAGTTTCTTCATTGTAATTAGTATAGAAGGTTTAACAATAGAATATTAAAATATTTAATAGAATTAATACTTCAGTTATTCTTCCGTTTTATTATTTAAGGATTAAAATATTGACTTATTAGGTACTTTATTTTTTGTTTAAACCTTGTATGCTTATAGAACATCTCAAGGAAAGTAATAAGAAATTTTTTATTGACTATAATTAGATTCTTTAGGATAAACATATCCCTTGAAATATTCATATAGAGGGTGTTTAAGTTATTATTTAGTCCCCAGTGTTTTTTAAATTTTAAGTTTTATTCTCAGAGCAACAATTTGTTCTAATCATTGTATTGCGTATAAAAAAATAGTTTAACTTTTTTCTTTTTTGCATTTTCTGAAATTTACCACTCGGAGGAAAATGATGGGAACTAATATCTTGAATATTTTATATGTTATTAATTTCTACATAAGCGTTGGAATAAATAAAAGTTATATTTCTTTTACACTTTTACTAACTATATTATCAAGAAAAGTAATAAATAAAGTTCAGTGTTTAAATTTCTTGTAAAAAATCAAAATAGGAACCATAATCCAAATCCTTAAAAATTTTAAGAAAAATTCCATTCTTCAGAATAAAAGATTTCACATACCAACGTGAATTTTTCAAAGCAACAGCGAATATTTCAAAACTTAAAGTGTGCAATTGATCTTCAGTTAAACGCCACTCACTTTTTTCTATTTCTATTATTCTAGCTAAAATTTGGAGTGTTTGGCCATTAAATGATCTTCCACTAAAAATTAAAAAATTCTACATTGAGAAAATGCTTCAATTTTGACTTTCCCATCAATTCGATTAATCGATGTTCTACTATATTATAGTGCAGGAAAATTCTCATGGCAAAAAATAATCACCGCCTCCGCGAATTTCTCTTCATTCCATGTATTCCCCTAAATTTCCTTCGAACCATTTAAAAAACCGAAATCAATACAACATTTTCAAAAACCCTTCCCAAAACTCGGTTTGCCCGATCATTTAGCATTTTCCTCGCGCCTTTTCACCCCGTTTCCCCTAGCTTATCGACGGTCCCTTTGACGTCGCCCTCAGCCTGCTGGATCCGCGGTCCGCTGAGGCGATACGAAGGCGCAGGGAGTTTAGAAGCCGCAATAAAAGCGAGGGTCCCTTTTTTTTTGTTTGAGGAGAGCCTTTTCCACCGGGTCTCGCGTTCCCAGGCGAGAGGGAAGCCTCTGCCAGTCGGCGCAAACTCGGCCGAGAGTTTCCGGCGAGAAGTGGCCGTCCGGAGTGTAAACACGAGCGTAGGGAATGCAACGACTCGTTCACGGATAAATCCGTAAGTGGCTGTTTTGTGTGGCCTCTGTCTCTCTTTTATTCTCGCGTTCCTCGTTCACGCATCGCGTCGGACTCCGATTTACCCGCGTTCCATCATCGTAATCTCGCGAGTTCTTCCTTCGGCTCCGATCGGTGCATCTCCGCCTGTAATTTGCAGCCTGCAGCCGTTTCCCGGATGACTGCGATCCGCGGTGGCGGTAATTGTAAAATTAATTTTGCTACAAAGTAGGGAACCGCGCCAAACAGGTTCTCCTCTTCGCGTCGCGCGGATATCTGACTGGTCGCTCGTATCTAGGCATCCATCAGCCCTTCTGGCTAACTAATAATCCAATTACGGTGCCCCTCTTCTCCCTCCGCTCATCGGTAACAAGCGCGATATTCCGTTTGATACCGGGTGGACGCGAGGGGTGGCATCGTCGAGGTAATTTGCACGAAATTAAAATGGCTGTCGAGGGGGAGACTGCGACGGGGGCACCAGAGGGTAATCGGCGGATGATTGCGACAGGTGTAGCCGCGTGTCGCGATCGCCGGTCCCCCTCCCACCTTCCTGGTCCCAGCAATCTGAGACGTAGAGGCGTTCTCGATCGCGCCGCTGCCTATCAGGATCGCGTAATAACAGGAAGGCGCGCGGCCGATCGTGGTAATTAAAATACGGCACGTTGTAATCTGCAGCCCATTAAAGCCCATCAATTACGACCGCGAGGCCTGCCCAACCCCTTGGACGCGTCCCCGGAGCAAATCCCCGGCCAGAGGCCTGTGCATAATTCAGAACGTGTATCGCGATAATGGCGACCGTGCTCGATGCCTCGACGAATCGATAGGTTCTTGGAAAGACGTGATTTAAGGGCTCGCCCTTCAGCTTCGACGGGGCTCCCTCACGATTAAAATTTTTTTGCCGCCTGTTTCGTCCTGACGCGGCTAATGATCCCTCTGCGAGGACCGAACCGCGCCTTGTTGCCGATCCTATTATGCCGGGCTAATCTGGGGGGATATTAATTGGCTGGAAATGTCAAACGGTTTTGGGGAACCGGGTGGAGCGTGAGATTTCGATTCGGTTATGAAGTTCGATAGATAAGAAAGTAAATAATATCTTGTGGTTTAGTGCGAGAAGTTCCAATGTTATATTGTTGCAAAAATAAATTGAACAGGGTATTGAGTTTGTAAACGATTTTATATTCTATACATGCAAACATCGACAATTTCAAGTTATACCTAGAAATTCTTATAGTAGCATTTGTAATATTTGTAACATTTTTTCTACTAAGAAATGATGCGCAATATTTTTAAGAAACACAAATAGCACTATTTTTATATTTTTGTATTAGGAAAAATTTGAAATTGCAGAAACTTCTGCGTTAAAAATGAATTTCTCAACATGAATCTCAATTTCAAAGGTATTGTATCAAGCATTTGCATTTCTTGCAGGCCACATATACAGTGACTCACAGATTTGTTCACAAAGAGTATGTAAAATTTGTTCACATTTTGAACAAAATTTTGCCTTTGTACGTTAAAAGTTATAGAAACTGAAAAACAATTGACTATGAAAGCTGGAATGACATAAATTGAAAGAAAAAGTGTAATACTGGGGATTTCTCAATCAATTAACAGATATTGCGTGATTTCTTCTAATATTCCAACTTTTGTAATAAAAAAAAACTTATTAGAAGTGAAGCAAAAAATAATTCCAGATAAATTAGCTCCATTCATCAGCAGAAATATGCACAATTTAATTTATTGCTCTGAAATGGGAGAATTGTGCTCCTTACAATTTTCTGAGATTGTTTTGTCCCCCTTCTACATTTATTAAAAATTTGGTTAAAAAAATTCCTGAGACACTTTGAAATATCTCCTTATTAATATTAAGGCGCCGTTCGACTACGAAATTGCGCGACACGCAAGATTTATGAGCGACGCGTAGCAGTTGAAAATCGACTCTGACAAGAGGTTTCGAGTAGAGTTGTAAATTATTCGACTTTGCGAAGTATTCATTATTCGAAGTATTCGAATACTTAGGAATATTCGAAAATTCTAAAATTATTCGCATCATTGAAATTTCGCCAAGTGTTATAGTACCGCAAATTCGAATTTTACTCGTATTCGAATATTCAAATGTTCTGAGTATTCGAATATTCGAATATTCAAGCCACACCGTTGTGATTATTGAACGGCCTCTTTAGATCATTCATTAAGTTTTGCGAATCGCTGATCTTTAAGTGATATCGTAATTATAGACGTAAAGTGAATTTATTACCATAATTCTAACTGCAGGACAAGTTGATTAGATATGAATTATTAGAACTTATTTCAATTGTTGAAAAAATTGTATCCTCATTAATTGAATATAAATTTAAAATTAAAAAATTCTGTAGTACCTAATAAATAACCTACTACATATAAGAGTAGAGATTTCTAGTAAAACTTGAATCGTGAAATTAATCATGATTTATCAGAATTCTATAATCTATTGCAAATATTAAGTCAGTTAATCGAGATCCTCCTAAACAAAGGAATTTTCTAAATTTGACTGTGCCTGATCTAAAACAGATAAAGAATAAAAAAAACAGTCGGTTAAAATCTCGAGAACGATCATAATGAATATATTCCAGATAACGAAGTCGGATTGAAAATCGAGGAAAACCGAGAGAAAAACTCCAAGAAGCACCAAAGAAACCTGCGCTCCGTAGTTCCCAGAAGGCCATCCTCCGCCCGAGGAAAGGGAAGAAGAGCGACCGTTTCACGGAAGCTTATCGCTGTGAAAAGCGAGCGCGAAATTTACCTTCCACGCTCGCGACTGCCCATTTCCTCCCTCGTCGGATGCCATTAACTACCCCCTGGCACTGTCGTTCGGATTTATAACGCTACTTAAGCGGTTCTTCGCGAGCGTAACGCGCCTGCTCCGAGTAATCATGCCGTTGCGCAACTCTCGGCGTTACCGCCGCGGGTTTCGCGTGCCTGAATAAAACTTCTCGCAGGTTCGATGCGATCGAAACAGCGCGATCGCGAGGAACTCTGATCGTTTTCTGATCGAGCGTCCGCGCGTTCCTAGGGTGCATCTGGCGCTTCCGTTATCAGGTATTCCTCTCCTCGTGTTATTATTGGCAGACGCGGTCAGTTACGATCCAAGGAGCGCCGGAAATTGTCCGTTACCGGGGAGCACCAGTGATTAATTATTATGCAAACTAGCGGTATCCGCGTTCCTCGTCCTTTAAGCGGGCCGCGGACGCCGCTGCTCCTCGCACGAGGCGGCCTAATGACGTGTCTTTAGAAGAGAGCTGAAAGACACGCCGACTGGACATTCTTCGAGGGTAGAATACGCGGCGTGTTGCACGGTGCGCTTCGTCGCCGCCGAACGTCCACTTTGGAGGCGTCATTCGCTGGCCTGATGGCCGATGGACTGCGACATTCAGTGGTAAACGGGGGCCATGCGAAGATTCCTGACTAATGTCCTCAGGTTATGATTGAGGTGCACAGGTCGTAAAGATAGCCGTCTTCGTCGGCGATGTTTGAGCAGCGATAGTTGATATCCTTGTTCTAATACTGACACGGAGTTAGGAGCACTTTGTATTATTAAAATGTGCTACGGGGAATTTTAAGTAGTATTACTTAGAAAAGATGACAAAGTGCTTTATCAAATTAAGAGAGAATTTAATGATGGTTCGGCTCTTCTGTGACTTTTCTGGAATGGTAAAATCGTTTGCGCTAATGTTTATTACTTACTAGAATTTTATAGAAGGATAATTACTTTTTAGTATTGTGTCAAGGTTGATGTTCGCTTCAATTAAATGACGTAGGAAAATTTTTTGAAAGAAATGGGGACACGAATAGGAATATGCATAGTAGAAACTCAACTAACTGACTTGACACGTCCTATTGTAGTTTTATTACTAATGTATTAATTAATTGAAATTCCTGTATTAAGCAGTGATTAGAGCGTCACTGACTAAGTGCGCAAAAATAATCTTAAAAAAGTCTACTTACGAGCCGACTTAAGGGGTCTTCCCACTGTGAACCTCTGAAAAACTGCCTTTTTTGGGAATTTTTTTGTACTAAACGAAGTGTCCAATCTAAATAAAGTTTTTCCTACTGATTAATACACTTATTGAGAGTACAAACAAATTTTTTTTGCAATTTATAATAGTTTATTTAACTATATATATCGCACTGAATTGAGCGCCTCAAGAAAACGATGTAGTGCTGGCGTAGATGATTGCAAAAAAATTATTTGATTAATCAGTCTCAAATTTTTACACATTATTCAACACATCAGTGGCTATCGCAGGGACCACGGAAACTTTGTTTTATTAACAATTTCATACTTTTTACAATGACAAATGACTAAAAATTCATCGAATTTCGGACCTTAAACATTCAAACTTCCGTCATTTGGTGAATTTTTTATTAATTAAAATAATTTTGGTTCCAACGATAACGACATCCGTGACGACTAAAAACCATTTTGAATTTTAGTATTCAGATGCGTCGTTCTTCTGGAATCATCTACGCCAGCACTACATCGTTTTCTTAAGGCGCTCAATTCAGTGCGATATATATAGTTAAATAAACTATTATAAATTGCAAAAAAATTTGTTTGTACTCTCAATAAGTGTATTAATCAGTAGGAAAAACTTTATTTAGATTGGACATTTCGTTTAGTACAAAAAAATTCCCAAAGAAAGGCAGTTTTTCAGAGGTTCACAGTGGGAAGACCCCTTAATAAGTGACCAATAGCTGTACCAAGCTCTCCGTCAAATACCATCCACTCAACTGACATTCAAACCGAATTTTCGCAAGAACAAATGAAACCAGATCATTCTAAACGCAGCCCCATCACGAAACGCAAATTCTGCGCAACTCAATTCGCAACAGGATATTCCAAGGAGACGAGAAATCGTCGGGCGCTTGGGTAACGACCGTTCCAAAGGAATAGAGTCATCCCGCAACAGCAATCTGAAGCGGGACACCATAAAAAACGCTCCCACTGCAATCCGACGATTACCATTCGACCATCGAGCGAGAGGAACGACCCCGGCATCGTTTCCAAAAAATTACACGGCGCAACACCGATATTAGAGATCCCTCGATACTGTTTCTCCGAGTACCGTTCCCAACGAGGCGCACGCTCCGGTGCTCTCTAATCAGAGTCGCGCGAGCATCTATCCACGGCACGTCTATCCGTCCATAAGTGTATCTATCCGATCCGGGATCGGATGCCGGCACCGATGAACCGCGGATGCGGGCGACGTCTACAAACAGGGAATAATTAGAATGATAATGGAAGAGCGCGGTTCGAGGGGAGCCCGGCTCGACTTGAACTTCGTTCTTCGTCTTGTTTGCACATAGGGAAACCCTCGAAGTTGTTGCATCGGCCGCTCTGTTTACCCGACGTTTACGTGGAAAGCCTGAAATGCAGAATTTGCTTTGGGCGCGGCGTACCCACGGGCTGCGTTTCGTGCCCGGAGCGTCGGCCCTTTAAGTTCAAGGCGCCGTGCCACTTAGCGAGACAATGTTGAGAGTAAACAGAACATCCTGCCAAGCTTTATCGGACGCCTCTCTTCGCCGTGGGAACCTCGTCGCCCTTTCAACTTTTCGACGGGAGTCTGAATTTTCGAGTTCGCCACAGAAAATCGCCGGCGGATTGGATAAACATATCTCGAAGGGTCCGACAGGTTGAAGACTAGTTTGTAGGCTAGAAGATTGGGACCCTTTATGAAAGATCTGGGAAGCTGGTGAGTCTTCTCCAAGAACTATCAATCCCAACCGCGAAATTCTTCAGCCCCTCATCCATTTGTCTCAGACTCTCGGAACCCCCGTTTATCACCCCGATGATCGACTGTTGAGTCACGGTAAAGGGGAGGGACGGTTCCCCCGGCACTGAGGATTCCGAGTGGCTCGCACAAAGTCCTTGGGTGGACGAATCAGGAAATGACACGGGGAGTTGAGTTCGAGTCGCGGCGTTCGGACGAGTCCCGTCACCTTGATTCGTAGCGATTCCTCGTAAAGGTCGGGGTGAAGGAACCTTAATGACTGGACACCGAGAGTACAAGGGGGACGAGAGTTAAAGAAACGGTGATCCTGTCCTCCCTGGAAAGAGGCATGCGCACCTGTGTCGGGGCTTTACCGAAGTAACGTGCTCCGATCCCTTAGCGAGTCACGATGGCCAGTCTTCTTGTACAAGGTTTTCAGATCGACGCGACATCCCGACTAGGAAACCAGTACAAGGAAGTGCAGGACGATCGCTGGAAGAGGCTGGCGCTCCTGGGAAGTGGCTACGACGAATGTACACGAGATTTCGCGGAATCGAACGTGACTCGTCGAGTTTTGCCGTCATCTGGAATGCCATTATTGTCCTGGCTGCTTTAGGGGACGATCGATCGCGGAATGATTTCGGCTGATGCCGGGAATTCGAACCGCGGCGATGTTCACCTGTCGATCCGGAATCGATCTGAACTCGATTTCCGAGGATTCTAAGTTATCTTGTCTTGGGCAGAGATTTACTCGCTACGAAGTCGAAACTCGACACAAATACCGAGTCTTGAGAGTCTATCGTAGCTTATTCTGAAGCGGAAGGGGAAAGAGACGATAAACTGAGTCCTAGAACCAAGGTACAGCTCTCCGCGCAGGAAGATTAATTAATCTGAGGAACAGTTTGGATAATTTACGGGGTCCTCAATAAATCACTGAAGGAAGCAAGAAGAAAGATTAATATAAATCCGAAATAGCCTGAAGTAGGCGGACCACCGTTGGTGTTGATCGTTCACGTACCATAAATGCACCGTCTTAAAAAATCACAACCGATCCAGTGATTAGAACATTACCAGTCTATGGATCGCTAGATCCTGACAATTCGGATGCCCGTGGTTTGCGTAGAAGCGCAAGCAGAAAACGAGAAGATCAGCACAGGGTCGTGCATATGCGAACTGGCCACCGGGACACAGTTGTTCCGGTGGCCTTCTATAAATAGGATGGCGGAGTGCTTGATGGCCAATATTCGTACATCCGGTTGGTGGAACGATCCGACGGATATCCCTACTTTAATTTCATAAGAAGTAAATATTTTTATGTGTTGCCGCACTGGAACAGGCGAACGTGTCTCCCCACTAATCCGGCGTTGTGCTACCAATCAACCTTATTCTGCAAACCGCGCAGACACATTAAATGTGCATCCACTGACGCGCAGATTCGTTCATGAAGATTTATTACACCCGCTATCCTGTTTTTCGAGTCTGGGTGAAGGTATCCATTTGTTGCATTTCCTATTGGTGTTGTGCATTGATGCGGACGGGTGAATGTTGCGTCGATCAGAATTTTATAGACAGATAGGCGGTGGAATCGAGATCGATTGGTAGGTTTTTGTTGTGGAATGATAGTATATTCGGTGGAGCCAATATAGATGAGAGACATTGTTATGTTGCATAGCGACTTTTGTGGATGATGGCAATTAGTGTTCGATTTTGTTTGGGAATAGTTATAGACTATGGATTTTTATACAAATTCATACTTTTACAGATATGAAAAAGAAAGAAGTTTGAATTGAAACAGTGTCTTTTATTTTTTAAATAATTTATTATTTAATTAGTAAACATTTTTGCAGATATTTGCATATTGACATTTGTCATAAATATTTAAAAATCTAGTAATAATATTAAGTTTATTCAGAGCTAAGAAGACCATTACATTTATTGAAAAATATGTTAAAGAGATTTTACTTTGACATTCATCAACTTTGGTGGATAAGATGTTTGATAAATTAAAATATGCGAGGATGCTATACTTCACTGTAGAAGTAAATTAATTAAAAATGGTGACACAGAAAGCTGAACGATAATTTTTTGTGTGTCTTCTGTTTTGGTAGACAATTGGATATTTATCGAATAAACAAGAGAAACTCAAATCCGTTCCAGATATTATATTGGATATTTTACATGGCAGAATATTTGTTGACTATACTACTGCGCAGTATTACTATCTACATTGATGAGTAGATGATGATTTATGCATTGATGGAAATCTTAAACCTGCTACGGTTTCGGGATTTTTTTGACCCAATCATGTATTTTATTTCAGTGGACAAATGTTTCAATTTTAAGAAAAGTATAAAATAATTAGTGTTACTCTAACCATTTGTTGTTACTTACAATTCTATAAAAGTTTCACTGTGTACTTCAATAATTATGTAATAATAATTAATGTTCTTATGGATTTAGATTCTTAAGAGGAACGTAACAGAGTTAAATATATGAACAAAAAAAAAGAAACAAAGGGCGGCAAAGACTCAGTCAAAGACTGTTTTGCGACCTAATCGTATTTGGATACAACAAACCGAGGATTCCTTACAAAAACTGCCCCATTACTACTCACTTAATTTTTTTCAAGCAAAATAACAATTCCAAACACGTCATATAAAATACTCAATCACATAAAACACAAATCAACAGAATAAATAAACCTACACAAACCCACAACAGTTTAATCAAACAAGAACCCCAAAAAGAGTATCGCACGTACAAATCCGGCCTCCAAGAGCTAAACCAACCCTCCCCAAGCATAATTCACCGATATTCAATTTTCGAAGAGGTCCCCAGGGGTCCGCGAAGGAAACCATGCCGGCGTTATCAGGATCGGTTCCGAAGAAAGCGCTGAAACGGCATACCGTCGGAGACGGCGCTCACGAGCGGAATAATGCTCGCGCGAAGGCAACCGGAGGTGTTGGCGCACTATAAAGAGAAGCAGAGGAACGGTCGGCTCGTGCACGAGCCACACAGCGGGCCACCGTTGTCCCCGTGGCCCAGGTGCAGGGCCACCCTCGCCGTGTTCCCCTCCGCGCGCCGTGCTCGCAAAGGTTACTGGCTGGTGGACCCAGTAAAGATCGACTCCACTGGAGCCCCCGGGCCCCAGGCCCGAGGACAAGGCGCGCGGGAAATAATGCGGCGACGGTGAACCGGATGCGAGGTTCGCGGGGCCCCACGGACCCCGGGTCCCCGAGGAGTTGTCTTATCCCGTGTAACGTCCAGATACGATCTCGTCCCTCCCCCGCCGTTCGTCCGAGGGCCCACCTTCGGGGGACAGGTTCATGCGGGACGACAAAACCTGTCGACGCCCCGGCACGTCAGCCTTGGAAGGATGATAATCGCCGCGGTGGACATCTCGGCGAAACGTCGTTAGACAATCGACGCGGGTAATCGACGCGCTGTTCGAGCTATCGACTCTGCTGATCGAACCGCGAGCCAGTTCCGCGACGATGGTAATTAAGTTTTATGGCCTGGGCTTCGACATAACGTGGGGAATCGATAGTGGTAGCCTCGGCCTTAGAGCTAATAACATGTTAGAAATTGTTTGCGGTTCGAATAAAAAAACGGGCGGGATCGTTTACTCTGGGTAAACGATTCTGGGGTTCGTCGCACTTAACCCTTCATGAGGTTTTTACCGGTCGTTCATGGCGCTAGCGAGATTTCGAAATCCTTCGAATTTGTGCTACAGATGGAAATATTCGACTATTCGAAATAATCGAATAATTTTAATAACTTCGAATACGAATAATTTATTCAAATAAATAGAAGTCTTCCAATTTTCGAACATTATTCGAATAATTATTACTATTATTTATTTATTGACGGGAAAACCCTTTAGTGTACATAGGATGATTGAAAATAATAAGTGGTATGTGAATTGAGTATATTATACAAAGCATTGAATGAGATATTAACAAGATCAATATTATTTATATATGGGTGTTGACTTTATTCATAGCTCTGTTAATTGGATTGATAATTAGGAGTATGAATTCAAATTCGAATTCTTCTGATATTCAAATATTTGATTATTGCAATATTCAAGTATTCGAATATTCGAACATTCATAACAGCCCCAATCTATATTATTAATTTCAAATAGTTCAAACATTTCAGCGACGCATTTGTTTGTTCACATGTACTGCAAATGTTAATTAACTGTAAAATTCACAGTAACAATTTTTTGTGGATTCTGTGTTGTTTATAGCTTCATTTCAATTTTTCCTGGAAGTTTTCCAGTATGTAATCTTTTAACCTGAATCTTGCGTTACTTCCTGTATTCGCCAACATATCAGGTCGTAGTATTGTTTTCTCAAGAACTTATGTCACGATCAAATATTACATGTTATGGTCGAATTTTACACCAGTGTATCACATGGTAACCAAACGTGTTACACATCCTCAGTTTTCACGACTTTATGAGTCTACGTAGACCTATCATTGCACCTGTATGATCACGTTCAGGATTGCGTATGTACAACTTCACAATTTCCTTTCCCAGCCATAAACTCGCGTGAATTTCTCATCCCTTCAGGTTCCCCAATCAGCACTCCAAATGTCCCTATTGCTTCTCCCTGTTCATCAAGCCGCGGAAAAGCGAGGAAATATACCAACGAGGCGAAACGAGCCAAGAGAAAGGACGAGAGGCTCCCTGTCCGCGACGCCAGGAAAAAAGGAGAAGCTCCCGGAGGGAAGTGTTCCCAGTCGGTTCAGATAGAGCGGCCAAGGTGGATACTCAGTTACTATCTTATTACAAGCCTCCGCAAATGGTCTTCATCAAGGCAAGACCATGTTCCAGGCGGTCCGATGTATCCTCCTCCTTTCTTTCGTCCACCCCTGGGCCCCCGCGTCCTTTTTTTTTTTTTTCTCTCGGTTCCCTCTATGCCGGCGATCGGGACGAAGGCGCAGTCGTCTTTCGCGGGGTTCGAGGGGCAGGACGGCGAGGTGGTTCGACGTTATTAATCTCGGAATGGCCGTCACGCGCGACGACGGTCGTGGTGGTTTTCGTCCCGTGGCGCATCAGGATGGATAGATAGCGAAGGCACCGTCGAGCGCCACGACTTCCACGGTTCATTCTTCATGGTCGACTGACTTTTGCGTATATACGAACGGGCCCGGACGATTAACGATCGCGCCCGTCGTTGCGCTCGTTAAGCGACAGTTTCTTTTCGTCCGTCGCTGGACGGAGTGGGGGGGGGAGGGGAGGAGGAACCGGGGAGGAGGAACGACGGGAGAAGGTGAAACTGGTACACTCGAGATCATCCCCTTCGACCGAAGACGAATGATCCGGACTCCGCGCGCTGGATACATTATCGCCGTGCCGCGGAGAGGCTGCCTACTGCACGAGCACCGGGGCGACACTTTCGTAGAATCGTGGATCGTGTACGTGACGACGATGGCGATCTGGAAGAGGTCCTCGAGCCAAGGTCGTACGACTAATAATAACTCGCCGGGACAGGAATCGATTTCCACGCGGATCACGACCGGATCCGAACCAGGACGAGCATGTGGGACGATCGTTCCTGTCGAGGGCACGGGTCCTACGCGAACCGATACCCGTCGATCGAATTTAATTACACGCGCGATCGTTTCGCGGTTGCCCAAGCTCCGGGATCACGGATACGGGAGCCGCTCGTTTTGGTGAAAGGAGAAAGCTTCGACCCGCGATAGATATGGATACGCAGATCTTGCTTTCCAAATGAAATTGTGCAATACCGGTTGCGGTTCCTGTGGGAGGATTTCGGCGCCGGCTTTTTGGTCCAAGGACTGAATTTAGTTTCATGGTTGGAGTCTGTGACGAAATATCTGGTAACTTCAATTTTACTCTCGTCAAATAACTGGTATCATGATTTTATGTATGCGTTTAATTTTTAAAGAAGATTGTGATATTTATTTTGAATTGAGATAAAGAAACACATAGATATGATATTTTTTAAAATTGTGTAATTTAAAAAAATCTCTATTAAAGCTGTAAATATTCGACTATATGAAGTATTCTAACAATTCTAATAATTTCGAAGCCAAATAATTAATTCGAATTATTCGAATAATTAAGATTATTCAAATTATTCAGCGTGATCTATTTTTTTGTGCAGCACACTATTGCACACTTCTAATTATTCAAATAATGTTCAAAGATTCGAATACTCCGAATTTCGAATAATGTTCCAACAGTTGAATTATTCGAATAATTAAGATTATTCAAATTATTCAGCGTGATCTATTTCTTGTGCAGCACACTATTGCACACTTCTAATTATTCAAATAATGTTCAAAGATTCGAATACTCCGAATTTCGAATAATGTTCCAACAGTTGAATTATTCGAATAATTAGAACACTCGAATATTCTTAACAGCTCTAGTCTGTATTAATTGTTAACTGTTAAATAAACGAAAAGCTTGTTTCTACAAATGCAATAAATTGATGGGTTTATTAAATAGTATCATCTCCTTCGATTAGCAACCATAATTTCAGCTTCATTGAACATTCAGCAAGAACTATACTTGGAAAAAGTTTAACAAATATTTTCAAGAATAGATGTAGCAAAAATTTTCCAAAATAAAAAAGCTTTCCATATTAGGTTACTTTTACAGTTTATCTGTTTATCTATTTCGCTAGTTAAGAAAGTTGCATGTTCTTGTCTATTAAATTTTGGTGAATTTTAGAAAAATCCAATCTTCAGAATATATTGTAAACAGACTTTACACTCCAATTTAAAAACTCTCTAAAAGGTAAAGTTTCTCAATGTGGAAGCCACTGGGATTCATAAAGTACTCATTAAAAAAAATTAACGAGTGAAAAGCAGAGCGTCGTTAGATGAATATTAGTACATCGGACAGCGGCTCGATTGAATCCACAGAAAATAGAACGTGATCGGGCAACCGTACACCGTCGTTACATAATTTTCAATTAGCCCATTGCCGTCGAGTTTTTCTTGTTTCTCCAGCGCAAATAATCGTGCGAAAATCCTGGTAACAATCGTAGGAAGCAATGGGTAGGGTACGAAGATTCGCGTAGCCATGCATCGATCATGGGGATTTCCTATGTGTCATAGTTCCGCTCTATTTTCTAGCACATCACTGTATTAGAAGCCTGTTGGTCAAACCACAGCAAACCTTCACTTTCCAATCAACATGTGTGAAATTTTTTTAGATGCGTTAAACGAAAAAGAAGGGATCCTACTGTTTGCATTTTTCCTATTGAAATCCGAGTTTCTGGTATCAAAATTAACTCACAAGGATACTATAAATATAATATCTAGGTAAGTTTTTAATTCAAGACGTTTATGGCTATGAATTTTATTTTTTTGATACATCATTGATCACTTTTCCTTCTGCTGCGTGTAGAATTATACGTATTAAGAATTTAATAAAAATTTCTAATACGTATTTGAGTTATTGGAATTTAGTAACATTTTATAGTCGAAGCAATTAATTTTTCTCATGAATGATTTTCTCATCAGTGATTGATTCTAAATTCAAACATAATAAACAAAAATTAAAATCGAAATGTTGCAGTGAATTTACAATTGATGAATAACCATACAAATTCTCCAGCCTATTTGATATTAACAATATAAAAATAATGTATTTGGACAATATATTAGTCACTAATTTGCATATTAGTGTTTTCTTTGATCAACTTCAACTCTTCAAATGATTTTTGAAATCCTTAGTTCAAAATTTCCAGCGCTTTAGAAACAGAATTGAAACGAGAAGTGACACCTACTTATGGAATAATTTAATTGATAAATAAATTATAAGAAATACGATATAAAAATTGTATTATTTCCTGTTGAACAGTATTCGAACTCCCGTAAACAGATTTCGAATTTCCCATGTGCGAGGCACTAAAAAACAAAAAATTGTATCAAAGACAAAACCAGTTAAAAAATTGAATCACCGAACGGCGTCGAGACGGAAACACATCGCCGATTAGAAAATTTACCGTTACAACGCGGGGGGATTACCGTTCGAGATTAGTTCCCAGTCGAGGATCGCGTTCATATCGGACGCCGGACATGTTCCTTTTTTCGTCCTCCCTCTCCGCTCGGCCGCGCGCGCAGGATTAAAACGGCCGCGGCTCGCGTGCGTTTCATCAGCGGCTAAAGTTCCATCAATTCCACGCGGAATTTGTATCTGCCACGGGGCCACGATATCGTATCACGAAACACACCGCTCTCGTTCGACCGGTCCGTAAATCGTGGCACCACGTGCTCGTCGATCCTCCTCGAGCCTCGAATTAACCGTAAATCCTATAATCGAGCGGTATTCAAATTACACGGCCGTTAGCCGGCTACTTTATTCGGTCAATTCGTTCGGGCGAGATAGCTGCGTATAAGCGCGTAATCGATTACGGAGAAACGAGCCGCGCGGCCGGGAACACGTCGAACACACGGTGGCCGACGATCGGAATGTGAAATCGGAGGCACAGTGTCGTCTTTGAGGATTGCTTTTACTATAGCCGTTTCATTTGAACTCTATTATATAAAATATGTAGAATAAATTTTGCGGTTAAATAGTATTAAATGATTAGAAAAATGCGTTGAAACTGAAACGAGGATTTTTTGTTCTGCTGATACTGTTGAAGGACTTGAAAGAGGATATGATAGTGATCGGATTGGTACTGAACCAATAGTATTGATAGTAATATAATTGTTACAATCGTATGTTTATTCACTCCAACAGTTCGTGCTCGTCTGTTCATACATTTCTCATTCTACTTATATTTTACTTGTAATTTTTTTTTCTTTTAGCTTGTACTTTTTGTATCTTTATTTGTCTTTGTGCTAATGGGTTCTTTTCCCGTAAATAAATAAATAAATAAATAAATAAATAAATAAATAAATAAATAAATATGAGGCACATTAAAAATATATTAATAATTAATAAACTAGATATCAATTACTTATTCAGATGCCAAAAACGAAGCTAAATAAAGGTAAACTGTGAATTCAATGCTTGTCATATTAATTATAAATCTATTATGATCGTACAGGTCAAGAGAGCTAAATTTATTTATGCCTTCATTATCAAATTAAATAAATTAAGATCGTACTGTTATATTTAAACCTATAAATCAATAAGACTTTTAAGTGCTTTAATATAAATGTAATAATAATGTCTCATATTATTACCTTAATTTTTCCTTATTCGATTTCGCTTTAACCCAGAAAAAGTAATTAAAAAAAGTAAAAAGTAGAGGTTCTAGAAGATTCACACAAAATTCCCTAAACTTATCCATTTGATTTTCTTATTTATTCAACTATTTTAAGCTTTTTAAAAAAAAATAGAATGGATATCCCTCTCCTCCATTCTCTCGTTTCAATTTTACTAAAAATTGTAAAAAACATTCTCAGTAACTGAAAATTCCTACAATTAACAGTCGATGATCAGCGACTCTATTATTGACCTCAGCAAGCGAACAAATATCTGCCAGCGTTCCACAGAAAAATTACAGTTACAGTACAGAGTCATTACGCGAGTTCAAGGTACCCTTCAGTTCAAAACTCATTTGCTATCGATTGTACAGCTCGTTTAACTTTCCCTCCGAGTGCAAGCCAGCGTAAACACTCGTTGTTTTCTTCGTTCCTCGTATTCAAATCTCCGATTACATCCTATTGCCGAGATTCCGAATGTGTACGCAGCGTAGTTAAATGGCGAGGATCAAACGCGCGGGACTGTGCCAGGGTTTCGAACGCGTCCACATTCCCTCGGTTGACGTCAGACGAAAAAAAAAAAAAGAAAAAAATCCCCGAAGGATTTCCAGAAGAATCATCGCCGCGCGAAGCGCGCGTTGCGTCACGACGCCGCTTCGGAGAAAAAATCCGACGAAATCACGATTTCGCTTCTCATTAACCGGACGGAGGCGTACGACCTCGAGGCCACTCCGGTTGCCCAGGAGCGAAAACCGGGAACAAGACCAGTACGAACCAATCGATCGGCTCGCGTTTAATTCGCTGTATAATGTTACGCGCTATTGTACTTAATCCCGACGCGGTATTACGGTATCCAGTTCCCTAGAACCGACCGCCTCCGACTCCCCTCGGGTTCTTTTATTGCCAACTACGATAAATAACCGCGCGGCCGGCTCGCCCGGGATGCGCCGAATATGGGAGACACCGGGGAGAATTGAATCGAAGGCGAAACGATTCGATTCCAACGATGCCGCGCATCTGGCGAGGCTGTTTTGTCTGCGCCAGTTAGGGATCGGGGAATAACTGGACTGGACCTGCTCGCGGGGGGAGACGGAATTCATGAATTCGATTTGGAGATTTGTCGTGTTGCGGAGAAGTTCGACGGGGGACGATAGTCGATTTAGAGTCGAAGGGCGAGGGGCGATTCGTGGCGATCGGCTCTTGATGGATCTCGGAGATAGTGTTTAATTGGTGGATCGGGGTCATCGATGATTGATGCAGTCATTTGGGACCGTTGTAACTGGTTGCAGGAGTCCGCGTTTTTTATTTCAGCGAGGAGGAAACAATTCTGTAGTTTCTTTTCCTTGGCAGGAGCGTTGAACTTTAGTTTTTCTATTTTTTAGAAGACGAAACGTCGGAACTGTCTTTGCTTTACAAATTGTCGCGGTATTCTGAGTATTATTGGTCGTGCATTCATTTTTAATGGAGAAAAGGTTTTGCAGACTATTTTCTACCCGAAAGTGTTGATCTTATTACATTCGATAGTGTGCAACGTAAGTTTTTCTTTTTCTCTCATTGTAATCTTTAGGTTCGACCTGTTAATAAATAATAAAAAAAAAAATTTGATGAGGATGAATCAGTGGGAAGTTGGATTCTATTCTACGAAGAATCTATCAAGTCCCTTAGTTATAATTAGACTGCGGATTTTTATGCAAAATAAAATTTTTGCAAGCATAAATAACGAATTGCAAATTGAATGACAGTACATTTAATTTTCCAAAGATTTTAACTTTATTTTTGTTATTGATATTTTGTATATTTTGGATGTAGTAACAGTCTCGCAGATTTTTTGCGTACTTAAAATTGTCATAAATGCATAAAATCCGCAGTCTAGTTATAATTATTAAAATATTAGGCAGATTTATGATATTAGTATTATAAAATTGTTTAAAAATAGTTTTTGCTAGATACTTGGAATTTCTTGCAGAAACTATTTAATCAATACCATTATAATAGGGCCTTGCGAACGGCATTTGACACGACTGCCTTAAAATATTTCTATTCATTTTCATCGATAGAATTCAGTACTTTGTGATGTATAGCTTTAGCTTTAGTTTTAATTTTGATTTTAAGTATCTTGCCTTTCTTTTAGTTTATATAATTCAACAACATATTTCTATAATTTCAATATATATTATATATTATATTTTATGTACTACTTTCTTTCTCTTTTTATATGCATCAAAGGGTTCTCCCCGTTGATGAAATCAAATAAATAACAATAATAATAAAAACCATCACCTAAAATATCCCAAAGATGTCATCTAATTCACTTCATAAAAATCGCCACACAGCTTTGTTAGTTTCTCCAATTCGAAGAAGAAAGCTCCTTGCCAAGAATAACCTCCTATTCCCAATCGAACCCGAAGTAGAACCTACTCGATACTATTTACCTTCTCGGAAGAGCCCAGTGAACCCCGACCCCAGGCATCGTATCTACGATCGCGCCGCACGCCGTGGCGTCCTGAAAAACGTTATAAAATGGGACGATCTATAGAGGCCAGAGCCACGGCTCGGGCAACCTGTTACCGGATTATTTCGTGAATAAAACGACGAGCGTGCACGCGACGAGTCGTGTCTTTGTGCGCCACGGGGACAGCGGAGGATGCCCCCCCTCCCCGCGGAGGGGACAGAGAAAGAGTGGACGGGAGAAACGAAGACGGATAGGTCAGCGACCGGTTGTCAGCGACAATAGCCTATGCCACGACTGGCAGGTATGCCTGCGTTATTAGAGGAACTAGGCCAATAGTGCAGGTTCACTAAATCACAGGTGGACTGGATTGCGGGGCCTTTATTTTCGTTCATCCCGGAACGGACCCAACCGAAATGTTTGAGGTCACCCGGCTGACCGAATTCTACCGAACCTTGGGCCGTTGCTCCCTTCGCGCACTCAGTCATCGAATATTCTTTCTGCGCGCGGGGTTTTCGACGTTTCGCCGTGACTGGGACTTTCGGGGCCCAGGTAAATCGTGTGATTCGTTCGGGGAACCGGAGATTCGGTGGACCGGTGGGAAGAGTTTGCGCGACGGTGGTAGGCGAATGATAATTGCGCATGGAGTACCGTATTCAACATTTGCAAGGAACAAGAAATTCAGAACTACTTAACCACGGAAGCAAAAATACGACGTAAGACCAAATACTGCTCTAGCATCACGGGACATCTACACCAAAATATAGAATATCCAAGCTACATATGTTCGTCGTTAATGACCGCTGCATAAAACAAAGGAAGAAGAATAAATTTAAAACTAATAATCATGAGAATATTTGATGAATATTTTCTTTAGCTCTGGGAATCTAAAAACGTTTGCAACCTAAAGTTAATTTGTGATTTTCTCTTGAAAATCCTGAATGGAACAATTTTTCTTATCGTGTTATTAAAAATGTAGGTAATGAATTTTTGATATAATATTCAGGAATAAGAAATTTATGTATTAACAATGAAGTTCTCAGATATTCGCCGAAAATAAAACAGGAGTTAAAGGAAATAAAATACTCTAATGCGTTGAAGAAGATTTAAAGACTGTACTGTACATCTGTAATACAGTTAATGAGGGTTAATTGGTTCAGAAAACGAAGTAGGCAGAATAGTTTTTTTTATGAATGCTAATATTTACTGTTTCTTCAAAATCTATAGTGTTTTTTTTTATGTATACATACAAATACTCTATTTATTCTTCTTGGAATTAGGAAAATTATTGGACACAATCTGAAGCACGATTGAGTCCAGAAGAAAACTTTGGTTCACAAAAAGGAAGTTCTAAGTGTTACTTTGCAATTGATTAAAATTTGTGCTTCAAGGAAAATCTAAAAAGAATTATAAGGCTGTGAAAGAATCGAATGAAAAAAAGAAATTAGCATCGAAGGACTAATTTTTTTATTGTAAAGAGACTGGAAAAGCGTTTCATCCACCAAACAAACTTCGTAACGAAATGATTAGGGATATCGAGGGTATTCTAAAAGTGCACTCGATTATCGAATGATGATTCGTCCGAAAGGCGAGCGATAAATTATCCCTGCGAGGTAATCGCGGGAATGCGAAGGAAATGGAGTCGGCGGTCCGTCGATTAAATGTTCTAAAAACCGTTCGTGCATTCGTGCAATACGTGCGACGAGTCCAAAGCTCGTAGAGTCGATTCGTGCGCGCATTGAAATTCTCTGGGATCTCGTCGGGCAGAGTAGCCGATTTTTATCGAGTACACGACTGGTTACCGAGCAGGGCTCATAAACCGCATTCGACATCGAGGCACGGGCAGCCACGTAAGGAATACGAAGTATCACAAGGTAAGCCCATTCGTGGTATTTCAATCGGCCGGGCAGAAAACCGTTCGAAACCCGTTCGGGCTACGGAACCAACGCGACGCGGCGTTGTAGAGAATCGTGCCGGTTCTGTTCATCCGCGGACGGTCGCGTGTCCCTTACAAGCTTATCGTAATAATGCCGCTTTTGTTATAAAATATCTGCTGCGACGCTGGAACGCCGATTTTAATAGCGGTTGACATTTTTTTTTTTTGCGATTTTTGCGCGATCGGTCGCAAAATTCCAAGTGAACATTAATCGGAGCCATCAATTTTGTTGTCGTTTCTCATTGCTATATGTAACTGTTTAAGCCTTTGTACGCTAATGTGACTGTATCCCATCTAATAATAAATAAATAAATAAATGATTAAACTACGGATTTTTATACATTTATGGCAATTTTAAATGGGCGAAAATGCTTCAGAATCTGCATGGATACAAAAATATTTAAGACATAAAATTCTGTATAGGTTTTAAAATATTTAGAAGACAAGATATAGTTTTATTCAACTTTTATTTTTCTCTGTTTCAATAAAAATGTGTATTTGCATAAAAATCCACAATTTAATTATAAATGTTTGTCACGGAGGAATGTTTTTGCTCTGGTTTGATTTGCAATTAGTATGAAAGGCCTCCATCAGGTTTACTTCAGTGTTGCAAAAATCTTCTGAGTAAATATTTTTGCTGTCTTAAGTTTTATTGTTTTTTGTATGAATGGGTGGATGTTTATTATTATTATTATTATTATTTTTATGGTGGATATTTACTATTATTCTTCTTATTATTATCATTCTTGTAGCGTTTCTATCTGCGTTTCTATCTTGTAGCGTTTAAATCTGTGATTATGTGTGATTGCAAAGGAAAAATTTGTTAAATAGATTTTTTCTCAGATAATAATATAAATTCCACATTCCAGACTTGAATTAAGACATAAATTCAAATATATTTAAAATGTGACTTGTGTCGTTTTTTGTTGCAGCCACAGAAATATTGCATTAAATACAAAACAAAACAATTAGGTCATTCTAAATACATATCATTGATCCATATCATCGCATATTTTTTGATAAAAAGTTTTTGGTGACATAGAAGTAGAACATAAAAAATCGAGATAAAAAGTATCCATTTAGCACTCATTGAACGTTGATTAATTTGTTTGCTTACATTTTTTGCAACTGCATTAAGTTAGAAAATCTTCTGAAAGTAAACAAAATTATCTAAAGTTACGTTTGAAAACAATCGTCAAAATTAAGTAAAATCTTATTTATAAGTATCACATCTACGAAATAATTAATAAACTAGTAAAAAGACATTTATATTACGTTAAGTAGAAAGTTTGTGCCGTTTCTAAATTTTATTCTGTAAATTTTTGATCGTTTTTCATCATTGATATCATCATTCCATTCCTGTACAATTTTTCAGGTTTCTATAAAAAATTGCAACAACGTCGTGAACTTTCCACACAACCCATTTAAAATTTACTATTATCTTCACACTAGATTAAAAAATGTTAATTACATATTTATTTCATTTTATCAACGCCCATTATATTGACGGATGCTTAACAATGCAGTGTCATATAAACTAAGATAAAAGTTCCTGTCACTACATCAACAAACATCAACATAGATAGCCAAGAAATCAGAATAAAAACTGCATAATTCTGCATCGCTATGCATGAAATACAATATCCGTCAAATTGATTCCGTAAATCTCTTATTAAAATAAACAAAAAAGAATTATTGAAACATTGACATCACTAAAAAGCGCCGCAGATCCTTTTCCCAATCTGTCTACCCACTCAACCAATGTAACGAAAATTGGTAATCAAACTTCCCCGTTCTCCTCCTCCTACATTACATTTCCGCGATTGCGAAGTTCCCGGCATGCACGAAACCTGCGCGAGTCCGTGCTTCTGACAGAAAATCGATAGCACATCGCGAAAGTATCAAAACCGATTTCAGCCGCGAATAGCACCTGCGTCGAAAGAAAAACTCCTGTTCGAATCTTCGATGCCCGTTGGCCTCGGTCCGATAGTAGTGGACCGAAGGTTGCCACGAATTCCGATGGGTTCGCGGTCGCGAACGTCGTATCACGAATTCCGTGGTAATCGCAGGAAGAAGGAGAACCGGCGTTCATGCGTGCGTGATTCTTCGAGAGATTCGGTTCCTGGGTACGGGCGAGGCGTGACGTCGAATTAGCGCTTCGTGTACGAGAGACGCGTGCGTGGAATACGTGAAACGTGTCGCGGATACCGCAAACTCCGTGTGAATAGGCCTCGGACTCGATCTGCGTTCGTTCAAGACTCACCAGAAGCTTCCATAATCCTGTCTACGCTTCGTGAGGAACGTCGGAATTTTTAGCGACGACGGTTTCACGCGTTCGTCAGCCGCGCGCAACCTTGAAATACTCTTTCGTGGTTTTTGGTGGAAAGGTTTTATTTGGAGATTGAGCGAAGACCTAATTTTGGTATTTTTATGCTGATCGATGGAGACGAATTGGCTTTGTAGAAAAAAAAGTTGACATTGTAATTTTAATAATAATAATAATAATAATTCTTTATTCAACGGGTTAAACAAGCCTTTGGTACAATAGATTACTAGATATCAAAGATAGTCTATGCAGTTATATTAACAAACAAAACAAAAGATAACAATAATAGTTCACTCTTTTAACAAAGATTTAAGTGTATTTCGCAACATATTGGATGAGTCGCCAAACAGATCGATATTGGCAAGGAATAAATTGGCCAAATTACACAAACGATCAATAGAGTTGTGATTACCGAATAGAGATCGGTGAGCCTTGATGTTAAAGAGTCTATTACATCGTAAGTTACGAGCGGAAATGTTGAAGTTAAGTTTTTCGAGGATGGCAACACAATTTATTTTGTTATTAATTATATTGTGTAAGAAAATCAAATCAGATACGATTCTTCTGTTTTCGACTGTTAATAAATTGAATCTTGCCAGTCAAAGTTTATAATTATGGCAGTAGGAATCGATTCTATTGCCAGACTTAAAAGCTATAATTCTTATAACTTTATGTTGAATACTTTCTATTCTACTACAGTGGACCTTAAAATATGGAGACCAGATGATCGACCCATATTCGAGGATAGATCGAACAAGAGTATTATATAATAAGAGAATAGATTTAACACATAAGTACGGGGAAAATCGATAAATAAAACCAAGAGTTTTATTGGCTCTATTGACTATTTTGTGAATGTGCTGAGTAAAAGAAAGGTTGGAAGAAAAAATTATACCAATATCAGTCGTAGTATCCAGCACAGCTAAAGGTGCATTAGCCAGCTTATACCGACACTGATGTTTTCCTTCTTGTGACTGAATCGAATTACATGACATTTTGATATATTAAATTGCAGGCAATTCACATTACACCACTTTTCAAGAGAGAGGAGATCATTCTGTATTAGAATAGCATCATTAACGTTTTTGATGCATCAAAAGACTTTCAAGTCATCTGCATAGAGAAGAACACTACTATTTTTAAAAACATTAACACTAATCATTAATAAATAAGTTAAATAAGAGAGGACCAAGATGGGAATTTTGGATTTTGCGTGCGACGGTCGAATTCGAGAAATGATAGTACTTTGGCACGTGACAATAAATAGGTCCTTTGCCCTATTGGAGGTCCAAAAAAAAAAAAAATAGAGAAAGATGAACACTTACTATACCTGAAACGAATCAGAATTAATATCCAATCAAGGATTCGATAAAAACGTTCCAAGAGGACGGATTCGGAATGCAGAAAGAGTGATTTCGCGCGGAAAATTGGCGCTCAACAGGGAAATCCTAGAAGGCGATTTGAAATGTTCGACTATCGGGAGCGAGCTTTTAGCGAGAATGAATAATTGATCGTCCCTTTCGAGCCTCCTCGACACGATGAATACAGAATTTCACGGGCTGATGGACCGAGCCACCCTGTTCGATATTTTCAATATCCCTTTTTCAATATCCGGCCAGGCCAGTGTCCGATGAACCGTCCGCTGTGATCTTCCTTTTTCGGAAGGCTATAGAACACGTCGCTGTCTGATAGAACGCCTCTTCTCGATGCTCGATCGCCTTTAAATAGCCCCACGATCAAAAGATGCGTCCATCGATTCGGATAAAACGGCTCTTGATTGCGCTTCGGTTTTCCGCCACTTTTCGTGAACTCTGTGACCCGACGCGATTAGACATTCTCTTCATTTATAATGTTACGGAAACGAGAAATTGAATATAAGAGGAAGTATCTTGCGGAAGTTGGAGATGCTTGAGCGCGAAGAAGTTTCAATTATGATTGACAGTTTTTTTTGGTACGCGTTAATCTTTAATGGAATGAGATAAAAATAAAAAGCGAGATAGTTTTTGAAATTCTTTCACCCCTTTTGAAGATTTTACCGAAATTCACTTTAAACTTTGTACTCTTTTTAGGATCAGTGATTTATAAGGATTTTTTAGTGATCTTCATTTTTTTTATCATCAATTTGAGTTATAATCAAGCGTCATCGTCATCGTCAGTTCTAATACAACTTCAAAGCAGAAAAACTGAAGACTTAAGGATTCCACAGCTTACAATTATTATCATCGTTGAAGCTTTTAGATGTGTTTTAGATGCGTGTTTTTTTTTATTAAAAAAAATCCTAACGTTTCGTCAGCATTGCAGAAATTGTTTAAAATTCATCATGGATCAATTGACATATTGGTATATAAGTTCCAGAAATTACACACTTTAGGGTCTTCAGAATTTTCATCGGATTCGGAACACTCAACTATTTTTAATAATTATCATATTTTTATTAAAATTCAAATTACACACACACGTGTTAATATTTTATATGTCCTTTCAGCCAACTTTTATATCTTCAGTTTTTGAATATTCTGTCAAATATTTGCAATTTTTTATTTTAAATCGTACAACACGATGATCAATAATAAATAAACAAGTGGTTCAGAGAAGTAATTCACTTGTTATCAATACCTAAGAATAAATTTTTCTGAATCCTTAATCGGTTATCCATCATAAAGAATAATTTAATGAATCCATAGTCATCTGCATATTCAGTGCCAATTTGAATAGCCAAAGATCATTTTCACAACTCTGCTTGTAATATATTATAGTTATACAGTATAATTTTTGCATGTGACTAATTCAGTAGCCGCAGATTACTGTATTAGTATCGGTATGTTATTTGACTTCTGATGATACTGCAATGCTTTTAAACAATTAGAATAATGTTTCCAAAAAGAACACAGCTTACATCCAAAAGCTTCAATAATAAAAACAGTTTAATCTTTACATTGCAAATTTTTGCTTTAGTCTACGTAACGCTGAAATTCATTCTTATACCTTTTGAGATTCCCCAATATGTTTTCAAATATTTAATTGACTTTCTACTATTTAGAGACTTTTTATATTTTTGTGATGCTATGTATTACGTTATAACAAAGCACATAGATAGTTGAAAATTAGAAAATTTTCTTTTACCTATTAAACTTGTGACACTTCTAAAGTATATTAATTCTGTTAGCATGAAGTTTAACACTTTGTCCTATAATTTTTTTTAGGCTAATATAAAATATCTAACCATTATTAGTAGACTGCGAGTTTTTATGTATTTGTCAGAATTTTGAACATGCAAAATCCACAAAATTCAAGTTTTGTTTTTCTCTAAGTTTTCTGAATTGAACTGAATTTTCACTGTAAAAATTTTATTGTGCATAAAGATCCGCAGTCGAATTATTAGCATAAGAATTATGCTATTAAAATGTAATGTAGTAGATCTGCAGTTATTGAAAATTCCATCAACTTTCCTTTCTCTTTACTCATGATAATCTGACAAAGTTTATTGCAATAGTTTAGGCATAATTCGCATAACGAGTGTCACGCATTATTCCAAAATAAAGGATTAATAATCTCTTCTTAAAACCTCGACAAAACCCTCCCAAGAATTGGAAAGAATTGAAGCCCGTTTCGAGTCAGAAATCGGTGAGCCGGTCACGTGACCCGGATTCGAGGCGTCTCTGTTTACCGTTCCGCGTGGATCTACGTCCCCGAAACTCGCCTAACATCACGGGATTCTTGCCCAACGATTTCTGCCCGACGGATACTTTCACCGCGACAACGTCCGATCCACGAAATCAAGCTTCTCGCGGGATCATCGATCGCTTCCGCGTGCACGGTTCGCTCGAAAGCACCTTAAACCTAAAAAGCGGGCGAACATGAAAGCTCGCGCAGACTCGCGACGAGTCTGGGATTGCGTGTCGTGCCAAGAAGTTGTGCGACATCGTATTCATTGTGCGAAGCGAAGAAACGCCGCCTCGGCAAGAAAAGCGGGCGCGTCTGCTCGAAGCGAAAGCCAATATCCTTCGGGGCGGTAACCGAGCCGAAGAAACGGGCCGCCTAAGAGCCGGGACCAAGTTATTGCCCCGAAGCAATTAATTTTTGTGCGTCTGCCTCGGGAACCGCGGCTTGACCCTTCTCGCCCCCCTCGCGAACGCAAATCGTCTCGCTCCTTTTTCGGCGGAACCCGCTCGACCGACTCGTCGTGTAACGCTCGTTAATAGTCGGCGTCGAGGACCGGCGGCGATTACGCAAAGATATCCCCCGTCCACCTTGCTTCCGCGATCGATCGCGATCGAGCCTCGAGAGTATCGATCCTCCGCGGCTGTTATTCGCGGTTCGCGTGGCCGGGATCGCTTCTCACTTACACTCCATTACTCGACTTCGGTTTGGTCGCCCGCGCGTCTAACGAGAGCCCTGTCTGCCGCGGCCAGAACACGGTCTCGGTAATTAGCGTTTAGTAATTAGCAATTAGCCGGGTGAGCCGGCCAGCCAAGAAGCTGGCGATCAACGTATTGCGCCAGGATGAAGATCCTTGTGGCTTCATAGGAAATGCGCATGCGAAATGCCGCGACGCTAACGGGTCCCGCAACCTTTTCCTTGGTCGGAGTCGCGGCTACTGCGATTTCGAACGAACCGTCGCGAACACGTTTCGGATAGGTTACAAGCATCGGTCGGCGGGTTTCGAATCGTGAGCGTCAAAGCTCTAACAGCTTTCGAGCTTCCTTCTCATACATCTCTCCCCACTACTACAACTCCCTTCCTCAAGAGATCCGATCTCTTCCTACTCATAGATCCTTCAAAGCTGCCTGTAGCAAATTCATCCATACTCATTTTGCCTAATCTCTCTTTCTCCTTCTCTCCTTTTGTCCTAGACTTATGCATTGGCTCACTAATTCATTAGTTCTAGTTTGGTTTTAAGTTTTAAGTTTTAAGTAAATGTTCACTTCTGTTCACATTCGGGTTAGGTTGCAAAACAGTCTATGACTGAACCTCGCCTTTACCGCACGAATTGTACATGTTCTTGTCCTAACACAACACAATTATGGTAATAAAGACGTTAATAATAATAATAAAGCGGAGATCGCGGGCCAGAGTCGGTTATCGAACTCCGCCGTGGAAGCTCGTCTCGTTGCGTGAAATCGAAACGCTGCAAGGTTCCATAACCGTAATTAGCGAACGCGAGATCGCATAATTAATTGGCCGTTGGCTGTTACAGCCCCGTACGCACGGGGGTGAATCGTTTATTAGAGACCCCGCGTTTCCTGGCCAGCTCTACGTGATCATAGATCGTAATGCAATCGCGACTTCGCCGGCGCACCTCGACCATGACAAATTCGCTCTCCCCGGATTCGCGAGCGAGTTTCTACGGAACGTTTCCGTTTCGCGAGAGGATCGAACGCCGTTGCACGCTAGAGGAAACTCCAAGACTCGCTCTTCGTCTTCTTCGTTGGAAACGTTGGTTCGAGAACTTGGTGATTTCTGGTGAAACGAATTGAAGTCGCGAATCATGGAACAGATATGTTCGGCTCAATTTTTTTTTTTTTATGCACCGGTAAATCTCGGATAATCCTCCCATGTATTTTTCCTGCTCGCGACGAGCTTCCTAAGTTCGAGAAATATGACGCGCCGGCGAGTTTACTCGGCAAACAATATTACGCGCGAGGTCCTCAGGGGATCGCAGCAGGTGTACAGTGGAATTCCATTTGTGTGTACAGGTGGAACAAGATAATTCACATAACTGAGTTGCTCAGATAAAGAGCTCACTGAATCTGAATTTCTGTTCGGATGACTCCGAATATCTGGTCGTGAAATCGTGAGAACAGTAATTCGCTTCTTACTTGACTCCAATTAATGTCTTACTTCTTGTCGGACTTGGCTGTTTGAATTCTTGTTACTTCACAGTTCAGAAAATTCGAATTCCACAGACCATAATCGTATTAACATACCTTTATTGCACTTGGATCTCCATTAACATAACCGTAAAAAATTCAGAACATTCCTCATACCAATTGAATAACCGAATTAAAATACAATTTCATAGAAACTACAAGTTTAACACGATCTAAACTACCCATAAATCCTTTCCAGTCCAGTGAATCTTACATAGAATAAAATTTCATTCCACTCTTTCCTCTTTACACCTTAAATCCCAGAGTCCTTGAAAATCATAATTTTCTTCACAAAATCACCCTTCAATCCTTCAATTTCACTCAGAAATCACCTCATTCCGTGCATCATCCGTCCCCGTCCTCGTCGTCGCAGATCTTCACGGCCCAAGGCCCAGATTCTGGGTCCAGGAAGATCGAAGAGACTCGAAGAAAATCGAAGAGGATCGAAGAGGATTCACCGCGGAAGTCGATCGTTCACGCGCATCCACTGTTCGCGGCGGGCACAAAAGGGTCCGCGGGGCCCTACAGATTCCTCTAGCTTACATTCCCCGTTTCTGTTAGCGTGTCGCCCACGGGGATCCATTATTCCGGTCCCAAGAATTCCTTCTGACTCATTATGCCGGCGCGCGGTCCCTGCTTTATATTCCGTCCGCTCGGACCCGCCACGGGAAAATCGATACGATTTCGACCGGGCCCCCTTTGTTCGGCCCCGGGGGGAACAGTCGTGGATTCCGAGGTAGACCCCTCGCGAATATTCCACCGCGATTTTTGCCGGCCTAGAACCGCTCGGGGCCCGAACCGTGACCAGGACTCCAGGCATTCGCCGAGTTCCTCTCCGAGGAGGGTCCCCGGGATGCCGGGAGCACCGGGGACTGGGGCGCTCCTTGGTATTCCGTGGACGGGGCCCCTGTCTCGGTATTCAGACACTGTTTCCTAATTGTACGAAGTGTTCGTGCACGTCCGACTGGGCCTCCGGTCGGCCGCAAGTCGGCACGCATACCTATTGTACGCCGCGTTGAATTATTTAGGGCCCCGGGTAACCGCTTTGACGGTCGCGACCGGTCCATCGCGTGAAAAACGCCGTTAGCGGCGAATCTCGCCGAGTTACCGGAATCTCGGTGGACCACCCGGGGACTCGCGACAGTCCGACGTAACAGGTGCGTCGGCACTCGGTTCGTCGATCCCTCGCGGGGATCCACCAGCGGGCCGCGAACGATCGAATTCGCGATCCTATCCGGCACACGTTTGCGTACTCCCAAGAGACACTTTCTGGCTCGAGGTATCCTACGGCGAGGCACATTCTCCGTCACAGTCCATAACATCCACCGTGGGCCCCGCGACGACGGGAAGGAGAACGGGATTAGGCGTCCTTGGTCGCGATTGCGGGCACAAGCGGAACAGAATCACTGATCTTGATCACTTGGTATCACCAGACGGAGGATCGTGCGCGCGTTTAGCGTCACTTCGCCACCCTTTGCCCCGGAGGCCGCACCGGAACGCGTTCCGCACTGTTTGAGATCGACTTACCTATCCAGGACGGTCGTCGACGAAGGACGACCCCGGCGATCCTGTCCGGCGACGTGTTCCCCTGGGGACGCGCGGACGAGTCAGGCACCAGAACAAAACCGCGTCGCGGTATACTCCCCCGGTTGGAGTACGACGGGTTCGCGCACTTGGATCGGTTTTTCGGAAAATCTGAGGGGGTGAGGAATCGACACACCAAAAAGTTACTTCTCCCGCTCCGCTCTCGCACCCTCTAGCGAGCGTGTGCGAGACTGCCGCTTGGTTCTTTCAGTTCCCCAGTCTCTCTTTCTCTCTCTCTCTCTCGTGCTTTCTCTCCCTTACTGACTCTTCTGTCCCCTCAAAATCACCGCGACACCGCACCGAACAGAAGTGAACTACTCGTGCGCCGCCGGTTCACGGTACCTTAAATACCTTGGCAGCCGCGCCGCCGCCACCGCCGCCGCCGCCGCCGCAGCACGCCACCGCCACCACCGCTGTGCGTCGTGCGGCCCCCTACCTCAAACTCGCCCCACGCCGCGCGCGCCGATTGGCGAGGGAGAGGAGCCGATGTGTGCCCGTCGGCTACACCGGAGCATCCTCTCTTCCTCTCCCGTGCTCCTGCTCCCATGCTCTCCTCTCTTCTTTCTTCCCTCCCTCCCACCCTTCGCCCTTCCTCCTCTTTTTTTTTTTCTCTTTCTCCCCTTGGTCTCTCGCGCCGTCTTTCTCCCCCCTTGCCTTCAGCGCGTTTCTCTCCTCTTCGTCTCTCCGCTGCTCCTCTTCTTCTTCTTCTTCCTCGCTTCTCTCTCTCCCTCTCTCCTCTCCCCTCTCTGGACTACGTCTCTCCTCTCGGTAATTCAACCACCGCGTAGGAACCGCGGCGCACGTACGTGCCTCCGCGCCGCTTTCCGTGCCCCTCCGTCGTCGGGGGAATGCCACATTGTGCTTCATTTTCGCCGGAGCGTCTCATTTTCTTTTACTTCCGTCGACGGAGGAGAGTTGAATTCGAGATGGAGCGATGTCCTGTTGCCGGACGTCACCGGCTCGGTTGCTTCTCGCGCGTCGAGGAACGCAGGACTAGGAAGAGTCGAGCGCGGACGGTGCGCGCGCGTGCGCATGCGCAGTTGCGCGCACAAGCCGACGAGCGCGGATCGAGGCGCGCATTCGCGCTCCGCACGCCGTCGCGAGCGCATCCGTCCTCGATGGGACCTCGTCGATGGGATGTCAGAGATGTTCGACGCGATGCGAGGATCGATCGGAACCTCGACCTGCTCTCGAAGGCGAGAATTGCTTGTGTTCGATGCTGATTTTCGCGGGGTCAAAGGGCGCATCTGGCGGGGTGGGAAAAGCAGGGACGATAATTGTTCCAGGTCGATGCAGGACGGTCGCCAGGTTGCGGGAATTGATACTTGGTAGAGGGTGTTTCGATGGACAGTGACAGGTATGCTGGGAGGATGAGAGGACGTTTTCGAAGTCGCGAGAGGCTGTACCGTTCTTCGGGGATTTCGCACGGAGGAAATGAAATGGAACTGATTGTGGAATGGGTCGCACCGGTCTTTTGGAAAATGGGTTGCGTTTGTGTGTCGCCGTTTTTGGAAAAGTGGGGTTTTTGAGATTTTTGTTAGACGAATGCGACTGAACCTCGAAAATTTGAACTTCTTTGATTTGGAGACCTCTGTGAGATTATGGTTTTGTTCATTCCTTTCCGATTCACTATGAGGGCCTCTATAAACCCAAACTCGATAATATATACTTCAATTCGAGCTAATTGCCACGTGTTCAGAAACATGATATTACTTCGATAATTCAAGTTTAGTATAATTAGTTTAATATAAATAGAAGTTTACTTTCTGATGTCGTAATTCTAATATTGTAGCTGCTTTTGTAACTCGAAGTTTGCAGCAGCATATTTGTCAAAAGTTGCAGAAATCCATTACTCGAAATTGTTTCTTCTCTTTCAACTGTTGGTATTGCTTAATCGGAGATTTGAGGCTTTCTTAGCCCGGCGTCATACAGTTCTCATGGTCGAGGCTTTCGGATGTAAACCATGTCCTTAGGAAGAAGTTAGTTTGCTTGTTAATCTTGCTTCAACATAGACGACGAAAGCTGCATTCCTACTTCTTCGACTTTCAATCAGGTGCAGATTTATGGAAACCAATTGTTTTCCGTTTATCGAATACGTAATTTCCATCGTTTCTAGAGTTTGTAATTCTCGCGTTTATATTGAATAGACTGATTTCTAGGAAGAAGGTTAACCCTTCATGATGTAGATTTTGTTGTGATCAGTAGTAAAACAGTAGCATTTATTACTAGACTGCGGATGTTATGAATGTATGGCAATATTAAGTAGGCATCATATCTATGAGACTGCGAACAGATGCCAAAATATATAAAATGTCAAAAATATAGTTCAAGTTACAATATTTAGAAAATGGAACATACAATTATTGAAGCTTCAAGACTTTTGTTTTGTTTGTGAAAATTTTATCTTACACGAAAATCCGCAGTCTACTTACTACTACTAAAAGCTTATTCAAATTTATAAAAACTTTCTATATGCCGAATTATCATTTATTAAATCTCTTTTACTTCAATGTCTATATGAATCGAAATCTCTAAAATTAGAAAATTTGAGTCTTTATATGGACTTTGAATTCAATTATAATATTAAAAGATTTATATCTTTATTATATTGTAATGTTTCTAAATAGATCTAATCAATATTATTGAATATCATATCAGGCTTAGAAAACGTACATAGAATGTACGCTTCAGTTTGATTTTCTTCTATTTTTTTTTTGTTATGAATACTAATATTGTGATCGAATGCATTGCAGAACTTAAAAGTTAGAACTATTTTTAAGAGTAACATAATCAATGTATATTTCATGGATAACGAATAATATGAAAGTGCATAAATACATATATTTCTACACTAGTGTATTTCGCAATTTGAAATGCAAAGAAAGTGCACTGAAAAAATATATTGCAATTATAAAGAATTAGACACAAATAATCTTTTCCTATTGCACATATTTCTATTTTACGTAATATTCAATTTAGAGAATGAGAGAACGCTGTTTTGAGAGTAGTGAATCTTATTTAAAATAAGTAATTAGTACTTCATCAATTTCATCGTTTATTGTAAACATTGCTAACAGGTCCAGTCGATGATATAACTGTAATTATTTCAGAAGACGTACTATCAGCTCTCTGATAAGTTTCTGTATTGAAAACAATAAATTCTCACTATAGGTACAATATTCTTAATACAAATTTTTAAGATATATTTCAAAGTAAATATTCACACTTATTCATTTAGTTACATAAGTTTATTTGAGTCGTTCACAATCCAAAATAATTCCTCTTCCTGATTTTTTTCAATTTTATTACCAAAACATCACATTCAGTGGGTTATTAATTTCATTTACCAAAACTCAAAAAGTGAAATTAATCGCTTTAATATAAGTACAAACGACGCTTCTTTATCTAATAATAAAGTTTTATAAAGAAATTCTATAAAATAAAATTCTTTATTTCTCTTAAATTTCGAAACAATTCCTAACTTTTTACTAATAATAGTACGCATGATAAAATCTCTGAATAAAATTCAATTTACGTACTTCAAATTTAAAATAATATACACGTCCATAGCTAAAAGATTTAGATCTTATTTAAACATTGATCATAAATTATTTAAGGCTCACCCAATTTCCATTTCATTTGTACCTTCTACCTTCTGAAGCAAGTTTTCAGATTTCCATTTTCCTGTTTAAAATCTCCAGCCTCAGCTTCTTCGCAGATTTTTTCCTCTCCAACGCAAAAAACATCACGACGTCCGAGGAAGTGCGAAGAGATGCTCTATCCACACAAATATCAGAATTTTTAATTGCGCCGCGTTGAGTGATTCATCCCGCGCATATCCGCCACGTGAGGTCGATGTTGAAATTATGTTAAGGTCTTTTCATTAATTCGTTTCGAGATATTCGCCCGAGAGAGATTGGTAAACGCTGTTAGGCAGTGAATCGGCTGACTCACTGTCGGCCGTCTCGTCTAACGGGAGGACATTCTCGAAACGATTCGCTCAGCATCCCGAACGTTCGCAGCAAACATTCTGGGGAAACTTTCCTGGAATCTCCATCCACCGATGAATCGATCCTTGCCGCTCCTATTTATTTACTCTTGCGGTGAGCTTTTGCTGCTTCGTAGCCTTGTACTTTCCGAGTGCTTGGGGATTTCCTTGGGCATTCCCTAAACTGGAGGAGTTGGAAAGCGGTCTAACCGGTATTATGAAAACAGTGACAGTTTTAACAAGTGAGATTCTGTGGAGCACAGGAGGTGATTTTTTTTTTAAGTTGTTTTGGTGGAAGCAAAATTATGTTCTGATCGCCGAAATTTACGCGTGTTACATAAATGTGCGATTTTTATCGAATTGCATAATAATGAGATGTTCAATAATTCTTTAACTGTATCATTATTAAACAGTAAACACATACAAACATGAGTAAACATAAAATACAGTGACTCAGAGGTTCATTATTATTAGTTGGTTCAGTATTATATTTTTTCTATGAATTTATGTCGTTCTAGATTCTCCATTTAATTGTTTCTCAGTTTTCATAATTTTTACGGTGTAAAAGCAAATAACTTTTTTACAACTGAAACAAATTTAAAAATAATGTGAGTCACTGTATGCACTCTTGTCTACGTATCAGATTTTTAGAGAAATAATGAAGTGAAAAAAAAAAATAGTTTTTATTCACATATTTCTTTCTTATTAAATGAAATTAAATTTAAATACAAAATTCTTATCACAAGTTATACAATCTTCAGACACTGCAGTAATAGATTTTTATTTAATAAAAAGGTAGAAGAGTTTATTAAGTTAAATAAACAATTTCAAAACACACAGAAAGTAAAAGAAATTGCCAATTTAGTGCTACATCTGTATCACTTATACTCGACAGAACATTCGCATTCAGCTAATACAAAAAACTCTCACCTAACAACCCTCATATCAGTAAACCAAAGACATCAGCGCCCTAATACTTACTTCCCAAGTAGCCCTTATCAACACCAATACTCGCCACGTAACCCCCATTAACTATCACCCAACTTTCTCTAAGTAACCACGTCGTCTTCCATCCCTCACGCCTCTATAAAGGAACCACCCTCAGAAACGAAACCTACCCTGTAACACCTATAAGAGAATCTTCCTCCTTCTCTCCCCAATTCCCTTCCCACCGAATCCTCCAAAGGACTTGGATTCCACAGCTAATCGTCCTTCACGAATTGCCTGTAATACCAAAGAAGCCCTTCAACACTTCCACCTTCTCGATTCCATGATCCCATAGAAAAAGAGCTTACCTCCTATTTAACCCTACGGGCTTCGGGTCTTCGTTGACCCAGTGATTTATTTTAATTTTTTCAATAACTGTTTTCAGTTTGAGGAAAATGTAAGCAAACTTGTTAACATATACATACATACATTTCTTACATCTTGACATTACAGTCACGTGTTGCATAATGACGTTATTATTTTCTATATTAATATATGTTTATGTACCAAAATATACATCATTATATTGTTATTATTAGACTGCAGATGTTTATCCATTTTTGGCCATCTTCATTATGCAAAAACCTGTAAGAATGTGCACAGATTCAAATATACATACATGAAATATCAAAAGTAGAATATAGATGTTATAACGTTTAGAAGATACGATGTATTTTTAACCCCCGACGCAAAAAAGGAAGGGCGTTATGTGTTTGACGCGTATGTTTAATTTTAATGTGTCAGTTTGTCTGTGGCTGTGTAGCTCATTAACGAGTGATCCGATTTTAATGCGGTTTTTGTTTATTGTAAAGTGCATATTTCCGAGATGGGTTTTAGCCATGTTTTATCAAAATCGGTTCAATAGTTTTTTTGTTTTATTCAAGGTTTAGTACTTTTTCTATGTCTGCAAAAATTTGAATTTGTTTGAATTGTTTGAATTTGAATTTTTCTAGTTATTAGTTTGTATTTGTAGTTACGTATGTAGGATCACGGCAGCTCCAAAAATGCGGTTAAGGGTTAATACAAATTCCTGTGGGATGGGACGTCCATCCCGAGGGTCCGTCATGGGGAATCCCCGAAGTTGGGCCCCGTGGAGCGCGGTGGAGATATTCGAGACGGCATTTCCACCTGGGTTCACCTCGGTTCACCTGGCGGCGACACGCCGAGGAGGGAATTCGGTTCTGCGAACCGCAGACGACGTAACTTCTTACTCGGGGTCCGCTGTCCCCGTCGCCGCCGTCATTGACACTGACATAATCGCGCTGACGACGGCGGACGTCCTCGCGAGGGCGGTCGACGGGTTCCTCTTCGCGGGGGGAACAAGGAAACGGCGGTCCCTCTTTCCTGGCGATCGTTTTCGCGCGGAAAAGAGACGCGGGTGGGGCGGGGAAAACGAGACGCGGGGAAAGTGAAACGAGAAAGAATGGAGGACAGCGGTCGGACAGAGAGCCGGTGGACTTGACCTGGATCCACACCGGCAGGGAGAAAGAATTGTCGGTCGTCGCGGTGCTCTCTCGTGGAACGGAGAAAGGAGAGAAAGAGCGGGACGAAGAGGAAATTACTTTCGTTTTCGAGCTCTTGGGATCGGTTACACTTTCTCTCCCTCGTGTCTGCCTCGTCGAGGTCGTCGCCGCTTCCTTCCTCCTCTTTCTCGGCCAAGTCCGTCGTTACGTGACTGTTCCGCGGGTCAAGGTCGGGCCTCCGATGACCCCGGCCTTGCCGGCAAGTTCACGATCGATCGGTTCCACGGGCGACTTTCGAATGGATCAAGGGGAATCGCGTGGAGTTCGGGCTTCCCGGTGGAAACGATCGATTAGGCGGACGTACGAGGCGTTCGGGTCTCGACGTTTCACGTATGGATGCTCGCGGTTCCGGATGTCAGGATGTTTCAGTTGACGCGTGGGTGGATCATTTACTATGTTTGGATGTAGGTTTTTTAGCTTTGATGCTATACTGAACAAGTTTGAGTGGTAATTCGCGATTGGAATGGAGATGTTCTTCTTGAAATTTTAAAATTTATTTTTTGATGGTTACTCTTCAGGAATTCTATTGTCGTTTTTGGTTCTTCATTTTTCTTTTTTAATTCAATCGTTCATTGCTTGGGAAAAATTCAAGGACGTTAGTGTTAATATATATATCTACAGATTTTGGTTTTTGAATTTCAATTCTAGAATTTTTTTATTTACATTCATAACTCTTTACTGTAAATAAAAATCGTTAGGAACTTGTTTTTTTAAGGAGAATGCAGAAGTATTTCTATAATTCGTAGGCAGATCAATTAATATTATTCATAATCTTGTAAAATTATTGCATAAGTATGGATAGGTTGACATTTAAAGTGTTAATGTTTGTTAATTGTTTCATAGTCATTTAATTAAAAAAGAGAAAGAGAGAGAGAGAGAGTAATTGGGAGGTAAATACAAGGAGTTTTCGACTTTGAAAACTAATTTATTAATATGTACAATAGATTTTTTGTGACAGTAGAAAACAGTAGGATTAAATCGATAAAATATATTAGTATTGATCGTATTTGTATTGCTGCTAATGCGTTCAATGATAGAATTGATTTTTTCTTTGATTCATCAAATATTATATGCAAGATAGTTTGTGATCATTTGAAGCAATAAGCTGTGTACTGCTCATATAAGTTTTCTTTTGTATAATATAAATATTTATTTACTGCTGCAAATATTGTACAATTGTTGTTCTAAAGTATTATGTAACCCGCTTAGTGTAATAATAATAATAATAATAATAATAATAAAAGGGTTTTTGATTTTAATAGAACAATATATAGAATAGAATAGAATAATGTAGTAAAAATTGTATACATGCATTGAAATTTAATTTTTCTAGTCTTATAAACTAAATTACATTTGTAAGTGAAGAAATTGAACTTTGTAAAGGCGCTTCTTGAGTGAGGATTAAAAATAGAGCCTACAGTAGAATAAGACATTAGTTAACCGGCTTATTTAGTAGAATAATTCTTCAGTAGAATAAGACATCAGTTTTCCAGCTCACAATTATTACTGATTTCTACACTATGAATTTTGATGCAAAGTTTTATTTTTCTAATCTCTATAGACATGCATTATAAATTACAACTTCGAAGAAAACGTATGTATATTTTATCTTCTAAATTGTTATAATTAGACAGCAGATTTTATGAATTTATGGTTATTTTCAACATGCCAAAATGCATCATGATGTGCATATGTGCATAGATGCAAAAATACAAGAAAAATCACAAATAAAATACATTTTATGATACTTAGAAGATAAAAACCATTTTCATTTCAGTTGATTCTCTTATATGCTCTTGAAAATGTGAATTTGCATAAATGTCCGCAGTCTACTCATAACAATGCACGCTAAATTAAAATGCATGCAATTTCCCTAAAATTTTGCGTAGAGTTTTACTATTGCATAAAGATTCATTCCTCCAATCTTCAAAAATTATTATCTACCTTCAATGTTACTGAATTCATCCTTAAATGGCTCATATTTACAATTTCCGCTCGAACGAACAAAAATCGCATTAAAATCCGCTCCCCAAATTCGCAATCCTAAAACCCGCGTAACCCGTCGAAGCGGTGACGCAACTACCATTACCCAACGACACCACCGAACTGCGTGGGCGGCGCATTAGGTGTCCGCGAACGCAGCTCGAGCTCCGCTGCAAGTGCAAGCCGAAGGCGCGGGAGTTTTCGCACCCGGCGCACAGTGGTCCGGATCCGCAAAAACACGAACTAAAGTCAAATTTTCGACTTCAATGGAAATGCATGAAATTTTAACTACAGGTTCTTATATCCTTGGACTAAGTTTTCGCGTTTATGCGAGGTGCGTAAAATTACTGCAAATTACTTTTTTTTAGTCTTAAAGATTAAGAAAAATGTCTGCTTTGAACTTGTCGCCCTTTTCTCTAAAATTCTCGATATTTAGCTAATTATATTTTCCACTAGGTTGGAATTTATTTGAAAGCATTTATGTTAGGTGAAAGAGTGTTCCTTTATCTATTACTACATGAAAGGATAATGACATGAAATTATTGTAACCCTTTGAAAAATATTATTTTGTAAACCCCTGTTTTTTCTCACTTTTTCGACTTTAATTAGAGCTACACAGCTTAAGTCACGCCAAGTCACGATAAATCTTATATGAATGTATTCCTTAGAACCTTGACTACATTGCTGAAAAAGAATTTTTTGCGACCAGCTGCGACCGCGGAAGTTATGACGTATATTTGTGATCGGTACCGTGCGCGGCTAACCATAATCTCCAACCACGTAGCCGCGTGGCTCGCTTGCTTGAAACATTACGCACCACTATTTGTTAGTACTCATTGCGGAGTCAATTTTAATGTTTATATGTTCATTAATAATTCCTTTTGTAGGTAAAACGTCAAAAAAATACAGTCACATTTATAATAAAGTTATCAACACTGGCCCATAGTGCTTTGACTGCAGATGCTTGATGGACAACACTATCCTCTCACATTAATGAAACCCACAAGCAATTCAGTATAATTTCTTTATATTCTTTACATGAATCTGTAAAATATGTCCGCGGCATTTTATGCCCCGAATAATAAAACGACCCAGGGACAGTTCGTATACCCTTAGAACTCTTTCGACTCTGCATAACAACTGCCCAAAGATACGTAAAATTGTATAACTGGTATCACATGCCAGTTTCTGTGCACAAAGTACTGCTTCATGGTCCTAACGTTATAAAGGAGATATTAATACCGATAGGGGAACTCTCAGAAGAAGCTCAAGAAGCCAATAACAAAAAAGTTCGGTATTTTAGAGAACACCACACTTGTAAAATATCGGTACAAAAAGTAAATGAAGATTTGTTCACACGATTACTACTCAGTTCGGATCCTAAGTTAAGTTCCTTCACAACCACAAAGTGCAATAAGAAAGAAATAGACAATAACTTATTAAACTTAATAGTTTTACCCGCGGATACACTGGCCGACATACAAGATACTGAAAGTGAGATGGATTTTGAGAGTGCTGCATCACCGTCAAATGCTGGGATGTAAGGTAATACAATATGATTTACATGTTTCTGTATTTTTTATACATTTAAAAATGTTTATTATCATTACTCTTACTTGTATTCATCTCGTTATACTCCCATAATAATATAGTATACACAATACTAATATACATATATGTATACTCTCGAATATACATAATCTATATATATATAATGTAATATACAATATATATAATAGGTTATATATATTATATATGCAATATATATATATAATATAATATATATAATCTCGAATATCTAGAAAAGCAAATGTAAAAAGTTATAATTTATAATTTATAAATTTAATTTTTTATCCTAGTAAAAAAATAATGTCAAAAACGGATTCTGCGACCCCAAAAACCCCTAAAACCGTTTCATTTATAAAGAAAAACTTAAAAATAAGAGTGCTATTAATTTAGATCGTGTTTTTACGGATCCGGACCACTGTGCGGCGCGTCGCACAGCCGCGATCCGCCGTGTCGACGACCGACCTTGCGACGTTTCCCGCGCCACTCGGCTGCATTCCACCGCAACGAAACATCGTTATACTGTTACTCGATAAAGTATCGATCCGAAACCGCCCGGACACCGGTCGCGGGGCCTGCTATCGCGGAAATACCTCGAAGCGTGGCCGCGCTACGTGTCGGGAGTTATAATTATCGTCGGCCGTCGATTTTACCACGTACGTATTACCCGTCGTGGCCCCCGTTGTTTTATTCAGCGGCGAGGTTGTTCGCCGATAAAACGGTGACGGATCGGAACGGCGCGGCGCGACGAACGGACTCTCCGGTCTTCCGTGCGATTACCGTCCAATTTATGGAAACTCCGCGGCGAACGTTATCTCCGACGCGTGTTCCGCGGTCGCATTGTTGCGTCGCGCGAACCCGACCGCCGCGATATTAGTCGTCGCGGCGCGGCGTCCGAACGGGAATGCGGAGGGCCGCGCGATAAACGCCGCGTTCTGTTTTCCCGCGCGCGAACGTTATTACCGCGCGGAGCGTGTTAACTGGAGGATATATGCCTCCTCGCTGGGCAGATACGCACTCGTAACCGGAAACGAGCCGACGTTTACGCCGTGAATGAGAATTTAAGCGTGCGTGGCGATGGCTTAGCCGGCGATATCATCTCGTTCGGACGCGGCAGATTTTTTCAGACGTGCCGCCCGGCGCGCGGCGCTGCGACGGCGGGAACGCAAGAAATTTTCGAACTCGCGCGGGATCCCTCAGATTTCTATCTTCGCGTTGTAATTGCTCAGTCGTTTCCTTCGAACCCGCATTGGGAAGTATTTCTTTCTCAGCTTGAAATTTCGTCGTAATTATCCGTTCTACCCGGATTCGTGTTTTCCTTTAAATTGGACGATGCGTTAACGATGATTTAGTAACGTTGCCCGCTGCGCTGATTTATATTGCCCGAGAATCCAATCGCCGCATCTTCCTATATCATTTTCTTCTATTCCATATGCAATGTTTATTCATGCGATCGCGTCGAACCAGGCGCTACCCGATCGCTAATTAATTCAATAACTTCCTCAGACACTGAGAACTTTCTCACTTGCGGTCGGGCAATGAGGCCTACGATCTATCTAATAAACCTTAATAACTGTATCCTACGATTACCGTAAACCACGATATTTAAACGAAGAGACGCCGGTTACAGTAATGGCGGATCGCCGGGGGATTTTTAATCACATTAGCTGTTACGATGCATCAGCAAATTCCTGACTGATAAGAGTCTACGTAGGCAGTAATTTCTGATTGCAAATTAATTTTATTACATTCCTTTTTTGTTACAATTTCTGTTTTGTTTCCGTTCAACATTAACAAACCTTTTCCGTATGAGGGATATCACGCAATTTTCGACACGCCATCTTTTATGCGTTTTTGATATGATATACAATCTTGTCTCGAAAGAGGATCACGGTTTGGGATGAGCACTTTTCGAAGCGCGGAGTTTACTCGTATACGTGAATATTCACAGTCTCAAAAGTTATTTTCTGGATCCAATATTTCATTTTTCGTTTAAGTAAATGATTTCATTCTATTGCGCATATTATATCTAATTTATTAGATGTAATAAACAGACTTAGTTTTGCAATTTTTTGTATATTATAAATTGTATAGTCTAAAAATTTTCCACATGTTTGTCGTCCAGTATCGACTATTCAAGGGCTGTATAATACAGACAAGATATTTTATCTGTAATCTCAATCTGTAAAACATGTAGAATGCATAGCGAAAGAAATAAGAAGGTACAGTAACTCGATAAGTGCTCAAATTTCTACGTTACGCGGTAGTGAGTCAATAAGGGGTATTACATTTTTTATCTCGATTATTGTTTATATTTCCGAAAGTTTAGAATAAGATTATCCGCTGGTGAGTTGGAATTATTATTCAAAGTGTAACGTAGATATTTGGAGTCGACACTTATCGAATCACTACTGTACATAATAGCGTAATTCAATGTGTCACTTACAAAGAAATGAATGAATGTATGAATGTGTGTATGAATTATTTTATCTGTGATACATATGGAAATATAATTTGAATGAAACTTCATATTCTAACAACTAAATATCTTTTCTTAGTACTTTTAACCACTGGGAGCAATAAATCTACTAACCAAATGATTATTCGGTACTGGACGATAATTTTCCCTTTCTTATAAATTTCACTTTTTTTATTCCTGCAAGTAACTTAATCCTTATAATTGAATTTCATATAATTTATTCCCATCCTTCTGTAACGTCTTATTTTTACTACAAATTCTTATTTTTTATTCTGTTTTTTACCAACTCTAGCCCAGGGTATAAAAAAAATCTTAGAGCGGTCGTTACTCCGCGACTCTCTTCTACTTAAATATTGTCCGGTTTTAGGTGCCATTCGATAATAAGGGAACTCCCCCTACTATAGAGTTGCCTCGAAAAGTGTCCAGTTGCCGTTATTCGAAAAGAAGCCCTTCCACTGCCTCCTTTATGATTTCCTCGGCAACTGAAACGTCAAAATCCTCGAATTTTTCATCTGCCGCGATGAAAGACAAGGCAAGGAGCGAATGGAATCCCCCGCTTCGAAAAGTGCTCGTTCCAAACCTCGGTCCTCTTTCGAGACAAGAGTATATATTATGTCAAAGGCACTAAAAAATGCGTATTACAATCGCGTCATGTCGTTTTTTTTTTTTAGATCAAATCAATATTCCAGATGTAGATACATGTAGATACATGTATGAAATCGATGAAAAGAAAGCAGTTGTGTCAATCGAAACCTAATATTTCTCCATCCGCAGGTGCTTTCCTCTGCATAATGGCTTTTGCTCCGTGCCAGCGTACAATTTTCTCAGGAGACATCCGATTTTCTTTATTTTTAATCCTCATTTTTCAATCTCCGTCAGTCTCTCGTGTCGACGGTGCAGAGGGGGAAGGGGTCGAAGTGAGCTCAGCGAATGTCTTGTTCCCCTGACGTGACGGAGTTTCACGGACTTCCAGGACGCTTTTCCATGAAAGAGGGTAAATTCTGCGAGATAGTTCTCGCAAGGGGGACGAAGGAAATCAATAGCGTTGCTAGGGCTGGCCGGAGAGTATGGGACGATGATGCTTTTAAAGCCCAAGCATCCGGTGAGCACTGTGTACTCGGAACGCTCTTAACACGCGCCAACAGAATGCCTCCTTTCAAATATTCCATTCGCGATATGTCATTCCGCGAAAATCGCCATTAATCTCACGGATTTTTTTTTTTTTTTGGTTTTAGTAGATCACGCGTATCTCCCGAATTTCGTTGGTTTTTACTTCCGTCGCGACTATTACGCTTAAAATTTTAATTTCAATTGGAAATGTATTCATTTTCAAGCCGAATAATTCTTATCGTTCGGTGAATATTTTAATGATGTTCGAATTTTATATTAAATATTTCAGAAAATATGCATGGAACTTTAGCAACGAATTTATCAAACAAAGGCAGTAAAGTTCGAAACCATGACTAAGTTTCATGGTCACTTCATCGGAGAACTTTGGGAAAGTTGAACATTTGCTGCAAGTATTACCATACTGAATAGGTAATATTCTTTCCCATTATTTGCCTCATTTTCTTGAATTATTTATCACTCAGACTATTTACATAAAAACTGTCAATTTCTTTGGGCAGTAAAGAACAAATGTTTGGAATATAATAATAACTATGATATAATAGAATTGATTCAAGGAGAATCGTTGAAAACTTACGAAACCTATGGAAATGCAAATTTTGACTATTAAGTATATAAGTAACTTTACGAGTAAAGGCAGAGACCAAAAGAATTATTTTATAGTCGAATTTAATGTTGAAGTGAAATTTTGCAAGCAAATTTCATAAGTTTTCGGTTCCGGAATTATATCTTCCGTATTTTTTAATTAAATTTTTTCAAGATATACGAGAAGATGTATGAAACAAACATAGAAAATTGCAACGAGCCTCGTTTTTGAAAAATAATTTTTTAAACATGTAATTTCTGTTCATGAATTTTATTTTCTAGAAATAATTCACTTTCTTTGGCTGACATTTAGTAAAATTTTTCACGTTTTCATTCATTTATTTCATAAAAATGAAGAAGAGATGCTCTTTGCAATTTTCTTTCTCCCAAAAAAAATCTGCTAATAACAAATTCCTGTATCAATTTAGCAACTTTTCTCTATTCACAAATACACATTTCCACCCATTTTACAATTCTACTTATTTCAAATTGTTTTTCTTCTTGTAAATTATGTTTAATGCTACCATAAAGGGGATGACAGTAGAAAATATCGTCACGTGATTTCGCAAAAGCAGCCCCACTAATGGTATCAAACATACCACCAAATAAATTGACCCTTTCACTGCAGAAGGATTAACGGTCACCGACCAGGCTCGATTCCGCATTCTAATTGCCAGCCTAATTGAAAAATCGCCCTTCGACTTTCCACCGACCTTTCCACCCCGCCACGGTCGGTAACGCCCCTCGTTTCTGAAGTGTCACCAGCCAAAACAACACAACCTCCAAATGAAAAACGACTTTAATCTCAAGCTGAGCCGTCGATTCAATGGGGTGGCTCGTGTGTCATGTGCGCGAGGGTGAACGAAAGGGAACGTGGTCGAGGCTCGAACGTCCGGGTGACTATGAAACTACGAAATTTTCGACAATTTACGGGACCAGGAAAAGTACATTGGGGTCGACTGGCTGCGTATTTCCACCTTCTAGTTATTCAAATAGAAATCTAAATGGGAATCTTTACCATCGTTTCCTTTAAACAGGTGGTGATTATTTCTCCTTGAGCATTTTTTACCTGCGAAAAGCTCGGGGATTAAGTTTAATAAGTTAGAAGCTTTTCAGATTTCCGAAAGGTTGGATGAGAAGTTTGTGGGGTAGCGAAGGAAAATTGGAAGGAAGTGATAATTGGGAATAAGAGTTAGTGAATTGGAACGCTGACGCAAGGGCAATTTTTATTAACTGCTCAGTATTTTCAACTTTCAATTAAAGATAAAAGTATTGAACCAGAAAATTACTGTTTTATATAGGCAATTTATTTAAAAAAAACTGTGTGTTTATTTTGAGTTGATATTAAATAGGAGTAAAGATATACAGAAATAGTCAATATTATTTTCTTGAATTAGGTATTTATGACTTTTTAGTGTTAACAATACAAATAATAATAATGCTACTTATATAAATTATTCAATTTATCAGAGCTAGATAAACTAGCATTTGTAATAAAAAATATAAATATTTTCAGAGAGTATTTTCCTAAACCATATTAAATTGGTTATTTTAAAATTATTATTTACTTTCGCATTAGTGGAAATACTATTTGAAATATTTATTTAAATTCACACATAAATACAATATGCATTTGAATTATTCTATTTATTTTCGTATTAATGTATGTACTATATGTATTTTATATGCATATGAAATATGTATGTCAATGATATATTTTTTAGTAGAAACTTGAAATAGTTTCAAATTTTTAAGCTTCAAATTTGCATGTTTTCTAATTTTCAGAAGTTCAAGCTTCAAATTTTCAAGTTTCAAGTCTTTCAGTTTGAAAATTGCAAGCTTTAAATTTCTAGCCTTCACGTTTTCAAGCTTCAAGTGACAAAATTCAAATTTTCAACTCTTCAACGTTTCGGAATTTCCAGCGTCAAAAATAATAATTCCGACGTTCAAATATTTCAAGCTACCGAATTTTCTAGTTTCAATTTTCCAGGTTTTCAAATTTCAAGTTTCAAAGATTAAATTTCCCAAGTTTCAATTTTTCTAATGTTCAAATATTTAGATTTAAAGCTCAAGCTTTGAAGTTTCCAATTATTCAATTAAAATTTGAATAATTCAAAAACTACAGAATCAATTTTTGTTTTAATTTTGTATCAGATTGTACTACTGCATAAAGATTCATTCCTCCAATTTTCAAAGATTTTCGCTTATTGTGAATGTTACTGAAATTCATCCTTAAATAAAAGTGTCTGCTGCCTTCTAAATATTATAAATGTATTTCATTTTCGATATGTCACGTATTTCTAAGGTTGCTTCACTACATCAAGCTTTAAAAGCTCTCGACGATACCGCACAGAATTCCCAAAAACGATCGATCAGCCGTCGAACAAAAGCACCCGTCAGCAAACTTACCCCCGCGCAATTAGGTCTCCCGGAGCCACGACCCATGAAAATCTCGTTTGGAACATCTGCCAGTCCCGCCGGAATCCCCGGAAAATTTCCGTGCTCGATCGCAGTCTTGCGTACGCGAAAATCCACGGGCGACGATTGATCCCATTCACCTCGCAGCTGTCTCATCAGCTCATTGATCCTGATTAATCCGTGAGCGAGCGACGCGACAAAGGAGCACGCTTGCGGGGGTGGCGGACCGTGGACGCGGAGAACAAGATGACGTCAGGCCGATGCATTCATTGTCGAATCGCTGGAGATTTGAAGGGGATACTGGGACATTGGGAAAATGATCGCGATTGAGCGCGACCGACTTTTCCTCGACGGGCGATGCGTTCGATGCGTCAGATTTTAGGGGAAACCCAGACGTCAACGAGACGTTAATTGCGAGGGACGCTTATTAATTCCATCGATCGGTGTCCGTCTGTGCGACGGGCGTCACTGGTCATCGAGATGGAATTATTGTGCAGGGTATATTTTCAGTAAATTGGGAATCCCGAGTTTTGTTGAAGGAAAAGTTTATTTAGGACTGAGTTTGTTGAAAATGGGAGGAATTTTTCTTTGATTATTATTATTTAATAGGTTTATCAACCCTGTGATGAGATTTTGTTATTTTCATTTTATTGTATCGATTTAATAACGTTATATAATAACGTTAAATAATAAATGTTGCACGTCCTAGAAATAGATGATTCTTGAGGTGATTTTAAACAACTTTTTCCTTAGCGAAAATGTTAGGTGAAGCTTTGTTAAGGAGTTATTAACAAAAAACGTTGGCCAATCAGAGCGCGAGTACAGCGGACGAATTTCAGCGCGGGCTCCAGTTGTGAGTAGTATTGGTCAGCCATCGTCCGCGCCATCATTAATCCGCTGTACTCGCTCCCCGATTGGTCGGTGTTTTTCGTTAATAACTCGTTAACAAAGCCCCACTCAACATTTTTGCTAAGGTAAAAGTTGTTTAAAATCACCTCAAGAATCACCCCTTTCAAGGAACTGTAACATTTTTGTTACACTCTGTATATATTATTATCATTTTATTTTATAAATATTAATTCGGTTAATAGAGGTTTTACTGTATTCAAATCACGGTTACAAACCTTAACATCAAGATCATCGAAGTTAAGACGTCCTGCTTGAGGTCTCAGGGAAAAATGGGGCCGTTTTTACTGGGTCTCTTGATGCTGTTAGTAAAAAGATGAAAAATAATGACTATAGTTCGTTGGGCAAGAAGGATACTATAATGTACTCGAAACGCCAAAATTTGCAGGCGAAAGTCTGCAGTAAAAATACCACACATGCATACATTATCTTCCCCTTTTAATCCCTGAACTCAATCTTAAATTATTAACCCTACAAGTGTAAAAAATGGAGTGACAATAAGTTATAGCTGAAGTTCGTCCGTAAAATGTAGAAAAAACCTTGGCATTTTGCTTTTCAACGCCTTCCTAAGTCGCTCTCCTGAACTCAGCTCGTAAATTATTGCGAACGATCGTCACGGTCGTCCTAAGTGGCAGACCTTTGGAATTAGGTGTAGTTACCTGGTCTCGAGGTTGAGTTTGAGGTGCCCCGGCCGAGCATAACTATTTCATTTCGACATTTACGAGGAAATTACTCTCGGTAACGTCGGACTCCCGGTAATTTCGCGTCATTTTACAATCCCTGGCATAAAGCAGAGTCTCTATGAGACTCGTGGTGCAATGACTGGTAGTCGCTGATTATTGCCTGATTTATTCTACCGTACGATCGTTTTCCTTCGCTCGAATATGCCTGCTATTTATCTCTTCAAATTTGTCACTGTTCCTTTTAAGATATAAATTATTAGTCAATTACGGGATGAAAGGATCCGGAAATTAGATATCCACTGTTATGATGCAGTGAAAAATATTTCTTTAAAATGATCTCCCATTAAAATATGGATTTTATGAGATATATAAGCGTCTAACTAGATCTTCGTGTTCCTTGAAGAGGAAGCTATTCATTTTTATTATTCGTAATCAAGATAGTGGCAGATCTTTTTTCAGAGAATTATTCATTTAGACATTTAGTATGCTAGATAGCTTTTTGCTGCATCTTAATAAATAATGAAGATGGATTCAACAATTTAAACCATAGGTTAAATAAAATTAAACACTACTACATTCAATATTCTGAAACAATTTTTATTGAATATTTATATCAATAAAAATCATTATTAGAATTACCGAGGACTATTTTTTAAATAATATTCAATTTTCATTTTAATCGACGCAAGGTAGAAGTTAAAAATTATCTAAATAAATGTTATTATTTTTAAAAATCTGTGGCATTAATATTCTATAGAAAAAGAAAAACAATTTCTAGTAATTTTAATATTATATGTGTACGATGTCCGAAATCCAGTAAAAAAATTTTAAAAAGGGATCAGGTGTTAGAAACAATAGAACAATAATTAAAGCTTATAGACTGAAGCAAATAATAAACAAATTGACTTCCTCGTTCAAAACTTAATATTATTTTATCAAAACTGGAATTTTATTCCTTGAAACCAAAGTTTTGGAATATATGTATCTACTATAATTGTTGGAAATAGATTTTGGAGTTGAGAATTTGCAGATTAGAAAAAGTGAATTTGAGGATTTGAGGATATAAAAAATTCTAGATTTAAAGACTTGAATTTTGAGATTTTAAGGGTTGAAGTTACAGATTGGAAGGTATGAAGTACAACATTTGAAGGTTTCAGATTAGAGATACAAAAATTCAAGTTTTAGTAAATTTTATAATTGATGCTAGAAATTCGGGGGTTAAAAGTTGAAGAGTTTAAGATTTGAAGATTTCATATTAGAAGTTTGAGAAACTTAGAAAATTTCAAGCTTCAGAGATTTTGCAAGATAAAATTAGAAATTTGCGGGTTGAAGTTGAAAGTGAGAAATATTAAGATTTCGTATTGCAGATTTTAAAGTTTCGTGTAAAAAGTTTAAAGATTTCAGGTTGCAGATTCAAAAATTCAAGTTCTAAAGATTTTCAAAGTTAAAACTAGAAATTTAAGAATTAAAAATCGTAGATTTCAAGATTAGAAATTGAAACTTTGAAAATTTGAGGATGGAGAGTTAAAAAGTTAAAATTGACGAAATATTATGATCAATTTGAAAAGATTGGTTATTCTCGATTTCCTCGAGAACGAAGTCTCAGATAAAAAAAATATCACAGCAAATTTTACAGTTGTCCTGTGATTTTAAACCACCCTATAATAATTTACTAATATTTCCATTCACGAATTCACGAACTGATCAAGCAAATAGCTTTCCAATTACTCCAACCATCGCGTTACCCATCGACCCACATTATCGAACAATACCTTCGCCCCGTCTCCGCGCCTCCCCTTCCACGTGTACAGCGCATTCATCGTCGCAAATGAACCACGCACCCCCTCGACTCACGTTTCACGTACTCCGAACGTGGAAAGGAGACGTCAAGTTCAATCGGCGACGGCTGCTCCCTCGGACTCCTTCCCGTGCTTTCGAGGAATTGATTCGTCTTTCAGGGGGTGATTCTGTTTACAGGGAGGGACAGCAAGTACGTCGGGGGCGAAGGTTGATTATTGCGGCGAGAGGGGCGAGGATGGGAGGGAGCGGAAGGCGGAGGCTGTGACGTGAAGTGGATCCTCGAGAGTGGCGGGGTTTGTCCACGTGCCTCGCCTCGGTTTTCAGATTCTTTGCAATCCCCTTCGCAGCGCCGGCTCGCCGTTTGATTTCGACGCGTTTCCACCCTGGGTAACGCTTAAGCCTTTCTGCTTTCGCGTCGACTGAAAGCACCGGTCGTTTAAGGAGAGCTTTTTGGGACATTGAGCAAATAGTATTGCAGCGTTTCGATCTTCTTCGGAGCGCGACGCTTTGAGCCGGGGATGGAAAATTCTTGGAAAGCAGAAAAACCTGTGATTCTTTTTTGAGAGGGTTGAAATTTATTCTTCGGTTATTATTAAGTTAGGAATTGTGAGACAGTTTTGCGATGAATTTATATTTTCTTTATTTTACACACAGAATACAGCAGAAAATATATAATTCCATCGCAAATCTGTCTCACAATTCCTAACTTAATAATAACCGAAAAATAAATTTCAACCCTCTCAAAAACAAAAAATCACAAGTTTTCCTGCTTTCGAATATTTTCTTTATTTTACATACAGAATACAGCAGAAAATATAATTCCATCGCAAATCTGTCTCACAATTCCTAACTTAATAATAACCGAAAAATAAATTTCAACCCTCTCAAAAAAAAATCACAAGTTTTCCTGCTTTCGAATATTATTTTATTATTTTACATCTAGAATATAGCAGAAAATATAATTCCATCGAAAAACTGTCTCACAGAATCATTTAATTACCTGTTTAGGATTCTCTTTTCGTTGATCAGTGTTGAATTCGCGAAGGATTACGAAGCGAGAGGGTGATTAAAAGTCCGCTTCGATCTCTTGGATCACTGTCGCCTCCCTTCGATCTCCCGATAAGTTCGCGTGGAAGTTTCAACGACGTCGAGATTCACGAGCGTTCTGTTTACCTCGGTTGAAAACATTCCGCGAGGATGGTTATTGACACTGCGAGAGGTATTAAAGTGCAAAGGAGGGAGCTTTCCGGGCGAGTTAGGCGAATGGGCTTGATTATCATCCCCTATTCCGGTACCGTCCCTTCTTCGTACCGAGTTTATTGTGCCTCGTAGTTTGGTGGAAGGGGGTACGCTGCTTTAATATTTTTCCAGTCATATTTCATTTAGTATCTCGTCGAAATATTTCAGGGGATGCATCCTTTGTCTGCTGTACTATACTACAACAGGAGGCATAATTCGGTCTTTCTGTGAGTTTAATTGTCCTGACTAATATTTTTCAGAAATATTCAAATTCGAGGAAAATGAAATTCTATATTTTTTAAAATTTTCGATATTTTAAAATGTCTTGACAAATTAGAAAACTATAAATTATAACTATATAATTAAAACTATAAATTCCTAATAAAAAACTATGTAAATTTTGTTCACAAATATTTTCTTTATGTCTTTTAATTTAAAATTACTGTTAATTATACGAAATTAATATTGCTATCCAAATTCACACGGTAGTTGATTAGTATAATTTGGATATACTGAGAACTTGTGTTCAACTATTTATTTAATCCTTATAATACTGCAGAAAAAAAATTCTATACTGAAATATTTAATCTACTAAGACTATAAGTAGATATTTATGCAAATTCATACTTTTAAAAACTCATGGTAGCAATTAAATATTAAATAAATGTATGTTTTATTTTGTAAATATCATAAAATGTATTTTATTTTTAATATTTTATATACTTTTACATCTGTGGATATCCTTACGTTTTTACACAATTTTAAAATTACTATAAATGCATAAACATCCGCAGTTTAATTATAAGTAATCTGGTACTTATTTTGTAACTTCAATATTTATTAGACCTCTTCCTGGAATTACACTATTTCTTACTACTAAATAATTTGGTTTAGCACTGCATCTGAAACAAAAAATTGATTAATACAAAATAAATTAGAGACCTTTTTTATGTACTCAGTTTCGAAGTTTGTTAAATTTTTTCTATGAAATTTACTGATATTTAATAATGCAAACAAATACTGAAGAAATAAATGTTTTATTAATTCTACAGGGTGTCTGAAAATCACGAGAAAATCACGATCACCCGCTGATCCAACTGGATCCTCCGCTTCGTCCTTCTAATTCCGGTACTTCGATATCTCGATCGGCACGCAACTCGAATCGCGGCTTCGATTCTTGGAAACAGTCGATCTCCTGCAGCGTGTAAGTAATCGATCGAGTCTCTCTGTTACTCCATGGATCGTCGCCACGGTACATTATAGGATAAATCGAGGATTGATTTGAAAAATCTAGATTCCCGACATCGGACCCGTCCATTCAATCAACAATTTCCTGAGGAATTGTCCTTTTATAATGAAATCTAATAGAACTTAACAAGCAATTTCATTGGAATTTGATTTCCAGCATACGAAAACAATTTCAATGATTTTGGTAGATTGTGACAACGATTTTTTTAGGCGAAACAAATTTTTAAACAGTAATACTTAACACAAAATACTTAATTCACTTACTTACTTAATATTTAAACAAAATACTTAAAATTACTATAATCTGAACTTCGAGTTTTCGATTATGCGATGTAGGCTCGGATAATCGAGACTCGACTGTATTTAGAAGGTAAAAGACACTTTCATTTTATTTGCTTTTCCATTACTATGCCCTTCAAAATATGAATTCGCATAAATGTCAACAGTCTATCTATTGGTTATTCCTATTAATTATAAATTTCAATAAGTGAGATAACATTCTCACTGTCATCATAACGGTCAATAATAACCCATACTTAAAGATCGTAAAGATCTCTCTCGCCTCCCGCGTCGAAACGTTTCACAATCTTCCACTTACGATCGAAAAATGACAAAAGCAGCAATACCCTCAATGCCGTTAGCGTTTTATCTCTTATCACCATTGAAACCCGGGGCGCAGTGGCCCCGCAACGGCGGACGAGTAAAACGCGCGATGCCACGCTAATGAATTGTAAAATACTGTTATCATTATATTTACCGTAAGCGGCGGGTCGCGTTTCGATCGCGTTAAATAACCGACAGATATTGATATCGGCAATTCCTTTGGGGATAAAAAAGAAAAAAAAAAAAAAAACGTCGCGCGAGCTGGTTAACTGAAAACGCTTTGCGTTATCTCGTCGATCCCCTGGCAAAAACTTGAGAGTGTAAAATACCATTATCAACGGCTTTAGCAAAAAGCCCACGCGAACGTGGTCGTGCCCTGTAATTATTCATTTAATATCGGCGTCGAGCGGAAGCGGAGCAACCTCTGCGCGTAGAAGCGAAATAAAAAAGAAAAGAAAAAGGAGATCAACTCTCCCGCGGGCAAAAAAGCAGATAGATATCCGTGTGGTACCGTTGCTCGAACGCAAACTGTATCACCTACCGAGTTTCAATCATTGCTGCATAGATTTACGCGGCGTTAGAACGCTCGATAGGAGGCGGAATCCCGCCTGTAGGCAATTAACGACCGTTTCTTCTCGGAGGCCGTCGACTCTTTATCGATCGGGATCGACGAAATCAATTCTCGGCTCTATTGCTTCCCGTCGCTCAAAATCGCATTTCGTGCATCGTTTCGGGACGTCCCGGCGACGTTCGCCGCAACGACGCACAGTGTGACGAGCAATGGACAAAAGTCGAAAAACTGAAGTTTAAAATTCATAGTTTTTTATATCTTAAAATATTAATAATGGATCGTAGATTCTAATATTACTCAGAATTTTCACTAAATTTTTTAATTATTTGACAAAATTTATGCTTAACATCTACTCATATTTTTAGTGCATTTTTTCAAACATGTGCCATTTGTAGAATATTTATCCGATTAATTGACTTTTTTTTAGTTATATTTAGTATTATAAGACCTCTTAAATAGCAGAATAAATTTTTCATAATATTAACAATGTATTCCAATTTTTTACCTTGAATGTTTATCAACTTTGACTTGAGTTTTAAAAAAAGTACCAAAAAGTACCTCCGTGAGTTTTGGTACATTCATTGGGGACACACTAAACTTCATATTTACGTTAAATTTAGCTGCTCAAATTTGCTTCAAACGAAGAAAATAGTAAAAATCAGTATTAAGGTGCTCAGCGTCAAGGCTGAATAATAATAGACGAATCATTTGAATCATCAGTTATGAATACCGATTCAACTTTTAATTCGGATACAGATATTATTTATTCAATATGTATAATTTATTTAGAATATATATTTAAAAAAAGTTTTAAGTGAGTATTTACTTTTTATCCCTAAAATCTGTACGTTCTAATCGATCATTTCGGTTTTTCTCGCATTTTCGATAAATAAACAAAAAAAAATTTTCAAACACAAGTTAATTGGTAATCAAGCAATAATATATTGCAATCGAAAAAAAGAGAAAAAACTTTTAATTTAAAAAAAAATTAATGCTATAAATTGTTTTTCAATGCAATTTTATTTTTTTTGTTTTTATTAATCATTGCATCTTTACGTCCTCTTTGAAAAAGGATTAAAGGTCTTCGGTCGAAAATCCATTAGTTTACAAGTTATAAATTTTGTCTCGAACGCCCATATACTCATCACACTGTGCGACGTCCCGCGAGTTACCGTTCGACGCGCCGCGAATAGTTGTCCGCGGGATTCTTTCCGCAGTTTTTGCCGGACGCGTCCGTCGATCTTCGGAAATGTTGCTGGGTCATAAAATGAATCAACCGAAACGAGCAGTGAGATGAGACTTTAACGTTGGGTCTCGTTTGTCATCGCGCTTCGGGGACAATGGGTCGCCGGTTCGTCGCTAATATCGATCGTCGACCGGCGTGCCTTGAACTTGGAGCCGGCGAAGGGTGGCGGAGGCTGTCGACGGGATTATGGTGGAGAGACTCGACAGTATTTTTCTTGCCACTTAGGAAATTGGGCGAGTACACTTCGAGGGAGGGTTCGTTGTCTTTGGAGCGCGAGGAATTGGCTGGCGAAAGTGTTGGACGTTATTTTCTTCAGATTTATTAGAGATAACGGGGAAATGCATTTATTCTATTTTGTAGATTATGGAGGCTTATGGGATTGATTTTTCAACGACAATTACATATTTTGGTTTTCTGAAAAGTTATTAAATTTATGAGATTTTATATCAATTTTTATTTTTGTTTATTCATTCATTTATTTATTTATTTAACGGTTGGCACTCTTTGATAAAATCTATACAATATGAAGTATAAGAATTTTATGATGAGAAATAAATGGTGTTTATTTCCTTTTTAAGTGCAAAGTAATTCTAGATTGCGGACTTTTATGCGAAATAAAATGTTTAGAAACGCGTATAATAAATTGAAACTTGAATAATAATATGTCTCCTTTTCTAAATATAATAACTAGAATTAGATTTTGGATATTTTGTATGTTTTGAACTATATTAACAGTCCTGTAGATTTTATGCATACTCAGTATTGCCATAAATGCATAAAATCCGCAGTCTAGTGATAATTTTCGAATATTTGAATGTTTAAATATTCGAATACTAATACAGTTATAATTTAGATTCCAATAATGCGAATATTCGAATATTATTCGAAAAAAAGAAGCACTCAGTTATTCGAATAAATCGAGTTTTTGAATATTTGCAGTGTTCGAATTTTTTATTACTGTACCAACTACAAGTTTAGATGTGAAATATTTTTCCACACTGTATTAAAATATTCTGATAACGTTCGAATATTCGAAGACTTCTATTTATTCGAATAACTGAAATAAATCATTTGTATTCCAAGTTATTCGAATAATTCGAATATTGCAAATAATCGAATATTTACAGCTGTAATTTCGACCTTTAACACTAGATTTATAGCGTGTTATAGACTTATTTTTACCGAAACTCGTCATATTAATGCAGTTGTAAATAAATTAATATAAAAGTTGATGTCATTATATTTCTCAACGTTAAGATTAATTTAACAAAAAATAATGTGTGTAAAAATAAATTTATACACAGTGTTAAACATTAAGCAGCAACAAACGTTTATAATAATACTAATTTCCTTGCAGAATGGAAACACTTATTATTATCATGATACGAATAAAGATAATGCATTTTTCATAAATTTTAAGGAATAAAAAAATCTGAATATTAACTTTAAATTTCTCAATTTTCTAATCTGCTTGATTTTCTCAAAAGTGAAACAGTTAAATAAAACACTCTAATGGGTCAAAATAAATCCAAAGACTGTAGCAGGATTGAACAAGTGGCAAGCATAGTAGAGTTAAAAAATGCTCCGACGAACTTTTTCATAACCAGTGAATAAAGAAGCGGAATTTCCTTCATCATCTTTATTACTTTATTAGTGTAATAGCGTCGATTAACTCTTCGGCTAATAACTAATTCTCTAGAGTGTTGCCACAGTCAATAGTTTCGAGTCTATCGTGCGAACTTCATTATCGCAAATTGTCGAAGCAATTTCATTGTCGACGATAAGGATGCTTCCTTCGGTGTCCGCGAAGGATACACCGAGGAGTTTACAGGTGCAAATTGCGGACGCGCGATAAATACAATTTGCAAGGTTAATGACCGTTAAACTGCCGGGCCTCACCTGACAATTATACCGAACAACATAATTCAGCGTTATTATGTACGCCTGGCTGAATCAGAATCCGTGCAAAGAAACAAAGCCTTAATTGCCCTCTTGTTCGGAGTCGGACGTGTTTTGCCAGGAATAATTGAAAAATCGAGTCGTATTGGGAAGAAAATTGCTAGGGGAAGATAATCTGCGGTAATTTTGTCTATGCAGAATACATTTCTATCCTATCAGATGCAAGTTTGTTAAGTTGTAAAAATTAAAGATCTATGATTTTTTTTACTTTGTTTCTTTTTACTTTGGTGCAACTTTGAGAAGAATTTGTAAATTTAATAGAAAATCAAGTTTGGTATTGGACATTTATAGACAGAGTTTGCATCTCCTTTTTGCACTATGTAACTCAATTTTTTATTGTTAAAATAAAATAAAATACAAAGTTGCTTTCTCTTTCGCGTTTTTCTGTAACGAAAGCATAATAATGTCATTACCATCAAGATTCGATCTCGTTCGATCAGCAAATCGACGAAGGAAAAAGGAAGATTCGAGATAGAATTCACCGATAAAAACAGGCGTTAACTGTTGCTCAAACGAGTATTGAACGTTTGAAAGGCGTGCAAACCGAGCTTGTTTCTCTTTTTGTTTCTATACTTACACAGCTCGAAAAGGAAATTGAATACTGCATATTCATTTTCGTGTCCGTTCGACATTAAAAATAACATCCTGTTTTATGCAATCGAAAAACGTAAGCATTCGTTGCATCGCAATTCCCAGTAGCGGCTATTGTTCCATTCTTCGAACCTGATCGTGAGTGAGTAATCGTCGCTTTATTATTCCGCCAAATTGGCATAATCTCTCTTAGCGTTTATGAATGATCGGTTATAAATTATTAAACCGCCGTGTTATTGAATGATTGATCGTAATTGAATCGGGAGTCGTCGATTGTGCGCGATTGTTTTCATTGAAAAAAATGCTTGTAATTGCTGTGACGCTTAGTGAATGACATCCAGAATAATGTTCATTTTGTTATGCATTATACAAATCGTTATTTTAACGGTCAGGGATGCTAGTTTATTTATTTGCAGATGAACCATTTATTTAGTAGTGAGCTGATCCAATATTCAAGCAATTATTTTAATAACGTTTGTGATTAGTTTTATGTTCGAATGCAAAGTAACTGGTTTGCGTAATTACCTTCCACGTAATAGATCTGCACACGGTGCAGATTTCTACTAAAGATATTTATAAACTATATAATTCTTAAACACCAGCTGTTCACTTTGATCTCATAAATCTGAGATCAAATTTGATAAACAGAACAGAAACTGTAGACTTATTTCAGGATTTTCAGATTTAATAATTCTATTTTATTAAACGTTACCTAAAGTTTGCTGAATATTTCTTAAAAATTCAGATGCTTCGAAAAATTCTGTGGTCATAAGGCGAAACGTCGCATGTCACATATTTTCATTTTCGAGATATTCGCGTTTGAAATTCTGATCACTAGACATCGGATCTTTATGCAAAATAAAATTTTTACAAGCACAAATAAAGAATTGAAACTTGAAAAATAATACGTTTAATATTTTAAACATTCTAACTTGAATAATATTGTTGGATATTTTGTATATTTTGGCATTTGATAACAGACTCGTAGATTTTTTGCATACTTTGCATTGCCATAAATGCATAAAATCCGCTGTTTACTGATTACTAATATTGAAGCATGATTTTAATTTGATAAAATCCTCGTTTTTGAAGTACAAAATTCGTTTAATACACTTTCTCTCTAGTAATAATTTCAATTCTGCTTTCTAGGCTTGAGTTAAGGTACTCAAGTTTTTTGAAAATGTGACTTCTGGCGTTTTTCTTCGCAGCCACAGAATTAAGAGATCATGAAATATAAACAGAAGTCAAAGTTGTATTGTAAAGCTTGTACTCAAAATCAATCGGACGTTTTTTACGTGACGATCTCATTATGTAATGTTATGTAACATTTAAGTAGATACATAAAATTATATTCGCACCATTTCTCAAAATTTTTAACGTTCGTGACAATTATTATTACTAGAAATTTTATTAAAAATATTCAGATCACAGCGTACAGCAAAAATTGACTACAGTGGAAACTGTTTCACAGATCGTTAATATTTAATAGACTTAGTCAAAACGATCATGCCATTCCTCATCCGTAAGGATTTTATGCTTCATAAAGCAGTAATTATAGTAAACATATCCAAGACGAATTTCGCATTTCGATCTCTGAAAGGCATTTCATTTGGCTGGGAAGTTTGAACAGGAAACGAGTGCGTAGATACCCAGGAAAACAATGAATTCAATGGAAAATAATCTACACTCCATTCGTTATGGCAACGTTCTATCGCGAACAGCATAAATTCGCGAAGACGCGAGCGTGAGGAAAAAAAAAAGAGAACAAGAAGCCGCGAAACGGAAGGTTCTCGCGAATCATGTTGACCCGCGCTCGATCGCTTGTGGTTTGAATCACCGGTCTCCTCCGTCGCTCTCCCCCCTCGCGAACGATGCTCTGATAAATGAGAAATTCCCGGGACCGATTTTCCTCGGTCGTATCGATCCGGGGAACGGGTTCAGAAACCCCAGACGCGAGCGGCCGTAACGTCATTACGAGAAACACGATCCCCGGCCCAAGCGAAATTGCCGGCAGTTTTTCCAGCCCGTGCTCCAGGCGAAACGCACGAAACTACCCTGGAACACACGATCCTGCCCGCCGATTGCGCCGTTCCGCACCTTCGCGTATCCCTCTGCGAACGAATCTCGTTGCGCACGCTTCCAGCCCAAGTATTTATGGACGTCTGCGGTTTGCGTTTCAGTTGCGAGGCTCGCGAGGCGTTCGCGGATGCGGATCTGGGATTTGGGAAACGCGAGGGAGGATCCACGGGGAAACGTGTGGAAAGGAAAATGGTGAAGGCATGAAGGATTCTTTCTTGGAAAACCTCTGATGCGTTTTGTCTTTGCGAGAAGAAGGTGAGCTGAGAAGGATCGTTTTTAAAAGTTTATGCGTTTGGAGGTTTGATAGTTTAGAAATCGGTTAGAAGATGAAAATTTATTTTCTATCCACTGGCTTTCTCCTATAGATTTGACCATACAAACACTAGTAAAGTACAGTATAGTAAATATACAGGGTGCGTCAAAAGTATGGAAAAGGTCAAATATTTCGGAAACGGAATATTTTTGAGAAAAATGTTTTAGAACAACGCTGTAGGGTTTTAAGAACTCTATTGAATGGTTGTATCCGTTTGACCTTTAGAGGAACGGTCAAGGTCAACATGTTTTTTTTAAATAGAACATGCCATTTCTGATCATGCAGTGTTAAAGCTGACGATGAGACCTTTTCAAAACACTAGCTGATAACCTATTTCTCTTGAGAATTGCCTCAGTTCTAAGCGTTGAGAATGAAGAAAGTCTACTGTACCAAATAGTCTGGAAACGGTCAAATATTTTGAAAACGGACCATTTTTGAAGAAAATGTTTTAGAGCAATGTTCTAAGACTTTAGAAATTCTATTGAATGGTCGTATCCGTTTAACTTTTAATGGAGCGATCAAGGTCACGTCAAGGTCAACATGATTTTTTAAAATGGAATACCCGATTTTTTATCAGGCAATGTTAAAGCTGACGGTGAGACCTTTTCAAAACACTAGCTGGTGACCTATTTCTATTGAAAATTGCCAAGAATTGTCAAGAAATAGGCAGAGGACAATTCGAACATTTAACGAGTTAAAGCACATTAATGCTAAATCTCAAAATGCTCAATGCGTATTAATGCTGAAATCGCCATTCATAAACTCGTACGGGAGGACCATAATTGTGCGAAGTCCAATCAAGAAACTTCCTCAAGGTGCACCCTAAATGATACTAACAATAAGGCTGACAGCATCAAAGCATTTAAAGCTCAGCACTTGGGCAATTCTCCAGAGAAATAGGTCATCAGCTAGTGTTTTGAAAAGGTCTCATCGTCAGCTTCAACACTACATGATCAAAAATGGGGTGTTCCATTTAAAAAAATCATGTTCACCTTGACATGACCTTGACCGTTCCTCAGAAGGTCAAACGAATACGACCGTTCAATAAAATTCTTAAAACCCTAAAACATTGTTCCAAAACATTTTTCTCAAAAATATTCCGTTTTCGAAATATTTGACCGTTTCCATACTTTTGGCGCACTCTGTATATACAGGGTGTAACAAAAATGTTGCAGTTCCTTAAAAAGGGTGATTTTGAACAACTTTTTTCTTAGCGAATATGTGAGGTGGGGCTTTGTTAACGAGTTCTTAACGAAAAACGCCAACCAATCAGGGAGCGAGTACAGTGGATGAATATCAGCGCGGGCTCCAGCTGTGAGTAGTATTAGCCCGCCATCGTCCGCGTCATCATTAATCGGCTGTACACGCTCCCCGATTGGTCGGTGTTTTTCGTTAATAACTCGTTAACAAAGCCCTATCTAACATTTTCGCTAAGGAAAAAGTTGTTCAAAATCACCTCAGGAATCACCCCCTTCAAAGAACTGCAACATTTTTGTTACACCCTGTATACCATAGTAAAGTAATTATTATAAAACTTTAAGTGTATCCTATTTCTCTGAAACGGAGGTAATTGCAAGAGAAAGGCAATAAGAAATTAGAAAGTTGAGTATTTTGGAAATTATTAAATAAAAGAAATATTTGTCTTCTTTAAACATTTTTTATTATGCAAAAATACGTACTGTAAACAATTTTTAGATTGTAAAGACTGAAATTAAATAAAAATAAAAATAGCAGAGTAATATTCGAATTATACTAAGAAGACATACGTCTTGTAGAGTTATGGATCCCAGATTAAGTATAACAAATAACAGAACTTCGAATCCTTGAACTTTACAATCAAATTTAACCATTGATTGACACATCCATCTTGCCGATCTTGATGTATCCGTCAAGAGAAACAGGAAATTGCTTTCTCTAAAAGGCACCAATCAAGTCTGGACATTCTGCGAAATTGATTGGTACAACTTAATCAGTCCGGCAAAACTTCTCGATGATTTGAACAGTTCACCTGTCAGGACTATTTGTACACATTTTTCGCTACTCATTAACTGGCACTCATTCACCTGTCGATCATTGCCAATTCCAGTGGCCTCACTTCTCTCAATCTTCGTTCAATCATCTACAATCGTTTAAAACTTCTTAAGCCCAGTTTAACTTTATACTTCATCGCGTCTTTAAATTTCTAATCTTTTCTATAAAATCTTTCTACAATTCTGAACCATCTGGATTTAAAAAATCTCGATGACACTTGTTACTTATAGATACGCTGTATCCTACGATTCACTGACACGAAGCGTACACATACGTAGTAAAATGAGTCACCGATTCGGTTGAAGGAAATGAGGTTTGAATGTGGTAGCGGCGGTGTTGACGGTGTGAAAGATAAAGTGGTCGTGCCGCGTGGAATTTCTACGAGGATCGGAATCGATGTAGAAACGCGCAGTATTTGTATATTATTCAAACGGCTATGTTTAGACCCCGGGTTAGGAGAAACGGTCGATTATTTGCGCGTCATTCCGAGTATTTCACGTTTAAGTCCGTTGATGATGATCTTTGTCGCCGCGGGAAAACGCGCGAGGCGAATACTTGCCTCTAATGGAATGCAGCTTTATTTATTCCCCGAAGTTAAATCCAGCTTTCTTTCAAAGATGTACTTGAAACGTGATCGGTTTTCGATTTTTCTTTAAACATTCTTCAATCACATTTTACGCGTCTCTAGCGTAGAATACATTAAACATCAAAGACTCTTAACAAAGATCATAAACTTACCTTTGGCGGCGCACAGTGGTAATAGTTGCGATTCTAGGTGGACAAAATTGTTTCTGAGTACAGTATGATTACTAATTACAATTATCACGTTTATTATATATATCTTTTTGTTATGGAAAAATTAAAAATAGAAATGGCAATAAAAATATTGTTTTTTATTTAAATTTATGTATTTTTTTTATTAATGGTGATGAATGTAAAAGTAACTAAATTGCTTAAATATAATGAAGGTGAAATGGAAGATTTCTAAAATGGAACAATATAGTTTTTATACTTTTTATGGATTTTACTTACTCAGGCCAAAAGTGCCATAAACGCTATTTGAATATAATTTGAAAAATTTCGAAACTGTCAATTATACGTTGAATATCTGCTATTGGGAAATGTATACATCTGAAATTTGAAAATATCTCACAAACTTGCAGGTGGTAGCAGTTAGTTTTGTTTTGGAATTCTGAAGCAACTCACATAGAAAAAAAATATATACTTATATAGAAAAGTGGAACAAGGTAGATGATGGTGTCTCTAATTTGAACCGAGCAAAGCGGTTCCCCCTAATCAATTCTATCTAGATACGAGAAAAAAGACGTCCACAGATGAATCGCAAGATTGTTTCCGATGGAACGACTCCTAACGGTACCTTTTTGGCAAGATTCTCCGCCGTCCGGTCCATTATTATCGATAATTCCACTGTGTATGGGCAGCGAAGCGCTCCGATGTCCGTTGCATGAATTAAGCCATTATATTTCTTGCCCCATGGGGTCCTCGTAGATTATCAGTCCAATAACACGGCTCGTTCGTTTTAAGAACTCCGAGAAACGGTTTCTCACTGTCCTTGGAGGTATCCATCCATCGTCCGTGCCTGCTCGAGGTCCCATTAACGAGGCACGTCAACCCCCGAGGCTCGTATTCTCGCGATCTGCCATTTTCCGAGTCAGTGAATTCGACGATGCCTGCTGGGGAATCGATTGATAGATTTCCCGCTGCATATTTTGAGTGTTATCGAAGCATTTCGGTGGAAACGTTCTTGCGTTACAATTTTGCAACATTATGGCGCACGGGGAACAATTTTTCCACCTTCAACCACTTAAACCCTTTCAAAAGCCCTGGAGAAGACCGTATTCCACCTCTGCTTTAATAACGCCGCAACTTCAGTTTTCCCCGTTGAATGATAAAGCTTCGAAAGCATAATTTGAAACTCGCGCGCGTCGACCGCCGCGCTGAAGCCCGCATATGCTGCGGGCCGCCATGTTTTCACCATTAAAGTACTCGCAGCTTTGTAGACCTTCGCTTTAAATCAGTTTTAAAGCAATTAGAGGCTGAAAATGTAGCTACTTAAGTTATGAAGCGGAAGGCAAATGAATTGTTAAGAAATGGAAAAGAGAAGCAGTGATATCTTTAATGGAAGACGGTAATTACAGTCGCCACGTTCAGAATAACTTCCGCGCCAACCATGATAATAAATCCCGTGGCGGCGTTGTTATTTACCTCGCGCAGGATGTTTACGCGACGACGGGTAGAACGTTAACGCGAAGTAGAGATGGATGAACCGAAGCAACTCGGTCATTATACTTTGTTGCGCGAATTTACTGAGCTGCAGAACGGCTGCATGTCGCTGAGGTATGGTTATAGCGATCCGTAACGAGGCAGAAGGTGACTTAACAAGGCTGTTATTGTTGCGATTACGTTAATTTACCGCTATCAAGGGCGACCGGTTGCGATGCTAATGAATAACCGAAGCCGTGATTACGCCTCGATGTCCCTCTAGGATATAAGACACACCCCTTCGTCGATTCCTTTCAACAATGCATTTCCTGTTCGTTGCGTTACATTTTACGCAATTAACGTTTTTACTATAGCTCTGAAGATGGACCAGTCTATGTCCAGTTGATTAGAGTCCCATCACGGGAATCCTATTTGATAAGATTTATCAGGATACTAAACGTGGATACTGTTGAGGAACTTATAACGACGGGTGCTAAATTTAACAGAGTTGAACGAGAAAATGGATACAAGTTAATTTTCGACTGTGCTTCTTGTTTAGCTGATCCTTTTTGAATTACGAATCCATCAGCATGTGTTGCATACATTGATGTCCTGTGATATGCAGATGAAGCTGTTGCACGTAAATTTGTTAAATAGATCTTCTCTAGGAATGGGTGCTTGTGAGATTAAAAGTCTGGAGATGACTTTTTTATGTGGGGATGCATCAGAGATTAATGTCTTCTTTATTCAAAGCTGGAGCTATTTTATAATGGCTGCTCCATGTTTCAGTGAAGGAACTTTTCAGTCATTTTCATACCTTTTTTATTTTATACTGAAACATGATTAGTATGAACTTGGAATTCCTTTGAATATCATCTTCCAAAATAAATATACTGCAATTAAGAATTGAAAGATCACTTTTCTACTTGAAAATTATCAATATTTAATTGTTGTGACTTTGTAATCAAAAATATTATACAATAGTCTAACTGAGCTCATTCTAAAACTGTAAGTTTTTATTTTTACATTTTTATATTTTTTATTTTTATCCAAGATTTAAAAAGAAGAAAGAAACTTTAATCTTTTTACTCTATTCTATAAGAAAAAAGATCTTTGAATAAATATAATTTCATGAAGACTGTCAAACTTCATGCTTTAAAATGAGTTTTAGATAAACTGCTGTACGATTTTTTTTATCAAGTTTCAATTATTCCAATATTAACAATTTTTCAGTGGAAGCTTTTATTTTTTGGCCTAGTATTTATATTACATCTGGCAAGAAATTTTTAGCCACACTAAAAATATAATATAAACATAAAATAGATAAGAATTTTAAATTAATCCAACATAAAGTGGATATAAAAAATAGCTTCAACTTTCACATTATTATTAAGAAAAATTCAGTAAAAAAAGCGAAATGATGTTTAGAAAAAAAAATATTTGGTTGACAGTAGTTCTGAAAAAAAGTATTTATTATTATAAATATAAACCCAATTAGAAATTATAATAAATATTAAAATGTTATTGACACGAATATTTTTTGTTCAAACTTTCTGCACAAAAGACACTTTCTTTCCCTATTATTATTTTAATTTTTTACTGTTTTACCTTTATAATAAACAACACTTTGGTGCAAATTTTTTGTATATAATTCATGTTAGATTGCTCTAACATTCTTGTAAGTGTTTTACAAGCGTAATTAATATTTAGGCTCATAATATTCTATAACTAAAAAATCCATAATATTTTTAAATAATTTGATTTTGTTGCCTTCAGCTAAAAGCTTTTTCCTAAGGATAATATTTGCAAACTATTCATTTCCTCTTATTTTATTAGATATCAGCCTTCACTTTCAACATTACTTCACTACTCTGTGTATAATCGTGTATTTAATATTAAATTGATAATTAGTAAATTTATTTTATTTCCTAATTTTCTCTCTTAAAATTTCCTATAGAAGTTCGATATCCCGAATGTAAAATTGTTAGGCAATTTTTTTAGGCTATTTTTTTAATTCTTCTGCGTGAAAACAGTCCCTAAAAATTATTTCTCATCTTACTTCTATTCTCATTTTACTTTACATTTTGAAACTTATAAGAGGAAAAAGAATAAGCATTTTTTCCTGCAACTTTTCACTTTTCTTGTCTAAAAACAATCCCAAAAATTTCCCACATCGAAACTGCGTTTCATTTTTCTTCACAACACGAAACTTATAAAAGAAAAGAAACTTGCCTGATATCTCTCAGGTTACCGAAATTTCCTCACCCATTTATCTCAATTCCGCGAATCACAAATTAACTCAGACAATCCACCCCCGCGTTCAAACTTCGTCCGTTCCTACAAAGTTGTTCAACCATCCCCAAAGACGAGTCCATCTCGTCTTCATCCGAACTCCGTTCGAGCGTCCACGGAACAGTTAATGAGCGATGTCGAAGAAAGGCACGAGTCGCGTGGGTAATTGATAAATCCGCAGCGATAACAGCGGCGGCGTCCGCGGATTATTATTCATTGTGCAGCTTGTAGTACATTCATGGGACATAGATATGCGATAACGCCGCAAATAATTAGCGTTGAATTATTCGTTCCGCGTGGAATAATCATTCGCGCGCGAGCGTAACACGCAACACTTGTGCGCCCGCTAATTTCCAGCGCAACGAATTCCCTGAAACCGACTCGCACGCTCGCGCACGAACTTCGACCGTGTGCTTTCAAGCGCACTATTCCTTCGCAAAGTCGCTTTGAATCAGAGACTCGCGAATCGCAATATTCGCCACTTCAAACACAACTTTGTTCTAACAAAATTCTGTGCGCCGACAAGAGCAACAATAGTATTAAGGAATCCGGGATAAACGAAACACCTTTCACAGAAATTTCACGCGAAGGTGATCACGTCAGCCCTCAGTTACAACGTAATTAATTTGCCCTTTAAGCCGGGGTCCCATTAGAGAAAAGCGCGGCGCGCGCGGCCCTGGAAATCACCTGAAAAAGTCGATTTTTAAGGGGGGAGCCCGGTTTGTCAACTTCGAAAAATCGATTTTTAACTTCCCGATTTATAGGGAAGTTATTGTATTTGCCCCTAAAATGGAAAATCGATTTTTTTTTTTGCTTTAATCAATAGTAATACATGTTAAAATTATGTTCCCAAAGTTACAGACCGAAATTTGGTGGAACTATGTAGATACGGATCATGAAACTGCAGCGCGTCAAGCAGGTATACCTGCAGGCGCGCAGCGAACCGCGGTTCTGGGTCCGTCGCATAATGTTTTCGAGCTTGGTAACTGTTTACCTGAATTTTGTGAGTCCACATTTATGACTTTCCGCCAGTACTGCGTTTTTTAGGCAGTTACTGTCAACGGTCAGTCAAACTCCGAATTTCGGCCTGTAAAGACATTTCCCAACACAAATATGTATCCGCGTTTTTCTCGAAACCACTTCTTTAAAACTTGCGGGACAAATAGAAAAAAAAGTATTAATTCAATCGACTTGTCCTGGTACATACAACTAAACAATGATCAACTATCGTCGATGAACCTAAAAATTTTATAAAAAAAATTAATTTAAACAATTTTCTTAACATAAACAATATGAAAATTTTTAGCCAAAATCATAAGTTTTCCTTTGAAGTCCCATTAATTGACTAATTATGTACTTTTCTTTAGACTTTTAGGTTCATCGACAGTGTAATTACATGAAAAAAAAAGAAAATCTTTGTGTTTTTTGTTTTAGTGAAGAATTATAGCCTCCAGAATTCCCGCAAATCGAAGACTCCGGCGGTGAAGTCTTACGAACTTGTTTATATAAAACTATTTCTACGAATTATTTTGTAACGAAAAAATTAATTTTTATTGTTAAAAGATAGAAGAATATATCCTGAATGTCTCGAAAAAATTCGCTCAATAATTTCGTAAAAAAAAATTCCCGAAAATTGGCTTACTTTTAGCGTTCCAAACCGGGCTCCTCCCTTAAGAACAGACTCATCCTGAAGTACCAAGCGCGCTTTGACAGAGTATTTTAGGTACTTCAGGACTAGTCCGCTCGTGAAAATCCACGTTTTCAGCTGGTTTTCAAGATCGTGCGCGCCGCGCTTTTCTCTAGTGGGACCCCGGCTTTAGATTTACACCATTTCGAAGGTTCAACTAACTCATTCGTCTCTGACTCTCAAAAACACAGTTCACCCTTAGCGATTGTTCCGCGAGTCGCGCTCAAGGGAGGGACAATTTCCCAACAACGTTGCGCCGGAAACGGAACGACAGACATTTCGTCCGCCAACCCGTGAAAATACGTCTTGTTCCTCCGCGGATGGCGAAGGCGGGCGCGTAATTAAACTTAGGATGGAAGCGGCGCGTGTTGCCTTCCTTTATGCGGCCCCGTCAGCCCCCGTCTCGGGGAAATTAACGCAGGAAACGCCCGTCGTGTTTAGGAGATCCTTTCAACCATGCTTGGCTGTTGTCTGTCAAACTGTAGACGCGCTGATCCTTTGCAGCTGCCTCCCTCGCTCCGTTTTATGGCCGGAGGACGCTTTGTCTGCACTTTGCGAGATGCTGCGCGAATTTTCGGCTTCGGGAGAGTTTGGGACTTCGCGGAGAGAAAGACCGTTCATTCGGATAGATTTTTGGGAGGTAATTGCATCACCATGTATTTTGGAAACTTGTAGTTCGATAACCTGAGGTATTGTTTCGATTTAGGCCTGCAGAATTTCTCGCGATTGCATTTTTTTTAGCTACTTGTCAGAGGAAAGTCGAAAAGATTCCTTGCCTTGGTCTAAGCTAACTCTGAATCATGATCCATCACCTTAAATCAAGGCAAATCTGGATTCATCTAGCGGATAACTGAAATCATTTATTTATTATATAATTAATTTGTCAAAAATGCATAAAACTATTTTAATTTTGGCGGATTTACTTATAATATATACATATATACATATCGTTTTTACTATATTCTGCATTGGATATTTTAGAATTAGGCAAAAACTCTTTTGAAATTTCTTTTGTGATTGAAAAGAAATTGCATATAGTCACTACAATTCCTAATCATATAATTATTGTCTATAAAATGTAATGTTTACTTTAAATATTTCGAATTCATAGAGAAAGTAAACTTAAAAATTCAACATCATCATTCATCTAACTTATTTTCTTATATTTTCAATTCAAAACATAATTTTTCGCGACCAGACAGTCGCTTTTAAACACTGTGCGACTTTAGGTTGAATGCCCACTGAGGATTCATAATCCATAAAAAGTAATTTACTCGGTTTCCCCGAACAGCTTCATAATCTCAAATTACAAATTACAAATTCCCATTTCGCTTCGGAATTAAGTTTGATCTAAAAAATGATAAATGATTTAGAATATTCAACTCACGAAGCGCAAGAGTAGTTTTAAATTGCACTAAATTTCGAATACGAAAACAATTATACGCGGGACACAGACAATTAACACCCAGAACAGAATTTCTGTTACACTTCGAATACACTGATAGTTATCCTCACACTCGAGTGCCCAAGAAAAATTCCCTGGATAACTGTTTACACGCACGAATCGCTTCTGTTTACCTCGTATCAGAAAACTATAAACATTCAATTGCTCGCGCTTCTATAAATCCGCATCGATTAACGATAGAATACAATCGCCTCGGAAAAGAATTAGCGAGATCGCGAGTGCGTTTAACGAACACTAATTCGCTGGCTAATAAACGTTCGTCCCTCGGTTAATTCCATAACGAAGGGTCCCAGGTTTCAGGCTCGTTATTTTCTCGTGGCACGTTAAATACCGAAATAAACGATAATCCTAGTCTGGACCTATGACAACGAGGGTGCGGGGTGAACGAGTATTGATTTTCGGGGGTTAGTATCGGCTCCAGCGACTGCCGAATTCCTCCTACCCCCGGAGCTGGGACCGGGCCAGCGTCGGTGTTACATAAAAGACATTCATCGCGATCACAGGAACGGTTTTGAGGTAAATGAAGCCACGTCCGGGGGAGCGAAAGCGGAGAGTAAATAAAATAAAGCGGAGGACGGTAATGGAATTCGGGGCGAAAGTTGCTACGAATGTCCCGTATTTATGGCAGTGAGGAGGAACATCCTCTATGCAGGTTCCATTTCATTCGACCTCGGCAAGATTTATCGAATCGCATATTTTTGGGAGTGTATTGATAGTTTCGCTTGGTTTTGAATTCGCAACGAATTGTCACAGAGTTTATAGTAGTTCGAATAATAGACTCTGTGCAATTTTGTTTGATGCTCGGAATTCTTATTTTTGATGTAGATAATCTTCTAAGTATAGTATATTTTTTGTAAATGAAGACAAATTTTATAGGAAATCATAATAGTCACTCGTTATCAAAGCTGACAGTGAATTATTGATAAGTGAATTACGTCCTTTTTCTTAGTTTTGAGAAGATTAGACTTGTGTGTAATATTTTATAAAAATCAAAAACAGAATGTAGATTTGTTGTGAGAAAATAAAGCGAAAGAATAATAATTTGGAGGAATTGGAATTTGAATAACAGTATGTTTAATGTTCTAAACATTCTAACTTGAATAATATTGTTGATATTTTGAGTAGATATATTGCGTGTCTCGTAGATTTTTTGCACACTTATCATTAGAAATACTACATTCCTTTTAACAATAAGCTTATTCACCTTGTTAAGAATAAACTTCAGTTACTATTCCAGATTTTTCCTCGACTATTTAACTTATGATGTAAATTTAAGTCGTGTTTTTTTCATTAATATAAATGACTAAAATATTCTTGATACTTGTATAATACTTGTATTATAATATTTGTATAATAAACTAATTTTTGAATGTTTCAATTGAACTTTGAAAATATTTATAACTTATGAAGTCCATTTGCATGTGAGATATTTTATGTAGATTACAATAGTTCGTCCTAAAAAATACGAAAGTCAATTCCTGCTCCTTTTACAATACGTCGTACATTCTTCCTCCCACATTTTGAATGTAACCACGATTTCATTTTCTAGTCCGTTCTACACTTCCCTGTCCAGTTCTACAGTTCTGGGAACGCGAAATTACCGTTTGCTGCTATTTAAGGCAAACGAATCGACATAACTTAACCTTCCGGATAACCGCATTCTACAAGGTAGAGTCTATTCGATTTCCAGCTAGATTTGATCCACACTTCCCACGAAGACCTTTCGATTTAATCGGAAAATAAACACATGAAATTGTGAAGAGCTAGGAAGATGGGAAAATAATCGTCCCAAGCGGTTTATAGCGAGGAAATAGTATAGTGAATTCTCCTAGAAAGTTAGTTTCATAATATTTACCCAGTCAATGCTAATCTACTGTTTATAAGTTGTGTGATTTGTGCAGTTTGTGAAGATTCTTTAGAAAATGGGCAGGATATAATAGGTAATGCACCTCGAAAATCAAAAGAATTCTTCTTTAAATTTTTTATTAACATATAGTATAACACCAATGAAGGATTAGAACTTGAATAACAATATGTTTAATTTTCTAAATGTTCTAACTTGAATTATACATTCGATATTTTGTATATCGTATGTTCAGAATATCTAAAATTGTCATAAATGCATAATAAGTCTAATAATAAAAAAAGAAAACTCTCTATATGAAATAGTATTTGTAACAAATTAACAATATTTTCTGTCAAAATTTTATGGGGTGGTAGAAAAGTCCGGTTTACATTCATTTTGCAGAAATAATATGTTAATAATGTTAGCTGAAAGATTTGGAAGCGAAGCCTGAATTATCTGTTCAAAACATGCACCATTCTACTTAATTGCTTTCAGGACAGAGACAGAAAGGGAGAGAAATTATTTACTCTCACTCTTCGATCATTATGAATACAAAAGAAATGTTTACAATAAGCGCCGGTTTATTAATAATAGAATTACCAATGTGGTAAAACAGTTATTTTTGATATATAATTTATTTTGAAAAACATTATGTTCATCTTGAATTGATGTTCAGAATAAGATTAAAAAGATATATCAGTAATCAGTGAATATTTTGTTAAATCATGCATTCTTTTAGTTAGTTATATTTGCACTCTGGTAAAATAACCATATGGACACAATTGTTCTATTCGAATATACGAAGGTTTGTATACTGTGCTGTTAAAAAAATGGATGGTAACTCCCAGGATGGAGCGATCGTACTAGCCTATCTATCTTTTAAAGACCCCGGTAAGCCATACAAATTGCCGAAAGAATCTCCTTGTTATCTCTAACAATGTTGAAAAAAATCACTTTACGTAATCCTGTAATATTTCACGTGATCCTGTTAGCTTTTGCGATGGATTATCTGACTGTTGTTTCTATAACTCTAGAAGATAAATTAATACATCGATAAATGTTTAAAACACCTTTCTACAATTTACTTTATTTTAAGCAACATAATGTCTCCTTCAATATTTAAATTATAATTAGTAGATTACGGATTTTATGCATTTATGGCAATTCTTAATATTCTAAAAATCCTTGAGATTATTGACAGTCGCCAAACTTTGCAGAATATTAAAAATATAATTCAATTTGCAATATTTAGGAAAGAAGACATATATTCAAATTTTAATTAACTCTATGCGTTCCTAAACATTTTATTTTGCATAAGTCCGCAATCTAGTAATTAGCATCAGAATGGGTGCTTTGTAATTAAAAAACAAAAGATAAAGATAAAGTTCATTAAGCTGGTAAGAAACTTTGGAATGTTTTAAAATTTGTATGTTATTACGTATGTCAATTACACCAAATCCTCATACAGGACATAATCAAATTCTATCATCCTCTAAACCCCATTGAAGAATGTTTCCTCGGCCAATATCCCATCGTCCAGCAATAAAAGCGGAGTGTGAATCCAGCTTTATGGGACAGCAGAGAGGGCCGCGCATTCTACTTTGCCGGGAGCTCGATCGGGCGATCATCTCGATCCTGGGCCGACGTTGATCGACGTGTTCGCGGAACCGTGCCAGGACATAAAGATCCTCGGCATTCTTCCTCGCTTCTATTTTCGTCGTTCACGCCACGGCCACTATCTGTTAAACAATTCAGCCGTGTCGCTTCCCCGCGACTTGGCACGTACCTATGGAAAATTGGCAAGCGATTCCAGCAACGCGCCGTGTTTCGTTAGGTGGTCGCTCGTCGGAATTTCGTATGATTGTCCGAGGAGGGGTTCCGTTGACCCTGGCATTTGGCAGACACCGACGAGTCCTAGCTGGGAGGAAGCGACACTCCTGACAGACGTCGCCTACTCCGTCGGGTGAGTCTGCGTGCTCGTAATAAGGGAAAATCGTCTGGTACCGCGGGAACTTCCTCGGAGCAATCACCTTTTGGATCAACATTCGTGTTCCTGGAGATACAAAACACTTACTAACATCTTCCTAACAAAGTACCGGTTTTGGATTAAACGTTTCAGTAACTTCCTCGAATCGTGAAGGATCCCTTCCTTTGTTTTCCTCGCGGAAGACGAAGACTCTCTTCTTCAAGATCATTTAACCCATTAAGAACTAAAAATGTTGTGTTAACGCAACCGAAGCCTAAATATGAATACGATACGAGGCTTCTGAAGATAGGATGGCTTTGTGACAAATTGAATAGCGCCATCTTTGAGAACAGACTCTATCAGCCCTCTGGCGAATGTTAGGTGGTACTACGTTTCTGGATTTAGGTTAGCTTATTCTTTGCACAGTTCGTACAATACAAAATACAATTCTTATAATTAGATTAAATCCCGCAAGCATTCATCATGGACAGAGGAAAATAGGGACAGAGTATAAATCTCTACTTTAGGCGAGGGGTATCATACATGTTACAAGGGGAAACTATGCCACAATTTGATTGGTTGCATTTCTACGCATGCGCTACCCCGCGAATTATGAAATCGTATTAATGGGGGAGACTGTTTCGTGGGTACATACCTCCGAATCCACGGACCTAAAGGACTGAGCGTAAAGTACATCTATAGGCAAGAGGGGTGCTGCTCTGCGCGGGGAGGGATTTCACTTGCAGCCACCTTGGGTGGTTAAACCGGTGCTGCCATTTATATAACGTCCCGGAAATATTTAAAACTATACAATTGAATTACGTACATTCTGATTGGTCCGTGTATCCTACAGACGCTACACTAGTAATTAAAGTTGCCTATAAAGCGCACCACAAGTTTAACCATCCAAGATGTCTGACAGTGGATACCCCTTCCGTCTTTTGCTTCAACCCCTCAGAATCATGCACAGTCCTTTACGTCCGTTTCCGAATCGATATGTGATTGCATATCACACTTCACACTGCATACAAGACGTCCACAAGACGACTTAATACTGAATACAATGCTATGCGCTTGCGCACAACAGCAGCCAATAGGAATGGGGCATCGTTTACCTCGTCCCCTTCCCGCAAATGAAACTGCCCCCGCAATGATGAGCTCTATGAGCTCTATCCCTATTTTCCTATGTCCATGGCATTTGTCAATACATATTCATTTATCCTAACCTTAAATCTAGTCCGTATTCCGAATGACGTCACTAAAGTAGTATAAGCTGATTCGCGATAGGCGGCGCGCATGGTTTGTTCTCAAAGTTTGCGCTGTTCCAAAATCACAGATACTTTCGGCCTATACCGTATCCATATTCATAGATCAGTGTGCATAGGTCGTTGCCTAGGTTACAAATTCTGGAGGTAGTATCGGTGTGACCAAATCTAGAGGGAAAAGTTTGTGAAAAGAACAGGAGGACCTTGAGGAGTAGGAAGGAGCGTAAGAAGTTCGGGACAGGATATGAAACTCTTAATAATTCTAAATAGGAGAGTGGCGTCAGCTGCCAAACGCCTGATAACCAGCGGTTGAATATCAAATTTCTTCATTATTGGAGCGTAGTCTTGGTCTACAGGACTTATTGTACAGCCGGAGTTATATGCAAGGAATCTTAGGAAAAAGTGTTGAATTCTTTCAATTTGTATAACGCGCCTGGCTGTGCGCGGTTGCTAAATTACAGAGGCGTAGAAACGCGAGAGAAGTGTAGTCTGATTAGTGTGGAGGGATTCTTGAAGTAATACGTTGAATATGTTCATCAAAAGATAGGTTTGAGTCGATTAGTATTCCTAGGTCTCTCACGGTGGTTACCTCCTCTAAGTTGAAATTCTGAATTTTATATTGGAAGCGAACAGGTGTCTTACTACGCGAGAACCTGTTACAGAAACATTTGGACAAGTTGAGCTCCATAAGATTCTCAACGGTCCATGAATTTTGACACTCAGTTAACCCTAGGCTTGACGGGTTAAGTACCTTCAGTTTTCTTCTCATCTTTCGCAGTCGAATTTTCATCGAACGACTCCAAGCCTATAATCGAACTGGATCCTGCGCCGCCTGGAGAAGGGAGAAGCTGTTCGATTCGCGGGGGGGCAGAGAGGGGGGATGGGACAGCGGCTGGCGCCAAGGAGGCACAGGATCGGCGGAGCGTGACGGAAATATGCGAGACACATTGCGCTCGCCAACGGTGCGTCTAATCCGATCGGGATTGCTTGTGGTACGTGTGAGGCCATGCAGAAGCGTTCCGCCGGCTCGAACCAACTTTACGACTACTGTGCAAGCTGCTGCCAATGAGCCGACGCGATTTAACTCCTTCGGGGCGCCCCGAGGGAGTCGACCGCAAGGTGGGACCGTAATTCCTGCTGGAATCGAAGGGAGAGCGAGTTTTTTCTGACCAGATGGGAAAGAATGTACAGGTCCTTCCTGGGAGGCTTCGTTCTTAGAGGAAATGGGTTCTGGGAATTTGGTAGGAATGCGGGGAATTGGGTGCGATTTGCCTGTTACTGATTTACGTCGATTTATACGAGGAAATGTGTTGTACAGGGTAAGGCTGCGGTTACAGTTGATGCGATTTCGGATGAACTGATGCGAGGGTCTGACGAATAGGTCCAAACTGTTTTTCGCTGAACAATGAAACAGTTCAAACGCATTTGTCAGAACGCAGTTAGTCAGGAAACGCATCCACTGTAACCATAAGTGTCTAAGGTAAATAGGCCAATGCTAGACTTTTAATTTATATTATTGGTTCCTCATTTTCAATGAAAGTGTGTTTTGTATGGGTAAAAATATTTCATGATACCGTCCATCTGATACGGGTGATACGGGTTAAAAGTAGAATTTTCATCATTTTATGATTGAATAAATTAATGTTCTTACATACAACTAATTTTTTTTTTAAGTTTAGACATCTTTTTGTGCAAAGCGTTTGCATTTTGTTTGTAAGACAAATATTTTTTAGCAAAATCTTAATACAAACAGCGAAATCGTTGTCCATCCACTGGCTTGCTTACCCTAGTAATTGGATAATGAATATTCGAATACTAATAAAATTTGGATTTGATATTCGAATAATTCGAACCCTTGATTATTAGCTTGATTATTAGCATTTTATACTATTGTACCGCTTATGAGTTTAAACGTGAAATATTTTTTCACACTGTATTAAAATATTCGAATATAATGTTCGAATATTAATAATACCATTTATTCGAATAATTCGAATAAATTATTCATATTCCAAGTTATTAGAATTATTCAAACACTTCGAATTGTCAAATATTTACAGCAATAACACTAATATGGAAAATCAAAAGGGTTAAGTCAAAAATGGAGATTGAAAAACAACGAAGTGGTGACAGTTTCAAATAAAAAATTGATTTTCTACAAACAAGTCGTCAGTTCCTGGTTCATTCCCAAGAGAATGGTTCATTTATACATATATAAATTGTAGTACGATGATTCACAGAAGCGTATAAAATATGACGTAAAAAGACATTCATAATAAATTACTTTGCTGACGGAAAAAGACTACCTATATCGCAGAAGGTGCCTCAAACACCAATAAATAATAACCTGAACCAAGACAGTGATTTACAACGAGCTCCGTTAATTCAAAACACAGTCAAGTTCACCCGTCTAACATATAAAATCGATTTCCTCGAAAAGCAAGTCTCGCATAAAAAACTATTTCATATTTCCGACTTATTTTTCCATGAAGAATCATTCCGTTACCGATTGCACAACCAATTATCAAGCACCCCGTGCATAAAGCAGGCATTCAAGACGGTTAGACCGCATTAACATTTCACACTGTGGAAACGTAAAAACGCAATATTCCGTCGCCTGGCATACAAAGTGTTAAAACAGGTTCCACCATCATCGAGGACGTCTGAAAAAGCTGCTAACATCGGTCTCCCGCGGATGACTTAAATCCACTACTGCGTCGCGCCGCAAGAACCAGAATTTACAATAATTTCTTTCGGCGGACAAAAGCGATTCCGGATCGTCGCAGCTTTCAGCGTCGCCTTTAGAAATCGTCTTCGATTTAGAAGTCGCCGCTACATTGTATCGGGACATTCCACGCCGCTAGCGACGAGGCAAAAACTCGGAGATAGTCAGCGTCTTTGGTACCATACGTCTACGTGAGGCAATTCGATCCTACGTTTTTGTGGAAGCACGAGCGTTCCACGTAATGAGCGATGCTTTGCTTTTTTTCGCCGCCTTTTTCCCCCCCGTCACCCTTAGCGCCCGTCTCTTTCTCTCGTTTTAAGGAACACCGTTAGCATTCTACTCGAGGACACGGGAATACCGGTATTCACGAAACGAGCGCGTTCAATTTCGTTTCTCGACACACTGGGGCCCATTGTTAAGCACCTGTTATCAGACAATTTGTTTTTATGAGGGAGTAGGAGGTGAACTTGATTAACTTTTTGGAATACGGTGATATTAGTTTTATAGCATTTGAATTTTATAATTAGAAAACAGTTGGATCGATGGGTATTTATTAATCTGGTGAACGCAAAATTCAACTTGACCTTGAAAATCAAGGTCAAAAGGTTAAAACTGTTACCAAGACTATGAAAGGAATCATAGATTATCACGCGATCATTCTCTTAAAAAAAGACATTAAAATTTTAATAATTCTTAAGTAGGGCTGTTAAGAATATTCGAATGTTCTAAGTATTCGAATATTCGAATGTTCCAATACCAGCAGAATTCGAATTTGACATTCGAATAATTCAAATGTTCGAGCATTATTCGGACAATTAGGAGTATTTGAATCTTTGAACATTATTCGGACAGTTAGAAGTATGCAATAGTGTACTGTTTGTACGAAAAATCGATCACGTCGAATATTTGAATACTACAATAATAAAATGCTACAAAAAATCAAAACAACGTCTAGAGTCTAGAGAAACGGATTTAAAACACTGTATTTACCACTTTTGTTAATCGTCAGCGTAAATAATTTTCCAACGGTTGCGATAACGGTCAAAGGAATATAACTGTGTAACAGACTCCAAAAACTAATGATGAATCAGGCATTTTAACATTTTTCTAAGGCAAAAATAGAATCATGCTTGTTAATGTGTACTGACTGTGCGCCGACACTACTGAGATGCGATTACTGCGGTATAAGCATGAACAATAACGCCATGTGTTACATTGTTTTATTCTTTCAAACTTCAATTATACTTCATGCCTCGTTCTCAGATTACAATGTAGTACCGCCTTTATCCGCTAATCATCGTCACTTCAGAGCCCTAAAAAAAACAAAAACCTCCCCTTGTCCTGCTCCATGTTCCATTACGTTTTTGACGCTGGTCAAGTTCACTCGTGTGTGTGGAAAATTGTTCATTTTTAATTAAAAATAATGGCTCGCGACAAAAAATCGCACAAGAACAAGCGTTCTATGAGAGATAAGGAAGATAATTATATGGAATTGATATTGTCTAAGATTCGGAAGCTGGAAGAGAAATTAGAGGCAAAGGAGAGTAACGGCAACATGTCGCAGATCGCGCCAAATGGATTAACTTCTCAGGGTGAGCTCTTTTGACTGAGCGGAGAGTTCATTTTAAGATGAAACATAATCCGTATCTTTTCTGGACAAAGCCTTTCCTTAAGGTTAGGTAGTCATAAAATTGTTTTTTCGTCGTTTAGACGAGGTGCATGAAGTAAGCGTCGCTCAAACGACGATACATGCACAGGATCTAAACGACCATGAACAATAAAACATACAGGAATCCGATACACAGTCGGACATTTCAATGGCAAAGGATGATTTAAATGAAGCTACCTACTATGCCGCCAAAATCCCGGGAAGAACTAAATAATTTAAGAGTTGCTATAGACAGACTAAAAAATATTGGTGCAATTGAACGGTGTCAGCCAGAAACTGGACAATTTTTATCACCATATTTTTTGGTAGAAAAACCTGATAAATCATATAGATTTATTTTTAATTTGAAGATGTTGAATAAATTTATTTTAACAGAACACTTCAAATTAGAAGATATAAGGACAGTAATTAACTCAATACAGCCAGATGATTGTATGTGTAATTTAGACTTACAGGATGCATATTTGTTAGTACCCATACATACGGACCATAAAAAATATCTCAGATTTTGTTTCGAGAACGAATTTTATCAATTCAACTCGTTACCTTTGGGTTAAATATCAGTCCCTGGATTTTTACAAAAATTTTTTAAAAACTGCAATATTGTATCTGAGGAACCAAGGTTTAAGGTCGATCAATTATTTAGACGACATTCTCTTGGTGGGTACATCGTTGGAGGAATGTCGATTAAATTTAATGAGAACATTAGAATTTCTGAATTCATTAGGCTTTATTATTAGTACAAAAAAGTAATTTTGTTCCTAGTAAGAAATGTAGATTTCTCGAATTTATAGTTAATTCAGAGGATTGGTGTATAGAGTTAACCAAAGAAAAAAGACTGAAAATAAGATAATTAATATTATCCTTATGAATAAAGAGAAATGCAAAATTAGAGAGTTAGCACACCTAATAGGAGTGTTAGTTGCCGGTTGCCCAGCAATCGAATATAGTTGGATGCATTATAAAATATTAGAAAGAGAAAAATATCTGGCCTTGATAGCGAATCAAGGGGATTTTGAAAGAATGATGACACTTTCCAAGGAAATTACTGAGGATCTAGATGGTGAAAAAACCGCGTTATGAGGTACAATGGTCCTATTCGTTCGTTTCAGTATAAGCTGGAAATTTTTACAGATGCTTCTACTTCAAGTTGGGGATTTTCTTGTAAACAAAAAAGAACACATGGTTTTTGGAACAAAACGGAAAGGTTAAAACATATTAATTTCCTAGAAATTTTAGCAACCTTTTTGGGGTTAAAATGTTTCGCTTCCAAGTGGAATACATGCCAAATTTTATTACGCATCGATAATATGACGGCCACAGCCTATTTTAATAAAATAGGGGGAATTAGATTTCCCAATAATCGCAATAATCCCAATAATTGGGAATTAGATTCCCAATTTCCCAACAATTTAAATAAGATAACTAAAGAATTATGGAACCGGTGCGAACAAAGAAAAATATGGGTAATTGCAGAGTATGTATCCTCTAGGGATAATGTAGAAGCAGATAAAGAATCTCGTATAACAAATTTAGACACAGAATGGGAGCTTAATAATGAAACTTTCAAAATTATTGTAAAAAAGTTGGGAAAACCGAACATTGATTCATTTGCGACTAGATGTAACAAGAAATGCGATACTTACTGTGCTTGGCAAAGAGACCCTGAAGCACATTAATGCTTTTACCTTAAACTGGTCAAATTATTTTTGGTACGCATTTCCTCCGTTTTCACTTATACCACGAATAATGAAGAAAATTTTAAAAGAAAATTCACGTGGTATTATAGTAGTGCCTTATTGGCCTTCTCAGTCATGGTTTCCCACTTTTAAAAAATTGTTAGAAAGCGAACCACTAGTGTTTGATGCGACTAAAAAGTTACTGTTATCGCCTGGCAGAACGAAAGAACACCCCTTAGCATCCAGCCTTTCACTAATTGTAGGAATATTATCCACGAGGCGTATAGGAGAAAAGGAATAGAAAATTCTACAACAGAAATATTTATAGCATCTCTAGCTGATTCTACTATAAAACAATATAACACGACGTATAGAAGCTGTGGAGTCCTGCGCGAAGGAAGGCTGCGATCCATTTGATGCCAAAATAGTTGATATTTTAAATTATTTAACAACAATTTTTAATGGAAGAGCATCATATGGGACCTTGAATACGGTGAGATCAGCTATTTCTTTAATTTCTAAAGAGAAAATAACGAACGAACCGTTACTAAATCGGTTTTTTAAAGGAGTTTTTCGTATGAAACCTTACAAACCCAAGTACGATAGAACTTGGGATGTAAATGAGGCACTCTCAGCTTTAGAAAGCTGGTTTCCGTTGGAAGCGTTAGATTTAAAGAAATTAACGGAAGAACTGATAATGTTGTTAGCCTTAGGATCAGGATATAGAGTCCAATCCCTTTCATTAATTAAATTAGATTGTATTTTAATTTTAAGAAACTCAATAGAAATTAAGATAAAAGAATTGATTAAAACCTCTAGGCCCGGAACCGGCCAACCGTTTTTACAATTACTTTTTTTTGGCAAAAGGCCAGGTCTTTGTGTTGTACAAACGTTATTACGTTATATAGAGGTTACAAAAACTATTAGAGGTGAAAAACTAAAACTGTTCATATTCTATAAAAGACCATACAAGGAGGTCACATCTCAGACTTTAAGCCGTTGGTTGAAGTCAGTATTGATCAAATGCGGAATAGATAAAATGTTTACGGCATATAGTACACGACATGCATCAACATCTGCAGCTTTTAAAAAAGGCCTTGATTACGATGTCATTAGAGCTTCCGCTGGTTGGTCGCGAGACTCAAAGGTTTTCGCAAAGTTTTACAATAGACCTATTATTGAAAAAGAAGGTAATTTCACAAAGACTCTAATTCTGGAATAAACTGTAAGTTACACATTCATAGTGTTTTCTGGCTTCTCTTATAAATAAAGGAGTGAACAAACAATCAAAATTTGAATGCTCTAAAAATCTACATTGTAATCTGAGAACGAGGCATGAAGTATAATTATAGATCAAACGAACTTACCTAAGTGAAGTTCGATCGTAATTATACGATTGCCTCGTTCGAATTGATTACAACCCTCCCAAAATACCCTACCCAAGTTACAAATTTTGGTTAATATATCTCTAAACTAAATGAAACATGGAGCAGGACAAGGGGAGGTTTTTGTTTTTTTTAGGGCTCTGAAGTGACGATGATTAGCGGATAAAGGCGGTACTACATTGTAATCAATTCGAACGAGGCAATCGTATAATTACGATCGAACTTCACTTAGGTAAGTTCGTTTGATCTATAATTATGTTACCAAAAACAACGTTGGGCAAATTTCATTCGAGTAATGAATAAAAAATGTCGAATAAATCTTCAGAATTCATTCGTGAATAACAAATAGTGTGTATTCGATCTAATTTCATTCAAATAAAGATTTATTCGTTATTCGAGATAACTCCTTTACGAATAAAAATTGATTGGTTATTCGAAAGAGTTTTTGTGGTCATTTTTCCAACAAATTTCCATCGATTCAAAAGTGGCAAGACACTTCATAGCCTCTGTGTGTCACCAGAAACCTGTGAAGAAATTCCTTCAGACTCCGCATTCTATCCTCGTCAGACCCGATCGAAGATCGAAAATGTAATTTACAGTGTAGCCTCCGCTCACGTCCATCAAAATGCTATTAACAGCTCGTTAATCCACGTTGATTAGATTTCAGTCGGTCTCAAGCAAAAAAAGCCTCGTTTCGATACCCTAGATCACATCGATCCCCCCGGTGTCCTAGTGAAGGTCGGTGGCAGTGATCTGAGATCGTCACGGTCGAGGAGTCCCTTCTCCGAATTCCGTTTTTGTCGGTCAGTGCCGTTCGTTCACGGGCGAACAGGTGCTGGATGAATGATACCGGCGCGTTACATGCACCGGATAACGTCACAGAAGATTTAGTTACAGCTGCCGGTGGATCTCGTGGATGCCTAAGCATCATAGATCTCACGAGCACCGCCTAAACACCCATCAAACTCTGTCTCAGATTCGATCTAGTTACCAAAAGGAATAATTCCCTTCCCTTCTTCCTCGAGGAGAATGAAAACTGATGAGTTGCCCGCCCCTCCTCTTCATCGTTTGATTTGAAAAATGGAACCAGGGATGTCGTCATCGTCAGATTACTCGAACGCAGGAAAAACACGACCGCGTTCCGACTATTTCAGCTTCCCGCGTCAACGTCTTCGGGGAAGATCCCAGGTCGTAAAGCCCCCCGGTTGAATCACCTCCCTGTTTACGTATTCGCTGACTCACGAAACTGCGCGCAACAGGTTTACGCGCGAGAACGGATGTCCCGTGGTCCGGCGAAATTCCTCGGGGAAGAGAGGAAAAAAAAAAAAGGTCGCGAAAAGCATTCGTTCCCGATACGTTGCGTCCGAGATCGGGCCGCGCCGTTGAGTCGGACCCCTCGCGACGGGGGACGAGAAGGAAGGACCCAGGACCCCGCCGCGATTATAATAAAATCGCAGTTTGCTCCTGGTCGGGGCCCGCGTGTATTCCCACAGGGGCCTACTACTGGCACGGTCCACCTACCGTATCCGCCACCGTAACTCGTCCTACGCTTTGCATACGCGCCGTTTCGGTCAACGGACTCGTGGAAGCGAATCTAGCGCGAGAAGCCGGCCGATCTGAGACCCCTGGGATACGGTTTCGCAATCAAAGGGACAATCGACCCTTCGGTTCCCTCTTTTGCATTTGGCCACGGCGGCTGTTCTTTTTCATTGTTTCTGTCCTCTTGGAATAGTTTGAACGTTGGCGTCGGTCTTTGGGCTAGGAGAATTTCAAGTTATGTCTACAGCACGATGTATTATACAGGGTGTAACAAAAATGTTGCAGTTCCCTGAAAGGGGGGATTCCTGAGGTGATTGTGAACAACTTTTTCCTTAGCGAAAATGTTAGGTGGGGCTTTGTTAACGAGTTATTAAGGAAAAACACCGACCAATCGGGAAGCGAGTACAGCGGATTAATAATGGCGCGGACGATGACGGACCAATACTACTCACAGCTGGAGCCCGCGCTAAAATTCGTCCACTGTACTCGTGCTGTGATTGGTCGGGGGTTTTTGTTAATAACTCGTTAACAAAGCCTCACCCAACATTTTCGCTAAGGAAAAAGTTGTTTAGAATCACCTCAGGAATTACCCTTTTCAAGGAACTGCAACATTTTTGTTACACCCTGTATAGGTGTTTCAAGTCCCTCGGAAATATCGTTGGTTTTCTGTGATAAATTTGTCGAAGTGCTCCTGGCGACCTGTAGAGGCGCCGTTGTTATAGCCACTGTATGTGTGGTTAGTGGGAGTCGTGGTACTGTGTATTAGCTGCATAGACGTAGTAATTATAGACTTTGCATCAACCTGAAGCCTCAACCACGGTGTATTATAACGGTGTTCCGACAAAACACCTCTGTCTGGTTGATTTTTTGTGATCAATAGATGGAAGCTCCTCTGGTCGCCGCTAGGGGCGCCATAGTCAGAACTCCGCGTATGGTATGCATGTGTGCGAATGAAGTTCATCGCAGATGATCACAGAGCTTTACTCGCGCTCGGTTTCCTTACCACTTGAGCTCGCTGTACCAATAGAAGCGCTCCCCACAGATGTTTCTGCTCAGACGCACTCTAGCGGTCGCTAGAGGGAACTTGCAACACCTGTATAATACACTGTGGCTGAGTCCCAATTTTAGAAAGAATTAGATGCTTTGGGAGAACTTGCTTTCTCTTTTTAATGTAGCCGAAGCAAGCACTACATACCCTGGTAAGTATTGGCATAGATACTTAAATACCTATATGTATATGTGTTTGTGGCAGTAACTTCTATAAATACGCACTCTACCGGTGGCCAGGAGCACTTCAACAAAATTGTCACAGATTTCCGAGGGGACTTGAAACACTCGTGGTCTACAGTAAGGCAACAATTGAGGAGCTTTGTTAGAATGATATTTATAGTTTTATTTTGTGTTTTTCGATTACTTTTGTGTCATTTATGAAAGATTGTCTGGAAAGTGAACCTATGAATTAAGGTTACTTTTTCTTTTTCGCTAACAAGGAAGGGTTTTCGGGTGTCCACCTCCGATTGTTTTGATTTATGAATATGTTACTTTACTTCACGTGTTTTTTTACTTTGGCCCGTTTTTATATTTAGGGTGTTAAATGATCCACCAAAGGTTGCTAAAGGCGTAGAAATTTTTATTATTTTAAGAATATTCTAACATCGCGTTAAATAAAACGTCATGTGAATTTAATTTTCGTCATAAATTGTCTGAGGAACATGAAACGTCAACAGAAAGTTCCTTATTGTTGCTTCGACTTACACGTAGCTTACGAATACCATTTATCGAAGTTAAACTCACCACTGAAGTTATGTCCACCTGTTCTGAAACACTCTGTAGTACCAAAATCAGAAATTATCTTCAGTAATGTTCCAGTTCTGAAATTTTTGAGTGAATGGTTTTGAATTATCTAGCAAGTATTAAATTGGCAAAGGTTGGATAGGCTATTAGACATCGCGGATGTCGCGATATCAGAGGCAGAACGCGTGCCCGTGCAGCCAGACGCGTTGATTGAAATGGGAAACGCGTAAGCCTGCTTTCGCCCATTTTTAAATATTCCCCGGACAGCCTGACCCGGCCGTTAGGATAATAATTTCAAAACGGACATAATGACATTCCGGTCGTGCCGGCTTTCGCAGACAATAGATCCTCTCGTTGAACATTAACTGTCCTGGAATACGTCAGGCACGTACAATTCCTAACTCGATTCATCGTGCCGTCTTCTCTTTCGTGTATTTTCTCCGTAATCCTTTCTAACGTCGTATCAGCATCAATTAATTCCAAACACAGAGTCGTAATAACTCAGACTTAACCCAAATTTAAGACCGAACTTGAGGATATCAGAACCATTTTGCCTGAATATTGCTCTTTATTCGGAAGGCTGTGGTTTATTCAGGACGTTGTCCTTTTTAATGTATTTAAATATCATTAGGTGTTTAAGTATCACTATTTTCTGTATAATAATTTATTTTCACTAACGCTGGTTCTGATTTATGAGCTTGTAATTACAAGTCTAAGATCTACCTTCTTCCACTACATTCAGTAATTATTCAATTACTGTTTCACATATAATTATTTTACAATTTCTACTCGATTTTCTCAGATTTAGCGATTATGTGAAGTTCCTAACGGTACTAAAATCTACTTAATATATATTTCCTGAGATTCCTGGATAAGTACTTCAGGTTAAAGACTGTTCTAAAAAACAAAAGAAATTGAACCGAAAAGGATAATTCAATTATACAACATTCACCTTGTAATTAATTAAAAATTTCTTCACGGATACTGCACCTTGCATCACATTGTTATAAGCAAAAAACCTGTTTCCATTGCCATAGCAAAATTTCCAGAACTACAGTCAATCATAGAAAAAAAATATTTGTCTTCCTGAGCTTTTAAGCCAAACCTGTAAATCCGTTTCGTAAACACCGTTCAAAGAGGAACGATTCGATTCTTTGAAAAGTATTACATCGGATGCGTGCACAGCCATTTACGCACGAATTTTTATTCTTTTTCGTTACATTCGCATGCTAACGGTTCAGCTTCACGCAGCGATAAATCGCGCTGGAATTCGTTGTAACTGTCCGACGATAAAATTTGACGATGAGACTGATGGAAGTTCTCGCATCCGTTCGTAACGTAGCCGTTACTTTTTCAGGAATCATGGTGAATCGCTGTAATCCACTTCTGCTTCTTCCGGTTGCGTCAGAACGCGGGATCATGAATAAATAGATTTCCTTGTTTCGATTACTCGAGGATCCCGGGCACAAAGATTTCGTCGAAGCCTTATCGGGATGTCAGACCGAAATAATTCCGAAGTTTCCTGGGAAATCGTCGCGTCGGACTCCGTTTTGATAACGCATTAATGACGCATTCTGTAAGTCATGGAGATCTATTCTTAAGAGGGAGTTTAGACTTACGGGAGTTTCGCTTTACGAGATTTGTTACAGTTTATTAATACATAGATTCTTATGAGATTTAGTAAATTTTTGTGACGTGAAAGCTGTTAAAGAAAATCAATTTTACGGGTTGAATTTCTCTTATAACACTTTGTAGGCAAATTAGTTCAATAATTCTTTATTCTTACGAACTTTTGAAAATTGAAAAAAAATTATAGAATATTTATTAAAATATCTACATACGGTATTATAAAATAATTCACAAGTTTGATCACAAATATTCGGGCAGGTAAATTTCAGTAGAACCTCAGTTATTCCAATCAAAATTATCTTCAATTTTCACTTTTCCCAGGATTTCAACTGTTTAATATACGAAGTATGAGAATAGAGTAAGACTTCGACTAAAACTTGAACTATGATTTAATAATAATGTAGTAATTATTAGTATCTTATGTTACAAATAGGGAATTGGATAATCGAGGTTCTACTGTAATTGTAAAAACATCTACATTCTATTTCCTTTTTTAATTAGAGTTATGTTCAGCTTCCACATTTGGTTATTACTCAGTTTCCTTAATTTGTAATGTACAAACACAAATATTCATAGAGTTATTCATAATAATTGAATTATTTATTTAACTAATATTCATTCATTTAACCTAAGTAAATTTTTCGTATTTTTAGTGAACGAAGTGTTTTGTATTTTTAGTGAAAAAATTGCCTATTGGATGCATCATTTATGCATACATATAAATATTCACACCCTCCATTAATTAGAAAATACAGTAAGAGTTAAAATAATGGGCTAAATATTAGAGATAAAACTGAAACACTTTCTTAATGAAGCAAAAAATCCTTATTAAATGATAATTCAATATTTACTTTTATCGCTAACGCATAAAATAATAATTGAGAGTCATAAAATAATAATTGAGAGTCGGTTAACCGAACTTCTACCGCATCGCAATTAAAAAATAATTAATGGAAGGCTCTTACCTCATAACTTAAGCTATTATCAAGTCATCAGTATTAACGCACTCCATCCACAAAATCCTCGATGTTCAACATCCTCTTCTCATTTCCTTTTTCCTCTCAGAATCTCCGCACCAGGTTGCAGCGGTTCCTAAAAATTGACCCCTGGCAGAGCAGCTGAAAGGGCGAGAGGAGGATATCAATTAACGGGAACAAGATGCAGAAGCATGCATTTGAACCGTGTGTATGCGGTGCGTCGCGGTTTCCTCAGAGAAGGCCATAAAACTTAACAATCCGTTGTAACGTTACTTTAATCCCGGGTACGGCGATGTTTGCTCTCAATAGGTAATTAAGCAGCCGACGATCACAGGCCGATAAATGGTCCATTACGACGGATTGGCCGGACGGGAGGTGGCCGTGCGCGTCAAAACTCAGTTAAGCGTTTATTACCACGTTTCCTCCGTGGTCCGCGGCCATTCGCTCGACGGGTCTATCGGAGTGACTCGCCTGGAAATGGAATTTCCGCGGCCGAGATGACCGCTCCGCTGCAATCTCTGCCCGCCCCACCATTGATCCAATCGGACGTCTCAGAACCGGCGCCCGATCCAATCTCATTTAAATTTGTTCCCATCGATGCTGGGCGACGCGATCCTCCGCCGTTATCGAGTTCGGGGAGTCCGTAATGTCGGCAGCATTACGTGAAACTGTTCTTCCAAGAGTCGTATTACGTGGCACTGTCTGGCGAATGATCGATTCTACAGGGTGGCGCAAAAGTCGCGAAATGGTGTAAAATAATAATTCAAAAAATATATGGTATAAAATTTATTTCTTTCCAAAATAATGAAATATAATTTAAGGACAAATACTTCGTTTCAAATGGAAAAAAATTAAGAAACAGATACAAATTTGCATACTAATTATCAATTTTTTAAATTTATAATTTTATCAATATTTTAAACTTATAATTAAGGCCCCTTGAGTTTCACATAATTTGGAGTAATTTCGAGAGCAAAATCGAACATTTAGATCTGAACAGTTACCATTTTTCGAAAACTACTTTGATCTCATTGTAGGCCAAACGATAACAATATGCATGTGCATAAAATAAAACCAAATTGGAACGATGCGCTTATTCCGCAGTTGATTTTAACTGCACTTTCGAGTGAATTAAACAGAAGAAATTGTGTTACTTAGAAAAAGTATATTAAAAACATAGACAATGTTTGAAGTTCATTAAGATTACAATTTTGTTTCTTAAAAAAAAGACCAAAAAGTGGATATTTTCGACCAAGAAAAACGAAATTCCCCCCTTAAGGGTTGGAAACTCAAACAATTCAATAGAGTTAAAAAATTGTCCCAAGGTTTATTTATTGATAATTTTCTGGACGAAAATTTTGCCGCTTCAACGAGCTCCAAAAAGTGGATTATTCGGCCAAGAAAAATGAAATTCCCCCTTTAAGTGTTGGAAACTCGAACGTTTCTATAGAGTTAAAAAAATTCTGCCAAGGTTTATTTATTGATACAGACGTACAATTTTTCTACATCATTCTATCGCAATCGAAATGAAAAGTGTGCCATACTCGTTTCCATTTTCCGTAAAAATTTGGCAATACCCAGATTTTCGGCGCAGCGCGAATGAATCTCCACACCGAACATTATATTCCGGTCCACCGAGCTTCGAATTAGCACAGCAATTACCATTTCCGTAGGAAATGGCAAATCAACAAGCGTCTTAACGCGCGAGTCGCCATTCCCATGGCTTGGCAGCGAACAATGCGAGGCCCGGCGTATTAGCGAGGAGGAACTCGCGTCGCGGCGCGTCGAATTCGCCAGCGAGCGTGCCGCGGCAGAACCGCTTCCGGTCTGGCTAATCATTAGCCTTTTCTAATCGCGTGAACGTGACATCGGCACAGTCGTCGCGGCCACGTTGGTGCGTGGTTAATGAGTCCGCCGTTGCTCGAAGTGTTAACACGTAGTCCGCGGCGCTAACAATGGGCTAACTGTAACCCGCGAGGAAGGTTTCCACGGTTCCACGTACGCTTCTCTTTCACGCGGTGCACGGCGCGCCGCCTTCGTCTCCGCGACACCCGTCCGCGTTTCCTCTCGTTTCCTCCGTCGCATCAGCGAGGATCGTCTCGTTGCTGCGAGGTCGAAACCAATGACCTCCGGGTGACTGTACTTCGGACAATTTATTTTCGCCCGGCGCTAATGGCAGGGATACGCGACACGAAGATACACTTCACGGTACACTGTGGCAGGAGAAGTTTCTTCGAGCTTTGTCATGAGGACGGTTTTTTGTCGCGGTTCGGTTATTTGCATTCGATCCTTGGTTCCTTCTAGGGAAACCGACACGCTGCCTTCTTGGAACTATTTACGGCTTTCTTTTGATGGTAGCTTCACTGTTCACATGGTAGGTGATTAGCTGTGGATCTTCTGATAGGGGATTGCGGTTTGATTGGTTGTCCGTTGGACGGTCGAATTTACGGTTGAATTACAATTACGTACGTTATGAATTACGTATGGCCAAGTTTATTACAAATATTTCTACATTCTTGACGCTCTATGGTTATTTGGTACGTCCCATTCTAGAGTACGGTTCACCTATTTGGAGTCCCTATTATAACAACCACATAGAGTTGATTGAGAGAGCGCAGCATAAATTCCTCAGATTAGTCTCTTTCCGTACAAGTACATCGATGTCGATATATTCCCATGACTATGGACATATACTGTCGTGACTGAGGTTAATGACCCTCGAGCAGCGTCGAATCGTATGCAAGATCGTCAATCGGGAGGTTACCTCTCCTAACCTACTACAGTCGCTGTACAGTATTTTCTCGATATAGACTCGCTACTCGGGACCGGAGGCGAGTCTGTATCGTTAGGGGACAACGTTCTTTGTAATGTGCCGAAGTTTCGCTGGTTCCAAGAAGGATGCCGCTGTGGTGGGGGAATAGTGGGGATAAACTGCGAGTATATATCGTATGACTCTTTCGAGTATATACAGGGTGTAACAAAAATGTTGCAGTTCCTTGAAAGGCGTGATTCCCGAGGTTATTTTATACAACCTTTTCCTTAGCGAAAATGTTAGGTGGGGCTTTGTTAACGAGTTATTAACTAAAAACACCGACCAATCAAGGAGCGCGTACAGTGGCTGAATGTCAGCGCGGGCTCCAGCTGTGAGCAGTATTGGCCCGCTATTGTCTGCATCATCATTAATCCGCTGTACTCGCTCCCCGATTGGTCGATGTTTTTCATTAATAACTCGTTAACACAGCCCCACCTAACATTTTCGCTAAGAAAAAACTTGTTTAAAATCACTTCAGGAATCACCCCTTTCAAGGAACTGCAACATTTTTGTTACACCCTGTATAGAGAAAATACTGTACTTTTATACTCCTATGTGTACTCTTAGGAACCGACCCATTTTTGCAGTTGAACATCACCGATCTCTGTATGGATATTAAACTGCTTAAATTACCATTGTTTGACTTCTAATAAGTTCTGTAAAGAAATTGACATTTTTGGAAATTCATTATCTGATTTCAAAGATTCTGCATATCAGGCAAATCGCAATTTGTAACGGCTTATACTTCATTTTTCTTTCTCTTTTTTCTTTTTTTCTTTTTTAGACAGTTTTAGTTTTAGTTAATATTGTTATAAATAATTTTTCTATGTTACCTATATATTTATGTATTATTTTTCTTTTTCTTTATACGTAACAAAGGGGTTATCCCGCAGATAAAACAAATATATATTATTAATGACTTTACGACTAAAATGAATCACGTTGCACTTCAAAAACAACAACATTATCTCTAAACGAAATTCCTAAGTTCTCTTTCGAACGCAACTGATCAAAACCAAAGCCGATAAACCGTGCTCGCTCGCAATTAGTAATTCCCTTATCACGGTCTCGAGCAAAGTGCGCGCGTTCGTCGAGCGAAGGTCGTGCAAGAAATGGAGGAAAGCGAAGCGGATAGCCGGTACGCGCGGCGTTCCATCGGATTCTGTTAATAGAATCACGAAATCGCGGGGAACTGTTAACGAGAGGCACGATTGGCCGCGCGCGAGCCGATGGAAGCGCGGCCGCTCGCGGCACGATCCAAAGAAACAAGTGGTTTGTCGTTATTTGCACACAATGACCGCAGGCAACCCGTGGCAACCGCTCGTGAGTGAAAGACGAATGGCTCGGGCGCATCGAGCGCAGCTGCCGTGATTTTCAGAGACTTATTGCCGTGGAGTTTTGACGGAGGCGCTCGATAAACGCCCGGCGGAGGTTCCTGCTCGATTGAGACACGGGATCGGAGATGAATGGATCGCGATGGACGTCGGGGATCGATCCTCGCTTCGGCCCTCGGCCAGCTGCTCGTCGAAGTCACTTCGCTTCGGGGGATACTTCGCGAACCGAAGGGAGGGGATTTCGTGCTGACCGTTGCTGGTCTTCGGTGGCCAATCAAAAAGTAATTGTCGTCGAGTTGACTTCGTCCTTCTGTCAAATTAACGTTTTAACATCAACCGGTTGAGCCTCCGGTGATTATCCGCGCGTAACGGGTTGCGTCTTCTGCCGGGAACTGTACCCAAGGGGGGTGATTTCGTACGAGTGTGTAAGACTTTGATACATCGTTTTTGGGCGAAGGGTTTCGTGGAGGATGTTCTTATGGTGGTTTGGTATGGGGTGAGTGATGTTCTTCGTTCTTTTGTAGTTTGTGATTTGTGACTTGTCGCCGGTGTCTAGGGATTCTGCGAAGATGGACCTTCTTCGGGAAAGGGAAGTCGAAGACATTTCCTAGTTCGATCTAACCTGACGTTTGGTACTGAGACGTTCTTTTACGAAGAGAGTTTGCGAAATTTAAGCAATTTTTGGGGGGAGGAGGGATTGTGGAACAATTCCGGGAAGTTGCGAAGAGCATTTCCTTTTCGCTTTGGAGAAATAAATTATTAAACATTTTTTTTTTTATTTAAGCTCAAGTGTATAAGATAGCCCTAACTTTAGTTTCGGTTTTCGTTTTTATTTTAATTTTATATTTAGTTTCAATTCTTAGTTTCAACTTCAGTTTATGTATACTACACTTATAGCATAATTGTTAACTGAGCGAGTATATGCCCGAATTATGCTAAAATAAAATAGTTTTTATTCTTCGATAATCTTCCAAAAAAATCTATGAAACGTACTAAAATTTCCCTCGTTCTTTGCGAATCACCCAGTAAATGAATCTCCGAAAAATCTTCTACAACTGCGAAGTCACGTTCCGAGTATCGCCACTCGATTCTTCAATGTAGTTGAAAATTTACTGCGGCGACGATGAATGTTTGCCTGGAGTGTTGCAACGATGAAGTGTCAATAAAACAGGTATACACCTTGCTTCGAATACTTCCGATGTCGACACGTGCTTATTTACCGTGTCATACACAGCAACAAGTATACAAAAACTGCTAACTCAAGCCGATGCTAAACGGCTGAGAAGCTTCCTTCGACTTCCTCAACTTCCCCGAAAGAATCTTCCCGAAGAATCGCATCGCGCCGTGCAGACATCAAGTTCATCATCGAGTGGAACTTTTCGAGCGATAAAAGCTCTCGCGAAGTGCTCACGGAGAATATCCTCTGATGAATCCATTCTGGATCTATTGTTCCGAGTTTTACGACCCTCTCAAGGGCATCCGTTATGCATCTGTTATGCATAGCCCATGGGGAACTGTCTTTCTCGGAATTTAGAAAACGATCAGAGCGACAATTTCCTCTCGGTACAACTTAATCGACTCAGTTTTTTCCCACCGTGGACGGACATCTTCTGAACCTGTTCACCTGCGGAGGAGATCAACGCTTCCGGCTGGCCCTGTGCTCGAAACCTGTCGCGTCATTAATCCGCTGTTTCGTAACGAGAGCCGAATCGCGATCGAGAACTGGATCCAGCGCGAGAGAGAGAGGCTATCAGGAAGAGCCGTGATAATGAGGATCCCCAAAAGGTCACGATCTGATGGAAGTTGATCCCAAAGGATGGCGAGGGTCCAAGGGGGACGTTTGCTGAATGTCAGTGGTCCATTTACGAATTTCCGTGGGGCCCGAGGGGCCCGTGAAGGGCCCAGGGGAAGGAAGGGGACCGCTGGCAGGCTTCCTGACGCGGGTCTGCGTACTCGCAGGATCTTTGATCCGCGGTGACGCGGTATAAATAGAAACCCGCTCCCTCTACAGGCTGAACCACTCTCCCCCTTCGCCCTTTCGCTGCACATCCTTCCTCTCTTGTTTCTCTTCTTCGTCCTCCTCTCCCGCCTTTTTCATCTTCCCCTTCGCGTCGTCTTCCACATTCTTCAGCTTTCTCTTCGTCTTCCTCCACGCGCTTCGCCTTCTTCCTTCGCCCTCCCTCCCTCCTCCCGTCCACGTCGCATCGTCTTCGTCCACTTCAGGGTTCTTGCACGGCCTCCTCCTTACCCCTCCGGCTCCCCGCGCTCGGCAAGGCAACCTGTTATTTCAGGGCTGCGAATCGCCGGGAGTTTTTGCGGGTCTCTCGGCCCACGGCACTATAAATATCGAGGCTCCTTTTGCCCGTGGCTGCTGCTCGCCGTACGTCGGCGTCGGGCCGCGTCGGAATCGAGGCGGTATCGAGGGCCCCTCCTTTCCAGAAAACAGACCAGGCGCCTCTCTTCATGGCATCTGTCGCGCGACAGGTCCTCGCAATTAGACAGGATCGCCAGCGCCTCGTACGTCTTCTTCCTCGGCTCCGCGGACGCGCGGGGAAAAAATCCTGGAGCCCTGCTTCTTCTTCATACCCCGTTCCCCTTCCTTTCTTCCTTCCTTCGTTCTTCTCCTGCTTTAGATGCGTATCGAACCTAGTTTTCCCTGGAAGATTAATTCAAGCCGATGTTTTCAGCCATTTTTCGGTTAAATCGCTCTGTTTCTGGACACTGGGGAAGGACCACCGGGGATCACGATGATTTCGGACAACCATCCACTGTCTTTGGGAATGGAAATCGGTGGAGTTGGGTCTTTGAAGATGGGAGTCAGTGGAGTTGGGTCTTTGGAAATGGGAATCAGTGGACTTGGGTCTTTGGAAATGGGAATCAGTAGACTTGGGTCGTTGCGGACTGATTTTTGGATAACACAACTCCACAATTGGTTATTGTTTCACGGTGGAAACCTTAAGTTTTACCTTAAGTGTTTTTTGTTGGTTGTAGTAGATATACATATGTGTTACAAAATAATGTAGAAGTTAATTATTGCGGGAGAGTTTTTAGGGAAAACGTCGATTGCGATACAATGTATTCTCTAAGATCGTGGATCAATACACGTAGAAGGCACTGCAAAAATAATACCAGAGAACCTGGCAATTGAATTAGAAATATTTCAGACTTTTAGCATTTATCACACTTTCAGTAAAATTTGAAAACTTGAGTAAGATTGCGATTAAGCTATAGTAAATTGACTCTCTATCATCTGATATTAAAAACAGAACAAGTAGTATGTGAAAACTGCAACACAAGTCAGACACTGTTAAATATACATATAATGCGAAATTGCTTTTTCACAAGGAAGTTCTACAAACGTTAAGGAATTATTTTTCCCAAAAATAAAACTGTTGTTAAAACAAATAAAATATTCTAATGCATTAAAAAAAATCAAAGATCGTAGCAGGTTTAAAAACTGAAAGAAACCTTCATGTCTAGATAAAATATCAAAGTAAGAAAAAGTTCGACTACAGAACGGTATGTTTCCTTGAAAATTATGCTACGTTTGCTTAAAACATTTTTCGCCAGCAGAGATTTTTACACTTTTAATAATTTCTCCTTGAAACTTCTCTTGAAATTCTCCTTGAAACTTTGGGAAGTTGTTTTGAAATCTATAGACACTTTCTAATTTCCACTCTCAGGTAAAAATCGAGTATACATATGCCTCATTGATAAGACACGTACGTAATCTTATCAGTACACTACGGATTTTTATGCAATCATGACGATTTTAAATATGCAGAAATCTACGAGGCTGGTGACAAATGCAAAAGTATGCAAAATATCAAAAACATGATTCAAGTTACAATATTTAAAAAATAAGACAGCTTCAATTCCTTATTGATACTTGTAAAAATTTAATTTTGCATAAAAATTCGCAGTCTACTTATCAGTATATCCTTGTGAAGGACGCAGGATCACCGACCGAAGTCGCGGAAGATCTTTCTGTCGAGAACTCAAGGATCGTCTTCGTGACTCGGAGGCACCTCCTCACGAAACACGATCGCCGATAACGAGCTGCGCAATTATTTCGACGTGGTACGATGGGCTGGCATAAATATTGGCAAAAACGGCAATTATTTTCCGCGGTTTCGCGTCGCGGCAAACGCAAACAGCCTTGGCTAACGGTCAACGCGGCGCGTGTGCGTGGCTGATTAATAAATTCAGTTAACGAGGATTTATTTAGTCGTATGAACGTCGCGCTGCGTTCCCTTATCGTAATTAAATTTACGCGGTGGCTGCCGATCGAGACAACTGTTCCTTCTCTGAATCTTCATTAGCGATCCATACTCTGGCTCCGGCGGACTGCGACGACCTTTCTATCGATTGTCTTCTCACGCTGACACTTCGGGGTAATTGCTTTCATCCCATTTTCGTTGATTAATTAACCCCATTGCGATCCAAGATAATTAAACGAGAATTATTGGTTGGCTTTTATTGTAAAGAGGTTTGCAAACTCAGACGAGGCTAGACAGAGTTTAAATAACCTTTTACGAAAAAAATTATTGAATAGCGATTCAGATTATGAATAATTTATTGTTACACGTATCCGAATTGTTTTCTACGATAACTAATTTGTTCACGAAACATATTATAAATTATCATATTTAAAAAAGTTCTTTTGGTGAAATATTCATTTATTATCATGAATTTTTTTATATTCATATTTTAGTACATTTATGGAAAAGTTCATGAAAATATTTTAACATTTTATCAAAAAAATGTTTGTTTTAGCATTAAAAAACAGGTAAACTGTATGTTATACTTTTTTCTAGAATTCATAGGTTGTAAGATGTAATACGAAGTAGGTTTTGCGACTTTAACTTTAAGGGTTGTTTCAACCCTTCAAAATATTTCAAATTAATGACTTCAGCCAGTCGCAAATACATAAATCATTTTGCATGAAAAACCGATCAGAAAATATTAAAAATAAGTTTGAAATTCTAACAGGCGAAAAAATCAAATTTGAATGTTTCCAGGGACCCTTGTATGTATACTACTTGTATGTATAATGTTGATTATACCATTTACAATTTGTTATAAAAGTGAAATTTTATTTTTGGTTTTTGTGTATTATTTGTACATGTGTATGTATATTTAAAAATTAAAAAGAGGTAAATATCTTTACTTAAAAATTAATACTTCCATTCTACATTCTACAAAAACGTTACTAATCAACGTATACAGGGTGTAACAAAAATGTTGCACGTCCTTGAGAGGAGTGATTCCTGAGGTGATTTCAAACAACTTTTTATTTAGCGAAAATGTTAGGTGTGGCTTTGTTACCGAGTTATTAACGAAAAACACCAACCAATCAGAGAGCGAGAACAGTAGACGAACCTTGGTGCGGGTGATAGTAGACCAATGCTACGCCTGGTTGCAGCCCGCGCCGACATTCGTATCCTGTACTCGCTCTTTGATTGGTCGGTGTTTTCTGTTAATAACTCGGTAACAAAGCCCCACCTAACATTTTCGCTAAGGAAAAAGTTGTTTGACATCACCTCAGGAATCGCCCCTTTCAAGGACATGCAACATTTTAGGTACACCCTGTATAAGGGACCTTGGAAACATTCGAATTTGATTTTCTCGAGTTCTTTCAAAAAGCGCACCTTACTATTTTGGAAAATTGATGTTTGGATAGGGATCTTTACGTACGATATGTATACAATTTTTTTAAAATCCGAAGACCTGAGGGTTTTCTTGTAAGACATAATAAATTTAACAATAAATTAGTCAATAGTAAAGAGAATAACTACATTATCTTCGGTTTCCTCTACTTCATCTCTCACTGCACCCATGAAGCTATCCATCGAGAGGCGAAGAATGTAGGTCACCCTGTCTCTATCCGTCCGAGCCGACAGCCTCTGTCCAGCAGAATCGCAAGAATAACCAGCATTATACTTGATTTCCATACAGCTGCCATTCGATACCTAACGCAGCCCGGCTACGTGACACCGACTCCCCGTATCATGGAGCTCGGTCAGGCCGGCGATTCGGGAAATACGGCCCCGCGTTCCTCGAAGTTTTCGTCGACATGGCCCATGGGCTCATCGCGAATGCGCCGAGCGTGCCGGAATATAGGGATTCCTGGTCTGTCCGAAACGAGAATTCCGTGAATTACGTCTAGAATCAGAGCTACTCAGAAGGCTGCGCGCGGAATACCAATGATGGGGGACGTGCTTTCCTCATGCCTTCGGCCCGACTGCGTTGTCTTTGCGCCGATAAAAGGGGATTTCCTTGGGATCGGATCCATGAGAACGACCGTAACCCTTCGACGGGGCTGTTAACCCCTTTCGAAATTTCGATGGCGCAGAATTCGGGGCAAAAGGCGTTGAAACACTTCAATATAAATACCGCAGATGATGATTAGACAGCGGATGTTTTGTGCATTTATAGCGACTTTAAGACCTGATGCACACGAGTGACATGAAATTGTAGTGATCATAGTGATTCTTTGCTATCATTGCGATTTCATGTCATTGTGTTTGTGAAAAACATAGTAGTACGCAGAATCGCAGCGACTTTTTGTCGCTCGTGTGTATCGGCTCTAAATGTAGTCATCCTAATTCAAAAACTAAAGAGTATAGAGTTTGATAATAATTATTGAACTCTTATTGGTCTAATTAACAGACTATGTAATTCTTTTGTTTGATCAGTGATAGATCGACACTACTGTAAGTGGAACGATTAACAAATATTAAGCCCAGAATATTTGTATTCATTTATTCATATTTATTCCAATGATTCAATCAAAAATTTTTTAAATTAAAACTACTTTGATCTCAGGTCTGCTTGACGATGAATTCAATCGTCTGAATAATTTATTTATGCAACGAACAATGTTATAAAGGAGACTGTATGTAGGAGACTGTTACCGTTCATTAATATAAAAAGCCTCACACAAATTTGATGTATGACCAGGATCAAGCCCCATTTCCTCAGAGGCTAGTTTATCCTACAGGAATGGGTCTACGTAGCAATTTCACTCGTCACTGCTGTTCCACTAAATTTATGATACCCCGTCCACCCCCATAACCTCGGAGTCAGCCAGTTAGGAACTCCTCTCTATTGTATCTATCATTCTCTTCTACTCTTTTCAGTAAGTTGACCTTCGCCCAAGTGGTACAAGGGTCATGCTTCCCTTATAAGAAGCATTTTTTTAAAATTACAGAAATTAAATGCTAGAAAATTCGACAAAACGTTTCAAATATATTGAATATAAAATGCTGAAATAACATAATAGCATAATAATATAATGCATTAAGTTGATAAAAGTTAGTATTATACTATAATAGTATATAGCCTTAGTGCAATCACCCTTAAAAAATTTAGTGTATAATCATTTATGTTGTTGTGATGGTAAACAACGAATACTTAATTTAACGTTAAAGAACAAGAAACAGAAATGTTAATAATCTTAGTTTTTTTTAATTCTCTTGAAGTTAGAAAAAAAACATGTCAGTATAATTGGTAAAATAATTTGATCTAACTAAACAAAGCCTCGAATGTAAAAATGTTTTTTTTTTCACTTCCGATGTATTTTACTTTACGTGGAATTTATTTCTTTGTAATTATACTGTGATTAATGGAGCCTGTCATTGCGATAATCACACATCGCATGTTCACACATTAATGGCAATTTCAAGTGTAAAGATGAGCATAAATGCGAAGATATTTTATGGGTATATATAAATCGGTGTCCAAGCTAAAGGAGGTCACCTAAATATCTTCTTCGTTTTTCATGACAATTTAAATGACTTCAATGAAGGAATGTCCTGAAACACAAATTCCTTTGTGAGGTCATCTTTCTGCGTTTTTTCAAGGTTATTGATATTTTTTATGTTACATTATATTTTAGTATGTATTTTCAGTTCGGAAACAATAAAGCTCTATAAGAAGATAAGAATTTATTACAACTACACTGCGGATTTTTATGCATTTATGACACTTCTGAATATGCAAAAATTTACAAAGCTCTTGACAGATGACAAAGTAAAGTAAATATAAAAATTCTAATACAATTCTAATACAAGTAACAATATTTAAAAAATAACAAGGCAGGCTGTTATTTAAGCACTAGTTCTTTATTTATGTTTGTACAAATTTAATTTTGCATAAAAATCAGCAGCCCAATTATAATTAACATAAGTCTTTATTTAATGATAAGTGTCAATGTACGCAGCTGTTTATACATGGATTGAACCATGTTTACAGCTCGTGTAAATAATTAAAATTTACCTGTTTAACTACGTAACAATATAATACAAATCTATGTTTTGAGGTTCTGTAAAAAAATAATTCAACGTTTCAGTTTGACTTAGAATTTCACAGCTTTAGCTTCACAGAACTATCCGATTTTTGATCACAGACTTATATGTTTCGATTTTAAAGCTGTAACATACTGTCAATCCACGTAAAAAAAAAATTTGTTTAAATGTTAACGTTACAAAATTGATTTCTGGCCACGAAAAACTGCTGTACAGACCACTGTGCAATCCTCCGAGTCGCCACAGTGTTTGAAAATGATTGTCTGACCGCGAAGAAGTCACAGTAAACCACAGTATAGTAATTTGTCAAGGATCATTTTGGAGGAAGAAGCATCTACTTTCGCCTCCATAAATGGATTTTTTAAACAATTTTTCTAAAAAATTTAGTTTTCGTGTTAAATATTTCGAATACATAAAGAAAACAAGCTTAAACAGCCGAAATTATCGTTAATTTAACTTATTTCCAATGATTTATACACTGTCAATTCGAAACATAATTTTTTGCGGTCAGACAGTCGTTTTTAAACACTGTGAGTCGTTCCGTTTCCCCTTAAGTAGCTTGTCCCTCGTTCCGGTCAGACGGTCGCGAAATTTGGACTCGGTCGCGGCGCCAGCTCGGTAGCCAGGTTTCTCTAGCCGCGGATCGTCGAAAACCGTTACCTTGCATCCCGGTTACGCCGCATCCGGTCGGCACGTGGGTCAAACCGGAGATTAATCAGGTCTCTTTGTCTTGGTGAACAGCCAGTCGACGGAGATAACATCGCCGATAGGCCGATGGGAAAAGCGCCTGGCTCGGGCCTCGCGTATCGGCCCGATTTTATCCCCGGGTATCGTGACACGGTAGTGCGACCAGAAGAAAGTCTTGTAGCCGATCCATTTACCACGATATATACAACGTGCCGGTGTGTACAACGCGGATTAACGAGGCACGCGGTGCCCGCGGATGAAGACGGTCAACCGGGCTTGTAAATTTTGTAATCGAGGACGTGGCAAGGGCAGCGCTCACGTGCTCTCGCTATGAGGCATATCCTGCGCTTGTGACCGTCGCGTTTCTGAACGGGTTACGGTGTTACGTTCCCGTATTTCACGGACGAAGTCACACGCCGGTGGCATTAAAATATCGACGTGCCCAGGGGGAATCGAGTCGGGGGCGACTGTGAGAACGAACGAGATCCAATTTCGTCGCGTTCGGGAGGAAAGACGTCGTCGACGGAGGCGAAGTGGTTCCGTGAAAAACGACCACCTTCCGGGTGATGTCTTCTTCCGGTCGCGAGGGATTGGTGCTTCGGCACGTTCGACGAAATTCTGGATTCCTCGCGGTTTCTTGGCTGTATCGTTCCCCGTCAATAAAAGCCTCGGGTCCATGAGGACTCAGCGATTTTTAGCAGTGACACTTTGGAAATATGTAGAAACAATGATTTTTAACTTTCTAGAATTTTTTTTCAATCGTCTGTAAAATTCATGCAATAATAATAAGGAGATACAAACACTCAGAAAATACTTTACCAGCAAAGAGAACACAATATACAAAGCAATAGTTAAAGCAGATAAGAATTACTCACCTTTAAATCTAACCACAGACAATTGTATTCTGGATGCACACAATACTTAATATCAGAAAAATAAAAAGGAAACACAAGCACAAAAACAAATACATAGAAAACTAATATTACTGCAGTGACTCCAAAAAGTATTGGCACACCTAGTTTTTTGTAATAACTGATTCCGAAACAGCTTCAAATGAAATTAAAAATATTTTCAAAAGAAACTCCATAACAATTACTCTCCGAAATAAAATTGAAAATCTAGAACACAACGAAGTCACAATAGAAGTTTGCATTCTAAAACACCCTTCTAAGAATTCAGATAAATTGACAGAAATTTTGAACAACGCTCTGGACGTATTATACTTCGCCAAAGTAACAAGAAATCTTAAAAAAAAAACATTATTTCATGAAATTAGGAACAACACTATATCAAAGAATCCAGCTAACAAATTAAACAGACTTGATATTGCATATTTTCCTACGATTCGCGAGCGATAACATAGAGAAAGTACGAAGAACAGGGTCATGCAATTCACCTTTAACTTCTTCAAGTAATTACCTTTCAATTAACCACTTTAATGCTGGTTTCTAAGTAGTAGAAAATTGAATATTGAAAAAGAGTGAAAAGTTGAAAACAGAAAGACCACTAATTTCCTGTATCGCTAAAAACGCAAACAACTTTCGTTGCTTTTTCCTTTACTCACTTCGCTGCCATCCCATGGAAACGATGGTAATATAAGGTGATTTTGCATCGCGGAATCATCGCCATTTCTTCCTAAACGTAAGTATATAATTACTGTGCTTCGAACAGGAACTGCTTCTAATAATACAGTTAGATTTAGCCGAAGAATCGTCGGACAGCTAGTCCTCTTAATCGCTTTCTTAATTTCTACCCGCCGCGAGAATTAATTGCCCATCATTGTCGATCGAATAGTCGTTAGAGTCTGTCGAGGGGAACGTTGAAAAATAATGGACCGTACGTTAGCGCGTTTAATTCTTATGATTTGCGTCAATTAAACCCCGTACGTTCGCTCTTAAAACGTAATAACCGGCTACCTTTTCCGTGGAAATTAAGGGACGGTATTAAACGAAACTTACGGGAAAATTGCAGAGTCCGCGAGGAGGATGTAACAGGAGGATACGCTGACAGCTGACGCCGCGTCGAATCGAATCATCCTTCACCGCGGGGCAACAGTTACTGCCTTCCACGATATCTAAATCAAACTTCCCAGCAATTATCTTCGAACACTCGACAAGCGTTCCGCGAACTTCGTTCGAACGATTAACACCTCATTAAGTCTTCATTACGCATGTGTTGCTCGGGATTTCTGAGAAGTTCTCACAAAATCGCCAATTCAATTTTTCCACAATTAAGCATAAATATAGTGTTTTAGTCATAACTCATACAGTGTTTAGACTTCATTGTTGCAATCATTTTTCAAAGAAGCAAATGTTGCAGGAGGATTGAGAAAATTGTGATGTGTCGTTTGCGCAGTATGGAGTGAAGTTTATAATATTTTTTACGGAAGTGACTACAGTATTGTCCCGATATAAGAACAATCTTACTCGTGTTATTAGTGTTGACTCGAAGAATGACGCCTGCATTTGATTCGAAAAAGGGATTTCTTTATCCTCACCACTTCTTCGCTGTTGCGAGTCTCCCCGTTCCGTCGTGACCGAGATTAAACCCGACTCGAAAAAAGGCTGCGCTCGGTTCCGAAACCCAGTCATTCTTCGAGTCAACACTGTATTCACGTTTAAGGCGTTGATTACCAATATTGCACTATGATCTTGAATTTTTATGAAATCCTCGTGTTTAATACACTTTCTCTCTAATAGTAATATAAATCGAGTCAACTTTATAAGTTAACTTAGCTATTTAAACTAAAAGTTATGTTATAAAACATTGTATTATTATAAAACGGCTGAGTTTCAATCATAGGAGTTTATTAAAATCAGAAATGAATTGAATATAATGTGTTTAGACTATAGTACCTACAAAAGAAAAGTGAATAATATGATATAATGAGTTGTTTCATACTTTTTAAAGAGTTCTAACTTTTTTTCATTTAATGAACCGTTCTTTTTGCGTCGGGGGTTGTTTAAATTTATAGTTTAATACATTTGTTTAGTTAAAAAATTTAGAAGTTCCACAAATATATATTACAACAAAGTTTAAGAGCTACATTTAATATAATTAGTAAAACAATTGTTTAAAATACCGTCAAGAATCCATTTTGTGATCAGCTTAGTATATAACTATCATACAATAAATTATCATGCTAAAAGTTGATTCCAAACACTTACTAAATATCTGTTAACTGTTCTGAACATCAAAAGTAAAATATGGAAGCTAATATTAGAAAATCCCCTTGCTTTTTTGACTTTAGAGCTTAGATTATAAATTTAATTATTGTTATTTTCGCACTTTTTTAGATGTCAAATTAAAAATAAAACATGAATTTACTCAAATATCACAAAAATTTTGAGATTACGTTAATGTTCGCATTTAGACATTGGAAAAATCATGGTAGTTACTCTCAAGTGACCAGGAATTGGATCATTGACTGTAATTATCAGTCAAGGAATTGTCTTTTGAATTTGTCAAATAAAACCATTAAAATACTTCGGTAAAATAATTCGGAGTGCAAAGGATTAACATTACAAACTCGCAACACTCCTTCGTCGCGCGAGAATCCCATCACGCCAACTGCTCCCTCAACTCCCCCTCATCAAGCAGCGAAACGAACCCCCATAAACCATCGTGAGGCAGGTTCCGCGATAACCTTCCGGCCCCCCGGCATCTAGGACGTCCGATCCTGGCCATGACACAGGGGCTCTGTCCGGCGATAACTCGCTCCAATGATCCAGATCCATTTACCTAGTTCCGCGGCGGCGGCGGCGTCGTCGAGGCCGGCGCGCGACGTTCGAGCGACGTCGACGATGACAGCGATCGCGGACGATCGCGGTGACGAGGCTCCGCGACGCGACTCGTCGCGGCGGCCAGGGCCACGCTAGCGGTACGCCACGCGCTCGCCTAGTCCCCCGTAACGCCTCGAAAAAAGAAACCGCTAGACCGGTGGCCCCCTATCTAACTGGTACATCGTTTTCGAACGGACCGTTCGCCAGATTCCACGCAAGATTGCCGGGCCTCGGAGCGCGGCTCGCAACCGAGCGAGCACGAAGCGCGCACGAGCGCCATTCCAGTGCAGCGTGTCACCCGCACTTCCGGTAACGCGGTGCCCCCTCGTACGCTGCTGGCCGCGAACACGCGGCTCTCACGGTCAAGGTCAGGCGCTCCGAGCCACGGCGAGGGGACGATAATTGCATCGCTGTGCCGCGACGCGTGGGTGTGGTCGACCGGGGTTATCGAGCCGAGCGACGTTGAACCCGTGGAAACGGGCGTACCGGGTCGTTGCGTGGATCGCGGGATTTCTGCGATTCCCGGTCGATTGGATGGGGAGATGGTTGGTGAAGTAAAGTGCGCGATTGATGTGGAGTGGGGTGGTCCGGAGGATTTCGAAGGGTGAAAGTGAGGGTTGGTTGAGAAGCTTCGATTTGGTAGCAGGGCTTGAAACTGTTATGATATCGATTTCGGTTCTTGAAACGGTTACGAAGCACTTTTATTCTAAATAACTGTAAATCATTATTAATTAGTAGACAGCGGATCTTTATGCACTATAAATATGCAAAAGGCATATGTCATTTATACACTAAAAATATGCAAATATGCATATACAGTAATATAGTGTAATAATTTATTGTACACAATGTATTGTGTAATATACAATATTTTCTATAAACATATATGTACGTATATACATATGTAGTTAACAATACTTTTCGAATCATTCTTGCATAGTATAATTCGTGTTACAATAAATTTAGAGCATTTTTTCTAAATTTGTCATTGTTAACCGATGGCGTCTGTGTCAATAAAAAAATTTTCAACTAAAATTTGCTTTAATAACACTTTAGGTTGTTTTACTTTTGTCATTTTTTAAAAATATGATAAAATAGTTAATCGTCCTGTTAGACATTATTCTACTTTGTTATACTGTACCAATGGCTATAAAGATTTAGCGAATGTTCCTTCTGGATAAATTGTAAAGTACAAAGGAATTATTAAAAAAAAGCTTTCTTTGCAGGATTATGTATTAGGTATATTATTAATAAATATATTTATGGTTTGCCACTTTTCACTATTTCACTTAAATCCTGTTGGCTGCGACCAACGAACTAAACTGTTTGAATTCCAAACACAAACTACCACGAATAACGCTCAGTTACAAGATTACTTAATTACAAAAACATGATTATTTCTTCTTTATGATTCATAAAGTTATAATATAAGAATTTTCTAATAGACGGAATAAATTTGACAGATATTCTATATAAGCACAGTAAATGCATATGTTGCTAAATATAAATATGCAAAGCATATGCATTATGCAAAAAATGTAAAATAAAAAATATATTTTTAGAATTCTCTGATCATAAAACAAATTTCTATCGAGGTCCGATTACATTATTTGTTTTCTATCAAAATATGCATTTGCATAAAGATCCGCTGTCTATTAATTAATATTTTCACGAAATGGAAACGAATGATATCTACGTTTAAAGCGGCGGTTACCAATATTGAATTTTATGAAATCCTCGTGTTTGAAGGAAAAATTCGTTTAATTCACTTTCTCTCTAATAGTAATATAAATTTTGCTTACTAGATTTGAGCTAAGACTAGATAAATTGATAAACATTGATAAATTCAATTTTTCTTTTCTTAATATGACTTGTGTCGTTTTTTCTTACAGTCGCAGAAACTATCTAGGGAATTACACAAACGCAGAAATATATAAAATAGCAAGAATGAAGTCCAAGTGAGTCCAAGTAATATCACATTATCAAACAGAACAAAAACACTTTCTTTCATGTACCAAATTTATTTGCGATCAATCTTCTGTAACATAGAAAATTGCAAGCCAATCTGGCATTTTTATGCAATTTTGACGAAAGCAATTTGCAGTGTGTTTCATACTATTATTATCTATATAGAAACAGTACTGGTTAATTTAAAATTAATATCCTTTCAGTTTTAAATAAAAATTTTGATTTTTTCTTCTGAACTGCAGAGATTTAACAAAATTCTGAATCATTAGATGTAAGAATTTAGAACCGCAATTTTGTTTTTAATAATAATACTATAAATCTACAGTATTTTTGTAGTATTAATCAAGATATGTTCTCATTATTGATATTTCTTTTACTGCTGTTATTTTTAAGGAAACTCCACAAAAAAATTTCAAATATCACATTACTCTATCTCATCTTTATAATCCCTCCTAAAAGAAAAAACAGCTAATATGCTAAGGTTTATAAACAATAACTTTGAATAATGCTAAAAGCCGTTTCTAAATTTTATTACAATATTTTATAATAGTTATCAGACTGTTTCTACTTTAATTCAATATATTATAATTATACGTATACAGGTTGATTACTATACATATGTCAATACTGATTGTGAGCGAAAGAATCCTTGTGATCATATACTTACAATCTGACTAAAAGTATTGAGTTATACCATAAAAAAGACAATAAAAATTAAAAGCCATAGCATCATAAAAATCCTTCTACATTAACAACTACCTAATAACTGCTTTAACATATTTTTAACTCTATGTGCTCAGAAGAGGAGATAAATCACAACGTGATCGATGAACTAACAAGCCTGAATTGTGGGAAACACATTAGCATATGAGTATTTCAGCTTTCTTCTCCCGTAATGGCTTCTAACTGTAAGATTAACACATAACCATAACTTTTAATAAGCATATACATTCGCGTATCAGTAAAATTAGTTGTATCCGCTATAAGCAAAATCACTGTTTTAAACCAGTGACTATCGTACTACATTCGCTAAAAACTCCATTAAGATACGCGCAGTGACTTCGAATACAAATACAGTTATCTTTCACTCACATTATTGCCCACTTTACGACACTTTTATTTTTCTACTGGCCTTTACGAAGTCTTAACAAAGACTATGAATATTATTCAACCGCGAAGAGTTATGCAAATTCACTTTTCTTCAGACAGACAAAAAAATGAAACCTGAATAAGAGAATATTTCACCGTTTACTTATATTATAACTTGCACTTCATTCTTACTATTTTATATTATTTCTGCCTTTGTGTTATTTCCTAGAAAATTTTCTATGCATGATATTTCTGTGACTGTAAGAAAAACGACATAAGTCACATTGAAAAAAAAGAAAATTGAATTTATCAATCTCTATCAATTTATTTTCTCTTAGCTCAAATCTAGGAAGCAAAATTTATATTATTATTAAAGAGAAAGTGTATTAAATACGAGGATTTCATAAAATTCAAGATCATAGTGCAATATTGGAAACTAGCGCGTTCATACAGTGTTGACTCGAAGAATGGCTGGGTTTCAGATCTCGGTTACGACGGAACGAGGAGACTCGCACCGGCGAAGAAGTGGTGAGGATAGAAAAATCCCTTTTTCGAATCAAACTCAGGCATCATTCTTTGAGTCAACACTGTAAGATTGTCCTTATATCGGGACAGTACTGTATCTCGAAAATGAAAAAATGTGACATGCGGCGCTTTACCTTAGACTACAGATTTAATCTCATTAAAAATGCAGACAAACTTGAATAACATTGTTAATAATACAAAGAAGATTGCTATATACAGGCTGCCTTTTTTAAATTTATAAATGCAATAATTACTGATCCAGAACTGTTGCTAATTTAAAAAATGTTTTAAACAGATCTTGCTAGAAATTTAGTATAGTTAATTTATCTGCAGATGGAAACGTGAAAGACAAATGAAGGTTAATAGTTGTTTCGTTCTGCAGACAATTGCATTTGTAAATGACAATTGGTCACCCCGTATATATGATAGGGCAAAGCTTTCCAATTTAAAATAAAAAGATTATACAAGACGAAAGCCTTAACATTAAAACGAAAGAATTTAAAATATCATAGGACAGTAACCAAATTCCAGAAAACAAAGCTTCTCAGTTCTCGCATTCGCCAACTTCAAAGTGGCCATTTGGCAAAGTCACGCGTGGGCGTGGTAACTGGGGTGTTATCTAGTCCCGTTATCAAAATGTGGCAGCTATTTGGAGCAGAGCTCCTAATTACGGAATCCCGCAGCGCTGTCGTGCGCGCCTCGCGCGAACGCTTTGAAATGGGACGCGGAACCCTTCGCGGGGTTACGCGAAACGATACGGTCACCGTAAAACTCGCAGATAAGATAATTTGCATAAAGCGGAGTCTCGCCGTTATTATTTTCTTTTCCATCGTCCATTTGGAATCCCCGTTTCATACCACGGCGAGATTCCACCGGTAATCCGTGAGAAAAGCATTACATTGATGTCCTATAATGGCGAATAAAGTACGAATATTATTGTTTCGCGCGAACAAACGCTAGTCACGCGCCTCGAAGGAGGAGCTTAACCTACGCGATGCTTCTGAATCCCATTTTCCGTTTAACTTTTGCGCGTCTCATTGTTTCTGAGGCCGCACAGTGTGTCGTGTATATGGACGTTTGGAACGAAACTCATAACTTCTAAACTATTTAATTTTTTACCCATGTATCTTAATACTTTTTTAAAGAAAATGCAAGAATACATCGATTAATGCATGACAAATATACAATTATATAAAAAATTGTTGAGGAGATATTGATTTTTAATTAAATAAAAACTTTTTCGGCAATGTTTATTATTGAAATGTATTATCAATTAAGAAGTATCTAACTTTTGTTTAAAACATTTTTTCATAAAATTGACGGAAATGCACGAAAAATTGTGGGGAGGATTATACGGTATCGTACTACGTGGAACATTATATTTATTTACAAATCGTTATAAACGTTGAAATTGTAAGACCTACATTCTTTTATTAAAATTTCAAAATACAACAACAAGAAAACGAAAAGAAAAGAAAAGCTGAACGTTAGTTGAAACAATCTCAAATGCTAATCGCTAAAGGCCTGAACGGTGAGTGCCTTGATAATGATAATTTTAATTATTTTCTTCGTTTCGGGCAAATTCGGGCAGCTAAAGTTAAATATAAAGTTTAATGTTTCCTAAATTAATAGAAAAAAAATTACAGAGGTATTTTTTGGTGTTTTTTTTAAAAGTCTTCTCAAAGGTGATAAACATTTAACATTAAAAATTCAAATAAATTATTATTATTGTAAAAAATTTTCTCTGTAGTTTTAAAAGGATTGTAGTACCAAATACGATGTATAAAAATCAAACGAAAAACACATACATTTAGCCAATGACATGTGTTTGAAGAAATACACCGAAATTTTGAATAAACATTTAATATCAATTTTAGCAACAAATTAGTAAATTCATAAAACTTGATGGGTAGTATTAAAATCTACGTTCCTTTCTTAACATCTTAAGATAAAACAGATTGTGAATTAAACACTTCAGATTTTTGGGTTTTGTACATTGAGCGACACACTGTGCGCCATTCTGGTAGCGAATGACAATAAAAATATTTTATTTACCGAAATTTTTCATTCTATATTTAAAATAATGTTTGAAATATTTTTTTCTCGAATTTTTGCCCAGCTCTGAATTACGACTTAATTCAACCGTAACTATTTAACGCGCACGCAAGTTCATTCACTAACAATAATTTATTGTTGTAATTGCACGCAGAAGCGTGATCATCAAAATGCTGCCCCCAAACTCAAAATTACCGCTTCTAGCTCATTGCAAATCAATTTCCGCACCCTCGGCTCTCCAAACATCGAACTGATATCACGTTCGCTGTCAATGTCTTTTCACCGGCGCGACGCTCCTAACCGAATCAATTCACCCAATAATAAATTTCACCCCTCGATGCACCGGCGGCCAGACTTTCCCATCGAGCGATACTTTCATCTCGTCCGGCGTGTCCCTCTGTCCACTCCGGTCCCGGATTAATCTCGTTACGAGGCGCATAATCCGATTCTTCGTCCTCTCCCCCGCCTCGATAACGGGCCCGAGCGTTGTCCCGGCGAAATCGTTATTGTTATCGTTGGAAATTCCCGTGTCGGCTTCGGTTAACTGATTTCCCCTTTCGCGAGAGGGCGAGCGAACGGAGGATCGACTCGGCGAAACGCTTGCGCACACAACACGCCGCGGACGTAGACTAATAGGCACAATGATCACGTCTAACGCGGGGGTTGTTCGCGACGCGGTGCGAATAAATTAACGCCCAGGTTGGAAGGACTCCGCGATCCCCGGTGTGTCTGCGTTGTTCGTGTTGCGACGAGTGCGGTGGCGTTCGTGGTCATAGAAACACCGGGGGAAGTTGAATGGACCGGCTTGTTCGACTTTGTACTTCCTGTTGTCGGTTGTAATTTGGAGTGTGTGCCTCGAATGGCCGATGATGGCTCGTGTGGAGCGATTGGGAAGGTGGGAAACGAGGTTTTGGACGGGAGGTTCAAGTATCGAGGTGTGATAGTGGTGAAATACTTTATTTTAGGGAGGTTCGGAGGCGACGTGAAGTGGCGAAGCGAGTAGATGAAGGGAACTTAATATTTTGTACACAATTTTGTTTTTTATTTTCTATACGTTTTATGAATATTATTATTATTTATCTAACCAGATAACGTGCATCGATAATCACAATGTACATCCTGTAGAGTTAAATTCATTAACTGTACATAGGTCTGGTGTACAATGTAGAAATTGCAGCAATACTAATTACAGATTTATTATTTACAGTTTTTATAATATTTTAATCACGATATTCGGTATAAGAAGTTTTAATAATGAATATGAATAAATTATGATGAGAAAAAAATTTTTGATAATTTTTCTTAGAAACTAACAACTTCTACTTTATTTACTGGTAATTAATCAATACTTAGAGTAGATGTAGTAATAAATGAACACGTTACCAGTGAATGAATATTATACACAGAAATAAATAAAATAAGTAATTAAACAGCATAAAGAAATAAAGAATTGAAAACATTGAATATTAAGTCCTGTACTTATTTTATTTGTTTTTGTGTATAATGTTCATTCAATGAAACATAAACTACAAGATTTTATAATTTCAATGGATTTGAGTCTGCTCTCCAATTCTTTTTTTTAGTAACCAGTTTCAGACGATGCGAATTAAGTTTTTCAAATTGTTCTTCTAGGTGAATGTAATTATTGTTCTCTTCAGTCTCTCGAGAGTTCTACCGAGAAAACTAATTAGTATCTCAGTGGGTTGGCCGGGGTAAAAAATTTGCATCTCAACAAGGGAGAATCTTCTTTCTCAGACTAAATCCTGCCATTTAGGCCCTAGGGTACGCGGTTCATTAATAAACATATGGCTTTAATTGCTACATTATACGAAGCTCCAGTTTCCAATACGCGTCGGGATCTTTGATCAGCACGTGTAGTTTCTGGAAACTTTCCAACAGAGGTTCATTGTTTAGCCGTTTCGGTGGAATCGCTGAAATTCTAATGCACCGTCGATTCCGAAAGTCGTGGGTATAAAGTCGCTTCTTGGAATCCACCGTGTCTTCTATTTTGGATGAAGGTGAACCTTAACCCTGAACCAGAATATTATCGGACAGTAGATTTGCTATAAATTCACAGCATTTACCCTATGTGACTATGTGTGAAGTGCTTGTTTTAGCTGTTGTAAATGGAAATTAATCCTCTGCAACTCCACGATGTCTTAATATGAATAATTTTCGGGTTCTTGAATCGCATTTTCAAGTACATTTTACCTCACCTGGACAGCCCCAACAACCTCCGCAGACTGCAAACTTCCGAACCACTTTTCCGCACCGTCCCATACACAAAGAATTTCCTTTCATCTGTCAAACAATTTTTTTCCTTCCCGGAATAACGACGCGAAATCCTGACAATTTGGAGTGCACAAGGGTACACGCGATCCTCGCGTACCATTCGCGGCACGCAAAGCTCTCCCCCCCTCCCCCCCCCGAAGGAGACGGCGCGTAATTTTCAAATTGAATCACTGGGGTTCCGGAGGCCTCGAAGGCACCGCGGCATGAACGAACGGTTTACCACCGAACCCCCAAGCCCTCCCCCGTAAACAATTAATCGTAAATTAATTTCACGGGCCGCGCAACAGAGCCCCGAGCCATTTCATCAGATTTAATTCGTTCCCCCTACCACTCCGGACACGGGGTCCCAATATTCCCTCGGATATTCGGCACTCCGTCGAGGATCGTCCGTGCAAAGGAATCCTCATTGTTTTTCTTTTCCTTCGCCCGTGAGAAGACCACGGACAGAGGAGGAAGCGTCATTCCGGGCAACGCACGGCGCGTAATTAGGTAATTATCAGAGCACGGCCTCTGAGAATTTGATATCCCATCGTGGCCCGTTCAACGGTCCCCGCTTCTTTACCGTTTTTTTTTTTTTTTTTTTTTCCCCTCTTTGAAGTCGCGATTCTAATGACGGCGCCGCTTTTTTTGGACACTCGGGAAACACGAAACTTGGGAAAGGGAGGATCTTGGTGGGGGAACTTTAATTTCACGAGTAATTGGGAGGTGGGTCGCTTCGTCCGTTTTTCTGTACTCGGATCTTGATGATCACGTGATAACCAATTTTTTTAACATCATTTACTCCTTTCTCTCCTTTTTTTATTTCTTTCAATAAAGTGGTAATTCTTGTGTTTTCATGCAGTTGACTTTTTGGAATTGATCATTCGATTAGACTATTAGACAAAAATCTTAAGTTCTTCTTGAAAATTCTAAATGAGGTGGCATTTATTAACACCGTGTTATTATGAATATAGATAACGAATTTTTAATACTATAGAAACAGGAAAGAAGATATTTAAATATTAACACTAATTGTGTCATATTTGTTTTTTTTTAATTGAAATAGTCACTGAAAGAAATGAAATACTTACATTATGTTAAACACGATCTGAAGGCCTCATGAGATTTAATTTTACTATTAATTTACAGTAATTTTACTATTCTTTTATATTTTTATTTACACACTTTATTAACTTCCCTGAAGACATTTTTTTATAATATTAATATCTATAGAATTTTATTGTGATTTTCTTTCACAATTACATTCATTAAAATTAAAAGTATTTAATATGAAATTAATCAAAATGTTAGAAGAAGGTAAGTAAAATGTTTAAAGAAGGAAGCGTCTTCAACTATTCAAAATACAACAATAAAAGAAAAACAATTTTTAATACTCCTACATTTTTTATTCTTTACTGTCCAAAAAACTGACAACTGTGTCATTTTGCACCCGCTCCAGAAAAGAAACGTTCCACAGTGCGTTGAACACATAAGTATTCAGGACAAAATTCATAACTTCTACATTAATCTGTTTTCGACGAAAGATCCCTAATATTTTTAAGGAGGATACAAAAATGTATCAAATGGTGAAAAAAATTTTGTATTTAAAAAATTATGGTGGTCTGAATTTTTTATTAAACAAAATATCTTATACCAATTTATTCAACTACAATTTGGTATCACATAATTAGTGATTAATTTTTATTTGAAGAACTTTTTTATAGGTTTATCAGGAATGTCTGAAAAATTAACATTTAAACCAGTGTGCATTTTTCGGACACTCTATTATATTTCAAAGTACAAAAATGTAATCACAAATTCCATTAATTTTTTACGATTTATTAGTCTAAAGAAATTTACTTTTCCATTACATTACAATTTTTAACATGTTCAGTTTTTCCTAAAAATGTTATTTTTCAAATAATTGCAGGTAGTTGCAGAAACAAATTTTATTTTCATAGACTACAAAGTTCAGCTAACTAAATAATACAAAAAACTTGCATTCATTTTTTCACGTATTTTTTGTATGGTAATACAATTTTAATTGTCTGGGGTGAGAATAAGTTTTTCAATGATCAATTCAGCCATAAATCTAAACACTGGTTTTGAGACACCACATACTCATAATAGTAAAATCCATAACCAACAAAATTAGCCCAAATAAACAAATATTCGTGAAGTCTAACAAGAAAAAATAATATAAACTATATCCCGTATGAAATTAATTATAATCTGGGATGAAGGGACAAATAGATAAAGAACTGTAAACATATTCGAATCCTGGACATTTGAATGTAAATATTAAACACTAAACATCATTCTAGAATATATTTTATTTTGCAATTTTTGTATACATATCGATTCGTTCGCGTAAAGGAGAATGTGAAAAAAACATGCTCAATTTGTACCCTTTCAAATACCTAAAATACTAATGAAGTAGTAATGAAGTTTTATGAACCATATAAATATAATAAAATAATAAAATAGTGTTTGAATTTTTCCATTCTGCGCATTCCTTTCGAGATAACGATAACTTTAAACCATAAAGCGTGAAAGTTTATGATACTCAGGACTTGCAGACTGATACTGCATTAGTATTTGAAGTATCTGAAGAGGTAGAGATTTGGCATTTTTTAACATTCCGCTTTCCACGAAGCCGTATCATCAGAAAGAATAAGTCAGCAGTGCATTAGTGCGAAGTGCGTGAGATTAAAACCGAGAGAAAAGGGAATCTAACAAACGAGGGAAGTGGAAAGAGGGAGAGGCAGCAGTTTTTATAGCACTTAGTTCGAGACACGCGTTCCATACGAATCCAGCAAAAAAGGAAACCTGGAAAGGCGGCGCACGGGGACTTCCTCGGTGCCCCTTTGATCCTGGAAATTAGCTTATAGTTTATTGCATTTTTTACCGCGCCTTTCATCTCCGGGATCTCACGCGCGCTGGCTAAAATCTCTCATCAATATGCAGAGTGAGGGACGGGCAAGAAAAAGCACGGGCGCGATCCGTGGAAAGAGGGATGCCCTCCACCCTTGACTAGAAGAGAACGATCGGGAACAGGGGCGAGGAACCGGGAACGACGGATTCGGATTGCGAATCGCGATGAGTGAAACCCGCCTTAATCTGGGCTCATTGGCCGGGAAGAAAGGGGCTTTTATTAAATTACGCGCGGTAATATTTCGGAAGAAAATGTTGGGGCTTTGAAGTGGATCGCGGAAGAAGATTGGAGGAGGGGGAAGACAGATTTCCATGAGATTAGTTCGGCATCTTTGGAAGAAGCTTCGATCGAGTTTAGTGCTTCGCTTCGGGTAATTAATTGCTAGAGGAATGGCGATGCTGAAGGCTTGATTAGTGAAATCTGATGAAGATATTTGAAACTATGTCCGGTAGTTTTGAAGACTAATAAATTTGTGAAGGTATTGTAAGGAATGAAGGTGGAAGAAGTTTTTGTTATTTCTTGTATATAAATTAAGATGACTTTAATGTCATAGTATTCTAGATGAATGAAGTCTTCTTGATATCAATTATAGAATATTAAAATAAGAAATGCTTGGTATTATTAAAAAAAAAGAACCAGGAGAATTTTAAAATTGTATAGTGAAAATGGCTTTAAAAAAGCGGTTTCCAAATAATATATATGATTTTTTCATTAATGTTTGTAATTTTATTCCTAGTAATTTTTATATTGCAGGATTTGTGTTCCAGAAAATCGCTTTTGACAAAGGATCTGCGTAACATGAATTATATTATGGTAGATACTGTATCATATTTTAATTGCATTAATTCTGTATTAATCGTTGTCAAGTTACTTGTAATGTTTCTCCAATTTCGGTTCTTTAAATCTCTAATCTCAGACCCTCCAATTTGTAATGATTTGCATCTTGAAATCTTGAAATTTTCAATTTTGACTCTTCTAATTTTCTGTATCAAACCTTCACATCTGTAATTTCATCTCCAAGCTTTCAATTTTCAATTTCATATAAGTGTTCATATTTAAATCTAAAAATTTTCACCTTCAATTCCTTAAATCTTCCAATCGATAAGAGATTAATTACTCATATTAGTTCTCCAATTTCAATTTTTCAGATGTCCAGCTCCAAATCTTCAAATTTTCTTTCAAACCTTTAACTTCAATTCTTAAAATCTCCAATATTAGGTCTTTCATTTCCTATCTTTAACTTCAAACCTTAATATCTCCCACTTCAATTTTTAGAATCTTCAAATGACCAACTTCAAATTTCACAATCTTTAAACCGAAGTCTCAAATATCTTAATTTCTAAGTTTTTAAATGCCTGAACTTCAGGTTTCTAATTTTAACTTTTTAAATCTCCAACTTTAAGTTCTTAAATCACTAGATTAAAAGATTTACAATATACATACAATGTACTCTATAAGGGTTTTAGTAATTGTTCAGTACGTCTTATCAAATTTTTCATACTAGTTCTCCACATTCAAATAATCTTTAAACTTTTAATTCCATTTCCATCGTCTTCAACTTCAAGCTAATTTTAGCTCCTTAATTTTCTATTTTCTAGTTTTAAAATCTTCAATCTCGTATTTTAAAACCTCTAATTCCATCTCTTGAAGTATTCAATTCCAAACCTACAAAACTTTATCTTTAATTCTTCAAATCTTCAAGTAAATAAAAAATGTACAATAAACAAGTTATTGTATAAGTTTTAGTAATTCTTTCGTGATTCTTATTAAATAAAATATATTAAAGATCATGAAAAGCTACAAATGGATTATAATAATCTTATTTACACTTCGTTATTCCAAAAAATAAATCTATAGTAATGTTGCTCTATCTACAATAATCTAAAAATAAATGCAGCTGTATTTAGTATAATTAAAATACATTAAAACATGAATTCTTTTGCGTATTGTTCCCCTGCACGTGTAAATCAGAAATGACTTCCTCCGCTCGGAAACTCGAAAAAATCCAAGCATTCTCGTCCTAATTATCCCCATTACTACAAAGTACACAACTATGTTATCAGAAAATCCATCCTGGTTACTTAAACTTGATCGCGAAAACAATTCATCTGATAACATTCACATTTCCGCAAGGCAGACTACATTTTCCCTGAAGTTCCTGCAGAAGACTAATCGAGATCCCAGTCGACTGCGCCAACATTCGTTGAATCTTTCATCCAGTTATCTCCAAAGTCATCCGAAGAACGCGCCCGATGCAGGGAACGAAGTTCAATCGAAGAATTCGACGACAGACAGAAAACACCGTCATTTCTTGTCGCGTCAATTAGCGGCGCGGCGCGACGGTTGCATAGCGATTACGAAAATCGTAATTCGTAATAGATAGAAACGTTCGAAGGCACGGCTTCGCGATTTCGCTCGACCCGAGTGATCCATCAAGTCCGGCGCCGTTCGTTCCCTCGCGAAATGGAAGATATGCGAGGAATCGCGGGCCGGGGCGATGAAAAAAAAGCGACGACGCGTCCGAGACAACTTACTTCTAGTTATAAAGCAATTTACCAAGCAGCTGGCATTGCTCGGATCGCTTCGAGGAGACGCGTCCCGCGACTCGACTCGCGGAACGCCTAACATTTCTTGTGTTTTCTCGGATACCCGCTGGTATCTAGGTCTTCGCGTGATATTTAATTATTCGCGTGAGGACTTCGTCGATCCTTGACGAAGCTGATCACTGACGCGCTTAATATCGAGGAGCTGTGGAAACGACTCAATATCACTGGAATCCATCTGCACTCGCTTAGATCGCCTTAGACACTTCTAGATTGGCTTAAACTTGCTCTCCTCTGAGTTTTCCTCGTCAGTTGACAAGTGGCGGGAGGTGGGATTAAAGCAGAGTGGGGCAAAATGTAATTTGATTACATATTACAAATTGTAATTAAACTGTAATTGACGATTCAATTACGAGTTAGTTTCTGTAATTGTTAATTGTCACTGAGTACAATTTGACTGCACAGTCAACAAATATTAACGATTACAGAAGATAATGTGTAATTGAATTAGTAATTACATTTTAATCAGAATTTGTGATTTGTAATCAGATTACATTTTGCCCAACTTTGGATTAAAGGGACACGTTTTGAAAGAGACATTGCAATTACCTCAAAGAGTCATTCCATGCGAAATCAGACACTTTTTGGAGTAATACAGTGTTGACTCGAAGAACGGCTGGGTTTCAGAACCGAGCGCAGCCTTTTTTCGAGTCAGGTTATATCTCGGTCACGACGCGACGGAACGAGGAGACTCGCACCGGCGAAGAAGTGGTGAGGAAAGAGAAATCCCTTTTTCAAATCAAACTCAGGGGTTGTTCTTTGAGTCAACGCTGTAAGATTGTCCTTATATCGGGGCAGTACTCTTTTTCTTGTTTATTTATTTATCATCGCATCGACTAATGTCATTAGCGACCACCATAGTGTTACATATCGTTACAGTCATTGTGTTTGAACATTTTTATTAAACATTCGGTGTATTATGAGTGTATGTGTATGTGTGTCCGTGTTGTAGCAAAAAGAGAGCTATGTATATTGTCTTGTTTACTCGAATGGATTTATACGTTATTCTTAAGTTCTGTGTCATTGATAAAGCTTAAAACCTTTTCTATTTATTCTGATTTCTCTAAGCAGATTTTGAAGTCGTTGGTTAGTCTGTGTTTTTCCCTTAGGGCTTGGTATTTTTTCACATTCTACGAGTATATGCCTAATTGTTAATTGAGTTGCTGTTGTGTGTCCTATTCGTAACCTGTTAATAATGACTTGTTGTAGTCTGTTCAGTTTGTTGGTTGGGTTCTTGGATATGGTGTCGTCCCTGATTTCATGTAGCGTTGTCCTTTTTGAAGCTTTCAAAAAGGATTGTTCAAAAAGTTGTTCCTTATTATTTTGGCAAAATATATTTGCACATCTTCGTATAATATTTTGGTATCCAGTGAGATGTTCGGAATTTCGGTTAAATTCTCCGAGTTGTTGGGGGGGGGGGGGGGTGGGACAGTATTGTATTTTGGATTTTTCTGAATTTTGGATATGTTGTGTTGTTTAGGGATATATAAACGTGTGCGAAAGGATTTTTGAAAATTTTAAATGTTGTTGACTTTACAGCTCTTTGAAGTTTACTGTTCACTTTTCTTCTATCCATTTTAGCTCTTAAACTAACAAACTGATAAAAATGTGCTTTTGGGTATTTATAGGGCAGACATAGTACCTAATAAAAATGATTTCAGTTGGAAGAAAAGCTTTCTTTAACCATTTATTTTGCAATTGTTGTTAACAAATGCAAGTTTTTCAAAGCGGGAAATTGTTTAAGCAATCCTGTCCCAGACAAACATATCTCCGTGATTCCAGCTCTCCGCTATAAGAAGCACGAGACACTCCTCCGAAGTCAAAGAAACGAACTCTGACACAGAGATGTCTCTTCAGCAAAGCCTCGAACCGAGAAGAAATTCCGTCGATCCGAAAAAATTTCGTCCACGTCTTCTCCTCAGGGACAGGAGGTCCCAAATGTCCACCTCCATTGTGTCCGAGGATCGACTCGGACGTCGATTCAGGAAAGTACGCGATCCCTGGTCGGCCCTGACCGTTCGCACCAGGGAATCCTTCTTGCGTTTAGTCATCCAGCCGACGGCGATCCAGGAACGAAGAAGACGAAGAAAAGAAGAAGCGGCCAGAGATTGCAATCGACCTGGCCTGCGCCACGACATCGCCGACGAATCCTCGAGGGAGACCCGAGTTCAACCCGGTCATCCTCTGACCGACCGGTTGGTGATGTCACTCAATATTTCCGTTTTCGAAGAACGCGCGATGACGTCAACGGAGCCCTCGTCTCCCCCTACGAGCTACGTCACCCGAGCGCGACTCTTCGTTCTCGCGTTTTTTCCCTTTTCGCCGACGCGGATTCTTCGCCGTTTCCCCAATTATCTGGAAGCGGTCGAGTCTGACGGAGATAAGAGTGCTTAACGGAAATTCATGGGACAGCGGAGGAAGGTTGCCGAGAGACCGGTAATTATCCGAGACGTTTATTGAAATCGATATTAAAGGGTGACGCGGTTTTCGCGCGAGCTGCAGTTTATGCGCTTCGCGATGGATGCAATTATACGCTCAGTTTAGACACCTGTTGAGGTGAATAATTTCCGTGGTATGGAGGAGTGTTTTATGCGCCGAGGTATTTTCCTCGGACGTGTTTACTTTGGGAAGATGAGTCGAGGGAAATGGATATGGTTAATGAGATGTTTGCGGTAGACCGAGACGATATTGGCTTCTATTTATAATATTTCTGAGTTAGGTGAAGATTCAGCAACGGTTATTTCATTTTATGTCGGTAACAAAGAAGTTTTCAAACAGGTTTTCATTTTTCGGGAGAAAAGCAACTCGTTTATCGCCAATTGCGCTGCTGTATTATAAAATAATATTTCTTGTCAGAGTGCAAATGTGTATATAGTTTATTAACTGACATTGTTTACTGTTTTAGGGCCTCATAATATTGCGGTCTAGGACCTCCAAAAATTAGTGTGTGTGCATACACGTACTTTAGTACGTGTCATTTGAAATACACGGGTATACGCATGCTATTTCACGTATATTTAAATACACGTGTATTATTTCGTATTACACGTGTATTAATCGATGTAACCAGATTCGAATTCTCAAATGAATATCAAAGATACGGAAACTGGAATGTCCAAAAATTGTGAAGCTTGCAATGAAATATTTTAATATATCAGCAATAGCAGTTGTTTCGGAATACAATACATGTTAATGCACGTGTATTTAAATGTACGTGAAATAGTACACGTTTACCCGTGTATTTAAAATGACACGTACTAAAATACGTGTCCGTAAAATACACGTATACACGTGCATTCGAATACACGTGAAATAAGGATCTCTACCAAAAATGTAAATGCGGTCCTAATTAGCCAAAAACTAGTTGTAGTAGCCAAAAACAGTCAGTGGGTTAACACGTTGACTGCCGCATGACGAAATCCTTATACAGTAAATTTTGTATAACTGTGCGAAAATCGGGACCAGAACGTGACAGTTGCGAAGTAGGAGAATCGAATTTATTATTAAAGACAGCAAATGAAAGAAAGAGAGGTCCGAAGGTCGAACGATCACAAAAAGCGTGTATACATGAGACCACACTAATGCAACGACTTATTCTTTTGATTTATAATTATTTTTTTATGGAACTTTTACCACTGTCATTGTAATGTTTTTCTGATTAAAATAGATGCAGGAAGACAGTTATTATCAACGGGTAAAATATACACAATAATACACGCCGAAATGCTTAGAAAATAAGACACATAATTATTTAATTTCCCATTCATTGCTTCTATCTGCAAAAAATTTTAATTTACATAAAAATCCGCAGTCTATTAATAATTAATTAACTAGAACACACCAAGCCGTAAGTTTTCTCCCAGAAACCAGGAGCTCGCCGAGAGTTCCTCACCTCGTCAGTATCGAGAATTTATGCATCCTCGATTATCTCGACGATTTCCTCGAGCCCTCGTCGGCGTTTCGAGTATTTCCCACTGGCTCGAAAAACGAAATCGCCGATTAATTGCCGGGGTGCAAGAGCCGGTCGCCTTCCTACGAGATAACCCGCGAGTTGAACGACACACGAGCGCGCCGGAACCGGATGTCGTCTCGCTCGCTTTGTTTCCTCTTGACGGGGCCGAGGGAAAAGACAAGGCGAGGACATTGTCTGCCGGGGCCGAGCAATGTCAAGGGCCGGAGCTGACGTTATTAGAGCGTTTCCATGCGAGAGGACGCGACTCGAAGACAAGGGGTACAAAATGAAGAAGGGTTTGACGATTGATCGGGACATCCTCGGACGTTTCGAGGATGTTTGCACCCCGTGCAAAAAGCGATCGCTTTCCGTGGGGCTGACATCGCGTGACGCGACGCTTCTGCCTCCGGGACACTCGATTAATTTCCGACTGATCGGTTTTATCGCGATTACTGCCGACGACGGCGGCGATTTTTTCGCGTTGTAGCGATCACGTTGATATCGTTAGTATCGCGTCAGTCGATTGGTTGGTGGTCTTTAGACCAGTGTAGACAGTTGAAAATACTGTTGATGGTGCTAGAAACATTGATACAAAGACGCTACTTATTTTGTTTATTTATTTATTTATTTACGAGCAAAGCTTATTTTACTAAAGTAATACAATATCGCAAGGTGTGCAACGAATAATTCACGTAGTTTATGCTAAAGTAACCGTTCAATCTGAAGAGCTTTAAATACATTTAGTTTAAAATCAGACATAGACTCTGCAAAAATGTTTACCCTACTTGTGAAATTATTTGTCAAATTTAACAATTTAGGGCGACAAAATTTTGTAGACAAATTGCATTTACACTAGTTGAAAGCGACTACCTTCCCGTATAAAATAGGTGTTTGTTGAATATTGTACGATTTTTTTTAACAAAGTTATTCAACTTTTAAGTAAAAACCGACTATTTGACTTTAATTGCATCTGGAAAGCGATAGAATTATTGTAGAACGTAGCAAAAAAAGCAATAAAGAATTCAGGCTTTTATCTTGCAGATATATTGTTATACTTTTTGCAGTTTGTTTTCGACTGATGCGAATGCAATTTGTCTACTCAATTTTGTGCACCCCATGGAGCATTACGAAGTCGGATGAAAATTTTACAAATATTTAAACTGCTCTTAATATTACTATAATTTTGCCAAAAAGCAAGAAAATAAGAATCTGAAAAAAGTATTTCCTGCTTTCAAGAATGTCAATATGATCATTTTTTTCAATGTTATGACCAGACAGCGGATCTTAATGCAAAATAATATTTTTACAAGCACAAATAAAGAATTGAAACTTGAAAAATAATACGTTTAATATTTTAAACATTCTAACTTGAATAATATTGTTGGATATTTTCTATATTTTGACATATGTTAGCATGGTAGATTTGCTACATACTTAACATTGCCACAAATCTATAAAATCCGCTGTCTATTTAGTTATAAGTGATGATAAAGAAATTGCAATAGTGGCTCACGAAAACTAAAACTTAAAGAAAGTGACGTTTATATTCCAGAATCATGTTAATTAATTACAAATTAAGGCAACGAAAAGCTGTATGAAAAAGTTATTCAACTCCATTTCAATCTAACCAAAATTCCCTAAAAAAAAAAAAATAGGAACAATAACATCCCTATTCTCCTGAAATCTAAGGTAGAGAAACAAATATTACAAATTCTAGTAATACTATAATCATCTCAAAATCATTTGCAACAAACTTATTACTCGCAACGTAATATCTTCAGCTCTCGAACGTCTCAGTTTACTCCTCAAGCAACTACAATAATTTCTCCTTCGATTAATTTCTAAATAGAACAGATTGCCTGGAAAGTAAGAACTCCACAAACGAAATAAAAAAAATTTAACGAAGAACAACTTTATTTAAGATTAGAATCATTATTCGCATAGCAGCGAAAGCAACGAACATAGTTACAAGCGTAGCACTAATCTTGCGAATGAAAAAACAAAAACGATTAAAACGAGCACAGGAAGCGTTTACTGTTATTTTTACGTAATATTATACATGATACAATATTATCCAGAAGATCGCCAGTTCTTACGCACAAATGAAGTCACGTTAATAACAGCCGCTCACGGTAAATGAATTCGCCGAGGCTTTCATTAAGGAAGAAATTGCGGGTGCACGTTCCTAGAAAAAGAACAAGCACAAAGTTTTTCCTGTATTGTTTCAGCCCGCAAGAATGCCCGCAGCCTGGAGCCGCAACCCTTTCGCGAAGCGGTGTATTCTCGGCCCCGAACCGACACTGTCTCAATATTTAAACAATGACATCAGCCCCGATTGCAAATATCGAATACCGACAAACGAGCGAGATGGATATCGTTGTATCGACGCTGCACGTGTCTGCGCTGTATATGGGGGAGGACTTGTGTCATTCCGGTAATGAAGACGCATTGTGCGTCCGGTTGAAATGTCGATTAATTATTCCTTGAAGTGTGCAGGTGCAGGAATATCGTTTGAGATCAAAGGGAAAAATGCTGTCGATGTTCGTGGGTATCTTGAGAAAAAATTCTTTTGCGAAAAAGGCATTGGTTTTGTTTAAGGCGATGCTTTGGAATTAAATGTTCTTAGTACTGATGGAGAATCTTTTTAGTAGATGCAAGCCTTGTTTTACGTCGCATATTCAATCTTTGCAAGGACTTTGGAAGCATAAATTTCTCTGGTTAGCTATTCATGGTAGGAAATGCTGTGTAGATATTGTCACATTTATGGTTGTGTATTACGTGGTTAAAATCTGTTAATATTAGAAGCTAGGAGGGAATTAGCTCATGTAATTTTTTTTAACAGAGTAACTGGCCTGATTATTTGACAAGATAACGTTGAATAATTCAAGTTTAATGTTTTGTTAAGAAACTTACGACATTTTGTATTGTTTTGAGTCGAGTACCATTATAACGGTTATAATTAGATTGTAGTTTTATTATTATACATTTGTACTTTGGGAGATACAATTTTTTCATACAAGAGTATGCCCTATTTTTTAAATATTCTAAAGTGTATTTTTTATGTTTGATAGTTTACACTTTTTTACATCTGACCACGTCTTTATTTTTCCTATTTTTGTTTATACTTCTTCCATCTTTTCACCGATTTCTGTAATTTTATCTCATAATTAAATAGATAAATAAATTCAATATTGTGTACCTATAGTGTATAAATGATCATGAAAATAGCTTAAAGTTTAATGAAACAAAATTTGTGAAAACGTGAGATGTCTTAATTTATTTTTAAACAAAGAACATTTTTTCAAATCTGTTTCAATAATGAAAATTACATAATTCATAAGCACACTAACTGCAATTTTTAATTTTAATCTACTCCTAATAGTTTCTGAGATATTCAATAAGGTACGTTTTCCTACAACTGTGAGGGCAATTTGCACCCCTTTAAAGCATAGTTGGGTATCATTCGAATTACTTTGAATAAATATTTATCTAAAATAACTATTGGAATAAATACCTTTCAGTCGAATGTTTTACCTAAATAGTAGTTGTTCATTATTCGTAACAAATTATTCTCTATACTCGAATAATTTATCGTTATTTACAGTGTTGACTCGGAGAATGACTCTTGGGTTTGATCCGAAGAAGGGATTTTTCTACCTCTACTACTCCTTTGCCGGTGCGAATTTCATCACTCCACCGCGGCCGCCTCGGGTTACGCGGCCGGGATCGAACCCGACTCGAAAAAAGGCTGCGCTCGGATCTGAAACTCGGCCGTTCTTCGAGTCAACACTGTATCTGAATATTTCATTCGAAGAATGATTGCAAAATTATATAAATAATAATAGAAATAATGTTTTGATTTCACTTAAACTTTGTAAGTTCTTTAACTTTTATACTCTCTACTCTTGTGTATTTTTCTTACTTCTTATAATTTTGTAACTTTGCAAGTATAATTGATTTCTGATTCAAAGAACAAGTTCTTATTCGAACAAATTTTTATTCACATAAATTCTTATTCTACTTATTCTTTGGAGACGAATAAAATTGCATTTGTTATATTAATCTATTTTCGGTTATGGATAAAATATTGTCCAACACTGCTTCAAAATTGATGATTACCGATAAAAACAAATACCTACGTGTCAAATACTTTTTCGAATTCTACAGGGTGTTTCGCTTAAAACAAGCCACCTAAAAATATATAGACATAAAAAAACAGAGTTGATTTGGACAAAAACATAAAAAAATAACATTTTCACGGCTGAATCATCTGTCGAACCTTTTGATTTACGTTGCAAACATTCATTTGATTCGACGACACAGAAAAATGTGTAAGAAGCCTGTTTCAAGCGAAATACCCTGTATATTATAAATAAAAGCGCGTCAACATCGACGTGTATTTATTGGATAATGGCGCTTGTAAGTATTAAACAAACATGACACGAAGATTTGAAACCCTTTGGGCAGCATTCAATACATCCGCCTCGCATCAGTATCAAGATAATCGTCGTCCAGGTTCTCGAGGGGCCCCCGTCAGGTGTCGATCTCGTCTCTTATCACCGATCCCGGTTAATCTTGATCCCGCCCTGTCCGAGGCGCTCAGCGGTGCGTGAATGAGACGAGAGGCTGTCGCGTGACGCTTCTCGGCGCACGCAGGACGATGAACGTTCGATGATTCAGAGGACGATGACGACGGCGGCAGGTGGCGGAGAAGGAAAGGCGGAGAGGATGGACGGGGAGCAGGGAAGGTTGGCGGGCAGGCGAACGTCGATGACGACGGGCGACGAGCACGACGACCGAGAAGAGGAAAGAGCCCCGCGCGATGGAGAGGAACCTAGGGTATCATCGCCTATAAATACACGCGTAGCCTCGGGCAAGGACGTCGTTGATTACGGAGGATGATCCTAGACGATCGTCTTACGACGCGGCTGACCTCCTCCAAGCGGACCGACGCCGCGGCGACCGGCTAATTGCTGTCTTCGCCCCGCAAAAGTGAACTCCCCGGCTGATAATGAAGGATATTACCTTCGCGAGTTTCAGGCATCTCCACGCATCCCCGGGTTCCCCGTAGGAAACCGCCACGGTGTTATCCCCGGATAATGAGTCCTGGAACGTCGTAGCACGCGGAAGGGACGGAAGGACCCGTGGCTCTTCGTCGATCCCGCATCGAGATGGGAGAAGTAACGGATCAATTCCGGTCGTTCCTTCTTGATCGCGAGGCTCGATTAACGCCGGGGACACTGTCGCGCGAGATTTTCGCTGCCGTGACGAGATAATGAGATTGCGACGAGCCACGGGATGCTCCACGCTCGACGGCTTCCTGTCGACTCGACAACAATATTCTGCTGACGGAACCACAACACAGTCGCCAATTTTCACGATCTAGATGGACAAATTTATTGAGGGACGTGTTAATGGATTTTTTGCTGCAATCGTACTTTCTCTCTTTGTTTCAACAGTTTGAATAAATAAATTTACCCAAATACACTAATACACAACAGAAATAGGATAAAAAGAAACGAACTAAACACTGTTACAATTTCAAACACAAACTGCCACAGTTAACGCTGAATTGTAAATTACTCAATTACAAAAACATAATTTTTTACAAGAATTTATTGATGGATAAAATAAATTTGAAAGATAGATATTCTTTATAAGCACAATAAATGTATATGCAATATATTTTTTCATATGCTGTTAAATATAAATATGCAAAAAATGTAAAATAAAAAATATATGTTTTTAGAATCTTCTAATCACAAAACAAATTTCTGTGGAGGTTCGATTAGATTATTTGCTGTCTATTAAAGTATGCATTTGCATAAAGATCCGCTATCTAATTATTATAAACCTATTTATATGTATATATTTTTCATTTAATTCGTTATACCTTAGGAACTAATATGATTCCTTATTAACAGGATGAAAAAAATAATAGGTAACTATATAAGTTTCTTACGAATGCATTTAATTGCAAAATATATAGAAATATGGAATTAGAGAAAAATATTTGCCAATAGTAATTATGAAAAATGAAAACGAAGAATATATTTTTATAATATTGCGAAAAGTTATTCACTTTCAGAATCGCTGCTCATATAGGTATCATAAACAGGAATATAGTTTAATCAAATTGATTTAGCATCCCAAAAGTATAAAAATAATAATAACTGAATCACAATTTAAATTTTAAAGTAAAAAAGCAAAGGGAGTAATTTCTGATCATCTAAATAATTTTTAATGTTAATCTTCAAATTTTAAAAATTCAAAATAGTTAATAATTATTTAGTCCTTTCTTTGGATATTTGTCAGCAAGGATTTCTACATTCTTGATAATTTTTTTTCAAAATTGACGGGAGGTATTCCTTGTAATTTTCTAGTATTATTTGGCACAACTCCCTTTGCATTAAAAAAAAAAAAAAATTAAAAATGGTAGAAACCTTTTAAAATGCCCTGTTGTAATAAGTAAACTAATTTTATTGTCTTGAATAATACTTTATTGCATTTCAAACATTTGAATTTGGTACACATACCATTCAGTACAATGCAAAAAATAATTATTCTATTATTCCACAATTTTTCCCATCTTCTGAATAAACAAATTTCTTCCATCATTCATTCAAATATTTTAAGAAATTTATACAAAAAATTACCATTAAACATTGTTCACAATAATGAAAATTGTCCCCTAGAAAAACCTAAACAAGGTACTAATTAAAAATGCATGAAACTTTACAACCTGAAATCAAAAATTCATTAAGATTTTCTAGTCTCTACCAAACAGTATAATTTTCTTATTTCTTAACAAATATTCAATCTCGAACTCGAACATCTTGGTATCTTAATAGAATTCCACGGGAATTCTATTTATATAATCAGCAAAACCTTCACGATTCTCCGAGGTATCTGACAATAAGCGCCATGCGTCGTTGGCAATTAATCGAAATGGTGGAATCAATAATGGAGAAACGAAAAAGAATGAACCTCGTCGAGAATAGAAGACGCAAATCCGTGAATTACTTACGACGATTACTACCGTCGCCTCGCTTATTACCGCTGACGTAATTCGCCGGCTATGTTTTACTCTTGACAATAACAACGCCGGTGCTGCGATCTTCACTTTCTACTGACTGACGCGGCCTCCCCGGGACGCCACGGATCTCTTATTGCCACTGGATGATTGCTCGCAGCCAGCATTGAACTCTCCAGATAGGTATCGTTGCATTCAACGTTGCTCATCCGTGACAGTCGCTTTAATACCAAACGTATAAACGGAGAGCCTCGGGCGTGTTACGACAATGATCTTTTGTATTTATTTCTGCACAGATGAATGTCATTTATTCATTTTAAGAGTTATTTACGATGGAAAACAAATACAGCAAAATTTTATTTTATATGAAAATGAGAAATAGTAGTTTGAAATGATTAATCATTTACGATATTTCATTATATTTATTGGAAGAAAATAACGTCAAATAATTTCAAAGTTAAACAAATCATTTTTTAATAAATTTTAAATAAATCATTTTTTGATTATTTATCTTGATTAACTTGTTCAAGTTAGAGATTTTTGAAAAATGATTCCAAGGAATTATTTGAAGAAATATTTATTCAAATGAAAAATCAAAGAAAAGGTTATTTTATTTAGCTGACAAATGTGTACAATTTTTTTCAAAATAATTTTCAGTTAAATAATAGTTATCTATGGTTTAAATAATCGCTTTTTCATATTTTATTTAAATTACACAGTTATTGATGGAATCTCGGTAAGAAGTAATTTTAAAAGTTAGAAGAACTACTTTATATTAATTTAACTAGAAAATATTAACAAACTTTTTTTCTCGAAAATTTCTGTTTTCCCTGTGTAGATTTCCTTTTCTTTCATTACTGCTTCAATGAAAAAAGTAAGATGTCTCATAAACACGATTGAGTTTATGTTTAAATAATTTCTTTGACCAAACAATTTTTAATGTCTCCCTATTGTTTCAATTCAATAAAAAAAAAAAAAAAATTGCTATTGCAAAAGTTTCTGTTGCTTCTATTAAAAATATTGATCCAAAACCTTGATATTTAAATGGGGTCTTCAAAATTGCTTCTAAATTCTCACACCTTAAAATAAATTTTATAATACCAAATAATTGCAACTGCAACTTGTTTCTTCTTCTTTACGATATTCTCATTGTTCATACTTTCTCTCGTTCTTCTTTTTCTCTTCATATTTTCTTTTCAATAATTTTTACTTAAATAATTCAAAGTTTTATATTAAGGAGCATGTAAAATATTATATTAATATCCAAAAAAATTGTTTAAAATCAAATTCAAATCAAAACCAAAATCCTTCTTCACCAAAAAGTAGAATTTGAAAGCGCAATCTAAATTCTCTCCCATCCTTCCAATTCCCGTTTCATTTATACACTAACCAATCTAAAAATCCTTGAAACAAATAATTCGATTAACACCCCGATTACACCACGTCTCGAAACGATTAAAAATTGCTGTCAGTAATGGTTTCCTAAAATCGTAGACGAGTGTTTAGAAAGGATACGAACGGCGTTCAATACCGTCGACCATCGATCAATCGTGATTGAGAAAAACGAGGCGTAGGACGCGTCAGGAAGCCATGGATCGATTAATCGGCGATTGAGTTGCAGGAAGACAGCCGTTTATCGGCATAATCGATACCCTTACTAGGCTAATAAATACATCCTTGAGAGGCATCTGCACGGACATACAATGTTCCCCGTTCGCGCGGCTTTTTCTTCTTGAAATCCGCGATTCGAGGAAGAAAACACGCATTCATGCAACGGGTTACGTTCTTTCGCAGCTGTATTGACATAATCGTTCGACAGGCATGATTTCTTCCCGTAGAAAATATTAATATCTCGGAGATGTTCGGTTTCCTCTTTATGTGTCTGTTGGACATTACGAAATCGTCGTTTATTTGTTCTTCCGGATCGCTGGAAGCAACATCGCACGTGCTGCTTCAATATTCGGACGTCGACCGGCTGGCAAAAATATCCGAAGAAGTTATGATCAACCGATGGCCATAGATTCACCGAGAAACCTTGATCGCTTGATTTCATGCTTCTAGAATTGATCGAGGGAACAGTTATGGCGTCAAATAAATTTGTCGGACGGAAAAATTTATCCCTTCGCAGAATCTTTTACTGAATCACTTTTTTTTTTTTTTATGGTAAACAGTATTTCTACTTTTACATTTTAGAAGTTTGTGATTCCTTTAATAATTATTTAACGGATTCTCGATATTCATCCGATGAATTTGGAAGGAAGAGGAATAAATTTGGAATGTTGTTCACTTCTCCTGCATAGAAGAAATAAATTATTGGAAATGTTGAAATTCTTATTCATACCAATATTCGCCTATGTATTAATGTGCGCCGAAAGTATGGAAACGGTCAAATATTTCGAAAACGGAATATTTTTGAGAAAAATGTTTTAGTATCGTGTTTTAGGGTTTTAAAAATTCTATTGAGCGATCGTATCTGTTTGACCTTCAGAGGAACGGTCAAGGTCACGTCAAGGTCAACATGATTCTTTTAAAAGGAACACCCCATTTTTGATCATTCAGTGTTAAAGCTGACGACGAGACATTTTCAAAACACTAGCTGGTGACCTATTTCTTTTGAGAATTGCCTGAATGCTGATCATTAAATGCTTCTTGGATGCTGTCAGCCTTATTGTTAGTATTATTTAGAATGCACCTTGAAGAAGTTTCTTGATTGAACTTCGCACAATCATGGTCCTCACGTATAGGCTTAGGAAGGACGATTTGAGCATTAATACGTATTGAGCATTTGAGATTTAGCATTAATGTGCTTTAACTCGTTAAATGTTCGAATTGTTTTCTGCCTGTTTCTTGACAATTCTTGGCAATTTTCAACAGAAATAGATCACCAACTAGTGTTTTGAAAAGATCTCACCGTCAGCTTTAACACTGCTTGTTAAAAAATGGGGTATTCCATTTAAAAAAATTATGTTGACCTTGACGTGACCTTGACCGCTCCATAAAAAGTTAAACGGATACGACCGTACAATAGAATTTCTAAAACCTTAAAACATTGCTCTAAAACATTTTTTTCAAAAATGGTCCGTTTTCAAAATATTTGACCGTTTCCATACTTTTGGCGCGCCCTGTATAAATGAATGTATATGCAGAACGTGAGTGATAAAAAGTTATCTGTTTGCAAGTGACTGAAACACTTTCCTCTAAAAACTAATAAAAGAGAAAAATTGTCTTTAAATACATTTTCATAATGAAGACTAATAAAAACGAAATTAGGCGAAAAAAAGAAGAATTCATGTTTTCAGTTAATTATTTTTCGGAAACAAGAGAGTGAACTCTTTGCAATTTTCTGAAGTTGTTTCACGTACTCTCGGCTACGTCTAAAAAAATTTGAAAGATGCTCATCAGTTATTCAGCATTCTTAGTTTTCAAAATTGAACCGTGAATGCTGAGTCTGAATCTCTGAAGAAAATGTGCGAGATTAATGGAGTTTCTGCGTCACATTTGCACAGAGATTTTCTACGTCTCGCGATACCAGGTTGCAGAAGGCTCTCCGTGTCCTCGGTGTGGTTCAAGATGCAACAACCATGATAAATGCTACGCATTTCGTCGAATCCATTTATCTGACATATATCCAGTGCGCACAATGTTGATGCAGTGGCAGCATTATGCACGGATAACATACAAAGTGGCTCCGTAACGTGAATCGCGGGCTATCAGAGTTGGTCACATTTATCTGTCGATTTGTCATCTCTACGCCCGATTCATCACCGATGTACCCACCGCCGGATGTCGTTATTTCACGCGACTGGCTTTACTGTCAGCCGATTTGTCAATTCTGGAGTTTGGACTGGCGGCTCGTGGAAGTTCACATATCGTCCGGAGGATTTCATGCGAAATTTAATGACAGCTTTCAATTGTATCTGTGTTTTTCTGTTTTATTGTGATGACGTTTTATTGTCACATTTTCATTTATCACCGTTACGGCTTTGTCACTTAAAACAAACAGCGACAATTCATATAATTAATAGACTGCGAATATTTATGCATTTAGGACAATTTAAAAATTACAAAAAGGTATAAGGATGCCTAAAAATATAAAAATGAAACAAAATATCAAAAATATAATACGTTTCATAATATTTAGGAAATAAAACACACGTTTATTTAAGATCCAGTTGCTGTCTATAAAAATAAACATTCGCAGTCTAATAATTAAGAACACCATCAATTTTTAAACATTTATCCGTTATATTCATGGGAGTTCCTAGTGAAAATTACTAAAAGACACAGAATACTATAATACAGATGGAAAATGTATTAAAAATAATTTCACCCGCAACTGAAATCGTTTCATATTCTGAAGTAATTTTAGTAATTCTATCTATTTCGTCAATTAAAGTGCTAATAAACTTTTTCGAAGGTTAGCATTTTTTCTATAAAAAAGCAAACAAGAATTAGTGAGTAGCATGTATTTCCTTATCTATTTACGATCTATTTATGATAAGGCAATATTGTCAGTGATACTGTAGTTACCACGATCTTCCGATTACCAGTCGATTTCATAGCCGAAACCTTGAAACGCTTCAAGCATGCTCCAAAACCGACGAGGAACTTCAACGATCACGTGCAGACCGGTTACCCATACACGTCGACTTGTTTTATCTTCTCCTTTGGGAGTGCTAATTCTTCCTCTCACGAACACTGCTAGATAACGCACCAGTATAAATATTAGCTCGTTAACATATCAACACTTTTTTCCCCAGATAAAGTTTAACCACCTTCGCGCCCACGAAAACCGTACTATCGTGCGAATTCACGACGCAGGAATTTGCCAAATTCTATTACGCAAGGTATACTAATTATTTTCACATACTTCTCATTTGGGTTAAATATCTTAACAAGATGACGTAATTAAATAGTGTTCTACATATTTTCATCAATTTGAACGTTCTGGAACCTTGCGCGCAAATTCGAGAATTTTAATAATAGAACTGACTTTCACTTCGTTCAAAAATGAGGTTGGTCTCAATTCCTTTGGGAGTAGTAGGTTCTAATTTTTTGCAGAGGGTATGGAAAAATTATTATAGAAATGAAGATTATTTACGTAATTTAATAATGTTATTTACTGTATTTGATCTTTTAGGTTCAGTGGAAAACAATTTTTAATATTTTAATGTAGTTTCACTCATTAAGGTTTTTTTTTTTTCTTTGACTTTTAGTCATTTTTTCGTATAGCATCATTATTTTATCTTTCTATAATTCCTCAGACTTTTAGATAAAAACTGTAAAAAGGATACAAATCCCCATTCAACCCAATATTAAAATTTATATTTTTTTCTTAGTAATGATCGTGTTTTCGTGATAAAAGTTGAGAGAAAGGAAATGACAAAGAAAAATAATTTATTTTTCAAAACCATGAAAAATGTACTACTCTGAAACTTTTAGTTTCAATTTATCCGAATTTTTTGTTTCAATATAATATAGTTTATTAGAAAAAATTTGCTAAAAATATGAAAATTCTTAATTTTTTAATATATAATAATTTTTAATTCTTAATTTGTTTATCTAATAAAAATTATCATCATTAAAAATCACACAAATTGCAGTTTGAATCATCAGTGTATAATGTATAAAATGTTTTTCATCTCCAACTTTGAGGGCAATTTTCACTCCTTCAACATGGATGATTACCAATAAAAAAAAAATACGCGTCAAAGATTTTTTCGCGTTCTACACTATACTAAAAGTGCATTAAAATCGGTGTTTATGAATTGGTTAATGTCCCTTGTAAGTCGATTGCAGTTACAAGTCAATCATTTGAGGAAGTTGATGCGATCGATTTTAGCAATAATTATGATGCGTGTAACTGAAATCGATCCAATTAATTCAATTTATTCGGCAACTTACAATCTATGAATAGTACTCCCCGTAATTCTCCAGGATTATTTAACATGCTAAAAAAAATTATTATTTAAAAGAAATATTTAGCCTTATTTTACGTATTCACTTCTTATTGTGCCATCTAAAGGAATGTGTGGGGTCCCATAAATTATAGTTTCTCTTTTTTTCTGCTATGATGGCACGCGTGATATGCGCAGTGTAAACACGCAGCGCTTCCGGCTACGTTATGATGTAAACATCGTAGTTTCCTTTGACTTCTATTAATAATTGCATAGTGATTTCTTGCCTCTCCCTTCCTATTATATCAAGTTATGTATATAATTAAAATGTATATTTTTTGTTTATCGAGTTCAGTGGTTACAGCGATTCACGAAGCCTCTGAAAGTTAAAAATATTCTAGAGTCAGTTTGCAGCGTCCTCCGGCAAGCCCAGCACTTTTCCCTCTCGACCATCTGACTCGACCATCTCGCCCATCCTCTCCGCGAGCCCGTCGCCGGGTCTCAACCCAAACACAGGTCAACGACGCCGTGGAAGAACCGTTGCGCCGATACGTTTCCACCAGGTCGATCGAAACCAGGAGCGCCTCTTTTTTCACGTCGCCCGATTTCGAGGAGGAAGTGTCGACGACCTCCTCGGACGGAGGGAACGATTAAGTAATCCCGGACAACGGTCCCTTCGCTTTCCGCCCGGGGAATTCCACGTACGCTCCTGTTTGGTGCGCGCAGGTAGAAAGAAATCGAAAGGACCCGGTACGTACCTACGCGGTGCTCCGTGCTCGTGGCGGAAGGAAAAGGGTCATCTACCTTGCCGGTTACAAGTGCTCGGCCGGAGAAGAATGGTGATCATCGTAATGGTAGTCCTGTTCCGAGGATCGCGCAGTCCTCCGAAATTAAGCCGGGATACCATTAGAAAAAGGCGCGGAGCGCGCGGCGTTGAAAACCACCTGTAAGAATCGATTTTTACGAGCGAACTTGTCCTGAAGTGTAGAATGCGTTCTGTCAAGGCGCGCTTGGTACTTCAGGATAAATCTGCTCATGAAAATCAACTTTTTCAGATGATTTTCAGGACCGCGCGCGCCTTTTTTGTAATGGGACCCTGGCTTTAGATTTCCTCGCAGGGTTGCCAACTCCTAAAAAAATTTACCCCTAAGCACAAGTCGAAATACCCTAAAAACCCCTAAATTAATTGTTGAAACCTCCAAAACTATGGACAATTTTTGTATTGGGCAGATGGGAAATTCCCTGAACGCCATCTGGGTTTAGGCCTAATAAATAATTACATATGGTACATACATAACCTCCAAAACAAATGAAACCATATTTAACTTTAAAATATTCTTTATTTACAAAATATTCAATATTTCGAACAGAGTTTCTGTTTCTTCCGCAATTTTGGAACTTTTGGAGTCATACATTTTAACATTAAACAAACTCAACATTTTTTTCGATGGACTAAATGTTACACATGATCAACATGATCCTCCATTCTGTTGCAAAGAGAATCATCATAATACTTTGTGGCATTTCAATAGATAGCCTATTACGTAACTTATTTTTTACAATATTATAAATAGAAAAGGCGCGTTTGACATTCGAAATCGGCCCAAATTTTGAGACGTTTTCAAATCGTTTATGTCCAGCAGCGTCGCAATCATCGTAGACTTCTGAATAAAATTCAGCTGAACTGGAAGTATTAGACCATGTTTTATTATTCAATTGAAGCCACTCTGTCTCAACGTCATTTTTGTTGCCATAAATGTGAGTCCGCTGAACGTGTCCGCTTTTTTTCAACACATCAAATGACTGATCAAAAAATTTCAAAGTATTTACGTATGTACGTAAAGTATTCTCACAATGCCCCTAAAATTACCCCTAAAAATGTTATGCCCCTAAAAAATCCCATTCCACATGTTTTCCCCCCAGATTTAAGGGGAAAACCCCCAAGTTGGCACCCCTGATTCCTCCGCTGGATCGGGTTGACGACCCGAAATCCACTCATCCCCGGTTTCCACCGTCGAAATCGGTCCCTTTTTCCCTCCTCGACGGCGAATCGATCCCACCGCGGAGGATCGTAATCGATGGCTCGGGGCTGATGTCATCGCTGCATCGAGCGTCCGTGATTCTTGTTACCGGCTTGCGTCCTTTAGATCGGACCGCGATTGTCTCCGAAGAAATTAACCGTTAGCCACGGGAATCGATGGCTCGTCGCGGTTTGATTTACGTCCGTCGGGAGGGAGAAAGAGGGACTGCCGGGGATCGCAGTTCCGTGGAAAACGGACGGCTCTGATCAGGAAAGCGGTCCGCGATATAAGTTAATCGTAATGTAATTGAAATATTTTCTTGTCCCCGCGTCCGTTTCGATTCCGCCGCGCGGTGCGTCGCCTTTATTTATTGCTCGATGAATTATGGAGAAGCCGCGGGGACACGTGGACACCTCGTGGCCAGGGGTCCGCGCCTTTTATTTATTGACCCCGTCGGCGTTGGACATCATAGCTCAGCCGGTCTAGGTTTGACCCGCGAGCTAATGTACATACACACCGCGCCGGTGAATTGTTTATCGCTCCGGCTACGGGCGTAGATGGTGCGGTAACTAGGTGTACTATTCCCCGTTTACCGGCGCGTTTTTCGTTGCACTTGTGTGATCGATGGAAACGGCGGATTTCGCGCCTGGAATGACCAATTGTTGCGATGTTAACGCTAGAATGTCGGAGATTTTCAAGTGGATTCAAAAAGGTACGATTTCGGGTGACAGTAAAAGTCATGACTATATTTGATATTTGATATTTATTTTACCAGAAATTATTTACATAGTAAATCCTACAGAGGAACTATATTTACCTGTTCGTAGGTCTGGTATTTACAAACTAGCTTAACACTAAAACTAAAAACTAAAAACTGAATTGTACTATTAATATGAACAATAACAAAATCCTATTACTTAGTTTGTAATATGTAAAATTCTATCACGCAATAACATAATTAACAGAAAATAATAAAAAAAAAATAACAAAAGTTATATTACTATACTCATACATATAAGCATTACATACACATTCACATTGTATGTTTAAATACTGGGTATAATCCATTCTTTTATTTTCTTTTTTTTATTTATTTATTTATTTGCCAGAAAAACAATACCGTTGCATCAAATATACACGTAATATACACGTACTATACTAGACCCAACTGACATCCTACAGAGAAGCATAGAAGCATCTGTTCGTAGGTCTGGTCACAACATAAGGCTTACATACCAACTTATACTCTACTATATAAACTTTTCAATTTATAATAACAAATTTATATTTAAAACAAAACAGTGAATATTATTATTATTATTATACATACAATTTTATCCACAATTGCAACTTCTTGTTAATATTAATTTTGTCTTTAGTAATTAATTTTAGTTCATTCGGTAAGCTGTTATAAAGTCTGATAGCTACCAATAAACTGTTTTTATTACTGATAGTTTTTTTGAATTTGGGTATCCGAATCGCTTTTTTTCTTGTTTTTTTTTTTCTTGTTTGTTTTTACTGTTAGATTTTTCGTAATCATTTTTGAGATCTAAGTAGTGATACGTTAAGTAGCGATACGTTTTTTGATATTTCTATTTCTATTCTTCCCTTCAATACTGATATTTTTCAGTTCATATGGCAACTGGTTAAATAATTTAATATAGTTTGTCAACTATTAGTTAATTGTTTCATCTTTTTTTATTTCCCCTTTAATTTGCTTCAATTCTGAAGAATGTATTTGGTTTTGCACAATAAAAGCTACGGAAACTGGGAAACAATTAAACATGAAAACTGTATTTCATAGTTAATGAACATTAAATGTAATTAAATGTGAACGAACTTATGACTCATTGTAACTGTGGAATGGACGCAAGGATGATAATAATGATCCACTATAATATTGGCAACTAAACATAACGTTCGTATATTATTTTATCTCTCATATTATTGTGATATGTTAAAAAATATCCACATAGGAAGAAGAAGCTCTAAATTTTTAAACAGAAATTTTAATAGAAGTTGCAATGTTCAAGATTCCATTGTCAAATGATGTGAAACATATATTTCATGGAGAGGAATCACCTCAAAAGACAGACACGAACTCGATTATCAGGGACAAGATCGGAGAGAGAGATTACTAGACAACCAAGACCCTAAAAGAAGTGATTGGCACGGTGCCATGTGGTTCCCTTCGTAAAATAGTAATCAGTGTCAAGTTACCGCCTTTGACGGATTCGCAATGGCTCGTAAAACCCTCTTTTTGGCGCGACACGTGAAGTCAGGGTCTAGTGAAGTCACCGCAAACCACCCACGGCGAGGAAGCAGGACCCCGACTCCCCTCAGTTTATGTTACTCTGAGTTAGGATCGAAGACGATCTTCGATCCCTTTCTCCGTCGTTCTGTTGCTATTTTTAGGGTACCTGGAAATTAAACAGGACGTACTGTTTGTCCAGATACTATTAACCAAGTGACGCAAATTTTTTGGGGGGAACGAGATTCCTCGAATCATCTGCGAAATGAAGTAAGTAAATTTGCTGCGTGAAGAATTGGGAAAAGTGAAGCATTTTTTCAAGACGAAGGTCATTTCAAAGTTATTGAGTTAAAGTCAAATTTGTACATGAAAAAATTCGTAGCATCATTGAAACAATTTTTAGATTAGTCTTATCTTCAAATATTGGTTACTGTGAATTTTTCATCGATAATTTTCCTAATTTATATTTTTATTTAAAAAAATTTTTAATATTTCATGTAACGAACAATTATTTGATACAATGACTGTGATAAGGTTTCTAAAATTTGTTTGAATTTCTCGAAAGCCTAAAACAGTGCCAAATTTGGTTCAGGTTTAGTTTTCTTAGGAATTGTGACAAAATCATGCTCGCCTACGGAGGGTTAATTTGATTTACCCTAATCTAGAAAAATATGGAGCATAGAGAAAATATAATCCTTTCATTCTTTGAATCCAATTAAATAAAACAATTTTTCCAAAATCAGTAAATAATTACGGCAGAACGTTGGACCTTAAGTACATTTTTCATTTTTATTATCGTGGATTCCAATTATTCGGTGCAGTAACGATACGAGTACAGTAGAATTTCTATAGTAAACCAAAATAAAAAACTTCTGCATTAAGGAAAGGCTTCAGGTTTCAATATTATCTTCTATATTAAACCGGTTAATCAAGAATCTATTGTAGTTAATTCAGAAGGCATTGAAAAACTTCAAAATAAATACAATAGATGATGATTAGACAGTGGATGTTTTGTGCATTTGTGGCGATCTTAAGACACGAGAGGCACGAAATCGTTATGATCATCTGCGATCATTTTGATTTCATGTCAATGACATTGTTCGATTTATTTGCATCTGTGAAAAACATAGCATTACACAGAATCGCAACGAGTTTTTGTTGCTCGTGAGCATCAAGTCTACAGGAAATCCCACCTTAATGTAGAAAACTTCAAACTCCATGATCCTTCATCATCATCTTTCTTTCCAATAACCATTTTCGGCTGAACTTCGGTTCAATAACTCCTAAAAACGATAATAAAACTCAGACAAGGGACAACTTAATTTTTCCCAGAGTAAAAATAGGGTCCAGGAGACTCCCTTAAATCGTCGAAAATTATACCCCCGTTGGCCACAGCAGCGCAAATAACTCCTTTGCATTCGCCGCCGACGTTTCTGCCTCGCGAAGGATCCCGCGGAAGCGTGGGGCCCCCGTTAAATATCGTTCATCACGGTGACATATCTTCCCCGGTTACGCGTTTCGCGGACGCGTATTTGGTTACAAGCCGCGTAGCAATCTCGTTGATTCACGAGACAAGTCACGCTAAACGACGTCGTTCAATTATATTTATATTTTCGCTAACGGCCCATTCAGCGGGGATCGTGCCTTGCCTCTGCAAAAAAAAAGATCCGCCTCCCCCCCTTCTTCGTCCTCGACCCCCTGGCTGAAATATCGATGGTGGAAGCGCGGCGGCGGCGGCGGCGGCGACGGTCCAAAAAAGCGCGAGAGCCCGTCCCGATTCCGCATGGAAATGCATCAAGATGCACGTCGCAGACGGCACAAGACCGTGGAACTTGTTTCTTTCAGCGTTCTGCCCGACGGCGTCGCAACGAAACGACATGCTTCAGGGTGGAATCGCCGATTTTTGGCCTGCTCTGCGCGTCCCCGCCGCCCGGGGCCAGCTTCTTTTTATAATACGCGCCGCGGCGTGTCGGCCGGGCTGAATTCAAACGGTGCTCTCAGCGTTTCCGGAAGAAAAAAAGAAAATCGTAGGAACGTGCGCTCGAGCTGCGAGGCACGGAACGTTGCGACAAAGCCGAAGGAAAGAAAGTTCGGGACTGATAGTGCGCTTACGCGTAGGCCAATGAGGAGAACACGATTTCTTTTGGGGGAGAATGGAATAGAATTTGAAGATAGTAGTAGTACGTGTGTGTAAGAATTGCGGTTAGGCTTAGGTAAAAAGTATACAGAGTAGGGCACTAATCAACTGATAATTAAAATTGAGTAATCATCTGATTAATCGTTAAGCATAACTAATAATCATTAGTTAAGCAGTTTTTATTGGTTAGTCATGACTATATAGCATAAATTACTTAGAACTCTATTTAATTATTAGTCATTCGTTATTAGTTATGATTAATCATTAGTTATTACATTTGATTAATTATTAGTTACTAGTGTGTTTTTCTACATATTAGAAATATGACAACATATTTCAGGATCATCAAAATCGGAGTCTAAATATTTACTATTTTGTATTAAAAGTTTATAAAGTATTTTTATGATTCCGTGGATTTTTCAGTTTATCATTTGTAGTTATTAGTCATATTTAAATTTTGATTATTCATGATAATAAAAATTTAATCATTAGTCATTCGTCATACTCAAATATTTATTTAATCATTAGTTGTTAGTCAGTAATCATATTAATGATTACAGTTTGCCCAACTCTGAAGGTATAGAATATAGGATTTCACATTTTTGGAAAGGTTTTGTAGAGTGCAGCTCCTACTAGGATTTTATGGTTTTCGTTATGGAAACATAACTGGTAATACGGCTGGATTATAAAATCTGGATTATACGGTTCTCAATTATTCAGTTTCCACATTTTTAGCGTCTAAGATTTAGATTACTTAATTTAGTAATTATTGTAAGTATAAGAATATAGTAGGACTTGAAGTAAAACCTGAAACATGATTTAACAATGGTCTACTATTTATCAACATTTTATTCTAAAATTGTTAAGGGGCAAAAGCCCCGATAATAGGGCAAAAATAATAAGACAACTTTACAGGTGTTTTTAAAGAAATTGATCAAGTTTACTAAAACTGTTACACAAAGTCTTCATTATATGTACATACAGGGTGTCCCATAATAAGTGCAGCTTATATAGATAAGTATAAGAAGTGAACGGTAGATGATAGGTCAAAAATCTAAGGAGACTTTTAGCACCATTTCTTATGTGGAATGTCACTGTGGAAAAAAAAATTTTACCCTCAATTTTTCAAGGTCATATGAAGGTCATCTTATGTTTTTCAAATAAAATGCTGTATTTTTGTTCGAGTATTCTGAAGATACAGAAGAAAACGAGTTCAGCATATGGGAACAGTCGGATTATTCGCGAGCGTATGATTAATGTCCGTCTGGGTCACCTGCAAGAAGCGTCTTCATCGCGCATCGCGGACAGGATATCCCGATTCCTGCCAATTTTTCCTGCGGCGCATACAACTTCATCGGGACACGATTATCCCCGGGCGGTATTATCTAAAAGCAATCTTGACGAACCGTTATCGACGACCAGGATCATCGGCGTTTTCAATAACACCGCCGCGCATCGTGACACCGAGTTGTCATTAAGCCTCAGAATCCTGTTTCTTGCTTATAGACGAGCCTCGATAGCCTCTTCGGCTTTTTCGCCTCCCGCGAATAGACGTTCTTATTCTCCGACAAATAAGTACGGCGTAAAATTCGAGCAAAGTCCACCGAAAATACGAGCATCCAGCGCTGGAGAATCTCTCGCAGGACTTCGGAACACGTGTTCTCGCACGAAATGGTCCCGGGGACCGGTTCAGCCGACAGTAAATTTTCGGAAGCGGGAGAAAAATACTCGGGATTCGCAAATAAATCCTCGCTCGACTCGCCCTCGGAGCAACCGCGATACATCGTAGGAACTCTTCGAATGCTTGTCGCTCCATTTCACCGACCCCGGCACCGAACGATTCCCCCGCGTAACTGGCCCAACTGTTGCGTGTAGCCGCCCACGCGAGAGGCCCGTTTCCACTTCCTGATCGAGATTGCCGGTGTCGTCGCGTGCGGGTCAACGCAACAGGGAAAATTCGCGACGGCTGCTCGGAGCGGTAATTTGTACGCTCGGACGGCGTTGCTTACGAACGCGTTCGCGTGTAATGAAACCAACGGAGGGCGTATCAATTATCGAATTACAACGAGTGGGCGTCTCGCGAACAGACCGACGACGATCCCGCAACCCTTTCCGAGTCCACCGATCGACTGAAATGCGCGAGCGCTTCGCACGCGACACGTTATCGCGATGAACTGGACAGCTGGCTCTTGAAGATTTTCTTTTTGGGTGATCGGGAAGCTTTGTAATTGGTTAAGGGAATGAAGAGGAGGATATACAGGATGTAGCACGTAACTGTCGCCATGATTTTTCAGAGATTTCCGATTGTTTGACAGAAAATGTTTTAAGTAAATGTTAATCGGTTCTTAATCGACTACAAATCGCGATATAAGAATCTTTGGCACTAGACTCACCAACAGTGTTGCCAGATCGTACTTTTAGGTACGAAACACGTATTATTTGGTTGCCTGTCGTACTATTAACGTACTTAGCTTGATATCGTACCTAAATCGTACTTTATCAAAAATTAAAATTTCAGTTTTTCAAACGAGATCTTTAATTTCTAATAGGTAAAAAGATTGAAGTATAGTATTTAAACCCTTACTTTTCTTCCTTAAATATATAACTACATCAATTTTGTTTTTAAAATTCACACTAACTGTCTCAATATTTTACAAACGATAGCTTCAAACATTTTTTTTATTCACAAGTATGCATGTGATCTAATAATATGTGAACATTCACAATGAAATTTTATTGGAGCTTTACATAACGTTTTCTCATTGTATCATAATTATAGGTCTGTTTTCTATTCCTGCTCTGGCTGCACTAGTTCAGAACTCATCTATCGCTATCTTCTTTTATTTCACAAAACGGACGGAGATAGCAAGTGGTTGGTTCTGCACTAGTTCAGAAAGTGCAGGAATAGAAAACAGACCTTATATGTACAGGCATCTATCTTCCCCTTTATTTTCCTGGAGTAAAGCTTTTCTTTTTATATTGTCGTCTTCTCTTTTTTATCTCGTACCTTTACGTTAATTTTCGTACTATTTTAAATATCTGGACGTACTAAAGTGAAAATCGACACTGGCAACATTGCTCACCAAATAGATAAACACAAGATTAATCACTACACAGTTGTAGCCAAGAACAACAATGGAGAAATAGCTCTCTGAGTCTATAATTCTGATAATCTGAGTCTATTAAAAAACGTTTGTGTTTTTTTATGTTTTTGTTGTTTTGGGAAAAAGCCATAAATAATAGTCCACAATACTATTATATAATATTTTCGGGTCCAGCTGTCATGGTTAACGGTAGTTTGGGGGTCTGCCGCTAGGTGTTCGGAACACTCTCAGAATTCAAAGTTTCTCGCAAGTGGTAATTTCTTTGTCTGTGTCGTACCGACTGCAAACTTACCAGCGGTACACAGTATATAGTACAATTCATTATTTTGTTTAGATAAACCGCAACCCATTGTCCTACATACTGTATACCGCTGGTAAATTGGCAGTCGCGACGGCACAGCCAATACCGAAAATGCGTGTGATTCGTCTACTGGATCTTCTTTCGCGTAGAGTGGCTTATTTCACTTCGACTGATCAGACCCGCGTACCTTCCGATTGTTAATTTACCAGCGATATACAGTACTTTGGAAAGCTGTATTTCACTAACCCTTTATCATCGACCCTAAGTGTTTATACTTTTCTCGTAGAGGACATCATAATCTACAATATACGTGAAAATTAGCCAATTTCATTGGTCTCCAAAATCCTATATACAGTGTTGACTCGAAGAACGGCTGGGTTCCAGAACCGAGCGGAGCCCTTTTTCGAGTCGTGTTCGATCTCCGGCACGACGGAACGAGGAGACTTGCACCGGCGAAGAGGTGGTGAGGACATACAAATCCCTTTTTCGAATCAAACGCAAGCGTCGTTCTTTGAGTCAACACTGTAAGATTCTCCTTATATCGGAACAGTAGTGTAAACTGTGCGAGGTCCTTTAAGGTCTCTATGAAATCTGTGTCGATGATATCAATGGAACCCATTATTTTCATATTCCATAAAACCGCACGAACTTACGGACTAATCCAATAGCTTCCAAGTTCGGTCGCGAAAAACGAGGATGACGCGTTTCTGATCGGTTCTCGAAACTGTCACCAGGAAGGAAGATCCTCCTCAACCGATTCCCGATCGTCGTTTACTGTTATCCATAGATCGTCGTAGTTAATTGGAACAGCTATCCCGAATGGATTAAGCACGCCGCTCGAGCGCGATTTCATAAATCCGTGATTCCGCTTCGATCACGGGGCGATCGAGGCCCCGTGTAGGGAACCGGCGTGGACACGGAAAGACAGATCGGCCAAAGGACGAGCTGCTCGATGTACGACGATGTTCGACGAGGAATGCTGAGTCGGTACCAAGCTAACCTTCCAACTACCGGTAGTCCCTGCGTGTACCTCGAAGATCGAAGGAATTTAATGGAATCTAATGGCTGTACCGTCGGAGGTTGAAGACTCGAGAGAGTCATTCCCTTCTTTCTCTCCCCTCGGACCGTGTCCCTTGCTGATAGATATTGAGTCACCGGTTCCGTTAAGAGGTCCAATTCAGAGGTGGAATCGTTTCTCCGGTGGGAAGTCCAACGGGTGAGCCGAGGTCAACCTCGTTGGGAATCGGCTGCATCGAACGGGCGAGAAATATTATTTGGTTGCCGCATGAATAATTTCGCCGGGCTTCCACGGACTTTCGTTTCTATTTCAGCTCTGTACTACCGAAACGGAAATCGATAGAATTCTCTTACGGGGGCAGCTAAAAATGGCACCCTGAGAATCAATAACAGAAGCAAAGAATATTTTCTCCGGAAAATGTTACTGGCAGCTTGCTAATTGTCAGAACTGCTATATTCCGATCACGTTAAAAGAGTCGCAGAAAGGAATACGAAATGGGGACCGACGAAAACCTGAAAGGCAGTAAAATGTCCGCGAGATCTTCCTCGAGTGATGGTTCACTTGTCCGCCATTAGTAAAATTTATTCGAACCCGAGAACGTAACGAATCGTTTAACAAAGAGGCCTCTCTAATTACACGGCGGAGGTTGAGTTCCTGCGTAGGAGTTGACGGTGTACGCGAATTCCAGGAAGGTTCGGTAAATTTAATAGAATCTAATGAGTATAGGACGCCGGAGGTTAAAGCGTCGGGAGACTTGACGCTTGTTCGGTTGAAAGGACAACCGTCCCCTGTGAATGGAGACTTAAATACGTGTCCCGTTAGCAGGCGGCTGGTACTACTGAATCTGGGACCTCCGAGCATATTTTCCTTTCGTACAGGTTTGCGAGTTTTCGCGGCCAGGGGAAAAATCCTCCCCGTCGCAATTACCGGCGACTTTACTGCCCCGCTACTTCATTATGGCCATCGGTATGTGGAACGAGAAATGGCGGAATCACGGTTTTCATTAATGCTTCGGGAATCGTTGGTGCCAGGGAATTCACCGGTGCTTCACGGTTTATTTCCTCACGATTCACTTCGTGTCGGCTTATCCGCTTACAGTTTTTTTTTTCTTTTGGCTGTTGCCGACGATTGGAGCGAAGAATCGAAGTCATTACAAGGGACCGTTCGTAAGCGATTCGATGCCTTGTAGGGTTCTTTGAAATGTTCAGTAGCTTTCATGGTGAGATGGAATAATTGCTGGAACGTAGATGAGTGCCGAATGGTACGCAGTTAAGGAGAATTAGGGCTGTGTGAATATTCGTATGTTCTATTTAAGTATTAATATAAACGTTATACTTAATATTTTAGTATTCGAAGGTACTAGAATATTAAAGATAATATAATTAGAATAATTCGAGTTCGGAGATTAGTCGAATAATTAGAAATATTCAGAAGTATGATATTAATCAGAAGTATGCAATTACCACGTGATCCCCGCGATAGTGTTCTGTTAAAGCGAAGTGCGAGTACATGAAATAATTAAATATTCCTAATTATTAGAATATTCAACTACGTCTAATTATTTATTTATTTATAATTATTAACGGGATAACCCTTTGGTAACTCTCATTGTACAATATTTGTTTTAGTCAAATGAAGGAATTCTTCTAAGGCAGTCAATTAGAAGAATCAAAATATTTTTTTATCAAATTATTTTTTCATAATTATTTTTTCCGCATCAAAAGTATTTCTTCTTTTTAGTACATTTTTAATATGTAATAAAAGCTTGTTTAAACCATATTTTTTAAAATTTTAATTACCTTACAAATACAAAGTACACTGTCGTCTCGAAAAGTGCTCGGGTGCATTGATTCAAAAAGAAGCCATCCTATTGTCTGTTTTCTGATTTCATTGACAAATGAATTACTGAGTTCTCGAATATTTCATTTGCCACGATGAAAGACAAAGCAAGAAGCAAGTAGCCTCCCTGCTTTGAAAAGTTCCCGCGGTCTTCTTTCGAAGCAAAACTAAATATCGATTCGTAATTGACTCAGTAGTTCATAGGATCAAGAAATCGCCTGAGTTTCGTAACAAACTACAATCTCTCTCGAATTCCTTGTCCCCGACGAGAGTTACGTAACAAAAAGGCCACGAAGCAGCTCGATAGCACCGTATCGCATCGATATAGAGGCCGCGCGTGAAATGGACTGCCCGCGATTGTCATTCGCGGCGCGACGCGGAAAATCGCGACTGGCAGAAAGTAGGCGCCCCTTGATTCCTGGCGTGTCGCCAGGAACGCCGCGATCCCACACTCCGGACTTCCAGGAGCCGTGGCACCGGGCAGAGAGAAAAGAACAGGAAAAAAAAAGAAAAAATTCCCGCTATCGATCTCTCGAAATAGTCCGCCGCGTAGAAAAAGCGTCTTGGGCGTGTTTGGAGCGGGCGACTCTGATGAATAGGGCGGTCACGTATCGAGAAGTATGCGAGTTCTTTCGTCGACTGAACAATCGGCCGATGAGCCGAGAGTCTATCGTTTCAACGGCTCGGCTAATTGACCGTGAAACTGCGACTTTTATCGAAAAAAAAAAACAAGAAAACAAAGATCGAGCGAACGACACGGGGAAAAAACCGAAATAAAGAAACTAAAATCTCCAATTTCTAAAGTTCGCTTTAATGCCTCGTTAGGTCTACTCGAAGTCGTCCGTTTGGATTAGAGCCGGCAATTACGAGTCACGGTTCGAGATTTTCTAGCAGTCTCGACGTTTCGCGAGGAATGTTGGACCCCGGACTTCGATTCGAGCTCAAATGAAATTTACGTCTTCCAGCGACACTTCCGGGTCGCTACGATTGCGTCGACGAATATTTACGCGGACCGCAATTACGCGTGCTCCGCATACGCGGCGAAGGAGAGAGACGGGAGATCGGCGGGACATAAAAGGCGAATCCCCATCGTAAAGTCGACGGTGTCGGTGTTCGCGGCTGCTCGACGGAAGGATAATTTTATTATTAAATTACTTCCACTTACGATAACCACCGACCGTTAACCGACAGGGTACGACTTTATAAAGAAGTAATAATTAGTCGAGTTTCTCTCTTTTTCTGACCGTCGGGGAACCGTCGAGGAGGGGTCAGAATGGGGGGGCGAAGGGGGCGAAAGCGGCCGGGCATTAGCATACGTCGAGCGCCGCAATCTCCTCCGGACGCCTCTCGAACGTGTCCGCCGCGGACAGGTTGCTTCCCAGGCGTTCGTTTCTATGCCCGATGATGAATCCAGTCATTAGTTTGATCCCCGTCGGTGCGTTCGATCGTCGTGCGGCGTCAGAATGATTAGCGGGGCCCACGAATGCGTCGGGCGATCGCACCGTCGTTACCGTTCGTCGGAGCACGGGGGTTAACGAGTCTACGCGGTCCACGGTCATCAGCGGGGTTATTTTCGTTTTCGCAGCAGGTACACCATGTCCTTCCATGTTCCGTTCTGCAATCGCTGAACTCAATCTGTCCGATTGGAAGAGAATCTGCCGCGAACCTTGACATTCTAAGTCTGTTTTTTATTCCTGCACTGGCTACACTAAAGTAGAACGAACCAATGTTCCACGCTATATCTTCTTCTATTTCAAAAAACGAAATGATATAGTAAGTGGTTCACACTGCACCAGTTCAGCCAATGCAGGAATAAAATACTTTTCCCCTTGTTGTGTTTGTGGAGTGATGTATAGCGTGGACTGTCCATTGAATGAATACTTAAGGCGGTCTTCTAGTATAATATGCGAATTTATAAACCTTTTTCAGGAATTTTTTTCAAGAACTTACAATAGTGAAAGATTTTCAGACCAAACTTTTTATTATACAGGGTTTCTCACGATAAGTGCCGTTTGATATAACTGTTGAACGATAGATGGTAGGATAAAAATGTAACGAGACCTTTAACACTATTTTTTAAACAGGGTGTAACAAAAATGTTGCAGTTCCTTGAAAGAGGTAATTCCTGAGATGATTTTAAACAACTTTTTCCTTAGCGAAAATGTTAGGTGAGGCTTTGTTAACGAGTTATTAACGAAAAACTCCGACCAATCGGGGAACGAGTACAGCGGATTATTGATGGCGCGGATAATGGAGGACCAATACTACTCACAGCCGGAGCCCGCGCTGAAATTCATCCACTGTATTTGTGCTTTTATTGGTCGCTGTTTTTCGTTAATAACTCGTTAACAAAGCTTCGGATAACATTTTTGCAAAGGAAGAAGTTGTTTAAAATCACCTCAGGAATTACCCCTTTCAAGGAACTGCAACATTTTTGTTACACCCTGTATAGAATGTCACTGTGGGGAAAATGGTTTACCTTCAATTTTTCATAGTATTACAGAGATGTTCCAACAAAGCACCTCTGTCTGGTTGTTTTTTTGTGATCAATAGATGGAAGATCCTCTAGTCGCCGCTAGGGGCGTCATAGTCAGAACTCCGCATCAGAACTCCTCACCACTTGAGCTCGCTGAACCAATAGGAGCGTTCCCCACGGATGTTTCTACTCAGACGCCATCTAGCGGTCGCTAGGAGATCTTCCATCTAATGATCACACATTTCTGAGGGAACTTGCAACCCCTCTATAATACAGCTTGCTCTACCCCGAATATTCTACCTCGAATATTCTTACACCACAAGTTGCTTCAGCGAGTAAATAATAAAACTGATTGAATAATAGTGAATTACACCTTTGCATAGGCAATAAATTATAGCGGCTGTTTTTTTCGAACAATCTCTATTATAAATTCTCATTAACACAATTCATTCCTTAACCTTAAAAGATAAATATTATCGGTAAGTATGGAGATGACTGTGACCCACATGTGGGTGACGCGGCAAGGTGTTAAGGACGACAAGAGCTTTCCATTTCCCTCGCGATCCTCGGTAAACACGTCGCGGCCATTGTCATATGGAGAACAACAAACTCATAACTCTCGAGAAGCGGCGATCAGCTCCTTGAGGCGAAGGTTAATCGCGGTCGGGCAACAAAAATGCGCATACCTCGCGGATTTCGCGAAATCCTATCAGCCGTAGAACGACACAATGCCGTCATGCCGTTTCCAAGTCCGCGTGGCTCTCCTTATTCGGTATTCCGATTTTTCCCATTGGACAGAGGCCTCGCGGCAACGCCGCGCGGTGGAAAACTAATCGAGCGTCGCGATCGCGAATTCATTAGGCACGAAAAAAGAAAACCGGATCCGGAATCCGCGCTCGAGCGTCGCGTCGCACACGCTCGTGAGTCATCGCGAACCGGGCAACGACGCGTCGCGTCGACGTTCGTTCCTTCGTCGTCCGATACGTTAATTGTCGGATACCGGCGCGGTTATCGTCGGATTCGACGGGGCACTACGGCACGATTATAAATAATCGGCAACAGTCATCGGCGAAACACCTGTAACCCCTTCCAATTTTCGCGTCAGACGCATGCTCCCTGCTCTGCCTCGAGGAGAAGAGCGTTCAAGTGGAAGCTAACAGGGAATCCTTCAAGCGAGCAATAAGTCAGAGTTTTGCGAATTTTTTTATGCGACTGGGTTGCGGGGTAGGGGGTAAAGAAAGATTCAACTTTAGACGAGAGCATCTTGTAGCAGTATTATCAAGACAACCGTCGACGAAGCATTATTTACTATGTGTGATTCAATTTTCCATTAATCCCTATAATACGTAACAAGTTTCACTCATGATTTATAACTAGACTGCAGATGTTTATGCAAATTAAAATTTTTACAAACACAGAAAAAGAACTGACTCTTGAATAAAAATACTTCATATGTTTTAAACATTATAAAATGTATTTTACTTTTGATATTTCATGTGTTTTTCATAATGAAAATCGCCAAAAATGCATAAACATCCGCAGTCTATTTATAACTCAAATATTAAGATCAGCGATTGTTAGATGTATGGAATAGAAAAAATTAAAACACTGTTACTGTTAGTTTTAAACCAGGGCGTTTTAAAAAATTTTGTAATTAAAACTGTTAGAGGAAAATGTGACAGAAATGTTGAAAGGATTTAATGACGTATTTAAATAACGATAATATTAATTACTTTATACATTTATTAAAAGGTTCACAGTCTTAAAATTCTTATGCTATATTACTAAGAAATACTAATACTGTTTATAACGAAAAGTTTTATAATAAATAGTTCCTTTTGAATGCATTTTCACTTCTATTTTTGTTAAAATTTGAAAGAATAATTTTAAAATAAGCACATAAATTTCGTGAGCCACTGTGTTTTCCTAGAAAAATTTTCTATACACAATTAGCAATTGGTAAAAATTAAGTACATAAATACTGTACTGCGTTAATATAAACTATTTTATACTGCTTCTTTATCTCCACAAATTATTTCAGCAAAGAGTGTTAGAAAATTGTTTCTATTTTTGTATTTTATAGTTATCAATATTTTCAACTAATTAATTTATGCTAAACTATGAACTTCTCATTCTCCTCATAGACTGTATTTTTAAACTAACCTCATAGTTCTAAGAAAAATATGCGAGAATATATTAATAATTAGCTTTCTTGTTTCTGGATATTATATTAAAAATTCATAATGTGTATTCATAGATAATGAATAAAATTTAATTCAAAATAATAATAAAATTTGTAAGATGAACATAACACAGTTCAATGATTGAAGATATTAAACTGTTCATATTATACACTTAATTTTATCAATAATAAAAAATAGACGTACACACGTTATTTGCCTCTACTTAATCTTTTTCTCACAAAGAAAAAAGATACTTTCGGAATACCGTATCGTTAGGAGGAATATTCAGATTTAAATTCCCGACACAGCATAAAAGCTCGAGGGCATTTCGCGTCATGTAAAGTAGCATGCAGAAGGCACGTCATGACGTAATTGCGTTATTGTCCATTAATCATGGCTCCTTGTATGCCTGGCGACGGTCTGGTCTCGGCGCGCGGCTGTATCGCCCATTTCGATGGAACATTACCAAGTTTCGGTCTTGAAAAGTGCCCTTCGCCTTCGTTTAGCCTCCCTCCCGGTCGATGTTCCTTCGGTCCGACGAAAAAGCTCGGAGACATAATCGTAACGGGACGATGAAACGCTGCCGGCAAATGGCAAACGTCGAGGGGGAACGAGGGAACGTGGAAACGAAATTGAGGGGGGATGCTTTTTCCTCTTTATTCGACGGCAGACGTCGGGGCTTTCCCTCGCGCTATCCCCCGTCTACCCTTCGAAATCCATCGCCTAGTGAATTTCCCTTTTCCGTTCACGCTGCTTCGTTGGCCACCGTTTGCGTTGCCTCTGCGAAAATGGGAACATTGACTTACCAGCCAGGAAGAATTTAATGCGTTCCATGTTTCGTGTTACGTTTTTTTTCTGACGGTTGGTAAGAGTCTATCATACGCTCCAGTTGCCATATTTCTTTTTTTTTAATTTCGAGAATTCAAAGATTAGATACCCAATCCTTGATCTATGATTCACGCCGCATAGTTTGCAGCTCGCATTTTACAACTTAAAATCTATAATCGAGAATCTATAATCTACACCTCGAGATTTATGTCGCACGATCTATAATTTGCAAACGATCTTTCATAATTTAAAATCTACTATCCGCGATCTCAACTTATGGATTACGATTTATAAGCTGCAACCAGCAATTTGCAACCTAACAGTTAGCATCGGCAACCTACGACCCTCGACTTAAAACTTATAATCTGCGCTTAATATGCGCTTCGAGATCCTATCCAATCTATCTAAAACTCACAATCCGTTGTACAGAATCTATAACCGACGATTTAGTGCTCGAAATGTAAAGTTTACAATTTATTATGCCCCACTTGCTATAACCTGTAATCCGCGAGTCTTAATGTGGCGTTGACTCGATTTAAGAACGGAGTTCCTGACTCGATATTAGGTGAAAAGTGTTCATAGTAGTTTTCTTTTCATGCATAGTTAAGCACAGTTATTTACATTTTATTTGCAGCAGTCGCATGCTTTTTTGCTCATTTACCCAAGATTTTTATTGGATGTGTAAAGAAACAATGTTAAATAATGTGTTAAAATTTACAAATTCAACATCAAACCGATCGAATAACCCCATATACAGTACTGCCCCGATATAAGGACAATCGTACAGTGTTGACTCAAAGAATGATGCCTGAGTTTGATTCGAAAAAGGGATTTCTCTATCCTCACCACTTCTTCGCCGGTGCCAGTCTCCTCGTTCCGTCGTAACCGAGATCAAACGCGACTCGAAAAAGGGTTGCGCTCGGTTCTGAATCCCAGCCGTTCTTCGAGTCAACACTGTACTACTTCGTGAAAGAACAACGTATGAAAATCCTCCGTAAATCTATTGTTAACTGTTTCCAAACCTTTGATGTCATAAATTTTCCATAAAAAAAAATGTCCAAGTTTCAAAAGAAAAATGCCGGCCTTGTAAAGATCGGCGCGAGTCACCGTATCAACACCTGTCCCTCGATCCACGACGCTGGAACCATTTCCCACAGCGTGGAAAATCAAGCATCCAACCCGAGACTTTATTGTTTCCTTTCCCTCCCTCCTCCCCCCGGATCGAATCGTGAATCTCTCTCCCGTCCGACTGGCGAGATCCTATCAATGACGCCCCCCCCCCTCCTGCCACGGACATCGTGATTCACACGACGGCGATGGTTGCACGGATAATTATTGCCGGCGCAATTAGGTGCACCTACGGTGCAACGTCGATTGACTCGCGACTAGACGGGACACGACGATTAATTATCCGGTGGTTGACGCGTCAGAATAAGTAATTGTCGTGTGTCGACGTTCCAGCGGTGTCCCGGCGCGGCGTTAGCCGTTGCCCCGATGAAAGAAAATCGCCGCGCTCAGGGTAGGCGCGGGGGTTATATGGTACGCCGGCGCGCCGGGTGATTTACCGATTCGAGCGTAATTGGTGATGAATGGCAATCGCCGGGGTCCGCGTTTCATTATCGCACAAAAACGCCGCGGCGGTATCATAATTAAAGGCGCGCAACCGCCGCGAGAATCTATTTATCGTACCGTTAGAGGCTGATAACGCGTCGACACATTACGCGTTTTCCCCCTCAGGGAACCGACTACCGTGTGTTAATCAGAGTACTTCGAACTGGGCGTTATTTAAACTGTGGGAATCGTTTTGGGTAATTGATTGATCGCACGCGATATGCTTCGGACGATGTAAATAAAGCTGCGTCTACATTATGCAACTTTTGGTCGGCCAACTGAGTTGATCAACCAAAATCGCCTGTACATAAACAGGATTTCAACCAAGTGGAAACGACTTGCGATCGTTCAACGTGCAGCGGGGGCATTTATCTACTGGCCGTTCAACTGTGTTTTGTATATGTATCTGTTACGGGCGAAGTCCGCAGAAATGATCTATTAACGAACATTGCCCACTTTAATGTGAGCAAAGTTGACATTGTCCATCACTGGATGGACAGTGTCAGGAACTGTTACTTCTTTGCAAATTTTTTCTGTTTTGAAGTGGGCATTGTTGACAATAATAAATTTATGTAGGCGGAATTTATTATAGTCATTGATCGAAGAAAATATTGTTATTCTTGGCTTATTAATACTGTGTGCTTTATGGTTTCTTTTTATGAAGTCTTTAATTCACTGCACTAGGAAATAAAAGAAAATCTGCAGTACTTTCTGTCACGGTATAAAGTGAAATTGTATCCAAAATCATCTTATATCGAGACAAAGTCATATTAAATTTAAATATATTCAATGCAATCAGTAATATTTCAAATGTAATTTCTGAACACTACAATTTCAATAACACTCTGAAACTACAATTTTAGTTATTGCAAACAAAAAATTGTACTTGCTGCATCTAGACACAGATACAATGAAATTAATTACAAAGAAATTTCGCGATGACTAAGAATTCATTTCGAAACTGAAAAATTTCTTGAATGAGTTCAAGAATAATAAGTAACTGTTTCTTGCTGCATATATATATAAAATGTAAAAGTGAAAATCTTAGAAATCTTAGAAATAAATTTTTGTGCAGTACATATTATCATTTGTGAGCATTTCATGCATGTGAGAGAAGTTTTCAAAGCGGATGTCGATAGAGTTGTAACTTGGAACGAACCTGTTACATATCTGAGCTTCAAAGTGATTACAGATAAGTAATTTCTCCTAAGATCTATAATTTGATTATTCACTCCGCATCGCTATCTACTTTTATGAATATTACAGTTATAGTAACGAAGATTGAGTTTGACATTAATATTCTTTTCTCATCCTATCACTATCATTAACAACATTAATAGCCATAAGAAGCATAAATAAATTCCAATTTGTTGCACTTTGTAAGTATTTATACGTCCTATCAGTGAGAAAATATGCAACACAGGAATAGCTTAATCGGCTTAATCAGCTTGAAATAAATCGTTTTGTAAATTAGATACACTATCAATACTCTCTAAGATAAATCCTCGAAGGTAAAAGCTTTTAGGCAATGAAAAAACCGTAAATTAAAGTTCTGAGATTATCGAAAAAGGATCAATAACAGTTACAGCAGATAACGTGTAGTCGTTTTCTCACAATTCGCTGAATGTATTGAGATATCGCTTCCTGCTTGAAAAACAAATGTGCGGTAATTTCGAAGCCAATTAGACCAAGCTCCATCGATCCAGTCTTATTATCGAATGAAATTCCTGCGATAGTCTTCGATTTCCAGATAATGACCTTTCGATGCCATGGCAAATTTTGATCGTAATTAAAAATTACGGAGGTCACAAGGAACAGCCTCGTTTTTCAACCCTCAGATGGCTTTTGGATCTTTTTGACTTAATCATTCTATTTATTTTCCGTATTTCGAAGTATTGTATTTATTTTCTGTATTTCATTTATTATCTGTATTTCGAAGAAAATCTTAAGAAATTATTACTGCTATTCAAAGGGCTCAAAAGACAATCAGTATAAGTTAGCTTTCATATTATGAATAACATATGCGGCATAAATATTAATTTCTTTTAACATGTTTCTGTCGACAAAGCAACTTAATTATAATATTCAATTTCATAAAAATGTCTCAATTAATTACCCTTCTTAACACATCTCGTGATTTACGCTAATCGGCTTCTGAGCCCTCCTAAGTGTTCATTTTATTATAAAAACCCCTCATTGAAAATTGGTCAAATATTCGACCGCAAGTGTAAAATGTCCCCGTAAAACTAGAAACCCCTAAACACAAAAGCTGCGAGATCCCACAACAATTTCCCAAGGCTCTCTCGCGTCAGTGCATCCACGTTCAAGGCGACGTTTCCCACAGCAGGAGGCCGCGGGGGGGAAAGGAACGCGCGCGTATGACGCGGAGGACAGGTAACTAGGATAACGTAATAATTTTAGAAACTCGCCGAGCTATATTTAGATCGGATCGCCCCGCGCAAAGTGTCTTCTGCTCGCGTAGATTCCCGCTTATCGGACCATGACCGCCTCGGCTTCTTCGTCGACCCCTTCTTGTTCTTCCTCTTCTTCTTCGTCGTCGTCGTCGTTTCCCTGCCCCTTCGCCCGCCCCGCCCCTCTCGATTCCTCCTCGTCCGACCGACGTCGAAGCGCGCAGAAACGAGTTTCCCTCGTGCATGACGTGCGTGTTATGGTTCGCAAAGGGTAATCAGCTACCGGATACTTGTCTTAGAGGGATTTCACAGATGAAATTAGACGCGCGATCAAGAGGCGAGGAGGGTGAAAGGGGAGGGTGGGGTACAAATCGAGCGACGCCGCGAACGGATCATTACGTTGCTGGCCGCTGGGGGAAAAATTCGACGTCGGAATGACGGGGTGCGCGAGCTGAGCGCCCGCCGCGGCCGCATGACGTATAATTAAGAAACGGAAAAGCGGATAACAGGGTGTTACGAACGAACTTCGCGGGGTGGAGGGAGACTTGGGGTTAGTAGGGGTGCAGGGGAGGGGTGGAAATGGGAGAGGAACGTACGGTCGATCGGGTTAAGAACGATTCGGGGTACAATTTCTTGCCAGGGGTCTTTGATCGATGATGCTACATGACAGTGCCGGTTAATCGGTTGTTGGGCTCTTTAAGGCGCAAAGTGTGGTTTACTGGGTGTCCCGTTTTAATGATTCCTCGCGTGATGGGGAAGCTGAAGGTGGCAGGTGGAATGTCTCTCAATTATTCGTGCTGTGAATTAATTTATATCACTTTGGTTTCAATTTTTTATTAAGGTAGTGAAATAAATTTTCTGTAACTGTTTGTGGAGTGTTTTGTTATAGGTAGAAGCAGAATTAGACAAATTTTCTTCGATATGAATGTGACAGATCCTAATTTATTATTATCAGACAGCGGATTTTGTACATTTATGGTAGTGCTAAGTATGTAAAAAATGTATGAGACTATTAACATATACTACAATATATAAAATATCAACAATATTATTCAAGTTCAATTGGTTAGAACATTAAACATACTGTTTTTCAAGGTCCAATTCTTTATTTATGCTTGTAAAAATGTTATTTTACATAAAGATTCGCATAAAGATTTCTTTTACATAAAGAAAAAAAATCTTTTACATAAAGATTTCGATAATTAGCGAATTATTAAATCTAATTATTATTATTGTTTATATCCTTGGAAAAGAGGCGTGCTATGTTTAATGTCTTGTTTGTCTATAGGGTAATAATTTTATGGATTGTCCAGAAATAGTTACGCAATTGAGGTTCTATATACCATCTAGAGATCTCAGACGTCGTACTCTTTTTTTCATAGAACATCATAGAACACGTTATGGTCAAAATAGTTGTATCAATCGCTTGTATTTAATGTCTAATACGCTCTGTCACTCTGTTGACATTTTTAACAACTCTTTTCATACTTTTAAGAGATCCGTCACACATGCTCTACACTTACTTGAATGTTTTTCCACAATTGTTTATTATGTACATTGCTTGTTATTTTTGTATACCAAAGAGTTCTTTTACCCGTTAATAAATTTTATTATTAATTATATTATTATTTGTACGGTGAGAATAACCATCTAATGTACAGGATATAACATAAATTAGGAAATTAACCATAATGCATAACAAAATAACAGAAGTAAAATAGTAGAGGGAAAAAATGCACATATGAAATAAAAATACAAAGTGAAATAAGAAAAATATCAAAAAGTTATAAATAGACTGCGGATTTTTATGCATTTATGACAATTCTAAATATGCAAAAAATCTACGAGGCTATTGGCAAATACCAGAATACATAAAATATCAAAAATTATAAAATCAAAATTGTATCAGACAATATATTATCCATTATCATTTTCGTTTCCGAAGAACTTCCAAAGTTCTATTTTAGAGCTTCTAAAGTACTATTAACAAAAACAGAAAACAAGAAGGAAAATGAAAGAATAATTTGCCAACCCAATAAACAAACCACCAACCATGTAAAATTGATCCTGTATTCGCTTTCAGAAAACTAAACTTTCCTCACTCTTACTAAAAGGAAAGAAAAAAAAATAGTTCTCAATTCAATGTAGGATTCATCTTCCGCAATACACAGTCCATTACCGAAGGCCTCAGTTTGCCAAGGAAAAATGCTGACCACTCAATCTAAAATAGACCACACCACCCAAAGAAGCAAGAAGAATTTCCTTCATGCAAATTTCCCTTACCCAACAATCACATGCCCCGAGTCCAATCCGGGAGCTTCGCAGCAGATAATCCTTTCCTGTTTCCCCCGATCGCGAAACCACCCCAAATCGACGATCGCGCTGCCGGGGCAAGAGAAAAAACCCGCAGGAAGAAGTTTACATTTGCTCGAAGGAATTCCGATACGACCAGAGGGACAAGGGAGAAGATACCGACGGGCAAAAACCGGGCATCGATCTCGCTGGGCGGATCGATTCCAACCGTCCGGGCTTCCGATCCCGTCGATCTCGTCGATCCTGTCGCCCTGGCGCGAGGCGCTCGATCAACCGGGAAATTAATTTCATCGACAAGATGCTTAATATTCGACGAAATATCTCGAGGACGAGGCGTTCGAAGAGGAAGAGCCTCTCCTTCCTCTTCTTCCTCGAGGGGCCACGCCGGCGTCTAGGGGGGCCGATTTCTCCTCGATCATCCGTTAAATTGATGTTGCACGCCGCGCGAGGGACGTAACGAGTGCAATTATCAGAAATAACGCGGGGAGGCTGCTCGCTTCGGCCCTCTTCTCGCTGTCCGTCTCGTCACGTTGCAATTTACCGTGCTTTCCGCCCTCCCCGCGGCCCCGGTCCGTCCCTACACCAACCGTGGCTCGCTCTCTGGGTACCAACAACGAATTAAACGCACTTTAATGAGACGATTTTCCAGTCACCTTTCGCGACGTGCCGACCGAGGGAGCGGACGTTTAACGAGCGTGCATGCGTGAAGTCGAAAAATAAAGAGAACGCCTTCGGGAGATGGAGCGCGGTGGGGGGGAGGCAGGGCGAAAGCGGGGGTCGAGGGGAGACGGGGCGAAGGAAGACGCCGCGCCGCGGTGAGGACACCTGAAGAACACTTCAGAGAACGCCTAGACCCGAGGGCCAAGCAGAAGGGACGACCGCCGTGGTAAGATTGAAATTAAAATCAATTAGCCTCGGGTGTGTAATCATTAATCCGCCACGTTGGACCGCGTCACGTGACGAGCCGCCTCTGGACGTGTCCTGTCGAGACGAGCCTCGTGACGAATGCACCGAGCCGGTAAAAACTTGACCAGATGGCCGGCGTCGAGGGAAAGATGAGAAAAAGGAGGATGGAGGCTGCTCGGATGGTCCTTTGGGAAAGCGTGGATTGTGTCTTTGATGAGGAGATGAATTGTGGCGTGTTTGTGGGTAGGGGACAAGTTGGGGGTTGGTTGTATTAGGCTATAGGGTGTTCTTTATCGGTACAATGCGTAACAAGTAGATGGGTCCACTTGGACTGGTTATTACGCTCGTTATTATCAATCTTTTTTACTTATATACAAATACTAGAAGTCTAAGGAATCACTCTTTATTATACATTCTACCTCATCGCACATCTTATGGTCATTATTCATTATAGCTGTACAAATTGAATATGTAACCTCACCAACTCTGTTCATAATGTTGACTTATTCAGTCAGTGTCTTGATTCATTAAGAAGCTGCCTACGACATTTTTTAATCAATTAATTATATACTAATGCGTTTCTATTTTCTTCTTTTTTCTTTTGTATTTTGTACCAAAGGATTTTTGCTCGTGAATAAATAAATAAATTACTATTATTATTTATTTATTGACGGGAAAACCCTTTAGTGTGCATAGGATAATTGAATATAATAAGCGGTATAGTTTAACCTTGTATAGTGGAGGGGGGTAATTAAATCTATGTAATTTGAGCAACTTATACAAAGCATCCAGTGAGATACAGTGTTGACTCGAAGAACGACGCTTGGGTTTGATCCGAAGAAGGGATTCCTCTATCCTCACTACTCCTTTACTGGTGCGAATCTCCTCACTCCAACGCGGCCGCCTCGGGTTATGTGGCCGGGATCGAACGCGACTCGATAAAGGGCCGCGCTCGGTTCTGAAACCCAGCCGTTCTTCGAGTCAACACTGTATTAAACAGATCATCATTATTTATATGGGAGTTGGCTTCATTTATAGCTCTGGTAATTGGGTAGATCTATAGGTTGGTAATTGACAATAGAATAACTTACTATGCCTGAAGAGCCTTTGAGGTGCATAAAGATTTATGAGTTCAAGTTTTGGGGAGATGATATAATCATTAAGTATCCTGCAGAGAAAGACCAAATCTACAATAATCCTACGATCAGTGAGCGTCTGCAAATCCAATGCCTCAAGAATACTATCATAATCATGGTCAGTGATACCCATAGGATTACCAAGGACTCTAGCAGCGAATCTTAAAGAGTGATGTTGGACTTTTTCCATTAGATAAGCATACGTTTATTGCAGTCATGTGTTTACCATATTCGTTCTAGCGGTTGGTGGGTGAATACTTTTGAGCGGTAGTGTATATACAACTCGTTATGCAGTAAGAAATTAATATGATCAATTATGGACTTGATAGAGTCGGATACAGAGTCCCATCCTTTAAATGTGACATTTAAAACGAAGAATCAGTAGTCAGCTCTATCGACGAATCCACTAACAGGTAGAGGGAAAACGCAATTCCCTTCCCCTCTGACTGTCCTCCTCGATGAGAGAATATTCGCTGTCAGTGTCACCCGTAGTTGCCGGCAGTCCTTGACAAACAGGGTGCTCAGGAAGGTATCGCGTGTCGGCGGAGCATATCGCGACATTGACAACTTCGATCGCGCAATCAATTCCTCCGCGATGCATACTTCCATCGACCCTATCGACAGGAAACGATCATATCACGTTCCAACCGTCGCATCGCGGTTTCACAGCCTAGAACTCGTCTTATCATCCCGGAATTTCCCGCGATCGGAATTCTCCGGGATCAGAATTCCGCAACCGGAGTTACCTTCAATCTGAATTCCCCGCGATTGGAGTTTTACGAGATTCTGCGCTACCGCGGTTCTCTGTTCGTGATCAAGGTTCTGTGCGATCGAAATTCTGTGCAATCGAAGTTCTACGCGATGGAAATTCTGCGCAATCGAGGCTCTACGCGATGGAAATTCTGCGCAATCGAAGTTCGAACACTGTTGGAATTCTGCGCATTCGAGGTTCTTCACGATTACAAATTTACGCAATCAAGATTCTCAGCGACGGGAGTTGTTCGCGATCAAGGTTTTAAACAATTGGAGTTCTGCGCAGTCGAGGTTTTATGCAATTAAAGTTCCGTGTAATCAAAATACTGCACGATGATTCTATACGTTTAGATTTCTACGCGATGGAGATTCTGCGCCATCAGAGGTTCTATACTGTTGGATCTCTGCGCGATCGATGCGATCGAGGCTTATCCGCGTGATCGTGGTTCTCCGCGATCAAGACTGCTCGCGATCGAGGCTTATCCGAGCAAGTGTCAAAGATCTCGATCCAGTGGCGGGGTAAACGGACGAAGTTCGCGGACGTTCGACGCCTCTTTTCCCCCCGCGGAAAGTAGTCCGAGGGCAGCGGACCGCTGCTTAATGAAGGTAATTGTGCGGTGTCGTGCGCGAACCAAGCGCGGAAACGCGTAAAGTGCGACGTCCTCGGTACGATACTCGCTCGCTCGAGTCTCCGAGGGGTCCTTAAGTGGAAACGTGAGAAACAGGAATCGCCGGGATGGCACCTTATCGGCGGTGAGGCAATCTGTGCTACGTTATCAGAGGAAAATAATCGTCCTGCTCTGTGACATTAGCGAGCGCCTCGCGAACCGCTTCGCGCTATCGGGATAATTAGCTAATCGAAGGGAGAATCAAACGCTCGCGGCGGTCTTGCGTAAATACTGGTGCTGGTTGCTTTCGTTCCATCCTTTTAGATCACTTTTTCAGGGATCGAGAAATTGTTTGATGGCTTGTAATATTCATATAATTTGAGAGTGGAATACTTTTCGTAATGGTAAGAGTTTTTATAGTATTTTTATTGTTGCGTTCAGGTAAATGTAAGATGCATGTGAGACATTCATTTTTTAGATTTTGTAGTGTTGTATTTTTAGTTTAATGTGCACTTTATGCAAATGATTTAGCAGATAATGATTCATATGAGTGAAGAAAAATGTCTAACTGTTTGTCCATCCATTAATTATTGTTATCATTCATAATAACTTAACAACGCACTATCAGTGATTAGGAAAAAAAATTATGTAACTCCATTTAAAAAAACCAACTTGACTTTCCAAACCTCATAATCCAAAAAAGGTACAAAAAGCCAAGCCACCGAAGTGTCCAGATGCACATATCCCGCTCAATAAAACGCAACCGATCTTATCTAAACGTCTATAGCGCGCACGTTCCCGCCATAAGAAATGAGTAAATAAACTAAAAGATTCGTCAGTTTATGCGACGATTACGAGATAAGGAGCTAAATTGCCTGCCGACCGATCCAATGTATTAATCGCCTCTTAAGTTCAGGGTGGAGGCATTGTCGTTCGCGGTCATTATCCGCGACTAATTATCATGCTTCGTTATAGGGAAAGAGCGTTCGCTACGCGACGAAGCTCCTTTTCGTTGGTAAAAAGGTGGGAAGATCCTTCGGAATCCTGCAAGGACTAACGACGAGGACGTCCGACGATTCGCCGCGTCCCCGTTAAAACTGCTCCTCCGCGGTCTTATCGAAGCCGGTTTACGAGGCGTCCGAATCGAATTTTTCCGGGTAACGACGGCGCGTAATCATTATATCGAATGCGCTGGTTTAACCAGTCCCGATAACATCTTTCCCAGGCTAAATATACCACCGTGCCGGCTAAATCAGTATCGCGGTGTTCGCGCGGCGGTAAATCGTTACCCGCTCGGCCGGTCGCGGAAACCGGGCTTTTCTGGTACTTGTGCGGCAACAACGTTGTAATTAATTTTTCAGCGCTCGTCGGACTCGTTACGTTTCGCGGAATTACACTCGTTCGACCGCTTTCCTGATTGTTTTCGTCGAGGCGGGTTCACGGCATCGGCAACTCCGCAACTGCAGGGTGACCTAAAAGACGCGAATTTGTAACTACCAAAATTTTGCGTGGTGAGCACCGGAAGTTTGTTAATGAAATTTAATATTTTTGTAGGACACTATAGAGTAATGAACAACATAATTAATAACTATATCGACTGTACTTCGTTACTACACTTGTAAATTTTAACGCTTGTTCACGTTTCGTTCAGAATTCTTTTGTCTTTTGCGTTAAATCCTTCACAAGTCATAAGTAATTTTAAATATTATCACCCCGTCACGAGAATGTGTAACTATGCGAATGTTTTAATCGCATCGATCTTCAACTTCGCAGTTATTCATTACTAGACTGTGGATGTTTATGCAAATTCATAATTTCATAGAATTAAAGAAACAATTGAATCTTACATAGAAGTGTGTCTTTTATTTTAAATACTGTAAAATAGATATTATTTTCAATATTTCATATTCTTTTTACTCAGTCATTAAAAGTGAATGAAATACCGAAGAAAGAAAAGAAAAGAGTTATTGCATCTAATTTACAGAATCTTCAAAACAGAACTGCTTATGTTACGGAATCCGGAATACTATAATTTACTGTACTTTTTTTTTTAAATTTAGGTATCTTATTCCACTATTTATTTTAAATAGTACACTATTTACTTTTACTTTCGTGTTAAATGCGACTTTTTAGCACTTTTACTTATGCTAGACTGTTCAAAAAATCACGCCTGAAGTGTCAAGTTCAGAATGGAAATATAAAATTTTATATCTGAAGAAATCTGAAATAGAAAAGTTTCAATTCCTCCGAATAAAATAGAAATTTAAATATACTATAAAAAAATGTTTCAGGTACTGTGCAAATACAATGTCTTTAATACATAAATATGTAGTTAACCCTCGATAAAAGGGAAACTATAAGTAATTAAGACAGTTACTCTAGGAAATTTTAATAGTACAGAAAGAGAGAGAGAGAGAGAGAGAGAGAGAGAGAGAGGGAGAGAGAGAGAGGGAGAGAGAGAGGGGGGAGAGAGAGAGAGAGAGGAAACTAATCATCCTAAATTAAGATAATAAGTATACAATTATTTCGTAACAATGGGTTAAAGTGCTCTTCAGCAATCGGAACACTTAATAAATATTCAGAATTGGATAAAATCTAGAGCAGGATCTGATAAATAAATTTTTTCTTTAATAGATTCATGTTTGATTACTTCAAATTACACATTTGTAGATACTTAAACCTCGGAAAATTTAAGTTTGACGATGGAACGACAATATTTTCTAAATTTATGGTTTTTTTACATAAATAGTTTGGTGCTTTTTCGTGAGAAATAATGAGCGACATGCATTCAAGAAAACTTACGTCACCCTTGTATTATTAAACCCTCCAAGCATTCATCTGCAGGAAAATAAATTTGTCAAATATTATTTATTAAAACTACATTTCATCAATCTAAAAAGATATTAAAATAAATGAAACACAAATCACTCCAATATAATTTTGTTACGAAGTTTTAATTTTTATGCAGGATAAAAGGTGAAGCCAGCCTTTTTAATGCCGCAATTATCAACGAATATTACAGGTGTCTATATTCATTTAAACTCTGACCTCATCTTCTAGGAATCCTTTCAATTGCATACGACGACGATATTAAAACATTTATGTGCCTTTGTGCGAGCACGGTGCCTTCCGCCATCTACATACAATACTTCCATTAACTTCTTTTCCCCTTTCATCCACTTAAGGGCGATTTTAATGGCTCGCCTATGGCACTCAAATTTCTCTAGAAACTGTGGAAAAAATCGCGACACCTAGTGACCCAAAAAACAAATCCCCAAAAAGGATTTCAGAAGAGGAAATAAGAAAACGTCTAAAATAATCAAGGGACAAGAATCATTTTTCCTCGTTCACCATCAATTTATCATAGTCGTTCAAGGGAGGCACGCAAGAAATGAATCCCAGAAATTTCACCGGCACCTTCGTCCCAGCTGGAGATCCAATCGGCAGATTAAATCGGCACGATGACGCTAAACGATGATTCCGCTGATTAATTCGTCAGGTGTCCAGGGTGGATTGCGCATCGAGTTCGACTAGTCAGGAAGAGAAGCCGTGAGCGTGTCTCGGATAGTTTATGGTAATTCTTGCACGCTGACAAACCGGTGGGAAACTTGGGGACACCGGATGCTGCGAGAACGGTTTCCACTGGTTCTGCGTTGAATCATTTCGCGGTGATTAAGTGTTCCTCAGCGCGGAATGCCGAGGGACATTTCGCACGTGACAGAAACACGTTTGGCCGTCATTGTGGGACAATAATTACTTTCCCTGGAATGGTTCGTGCATCGAATTATGATCGATCGTTGGGAATTGAACAGGACTGAGAAATTGGAGTTCCGTACAGACGTTGCAAGCTCCAAACGTAAGAATTTACTTAGTGCTCCACTAAATTTCGTCCTTAGGTATCTCCAAAATCAATGCAGGATGGTGACTGATTTTTCTCTTCAGAAAAATTGTATAATGTGATAGAAACCTTGAGGATTATTTTTGAATTTTCTCAAATTTGTTTGGAAGTCTATAAATTAAAAGAGAATTTTAGCTCTAGATATAAAAATTTCAAAGCAGATGAAGAATGCAATAAAAATCATGGGAATAGTGGAGGATTGATATCACAGTTGCATTGCAAAATCTGCAAAATGTGGTTTAATAACTGTGTAATCAACAATAAAATCCTGAACTCTTTTCAACATATTAAAATCCCTTCTCTCAAATAATTTCCTGGCCCCAATTCGATGATCAGGAACAATACTAGCGGTGGCATTAAGCTTACGTATTCTATCACTTCAGCCACACAAAGAGTGAAAGCCACTTCGACACTAATTCAAAGGAAATGCAAATCCGCAGCGATTAGCATGCAAAGGATCAACCGGAGCGCATTCTAGCGATCTGATTCGAACGCTAATGCTCTTAACTGCTCTCACGTTCGCGGAATCGCCGCAGCCACCGAAGATTAATACGGCCGTACGGTAACGCGATGAATTAGCCGCGGCAAGATTAATCGCGGCCCCGCTTAGACGGTAAATTATTTGCGATCCGAAAAATCAATAAAGCAAACGGCCGCGTAATTAATTGCACGAAACCCGCGGCTAATTGTGAGCGAAGTCCGCGCGCTAGTCGCGTTATCGTGTAACGGCCGCGGCTCGCGCGAGTGGGGAATATTGCCGCGGTGACATTAAAATCAACGGGGATAATTACGAGTTAATTGGTATTAACGTTTTCATCTCTCCGCGACGATAACCCGTATATATCTTAAGCCCCCGAGATACGTCCGTGTTCTCGGTCGCAAAAAACGCGTTTATACCGAGCTCTTAACGGGTAGTTATTATTAATCCGAGAGGATGGTTTGAAACGATCGGATAATACTGTAATCTGTTTGATAATTAACACTTTGGTGGTCTCGAGCATCGGAGGAAACTGGATCTTGAAAATATTTAAAGATCGTTATTAAATTTTTTCCAATTTCATGATTGTTACGAAAGCTTGATCATTAATTTAATTCATTGCGCGATTATTGGAACGTTTTGTCAGAGCTGATTAGGTCGTAGCATTGAATTTTTCAAATCATATAATATATTTATATAATATATATAATCATATTATATATATATAATATATATACTATTTCTGACTGGTTTTCATCACAAAAAGAAACCTTGTTACCAATATCTTGGAAATTGATTAACGTTTGGCTAAGATTGTTACTGAAGTTCATCCTTAATCAGATGTTTCTCTGTCATTCGAATAACTTTTTCGAAACGATGCTCTATACTGATTAAAGTATATTTAGTTTAGTTATTCAAAGAATTATCTCCCATAAAAAGGAACCCTTCACTAATCAATTTTCCAACCAGGACTCATCTGCTATAATAATATGCGTCATTAACATAACCAGATGTTTCTAAGCGTGTAATAGATCCCATTCCTAAGCCAAACTATTAAGTCGGTCATTTAAAATTTACCGCGTTCATGAGTGATCGTATCCTATATATTTCTATTCCTTTTTCGGCTCGTTCGCAGTAAGTCGGAGCGCAGAGGGTATTTAACTTACTAGTCAAGAAGCCATCGCGTTAATATTTTGAGCAACTAATAGCGCAGCTGCGAAGCAAAAAACTGCCACGGCCCCAGTTAATACGCTCAGCCTCCGATATTAGCGAAGAAGCGATCCGCTTTAACGAACCACCTCCCGTTTACGTTCGTTTCTAATTGCACCATCTCGCTTCTGGGTAATTAAGGAAATCCTTCCGATAAAGGACACTTTCAGAGGGCGCCGCGATCCCGGGCCCCGGGGAACTTTTATTTTATCGCGGAGAATTTAATTTAGGATTGGAGATTTTACTTAGGTCGGTGGAGATAAAAATTAGAGTGAAAAAAGTTGTAAGTAGTGGACTGGAAATAATTATATTGTGTGAAGGATCTGAAATTTAAATATTTCTTAATTTAAAAGTAGTAATTCATATTGTATATCATGTTATTTTTCAATAAAATAGAAATTAGTGATGTTTTATGTAAGGTGTATTAGAATTTTCAGAATCTAAATGCTTTTTGGCTAATAATGGAAAAAGACAGAATATTAAAAATTAATGCAGAATCTTAATTAGATGATTATAGCAAATATTTATGCAGTCATAGAATTTTTAAACGTTTTTTAATTTTTGTCACAATAATCTTGAAGTCTCATATTGTTGAATGTGTAATGAACATTTTGTTTTAAGTTCCGTTAATGTAATGAAATTATCACAATAGTCTTGAAGTCTTATTTTCTTGGATATGTGATAAATATTTATAGCTGAAATAAATTTCATTTAAGATTTCAAAATCTAAATAAGAAGTAAAAATATTTATAGAATTTGTTGAGTATGTAATATAAAAATATTAGACTTGAATTTTCGCAGCTTATCTCAAAGTATCAAAAGTTTGTAAGTGGAAAAGAGGCGACTTGAAAGAACAGTCTGTCTTTGACGGTCCTATTCTACTTATTCGAAGCTTATTGTTAGATAAATGTAACCATCAGGTGTCAATGCATGTTTTTCTCTGTAGGTTATTACTTCGTGTTTGAAATAATTTCATCATTATGTTACAATAACATTCACCATATTATCTTTGCTACTCCTTATTGTCTTTAAAAACAAAAACCGATACATAATTTAATCTCTCTTAAACTTAAATATAATTAACCAGGAACAACAAACATATTAAATAAAATTCGAACATTAGGTCAGTTATTATTAAACTCGTTCCGTAGAAAAAGAGATCAGAAGAAGGAGAGAACTTTTTGTAATGACAAAGACAATTTTTCGCCCCGAATGAGATTGCCTTCGCAACGGGTCACACTCCATCTGTCCGCGAGCGACCATGGAAAGTCGAAGGTGCAGAAAATCGTGTCCCGTTCACGTACAATCTATAAATTCAGCCCGTTAGATATTACGAGCCCCGTTGCGTATGATAGAGACATAGAAAACGGAGAGAGAGCGAGAGGGACGGCGTTGCGCGCTCCGTTAGATCAAATCTGGGTCGTCGACTGCGTTTCTGAAACGCTTCGACATTAGGGGCGATGTTCGAGATGCGCTCGACCTTCATACTAATCTCGACCTGGAACCTCGCGATTTTCACGGGAACGCGTTGGCCTTGGCGATCGCGAATCTAGGTGTCGCGCAAACGGGAGGCGTCGTTGATAAAATATTAAATTACTGGGTACTCCTCTTCACAATTCTGTCTTTTAACAGGTTTATGATCAATCCTTGACGTCTCTATTTGTAATTCATGATTCATATTTAGGACGTTAGAAATTACAGGCCAATCTGTAATATGGATGTTATGTCAAAATTATTTGAAAGCCTAATCGTTGACAGCATTAAACCAGCAGCAGTTAATTTAGTTTGCACTTATCAACATGGTTTCATGCCTTCTTTATCAACTGTCACAAATTTCTCTCTTTATTGCCAACTATCTACTAATCTGGATTGTTTTCTTCAAGTCGATATAATTTACACGGACTTTAAGGAGTCATGTCTTGTCAGGAGGTCGAAAAAAACGTGTCCTTTAGGAATTTTTTTTTCTAAAAGTATAACATTTACAGAAAAAACAATTCGTGTATTTGAAGGCGCATGTCTTTACGAACTTTTTGTAATTTTTGGAACAAAAATTATATAAAAATAACAATAGTATAGTAATTTTACTAGAGATCCTCTTAATGCGCGGTGACCTCTCTTGCTCAGACTGGGGTCATCTAAAATCAAAAAACGAGAAAGATTTATTTTGTGTATGAAATTATCTAGTCCTTGAACGAAGGATTTCTTTTTGCGATACATAGTTTTTTTTTTATTAATAAAAAATGAGTGAAAAGAGACATTTTCATCAAAAATCGTAACATTCACTTCAAACGCCCGCCATTTTGTTCCAAATGAATATTTCGAAAAACCCTTCGTTCAAGGATTAGATAATTTCATACACAAAATAAATCTTTTTCGTTTTTTTATTTTAGATGACCCCAGTCTGAGCAAGTGTGGTCACCGCGCAGTGCGCTTTTTTAAGAGGATCTCTAGTAAAATTACTATACTATTGTTATTTTTATATATTTTTTGTTACAAAAATTACAAAAAGTTCGTAAAGACATGCGCCTTCAAATACACGAATTGTTTTTTCTGTAAATGTTATACTTTTAGAAAAAAAATTCCTAAAAAACACGTTTCTTTCGGCCTCCTGACTAGACATGACCCCTCAAGAAAGCATTCGATATTATTTCTCATGATATTCTGTGAGTAAAATTATCCACGTTGGGTTATCGTAATCCAATATTATCCTGGATAGAAACGTACTTGCGTGGTCGTAAGCAGGTAATTCGCGTAGAAAGCCAGTATTCTTATCCGATCGACGTTTGTTCTGGAGTACCGCAAGAATCACATTTAGGTCCATTACTTTTTATTCTCTTTATTAACGATGTGGTCAATGCCTTTAAACATTGCAGATTTCTACTGTACGCTGATGATCTAAATATCTTTAGGGCTGCACAATCAATTTTGGTCGCATAATCGGTTGCAGATTGCCACATCCAAATCGATCTTTGGTCGCCCGTGTGTAAACGCTCTTATTACGAAGCTTCTTCGAAATCGTAAGAGATTTCCAAAGCTGTGTGCTTCATCGAGGCACAACTGCGACCGAGCTGATTCGAGATACCGTTTTCGGGACAGCGGAAAGTAAGGCTCATCAGGAGCACCGGGGAATTCAGTTCGTTAAGAGTTCTCCGTGACGCCGAGTGGAGACGGTCGTACAGATTACAGATCGACCGATGATAAGCGAACGCTCGCGAGTAAACAAAGGCGAGTTCTCACACAGTGTGACAATGAACCTGAAAGCCCTTAGGTAACATTAACAGACTCTAGACGCGACGAAGACGTGATCTCGTAATTATGCGCGGCCCGTAGACGAACTGCCTTCTCCTCTCCGCTCTTTTTCCTTCCCGTCTCTCTGCTATGCCGTTTATTTCCTTCGGAGCTGCGTCTGGGACCGGAATCTTCGATAAAATTCACCGATCTCTTCCCATGGAAACTTCAGATAATTTAAAATTGTTCTCCTCAACGTGGCGCAACGCTGATTTTTATGTTTCAGCTTGGCTGATCTTGACGGGCTTAATCTACTTCAAGTATATTGTATTGCTGACTACTGACAAAAAGTAGAGCAGCATTTATTTTACAGTATATATATAGAGTGTTAAAAAGGACATTCAGTATTTGTACAGAAAATAGGACACACCGTACTCAATAAAAAAAACATTTTAGTAAAGTTCTGAATGTTTTCATTCAATTTTCATACACATGTACTTCATAACTAGACTGCGAATGATTATGCAAATTCATATTTTTATAGATATCCAATAACAAGTGATTCTTAAATAAATCTGTGTTTTGTTTTTTAAATATATTATAAAATATTTTATAGTTTTTATATTTTCTTGTATTTTTACGTGTGAGCATTCTTATAGATGTTTGTAATTCTAAAATTGCTATAAATGCATAAACATCCGCTGTCTATGCATAACAGAAAATTTAACTTCAACTCAAATCTAAAAAACAAAATTTATAGTCCTATCAGAGTAAAAATGTATTGAACGAATTTTTCTTTTGACCCCGAGGCTTTCATAAAATTCAAGATCATAGCGCAATATTGCTGACCAGAACTTTAAACGTGAACGAGATATACAGATAAGTCTACTTTATAAATTTTGAATAATTCTTTTTAACACCCTCTGTATAATCTGAATAATATTACAATACTATTCGAATGCAATAATTGAAACGATTCAACTAAAACATTAAAAAACACAACTATAAATAAATATTAGGAGAAAAATATTTGGGCCTCATTGGATCCCCAGGACCAATTCTCTGTTTTCCAAAATATGAAAAAGGTGTTCAAAGGGTTTTCACGTAAAATTTTGAACGACGTAAGTGAAACGTCACATTGATTCTTTTGGATCGTTCGGAAGAGTAAAAGGATGGTGGAAGGATGCATCAGGGCCTCGATTATTGATTCCACTGGGCCTTCTATTTTAAGAATCGCGGGCCCGGCGCTTTCCTGGCCAATACATTTTCCCCCCGTTCACTCTCCATTGTATCGGCGGCGCATATCGCGATACGGTTATCATTCATCGGTGGCTAACAGTACCCCGAGGACTGCTGCCAGGATAGGAGTGCCTCGAGGCCTGGCCACGTACAACGCTTATATACTTGCCTCCTCTCCCGATCCTATCGCGGCTGCGCTGACTAGTACCTGCTGATATTTTACTGTCAACCAATGCTTCCGAACCGTTGTCCCGGGATCAGATTGCTTACCGACACCGACTACCGAGAATTACGAACGATACGACGGTCTAACTTCTTTCCTCGATCCTCTTTTCCCGAGTTCTCACCTCTTCTTTTCGCTCGCCTCCTCTGTCGCCCTTTTTCCCGACGAGGAAATCGGTGAAGGTATATCGTCTTGAACAGATTTCGGTACCACTTGTTGGGCAGATGTTTGAGGAGTCGAAATGAATTTACACCTTTTTCTTGAAAAATATATCAAACTTCGCAAAGAGATTATATTAGACTGTATTGGGTTTTTTCATGTTTTTTTTTTTTTGAGGTTGATAGAATGTAGCAGAAACAATAATGTTTGTATAAGTTCGTTTTTCTAGAAACGAACATCTGAAGGACATAACTATTTAGTTAGTTGTATATCAATATTGTAGAATCGAAATTGATGCACCTAATACCTGAAACACTCAAACTAGTACAGTATTGTTTTATTTTTGGTAGATTACTATTAATCAAGGCAGAGTTTGTATATTTTCTAACAAGTTTTACAATCCACTAATTTTTAATTTTCCTTCGTCTGGCCATAAATGTCTTTATCTACTTCCCCACAATTTCCTCCAATATTTTGATAAATGAAAGAGCAAAACGAAAGCAAAGAGGCGTTAATCAAGCGAAACCCGACAGGTTTCCAATCGTTGCGAACAGCGAGACAATCTCCCAAGATTTACCGAAAACAATCTCCTCTTTCGCTCTCATTCCTCCCTCAAATATACGAGATCGCGATAATGAAACGTAAATAACGGAGAGCACGTGGCTCACCGGGTCCACCGATAATTGAACTCTTAGTTCATGGGAACTGTTTCCTGTTCCGCTCCTTTCCTCCCATCTCAGACGCTTTCTTCCCCGACCGTCCCTCTCGAAATTTTATCTCTGTGGACCTAACGGCGTTCTTCGGCTTTGTCCGGCGTCAAACGTAACACTCTCCTTTTCCACGAGGTCGGAGGTTCGTTATCCGGCGCGGTGTCAATGTCCTGGCGTTTCGTCACATTTGGGAATCCGGCGTGTACTCTTCCGTGCCCTTTGTTTGTCCTCTGTACACCTCAAAAAGAGGACTAAATCAAAATGGTACGCGATGCGAGAGGAACGTCGAGGATTGCTAGAAAAACCGAACTTGTCAAGTTTTTATTAAATTCACTTTTTTGTGACTGTAGTGAACAGTTTATTTCTTATGGTGTACATAGTTTCTTTACTAGGTACTGAAAATCACAAGAAGCATCAAATCTCTATTTTAACAGCAAACAGTTAACCATCAGAGACCACACGAGTTATTACAAGTTCATAATACAGCGTTGACTCGAAGAACGGCTGGGTTTCAGAAACGAGTGCAGTCCTTTTTCGAGTCGGGTTCGATCTTGGTCACGGCGGAACGAGGGGACTCGCACCGGCGAAGAAGTGGTGAGGATAGAGCAATCCCTTTTTCGAATCAAACTCAAGCGTCGTTCTTTGAGTCAATACTGTAAGATTGTCCTTATATCGGGACAGTACTGTATTTCGAAAATGAAAACTTGTGACATACAGATTTAATTTCGTTAGAAATACAGAAAAATGTTAATAACATTCTGAATAATACGAAGAAGTGGTGAGGATACAGAAATCCCTTTTTCGAATCAAGCTCAGACGTCGTTCTTTGAGTTAACACTGTAAGATTGTCCTTATATCGGGACAGTACTATACGCCATAAGCTTTTTCACGTGCAAAACTCACTCTTTTTTAAAATAATAATATCGTCGTATGGATTGTTGTCTACGATACCTTTAAAAGTGTGACATTTGACCCTTGACCGTCGATTCGACAACGTAAGCTTCGAGTGCCACCTGCTGGCACTCCAACTCGTCGCCACACTCAAGGGCATGTATCTCAGTCAATATAAAAAATTAGACTTTGGGACTTCGTGGAGATATTTCTGACGTATTAAACTATAAGAAAATGCAGAAAAAAGAATTTCCTTTTTTCAATTCGTCACACTACGCAGACCCCTTAAAACGGTTTCCAACTTACGTCCTTCGAGGGTCACTTACAAAATAGCGACAAAGAGTCGCGTTCAAGGGCTTGCAGCTCGAAAACTAGACTGACGCGCGAGACGAATCTCTTCATCCACCCTTTCCTCGGTTGCCAATCTACGCAAGGAACAATTTGCTTGCTGCTCGATCGACCTTCATTTCTTGCAGCGTTTGGAATTAATGGTAGACGCAGTCTCGCCGGTGTCTGCGACGTATTGAGCGCCATGGGTGAAATTGCAATTGAAAAAGGAAATCCTGGGACTGGGCTGAATGGCGCAGAAATCGGGTGGAAAAAATCGAGGTTTTCTGCCGTTTCGTGGCGTGTCGCGAGTGTAAGAAACGGCTGAGACAAAATCGAAACTCGGGGACGAAGTGAAATTGAAAGCAAATGCGTTGAAAACGTGTTTTGCTCTTGGCGTTTATGAACTCTAAATTGATCCATTTTAGGAGATTAATTCAGATTCGAAATCTTGACTAGTTTCCATTTCTTAATTTTCTGTAATTTTGTTGTCTTTCATATCCTGAAATCATTGACAAATTTCTTTAATTTAACCTTCTTTTATGCACAAATAAAGAATATTTGCTGTCTTGCGATTATTCCTATTTGAAGTAGAATAAAAAATGGATGAAGATTGTTTGCCAATATTATTGCAACACGTTTTTGGTTTACCTAACTATTCCATGAATATGTGATTTCAGTGTTTGATAAGACGACAGAAGCGCGACTTCTGAATGTTTGATCGGTGGTGTATTCAATGTTTGCCGCAGTGTCTGTATAATTTAAAATTCAGGATTCTATGTAATCCGCAAATATGTAAAAATTGGGGACTTTGTGTATGTATCGTATACCAGCAGAAACCTTCTAAGTCTATACTCTTAAATGAAATGTTTGAATTTGCGAAACTTTGGCTAGTTAAATATTGCTTCTCGATCTTCTTAAACGAACGAAATTGTCTACTTAGCTATGAAGATTATCGTTCGCGAGAGTGGCTATCTGTTTGGAACGATTATTATATTTGCGAAAGGATATAGGCCATGGCTCGCCAATCCTTGAAGCTTCTATTAAACATCGCCAATCGACCGTGATATCATCGAACTTCGATTCTGCGAAGATGTTGGAGAAACGGGACGGTTCGTACATTAAAATTCATTGGCCTTTCCTTCTGGCTGTTATCTCTTCATGAATGTGGGGCGATGTGAGGGGAATAATAAAATACAAGGTTTGAAAAATAAAAATAAGAAGAGCTTCGAAGAATGGATGTGTTTTGGAAAAAGAAGAACGATGAATTAATTCTACATATTTGCGGATGATTCTTTCACGATCCAATTGATTTACAGTTTTGCATATTTGTTTCTGAGGATTTAAAAAAAAAAAATCAAAAAATGACTTAAATTTGGTCCTATTCCAGGCTAATGTCCCGTTAATAGTTTTCAAATTATTCAGTAGATCAGATTTTTTGGATATTGGTTCATTAATAAATACCTATATTAATCTAAATCCTATCAATTTTAATATTTCTTATCAGACAGGTTTCGCTAAAAATTGAGTTCATCAATTTCGCTGTCCTAAATTCAATTTTAGACCTTATTGACAGAATGTGAATAATCTGATTAAATTCCGTAGGCTGATAAACCACATCTGTTCTAATAAAAATTTTATTCTAATAAAAATGTAAATAATAAATTTTGACAATAAAAGAATCAGAATAAAAATGTATTTTATGTTTTATGTATGCTTGAATTCATAAAGATCCTTAAACACTTTTATAAGTCTACTAAATCCTGCCGTTTCATTATTATCATCATCAATCTATTATTACACTGAGAAAAATAAAGTTCTAAATTTTACTACATTTTGCACTAAAGTAGCAGGTTAGTAAGACATGGGGTAAAAATCCGAACACAGTGTAGTAAAAATTCCAACACAGTGTAGCAAATATTCTTAAGAAAGCCTGAAATTTCAAATGCCTTTACTACACTGAGTTGCAATTTTTATTATACTGTGTTAGGATTTTTATTATACGTGCACTTATCCTGCTACTTTAGTATAAAATATAGTAAAATTTGGAACACTATTTTTCTCAGTGTACAAATGCAGATAGCAAACATTTGACACAATATAATAAAACAAGATACCCAAACATTATAAACAATTTCTTCAAATTTTTCTCAAAATCAGAAAAGCGAGTGAAATAAAAGAAAGCTCGCAGGTCGAAAGATGAATATAGAGCTTACAAAGGTTAATCAAACTCCACGAAAGGAACAAACGAACCCTCAACATCATTAATATCCGAGTGTGATCGATATTTATCACCATTATCAATAACACACCAACACAGCGGGCATTTATCAATATTACTTATACACACCAGCATCCATCGATCACATTATCGTTACCGAGCCACTCCCACAGCTACTCCCTCCAGCATTTAGCCTTCCGTCCGCAAAAATCGAAACAGGCTACGGTCACTAAGCCGCGTTTCACGGCGTTCGCCGTATCGTCGCGGCGCGAACCGCGTATGTGCGATCGACCCTGGCGCGAAAATCGAATGATCGACCGGTTTAATCAAACGCCGCGCCGGTTATTGGCTACGGGTCGCGCGGACACTCGTGTCGATACCGGAAGGACCAATAAAAATCGTCAGGGTAATTGGTTCCGGACGACCGGTCCTCGTAATTATCAGTAACCGGATGATCGAGGTGAGACGCGGTGCCTTGACAACCATGCAAAGGCGGCGGGGGGCTTTGGGGCACGGACTTTGCGTTTGCGCAGATCCGTCGATGTCATTAATAACCAATCGCATCGATGCGCGTGGCAATCGAATCACGAAATATTGTTCCATGAGGAAGAACAGATAAATTTATTTAGATATTGACGGGATTCACCCTTTGCTACACAACATAATATAAAAAGGGAATAGTATTGAAGCGTGTAGAGGAAAGAAACAGAAAGAATTTAATAAATTGGGCATGTTGAAGTGTTGCCAAGATTAATGAAAAAATAATTGAAATGAACAGCGTCTGATCGAATAGGGTGAAGAATCTTTATGCAAAACACCACGCAAAATTTATAAAAATTCATTCAGTGATTTATTTATTTATTAACGGGTCGAACCCAACGATTACAATGAGGGAAAAGAAAAACTTACTTTGCACACTATCGAATGTAATGAGTAGACTGCGGATGTTTATGCAAAATAAAATTTTTACAAGCACAAATAAACAATTGGAGCTTGAATAACAGCATGTTTAATTGTCTAAATATTCTAACTTGAATTATATTTTTGATATTTTGTATATTTTCGAACATGTAAACAATATTGTAGATTATTTGCATATCTGGTAGTGTTATAAATGCATAAAATCCGCAGTCTAGTAATGAGGTATAAATGTGCTCTAATTTTCTGTATTCTTAATGGCTCTGTGCAGATTGCACAGTTTAAACAAATTAATATTACTTGCAAAGAAATCGATTTTATCCTTATAACTATTAGCCATGTTACAGGTTCTACTGAACGGATCCGTAATTGTTACTTTATTTAACTTTAAATTCTTATGAGAAAAATATTTCTAATAGATATTCATCACAAGAAGAAACCATATGATTTCATATCTTGGAAATTGATTAACTTTTGGCTGAGATTGTTACTAAAATTCATCCTTAAGAACATCTTTTTCTTCATTTTCTTCTGCATTCCTCGAAAATTTTCATCCCTTAATTAATCACAACCCTCACAAAATTCAGTTCCATATGAGAGTTTGATGCCTCTATCGCCCAACTCTCGATTTTCTCACGCAACGGTCAATTCGGTCCGACGAAAGGTCACGAAACTAACGAATGCAAATGAGCGTCGTGGAAAGGAAAAAGTGGGATGAGGACGGGGGACGATCGGTCGGATAATCAGCGCAGCGTGAGAACAGCCCGAAGACACGCGATAGTGGTCCTGGCTACGGTCGATCGCCGCGCTTCGTTGATCCTTTCCTCAAGGATCACGTCTAAACTCCCTTAAATCGGGTCAACGGCATTCGCACGAAGAAGGCGGCTGCCGGCTGATTCGCGATTCACTGACCTACGCCGATTTACGGGAGTCGCGGCTAACGATCCGGCTGACCTTTGGTAATCGAGGATCCTCCTTCCCGCCCCCAACCGCGAAGTCGCCGTCCCCTTTCAGGGCGAAAAGTCGAGGCGAGCCTCGACGAAGTCCTCGGACCGTTACGTCAATAGACGGCAATCATTATCGCGGTGAAATCTCTATCGTCGCTGCGACGTTCTACTGGACTTCATCTGCGACCTGCTAAATCGTATAGTGATGAATTTACGAATTCACATTTTACTAGTAAACAGGCTTCTTTGTGGTTTTGGTTAATTACTGAATACGAAGGATTGAGCTACAGTGTTGACTCGAAGAACGGCTGGCTTTCAGAACCGAGCGCAGCCCTTTTTCGAGTCGGGTTCGATCGTGGCCGCGTAACCCGAGGCGGCCGCGGTGGAATGTGGAGATTCGCACCAGAAAAGGAGTACAGTACTATCCCGATATAAGGACAATCTTACAGTGTTGACTCAAAGAATGATGCCTGAGTTTGATTAGAAAAAGGGATTTTTCTATCCTCACCACTTCTTCGGCGGCGCGAGTCTCCTCTTTCCGTCGTGACCGAGTACAAACCAGACTCGAAAAAGGGCTGCGCTCGGTTCAAAAACCCAGCCGTTCTTCGAGTCAACACTGTAGAGAGGATAGAGAAATCTCTTCTTCGAATCAAACTCAGGTGTCGTTCTTCGAGTCAACACTATATTAAGAGAATGAAAGCAAGTAGTTTAATACTTTGAATACCAAGTCCTCCATATGTGTTGCTTGCATGATCATGAACAATATTAATTTACATGATTGTGAATAATAATATTATGGTGGTTATGTAATAGTGACATACTCATGTTAAACACAACACTAGTTCAGTGATAATTGTATTCAACGTGAAACTATTCGTTAGTCACGAATATGACGAATAAATCTCGTTGTCAAGCGATTAATTACTTGTTTATGCTCCAACTCAAAGAATTATTCATGAGGCTCGCATTTAAGTTGCCAGAGACGTACAATGATAAAATTTAATTGTTGATAATGTTTATTTTAATGTCCAAAAAAAAAAGACACCCCAAGAAATCATTGAAAATGATTGTTTGATTCACGGATGTTGGAAAAGATTTGCACAAATTTCGTTTCTATTAAGTTGAGTGAAAATTGGTTCTAATGAAATCTGCTTGGTTGAAATCAAAAAGCATTCGACTTATTTGAAACAATTTTCACTGAAATCATACTTATACCGAAACCTGAGTGGTTCCAGATACGTGTCCCTCCCTGTAGATTTCATTAATTAATTAAATATTATCAACAATCTCTGCCAGTTCATCAATTCTACACTTACCTTACGCTGAGAACCGCTGAACTAGACAACTGTATTTAACAATAACTCCTTATCACCGAAGTAATTACATTCCCGATTCCCGGAGCATAAAAGGAGTCACCCAATTCCCCTCGACGCGGAAGGCGATCAAAGAGCTTCCCGGGTCCAGGGATCCAAAGATCCCAGGAAGCATAAAATAGCCTGGAGGGGCGGCGCGGTCTCCCATTATCACGGCCCCGTGGCGGCGATCGAAAGCGTTCACCGGGCGATCTTATTGAGCCCGGCCAGCCGGAAGCTTCGGTCGATCGGAGCGGTTTCCGCCGTGGGATCGTCGCGGCGGATGACATTTCACGAAGTATCACGAGGAGGCCGCGGATTCTGCGTCGGGCGAATATATACGATAACGATTCCAATGACTCGTAATCGTTATGGGAGTACACAACGGGCAGAGACGCCCGTTATCTTTACGACTCGATCTTTCGCACAGAACCACGAAGTGGAGGGTGGCCGGGCGATAAGAGATAACGGGGACCGGGATCCAAGCGCGAGGCCTGGCTTTATTTATCGAGGCGGTGCTCCTTCGCCGCGAGGCCATCCTGGAAGGCGGTTCGCGTGAATTTCGAGGCGCATTCCGCGAGGAAACCGGAAGTTGCTGCCTTCGGGCTTCGAGGATTTGTGTTTCAGAAGTTTTCAATAGATTGACGTTGAGTTTTGAAGCGTAGGATGAATTGTGAGGGTAGAAGGGCTTTTAATGTAATGATTAGACTGCGGAAGTTTATGCAAATATATATTTGAGGGAAACAGATTAAAGCAACGAGACTTTGATAGAAATATGTTTTGTTATTAGAGGATTTCAAAGAAACATTTTTCTATTTTGCATTTGCATATATCTTGCATATTATGAATGTCAACAACTTCGTAATATTGTAACCATGAGTATTGTAAAAAATTGTTAAAGGGAGGAATTTCGTTTTTCTTGGTCTAAAATATAGACTTTTTGAAATCCTTTTAAATAAACAAAGCTATAAACAAAATTATTTAAAACTTTGTATGTTTTTAACATACTTTTAATGAGTAACACAATTTTTTCGGTTGAATTCACTCGAAAATACAGTTGGAATCGACTTCAGTTCATATAAAATCATAAATTCAAAAATATAAAATCAAAAATTGCAATGTGATTTTATTTTATACGCATATGGTTATTGTTCGACCTACAGGCAAGGCGATAGGTTGTATATATATTTTTTAATTAGCAAAAGTTTGGGCAATTTCGAGAGTAAAATCAAACATCCGGATTTGAACAGTTACCATTCTTTGAAAAATAATTCTGTTCATTTCATTGTAGGTCAAACGATAACAATATACGCTAAAATAAAATTACAGTGCAATTTTTTATTTCATGTGAACTAAAGGGCAGATATCATGTCAATCGCAATTTTGCGATGCATTTTGTCAGCGGTTAATTCCAACAAAAAAATTGTATCACTCACTAAAAATATTTCAAATACACATACAAAGTTTCAAATCATTATGTTTATAGTTCTGTTTATTTAAAAAAAAAACTTTGATAAATCGATATTTTTGACCAAGAAAAAAGAAAACTAAATCTTGCAAGAGATTTCAAATGTATAATAATAACAAAAATGTACGAAATAACCAAATAATAACAATAAAAGCTCTGTTATCCTCATTATTTCCCTATATCAATATTTTTTTATCTTTAATCACAGTCCAAAATTAAATACAATAAATGAATGTAGTGGGTGTATTGGACAAGTGGTCTAATGAAACGTTTGGTTGAAGGGAATCAGGTGCCTGATTCTTCGGCTTCCGCAAGGAAAGCTTCCCCAACGATCTTCGCTCCCCTTCGTTTCCGTTCAAGGTACGAGCCCCGCGCAAGGGATCGTTGATATAACTTTTATCCCACTTTTGTCCGACTATGACTTTGGTATTCCGCAGAAATTCGCTGGAAAACGACGGTCGAACGTCGGGCAAGTCGGTATGCGACGTATGCGCGAGAGTGAAAGAGGAAGAATGAAACCAGGAGGCAGGAAGCTGCTATCTTCGAAACGTAACATCCTCTCTCCCTCCGCCCTTTTTCCTTTCACCGAACAACGCGCATTCCAGTTTGCGGGGACAATTAGCGAAGAATCCCGGGATCGCCCGGTAGAATTCGGACCCACCTGACACACGGGGCAAGGGTGAAACCGCCGCTGACATTACTGACTCGGCCATTTTCTAATTACGGACGCTTCTAATTAAGGGTCTTTCGACGAGACAGGAATTGAAACCTTCCCTGCCGGTGGACTTTTGCGTCGATGCTGTCTGGAAGATCTGAGATCCTCAGGAAATTCGAAATCTTCATTCCGCTGGAATTTCTCTTTGAGAAAATTCGGTTGGCAATTTTTCGAAGACTTTACGCAGATATTTGGTTAAATTTTCACACAGTTTTCTCGCATACTTTTCATAAACGTATCGCTAAAACATGCGTCGAGTTTATATGTCGAAGACTTTTCAATGATTTCATGATCAAGAATCAACGATTTTAAATTTTTAGCTTCTCATAGTCTAAGTACATTTTGAGTAGAATTTTTCACACGTTTTCAAACGGCTTTCTAAAGATTTTTCATGAATCATACATTTTCCATAGTATCCTTAAACTACATAATAAAATTCTCTACATTTCCTATTAAGAAATTTCATTGAGGCCTAAAATGATGTCTGAGTTTGAGAAAACACTGCAAATATATGCATAACTTTATTTAATAAAATTAAATTGCACTTTATTATACAGTTAGCTGGTTATTGTTGCTCGCTCGCTTCTCTTTACTTTATACTATGTATAGATTAAAAAGAAATTGTGTGCAGAAAAACAAAAACGTAAACAAAATAATAAAAAAGCCAAACTCGCAATCGCAATATTTACAAACACAAACAACGTTTTAGCAGGCTGTGTTAAAAGCATAAAAACAACCACATTAATATTCTGACTTCCCAATGGTGTGATGTATCAGATATTAAAGCTGATATAAGAACAGATACTGCACTTTGTTTGCGAGAAACTATTTCCTAAATGCGCCATCTAGTGGCGCGTGTTAAAGTTATGATTCAGAAACTGCATATACGAGTATTTATTCCCGTGTATTTACTACGTATTTTCTTCTAAAGTATTCATTTAAATGATATAATGTACAGGACAATTTTAATCTACATTAAATGGCGAAGGTAATTAACATATTTATCTGGATAAGGATTAATACTCAATTGGAGAAAATAGCTTCGCAAATAACCTAATATTTTTAGAAGAGATAGAAATAATTACTGTGAGTCAACCTTAAGAGATAGACATATGCCATCGCTGACTTTTTTTTAGGCTTTTTGAAGATCTACAATTCTTTATTATATTATTTTAATGTATCTCTTACGGTTTAGCCAGCGTAAGCTATGAAAGCGCCTGAAAATCGATTTTTTGACGACTTGATTACAAAACATTGAATTTTCTCTACTATATAAAAACTTAATTACAATGTATTGTACAATAAACCTTCCGGGAAGAATTCTCTAAATGACAGTGAAAACCGTATCAAAATCCATTGCGTGGTTTAGAAGGAGTTAGAGGAGAAACAGACAGATGCGCATAGCGACTTTATACTATATGTATAGATATAGATTATAGATGGTGAGGCACTTAAAACCGGCCACCTGAATAACTTGGCTGCTATTGGCGATAGGAAAAAATGCATCAGGCCAAAAATATTTGGTATCGGGGGGCTGATCATCCGATGTTATTAGTTTTTGGATAGGTGGAGGCGTCAAGGAGATATGAAGGTCATCTCTGTTTTTTTAAATGGAACGTATGTTTTTTTACTTAGATTCTGATAGAGTAATTCAAGACGAATACAATGACCTATTGGAAAGGTCATTCGTTGTTTGGGTTACGTTCCATTTAAAAAAACAGATGACCTTTATATCTCCTTGACGCCTCCGCCTATCAAAAAACTAGTAACATCGGATGATCAGCCCTTCGATACCAAATAATTTTGGCCTGATGCATTTTTTTCTATCGCCAACAGCAGCCAAGTTATTCAGGTGGTCGGTTTTAAGTGCCTCACCCTGCATAACGATCGAAGAGTAAACAAATATTTTTTCAACACTTTTTCGGTCCACAATAGCGACGTACTCGACCATTTGCGGAATCCCTTTTTACCAAAGATGTCATTCGGTGTGCAAAGTTTCTATGTCACATCTCATCCGAGGACAAAACCCAAACATGTACTTTTTTTTAGACAAAACAAAGTACTGCAGTGCTAGGAATTTTTGATTCAGAGATGATAGTCTTATGTATGATTTACACCGCTTTCATAATTAACGGCGCATTTAACTCCCTTCGCAATTAATGCAACGTGCAACGGTTCTGGTGTAAAGAGACAGAAACAAAGTTTACGATCGTCGGAAAAACAATTTTTCGGAGGGGGTTGTAACGGTGCATCCGACGCACCCGTTCAGCCGGAATCTCGTAATCCAAACAGGTGACAATAAATCTTCGTCGACGTTATGCACGCGAATTCCTCGCTCCCCTTCTTGCCCCTCTTTCTTTCGTTGGCACTGAAAGCAGCCAGAGTAATTGCCGGCAAACATTTCTGAAAGCGTCAGCTGAGAGACAGAAGAAGGAAGAGGAATTGACAGAGATGGACTCGGTGTACCTCAGAATGCAGGCAAAATGAACTTTCTTTCTTTGCCCTTTCTTCCGATCGAATTCAATTACACGCGACTCCCTTTTTTTCCGCGCCACCGGAATTCTTGTTCGCGAGACACGGTCAACGGCCATGATGCTATCCCATTGTCGTGTTACTCTGCCAATGCGAAGAATTATTTTTATCCCCCAAGGGATTCCGTTTTTACCATCGAAGCTGAGCATCTTCAGTTCATTTTAAGTTTTATTTAAGACTTCTAATTTTTATTACTTTTGTCCTTAATTGGATTCCATTGATTTCGTTACGTTCCGAACTAAAAAAAATTTTTTTTTTTTTTATTTATAACTCGGCACGTAACAATTTGGTGTGAAGTTTTATATTTTAGGAACGAATAGTAGTTGTTCACAGTAATTGATCTAATTGTGATCTGATCGTAACGGAGTTTATAATTAGCGTGTAATTACAAAATCAAAGCATCATTTCTTGGTACACCAACTTTCACACGATCGGTATGAAATACATTATGCATCATGTAAAATTAATTAATTCAATGGTTTCTAATTATCGCAACGTTATCTCTTCGAGTCCATCTTCGCCAACACTTAGTATGATTTATAATAGTATTAAATTTCATTAGCAGTTTATTTCAATTGAAACTCGGATAATTTATGTATAAATCTTATCAGAGTGATGCACTTTTTAATTTATCTCACGATACGTCAAAACGTCTTAATGCTCATTCGTTTCTTGTCACAATTTGACGCAATTTTCTCATGAAACTTTCTCATGATCTAATATTCATTTGAGGATATTTACTTCAAAAATTGTCTATTTACCTTTTTTAGCATTCTATCTTTCTCATCAAGGAAAACGAAGGGCAGGTCAGGGCCAATTTATCATAGATATGTAAATATTTTATAATATAATATAAAAAAATATTCAAGTGATGATTATTTAGTTTAACAACAGTTACGTGCATGTTAAAAAATACATCTGACCTTATATTTCAAGAAATTTAAGTTGCTTCCTTCTTCTCTTAAACATCGCCTAAAAAATATATTTACTTTGCTCGTTATGAATGTACTTTCCCTTGTCCACATAATTATTACAAAAATTACGTCAATATCTTCTTAAAATTAACTTATGAGAACAAAATTCATGATCACCCTCTATGAAAACAGTAATTTTAAAAACGTATAAAATCAAGAGTTTTGTTTAAGTTTTCTCGATTTCCGCGTTGCGCAACAATTTCTAATTCCTCTTACTGACCGATTCTCTTATCGCGAATATCAACGAGCGTGGCAACGAGTGCACCGCACACGAGGCACGCAGCATTCTTCAACACTCGGAGCATCCACGTTCGCGTGGGCGATCTGGCCAAGTGCGTCTTGTTGCGGGAAGAAGTTTCGTTCACGCAACAGGCTCGATCGATATCAGCATGCACCGGCCACGGTCTTTTCCTCTTGAACTTCATTTTGTTTGACGAATGCACACAATCTTTTCAATCCCTTTACGAATTCGCCTCGTCGGCCGATGTAACGGTACTTTCTTTTAAACTTCGTGCCCCGAACTTCGATATACTTCGCGACTTAGCATGCCCGGGCGGACCCTCGGATTTCTGGGAACCGTTCGCGAAAGAATTTCTTACAAATGACATCCGCTGCTTGTTTCGGTAAACTATGGGAAACTTCAAAATTTTCGAACTTCAGTCTTCGAATTTTTCCAGTCATGGTTGTGTTGATATTATAATACACATAATTTGTTGATATTAATAAATAATCAGTTGAGATTGTTAAACTGGCCGCAAAGAGTTCTGTATTGTTTCTGACGCTTAATGCAATTTTGGATATGCGAAATGCATCAGAATGTGCATAGGCACAAAAATGTATAAAACATCAAATCTTGCATAAGTTTATAATATTTGGGAAACCAGATGAATTTTTATTCAATTTGCATTTCTTTTTTTTTTATACCTAAGAATAAGAATTTTAATTTGCACAGAAATCCAGAGTTTAATTATTAGACAGTGGATTTTATGCATTTATGGTAATGCTAACATATGTCAAAATATACAAAATATCAACAATATTATTGAAGTTAGCATGTTTAGAACATTGAACATACAATTTTTAAGTTCTAATTCTTTATTTCTGCTTGTAAAAATTTTATTTTGTATAAAAATCAGCTACTAATTATAAACCTTTTTTCTTTCTGTGTGAATACTTTTTTCTTAGCCTTGAATTACTTTTTTAAAAGATGAAGGTGAAAATACTTTTTCTTTCTTAAAACATTATGAATTTAAGAATTTAAGAAGATTGACAAATTTTTTTCGTGACTGAATATTTCAAAACACGTGAATGAAATTTGTAAAACTGTCTTACAAACAAGGCAGAGAAGTATTTTTTTAAATAACCGTGGATATAGTCATTTAATTACACGGTTTGAAGTCGATTGCTTTTAATTAAGGTATTCATTTCATCGAAGTTTCTACCTAAGTAGCACTAGACGATTTTGGTCAGACTTTTCTCTGCACTAAACTAAAAATACTTGGTCTCTATCTACTTGTCCGTTCTGTTCATTTCAGTTCAATATTTTCTAAGTCTCTGGAACGAGCACATTAATCCTCCTGCTGTCTCAAAATAATAAATCTAAATTCTATATGAATCTAACAAATTTTGTTTCTTTTACATAAAACAGAATTACAGAGATTTTTATGTACAAATCTACAAAAAATAAGTGAATTTACTTCAAACTAAATTTCTATTAACAGAATTAAGGGTAAAAAGTGACTAATAAAGCTTTCAAATTGTTTTATGTCACAGCGTCGCTTAAAAGATGATATTAGAAATGAACAGTATTTGTCTTTTTCAATGTCAAATTGAATATTGAGTAGATGCGAAACACTTGATTCACTGAAAGATTTCTCAAGGGACTGCAGTAAAGATTGTACAGTTGATGGGAGAATTTCTGCTGCGGGTCGGTGTTGATCCACTGATCCACCGACAGGACCTCCAGGCGCGAAGGATCCTCTGCACGCGATCCCTCGCAGCGATGCGCCATAATGTGTCGTTCACTCGCGCCCTTCTCTTCTTTCGCTTCCACGAAAGACAAACATATGTAGGTTTAACGATCCGATAAACGTCGCTGAGATAAATGTGGCCATTTTTGTCGCTGACGAGCCTCGCCACGGCGAACGCCGCACGGGTGTGTCTGTCCCTTTCGCTGATGGATACGACGGACAGGTAGAGGATCAGGTGGTAACAGAAACAATCATTTCCTTTTTTTACTTAAGTAGCTTTATTATTAAAATGTTCGGTTGTCCCATTAATAATGTTATTTTTGAGTTCATATTTTGGTAAAAAAAAAAACAGAAAAATAAATAAGATCAAAAAGAAGAAGAAGACAAAAAGGAATAAGAGGAAGAAGAGGCCACAGAAATTATCTGCAAGATAGAGAAGCTGATGGTAGAATTTAATTTTTAGGATTTCTACGAATTAAAAATTTCCAAATACCTTCTTCATGAATTTCCACGTAGCTTAAATTTTTGTGAAGATATTTTACTCTTTTTCAGAAACTCAATGTAGTCCAGATTTGGGAAAAATATTATTTCAAATAATAAGTAGTAAATAATCCATTTTATTTAAGACCAGAACACGTATTTTTGAAAATAAAATATTTTATTTGTAAGAAAAATTTACCGAAAATACGGGTACCCGAGCCTCGGTTCGGGACGGGTCGGGATCCCGAAAGTTTGTCAACACATAAATATATTCGGGTACTCGTCATTTCGGGACCCGATTTTCGATTCGGCACACGATCTTTAATTCAGGACTTGGCACTTTTCAGTACGTAAATTTTCAATCTGGTTTTCTTAAACTTTGTGTGCTGTTATATACTGAATTAAGCGTCGAGTCCCGAATTAAAAATCGGGTCCCGAAATTACGGGAACCCGAATATACTTATGTGTCGACAAACTTTCGGGATCCCGACCCGAACCCGAAAAAATTCCAGACCCTAATATTTGACAAATTGCTTCATAATTTTTAAATCCAGTATATTGAACCAACGCCAAATACTTTAAATCACTTTAAATCACGATCTAAACCTCTCGTTCTTCCACAAATTAATTTCCAACGTGGAAACTCGGAACACTTAAGAGCGCCAATCACTCAAGATTCTTATCAAACGTTTAGACAGTAAATCCACTGCTCCAATTTTAATTTCCCTCGAATCCCCTTCGACCTCATCTTCCTCCAATCCATCACTCATCGACCGACAAATTCACCTCTCCCGATAAATTTTCCTCCCCCGCGATCCGCGTCTCCCGATTACAGATTCAGGAATTCAGGACACAAGAAGCAGCCCAAAGGAGGCATAAGCTGGCGCGCAGGAGCGTTCTTTTGTCGAACGTCGTGATGTATCAGTATTAACTCTCCACCGGAGACGATTCGTTTATTTGTCGGCGACGTCGGAGGATGGCGGAGGAGGGGAGAATATCGTGGCGGGAGCCCGGCTCGAGGCGTGTTTATATTATCGCGCCGCGACACCCGCATCCACCGGCGGCTGTTCTTTCGTTTTGTCCGGCTAATCCCCCTTTTCTTGCCTCGCGGCGGAGCCGATTCAAACGACGAGATTCCCGGCGTACCGCGGCGGGAGCCGCCGGAGCCGCGGCCATAATGACGCGAGATCCCCGATAATTTAACAATGTTCTCGTTATTGCCGCCGCCGGCATCCCCGGTCGACCCTTCGTTCGATTCCCTATCGAGGAAATACCAGCGTGGACGGCGCGCGCGTCGGGGGTGGCGGAGAAAATGCGGCTGCGTGGGAAGAAAAATGCCCTCGTGATCGCGGGGCACGTGGAGTTCCTTGCGCCGGACCTTGCGGACGACTAGGGGTGCGCGAATACTCGGAATTTACGAGCCGAGCCGAACTCGGTTCCATTATTCGAGTCGAGCCGAGCGTTTGAATGGGCTTTTCGAACTACTTCAGATCAGAGTAGGGCACAAGTCAACTGATAATTAAAATAATCATAATTAATAACCATTAGTTAAAGATTTTTGACTGGTTAGTCATGACTATATAGCACTAATTACTTATAACTCTATTTAATCAGTAGTCATTCGTTATTATAGTTATGATTAACCATTAGTTATTACATTTGATTAGTCATTAGTAGACTGCGAATTTTATGCATTTCTGACAATTCTAGATATGCAAAAAATTTAGAAGATTATTGGCATATGCCAAAATCTTTTGTCATTTTTATATTACTCTTGTACTTTTTTATTGTTTCCAACTATTGTGACCTCTATGTATGCAACTGTATGAAAATTTTTTTCTTGTACACCTATGGGAATTCCTTCCCGTGAATAAAATTAAAATTAAAATTAAAATTAAAATTAAAATATGCAAAATATTACAAATATAATAGAAATTAGAATGTTTAGAATATTGAATATACTGTTATTCAAATTCCAGTTCTGTATTTGTGCTTATTATGATTTTATTTTGCATAAAAATCCGCAGTCTAGTCATTAGCTACTAGTGTGTTTTTCTGTATATCAGAAATATGACAATATACAGGGTGTCCCAAACTCGACGCGGGAGCCGGAGATGGGGGATTCCTGGGGTGATCCTAAACAACTGTTTCCTTTACAGAAATGTCCTCCGAAGCTTTGTTAATGAGTTATTAATAAAAAAACACCGACCAATACAAGCACGAATACAGTGGATGAATTTCAGCGCGCGCCTCAGCTTTGAGTAGTATTGGCCCTCCATCGTCCGCGTCATCATTAATTCGCTGTACTCGCTCTTTGATTGGCCGTCGTTTTTCGTTAATAACTCGTGAACAAAGCTTCGGATAACATTTTTGCAAAGGAAAAAATTGTTTAGAATCACCCCAGGAATCTCCCATCTTTGGCTCCCGCGTCGAGTTTAGGACACCCTGTATTACAAGATCATCAAAATCGGAGTCTAAATATTTACCACTTCATATTAAAATTTTATGAAGTATTGAAATATATATTTCTTGTTATCATTCCGTGGCTTTTTTACTTTATCATTTTTAATTATTAGTCATATTTAAATTTTGATTACTCATTTAGCCATTAGTTACGATTACAGTTACCCGCTAGTCAGTATTTATTATTCATGTTTACTAAAAATTTAGTCATTAGTCATTAGTCATACTCAAATATTTTACTTAATCATTAGTTGTTAGTCAGTAATCATATTAATGATTACAGTTTGCCCAACTCTACTTCAAATTGATAAACTATGGGGAAGAAATGCTTGAAAAATCTAAACATGCTCGAATGTTCGAGCCCTTATAACATTTTGAGGTACATACGCAAAGAAGAATATTCAACGTGAAGATTTTCGAATTACTTAAATATATTTGGACAGATCTTTCATTTTTTCAAAAATATTTGAAAAAAAGAAATAGTCAGTCAACAGTTCGTGAGCACTGTTCGCATACAGATGTTTACAAGCAGTTAGTAAACTTTCTATAACTTCTACGCAATCCCTTGTAACGTGCGAACGGATCACACTGTTCACGAACAATATTACAGTTGAATTTCGTAGAAATCATCTGTTTGCGTACCTCGTCTCATACAGTTTTTCAATAATTCGTGTAACATGTGTTCCTTGGAGTTTGTTTCTCTTGCTTTTAGTCTGTCTTCTGTTGCTTCATTTTGCTGGGAACTTTGTGGGAGGAGAGGGTGGCTTACGAAGGAGTTTAGGAGAGTTATTGATAGCAGGATCTGAGGAGATTAAAGTGTTCATGCTTGATTATTCAGGTTTATAAAGGGGCTCAGTGATTATTCTTGCAGATGAGTGGATTTTTGGGTAATAAAGTATTTTTGTAATGTTAACATGCATGTATTAATCTTTGTATATTTTTTTAAACAGTGCATTCTTTTCTTTTTATTGTTTAAAATTGCAATGAATAGGAACCTTTGAAAAATCTGGAAAAATTCATACAGCATCTTTAAACCTTCTAAATTAAGATTAGAATCAAAGATTTAGGCAATGATCTGTTTATTTATGTTTATTATTATTGCAGACATACTAAGTCAGGAAACAAACACTTACAAAGGCATGAAAAACCCCGATTTACGGATTTAGAATTAAATAAAAATTGAAAAGGCTATACAGAAATGAAGGATTACATAAAATAAAAAATAAAATGCATACTATTATACTTAGGAAATAAAACATACTTCTATTCAAGTTTTAGTTTCTTTAAACCCAATAATTTCTGTAAAGAACCGCAGCTTAATTGTATTTCGCGCCTCTTCCTCGAGATCAACATGTAGTGCTCCTACTTCACGCCGAATTGTCACACATTTAAAGCCTCTAATTTATTAAACAAAACGGAACTAATTCCGACTGCACCGTCCATGGATCTAGTCTTCTATGTATCATCATTTTTTAATTGCCCCTTCATATTGTTTTAATGATCCTTCGAAATTTCTGTAAAGAACCGCAGCTTAATTATTGCACACTAAAATAGAATTGATCGTAGTAAGTAAGATCGAAGTAAGATTAAATCACAGCTTTCTATTATTACAGCTATGTTAGTTGCCCATTATTTTCTGGTAATATCCTATGCATTGCTGGATCCACTCACGTATATCTTCCTCTCAGTAGCTAATAACGTTCCGCTAACTAACGTATATAGCTCCTCGTGGTACTTGCACCATTACTTATCTGATACTTCTTTCTAGTAGCCGTGCATTCATATTTCCCTGAGTTGATGATCATTTCAATTGCCATTGCTTGTTTAACCTTGACCGCTAAGGTTCCACGCATAAAAAATACTTTTCTAAATTAAGCAGTCGTAGAATATTTTTTCGCAGCAATTATTGCAAACCTGCGTCCGCATAAAAATTAGGCTGTCATGCGACCTGCGAATGAAATCTATAAAAGGACGTTGTGAAATAAAAACAATCCTTCCGTAATCTGTTTCTCTGAAATCGCTGAAAGTCGAATCATATGCAGACCAAGACGCATGCGTATTCACCTTTTCCCCTCCCCGCGATTGAAGCACCGCGATTTCTGGACAATGGTCAGCACTTCCTGCGAAGCCGGCGACTACTCGGCACGACTACGTATCGATGAAGCGGACGGTAATTCGCATTGTACATCATTGTTGAGCCCGATCGGGACAAAGGGGAGAGCAAAGTGAGTTACGCCGTGAGCCCGGCGATGAATCAAACAACAGCCTCATCAGGATTACGCCGGAGGGTACTTGCGATTAGTGTCCGTTCGACGCCGTCTTAAGGCCACCTTTTCCCATGACGACTCATTGTTACGGTACTCGCGTGACTTTTTCACCCTCGAACCTTGCCGTGAATGCGCGTGCATGCGCGCTCGCGGAGAGGCCCGACACGCTGGAACGGAAACGAGCTATTCCAGAAGAGCTTTGACGATGACCTCTTCGCGTACCACACTTTTCTTTCGCCTTGACGCACGATATTCTTCTTCGTCTTCTTCGCTGTCTTTACCAGTGACCTCCATTTCACGTTAGATTGAGAATTGCAGCCGCGTCACGCTTGATCCCGTTGTTCTTATAAGATGTAAGAAGTGTTCTTGTAAATCGAAGGATCAAATTAATTGTATCATTTATGTTACAGCTGTGAAATGATTTATTTGATAATCGGGCCGTTCCTACGTTTTTTTTATCGCACAGGTGCAAAAACTTCTCTTTTCAATTCAATTCTCTAGTTTTAAATATTTAAACCATCATTTTCCACTTTTCAAATTACTGAGTCTAACTTTCGACCTTCAAATTTCCAATTAAACGTTCTAAAAGTTGAAATTTTCTAATATTCGACTTGAAATCTTCAAATCTTCAATTTTAGCTGTACAGATTTTCCGCTTTCGATCTTCAAATTTCCAATTTTAATTCTTAAGCGTTCTAAAACTTGAAATTTTCTTGGAACTTCAATTTTAACTCTACAAATTTGGCGTTTTAAAACTTCAAATCTTCATGCCTTTAATTTGAATTCTAAAGATCTTTAATTTTTATAGTTCAAATGTTCAACTTAAAATTTTTTAATCTCTACCTTTAGCTTTGAATCTCCAAAATCGGTAAGAGTTACGATAGACACATTCCTGTATAGTAATTTCAGAAATTAATTAGTAATTTATTTAAAAACCATTTCTTCGGAAACAAAATTTTGGATGAAACACTATAGGAAATTTTTTCCTTAATTCTTTACGTCAATTTTAATTATAGTTTATCACATAGCAATTCACGTAGGTAATTATCTAAATGTCGATGCGACGGTAATCCATTAAGTAATAAAAAAATAGATATTGGTTGCATAAAAGTCGGAGGAGTTTGAAATATTTAGATAATTGTAATTAGAAGTATTCGCCACTTCTGTCGGTGAAATCTTCGACGCGTCTGAGTGGCGACAGACTAAATCTCCTGAAAATTGAAATACGCTCTCCAGTGGAAAAGATAAATATTCCAATGGCTAAAAGCTGCTAAAATATCGAAATTAAATTATTGTTGTACAGTAAAATTTGCACAGAAGTGATGCCATAATAAAAAGAATAGAAAAATAGTAGAATTTTCAGTTTATTCACCACCAACTGCAACAAAACTTAATTTCTACTTTAAAATGGTTTTGATTTTCAACAGAAATAATATGAAATAATATGAACCAACATTAAAGAACACATTATAAAAAACGACATAAAATTTATTGGCCAATATTTACCAAAGAAAACCAAACGAATATCAAGGTGAACCTCCATGTGCATAAAATAACCCATAAACCAACTGACCAGCGTCCATCAACAAGAATCCACACTTTAAAAGTCTCATCCAAGTGTCTCATAAACCAGTGCTGGTATTCTTAAAGAAATGAAAATGAAGAACGAAGCCATTCGAAGTAGCCTCCATAAAACGGTAATTCTCAAGTGTCACCTCAAATATCTTCGTATTAAAAATATTTCACGTCTCGATGAGTAAAATTTTTATTTGTAGATAGGAACAAAGAGGTGTAGCAGTTCGAAATGGCATCCATCAAGAGACACAGTAAAATTTTTTAAACATTAAATATTCCACGAAGTCGAGTTTCAGAATACACGGAAATGGAAGGATCTATGGACCATTCAAAAATAATCGACGCATGGATCTCATTAAACATATTTATAGCGAAAATGAAAGAGGAGAAATAGAAAATAGAATGACCTCAAAAATAATACTATAAATAAATTAGGAAGTATTTTATGGTAGTCAAATTTCTATGGATTAATCAGTACATTTAGAGTTACTCACAGACACATTAACCACTCTATATGTTTTATTTATCTGTAATTTTTTAAATAATCATAAAGAATGCATTTTAATAATAAAATTTTATTAAAATATTAGTTATAATTATACTGCCGATTTGTATGCAAATTAAAATGTTTGCAGACACAGAAAAAACACTAAACCTTGAATAAAAATACGTCATACCTTCTAAACATTATAAAATGTATTTTACTTTTGACATTTCACATATATTTCAATCTGTGCACGTTCTTACAGGTTTTTGCATAATGAAAATGGCCAAAAATGCATAAACATCCGCAATCTACTAATAACTTAAACTAAAACTTAAAATTTGCAAATCTCAAACTAGAAACTATCAAATCTTCAATTCTTTACTTTCAACGCTGCAAATCTTTAAACTTACGCCTTGAAATCTTTGAATCTCCTGCTTCTTAGCCTAAAAAGATTCTATGTTAGATATTATGATGACAGAAATCCTTTTAGCCTATTTTCTTCTATTGCACAAGTTATTAGCAGCGAATATTCTACATATCATTTTGACAATGTTTAAGATTTCTAAAGTATCAATATATATTTGACATTGTGACCCCTCGAAACTGTTCGAAACGTTTCCTTGTCAGAATACCTCCCACATTGAACTCCGTCATCAAACCAGTGTTGGACGTCCCCAATTACAAAAGTAATTAAATTACTTTAAAGGACCAATTATTAATATAATTCAGAATTATCACCACTCAAATAAATAAATAACCTGCTAATTGAGTGTGTTCAAAGATTAAAATTTTAATTATGAAGATAATTTAGTGATTGTTAGATCCCAAATTCTAAATTATAGAATGTGTCTAAGAATTCGAAAAATCCAATCATGAATTGCAGTATTTTATTAGGCATTTGAAAAATCAAACCGTGAATAACACACTATATTTAAGAATTCGAAAAATCAAATAACAAATTACAGAGTGTAATTAGGAATTAAAAAAATGAAATTACAAATTATAGATTGTAATTGGGAATTTGAAAAATCAGATTGTAAATTACAGAACATAATTATGAATTTGAAAAATCAAATTGCAAATTACACTGTAATTAGGAATTTGAAAATGGAAATGAATGCAATGGAAAGGAATGTTGATATCGAAATTGAAGTAATAAAATACCTTAATGATCGGAGAACTGAGATACAAATGCTTGATTCGTACCCAGTAATTAATAAACGCCCGTAGAGCGTTTATTCTCATTTGCAACGTTGATGGGTTGGGCTAAGTTTAATCGGCTTACAGTGAGATTTTTTGAAATCCGAGTGTTGAGTATTGCTAGCGCAAGAAAAATATAAAATTGTTTCCAATTATCAATAATAAAAACTTCCTCTTTTTCGCTTTCGGAAGAAAGCCTAGTCTTCGTATAAATTGTAATTGATATGTACGAATTACTAATTATTTTTGTAATTTGTAATTGATGAATACATATTACTGATTCTTTTTGTAATTTGTCATTGATAAACACAAATTACTAATTATTTTTGTAATTTGTAATTGATCAATATAAATTACTAGATACTTTTGTAATACGTAATTAATGTATACAAATTCGTAATTATTTTTGTAAGTTGTAATTGATGAACACAAATTACTAAATACTTTTGTAATTTGTAATTGATAAATACACATTAGAAAGTAATATTGGAATTTCTAGCTCATTAACTTAAATGATTCATTATGAATGCATTTTGTGATTATTAAACAAAAATCATTAATTACCATGACTACTTCATATTTGTTTTGTATTAATACTAGAGGACTTTAAGAATTTTTGCCCGGAATGAAAAAAATTACATAACACTTGCGATATTTGCATCATGGTTGAATACCTTGTAATTCTTTTTCTAATTTACTATTTCAGAAAAAGAAATACAAAAGTGGAGAACAAATTCTGTCCTAGGAATTGAAAATTACTTTCTTGCCCAATGCTGCATCAAACTCACCAAACATCGTCGCTACATGCAACGATATCGATCCAATCAGTATCTCCATCCGCGCTTCGCAATACATCAAAGACGCGCCCAAAAACCAAAAAGGAAAGAAAAAGAAGGACAAAAGGAATGAAAAAATCGGAAGGGTGAATCGAAATCGCAGGCATATCAAATCGGTGATCGACGATATCTCGAGGGGTGGGAGTAAAGGTTGCCGCGCCTCCGTTCCGTGCACGACGCGTCGAAAGACGGGACCAGGACGATGGTCGTCGTCGATATTCCTCGCGGAATGACCACGAACCGTGGGCCCTTTTCCGTTGGAAGGTCGAGGGACGGCGGCGGCACGGTTCCGGGTGGACGGCGAAGAGGACGAGCCTGACATTTCGGCGAGTGGCGCTGCTAATGAGACTCCTTTATGCTAATCGCTCGCGTGCTCGCCACTTCGGGGCCCCGCGCTCGGCTCATGAATTTTATCGTGGGCCTCCATCATTTTCTTCGTTGCCACGGAACCCGCGATTGAGTCGTCAGAGCGAGAGAGGAGGCCCACTTCCGTTACCACGAACCGTCGCGACGGGGACCTCTGCACGGGGTGGAAGTGTCGCCGTTGGAAAAATCGGTGTGGGCCCGTGCACGAGCACCACGAGCCGGACCGGGGCCCGGTCAGCGGCGTAGATCGTGAGAAATGCATTTGTAAGGGCGACTGGGCTGATGCACCGTTCTCCATCCTCTGACCGGGCTTCGGGCCTTAATCCCGGGGGCCAATTAGGGGAGACTTGTCGGATAAGTCACTTAAGTTATTCCGTCGCTATGAGTCCCCTCTGATACGCATTTGTAAGCCGGCCGCTATTAGTTAACATTATTTATGTGACTTCAGTTGCGGGGAAACTTGGGCCCTTTTTCGAAGTGGAATTCGTAAATTATCTGAGAGGCAGCTTGAAGTATTTATGAAACGATGCGAGACATTTTGATTAACCGTTACACTGCGGTTTCAACTTTTATCCCCGAGCTTAAAAAAATTCATTTTTTTTCCTTCGGAAATTTATTAAGAGAAGTCGGAGATTCGTGTAAATTTTACAATATTGCATGTTCCTTTTCTTAGTGAGTATAAGAAATATCTTTCGATTCCTCTTGTTTTTAAAATTTGTTTAAATTACATTTCTGATCAATTTTTGAAGTTTGGTCGTTAGAAAATTTAAAAAAATTGCACTTACAGTTGAATAATTTTTCAAGGCAGTAATGTTTCGGAAAACCTCTGCGTTAAAAGACGTAAAATGAAGTGAGAAATTGAACAAAAAAACTGTTTTTAAAGTTTTTTTGTTTATACGATTGTTTTTTTCCTGTTTGTGACGCTCTCCAAATGGTTCAAGGTTGCCATTTGAGGAATTTGTATATCACGGATTGAGATTTGTATTCGCCTCTTTCCTAGCGTTAACCGAATTCCAGCTAACTGCGAATTCGAATCTACATTCCTATTTCTGTTTCCAAAATATTCATGGAGGTCTACAGTGCAGGGCGAGCGTGTGAGAATACCAATGAGAATTGTTTAAGCGTTTTCTCGATTTTTACGTACATTCTGCACACTTTCTGTTATGAATCTTAACAAGTTTCACACAATTGCGAAGTCTGGTCAGATGTCAGCATTCATTCGCAGTTCGGAGAGTGTCCTTTTAGACTTCTAATGATAGTAATCTCAATTTTCTGAGTCACTTTGAAAATTATAGAACGTATGGAAACTCAGAATTACAAAGACAACCAATTAATGTTCTGTTTTTAGTGATTGAAAATTCATGATCTGAATGTCATATTTTCTACTTAATTGTGACAAATTTGATTACATTATGATAATTGTTATTAATTCTGAGTGTCAGAAGATATTACAAAATTTGTACCAACACTTACTTCATTTCAGAAGTACTATAGAGGATGATTAAATTATTAAAGCCACCTGCATACATTGACAATTTATTATTGAATGAAAGCCTAGTTGCAGGGAATGCTCACAACTTTTTTTATGAAACGTTGATTTTCCTGAATGACGAAAATATATTCTGGAAAATAATTTAAGCAACATCTTTGTGCAATACTTTTATACTGTAGTTCTAATAATTTCATAATTTACTGCATATTTATTTGAGCAAAATTTTATTATACATTCTTTTAATATTACAAATTTTCATTATTTCTGTTGCTATCTTTTTGTCAAATTTACAACAAAATACGACCATAAATTTTCTCTTCTACAAATTTGATTTTGAAATAAGATAAATAAACTTTTTAATCCTGCTACGTACCTCTTAAAAATCTGATTTATTATAACTTTAGTTATTAACTCACGATTATGTAGAAATGTGGACAATGAAATTTCTACAAAATTTCAAGAAACAACAACTTCTCCATGTTTTTATTTAAATTGAAGCAGTTATTTAAGGAAATAAAATGTATGATAGGGCAAAAAACACCGAAGATAGCACCGATGTACCGATGCAGTTTGCTAAGAAAACTTGCACTGTACATTGACAGAGCTTGTTAACCAATGCAAAATTTTCTTATAGGGTAGATGGTCCCAAGTCCTAATTACTGTCAGTGCCCCAATCATTGCCACTTTTGTTATTTCACTTAATAAAAACGTAACTTCAGTGTCTCAATTACTGTCACATTTGTTATCTAACTCAGTAGCAACGTAACGTATGAAAAATGATATACGAACAAAATGCATCAATTAATCAAGACTCTCAATAACATAAAAACAAAAATAAAAATGTACTTGTCTGTACCTGGTATTTAAAAATTAATGTTAAAAAACCAAACTACCATTTGAACGTCGAAAACATGATTACGTAAATAAAAAGTGACTCCGAAAGTCACAATAAGTAGGACTAACTTATATTAAAACTGACACAGTAATTAGAACATACTGATAGCTATTCGATGACAGTCATGCAAACAGGACAATTTCGAAAGTGACAGCAATTGTGACATCTACCCTACAATTTTAATTTTAACCGTAATAAAAACAGAGTTATAGCCCAGCCTAATTAACAAACTCAACCCAATTACAATATTAATTCTCCACAAAATGCACATCATCCACAATTGGGTCACCTAACCACTCGCTTACATTCAATTTCAGTCCTCAATCACCATACTCTTACGGATCACGTTGCACCGTGTTCCCGGGTGCACACGTGCATCGCCTGGCACGAAACTCCATGGAAAAAATGTATATCAATTAATTTTCTCACGGCAGGGCGTGACTCTCGACTTCGCGCCGCGTGACTCGCTGCACCCAAGGCCGGGGCCTTCGAGCTATCGTCTGGCTTAATTCTTCGCCGCTTCACGACATTGTACAGCCCCGCGGCAGGCGTTTCTCTCTTTGTGCCAGGCTTCACGTGCACACAAGCGACACGTCCCGCGGACAGAAAAGCCTCCCGTACACCCTTCAGGGACGCGTCCGTCCGCGCGCCGGCTTAACTCCGGTCTCCTTTCTTCGCGCGCCACCCGACCCACCCATACTGTCGCTATGGGGTGTCGTGGAACCGCCATTTTTTTTCACCATCTCGCGGGATGCCTCCTCTCGCGCGACCCTGACGATTCGCGGGAATTCGAAAGCGGAATTTTCTGCCGCGAATTCTGGACACCCGTCGAAGGATGCTGCGCCGGAGGCGAGATTTGGTACAGGCTAGGATTTACAGAATAATTGTAAACGCCAATTTTCGACACCCAATTGGCATTTTTAATTTTCTAAAAAGAATTTAACTCATTAGGTACTTAATTCTTACAAGGAGAGGTCACAGTCAGTGAGTCATCGATTTTGACGAAACCTTTTTTGGTGAATCTAGAGCAAAAATAAGCCCACACGTGTCCGGCCGTTTTTGTCAATACTTATTATTTAAAAAGATATAATTGTTTTATTTAATATTTAATTCTGTCGAGTTACTTAAAGAACGAATTTTTTTTCTATTTTGATTTTTTTATGAATTTTATTTATTTTTCTTTTATTTTTTTCATTCTTCAGTAAAAAATAAAAAAATATATCTTTGTACTATTTTTTTATTTTTAATAAAATAATTTCAAAAAATTTTAACAAGAAACAACGTGTAAAACTATTTGAATATATTCATAAAAAAAATCAAAACAGAAAAAAATCGTTTTTTAAGTAACTCGACAGAATTAAATATTAAATAAAAAGAAATTATATCTTTTGAAATATTGAGTATTGACAAAAACGGCCGGACACGTGTCGGCTTATTTCTGCTCTAGATTCACCAGAAAAAGTTTCGTCAAAATCGATGACCCACTGACTGCGACCTCTCCTTGTTAGTATCGTCAGGCATTCTTCAATATTAATTGAACAATGTGCTAAAATGAGCTGTTGAAAGTAGTAAACCGTGAACCCATAAAGCCTAAATGGACAAACCCAGCAACCTTGAACTCACAAACCCAAAACCCAAAATCCGCAAATACGTGAATCCATAAGACCCATGAATCCCTATCATACAGGGTGAGGCACTAATTATTGCCACCTAGAATAACTCCGAAAGTATGATAGTAGTCGAAAATTTCCCGAAACAAAAGTTGCATGGGACAACACGGACCATAGTATGGTCCCATAGTATGGGACAACACGGACCATAGTATGGTCCCATAGTATGGGACAACACGGACCATATTATGGACCATCGTATAATCTTCTGTTGCTAGCTGGAGTCGCTTCAGAGATATGAAGGTCACCTTTGTTTTTTTAAATGAAATGCTATGTTTTGGTACTTGTTTTCTGATAGCGGCTATTGAGACAAATCCAATGAGGTGCAACATTAAGGTCTTTGAAGGTCAAAAAAGGTCTATTATGACAAAAAAACGAAATAAACTTACTTTTACAGAAGGTGTTCAAAGTGATTGCCATTGGCATCAATGCAATGCTGCAATCTTCTTATCATGGATTGAGTAGTATTTCTTATCACTTCGACACTTATCGAATCGCATGCTGCAATAAGTGATTCGATAAGTGTCGAAGTGATAAGAAATACTACTCAATCCATGATAAGAAGATTGCAGCATTGCATTGATGCCAATGACAATCACTTTGAACACCTTCTGTAAAAGTAAGTTTATTTCGTTTTTTTATCATAATAGACCTTTTTTGACCTTCAAAGACCTTAATGTTGCACCTCATTGGATTCGTCTCAATAGCCGCCATCAGAAAACAAGTACCAAAACATAGCATTTCATTTAAAAAAACAAAGGTGACCTTCATATCTCTGAAGTGACTCCAGCTAGCAACAGAAGATTAACGCCATACTATGGTCCGTGTTGTCCCATGCAACTTTTGTTTCGGGAAATTTTCGACTACTATCATACTTTCGGAGTTATTATAGGTGGCAATAATTAGTGCCTCACCCTGTAGACCTATCATAGATCATTTAGCTGCTCAGAGATTTGTGGATTCCACATTTACGGATTTTATAGTCAAGAATTTTGGGTTTTGAATTTGTGGGTGTAAGGTTGCTGGGTTTGTCGATTTAGGTTTTCTAACGTTCCTCCAAAAAGCTCTCCTCTCCCGCTTACAACAATTACTTTCGGTTGCCTGAGGGTCTTCCAGAATTTCAACTATTCAAATTCCAAGACGAGTGCTCCCAAAATAGGAGATCCAAGGGCGAAACAGCACTGAGTACGTTCCCGTAGGTCCGCGACGCAGCAGCGTCCCGTTGCAAATGGGACCGTGGGCCTTATCCGCGCCGTCCCGGTAATAAAGAGGCGGATGCCGCAATCGCGTTCGCGGTCGATTAGTAACGATTATGCGCGATTAAACGGCGGCAATTACGGACGTGAGAGGGGGAGACCGGGGAACGGGATGCGACCGTCCTTGCAAGGATGAGGACGAGCGCCAATGGATCTTGTGGCTGGCTTCCCGCGAAATACCTCGCGTCGTTCGTTTCCACCCGAACGTTTGTCATCGACGCTGAATGCGATCTGATAAGGATTTTCTTCTCCGTCCCCTCTTCTCCTCGGCCACATGCTACTCGTCCCCTCTCGTTGGTCGTGCGAGAGCGAACGCGGCTGGGGGATTCTTTGCACCGGGTGGTTTTTTAAGGGACACCCGGTTGTGAAATTTATGTTCGACCAGGATCACGGTGATGGGGCTCTTCGAGGCGAGCTGCGTGCTCGGATTTGGGATGCGACCGGGATCTGGGATTTCTTTTCTGACTACGGAAAGAGGATATTCTGCGATTTGCTGAAATGGAGAATTATTGTGGAAGAATGTCGGAAAAAATCGAATGCCTAGAGTATTTTTCCTTTTAGGGAACAAGGTTTGGAGAGAAGCTTTGGAGAGAAAAAGATCCGCAGAAAATCTTAGCTGAATAAACGAGAAAAAAGGGAATATGAGGTGTTTCTTTCGAAAAATTATTTTGTTTATGGGGAAATATGATTTTTTTAGGGGTATTCAGGAATGAAAGTATATTCCTTAGGTGTAATTAATATTGTGTAAAATACAGTATAATTATGAAACTCTTAGTTTAATTATATTAAAGCTAGCAAAGAAATTTATTTTTTTACCTACATATGTTAACTTATTTGTTAAATTAAATGTAAACCCTTTAATTGTAAATCCGAAGGGGTTTTAAACATGTCGTCAAATTTTTTTTAGATTCACTTGTTAGTAACTATAAGCCGTTTTTGAGTTCTGATAGCATGAACAATTTTTTTTTAATTCCTTCTTCACTGAATTTCTATTTTATCAGACTACAATTAATACAGATTTGTTAGAATTAATGGGACTCTGAAGTCCCACGAGGACTTAGATGATTAAAGGTTGTTTCATAACTTAATTTTAACTAATACAGAAAATTATTATTATTTATTTTATAAACATACATTACATAATTATATAGCAAGTATGAAGGAAAAACCGATTGTCCCAAATGAGATACAAATAATGTACTGAATTTTTAATATTTGCACTTCGATATCAAATAAAAAATTATATAAAATTTTAAAATCCTGTGCAAAAACTGCAAAATGCATTTCAAAAACTGTCAATGAAATTTCAAGTCTCACCTAGAAATGTTTACTTAAACAATATTTTTTCTAACAATTTATTTTGCAAATTTGGAGGGAAATGAGAAATGCAAACTTGAATTTCATAGGTTTTCAATCATTATACTGTCAGATATTATAAACTGTGGTGTTTGTTAGTAGCAAGTGAAGAAGAAAAAGAAGAGCAGAAGAAAAATTTGTTAGCAACAAACTAGAACAAACTATATGTATTAGATGTTCAAGTTAAAAATTGGATCCATATTTTCTATGAAGCCAAAGTTAGAATTGATCTTGAAATTCAAAGTTAAAGTAGTAGTTAAATGCTGTATAATTACGTATATTACAAAATCCTGAATTAAAGAAAAAAAATTATAATAATGCTTGACTCCACAAATTTAGTTTAATATAAAATTCTCCCCACATTTTTACGACCAGAGTTTATTTAAAAAAAAAATGATAGGTACTTGAATTTAATTAAACCTACTAACTTATAAATCTGATATAACACCTCAGAATTCCATCACCAAATTCGACATTAATTGTAGAACACAATCAAAGCCTCCTCCCACATCTACTCAAACAAAAGCCAATTAACAAATTAAACAAGTCGAACCTTCGCCCCGCTTCAAACTTCAAGTCAACCCATCAAGAATTCACAAATCCCCCATCCTTCAAATCTCGTGCTAAACTCTATTTCCGCAATCGGCCTACGCGAAGCAACAGCAACTCCAAAATCTGAATAAACACGAAGGAAGTGACGAGTTGGGAAACCGAGTTGCTTGACCGTCATCTTTCAGTGGAAAGCAAACACAGCATTCCCGCGGAGTCATCCGGCGATTTCGCAAACGGTTCGTTCGCCGTCCCATTAATTTCGCCGTGATTGATTCGCGGATCGACACCCGCGTCCTCGATCGTTCTCGGAAAGCGTTCAGGCAGCTTCGTCGCCGAAACCAGCCGTGAAATTCGCTGTTTCGAGGCGCTTCGAGACACCTGTTAAACACGCAGCTGCGGCGGCGTTGCAAGCCGCGTCTTGAACGGTTTTCATTAAATTCAATGACGCCAACGAATCGAACGCAGATGCGCTCGTTAATCACGGTTCGTTGGATCGATTCGTAACGACCTGTCGCCTCGGTAAGGGAAATTGTCCGTCTTTGGAGGCCGGGTTCCGGAAAATTAGAAGCTCCTCGCGACGCTGAGGAATGGCTTAATTTGCTCGCGGATTCATCGCGCAGGTGTGTTTCCAACCGTTCGCGACGTCTCAATTCGATTTTCACCTTATTTGGCCCCCGATCGAGACGTTTCTGGTGGCTCTCCATTTATTTCGCCGCGTTTCCAATGCGGATTCATTCGATCCTCTCAATCGTTCGTGTTTTCGTTTTGGCGATTCGGCCGTGAGAATAGTTTTGGAAATTGGAGCGACTGACGTGATTTATTCGGGGCGCAAAGGGTGTCCATAGAAAAGGTAATCTCCTTGAGCAGTTAAATAGGTAGCAGACGTAAAATGAAGTAAAAAGCTGTCCTATTAAAGTCTTTTTCTATTTAGAACTTTTGTAACAATAGTAGAACTTTGATTATTAAAAGGTTTTATTATAACACCATTTTACTAAACTACGTATGTTTCAACAAATATGACATCCGAAGATTTCACACGCTGAATTTATATTTTTATATTCAAAATGGGATGAAGATTTACACAATAAGAACTGTCATTCTGTTATTCGAATATCTTATCATCCAAACACTTTTCTCTCATCATTACTTTTAAGAAAATTCCTTTTTTCTTGGTCGAAAATATCGATATTTTTTTAATAAACAAAATTGTAAACTTAAACAACAATTTTGTATGTTTGTGATATACTTAATTAACATTTTGTCTGTTACAACTCGAAAATACAGTTCGAATCAATCGCGAAATTGATACAGGCAAGGCGATAGGATGTATATTTTTCTTTAATTAGTAAACGTTTGGGCAATTTCGGGAGTAAAATTGAACATTTGGATTTGAATAGTTACCATTCTTCGAAAAACAATTCTTTTGGCTTCATTGTAGAGCAAACGATAAAGCTTAATCAATCTCAAACATTGTCTATGTTTTTATAATACTATTACTAAGTAACATACTATTTTACAAGACTACTGCTTTGTTTAAGTAGATATCACAAAAATTCCAAATATTTGATATTTTCGACCAAGAAAAATTGAATTCCCCTGTAATATAATTGTCACATCCACTATTCTTCTTATTTCTATTCACACTATAACTCTGCTAACGTACTAAATTTCTAAATCACGTTATCAGCACAACATTATTATGCCAGTTATTCTTAGAATTCTCTAACCAGTTTGATTATGACATCACCGTGGCGCACGTAAAAATTCCTGGAACCGTAACTCCGACTTGCAATTCATTCAGTAATTTTCTTCGTTCGTCGCAAAGAAATGCAAACTGCATCCTCGATCAAAGTAATCGATTATAAGAAACAGTTCATGTTTTACTTTTTTCGAAAAGAATATCAGAAATACTGTTTAAAAGACGAAGCAAGTCATCTTCATGATCGTGACGGAGTCCCTGATCTCGGGGTACAGAGTTCGGAACGACATCCGAATGGATCGTCCTTCGACATTTCGTTGGATTCAGGGAACTCGGACGAAACGGATCGATAGATCGTTAGACGGACGTTGGTCGGCCACGGGGGACGAGAAGACACGTCAAGGTCCGGTCTACCTGAGCGCAGATAATCATCGTCCGCGTGGGTGACGTCATTTTTGGTGGCCTCGACGATTCCGAAGCCTCGTAATTCCGATTCCAATAAAATACCACCGACGCGAGCATCACCGTTCTATCGTTTGTCAAGCGTTTCGTCAACGTCCGCCGAGTAAACAGCAGGGAGAACCGCGAGCTGAGGACGACGTAAAATCGTGTACAAAGGTCAAAGTGTCATCGGGATAGCGAAAGTGGTTATTTGTTTGGGAGAAATTAATGGTGTCAATATTGGCTTAATTCGTTTAAGTGATACCGACTTCTTTGCAAAGTTGTGCATGATCAATTTGAAAGATTCAAGAAACCAAATATATGAGATACTTCTTGCAAATTCCTTTCCTAAAAAAATTATTTTCTTACAAATTTTTTTATAATAATAATTATAATAATTTATTTTGTGTCTATGGGTGAAAACTCTTTGGGTACAACACAAAAATATAACAGAAAATAAATAGAAAAATAAGAAAACCAATTTGTTGAAAACCAGACTGCTGATTTTTATGCAAAATCAAATTCTTACAAGCACAAATGAAAATTGAAGCTTGAATAACAATATGTCTTATTTTTTAAACATCACTGAAATTATATTTTTGATATTTTGTATACTTAGATATGTGTTAATAGTCTCGTGGATTTTATGGATACTTACTACTGTCATAAATGCATAAAGTCCACAGTCTAATTGTTATTAATTGTACCCATGTATGAAGTAGAAGCGAAAGTATTCTGAGATCATTCAATCCCTGTCATTCAGGTCATCCTAATCCCTGACCCCTGACATTACTTTTTCTTGGACCTCACAAATCGTATTATTAAAATGTTTCTGTCCTAATTGTTATAGTAATATTAAACTGCAAATTTAATTAAATCCATAAGAACAATTCATTATAACCTGTTACAATTCACCAGAAAAACTGTTTTTAAAGCTTCATAATTTATTCTGAATCTGCGCATACTATAAATTTCTCTCATACTACAAACTTCACTCATTAGAATGATCTACGCGAGGTAATTAAAATCCACTAAAGTTCTACATTCTCGAAAGTACTCAACATCGTTGTTGTTTGAACAGGTCATTTGTTTGACAAACTCCGTTCACGTTCGCAAAACGTTTGTCCACGACAGGATTATCGAGCAAACAGATAGTCTCTTCGTCTCCTGCAAACTCTCCGATATCGTGCTCACCTATTTATATAATGCGTTAATTTGTATGCCAAGCGATATGACTTAACGGATGAAAAATGTCTAACGCTATCTACTCACCGTCCTCCGTGGAACGACACTGTCTCGCGCGAAAAAAAAAATTAATATTTAATTACGGCTCGCGTCGTTTATTCAATTATCCGACGCATAGAGAGATAAGAAGCCTACCGAGGCAGATAAAACTCTTCAATTTGATAAACGCATAACTTTATTCATCTCCCATGAAAGTCTATCTGACATTCGGTTCAGTTTTCAAGAGGAAATGGCCCAGGGTCATATAGTACATTTTTAGCTGGATTTCCAAGAGTTAAGATCAAGTTCGACGGTCTGAATTTCGGCCGAATTTTCATGGAAAGAATCCGAGGTCGTCGATAAGATTCCCGGTCGAATTTCCGGAGTGATGACCGAAGATTGTCGGTCTTTTCGAGGAAGCAATTTGAGGTCTTCAGGACATCCTGAGCCATAATTTTTGTTACCGTTGCTACGATAAGATACTGATACACGAGATTAATTTAATGTTATTTATCGATGATCGAACAGGATCAGTAATAAAAATAACTTTATGTTTATTATTATTGTTTCCTTTTTAAAAAGAGGAGCCATTACATTAAAATTCTACACTGTTCTATGTTTATTTAAATAATTAATAATTTATTTACAAATAATTCATTACTTGTCAGTAAAATTTACAAACTTAATATCCTGCACATCATTAAAAAATTTCGAAATTCCTTTCGCGCAAAAGAATCCTACAGCATCGCGATCGTTTAGCCCAAAGTATGTCATGACTCTTTATAAACATCGATATCAGATTAATTACGGTACCTTCCACAAAAGAATACCAACGACCCGTTGGTAAACCTGTCGGCAGTATTACTTTGCTTAATTACGAAAGTAGGGTCCTCCGTTAATTAGTCAGCCAATTAGCCAACATTGTCTTTGATAGCTAATCACCCGGGTTTCCAATATCGTTCTATTTAATTAACGACGTCGTGGACAATTAAGTCCGGAACAAAATACGAGGCATTTTTTCGATCGTTCCTCATTTTTTCAACCCGATCCGCGATCGTGACGCTGCGTTCGTCCCGGGGTATCACAGAACCGCGCAGCTTCTTTCTTCGTGGCAACGATATCATCAGAAATCTTGATAATCCTGGCGGAGGCAAGTCGGAAGTTATAACTTAGCTGCGAAAGAAAGAAGCCCGCGGCCGAGGATGTGGGAATTTCGAATAATCTTTATGATCACGGAAGCTTCCAATAGCCTATTGATAAAGGTGATGCGGACGCGTGTGGAAAGAGTTATATGCAGTCGCTCGCGACCTCTCAGGATTTTCAAGTCCGGTGGGATTGACGTTCTCATCGTTCAAACACGCGTGTCGATATATCTTACGTCAGTGGGAGAAGAAAACGCGAAGTACGAAACTGGTCACTTATCGGGTCACTGAAGCTGTCTTGTAAAGAGGCAACATTGTTGGGGATTGAAAGATCTTATAAAATTACAAAATTTGGGTTTCCTTTTGTAGAATCCCTATAATTTTCTTTCAATGACATCTGCGCTAAATTAAATTACAATTATTAAATACTAATTTGTCTCGATTCAAGGTGATCATCATAAACCGAATGAGTTTTTTTCGATTTATCTTTGTTTCCTCAGTCGTTGTGAGTAACTATAAAAAAACAGTGAAGATTCATTTTAAAGAAAATTAGAGACCCCGTCCTTATATCGAGGCAATAGTATGTATTATAACTGCATTGCCAATGACGAGACTCTGAAGACTCTAAGTGAAGTACAAATACAATCATAGGGAATAACTTTTGCACAATAGTAAACTATAAATCCTGTAAGTATATGATTAGCAATAGTAGCTATAGACGGAGATACAATACTGTATCGAAAAGTGCACAGGTGTCCTGATTTGAAAAGAAGCGTTCCCACAGCCTCCTTTTTTATTTCATTGGCAAATGGAAAGTTTTAGATCTTGAATCTTCTATTTTCTATGATGAAAGATAAAGAAAGGAACGAGTAGACTACTTGCTTCGAAAAGTGATCGCGCACTTCTTTCGGGACAAAGCTGTAATTAAAAGTCCTGACTAAACTTTAAAGTAGGAATGTGTTTAAAACCCTTTAGCGTCTAATGTTGTACTGGTGTAACATTAATTTGAAAGCACTACTTTTCTACTTTCGTACAGCATAATGCTTAATGTTACACGTACGCAACAGGACGTTAAAGCGTATTGACTTTAAAATAAAAAAAACCTACAATATATGTATTAGTTACACACTTTGAGTGTGATAGCGAATTTTAAGTGGCATGTTCACTTTTTAAGATCAAAATTCGCCCAAGGATCTCATGATCCATCGTCCCCGGTCATTGTAATCGACTCGCCTGCCTCGAAAGTAGGATTCCCGCGAAACGGTGACGCGGCCTTTAATTACGCTCTCATCAAGCATAAAATTAACACGCTCGCTGATCTATGCGCCGCGCGGTAGTACTCTACGTCCCGTTACTACTCGGCTCGCAAACGAGTAAACATTCTCATTGGGGGCAACACACGCGCGCTCCCCCCTCGTCTGAAGATTTATCGATCATCGTCAACGTAACATTGTGTTTACGCGGCGCGCGGTTATCCGAACTCCTTTCCCCCATCTCCTGGGGTCCGGCGTTTTCCGCGCGGTTTTCCGTCGCGATCCTTTCCCCCTCACCTTTTCCGATGCCCCCGTGCACGGTTTTTCGTCGGCGCACGAGCGTTAACGAGCTGTCAAAGGAACAGTTACTCTGCCATAATTAACGAGCCTCCTTTTTTTATCCCCCCGGCCGAAACGGGCGCGCGGCAGCGGCGTACGACGCTGATTAGGCGAGCGCGCAAAGAAGGCTAATTAAACGTTCGCTTTCGATGCCGTTAGCCCGTTCTGTATTAACCCCTTGAACGATCAACCCGCCCCGAGGACGCTTTGGAGTCAGATTTCAGCCGTGGCTGCCTCTTTGTGATCGCGAAGTCGCTTCCCTTCTTCCGCCCCCACGGTTTGTTAACGCTGATTTCGCTGACTGATAATATTGACCGACGACACGGGAGAGTCTTGCTTTGTGCTTGAGATAAATACCCTCGACGATGGCGGGCGCAGAGAGCCGCCGCTGTTGCCTCCGATGCGCTGACGCGGAGCAGTTCACGGAGAAAGGATATTTAGTGACTTTGTATGTTAAGGAGAAACTCCACCTTGAGCGCTATAAAACAAGGCAATTTTCAGGAATTTTTTTGTGGCATAAGAAATAATGTAAACGCTCCGAACTTTTTGTGTTTTATAGAGACATACTTAAAGAGTTGCACAAAATTTTTTCACGTAAAAAAATAGAAATTTGACGAGCTGGCAGCATTGGATCTCAATCCCTACAAAAAAAAGGAACAATTGTAGATCGGAACCACGGTGTATTATACAGGAGTTGCAAGTTCCCTCAGAAATATGTGATCATTAGATGGAAGATCTTTTGGCGACCACTAGAGTGCGTCTGAGTAGAAACATCCGTGGGGAGCGCTCCTATTGGTTCAGCGAGCTCAAGTGACGAGGAGACGTCTTGTGACGTAGTCCGCTCCGACTGTCATGGCTGGCGGTAGTTTGGGGGTCTGCCGCTAGGTGCTCGGAGACTTCAAGAATCTTCAGTCGTCTCAATCCTTCTCACAAGTAGTAAATCAAGTCTTCGTTTCTATAAATATAAGTTCCGAATATCAGTTCCCATGCGTCTGGGGCAGGGGTCGTCAGTCGTAGCCCTACTTGATGAGTCTGACTGGCGATCCTAAGACGAAACGCACATCTCGCTCTCGTCGTACTCCGTACGATACCCTCAATTTTTCTCTCTCTTTCTTAGTTGCGTATACCGTGTAAACCTTAGCGGCACCGGGTACGTAACAACGAGCGCGAGTAAAAGCTCTGTGATCATCTGTTACGCACTTCATTCGCACACATGTATACCATGCACGGAGTTCTGATTATGCGACTTAAAATAACTAAATAAAAATAAATTATTATTCGTTATTCACGAATACGTCTCAGAGATTTATTCGACACTTTTCATTCGTTATTAAATGTCGTTATAAAGTGAAATTTGCTCAACACTGTCCCAAGAATTCCGCGAACCAAAACAACCAAACAGAATCCGCTCACAGTCCTTCAAACCAGAAATTTTGCCTCCCTCAAACGAACCCGCCCAAAGACGGAACCCAGTCCTCGCATCGATCGATCAATTGAATCCCATCGACATGAATGGATCCTCAACAACCTACGCGGGTAAGTACGTCTCCTCCGAGTTTTTCTCCCTCTAGGCAAAATACACGCGCGTTTCCCCTTTTTCCGCGAGGCAGATCGATCGGTGATTAATCGAGCGCCGTTCGTGTCCCGCGTGCGCGTCCCCCATGGGTGGCAAGGGGAGGTGGCACGAAAGGGAAGAGACGCCATAAGACACGGAACGATGACAAATAGCGCGACACGATCGGCAAGACGCTCGACAGTTCGTCCGGCTCGCGCTCGCTCGCGGCGACTCTGCCCACGCCGTGGAACAATAACCTGTCGCCGATGACGGGGCCGATCGATAACTCATCGCTGGACACTCGATTTAGCTCGACCTCTGCCGCCCCACAGCCTCGAAAGAATCGACGACGGAATCGTTCTGCACGCACGAATGGCTCTCGCGCGGCGGCCTATGCTCGCTGCCCACCCCCGTTTCACCCTCTCGTCGAAGAGTTTTTGTTTGGGGAACACGGCCTGGGTGAATTTTCATTTCGCGTCGTTGTCAGATGGAATGCGCGGCATATGTGCGTGCCGATTCGATTTTCAAATCTTTATTAAAGAGGCTGGATCACGGTTCCGCGAGGCAGTTGGATAAAAACGTCAATGGATGATGGATGGACGGCTGGACGGCATCCAGTATATGGACAGATTTTAGATTAATCGATAATTATAAAGAAACTAGATTTTTAGTTTATATTATTGTTTCATTTTGTAGGAAAATTATTTGTTATTTCGGAAATATAATACTTTTAATTAGAGTGTCTTTTCCATGCGAAACAATATTTTATAGTAGATTTAACTCTTAGAGATTCATTTAATGTTTGAACAATTCGAAGTTGAGATGAAAATGTAAACACAAATTCTTCTAACAAGGAGATGGCAAGAACTGCGAAATCTCGAATGATTTGGCTTCGTGCAATGAGAGAGAAGCCACAAAAGGGTTTGAGTGCATTTGTGAGTGGCTTTTGTTTTCGAGAAATTAATAAAAAATGTTACGCGTTGGTAGATATAAACATAAATATAATTCACAGGAATATTTCTTGTTTATCACATAGATTGGTGACCAAAATTAATGGTCCATTAAAATTTTTAGAAAATTGTGGTCATCGGTTTCAAATGGTTTCAAGTGGTATCTTTGCAAGAAATAAGTATAATAAATATTTGAAACCGCTATTCTGCAATTTGCAGTTTCTAGTTTTTGAATCGTGGACTCAATTAATTTTTTATGGAGTATAGTGCCATTTGTTTATAAAGCGCGACAAACGAACGTTAACAAATTTTCGCCTACTTTGAAGTGATCCATGTGCCGAACAAATTTCTTTTTGTGATTGCATTGAAATGCTTTTACAGAGTAAACGTTTTCCCTTTAATTTCGTTTTTTATGGGATTTGTTTTACCATTTCTTACCACGTTATTCGCTATCATACGAAAAAGGTACTTTCCACTTTGAGCGCCTATAATTTATGATTGCACGACCGTAGAAAAATTGCAAAAGGTGTTTTGGAAAGCTGAAAAGTTTTCCTCTAAAAGTCTATTTCTAATCTATTAGATTATTAGACTATAAGAAACTGCAAAAACAATTGACTTTTTTGAACCCGTTACACTATGAAGACCACTTAATCGCACTTACACAATTAAAAATATTGAACCTCTGCTAAAAAAAATGGGACTTCGTTTTCTCCAGCTCTGCTGCGTTCTGATCCATACAAACGCAGCTCGCACGAATAAAGTTCCATCACAATCCGATCCCGATTCCTCCTGAATAACTCTGTAGCGAAGGAAACGGCGGCCTCGCGGAGGCCTCAATGCCATCGGTTTCTTCTGGCGCTAGATTCCTCGGGGAGCAACGGCGGCCGCAGCGACGAAGAATGCAGAATCCAGTTTCTAGAAACACAATGTTTTATCTTCCCCCTTCCCCCCTCCCTTCGCAACCGACCGCGCTCGTTCACAATCGATTCGACGAGGTTCAATCGGCTTTCATCTCCTCCTCGCACGAGCTAGTCGATCATGGACAGGGGGAACACGGCCACCGGCGTCGAGGACGCCGGGAGCACCTATTCACGCAAAAATCCTCTCTCCCCTTTCTCTTTTCCTTTTTTTTCGTTTCTCCCCTTCGCCACGTCCCCCCGTCTTCCTCCGTTTTTCGTACGGAGCGGTCTTTTCGCCGCGAACGGCTTGTCGCCCAGAATCCGCCCGGCCGACAGCCGTGAAATCCATTAATTGTGAATTCCCTCCGCGAACTCGCCCCGGAGATTGTTGAATCCGGGGAGCCGGGGCTGTACCGTGGCCCTTCGGTTTGAGACAGTGCCTGTTTCTGCGAGGAAGGAAACCCGCAATGTTCTCCTCCTCTCTCACCCCGCTTCCAAGGGTTTCCTCCGACACCTGGAATTTCATTAATTAAACGAACCGAACGAAATTGCGAGAGACAGTCTGCGCGTTCGACGCTGGCGAGTCTATTTCCTGGGGGTAATCGCCCGCGACCGGGGCCTTGTTCGCGGATTTGTGCGCGGCGGTTTCGGGGTTTCTTGACAAATTGGGGGTGCATAATTTATTATATGAGTGGATGGAAGTGGAGACGTTTGTGTGTGAGTTTTGGTTGTGGGAGGAGGTTGGAATAGATAGATTTTTTATTACTTTTGCCTGCTGAGTACGTAATGAAATTGGCACACAATCCTTTTACATTCATGCGTTTACTACATATCGTACACTTCTAATCTTATATTATACTGGTTACTTTTATTGTATATGTAATTTTGTTTGCGTATTTGCACCTTCTAAAGTATTATTTGTATTGTATATTACTTCATGAAAAATATAATCGTATAAAAAATACTTATTATTTAATTAATGAGATGTTTAAATATAATCGATACTCTATATTTTCTATACATATGTTTTCTATACATATTACACTATTATACAATATTACATATATTGAATTTAACCCTTACGTCAATAAGGCACATACTAAAAAATTTGTAATGTTGCCATGAAAATTTTTGTATAGCCTCGCAGTTTGACCTTTTTACTATCAGAATATACAATATTCACCTGTTTCTTCCAAGGCTGGAAAATGAAAAAATTATTGTATTTAAGTTTACCTACTTGATTTCAATACCCAGGGTACCCACCCATAAAAGTATAGGTTTTTCCTATAATTATTGAATAAATTAATTGGTAAATAATTAATGTGGCTGGAAGAATGGCTTCATAGGTAAAAGTGATTGTTTATATAATTAACAAATATTAAAATTATATGTTTGCCACAAACAAGTTTTTAGTATTGTACACAAAATTTTCTTGACTTCCTAAGTTGTTCGCATCTCACAACAAGATGTGCCTCTCTTTCGAAAATACTCTTAGTTTCGAGCTCCATTGAGTAATTGCTCAAAATTTGCCAATTTTCAAAGCGATTTATAAGAATCGGTGCAACGAGCTCTTCACTCAATTCGTACAAAAATAAGCAACATTGATTCATTTTCTTAAGCTACTCAAGAATCAATCTTTCCCTTAAGTAGTATAAGCCTAATTAGCCTATACAAATACGTATGTAAATCCGCCTTTGATTTTGAATGACGCGCACTCAGAAACTTGCAATTACTTAATCCTACTTTTCGCTACTTAACAACTAACAAATTACCATCCTTACTATTTAATTACGATGCTCAGTAGCAACATACGAACGCATTTCCCAGAATCGTACAAGCGAAAGGGAAAGTGAGTGAGAAACAATACGAGTATACGAGGCCCTTAAGGCGACTAGCTGTCATTCATAGAAGTCAGATGAATCGTAATGCTCTGTCCCACTCTGTTATTTCTGTACTTGTATTCTCTCTTTTTCTCTTCCTCTCCTTCTCTCTCTGTGTCTCGGTTAGAAAAAAACTGACCAATCTTCTTTCTGCCCAAGACGGTCTGTGTTTAAAAAAAACCGGTTCACGTGACGTACAGGAGAAGAGCAAGCAAGATAGGGAGTAATGATTTCTCCATCTTTCCTTGACTGACGGCTCGTCACGTGGATGTTTTATTTTTTGCTGATCCGCGGTTTTTTTTTTTTCTTCTCTCGGCATCAGCAAAATCGAGAGGGTTCCGAGAAATACCTGGGGCTCGCGAGGCTTCGTCGTATCGTGGAAACCGAGCCTACGCGAGGTTCTTTTGAATGAAAGCAAATTGAATCGATTGGGCGGATGGCTTTTTTGCTTATTAATCGGAAAATTGACGATCCTGTGCATTGGAAAAAGCAAATTCTGCAAATTTAACTGTATGATGGTATGATTTGCATTTATGCGAATGAAAAAATAGGGTTCGGCTGTATGTAATATTTAGTATATTAGTATCTATGTAACATTTAGATGAGTTGAATTGTTTTAATTAATTTTTGGAAGCTTAGTAAATCATAGTTGAAGTTAAACTCTGAGTCCTATTGTGCTCTTACATCTAGTGCGTCAATTAATTAAACCCCTAGTTAATTACAAATGGGGATAACTGAGATTCAGATAATCGAAGACCTAATGTACTTTGTATTTCATTGCATGAAATTTTTCACGCCCTCGGAAGCCTTTAATGATTCTTTCTGTCAATCTAGAATTATGAATGTCCACGTATCTTCAATGTCAATTTAATTCTACTTCCGTAATAAATCTTACGACATTTTAAACAACTCTGCGCAGTCAGATTTAATGTTTATTCTTGCTGTTTTTATTTAAATGTTACCTCTGCATAAAAATTCTTATGCACTGCATATTATTAATTTTGTGAAATGAAAGAGAATAAATTTCTCACTGTATGTATGAAAAAATCTTGCATCCTTCTATGATCATTATAATCAAATGCAAATTGACGCTACATAATTTATAGTAATAAAAATGTAAGTTTCGCATGAGCGAAATTCAGAAAAACCTAAAATAAAAACTGTGAAACTGAAAAAGTTGAAGTTAATTAACAAAAAATATTTTCAACCTTTTTAATGCGTCTGGTGCGGCGATAATTAAAAAGAATTATAATTAAAAATTGTTAGGTCATCTAATTAAATCATATGTCTGATTTCACATTCTTTCTCCGTTTGAAAGAGCGGAAAATTAATTATTTTGAACCAAAGGATTAAAATTTTCTACAAAATAAAAGATGACGTCAAGGAATGAATAATGAATGTACCTGCATTAATTTTTTCAAAAATAAAGTAATCTTTATTATCCATAAAACAGCCTAAAGTAAACTAAAAATGTGCTTGGATTCTATTTTAGATCTACTTCCTCTTCCCATAGTCATCACTGCTGTTCATCATTCCAAAGCAAAGAAATTCCAGAGATCCAGAAGCGACCGGATCACCGGATAGTTCAGAACAAATTTCCTCCCGTGAACGAAACTATCTCAAATCCGAGCAGCATTTCCGCCACGAATACCGTCTACGTGGGTGGGGATACCGTCCGTACATCGAAAACCTTCATTTTACGCCGGTGTTTACGCTGACGGTAATTAACATTCGCCAGTAGGATCACGTTAAATTTAAACTTCAGTACTAAAATCGAGCGCGCGTTGAACTCGTTAATGCCAGCGCTGCCGTGAATCGTTGACCCGCGACTAAACTGGTAAAGTTCAGTTAATGAAATTCCCTGGTTAATTATTCAGTCGTATAAGATATTTATAGACTCTACGCCTGGATGGAAACATTCATGAATAGGAAAAGAAAACGAAACATTGAAATTTGAAACTTAAAGAAGTAGAACTTTTCGAGAAAGAGAGTAAAATTTTTTTATAAGGTTTATGTTATAATAGGGGATTATTTTTTAAACAGAATTTAAGAGATGTTCTTAGTTTTCGATTGAGAATTTTTAGGATTTCGGTGCTGTGAATGTAAGATATTACGTTTCATACAAAAGAAATATCTACAACATCAAAACCGACATGAAATCAAACTTGAACGATCTCAATAGCATTAATTATACAGTAAAATTTTTTAAACAAATAAACCTGCTCGACTACGTATAACAGACAAATCAGTTTCATGAACAACTAGTAAATACAGCATACTGCTAGTGATCAATAAGTGTCGCCAGATTTTTTATAAGATTCTCGCAAATATAGTTGTCTAATAAAAAAATATCGATTTCTAATGCTGGAATTTCAAAATTAAGTACTTTCTTTAATAGACTACATTTGAAACGTAGATAGGGTCATTCGGGGTAAAAGGACGCAGCGGGTAAAAGTACGCAGTGCAGTTTTCTCTTAGGGGGGTGAGAGGACGGGGACGCTGGCTCGTCAGGATTGAGTACGTGTCGGCCGCCATTGTGGGTCAACGCCTGTTGAGCGGTGCGAATCGCGCTTTCTGAATTAAAAATAAAAATTTAAAATTGTCGTGTTATTTTGATCTTTTTCGTACCAGGGAAAAGTTTGTGGAAGTATTATTTATGTATTTTTAGAGGTAAGATGTTTTTGTTGATTTTATATAGTTATTGAACGATTTTTTCCAGAATAACATTTTAACCTAACTTTATTAGAATTCGAACTAGTACGAATTGTTTTAGTTACCGGTCAAATGGGGTAAAAGGACGGGGGTAATAGTACGCACTGATATTTAGGTTACAGTCTACTTGTTTTTGAACTCTTAATAATATTTGGAGTAAAAACATGTCTGCTCTGATAAAAGCTTGAGCATAATTTCGTTTTGTTGAATCTATGAAAAATTATAATTTTATGATTGTTCCCTAAATTTGAAGTTCCTAATTTCTATTGTTTTTATCATCTTTAGCTTCTTTTATTAAAAATAATATAAAAATATGTTCCATCTGTATATTATTTGTTCATTTTCTTTTACTACACCCGAATGCATACTTTTACTCTACATGCGAACTTTTACCCACACGACTGCGTATTTTTACCCACATGTCGGGGTAAAGGTACGCAGTCTGACCAAGTCACTCTTTTGCTTAATTTAAAAAAAAAACCGTTTGGCCTATCGTCAAATACTCGTTACATTTTATGAGTCTATTAAGTATGCTACCGATAGCGCAAAAAAATGTCCCTAATATCATGGTTGTTTCGGCTCAGTGAAGCAAAAACAGCAAAAGTGCGTCCTTTTACCCCGAATGACCCTATATCTAATGAAAGTGCTATGTTCAACATTTTTTTAAAGTATAGGGGTAATACAGGGTGTTTGTGATAGTATTGCAAAGATTTGGAGGAGTGTAGACAAGAAGTACACACTGTAGGGTCTCGTTGTAAGCTAATTTTCTGTGATATATTAAGCCGTGGGCAATAGAGCGCCGCGTCTACTGATTCGCTATTTCCTATTTTGCTGTCATTGAAACAAAGTTTATTTAGTTAGAACGCGCATCAAGAAAAGCGCAAAAACGAAACCGAACCAAAGCAATCTCGGCGTCTGGATCCCTGAATCCATACCGGTTCGATCGGCGCCTTTTTCTTATTCCCGCCGATTCTGAGCCCCCGTCGATAACCGCGTCCCCCATAATCGCGACCGTACAGATGAACGGTTCGAGGAAGGAAATTACAGTGTTCGAGCACTGAGCTTCCGTCGCTGGTCGTCCATCTCCTTGAGCACAATGTTGCCGGGTACGATTAAGATAGGGTGGAAATTGTTTATCTGGTTCGAAGGGCGTCGCCATTCGCCGCGCAGCCCTCCACTTTGCATTCGTATCAAAGTAGCCATTGCTGCTATCGTCTCGTTCCTTAAGTATCGATGTCTCAAACGGACGCGGAAGAGGAGGCTCGTGGGCGGAACGGCCCGGGGGTCCTTGAACCCGGGGTCCAATCGTTGATTTCTGATCCTAAAATATAGAGCGGATCCCGCCGCTAAATCCACACTCTCCCGGACACGGGTTCTCGGCTGTTATCGCATCCCCCGGGCGTCCGTTATCACGATCGGGTGCGCGACTGGATCCGCGGGGCGTTGATTCGCAGCGTAAATCGCGAAGTTCGAGCGCCGCGCCGGTGAGATCAAAGTTCGATCGTTCGAGTGGATTAGCGAAGCTCGAGCGGCTCGAGCATGGTTAATCCCGTTGGTCTTAAGCGGTGGATGGGATTTAATCTTACTTAGCGAGTTTTACGGGGGGTTACGAGCGTGCTCGGTGGGCGAGGGATTTTCGAAAAAGACGGTTTTTGTGTTTCGATGCAGAACGCGCCGTGCAGCGAGATTAGATTACGGCGGGTTATTTATCTTGTTCTCGCGAGGTAAATTTGAAATTTTCAGTCGAATTTAAAGAGCCGCCGCTGATGGTTAATTATTTATACGTATTGCAGGGTCCAACGACTTCCCCTTGCAGTTCTTATCGACGTTTGCAACACGGTTTTCAATGGATTCCCGTGAACTCGCTGAGTAGAATAAAACGGACGCCGCGCAGTAAATAAGAAGAGATTTCTTCCCGAGGTTTACCCCGCGTCCGTGAGGAATGGAAGATTAAATGAAGGAAGCAAAGATAACGCGTTGGGCGGGATATAAAACTGTTGGACGGAGTGAGAATATTAAATGAGGGGAATAATCAACCGGTGAAATAGGAAAGTGTTGAACGGAGGAAATGAGAAAATACCTGGCGGAGTGCCTTGCCGAAAGCTGCACGCTGAAATATTAGAATAATAAAGCGACGGGGTGTCCAAAGGAAATATCGGCCAGAAGGAATAATCAAATTTCAGGGGCGAAAGGTTTGTGAATTATGGAAGCGATAAAATATCATCAGAAGACAATAATGGGACCTTAAATTCTGTGATTAAAGACGTGCGGGCTCTTAGGAGACATATATGTGAAGATTACTGCGACTAATATATTAGAAGATTAGGATAATAGCGTATAAAGCAATCAAATATCGTTATTCCAAAAATACAGTAGAATCTTGATCAACCTAATTTTCTAAATCTAACACAGGAAAAGAACCTCCTGTATTTTAAAGATTAAGAAAATGGACAGAGTAAATGCAATTCAAAATTGGTTTAGACAGCTTAAAAGTACAAAATATAGTTTATTTCCATGTAGTTTTAGCAGTTTTCGCGTGCGACGTACGTTTCAGGTTGAATTTTGAAACTTTGTAGCATCTGACGAATTATTTGCGGTGTATCATTGCAATTTTTTGGCATTTAGCAATTGTTAGATCAAAGATTGTAAACTTCAGCTTTTCAAGAAAAAATTGCAAGACAGAGAAAGAAATTATAATATCAAGTAGAAACATTTCTTCAACAATTTTCTTGATCATGATTTTGTTTTGTGGGGCTATTTGAAAACTGAAATATTCAGACATCGACCAAAAACTATAGATGAACTAAAAAAAACTTTAGACAATCTAAGTCTAAACATTAAAATTTGTCAATATAAAAGTTTCAAAAACCGACTCTGCATGTGCATCGCAATTGAAAGCCAAAGCAATTGATTATTTCAAAGAAATATTCAAGACTACGCAAAGACAAACTGTATTCTATGTACAGCCTCTTTTATTGACCTTTAAAATGGTGAAGTTTTATTTGCAGCACCCTGTATTAAAGACCCTGTATTAAAACTAAACACCCTGTATTCTATTTTTTGTATACCATATCTAAATAAAATTTCAAGTTCTACATAAAATTTTATTGCAATCTTATTGCTAGCCCATCGAATAATACAAAACCCAAGATAGTACAAATAAAAAATAGTTAAGAACCGGTTAATCGAGATTTTACTATGAAATATTTAGTTGGAATAAAAGTTCGTAGTATTTTTCAATAAATAGCATTTGAAAAATGCGAAATTGTGGGAGAATGGAATAGTGAGACTATCTGAAATAAGGCGAAAAATGGTAGAAACAAATGACACATATGAAGTTGAATAAATTTATGTACAAGTATTTCAACGCTGCCTTTGAGATTTATTTAAAAACGCTACGAATTTTTATTCCAACCCAATATTTATAAGATTGAAAACTTGGATTCTAAAAAATTGTAGCGAGTGGCTAAAAAAATTTCATTCAATTTTTAGTTTAATTTGCTTTCTAAAAATATTGCTGTTACTTTAAGTTAGATGGAATCATTTATCAATGTTTAATATTTCTCCATCGATTCCTAAGTCCATTTACCAAAAAGAAACGAAACAAAATATAACATAACTTCAACCACTTGAATTACCACTAAAAGTACATAAAAAAGTCTTGCCTTGATTACTAATAGTCATAAATTGATCGTTGCTAATTTTATCGTCGCATAGACAGCGAACGGGGACGTGTAAACCGTTAAAATAAAATATTGTACACAGGTTCCGATGGACATAAGAAAATATCATGCAAGAAAATTTTATCGACGGTTTAGAGTCACCGTGTTGCCACAAACGATTTTCTTCGATCGGCAACAAGCCATTCGCGTCCAGTTTGGCATGTTCAATCAACAGTTCCCGATTCAATTAAAACGGTACACGAAAAAAGAACCGATCAAAAACGGATCGCGCCGGGTCCAATATGGGCAGACACATTCTTCATCCTTCATGATCTATTTTCAGGCAGCAGCTGTTCCATCTGTGCGTCTTTTTTTGTTCCGTGGCTGGATTCTATTAGCCTATTATATTATTTTTTTGCATGGGGCGGTGATATTTTTTTCGAGAAGTTTTGCGACATGCTGAACAATTTTTAATTAAGTTTGGGGAAGACGTTGACCTATTAGTGATCATTCAACTATAAAGACACGTGTGAATAACTTCCAATATGAGACAAAGAACTCATTTTTTTAATGTGAGGGATATTGATATTGATACTAGATATCAAAGTATTTGGTCACTATTAAAAAAAAGTAGAAGTTTCTTTAATGCAAAAGAAAGGAAGAAATTAATATTAAGTTGTTTTTTAGTATTTAATTTAATATTTTTGGATTGAAAATTGTTAATGTATCATTCATGTTGTACTCTTAGACCTAATGCATATAACAATTGAAACCCTGGCTAATAAAAAATTGAGATAATTGAGATTCGCATAATCGAGGTTCTACTGTAAATCACAGAATAAAACAAATGCTAAATGATCGATGTACATGTGCACTAGAATTTATGAAATGCATATAAATTTTTATTCCTAGAGAAGTTGTCTTAAACAACCAATAAATTTCTGTTCGAATGGAAAATTGGTTCAAGTAAAGCAACACATTCATTCGTTATTCATTTATTCATTCTTTATTCGTTATTTTAATAAACTTTTCCCAACATTTCTATAAGTACAACAGTATGTCTGGCTTTAATCGTCTATATCTACTTCACAATCACTTCTCGAAAACAAAGACTTATAAATACCCCAAAAAGCTACTAAATGATAGCGTCTTCAAGGTAAACAAACCAATAGACAGGTAAATGTTTTATACTTCTTCCTCAAATAGTCTCCCCTACAGCCTGTGAAACAAGTGATTAAACACGAACGAAGACAGGCGCGATATAAACTCCAGGCTCATGATCAACTCGGGACCAAATTTACCACTCAATTTACTCATAATTCTCACCTAATTAACCATAATTCCGAACTTACGACAGAAAAATACGCGGTACGGGCATAATAATGTTACAGACAGCGGCGATAACTCGCTTTAAATAAATATATAGCACGATAAATTTCGCACGCGCACGCACAAATGTTTTCCACTCGTATCGAGGAAAAATGCCAACAGAATGCTGTCCGGCACTGCGTGATTTATACCGGCGTAAGTAATTGCGATGCCTGGTCGAGTATGACCGCTGCCTTAACAGAATTCTAATTTATCCGAGTAATAAACAGTCCGCGAGGCGGCAATTTATTTCGCTCCGTTCACTTCCGGCCCGGGTGTCCCTGCGAAATGCCTAATACGATCTGTCTGACACACATTTCTGTACAATAAAGAGCAAAAACTGCTCCAGAAAAATATTTAGCAAACGAGACAAAATGTTCCACCTGACATACTGCGACGTAGTTGCAGGCAAACTTCGTTTGCAGCAAGTTTTAATCTAGATTTGATATCCTTGGAGGATACAACGAAATTGCTAATGAAATTTGTTCCCTCTGCAATAATACAACGAAGTTGGAACTGAAGTTCGTCTCAAGTTAGGTTTAGGATGGATAATGATATTTGAAAGTGCAACGAAGTTGCAGGCGAAATTTGTTCTCCTTGAAATCGCAACTAAGTCGCAAAGGAGATTGCATTGTATCACTTGTAGGGATAAGGAAGTTGCAAAGGATATTTGTTCCTCCTGACAATGCGAGAAAATTGCAGTCAAGGTTTTATATTGTGAGCAGATGTGAACAACATTGCAAATTTAATTTGTAACAACCTAACAACGTTGCAGATGTATTTCGTTCCTTCTTAAACACTACAAAATTGAAAATTAAATTTTCATATTGCTTTAAGATGCACTAATATCGCAAAAGGCTTTTCTTTCGTTTCTGAAGCCCAACAAAGTTGTAATTGAATCTCGGATTTCTACTAAAATAGTAACAAAGTTGGAAATATTTTAAGCTTTCTTCTGATGGCGGTAAACAAAGTTGAAAACAGGTTTTGTGTTTTTCTGAAAGCTCCACAGCGTTACAAACTAATTTCTAACAGGCTGTTAAAAAATCCAACAAAGTTGCAAACAAAATTTTCTTTTTCTGGAACTCTACAAAGATGGAAACTAAAATGTTTTAATCAGATAAGTACATTTTCTACTTCTAAACTACAACAAAGATGCAGCTAACATTCTGTTTTCTATTCGAAACTCAAAAAGTTGAAAACGTTTTTTATTTTCTCTCGAAGGCACAACAAAGTTGCAAACAAAATTCTGAAGAAATTATTAATCGCATGTACAACAAAGTTGCAAGTAAAACTTCTAAAGAAGTTGTTAATCCTAGGTACGACAAAGTTGCAAGTAAAACTTCTAAAGAAATTATTAATCGCAGGTACAACAAAGTTGCAAGTAAAACTTCTAAAGAAATTATTAATCCCATCAAACACCATACTTCAGAAACACCTTGTGTAATACAAGTTCCGCACTTTGTCTCTCGTTTCCCGTCGCTGAAACCATTTACGTGACTCGGCGATCGTTTTAAGCGACGAATCTATTTCAATAGGATATCTACCGGGAGGATCTAGAATCGATGCCCATTTATCGCTCCCCGATTGAGTCCGCTAGATCCTAGTCAGGCTAGATCTCACCTCGACGGCCAGGATTTTCATCCTCGCTCGACAATCGATGGAGATTCGATCGAGGCGGGTAAATTGGCGCGCAAAGTGACGCACTCCGAGCGTGTAATTACGTTCCGCGCGGCGAACATTAATTAGACACGACGAAATAATTAATCTCAGCCGCTTAGGATCATCCTCGACGATTTTCGTGGATCCCGTTCGTGTAAATGGAGGCTCGAAGACGCATCGCTTGAGCTTAAGGATTTCGAGTTTCGAAAATTCCGTTGAACCAAGAAATATATACTTAATTCGTTTTTGCATCGCTACAGTATTTAATTTCGATAGTAATTGATGATACAATTAAGCGATCGGGGTACGCTAATGGGATCGATATAATTCTTACCAGGTTTACAAGTGTTCCGTGATTTCGAGCAATTTGTTTTTATCCAACTCCACTCTGCATGCTGTGCGCTCAATATTGATGTTGCAAATTTATGCAAGCGCGTCGAGGAAACGAAGTTGCATGAAGCAGAAAGACTGCTTCGAGATGATGATTGTAAAATGTAATTAATCAAAGATTAATCGCAGAGTTCGTCGATGGAGATGTGCCATTTTATTTCTGTTGAGCATAATTGCAAAGGTATGCGAATTATTGGCTCCATTTCTTGTTAAACGTTATGTTGTTCCACTTAGACTGGATTTAGACGTTTATATCATTTGCGCAAACTGGTTTGTGCAAACAAAATGTACCTATTAATTTGAACTTCGGATCTTTGAATAATTTGCGTAACATAACTTATGCATTTGCAATTAAGTTAGTATCTGGAAATAACTCAAACGAAACACGCAAGTATGGTTTGCACAAATTTCAATGTTCATACTAGTTTGTACAACCGACGAGTGAAATACAAAAGCGAGCATAAAGTCCGTGTTACACTCTAGAAGTTGTCGCGCACGATCAGCGAGACTATACTAAGCGAAGACCGTATCAGTAACGAAATGATAGCTCGCGCACTCACGCGAGTCGACGTACCTCGTCGTCGTCGCTGTCACGGCTGAGCGGATCGATTTATCGAATTTATCGCCGGTTTAATCTGTCGATCGACACACGGTGTAATCGCTATATATAGAAATCGCGAGAAGAAACTCGCGGCTTCCTCGTAATTTTCACGCCGATTTCTCCCGCTCGTTTTAATCGACCGGCGTGCGCGTAACGATCTCGGGGACGGAGGGACACGGCTGTCAGGCATCGATTATTGAAAATCAACTGTCTGCGACCCTTCACCTTCGCCGATAATCGCATCTTGATGCAACTTCCATGATGTGAGTTCCATTCTATTTAAACTTCTTTTACTCACACTTGTTCACAACTCTTTCCTCTTTTTAGATTTTTTTAAATAAAAGGGATTCGAGTTCGTGATTGGAATATTTTTCTGACGATTCTGCAGCGTTTTAGGGGGTGAACATTTCTCCAGTGTGATAATCATGAATTTTTTATTGTAATTTTTTTTAACAAACTGTAGACTGTAGAGGATGAATGAAAGTGTAATTTTCTTTTTTTTTTTTGTTTATTATTGTGTGTTATTTTTCTTCTAAACGTTAACTTCTTTTCCATTATTATACATATAATGTATAGGTTTAGTATGTGAATAAATAAATAGAGAAACACATTATTCAAGTTTATTCCAGTTAATTCAAATTTAGGCAAGAGTAATAAAGAAATTGCATTATTCTTCTTTTTTTTTTAATAAAGAATGTAAGGTTTTTAAATGACCGATGCAAGAAGAAAGATTTATTATTTTTCTAAAAATATATATTATATTAAATAGTAAATTTGATCCTAGAGATTGATTAACTTATGAAAGAGATTATTTAGTAGTAAGAATGCATCAGAATATAAACTATTCAATAATAAAGAATAAATTATAATAGTGAATTATATTAGTGTTGATAGTTACTGATAAACAATCTTCGGATTTTTATGCAAATTTCTATTTCTATAGATAAAAATAAACAAGAAAATCTTTAGTAACATTACCTTTTAATTTTATAATAATGTAGAATGTATTGTATTTCTTATATTTTGTCCTTTTTAGAATCTGTAAAAGTTTCTGCTGATTTTTTGATATTATTTTCGTCATGAATAAAAATGCATAAAAATTCGCAATCTACTGATAACAAAAAGAGTTATAACGTAAAATAATAAAAAAGCACAATATATTAATCAACAAATTGTATTGTATAAAAATAAATGAATATTTGACAGTCAAATAGAGTCATAAAAATATTCGTAAAGGTTTGCAGTAATATAAAACGTTAAACATTAGTGAACCATCATTAAATCAAAGGTCAAGTTGTATTTAATGTCCTGATTTAATCTTACGTAAATAATGATATCATTTTCCATTAAAAAATCACTCATGTTGTTAAAAATTCAGAATTTCCCTCCTCCCAGGGTTCCCTTCGACAGTATTCAACCGCTTTCCTCATAAAACTGGTATTTTGCAAATCGCACCGCTATCAATTGGCATTCCAGACGAAGAAACATGAATTTCGTCCGGCAGCGAATGCGTCAATTATAGACTCATTACGCAGTGCACGTGCACGATCGGCAATCTAAAAATTCCCATCGAAAATCCTCCCCCTTCCGAGCACAAAACACTCCGAGTCTTGCTTTCTCTCTCGCTTCACGCATCCCCCGCGTCAATCGCCACGTCGCGATTTGAATTCACTTCACGTCGATAAGGCTCGACGACACTCGCTCGACAGCCGACAGTCGTCGAACAACGAGTAATTAATAACAGCCGGTGCTCAGTCAGCCCGATAATTTGCAAGCACGGTCAAAAGCGGGAGAGTCGTCTTTAGCGCGCGGCTATCATCATTCAATATTTGAATTGCAATTAAAACCGATGACTGCGCAACGCGCTCGTCATTTCATCATCGAACAAGCGGCGCGGCGCGCCGCGCGTACAATTGTCATCGGCGCGAGATCCGAGAGGGAGAAGAGAAAAGATAAAAGAAAAAAAGGGGGGGAAACCGTTTTTCCTTCCCCCCTTTTTTCCCCCGTCGACGCGTTTCCCTTTCGTTACGGCGGAACGAGGCGAGGACCGCTCTCGAGCTCGTTTGCGATCTTCAGCGGCGCGTGCTCTCCTTCCACGAGGTTCTGCCCTGCGAGAGGGCGGGGACCGCGGGCGGGGGGAATTTGAAATTCAAATCGGGACCAATTGCATTTCCCGGCTCGTAGGCGGCCTCGGCGTCGCGCGAGAGCGCCAAGCGCAAATTCACCTCGCTTTCGGTAAACACGCTAAGCTCTTCGAGGCTTCGACCCTCTTGATGAACGCAGAGGGCCCTTGCTCGCTTTATCCGACGCGTTATTACGCGCCTCGCGATCAAAGACCGCGCCGACTTCCGGGTTTGGGGCGCCTCGAATTTCGTTTGTCGCTCGCGGGACGCTTTCCCGCCTCGGGGAATTGTTTTCGCGTGCCCGGTAGCGGGGCGAACGGTGTTTGAAATATTTGGACACCCGTTTCGATTGATCTTTACCTTTTTTATCTTTGGAATCACCATCATTGCAATACCTTTTAATTCTAATTTGTTTTTTATTTACGCTAGTGGTGAAAATTATTGCTTGCCTGTAGATTAGTGAATAATTATCCAACTTATAAATATTTAATAAATTCGATATTCTACAACTTCGTTAATATTTATCAAAAACATTTTTAACAAAAGGCAAAGTAAAGACCGGCGCGCATGACGAAGTGCGGCGAAGCGAAGAAAAAATTTAATAAACAATTGGATTTTATGGAGCCGCACGAACTAGGCTGCAGTACAGCAACCAATGCGAATCAATTTCTTCAAGTCGCTTCGTCATAGTGAGCGCCGGCCATAAAGCGGCAAATATTGACAAAGAATATCCAGCCACAATGACCTTGACCTTGACGTGTCTTGTCAAGGTCATCTTGATGAGTAGTAGTCATATGGTTTCAGTCGTCGCTCGTTTCTTGTTAAAAAGTTATTAACAAAAAATGATTTGGTACATCGGTATTCAAAACCAAAGTATTACGCTAGGTTAATTATTGGTAAAACTTACATTGAGGGAATGCAAATTCGATGACCTTGACCTTGACATACGTTTGTTGTCACTGACTTGAATAATCTCCAGAAGGTTTTGACCGTCGCTTGTTTTTTCTTTAAGTTATTGTTGTTAATTATTAAGCCTCAGTCCCCTTTTGTTAATATTTACCAAACAGTATCAAAGCTCGAATCTTACAGTAGAACGTCGATTAAGTGATCTGTAATTATTCCAAATATTGTTTTACATTCAGCACCCGATACCCTTACTATAAAAATCATGAAATATCATATCTTTGAAATGAGTTGTACCTTCATCCAATATTAATTCGCAAAACACGCTCTACCTCCATCAGTTTCAAAATAAGAATAATAAAATTAACCGTGTATATGTATAAAAGAATCAAAAAGTACAGTACTGTTCCGATATAAGGACAATCGTACAGTGTTAACTCGAAGAACGACGCCTCAGTTTGATTCGAAAAAGGGATTTCTCTATCCTCACCACTTCTTCGCCGGTGCGAGTCTCCTCGTTCCGCCGTGACCAAGATCGTACCTGACTTGAAAAAGGACTATACTCGGTTCTGAAACCTAGCCGTTCTTCGAGTCAACACTGTATACCTATAAGGTAAATATTCCAATTTCTACTCATGTCCCGATTTCTGCTCATTTCGTTTTTTTCTTGTTATTACAAATGTTGCGTTTGTACTATAGTTATAAAAAAAATAATTATAGATTATTTGATCATTTACGCGAGGGATACACAGTTTTGTTACAAAGAAAGTGCAACATAAATAACGAAAAAAAATTTTAAACTTATCTCGTTCTAATTGTATTCTTACTGTTTGGGCTAAGGGACAGCAACTCTATTGTAATTCGATGATCTCTGTATGTATGTATTTTACTCTGAATGTAGATCTTTTGTGAGTCACTTTTCGGGAGCAGGAATACGGACATTTAGAGCAATACACTGAATCATTGTTATTATTATATAGTACTTAAACATCTTGAAACATCTTTTAAAAATATTTTTTAATTAGTTGATGTATTATCGAGGTATGAATCAATTACTTTGCTTATGTTTGTTACAAATTTTTTACACTTTTTTCATGACGAGTAAACGTTTAAATAAGTAGAAATTGGGACCTTACTAATATAAAAATTTTGAAATATCATATCTTCAAAATCTGTATTATCTTCACTCAACATTAATTTGTAAAGCACGCTCTACCTCCATAAATTTCAAAACAAAAATAATAAAATTAACCGTGTATGTGTATAAAAAAATGAAAAAGTGTACACAAGTATCCTGAGGCTCTTTTCGCATTCAGCGCAATTATGTACATTCCAGTCCTGCGTAGCACGCGTAAATACAATAAAATATAGTATTATAATAAATTATAATGCGTTCCGATGGAAAATAGCGAGCGTACAATGACTCACGCTCGACTCAAACTCACCGACAACTTGACGCATGGATTTTAATAAGGACATTGCATGACGTCGTGTGGAAGAAAAGATGGCTCGGTCTGGGACGAAGCTCGGCGTCTAAGAATAGAAAGGGAGCCCATGATTTATGCCCGATTATTTATGCGCCTCCGCTATCGTCGCGAGCGGGAATCGTCGAGGAGCTTATCGATACGCGATCGCTGAACGCCGATCGTCGACAACGTTTATCCTCACGGACCGAAACCCTCTCCCTTCGCGCTATCGTCGCCGCGTTTGCGTAATGACATATTTTTTTCCCCCCTCGCTGTTTGCACAATTTTTATTTCTGGCCGATCGCGTAACACGATCGACGCGGCGTGGAACCATCGATCCTCTCGCCTGGATCTCGACGATCGAGTAATTAACCGGTCGAGTCCTGTGTTCGATCTGCGACGCGTGAATCGAATCGGAAGATCGGATCTCTTTGGAGCGCGTTCAAGACGCTTGCAAAAATATCTTGCGATCTTCGATCGATCTTCGATTTTCGGCCTGTGAAGAATTTCTGATCTCAATTTTACTTGGTGGAGGAATTTAATTATTCTGATTTGTGGGGTGGAGTTTCTTTATGGTGTTGATTGTTTTAACCTTGTGTATTCAATCGATAATGGGAAATATTAGAGTGGATATAAATTGGAATTGCAGAGATTCCTTCAGGGTCGTTAAATATACGAGGCGTTCGCGGTGGCGCCAAGAAATTGACCAGCACAAAGAGAACTGCGATGAATATTCACGATGAATGGGATGAGTATAATGGATACTGTGCACTCGTAAAAATTCGACAAGTTGAAGGGGGGCTCGTTGAAGGGGACCACTGGATGCTCATTACATTTAGAATCAGCCTGTTTATATTCATAAATCTTATGGGGGAACCTGTGCAGTGAAAGGAAAATTGTAAATCGTTTTTAAATTGGAGTATTATACTGGAAAAGAGAGATCTGGAATACTAATTGCACATTATGTATACAGACATGCATACTTTTAACGGAGAAGACGCGGTGAAGTTTCCTAAATTGCTTAAACAAATTTTTTTAAACATAGGTTACATCAAACTAACTCATAAAGCCTTTCTTAATAACAGAGTTAAAATATGGGATGTTACATTGCGTATAAATAATTTATTTTTCTAAAACGGTGTAAAAATATTCCTCGCAACTTTTTGTGGTAGCTTCACATTAAAAAATAATTACTTAAGTAATGTTCTCCCTTTTACACAAGAATTCAATTATTTCAGTAATAAGGATGAAATATTAGAAGACGTTACAGTGTTTTTTAATTATTTATTTTTTAAAAATAGAGGTGAGATACTCTTTACAACTTCTTGAAGTGATTTTATAAATTCTTGGTACAAAACTACCTATAGGAGTTTTTTAAATAATAGAGAAGATACCTTTGTTAAAATTTAAACAAACTTAATATAGTCTTCATGAATAAATTTGTAAATTTAGCTATATGTAATTTAATATTTCAAACATTGTAATCCAATGGTTTCTAAGAAAATAATAATAATAATAATAACTGTATCAATCGATGTAAATATATTTCAGAGCAATCTCCTTATGGAAGTCGAAACTGTGAAATAAAAAAACTAATAATCGAGTTTGTCACTGAAATCCATCGAACTCTGTTAACAAAAAGGAAGAAAACTTTCTCCATAGTCAATGAAATAATTGAGTTTTAATTGAATAACAAATTATACGATATTTAAATCGAGTTTCGCTCTGATATTTACAGTAACAGTATCATTTATACACGATCATCGTACGCACTATAATTAACGCGAATTAAACTATTGTTCATTTTTCCTCCCCGAAGACAGCATTAATTCTTCCCGGACGTACAATGAATTTCACAAAATTATGACACTTACGTCTTTCTTAACGATCTGCACTGCAATCACAGACCGACGTTAAACTCCTTAATTACGTTTCGCGTAGGAAGGTCTTCGAAATCGCGAAGGTTAACGATTTCTTTCCTTGCTTCGTTTTTTTTTTTTTCATTTTCTCTCGAGGACGCTTCGAGAGCACCAGTATAATTGCCTGATTTTATGACGTAATAAAATAAAAGAGCGAAACAATGCTGACCCTTGGGTGGCACTGTGCGCTCGTAGCGTGAAGTGTTTGACGTTTCGTGTCTGACATTCTAAGTGGATCGATGTGTCGTCTGTGATTCTACGAAGGCCGAAAGTTTGCGAATTTATCTAGTCAGCAACGAGACAAGGTTTTTAAAACGTAGAATCTACGCTCTACATTGTAGATTATGTGTACTGAGTTTAATTTATTTGGAGTTTTAATTTATTTGGAATGGTTTTTATAATTATATATTTTATACCAGATTTATTGAGATACGAAAATTGATTAATATTACAGTTTAATTGTTGCGAGCGTTCGAAGAAAATATGGAACAGGAAATACCTGACAGTTTCTATGAAAATTCCATTATTTTAAATTATGCATACAATAGACTCAACATTGCTGCAGAGTGCAAACATAGCTGTGTGAGTTAGTAGAGTAAAATCGTTCTTTGAGTTAATTGAAATCAAAATCTAATTATCACGCTTCAACCAGCTGTCGACAAGTGCGGTTAGCATAATTCTAATTACTCATCATTAAGGACGTTGCATACGTGTTTCCCATTAATATCTTTGCACTCGATCGCCGTTTTCTTGATCTTCTGAAGCTATGTCTACACTATAGTATCACGTTATCTACAATACAGTAAAATTATGGAACTTAAAGAAAGAGAATTTAAAAAGTTGAATGCAAATTAGCATTTTTCTAAGTTCACTCAATCATTTATTTACTGTTTATTTATTAAATCCATTAGACTTTTAAAATTCTGTGGCCTATGTTATTCATTTAAATCTCAGTAAAAATTTAAAAAAGTTATAAAAAGCACTAAAGGTCACATGTTATCATTTGGTCTCAAATAATTTCATGCATTTATGACGTATTACATGCATTTACTATCCTAATTATTGTCTATCCCATTTTATGCATCAAACATTTAAACTCGAAGCTTTTAAACTTACAAAATTCTCCAAATTCCAGTCCCATAAAATTTGTCTTGTTAATGGATTATTGTCTACTGTTAAAAACTGTAGCAACTCTGCTGAAAGGAACTATTACTATAATGTTCTAGAATTAGTAATGATGAACGTAGCTAAGATCTTCATTCATGTCTGCTTTGAAAGTAGAGAAGCTTCAATCGTTTGGAGATAAAATTATAGGACACCTTGTATATCGTAAACGCAGCTTCAAAGAAACGTTTGTTGAGTCCCACTTTATTCCGTCTACATTGTGCCACGTAGCAAGACCTTGCCGCCATCAGAAACCTTCGTATCTAGCTACTATGTGAGCATAACAATAGCTGTTTAACGGCGAAGCGGTATGGAAAGCAGCCTAATTGCTTGGATACCTTTAGACGCGGTTGTCGTCATCAGGAAACCAGCGGCAGGACGTGTCCTGGACATAGCGAAACTATTTTTTGAGAGAACGTAAACCAAGGCACAGTAACTTTCAATGAATACAGTGTTTTATCAATTAGATCATTTATTAAAATGATAAAACATTTCTGATTACTGCAACATTTTAAATCATGAAAATATTTGGATAATTTCTATTGTAGACTACATAACACAGATTTTTCCTGATGTAGGTTTGCTAATATTTCTATAATCACGGTTTTAGTCAGCAGTTTTATTGTGAACATTTTGCGTAAATATGGAAATGTCCTTTTTTATATAAAGATTTGTAATGTTTTACGTATTCTAATACATCAGTTTTCATATTTTGCTGTACTTGCTGCACAAGTTTTGTCCAGTTGATTGCGAGTAGTCTAATTCCACAATTCAAAGTTTATCCTAAGATCTAACCGGATTGGAAATCAAAACAAAATAATGATCTACTGTTTCTTTTATAACTTTTATTATTCAATATTTACCCCACACGTTTTTATTTTTAGTCATATGAGGGAATTATATATTTTCTTGTTAGTACATTTTTAATATTTAATAAAAGCTAGTTTCAAAAAAAATGTTTTTTACTGTAATTTCATTTTGTGCTTTTTAGTCTTGGAGAATTTTAATCTCTATTATCTAAATTATATAAAATATTTATTGACATCGGGACTACATTATGTATACAAAGTTTCAAGTTGATTAAATATGTAGAAGTGGGTAAAAATTATCGTACAAGATTTCTTATAAACTATCTTATAAATTATCTGACAAACTAGCAAGTGCAACTAAATAAAAGCTTGCAGAGAAACAATTTTAAATTTAATATTATGTTCTTATACATTTTGTGCTATATTTCGCAAGTTCATTTTAATATATTTCAATATATAGGTGTTGACACAATATGTATTATTTTTGATCGATGCAATATCAAGAAGTGCAATATTCTATAGCACTTTGTTGTTAGCTTCCCCATTTTGCCCCACCTTCCCCTACTTTTTTTTTATTTAAGCTTACCCAAACCTCGAAGTAAGGTTTATACAGCTGTACATTACACAAGTTACGTGTGACGTTTTACAGTAATTAGTTGGTACATCTAAGAATTACAATTATTCAGATTTTCAACTCACATTTTTCGAAGAATTCACAAACTCATTTTAACACTTGAATGTCGAGAGTGGCCAGTAGATTCTTAATGTCAGAAGGTGGATATTTTATGCATTTTTTTAATTTTTCGAACAATATTTCCCTTTGGGAATTATATTTTGAACATTGCCAAATAACATGATTGAGGTCTTGTATTTCATAATCGCAATCGCAATTTATTTTGTCAATTATACGTACCTACATACAGGGTGTCCCAAACAAAGTGTAAGAGCCGAAAAGGGGAGATTGCTGGGGTGATTCTGAACAACTTTTTCCTTAGCGAAAATGTTCGTTGCGCCTTTGTTAATAAGTTATTAACGAAAAACACTGACCAATCGCAGAGCGAGTACAGCGGACTAATGATGGCGCGGACGATGGCGGGCCAATACTACTCACCGCTGGAGCCCGCGCTGAAATTCATCCACTATATTCGTGCGTCTATTGGCCGGTGTGTTTTTGCCAATAACTCATTAACAAAGCTTCGGAGGACATTTTTGCAAAGGAAAAAGTTGTTTAGAATCACCCCAGGAATCTCCCATTTCCAGCTTCCGCGTAAAATTTGGGACACCCTGTATACTCTCTAAGGAAGCTGCGAGGTTATAATTGTTTGATCTGCAGCGATTGATCGTAGTTATTATACTTCTAGATAGAGATTATGAAACCAGGTTTTTCTTTCATTAGTATTGTAAAGTTCAAAATTCTTGTCCTTTCTTTAGGCCTTGCTCATCATTGTGTCCGACAGTGCTACAATGTGCAGTAAATTTATATTGTCCTTCCCCTACTTGTCTTGCAAATATTCGAAGAAAGTCCGTCCACGGAACAAGGCTAGAACGGATCCATAAACAGAGTTTACGAGAGGATCCGTAATATCCTCGGACCGCTAGCGACGAAGAGGGAGCGGTGGCGCGGTCCAATTTCAAGCACGTGCTCGAAATCACGATAATTCCGAGCACGTGCTGGAACGATATAAAGGTCCCGGGCGGTTTTCAGCCGCGCGCCGCGATTTGTATTTCGAGCGACGGACGCCTTAAAATTTTACGCCGGAATTACGATCATTTACATTTAGATTAATCTGTCGCCGCGACGCGCGAGTCGCATTCCGCGAGACCGCGACGCGTCTATTATTGATTATTCAAACACGTGAATATTCAAACGTCCCTCTCATCCCCAACACACACTTCATCCGTCCGAGAACTACTTTTGCCCGTTTCACGGCCCTTAAATATACCCGGCGTCGCCTCAAAACTCGATTCCACCTTCTCCGCGGACATTTGCATTTATATTAGTCATTAAACGTACGATATTGTAGCAACATTAAGGGATGCTGCTCGAAATCACGCCGCTACCTGACGGTCCACGCCGCTCATCAATATTGCATGAACACAAAAACCGATTAACTTGAAGAATCGTCAACCGGTTTCGACGATAAATCGCCGCGAAAACGTTTCCCTTCCTCGGGTTTGGCGCGCGCGAGACGCTGCGCCTTTTCCCTACCCTCCGTCTTTTCGCTCTACGGTGTCGATGATAATTTAGGTTCCATGGGGTTCTCTCGGTTTTGCCAGCTTTATCGCGCTCTAGGCGATTCGTTATGTGCAGGGTGAAGCGTTTAAATGGGAGTATCTAAACCTCCGCGGTATTTATAATCGTTTGGAGAAACTACTTAGGATAGAGTTACACTGTTTTATGGATCATGTGCAACGACAGGACAGACACTTCATCTTTCAATCCTGTTTTTAATTGAGTCGTTTAAGGTCGTCCTTTTTTTTTTATCAAATAATCGGAAATATTCTGTCATTATTGTGTGTATCATTGATTAAATATTATCGAAGTATTGTTAATACGCTGCAATAATCGAAACTCTGTGAACGAATGAAATAGGGTATAATTTGTTATATACAGTTATTATGACTTTTTTCTATTATTAATGTATATTTTTACACATTTTTATATTCTTACGATAAATGAAAAAGCAATGGAACGTTTCTGGTTGTAAATAAATAAAAGCATACATTTTTTTCTGTTTGCTGTTATGAAGTGTGAAATCAACAAATTGTTTCATAATAATGAAGTTCTTGTTTTTTTGTTATGGTTCAAGATTTATCAGCATTTAGAATGGAGAAGATTAAACTGAAAAAGACACAGATGAACAGTTTAAATAAAAAAAAAGTTGATACATCTGACTTCCTCACTTTATATTGCATCAACGTAATTAACAGTTCACAAAAAATCCTCCGCAATCAATAAACAAAAACACAATAATCGAATGAATAAAATTTCCAACACAGCATCCATTCAAATTCGCCCATTTTCTACGCTCCCAAAATTTAACCTACTTTCAACTAATTTTATAAAGAAGACTAACAATGGTACTTCTCAACGTTCCGATTAACTTTAACTGATTCACTCGAAGTTTCGATCATCTTAATTGTAAAAAAAAAAAAAAAAAGAAGATAGTCTTCAACCAGCGTGGATACAAAGTGACGTCAGCGTTTTATCCGTTTCCTGCAACGTCCGTATCTCCGAACGAATCTTCCTTAATTGGGGGGACTTAATTAATGATGTAACGGTACCGTCCAGCTTCCGGAAGCAGCGTTTCGGCCGCTGCCGGAAGGTGACGAGTGTGTCTTCGATCCCACGGGCATTTGCATGTTTTTTCCCGATGGAGCGACGCGTCAAGTTCATGGAGATTATGGTAATTGAAACGCTCTCGTCTCTCCACTCCGCTTTCAAGATCGACGCCGCTTCCCCTTTCCGTTTTCACCCTTCCCGTTACCCTTTGCGAATCGCTCGCGAGCCTTTCACTAAATTTTCTTAATTGAGACCCCGGGTGGAGTTCCCGCATCGAAGGTGAGGTAATTTAACTCTGAGAGACTCTCCGTTTCCCTGGTGAAGCCTAACGTGTAATCATTTTTATACAAGAGCGGATCTTTGATATACTGCAGGACCTCCATTTAATGTTTGTGATATATTAGGTCTTTCCATAAGCAATGTCGTTGCAGTATATTTTATTTTTCAAGTGAAATTTTATGCAATTGTATTTAATCACTAATTTGGAGAGTATTCTTTTCTGTCATTAACTTCCACTTTTGAGATGCTTATTTAAAAATTGTCAGCATCTTATAAGCAGAATTCAAACGAGAAATTATACTGCTTATGCACAGACCTAATAAAATTCTGATAATTAGATCGGCATAGTTGATAAATAGACTGTGCATGTTTTGAATGCATGAAAATGTATAAGAATGTGTATAAATCTAAAAATACATGAAATATCAAAAATAAAATGTTTTATTTTAAACATCTGCAGTCTATTGATGAATGATTTAATCATTATTCAAAATTTACTTGAATAATTGTTTCTGTAATTTTTATATTTTGTTCAGTAAATAATTAGAAGTTGAAATACGGGATAATGAAGATTTCTAAATAGGATAATTGATAGCCAGAGAATATTAAATAGAATAAATAAAGAAAATAGGATTAAAAATTGAACTATTAATAGCAATTTTTAAAATATTTCTTAAAGTTAAGAATTATATTAACTTTGTCAGGAAAAATATAAAGCATTAGGAGATATAAAAACCAAGACATGCGCTAGGGTTAAAAATAAAGAAAAGTACGATGAGGAAGAATACTTAATTTCTTCTATTTCTTACATTCGTTTGTATTCTTTCCATTTCATCTATGATAGGATACTATAATTTCGTATGCAGCATACGCGACGATAAATCCATAGGGATGATCGTTAATAAGAGTTAATAAATGTCCAATTGATTCATGAAACAAGGTTGTTACATTTACGATCGCTGCAAATACAGGGCATTAATGAAAAGGGTGCATAAATTCTAGGGTAAGTAACACGCCCCAAATGGTGAAAAAGATTCTAATGAACATGGAGTTCAAAAATATATATATTTTTAAGTTTATAAATTCTTCTATTTGTGGGTATTTATTTGTAATACTTGCTTTTCTGCCCTAGAAGTTAAAACCCACTATTTATCACTCTGCACAAATATTGGAAGTAATAATTAGACTGCGGATATTTATGCAATTATGACGACTTTAAATACGTCATAATGTATAATAATGTTCGCAGATGCAAATGTCGAAAATAAAATACTTTTTATAATATTAAGAAGGTAATAGACACTTTTATTTAAGTTGGTTTTCATTTTCTATGTCCTTAAAAATATGAATTTGCATAAACATCCACAGTCTATTAATAATTTATACAACCGAATTCCATTTATTGGAACAATTTCTTCACTGACTAGTTTATTAAATTCTGACTGAACTCTTTTAATCTGAACTAATAATTTCAAATATAATTCTGATAATATGAAAGTTGTTTTTCTCGCTCAATAAATAAATAAAAAAAGTGCATGTAAATGCATCAGACTCACCAGTTATTTCCAAATCGATAAACATTAAAACATGGTCATAATGCAAAGAATCAGCTGAATTAAATCCATTGACCTGAATGTAAATTCTGATAACATAAATTGAAAATTACTTTACAAGCAGAAGGGGAATAATCATGAATGGCCTAGTTACATATAAATGAACCTTTCCATGTATAAATATTTAATATTGATAAAATTTAAAAAACAAAATAGTCGTTTGGGAGTTACTGTGCATTCTTTGTCTCCTGAGATACGATACTGAAAAAAAACTCATTGTAAGTTAATGTATCAAATGTTATCTTTTTAAAGAGTACGCACATGGTTAATAATATTAATCAATCCTAGATTGACAATATTATTGACAATTCACTTTAATGCTTTTCTATCTAATCTTTTTAATATCTTTCTTTCTTATCTTCAGTCTCAACATCAACTCTACCTCGAATATCGATTATACACGTTCAATAATATTGTCAATATTTTGAGTATTATCAATACTGCATCATATACTGACAAATATTGACAATATTACTGACGGTGTGCAAGTTACTTCTGCTATTTAAATTGAAGAGCTTACGGCAAAAGGGATGCAACTGCATTTTTGTCTACTTCAAAGTACATTAGAAAAAAGTGTTTATAAAATGATTGCTTTTACTTAACATTAAAAGGAGACCACAAGTAGTGGTAAATAAATAAATAAATCCAAGACCAAATAAATTCAATGAATCCGCAAATAACTCAAGGTTACAAAAATGCATTCTGATAGTAAAAAAAATGCAGAAGAAAATTGACAACTTCTAAATCCCCTAAACATCCCTCCAAGATCATCAACCCTTCTCAACTTCACGCGTCCCTCGTCGAACCTCCACACTACACAATCCAAAACCAAACCACAATCGAACCCAAAGCCCATCGTCGCCGCGTTACGACTTCATCCACGAGTCCCCGGTTCTCAAAGAGGGCTCCACCAGGGCGAGTATCCCACGGTAAGTCGGTGAACTCGAGGCGCAGGGCCCAAGGGGCACAGGAGGTCAAGTACTCGGGCCCCGGGTCGGGCCGCAATTTCGGTAATTTCGCGCGCCGCGGATCTTTGGTTATCGAACCGTCGGAGGGCGGCCCACGCGCGCGTTTAGGCGGGCCCTTGTACCTTCCTCGCGCCCACCTCGCGCCCTCCTCGCCGTTCGCGAGCCCTCTATAGAGCAGCGGGAGGGACGCGGGAGATTGTTCTCGATACAAGATACCAGGTCCACCCGCTTGGACGCGAGCCCCCGGGGGTCATCGAGTAGAGTTCGACGGGAGGTCGACGATGGAGAAAAGAACACCGGGGGATACGCGTCGCGGGATTTATGGCGAGAGCGATCTGGTCATGGTGGTCACCGTGGAACGGACTGTTGGAAACTCGAGATGGTATCGGGAGGAGGCTCGTTTGGGGGTGGCGCAGCGTTGGGCGTGAAGTTATTGGGGGGATGGGGGGGCAATGAGTCGAGGATTTCAAGCTTCGGAGGTCCAGCGCGTCCAACGTGGACATTAAAGTGGAAGTTTAATTATTGAGACGCGAATTTGGATAATAATTGAACTGGAGATGATTATCTATTTATGGGAGACGTAATTGTTTCTAATTGTAATATTCAATTATTTACAGTTATGTTTATTTCAAGCAAAAGGACACAGAAGTTATTTTATGTTATGTTATTTAGCTATACTAGTTTATCCATTATAGTAACTAAGATTGCGGATGTTTATACAAAATGAAATTTTTACTAAAACAAATAAAGAACAGGAGCATGAAAAACATTGGATTACAAATTCGATATTTTGTATATTTTGACATAGGGTACTGGTCCCGATTAATGAGCCTGAACCTACCAGTGTGCCCTTACATTTAAATAAGTTATAAAAAAGAAATTCCTTTTGAAATGAAAGAAAAACATTTTTTTTCGTGAAGTTTAATACTTTGACTTTATTTAAAAAAATGTTTTTCTTTTATTTCTTAGAGATATTCTTCTTTAACCATTTATTTAAGTGTAGAGGCACACTTGTAGGTACAGGCTCATTATTAGGGACCATTACCCTATGTTAACAGTCTCGCAGATTTTTTGCTTGCTTACCATTGCCACGAATGCATAAAATCCGCAATCTAATAATAACAAAAAAACTGACTAATATATATACATATATGTGCTAATGTAAGAGCAAAAGTTAAATTAAATTAGACTAAACATAAAATATAATTACAAGAATTATACAAAATATATTTGTCAAAAACTTAAATATGTAAACAATTAACTACAATGAAGAAATATTTGTTCTCATTTTTAGTTTTCTATAGTTTCAGTCTAATAATCTATATATTTCTATGAATTTAGATTTAGAATATCTCCTCACTCAATAACATAACTAACTCAATAACATAATAAACTCACTCAATAACATAATAAACTAAATAAAGTACTACTACTAAATAAAGAATTGAAGCTTGAATAACACCGCGTTCTATTTTCTGAATTTTGTAACTTGTATTTTTCATACTTTATATGTTTTAATGTCTGCCAACAGCTTACGTTAGTAAATTTTTGTATATTTGCAATCGTCATAAATATATCAAATCCGTAGTCTAAACATAACGTAACAAAACTTCTTTATTTAAACAAATGTATTTACCGTCGTATCATTTACCTCTTTCACTTTCATTTCTTAAAATTCTTCTCGCTATTCAAGAATCCACAACCAGACATCAATATACAATTAATTAATATGTATTCTAATATATATTATGTTAATATATCGATCCCAGATTCACTTTCCAGTTTAATCTTCTAAAAAAAAAAAAAAAACGGGAGAAAAGTAAGAGTAAGCGTGCGCTGCGTCGCGATAATTTAATTTCCGAATCAGGGAGTCTGCGAACCACCAAATTAACATATCCTATTAACGGCGACAGGTTTCGGAAATGTTACGATAGGTCAAACATCCTGCTCGCGACTAACGATGCATTCGAACTCCGTTAGGGAAGAACGCTCGAACGCCTAGCTTCGCTCAGGATCGACTGACCCGCAACGAGAACGGTACGAACTCGCACCGTTTGTTTTTTTTTTTTTCTTTTCTTTTCTCTCGCGACAGGATTTAAATACAAAAGAATCCTCGGGTAACGATCGATCTCTCACGTTCCGTCCATCGAACGAGTTTCTTATGCCCCCGGTCGCTGTTTTCCATTAAATTGCACGGAACCGTTTCATTTTCCCGCCGGATTAGTTCCAGCCTTACGCATTAACGCAGTAATGCGCCTGATTTGAATTCTGTAAACGAAGAAAACGGGCAAACACCGTTCCGTAATTATGAGTTTGATGATATGGAGTGACTTGCGATTTCGAGAGTAACTGAAGGGTTGGTGCGTCAGTTTCGAAGTATATTCGTAACTTTTGGAAAAAAAAAATTCTTTTTTAACTCAAATTTTGTTTCAAGTACTTTGAAAAAAATGAACAATTTTCATCAAGGCGTTCCGTTGTAAAAGGATCCAAAAGATCTATTTATTTTCTCACCGTTCGGACAATTATGCATCCCTCTAGGATTTATTTTAGTTTGTCCGTCGCAAAAGAGTTCAAACTTCATGAATTTTTCGTTCAGAAACTAATAAATGAATTTTAATATCTTTTTTAGTGAAGACTTGTCAATTCTAGTTTTACATAATTATATTTTTGGTATTTGAAAAATATAGTTACTATGAGTCAGAATTTCTTTGGAGAATGTGAAGCAGTTCAGATTTAAATGTTACAATACAGCCTCCAAAGAAATGAATTTGCTTTGAATATTTGTTAGCTAAGTGAGATAATCTTGAAATTGTGTCGCTGCGAATAAAATGAGATTTATACAACGATGGTGAAAACGGTAAGGGGTGTTTGATCATTCTGTTAGGAACGTGAAAGTTAATACTCTCAAGAATCTTTGGACAATGAATGTATCCATTGAGTACTTTATAAAAATAAACTAGATTGATGACAAACCCTTCCACGTTCTAAGGACATAATGTTAAGCAGAAAGTTATTTGGTTTATTTGGTTTATTTCATTTTATAAAACCAAAAGAACTTGTTGCCAACCCTATTAATTACTTATAGTTTTAACAATGATTTTTCATTTGTTATTTAATTTTTTAAACACATTTTTGTCAAAATCCATGAATTTGACAGTATTAAACACAAAACGACAGAAGCTTTGAAGATAAATACAGAAGCAGTATCTAATTTTTGTTACTAGAAACAATTAATTGAACCCCATCACTGAACTCTGTTGACGTAGAAAGATAAAATGCAGGAAATTAACCGTGAACAGTATCGATCGCATTTTCCATGCCATCGAGAACGTATCCCTCTAAATAATCGAGGGTGGATTACAGATAAATGAATAGTATAGATTAACACGACGCGTGACAGAAAAAGCCACAGATCGATCCTCCTTGACCGGGGGCCATTTTTAACTCTCCAATACAGGATGTAACAAAAATGTTGCAATTCCTTGAAAGGAGTAATTCCTGAGACGATTTTAAACAACTTTTTCCTTTGCGAAAATGTAAGGTGGGACTTTGTTAACGAGTTATTAACGAAAAACACCGACCAATAGAAGCACGAATACAGTGGATGAATTTCAGCACGTGCTACAGCTTTGAGTGGCATTGGCCCGCTATCGACGCGTCATCATTAATCCGCTGTATTCGCTCCCCAATTGGTCGGTGTTTTTCGTTAATAACTCATTAACAAAGTCTCGTCTAACATTTTCGCTAAGGAAAAAGTTGTTTAAAATCACCTCAGAAATCACCCCTTTCAAGGAACTGCAACATTTTTGTTACATCCTGTATGAATGACTCGTCCGCATAGTGAGTATACAGTTCCATTACTCTACAGAAAATTTCGACCACTTATAGGAATCTTAAAATCGACCTCCATTAAAATTTCAGATATTTCCATTTCGCTATACCTTGAAGGTTTTATTTCCTGTTAGAAACTGTAAATCTATATAATTGAAACTTTAATTAAATCTCAAGGGGAATTTGATGTAATTACAGGATTAGATTTCGGTGGTAACAGCGTGGGAAAAGAATTCGCAGAGAAGAAAGGAGGCAGGAAGGAAAGAAGGATAGAAAAAGCGAAATCGAAGGAATAATGGAGGACCACGAAAGACTGGGGTCATCATCCTCGCGAATCCTTGGACGAGGTTCGGCTCTTTCGCTCGATTATGGTTAGCCTATTTGGAGGTCGATGGCTGGTTGGCCAGACGAACAATGAAAGGTACACGATATCTTTCGATGAAGATGTAACTGTCCATCAACTTGTCAAATATACGAGTAACAAGAATAGACATTTCTCCTCTTTCACTTTCTTAATTAAAACAAATGCAATTCAGACCATTGTGAATATTTAATTACCCTGAAGCAAGGTTTAATTATGCTGTCACATAGAATTGAAGATGCTTTGACACATTTAATTTTGACAAAGAACTTATGAAATAAATAAAATTCTTCTAATAATATATTTTGTTTGATTCTAATAAATAAAAGAAATATACAAGGTATTTATGGCATCAGTATCTGGAGTTTTTTCTTTTGTGAATAGTAAGTCTTCAAAAAAAATGAAGGAGTACAAAGTAACACTGTATTTTGGAAGCAAGATAGTGGCCTATGCAATTTTTTGCATTTGCACTATTTTTTTTAGAAATAAAAGTGACCTTCACTTTGTTAAATGAAACGCTGTATATTTTTTACAAGTTCGTCCGTGCTATACAATCACTTTCAATGTCATACAAGGTCAGAAATAGACGAAATATTTACAATAATTCCTACCAATGTATTTATAAGTATTTGTATCAATAAGAAATATTTGTAAACACATTGATACCAAATACTGAAAATGTTTCTTCTATTTATGACGTAATATGACTGAATTTAATTGGGTATAATAAATCAATATTTTCAACCAAGAAAAAAGAAATTCCCCGCTAAAAAAATGAAGTTCACCTTCATGTCTTAAAAAATAATGCAAAGACAGTTACTTTTTCCTCTCTTTCTTCCTTTAATAATATTATGTATTTGCAAAAAAAAAAACACACTGGCTACGAATATCGCGAACATCCTTTATATGTTTTTATTTCAAAGTCTACGAGTAGAATAATTAATGAGAGTAATACTAATTTAAGTTTAATAGTCTAGGGTTAAGCACTTCTTGTAACGAGAATTCTCGCTTGTCGTAATTCTAATTCACTGATGACGCGGTGCGGATCGTGGAACGCCGTGCGCTTCAGGAAAGAAGAAAAACATCGGGTTCCGAGAAAAATCGAGCGTATTCCACTGAATCGCAGGCGCGCTGCTCCAGCGGCATTCCACGCGAGGTCGATATCGCGATCGACCGAGGTGAAACGCGCGTTGTTATACAACATGACGTCCTTGAAACGCATAATCGTCGTCCGCGCCTCGTGTCGATTTCACGGCCTCGCATCGGGCCCCCTTTTTATTCCTTTCGCGGAGCAATGTTTACCAACGTCTCGGACGTCAATGACATCCGCTCATTTCAATATCCTATTACCCGGCCGCCGATGAAACTCCAAGCTAATGGACAAACAATAACGAACTGCTCGAGACGAATTTCGCAACGGACAATCATTAGTCGAGCCCCAAACAAAAAAAAAAAAAAAAAATTGTCAATCATTTTCTCCATTTCTAAGATTGGCGAACGCACGGAGAAATATAAGAAGACTAAAAGTTCGGAATAATTATTCCTCAGGGTCGTGAAATGTATTCGAGAAGAAAGGCACACCCGAGCTCGATTCGAAACGTAATTAGCAAGGACAGAAATGAATGTTTACGATTTCCTCTCGGCGAACTCATCAAGGATCGAGGTGTAAATTATTCGTCGAATCCAACGGTGTCATAAAAGTGTCTCGTTTATTATTCTTCCAGAGTGAAAATCGCTTCCGCTCGAGTTTTCTCGCAAGCTCATCGCCGCGGTTTACCGTTCACACGGTTCGCTACTATTTTTCTAAACGAAAGGACAGCCGTTACTCTTTAACTGCGCTCTGTGCTGCGCGTGGCTCGCGTTTAAAATGCATTAAATTACGAGAGATCCTTCGCTAAATATCTCGTCACTCCGGTCGAGGCGAAATAGTTTTGCGTGCAACGAACAGGGACGATTATTTGCATAATGATACTTTATTCTCATCTATATCCGTTATGCTTTCGGCGACCTTGAAATTTATTCCGGTTAACGGATGTTCTGTAAATCTCCTAGTGACGCGTCGCGCTCTGTGCAACTGGCGAGGCGTCAAAATCACCGGCGTTGGCGCAACCGCAAGCTGTTCTATCGATTTCTTAGTCATTGTAGATCGGGAATTTGAGGAAATATGTTTATTTAATTGGGACGGAAATTGAGTCACAATTTTAAGGAATTTAAAATAATGTCTTAATGGAAGTGTTTTGTGTCTTCCTTATTTATAGACTGTTTGTAAGTATAAAACTTCTGTCTTTTAACTGAGAAATAATTGTAACAAGGAATTCAATTAGGAGACAAATCAAGTTACAATTTCAAAGAATTTGAAATAGTATTAAATAATATAAAATTTGAAATATTTCAATTTCAATTTATTTCAATTTAAACGGGAATTAGTTCCCATTAGTGTACATTAATAACAAACAGTGATTGATCTGAGATCGAGTACGCCTGTGACAAATGGAGTTAATATACTCTATAATGCTGAAATTACAAAATGAAATTACAAAAATGAAATTACAATTTAAAAAAGAACAATAATAAAATTTTACGAAAACGGAAAAGTTACATAAGGAAACGGATCCTTGTAACCAAGAATTTAAATAATTAATTTAATCTTCTTTTTGAAAGAATATATGGAAATACCAAATAATTCCAAGTCCCTCATAGAGGTATTGATGTCTTCACATATACGGTTAACCGGATCAGTATAAGAGAATTTAGTGGTATATCCATGTGTGCGGAAGGGTATAGAAGGTCGTAAAGACCTAGTCGGCGCATTAAAGTTTATTTGTTTAAGAAGCTGTGGACAACGGATGAGACCATTGATAAGCTTTACTAAAAATAACAGATCCGTATGAGTTCTACGGGTTTCTAACGGTTTGATATTTAAATGGTTCATAATAAATATTCATTGTTATACTATAATAATTAACGGTAACGGCAGTTGGGACAATATTTTTCAGCTTGTTCCTATCTCTGTCGAAATCTAACCTCAAAAACGTATCTCCTAATTCCTCAGTGTATTTATAATTAAGTAAAATCATTTGATTTATAATTATGTGTTCCAGTTTGTAACATTTAATTACCTATTAAATTCTATAAACAAATAAATTATCTTTACTATAGAAATTTCAAACAAATTATTTATTTGCAAAAATAAAGTTTTGTATTGTATTGTAATTGTAATTGATGGTATTCGTTATGTTCATGTAAAAATTTCAAATGAATCATTTATTTTCAAAAATATAATAATGATATCTCGGACTATTAATTTGCAGCTACTAATCAGATTTCAGTAAAAGGGACTGGCAGTAATCGGGTATCACTGTCAATGATAGGAACCGTCAGTTATTTGGTCACAGTTATTGGGATTTGGGACCCACACTTAAGTCGGGAATCCACCAGAAAGCTAAGCTAAGCTATGCTATGCTATGCTATGTTTAAAAAAAATTAGCTTCAATACATTTTTATGGATCCGTTTCCACCAAGAGCTAAGCTATGTTAATGAAAATGTATTGTTTAAACATAGCATAGCATAGCATAGCTTAGCTTAGCTTTCTGGTGGATTCCCGGCTTTATTGCATGGCAGTTATATGTACAAGACACGGTGTATTATACAGATGTTGCAAGTTCCCTCAGAAATGTCTAATCATTAGATAGAAGATCTTCTAGCGACCGCTAGATGGCGTCTGAGTAGAAACATCCATGCAGAGCGCTTCTATTGGTTCAGCGAGGTCAAGTGGTGAGGAGAACGAGCGCGAGTAAACCTCTGTGATCATCTGTGACGCACTTCATTCGCACACATGCATACCATACGCGGAGTTCTGACTATGACGCCCCTAGCGGCGACTAGAGGATCTTCCATGTACTAATCACAAAAATTCAACTAAATAGACAGAGGTGCTTTAATAATACACCGTGTTACAAGACGATTTCTGTGGTGGCATTTATAGGGACATTAGAATTACTCGCAGATTTTAATTATTTATTAATTAACTGTTCATATTAAAAGTGTAGAAGTATTTTTTTTTAATGCATGAGATGTTAAATAATATTCTGTTCTAAACTCTGACGATTCATAGGTTATGCAACACGTAACGTTACAACCTTAAGGTGGCAGTAATTGTGTCATCTACCCTACTGTCAAATAAATTCGTCAAGCCTTCAAAACTAATCAAACCGAAACTCAAAGAAGCGTATCTTCCAGCACACAAGAGTAATATACCGAGAAGCACATTCCTCGCGGAGGAACGGCGCGATATATTTCAATTTCAACGGGAAGTATATCATAATATTTTAACATAATAAAGCCCGTGAAGTTCAGCTCGCTCCTTGAGCCATCAAGAAGCTACCTTCGCCTCGAGATGCTTCCCTTGACGCGAACTTCCGCAATAACCATTTATCCGCGGCCTTAGAACCTGTGGAAATATTTCTGTTAAACAAACTTAATATTTCATGAATGATGCGGCCCTCGGGAAGAAATGCCGGGTGCCAGTCATGTGCATATGCGCGCGCGCGCTTGGCACTAAAACCGCGACACATGGCGCGCTGAAGTTCGTTTGCTTTAGCATTAACCGGATGCGTCCCGACGCGCGAGTGAAGTACCCTTCAACCGCGGGCAACTTCGTTGAATTTTCCTCGAGTGACTTCTTCGCACGTCGCGAAAATGAGATTTCCCGTCACGCATCGCGAGTTCCTGGAATTCTTCGACTATTTTCAGCTCGCGGAAATTTTCAACCGTGATCTTCGAAACGGGACTCCTTTGTATTCACCGACGCGTATATTCCGTCATTTTTCAGCGCTATGTATGCAGCCTTCGAGGAGAAGTTTCAAACGATCTTAAAACGGCAGAAGCTCAGAAACTACTGAAGTATTAAAGTATCTTTCAAATTTATTTCGTCTGTCAGTAAATTCTTAAATCATAACTTTATGAATCATCAATGAGAAATCACGTTTCTGTAATTGACCACCTATCCCACTTCGGTTTGTACAAACAGATCGCCGCTATCATTTTACACGCCGATCCTTAATGCCAACAAGTATATTCATAATTTCCACGAATTTCTATCCCAATAAAATTATGTTGTATGCAATCCAAAAAGTCTAGACGTTTATAAAATGTGTGCAGAAGGAAACCGAGTCGTTTTTATTCCAAGTCAGGCGACAAAAAGCAGCCAAGATACCGAGTGTCGCGATAAAGTAACCCGGCAATTCGGTCGACAACCCGCAGGCGAGTTCCAACGGCGTCTAATGAAACGCACGAAATACTGCAACCCACGAAGCGCGCTCAATTTCGGTTGTAGAACACACCGCGGTGGTTACGCGGTTAGGCGACTCGCTCGGAGCGCTAAGGGTGAAGTTATTGAACCCTAAGGTTGCCAGCGTTCGACGCCATGCGCAGTGAATTACCTGCGAAGTCGCATTCCCTTTTTACTCGCTAAAATAAACACTCCGCTTGCTGTGCACTGGTATTTATCGTCTACGGGGCTCCGAGTTTTCGCTTCGCAATTGGTTCAGGAATCGTTTAATGAAGCGCGTTGCGGTCTCTGCGGCTAACACGGTTGCCGCGGCTTGTAGAAAGGTACATTCCTTTGGGTGTTTTTCGATTCGGGTGAACTTTCTGTTTTTCTCTGGTTTCGAGAAAAATTAATGGAAGATATTACTTAACCCTGTTAGGTTCTCCTTCCAAATCCTGAATGGAATTAGTTTTGTTATTATTAAACTGCCGTAAGGTTAGTGACCGCGATTTGGGCCCCTACATTGTGGAAAAGTATCAGTTGAGTTACATCCATCATAATTTCAATTTATTCTTACAAAATATGTGCTTTTCCATTCGAAGAAACATTTCATCTCAACACACGTCGCGAGTCGCCAGGGCCCATTTAGTCATTTAGGCCCAGAGATGTCTGGGTCTTCAAGCGCGGTCGCTGACCTTAAGGCCGGGCGCACACGAGCGCACAAAATACGTTCGTCGCAACGCGGGTCAGTTTCGACGGACGTACGACCTCCGCTGGACGCACACGAGGGTTAGGCGATGTGCGTTGGGTTCGACTCCTCCAGACCGGAGACGAGCCTATATCGTAGAGTACTACTTTCTTTATAACGTGTCGAACATAGAAAGAGACAACGCGCGAAAAAGACGTTGGTTCAAATATGAATACCGCTACTGGTGGGGATAAAATGCGAGCGTGTATCGTACAGTTTTTCGAGCCTATATGAAGAAAATACTGTATTTACTGGAACACGAAAATGATCTAACAAAAAGAAACATGAAGTAGCTTCATACACATACAGGATGTAACAAAAATGTTGCAGTTCCTTGAAAGGAGTAATTTCTGAAGTGATTTTAAACAACTTTTTCCTTAGCGAAAATGTTAGGTGAGACTTTGTTAAAGAGTTATTAACGAAAAACACCGACCAATCGGGGAGCGAGTACAACGGATTAATGATGACGCAGACGATGGCGGGCCAATACTACTCAAAGCTGGGGCGCGCGCTGAAATTCATCCACTGTATTCGTGCTTCTATTGGTCGGTGTTTTTCGTTAATAGCTCGTTAACAAAGCCCCATCTTAAATTTTTGCAAAGGAAAAAGTTGTTTAAAATCATCTTAGGAATTAGTCCTTTCAAGGAACTGCAACATTTTTGTTACACCCTGTATAAAAATTACCTTAACAAATTTCATTAACATCCACAAATCTAATTAAACGAAAACTCCACGAGGAACTTCATATTTTACCTTAAGTCATCATGCAAATTCCCTAAACTTCTGTAGGTATCCAAGGTATCCAGGAGTTAAACGATCTTCGTATCCCAGCCGTGAAACTGAACAGCACCGCCACGCCGATCCCTGAACTTCGTCGTGGAAGAAACTCACTAAAACCACGCGAACGATGACGTTTAAGACCTCCCTGCACAACAAAACTGAAAAACAACCCAAAGATAACACCGACGTAACCATTCCATAAATTCAATCCGCCTAACTTCCTCAAGAAGCACAGAAGCGCTCAGGTAACTTCCTTAACTTTCCTGCGAGGACTAACGTTCGTCGCATTCCTGTCCCGCGGACAGCTTCCGCGGCGGCAATTAAAACATTCCAGCGTTCCCCAGAAAAGCGAAGAAAATGGCGAGCACGCGGGGAGGGAATCGAAAGACGCGTCTCTAAGGAAAAAAAAAAAAAAAGAACAGAAAGCGAAGACCGCAAACACGGCTCTAAATCCGCTCGGGCAGCGTTCGTTCCCGCTCCTAACAACGAGTATCGCGTGCGAGCATGATGTATGGGGTGCAATTGCTCGCTAGACGGAGACCGCGAGGGCACCGCGAAGAGGAGCAAATTGCAGGGTGGAGGGGGCAGGCGGTCCGGTCGATCCGCCCTCGATTCACCAAATAATTGATGCATGCTCGAGCCTCGGCGGGGTTCGACGTCTGGGTAATGATGGGGGCGAGCCGGCTCGCGGTCTGCGGTCCCCCTCGTCCCCGGGACCCCGGCGCAGGCCTTCCAGCACCGTGTTAAATTGGATCGCCGTGAAAAATGAACGGGGCCCGCGAGGATCCCTCGGCGAAGCCGTTTCGGACGACGGCCGTTTAGGAAGGCCTCCACGTTACGCCGGGACGCATCGATAATGCGCGACATCGATCTCTCCGCGACGGATTCTGAGGCGCAATCGGTCGGGCGCGACTCCGACGGTAATTTTGTCGTCCGCCGTGAAAATGAGAAACCGCGGCACCAACTAACGAACGAGTCCGTGCGCTTTGAAACCGTCCGGACAACCGCGCCCCGGGAGCCGAGATTATTCATCGGGACGCGTAGTAACGAAGACGTATGGGGTGGAAACGATCCCGGATGGGTCGGAAGGCGGTGTCCGAGCGGGGAAAAATGCGACCCGGCACCGGGCTATTAAACACCACGCGGCAATTTATTAATCGTAATAAAACGCGTCGGCGAGGGCGTCGCGCAGCGCCAGATCCTCCTGGACGATACGGAAGATTGCGGGGGACGAAAGCTCTCGATCGGCAGAGATCTTGGTTTAATTATACGCGACGACGAGGGCAGACCAGTTTTAATCCCTTTCGCTTAATTGAGCTACGGGGGAAGGTCTAGAGATGTAATGCGGGGATTTCTTTCGTCGGTGAAAGACGAGTGATAGCGCTGGATGTGGAGCTAATGATACCTGACTCGGGGCGTACACGATTCTTGGTTTGTGGGCTGTTTAACTCTTAACGGTCGGTAATTTCTGTGGCTGCACCGAATAACGATGCATGTGACATTTTGCAGATCGATCATTTTGTAGAGCGATAGGGCGATAAGCATCAAATTTGTACAACATAAAAAAGAATACAGGGTGTCCCAAACAGAGTGTAAGAGCAGGAAAGGGGTAATTCCTGGAGTGATTCTAAACAACTTTTTCCGTATCAAAAATGTTCGTTGCGGTTTTGTTAACGAGTTATTAACAAAAAATATCGACCAATCACAAAACGAAAGAGAATAGCAACTGGTTGGTTCTGCACTATGCTCCGAGCCAATTCAACCAAGTTCAAATTCACAATTTTCTGTCACTTTTTTCAGAATGAAATGAACATACGAAGCTGTCTTCTCCTTTGAAGTATTATAGGGTCATTCGGGGTAAACGGACGCACTTTTGCTGTTTTTGCTTCACTGAGCCGAAACTACCATGATATTAGGAACACTTTTTTGCGCTATCGGTAGCATATTTAATAGACTCATAAAATGTAACGAGTATTTGACGATAGGCCAAACAGGTTTTTTTAAATTAAGCAAAAGAGTGACTTGGTCAGACTGCGTACCTTTACCCCGACATGCGGGGTAAAAATACGCAGTCATGTGGGTAAAAGTTCGCACATAGAGTAAAAGTATGCATTCAAGTCTAGTAAAAGAAAATGAACAAACAATACACAGATGAAACATATTTTTATATTATTTTAAAATTAAAAGTTTTTTTCTGCACATTACAAAAATGCAATGTCTTCAATTTGAAGGCCGATTTCCACGCAGCCTTGTTTCGCTTCCGCGGACCTCCTTTTCTTCCTTGCGTTGGAAAATCGCGGCACGTCCCACGCACGACACTTTTTCGGTTAGAACATTCAAATTTCAACGGAGTGAGCAGAAATAGCGGGATTACGTCGGGCGAGCGATAGCGCGGATTAAGATTCCAGCCGACGATCGCGCGAGGTATTTCGATAATTCGACAGAGACGTGTCGATCGTGATCGGTGAGCGAATTCGCGAAACGAGGTGAGCAGTGTGTCGAACCTGATCTCCCACGGAACATCGATGTCACAGGACCCTCTTCCTCCCTTTCTCTCTCTCTCTCTCTCTCTCTCTCTCTCTCTCTCTCTCTCTCTCTCTCTCTCTCTCTCGCTCTCTCTCACCTTCTCTCTCTTTCTCTTTTCGCGTTCCTCCTCCCCGCTTTCGCGATCACATAACGTAGCCCCTTGCACATACTTAATGAAAGGAGTCGCTGAGAATGAACGACTCGACGCTCGAATATTCCCCATGAATACGCGGATCGAAGTTCCGTCACGAACCACCGATTTCTTTCGTTTCGCCTGCTTTCCGGTTTGATAGTTGCCAATTTGCGCCTCTTAAGAACGATACCGAGGAGATTTTTTTTTGCGATAATTGGGGGATCCACTGGGGCGGAGTTTTGAAAGATTGGGATCCGTGGAGGCTATTTGGAGCATTCGCTGCAAGTGTTTCGTGAGATAGTGTTGGTATGGGTACAATTAACAAGTTTCAATGAAAATGTATTCGGATCTAGCGATAGATATTTAGTAGATAATTTAATCCTTGACAGTAGGAGATGCAATTTGATTCTAGCGTGTTTTTTGAGTCTTTTTTATTTAAGTGTATTTTCTGTTTTTTTTTTTTTTTTTCAATAATTTTGGTCATTTCCAGAAAAACTGAGATTATTAACACTTAGGTATATGAAATTTATAAAAAGCCACCAAAAAACGAACTTCAATCAAATTAAACCAGAGCTTTATATTTTAAAAACATGAATATAGAAGCGAAATTCAGCTTGTCTAAACATTATTTGAGTTCAAAGTTTTAATCCAAGTAACATATTAAGAATAAAAACAGAAAAATTTGTAATTTCATTTTGGGTCAATTATACAGAGATTCATAATATTCATATTTTTTGTTTCTTGACAATAACGTGACGATATTAAATATTATTAGACATCAGGGTTTTTAAATGCAAGATTAATTAGTTCTGTAATAATCAAATGTTTTCTTAAACAAAAAGAGTTGTTTAAATGCTGAGAAAATTTGGATAAAAAGTATTTTTCGGAAGATTTTCTAAAATATTTTCTGAATAAAATAAATGAAAACTTTTCATAGATTTCATGAATAAGATAAAGAAGTTGCATTTTTATATGTTTAAATAACGTAAAACGTAATTATAATAAAAATATTTGTATTGGCGTAAGACGTCCCTTAATCAAACATCTACAGCCACTAAGCAGAAATGGGAAAATGGAACGAAATATTAATGAGTACTATGGCCTTAATTGAACTATGGAGGGAGAGATGATTAATAGGCTACAGCTTAGCAAAGTTTTGAGAAATGGTTATAAAGTTTTGAGATGTTAAGCCATTCTATGAGACATGTTTGAAAGATAACTATATTTATAAGAAAATTATAATATAAAGCTATATTTAATCATTGTCGCCTTGATTATTAGTTTGACTAACCTTTCTAATTTCTAATTTTTACACTATAATATAGGAAACTTCCGAATAGTTATAAATATGAATTTCACGTGAAACCTACTGCATAAACATAAATTTTATGAACATCACAGAACTTCGGATTTTTTTTTCAATTAGAACGAAATTAGAGAAGCAGAAATTTAAATATTAACACGAGACAATGCCATTTTGGTGCTAAAATAATTTATGAAACACAGTGGAAGCGTTAATTAAAAAGTTTTAATGATTTACAGTAATCACTGCTTCATAATAATTCGGCTGTCTGGACCTGCGCAATTATAATGAACCCATAATTAACATGGCAAGCATTAAATTCACAGTTCATATTTAATTTTTTGAGGATATTTCAAATTACAAATATGTAAAACGAAATATTGCTACCAATCAAGAGTCTGATACTCATTATTTTGATGTATGATATTTGACATATTAAGATGTATAAATAACATCAAATATTAGGGAATAGTAAACCCTGAGATTATAAAGATCGTCGGAAGAAAAAAAGATTTTTAATAAGATCGACACGAAACTTGAACGACTATTCCACGTCCGTAGTCAATTGCATTAAAATACGCAGTCCTATTTCGAGAAAACACGACGTGCAACAGACGGGCGTGTAAAATGCATATATGTAGTCCTATCCTAATTGTTCCACTTTGTCCCACCTTCCCTAGAGTTACTCCGCTGCTACTTTACTCTAAATATTCTACTAACACAAACGACGAAAATGTACCACGAATCTCAAGCCAAGGAGATTTTACTCCGTCCACTCGGTCGCACGTCACTCACCGGAAGATGTCCCGGCGCGATCACCACGAGTCCCGCGGTCGCTCCGAACCGGGTCGCCGGGCAATTAATCGCCTAATGACACGAAAATGTCCGGGGCAGGTGGATTTTTCGCCGGTTGGCCGAAGGTCGTCGACCCGGCGAGGCGAAGGTGCGCGGGTATCGCCGCGCGAGAATGCCGAATGGAATTACGTCAAGGGAGATATCCTACTCTTGGCGCGTTTACCGTTTCGTTGTACTAAGAGAGAGGCTTAAAGGTTACAAACGCACTGACCCATGCGTGTCACCGTTATTCCCATTGATTTTTTTCTCTCCTCCCCGTCTCACTCTCCCCCTCCCCCCTTCGTCTACGTCCCCCTTTCTGCTGTCGCTTCCCGTGCCGCACGAAAATCCTCGTTCGAGGAGGAATCGGCCGACGCCGCTCCTCCCGACCGTCGCTCGCCGCGCCGGGAACCCAGCCGCGGGAAACGAGGCTCAAAGGGTGTAACAGGCGAGCTATGAGAGGCTTGTTACTTTGAGGAAGCTTGTCTCCCATAAACTGGGCTATTGGCCAAGGTGGAGGGGCGGAAAGGCGGGAGGGGACAGAGTTGAGGGCAAGGGTCAGCTGTTTGCATTAGCTGTGCAAATCTGCTATTCTTCCGATCGAAACGGCAAAGAAAGCCGAAAGCCAGTGTCTGTAGTGTTGAAATCTGTGACGCGATAAGAATTTGGAGGAGGGTTCTTCGAAGAAGCGTTTGTTAATGATGATGATGAATTTATTAAACGGGTTTTACACCCTTTAGTGTACAAATTAGTTTACAATCTATAAAGAGGGATAAACATGAAGTACAAAAAGTAAATTTAGCCTGAAGGTGTGGGTACAATCAAAAAAGTTAACATCGCAGTAAAGATTAACATTGTAAATTAACGTATTCATACAATTCTGTTGACCATATAGCGTTGTGTGAGTTCCCTGCCTTAGAAGAAGACGGTGTCTTAAGGATGGTCGAGATGTTGAGAAGTTTATGAGTGACAAAATTTCCGGGCTGTTTACCACTCCATTCAATATCTTATGTGCAAATAACAGACCAAGCATCAGGCGGCGACGTTCGAGTGTCATAAGTAGACTGCGGATTTTATGCATTTATCGCAATACTAAACATGCAAAAAATCTATGAAACGGTTAAGACATGCCAAAATATACAAAATATCAAAAATATAATTTAAACTAGAATGTCTAGAAAATTAAACATACTGTTATTTAAATTCCACTAATTTATTTACACTAGTAAAAATTTGATTTTGCATAAAAATCCGTAGTCTAGTCATAAGGTTTAAGCGAAGCAGAATCGATGAATAATCATGGTTGTCAAAAGTTGTTAATAGTATATTAATTTCTTTTATCACAATAGCGTAAACCGTTTACTGACAATTTCCAATCATTACTCTAATTCTCTCTATTTTTTCCATAACTCCTATAACAGTTTAAAAAAATCTGCTCGTAATGTCGTTTGCTATTCTCCGCATTTATGATCTATTCCTCTAATACTGGTATGTGACAATTATTTCTTATGTATCTCATTTTCATCGGTATTATTTACAGGATACTATTTACAGAATACAATAAAATGTCAGGTTTAATTGAAATACACTCCCAGCATGGAAAATCACTCACTATTTAAACAAAAAAAAAAGTAAGGAAGATTAGATTAAGAAAGACAGCCTCTGGCTATCGAATTAGGATCGTATAGAAATTCCACTTTATAACTGTAATGATATGTTTCAAACGAGAAATTGTCTGTAGCTGCCCAAATCACTACTAAATACGTAGATGACTGTGTATTACGCAGCAAGTGATTTATTGCCATTCGGGAAGCGATAAAATTCACGTGGATGATGAACGATTGAGGAACTGACAAATATTTATATTTAAGTATCCATGTCTAGCGAATTATTTTTTTTTAAACTCTTGTTTATTTATTATCATGGACTTTATTTAATTTGAAATTAAAAAAAGTTACAGGTACTTCTCGAGATCAAGATAATAGAGAAATGAAGTGTATGATTAGAAAGTGTATAAGTAGCATTCCAAAAGTGATACTAAAAGATTATAACATTTTAGAAAATTGAACATTCTGAATAATGACATGTTAAACTGTTTACTTATGAGATATACAGACAGTGCTTGTATTTTATTTAAATTATTAAAAAATCAATTGTTAGAGAACTCATTTAGATGTTATTGACACATTAAAGTTTACAAAATTTATTTCCCTGTATATACAAAAGTTTAGTCTAATGAAAAATCACTCTCCTGAAAACTTTCTAGTCTTTCTAATCATTTTAATGTACTAATACGACAAAGTATATAGGAAAGTCTAATACTAATAATTCGTACAACAAAGAAGAATTTATTACTTGAATTTAAATGTTTTATTCCTAAAAGTGAACTGTGAGTGTGATCATAATTTATTCACTGAGGATTCTACTTCCTTTTCACTATTTCTATTTTTATCTACTTCAAATTTTCTCTAGCTCAGTGTGTGGCCATAACAGTTTACTAGTAAATGAACTTCGTTATTAACATTAGCTCAAACTTTTCAATTTTAGTGAAAACATAATAATAAATATTGAACATGTTGAGTGAGTTAGTCATCCTAATGTAAAAAAGTAAAAATGAGAAACGTATGTAGAAACGTAAAAATACATTTTTTGTAGATTGTTAGCTATAAACAGGAAAATACGTGAAAAAAGTATATTAAAATTGCCTTAATTTTTAATTCTCGTTTTCGATTAATCAACCACTATGAATGTTCCATGTCAATGAGTTGCGACGTAAAACTTAATTATGCTTCTACATCAACGTGTTCTATTAGTTACTCACTTCCACTTATTCATTCCTTTATTCCTACATCATAGAACGTAAAACAGAACACAAAGGCCAGTAGATTCGCATTTACATTCGAAATATATTAAATAAATTCCTTATAACAAAATATGAACCGTATACAAAACTAACCATCCAAAAATTAGACGACACAATTCCATTTTCAAGATTAATATTTTTGACAGAACAGAGTCTAACAAGAACCGAATAGCACTAAAATCATTGAAGGAATCACGCGCAGAATCAGACAAATCCGACGTACACGATGATGAAGTCGTTTCATCGTTTCCCCGAAGCGGGTACCGCACGTACACGTTACACCCTGCATGTAACGACGGGTTATTGGTCTACAATGCCACGAATCATGCGTCATTATCTTATGTGTTACATGGGAAGCTGCGGTCAGAGGTTTTCCAGAGAGTTGCCAGCCTCGGGTTCCCCCTCCCCCTCACCCATTTGCATGATCGCGGGCCTCGTGTCCGCATGATAACCGTCAATCGAACGCATCGATGGACTTCAACGATCCTTGACCGTGGCTGCTTAAGGCGGACCTAATCTACTTATATTCGCTCCGATATTCAATTTACTTGGAATCAGCTGATCTGACGATGACTTCGGCCTGGCAAAGGCACGTATTAGGAGGAGGGGAAGAAGAGGATAAAATGGGAGGTTGTTAACCCTTTCGCACCAAAGGATCTGTATATTATTATTATTATTTATTTATTATTATCAAATATGAAATACGAAATATGAAACCAAGTGTCTTATTTGCACTATTAATTACGGAGGTATGATTAATTATTTCCAACTGAGAATTATTCAAGAGATAGTTGAACTGTATTTTAGCCGATGTTCGACTAAAACGAATTATATGACACAATTAGCTATGTGTATTGAAGAGAAGGCTAATCTCGTTACCCTATTATTATTAAACCAAGCAATATACATTTTTATTTATAAACGTTATCAATTCGTAACTGTAGATGCCACCTTCTGTATGCATTAATTATTTACATTTTTTTTTTTTTAACTGTGGATCTACCTACTAAAAAATAAATACAGGTGAATTTTTATTCGAAATGAAAAAAGGAAGAAAAAAGACAGCGAAATCCCATAAAGCAAAGCTCCCTGCCCCCCAGAACGTTTCCCAAACAACTTTCCTTCCCCTGCACGCCTTCCACTCCTGCAACAATCGATCATGGTTAAATTAAATAACTTCCCGAGGAACAAGGGGCTTCTAAATGAATCCCGCGCGAACGCAATAAAAGATTCCGCAACCCCCCGCCCCGGCATAATCCGGGAAAACTCGAGCAAATAACTGGAATCCTCGACGAATAAATCAAGGGCCGTTTGCGCCCGAGTAAGCGGCCTGTTTACGCGCCGTTAAATCGCAGCTTCAACATTTTCGTGGAGGGTTGGATCCGAGACAGCGAAGATCTCGTTCGCGACGCAGGAAGTATGAATCGTCGGTCGTAGGACTTTCTTGGGGATCTCGAAGGGTAGCCGAAGGGCGAACCATCGAGACGGTTCACCCCCGACGTTATCAGGCCGCGGCGAAGCCACCGAGACGTTTCGAGGGAGAATCCTGAACTGCCGGGGATCGATCCGCCGACGTCGCAGACGAGGGAATAAATATCCATTTCGTCTGGTGGCCATTTATGAATGATACAGGGTGCGTCGAGACCCTCTCGCGCAGAGATACCGCGTCTCTCTTTCCCCACTCGTCTCGATGCCGTCAAATTGAATCTTAATAGACACGGCGGCGCTCGTCTGTGATCTGTCTTCGAGGAGGAGACTTATCTTACCGCGACAGATAGGGGATGTCACCCTTAACGAGATAATGGAGACCGTGTTTATTGGAAAGGGGCGCGATGGGACGATTTAACCTGTTAACTGGGAGAGTCTTTGCTTGATTTTGGTGCGTGGTTCTTTGAGGGTTTTGCGGATTATTGTGGAATCTCAATTAATAGGCGTTTAATTGTTTACTGTTTATATTAGGTTGGAGTTTATGAAATGTCAGATATTTTGCGGTAACTGTAATGGACATCGTTTTTTCATATTAAATTTTATTCATTTATTATTAATAGACAGCCGATCTTTATGCAAATACATGTTTTGATAGAAAATAAATAATGTAATCGGACCTCGACAGAAATTTCTTTTGCGATTAGAGAATTCTAAAAGTATATTTTTTATTTTACCATTTTTGGAATAACTAAATCATAAATAAATTCCGCTTTGTAAAATAAAATCCCTAATAAAATGTTCTATAGTTGCTTTTAATTTAAAATATATTGAAATTCAGATGATTTTCTAATAATGACAAGTGCCACCTAATTAACACAATAAATAAGTGAACTGTTCTTGAAGCTACAACCTTACCTTATTAATATTGGGACTTGTTTCTGACTCAAAACAATATTTTCGCATTATATGTGTCGAAATTAATTATTTACTGTTCGTATGTGTTTATAGACAATTTCAATAATTTTTTTTTTTTTTGATGATTCAGAAACTATTTCCATTATAATGAAAAAAAATGAAGACGAATCATCAAGTATTTTTTGTCCAATAAATTCCTGGAATTCTTCTCTTTATTATGACAAGCCCCTTCAGAAAGCATACAGGTGCAGCAATCAAAAGCGCGAATACATTAACGAAGCATTAACGATTGCATCACTCACGGTTCTCCAGACTTCTTTCCAGAACAGTCACTTCATTCACGTTCCCCGGTCCGTACGTGCTTCGAGAGGAAATACGCGGACTGGTTACCATAAATCCATAAATATGAAAACTCGTTACCATCAGAATTTTTAACATTACTCCCGTTCCCATGTGTACGATCCCCGGCGATGCACACGCTTCGCCGAGGAAATACGAGAGCTCGTAACCATAAAATCGCAAGTCAAAAATTTACTATCTTCCCCGCGTATGACCGCTTGACTCTCCGCGTTTTACTTACGAGCTGGTTCCCCCTCCATCAGGCCCACTACTTCTCGAGGACTTCTTTTCGTTCGCCCAGTGTTCGCCAATTGTCCTTTTTTCTTGTGCAATAGATATATTTTGTGACACAACAAAATTTTTATGGTTTGTGTAAGTCGATATAAAACCAAGCATGATTTCTAATGTTTACATTATCATAAATACGGAAACGAGATAATATGTGCCGATAATTATGAAAGTGATCTAAGTCATATTGAAAAAAATTAAAAATTACATTGAATAAATTTAGTTTAAAATAATGTGGTGTGAAATAACTGATAAACTCATTTTTTTTTAAATTTTGACTTAGACCACTTTCATAATTATGGGCACATATATCGACCAAGCGAGTAAGTCCAACACGTGGGAACTGCATTCGTACATAGTGAATTTTGCAATTTAATTTTCTCGAAAACGAAAAGCTAATCAAAAAATATTTATTCCATATTTTTTATTTATTTTTTCATAAAGAATTCACGCATGCCCAGTTGTACTGCCTGTTTTGAAGCAACCTATATAATCGATATACACAGATTAGATAGCAAATTGTAGTCTCTTTTTTAGTAAGATTTCGGCATCACGTCCTATTTCCATTGTCATGTTTTTGTCGTCCAAATGGGACTTTCATCTTTCAACATTAATCTAAAAAAAATTAAATACATACAAGTACACATATTTCACTGTTCTTATGTAAATAAGGTCTAAAAGAAAAAATCTCAATGTAATAATACAATTTTTTACACGTTACTCGTCACACGTTTCTATGAAGTAAAATGAAAAGAGTGGCAATAATTGAGACATCTACCATATTTAGAGAAAAGTATTTCGGCTCCTTTGAGACCTAAATTATCCATTTACCACGATTAGGTCGATACGACATGCTTCAATTTACGTCACTTCAAGTTCATTACGTAATAAATGTTTCGATGTCGATGAAATCCGATTGCAGCGGACCTCGTTCGAAAACCGAACGCTGACAAAGGGCCTGCAGTTCACGGGCCCCGACGCAGGATCATCGAAAACCAACATCTCTCCCTCTCCGGCCGCGGCTGGGATCCATAATTTACGCTCCCGGAGAGATCCTTATCCCCTCGATTATTCATTCGTCGAGAACGTTGGAGTTCGTGACGGTTGCGAAGTCACGACGAAGTCAAGTTACCCGGCTCACTTCGCCAATGCCTCCGCTCTTCTCCTGTTATTGATATTCATCGGGGCCTACACACAATACGCCGGTGTCCAGTATCACCGGGGAAAAAGGGCGACCTTCGACGTAACCGTCGCGTCGCGACGACGGGGTTCTGTTCTCGTGGGTGCACGGGAGGCACGAATGCGTAGACCCAGCAACAAGCGATCATTATTCGGCTTCGGCGAAGTGGATGCATAAGCGTTCGCCGAGCTCTCACAGCGAATCCGCGCCGCAAGGAGTTCGCCAAGCGGTTCGCTACTGGTGAGATCGTGTTCGTCGGCGGTTAGTCGCCCCCCCGACGGGTTTCTATAAACAAAGTTCCACCATAGACACGAATTAATTAATACCGTTCGCGGACTTCCTCAGTTCCCAGATGCATCGAGGTGGACGTAACCCCCGAAGGCTCCTCTTCAAGGCGGTTCTCCGACGGCGACGGTTGCCGTTCGAACAGGGCTGAATCCCTGAAGCGATATGCCCGCTGGTGGACCACCTACGGCCGACTCTTCTTATTTAATGTTAATAGATGTTTCGTCCTCGAGCGGCGAAACTCGCGGGGGGTTAACGGTACCGCGATCGCTGTGGGAGAACGGCGGCCTTGTAGATGGCCCGGAAGATGTTCCACCGCGAACAGAAACTGCATGTCCAAGGATACTCGCGCGGCCGTAATTTATACGAATCCGTCGCGGGGCGCTCTCTGTGCTTGTGTCCGCGGACTCGACGCGGCGGAAAGGATCGGCGACCGATATTCTCGCGGAAGTATGTTGGACGAGACGGAGGGAGACATAAAGAGGATCGCGCGGCCCCGACTGCGACTGGGGGAACCGGGGGAGTTCATTTCGTGAAAGAGGATACCTCCGAGGGATCGACGGAGAATGCGCCGGGTTTGACGCTGAGACCCCGGCGGAGTTAGAAATCCACGATGCCGATTCTTGCCGAGCTATTTTCGTTTTATAGCGGAGAACAGCTTTATAGGCACTCTGAATGCTAATACCTCTCTCCTTGTTATTAGTATCTCTCATGCCAATAGAGTTGCCGCGTAATAGCATTTCTTGGGTGTGTTTCCCAGGCGCCGTAGAGCAAGTTATTAACCCTCCGAAGCTATTGCGGATGAAATTCCATAGCCGAGTGAAGTTTGTTCGCGAGTTAGGAGAGGAGCGAAAAAACAATTCGGGGAGATTGGAGCTGGTTGGCTAATTTTTTAATTATTAGATAAAAAATTAAAAAAAAAAATAGAAAAATATGGAATATCACCATAACGATTATTGCGAGGGTAATAAACAAACTTTAAAATACTCCTTTAACATTTACTCTATTCTACCTGTATAGAGTGTGAAAGCATCAAATCTTGCACTGAGAAAAATAATAGAGGAAAAATTACTAATTGCGTAGTAAAGAAACAGGATATAGTGAAATGCATTCATTTCTACCACATTAAAAGGAGAAATTAGCACATGTATTTCAAAATTTAATAGACCATGTAGTAAAATTTACGGTAGGCTGTGATACACAGCAACATCTACGCTTCGGAAAGAAGTGGTGTCTCGTGACATAACCTCAATTTGCTTGGATTTTAGCATTGTCTTTTCAATGCCTTTCAATGAATATCGCATAAACATCCAAAAAATGGTATAGTTAATATTGGAAAAACTTATTTTCTGATATAGGTATTTGTTGCGGGCCGTTAGCAGTTACTTGTTTCATAGGGCTTCCGCTAGAGTGTTCTCGTAATAATCGTCTTTCTCGCTAGTGCTTGATCCTAGCCCTGTTCATACAGGGTGATTCTGTCGTCAGTGGATTCAAAGGCAGTGCCGCCGCCTAAACATAACGACAAAAAACCCGGTTTTTATACACTCGTCTGTCGATTAAGAGGCGATTTATTGTGTTTTCTTAGGCGTTCCAATTGTGAGACTCTCGTTTTCAGTACACACAAGTACGCATACTGCCGTCTCTGCTAAGTAGTCATCCTCGCCGAGGCCTCAAGATCGATATCGATCTCTTGAAATCAGGGTTTTCGTGTTTATGTTTAGGTGGCAGCATCGCCTTTGAGTCCACTGGCGACAGAATCACCCTGTATATGAGTTCCGAAATAATCTTCAACAGCTCAAGCACGGGTCCGTCAGTACAAGTCTACTGAGATAATGAAGCAAATCTTCGTTGATCCGATGGTCCAAAACGAAAATCGCCGTGGTCCTCTTCTCTTCTTCCATCCCAAAGTTTTCCTCCTCCAGTCGTCAATACTTTGTTTAACCAATAATAATTCTCTTATCTATCCTATACCTCGCCTTCCCCGTTGCCAAGCATATACCACCCCTCAGTATTTCCATAAAGAAAAACTCTTTTTAGTTTGAGCGAAAGTTCCAATTTTGCTACATTTGTGTAGTAAAAATCACCATACAAAGTTGTACTTTTTACCAAGTCTTCAGAACCAAATATCACTACACTGGTGTAGTAAAAACCATTTTCACCAATCCTGCCGTTTTAGTAGAAAATGTAGTAAAATTTCTCTCACTTTTTCTCTCAGTGTGGGAAAACAGTGTGCAACTCTCAAACAACGTGCAATGACACTGTCGGAAAGAAAGGAATGGCATGGTAGAAGTTTCTTGTTTCGCCAGTTAATTCTTCCGCGTCAAATTACGCGTGGGTGTATAGATTTTAACAATTGGCCAACTCGCCTCTATAGGCAACCAAGTCTCTCCTACTCAGCAGAGAGCGTCTACCATTTGATAGCCACGGTCAGTCGCGCTCTATATACGAAAACCGAGGCGGTTGACAGTTCCTCCATTAAAGCCACCTAAAGCCTACCACCCTCGCGCACAAACACAGTCATCCTCAGCTTATAGAACATTCCCATCGCCGACTCCCTTTTCGGCGACCGGGAAAGGGAGCTCAAACATCTACCCGCGATTCCTACCGGTTGACACCCAATTAGATCGCGAGTCAGTCGCACAAACGAGTCCCACGAGGACCCTGAATCGATCAGGAAGCCATCCTTTTGCTATTCCCGGCAGAGACACTGGTAAACACGTAATCCCGTACAGCGCGCCAGACAGGGTTCAAACGGGCGACGGGTCTGGTCTCGTCGCACCTTCGAGCCTGCAACGGTCTTCCCGGTCGGCCGTCTCCTTCCTAATTCCGTTCGAGTAAACGCCGAACGGAGGACGACTTTGGAATCACCGCGGCTCCGGACGATCTAAACGAGTGCAGTCTCCGTGCGCGTTGACATGCGGACCCCGTGGGCCCTTAGCGTTACGTATGGCTGCCCCGTAGCCGACGACGGGGTCAACACGCTTCGAGTTGTCTCTGATGCGAGACGGGACTCTTTGCTAGCCTCGGATCGTGATCTCTGGGTGACGCGATTTTTTTACTGATCCTTGGAGATTGAGTCGAACTTCAGATGTCGGCTCTTGGTTTTGGGATGAAGTATTTTATTACTTCGTTTAAGATCTTTAGAGTTTGATAGGCTGAACACTCTGGCTTTGGCTAACTGTACATGATCAGGACTTTTGGATAAGTTCTGAGAAGACAAGGAAGAAGTTTCTTGTTCTCTCATGTTTACTGTGGAATTATATTTACTGGAATCAAGACTTCGTCAATATTCTATTATATTTTTGAAAAACATTAAAAGTAATTGAGGCATTGGATAGACAAAGGGCACATAGGGTTAAATACTATGCAAATAAAATCTTTTTCAAAGTTTGCATTGCAGTATTACTTCATAAAAGATAATGTAATTAATATTTAATATTTAATGAGTTACAAGTCCAATAAGTTAGACTAATAATTGAATCCACTCATCCGAACCTGAACTCTGATCATTTGAATAAAATATCATAAACGGTGGAGCAAATCATTATTCTAGCATTTTCAACGCATGCAGAAGTTGTTTAAGGGATTTTTAGAACGCACTTCAGCTGTATTGCAGTATTACTCTGTGCCCTACTAATGAATAACTGATTCTGTTCTTCTCCTACTTATTGTACTGTCTACGTTATCAATCACCGTATTGCAATTTAAGATCCTGAAAACGGTTTGAAAGTTATCGGCTATATATAAAATTTGAAGTGCTTCTGTGGGCACAAATTGCTCGGGGACTCTGAGTAAAGAGAGTTGAATGCCCATCGCTAACAGTGATCCTATCCCCTCCGCGTTGAGCAACGAGAGGAACTCGCGAGACACGCTCACGCACGTACGCACGCACGCCTCGTGAGAACGGCGCTCGTGCGTTCTCTCGATTCTATTGGCGCCACGCCGCAAACTTGGTGAGCGTGCAAGGAGACGAAGAGGACGGGGGGAAGAGGGGGAGAGAAGGAACGCGACAAATTTCCGTGCCGCTCGTCGAGCATTGTTCAAGGATACCAGCGGTCGGAGGACCCGATGCATGGGAATAAGGGAAAATGTGCTGGCTGATCGATCGAAACTGTTAATCCCGTTGGACACCGTTATGCGAGGAATTTTGGGAATTTCTTGCGTGGGAGTTGAGACACTTAGAGCGCAAGATTCTGAAATTCGGGGGATACTGTTTCAAAGTGCTGAGATTTGTAGATTTTGGAGGTTTACTGTTCTGGGGATCTGGCGAAGTTCTGAAATTCTGAAGATTTTAGGTACTATTGTTCTGAACTATTTTGAAGTTTTGATTGAAGAATATTCAACGTGGCCTACAGTTACTATCGTTGGTTAGCCAACAATAAATTTGTAACAATAGTACTGTTATGCCGCATTATCTCGCGATAAACCTCTAAGCAAAATACTGACTCAACCTAATCTTCGCCCTTTTGCCCAAAACGCTGACTCGAATATTTGGCTCCAAGAGAACACCAAAGATACGTGTCCAGTGACACATCCACGAAGTAAAGTTCAGATTTCTTTTGTACAAAAGCACGATATAAGGAACCCTTTGCCGGAGCCAGGGGCATTCTCGAGTATACTGTGACTGTGTTGAGACGCGCAAAACTTTGTAAAACGAATACTTGCTTTCTGTTTGGAAACAAAACCTATTCTAATAAACTTCAAGTTATTAAGAAGAAGAAGGATTATTTCTTGAGGGAACCCTATCCTTTCCTTCTTCACGGCATAACAGAAGCAACTTTTTGGTGGCAGCGGTGGGATAGGTTACCAAAACCAACAGAAGGACTGAGGTCAGCAAGGAAATTCGTCTGCAAGGAAAAGCTATGAAGATTTGGCTCGGGTAAGTCATATGTCATTTGATACTTACCGCAATCCGAAGCCTATAATCGAAACTGACTCGGGAAGTGATACGTTTAAATTTGTTGAGACAAATAAGAAATTAAACTCAAGTAAAATGTCGCAAAAAGATAAAAGCTCAAATCAAACCGAATTTAGCAGTAGCTTAACGTTAGAACAGAAGATGGAAAAACTTCAAGAAGATTATGGCAAATTACTACGCGATTATGAAGAGCAACGCTCAGAACTTGATAGATTTCGAAGACCTTATATCGCAGAAGATGAATCAGATGATTCATCACGCGTCACCGACGAAACAAGGAGAGTGTTAGTCAGAAATTCGAAAGACACAAAGCAAGCGCTTGAGATGATAGGAGAATTCGATGGTTTTAACAGGCCCGTAGAGAAATTTATAAAGGAAATACGCGAAATGAGTCAACTTGTGCCGGATCAAAGGATGTATTTAAATATGCTTAAATGTCACAAAATAAAAGGAGACGCGAAGAAGCTATTAGATCAACATGATTTATTCGATTTAGAGGACCTTTATGAAATCTTGATGATAGAATATAGCTTAACTAAAAGTTTTCACTTGCTTGTCCAAGAGCGAACTCAGCTCAGGCAAGGAAAAAGAGATGTTAGAGAGTACACTAGACGGTTTAACTTATTACAAAGGGATATAAAAAGATCTATTGATCAATTACCAAACCTTTCTGCTCTTGAAAAACATGCTGCTTTACGTGTAGAAGAAATTACTGCTTTAGATGCATATATACAAAATCTTAACGATACACTCACTAAAGACGTCCAGTACATGAAGCCAAATACGCTACGCGAAGCCCAACAGATAGCATATGAGCAGCAACGCCGTAATGAATTAAGAAATATATCACAAAGACAAACAGTTACCGATACTCCGCGTCGCCCGACTTTAGACTCTGCGCGTCGATTTACCACAGCTGGAACTCCTATTCGCCAATTTACTTCAACGAAAGGCCTAAATTATTCAGAATCTGAAATTCCTATTCGTCAACCATCTTCAACGAAACGCTTAGACAATCCAGGAACTGGAATTCCTACGTGTTTTAAATGTAATAAACCGGGACATATATCCAGAGACTGTACGCGAAATTTTCCGTTAAGACCACAAACTACGAGACCACCGGACGTCAAATTCTTAGCCTCAACGGAACCACTGATTCAGGAAAACGATCAGCAAATAGAGATAGCGACTTTCGACAAAGAATTAGAAATAGAGGAAAACTTGCAATCAGTATCAGAATGGGAAACAGCTCTTCAAACCGAATATTCCTACTCGACACGGGAGCCGGACTTAATTTAATAAAACAATCAGCATCTGTAGTTTTACCAACGCGAACTAAAGTTAACGCATTCTATGGAATAAATAACGAAGAAATACGTACGGAACGAGAAGCTAAATTAACATTAGGAGGTAGAACACATGTGCTAGCTATAGTACCGGATAGTTTTCCTATAGAAGAAGACGGGCTATTAGGCATGCCGTTCCTTGAGGGGGAGGAAGCCAAGATAGACACCAAGCATAGGACAATAGAACTTACAGGTACTTTGCACAGGATTCTACATTTTAGTAATCAATCGATTGAGGATCGAGAGAAGCGTCTAAAATTATTAGACGAAAACACACGGGTAGCTCATTTGGCGGATCCGAAAGCTATTGAATTAGTCAGAAAAGTATCGCGAGAGTTCGAGGACATCTTTGCTTTACCAGGCGACGCACTGCCTATGACAAAACTGACTGAACATAATATCCCTGTCAGAGACGAGGTCCCTGTACATGTTAAGCAGTTTAGATATCCGCCAGGACATTTAGACGTGATCACGGAAGAAATAGCAGAAATGAAGAAAAAAGGAATCATTCGTGACTCAACATCACCATACAATTCACCATTGTGGGTTGTTCCAAAAAAGCAAGATGCAAGCGGGAAAAAGAAATGGAGGGTTGTCGTCGATTTTAGAAGCCTAAATGAGAAAACCCTACACGATGCATACCCGCTACCTAATATTGAAGAAATATTGGACCAGCTAGGGCGAGCCCGGTGGTTCTGCGCATTTGATTTGGCAAGCGGTTTTCACCAAATCGGAATGAAGGAAGAAGACAAACCTAAAACTGCATTTTCCACACCAGCGGGTCATTTTGAATTCAACAGGATGCCTTTCGGTTTGAAGAACGCTCCAGCCACATTCCAACGGATGATGGACCAGGGATTCAAAGGATTGATTGGCAAAATATGTTTTATTTATTTGGATGACGTTATAATCTTTGCTGAAAGTTTGGAAGAATTGGAGCAACGTCTGAGGATTTTGTTCCAAAGGTTTCGGGACGTAGGATTAAAATTACAGCCCGACAAGTGCGAATACTTGAAGCCAGAACTTCAATATTTGGGACATTTGATTACTGCCGAAGGAGTGAAACCAAATCCGGATAAAATAAAAGCAGTAAAGGATTTTCCACGACCCAAGGAGAAGAAAAACATAAAGCAATTCTTAGGATTAGCTGGGTATTACCGTAGATTCATTCCAGAATTTTCAAGAATAGTGAAACCATTAAACACCTTACTGAGAAAGGATACAAAATTCGAGTGGCAGGATCAACAAGAAAAAGCATTTCAGAAATTAAAAATGGAACTATGCGGAGAACGAGTTCTCGCCTATCCAGATTTTACCAAGAAATTCATCTTAGCAACCGATGCTTCAGGAGAGGCATTAGGGGCAGTACTAGCCCAACGAGACAACAATGGAAAAGAGAGACCAATCAGTTTTGCAAGCAGAACCTTGAATGCTGCTGAACAAAATTATTCTACCACCGATCGGGAAATGCTCGCAATAGTTTGGAGCGTCAAACATTTTCGACCATATCTGTATGGGAGAAAATTCACGATAGTTACAGATCATCAGCCTTTGAAGTGGTTAGCAAATTTAAAAAAACCAACAGCGATGCAAGCCAGGTGGCGTGTAATACTAGAAGAATATGAATATGAAATTCAGTATAAAAAAGGTTGTTTAAATTCCAATGCAGATGCACTAAGTAGAAATCCCGTCTTATTGACCACAGTAAATAGAAATCCATGGTTAAAAAATATAATTTTTATGGATCATAAACCAGAAGGTAGTATTTATGTAGATTTTAGTTTAGGAAATCAAGAAAGAACTAAATTTGTGTTAGAAAACAAATTTATAGAAATACAAGATACAGCTTTTACTAATTTAGAATTAACTAAACATTTCGAGCGACTTTGTGACTACATGATTGCTGAAAATATAGAGGATAACTTTTCTTTTGATTTTGATAATTTACTTAGTATATCTAGCTTATCACAAAAAGAATTAAAATCATTATTAATAAACACTTTTAGAGGAGCAGATCAAATTATCATTTTAATATCTAAACCATTAAAAACTCCTGAAACTGAAAGTGAAAAACTACAAATAATGTCCAACTCTCACGGATCACTATCATCTGGTCACATTGGTATAAAAGCTACAGTAGATAAGATACTAGAGAACTATGTATGGAAAGGTATATATTTAGATGTAACTAACTTTATTAATTCTTGCGAAAATTGTCAAAGAGCAAAAATAGTTCGACATCCTACACGAATGCCATTAACCATAACAGATACTCCAAAACGGTTTAACGATAAAATAGCTTTAGATATAGTAGGTCCATTAACTGAAAGTCTAAGAGGTAATAAATATATTCTAACAATTCAAGACCAGCTGAGTAAATACATAGAAGCAATACCATTGGCCGACCAAAGAGCAGAATCAGTTGCAACAGCACTCACTAATACTTGGTTATTAAGATACGGTTTTCCAAAAGTAATTTTAACTGATAGAGGAGCTAACTTTACCAGTAAAACATTGCAAGAGTTAACTAAACTTTTCAAAATAGACTTAATACATACTACTGCATTTAGACCGGAATCGAATGGATCATTGGAAAGGGCGCATGCCGTAATCGAAGATTTCTTAAAAACCTATGTTTTATTAGATGAAACTTGTGAAACTTGGGACGATTATTTACAAGCCGCAATATTTACTTATAACACTACGAGACACACTAGCATTAATTATAAACCATACGAATTGGTATATGGACAAAAACCACCCAGTCTAGATCAGCTTCAGCATAATGATACACCTGAAACTACTTATTGTGATTTAGTAGAATCAATAGAAGCCCATTTGAGTAAGCTTTGGAAACATGCAGAAGAAAACCTAATTAAGATAAAGGAACGTGTAAAAGTTACTTATGATAAACACTTAAAACCTTTAGCGTTAGAACCAGGTGATTGGGTTTGGGTAAAGAACCAGGGACGCGATAAACTAGCCGGGTTAACAATGCCATGGTTAGGACCTTATCCTGTTAAGCAAATAGATAACCTAAACGCTATAATAAACATTAGAAATAAGGATTATAGGATACATTTAAATAGGTTAAAATACGCTAATATGTATTCTGTTTTAGATTCCTCACAGGACTCCTCATGATGTATTTTGTTTATGCATAGGTCATACTCTTTCTGTAACATTATATCCGTCAATCGAATACGAAGACCTACAAATTCATACTGTCCCATTAGGATTAACAAATATGACAGTGCCTATAATCAACGAATCTCTTTCTGTATTCGCAAGAGTACCCTCAATTAATGGAGCAATGCTAAACGTTAACGATTTTTCAAATCTTGCAAAACCTTTAGACGAAATAACTAAAGAAGCTCATCGAATAGCTTCCCAAGTCCGCTCTGCCAGTAGAAATGAAACTATATGGACTACACTACAGATTGTTGGAGTAGGTGTTGGCCTACTAACACTACTTTATTTTTTATTCAAAATTAAAGTTTGGAGAATCTTTAGATTGTGCTTTACTCCTTGTAATTATTATAATTGTTTCAATAATGGAGGTACTCAAAGTATAAACACATCGACACCACCACAATATTCGGTACATTTTCAACAACCATCAACTTCTGTAACTACAAACGAAACCACACCAACGCCTTCAGAAATTCGGGAAGAACCCCCTACATTGTTAAAACCCTGTAAAAAGAAAGCATTACTTAAACCTATAGTTTAGACGAAAATTCTTAATCTTAAACTAATTAAGAATTTTCTTATTCATAAGGGAGGAAGTGTTATGCCGCATTATCTCGCGATAAACCTCTAAGCAAAATACTGACTCAACCTAATCTTCGCCCTTTTGCCCAAAACGCTGACTCGAATATTTGGCTCCAAGAGAACACCAAAGATACGTGTCCAGTGACACATCCACGAAGTAAAGTTCAGATTTCTTTTGTACAAAAGCACGATATAAGGAACCCTTTGCCGGAGCCAGGGGCATTCTCGAGTATACTGTGACTGTGTTGAGACGCGCAAAACTTTGTAAAACGAATACTTGCTTTCTGTTTGGAAACAAAACCTATTCTAATAAACTTCAAGTTATTAAGAAGAAGAAGGATTATTTCTTGAGGGAACCCTATCCTTTCCTTCTTCACGGCATAACAGTACTACGTTAGGCCAACTGAAGTAACTCAACGGTGGGCCAATTGTTACTTCAGTTGACCCAACTAAAGTAAGCCAATGGTTAGCCAACTGTTGGCTAACCAACAATAGTTACGTTGACCCAACTAAAGTAAGTCAACGGTTGACCAACCGTTAGATAGTTACGTTGGCCCAAAGTTGAATATTCGTAGGCAAACTTGCAATATCTTTTGGCCGTTGGCCACAGGTTGGAAATTGGTAGACAAAAACGCTAACCATATCCCAACTAATTCCCAACCGTTGACAACGATTGGCCAACCACAAATGCTACTAGGTTAATTGTTCAAAACTTCTCTAAAAGCTACGACTGATGTTACTAATCCCATTTAATATATTCCAAACCTTCCACCAAACAAGTAAACCAATCTCAACAAACCAGAAGTTGTCATCTAGTCTACCAAACCCTTCAACCAAACACCTCAGACAATCTCCTCCTCAAAACACAACCATCAGCATCCAGGAAACGTTCACCTCCCATCATCTCCATCGCCGCAGATTATCCTATCCACCAGCAGATCATCGGATGTTTCTCAGATTGATCCAGCGGCTAATACACGCATAAATTGATCCCGCATTCGCAGTGCCGCGCCGAGCAGCGCGATGCGACGCGCGCGTTTCCCCTCCGCGATAAGAAGGAACACGGGGATATGGTATAAATGGCGTCTCGAATCGGCGTAGTCGGCCCGAACGGTCGGATTACGCGTCCCGTAAAGGATGAGTGTCGGCGGATCGTCGATCGGCGCCGATAATGTCGATTCGATGTCCCGATAAGAGGCACCCAGATAGCGGCGCGGGGACTTTCCTCCGTCGTACGATCCGCCTCTCGGTTTCCCGGATCGCGCGGCACGACCTGACTCGTCTAATGAATGCGGCATTAGCCGGGATTATTGATAAGTTCAACGGCAGCTGATATACTGTAATCCCGCCGCAAATTTATACCTCCGTAACTGGATAGCGCGCCGGCGCGCGATTCCCTCCGACCGAAGGGGCAGAAACGTTTGTAAAACACGCACCGAACGAGTTCCTCTGTCGCGTCAGGCGGTGACATCGAGGAGAAGGGCCCTCGCCTCGGTGGGATCGGGATACGTTTCGGGTCGATGCTCACCGTCTCGATTTATCGCCGCGGTTCCCGATCCCGTGAACGGTTTTATGAATATGCATGGGGGACAGATACATCGGCTGGGGGCTCCCTTTTTTTTACGGTCGGCCTTCGTGGATGTCCGAGGAAGTCGCCCGTGGACCCGAGGGTAACGCGACCGCGTGGGCGGCTCGATTCGGACATTTTTGCAACCGCGCCGGTTGTAAAGTACGACGCTGACACCGATATGAATGCTTGAACGTTGGGTGGCACGAGTGCGCGTGAATCACTTGGTACTTCCGAGCGGTTTCGGTCGGGAGATTCCTCGCAGTTACGGGTGGGTGACGGTTTCTGTTCCTTTGGGACTGGTTTCCCGTTTTGGTGGCGATTTGGGGTCGGCTGGATTGCTGTTCGGCGCTGTGGGACCACAGCTTGGGCGTTATTCCCGAGGTGGAGTCTCCTTCAATTTTAAATTTCTGAATTATGCATACTGAGGATCGAAAGTGTTCGCCCACATATGTTTGCATACTTTGTTGGATTATTGTACCACGTGTTTATTATTTCTTCCATACCTGGCGAAACACCACGTTTAACTTCGTCCAGCTCCACGGTGAGAGAATTATATTCCTGAAGAATTTTTGTACAACCTAATGCCTAAAAATGCATCAACCGTTCCAAAACACCAAAAACCCCAACACCTACGGTTATCCCGACGTCACCAAGCATCCAACTGACGCAGCATCATACCTACATCCATATCCCACCCAGCCATCCCTGTCACGCTTCTAATGTCGCCTCCAGCCGTGTCCCGCGACGAAAACAGCCGACGACAAGCGCGTTAATGTCGGTACAGCCGTTAAACGCGTCGCCGGGACCCTCGTGTTCGCCGAACGGTGTACGACAAAGCGCCTACACACGCCGGAATCCGTTCGTGCGCGCGTTTCGATGGATGTAAAGTAGCTGCATCCGTCCATATAGGCAACCGCGGTCTGAATGGTTGATAGTCGGCGTTAAATAGCGATAGTCGGGGCATGCGACGACGTTCCGGACGGAATATACGGCGACGACGAGAGCGTCGCCGGCGGTTGGTCGGTTCTGGCATTCGAGGCTCGCGCTCGCGCGGCCAATTCCATCACGCGTGAACGAATTGGCCAGCTGGCCAATATAAATAAATAATGTCGATTGGTATGCGGGACGCGAGCCGGCCGCTTACGTGATCGATCGGGCGACGTTCGACGTGTAGGCGGTAATCGGCTGTAATCGTCTGCAAGGGCCATGGGAATCGCGGGCACCTGCTTCGATTGTTCCTCCCCCTCTCGTTCCCCTTTGCCTCGTCGTTCATTCTCTCTTTGCCTCGCCCTCTTGACTTCGTGACGTGCGATCGGTCTGACTTCGTGGCTGGGAAAGAAGTGAATGACTACCGTCAGTGACTGGACTCTTCACTGCGCGTTCGAGAATTTTAGATTAGCAGATTCTTTGTACTTCTTTGTCTCTTTTGAGGGTACGTGAGTTCGGGATCGAATGAAGCCTGAATTGTTTAAATATTTTTCTTTGTCTATTTTCAACCCGTTGAGTGAAAATTACATGAGGCTTGCCCTGCTTCTCTTTTTCATATAAAGAGAAATTTTATTTACAGCACATGTACAATAAAAAGGCTTTTTATACCACTTGAATGACCATGAATTTATATTTTTTTCAACTCGAATTTGTATCAGTTTTATACCTCTTGAATTTTATAATTAGGTACAACTAAAATCAAATACAGTTTTCATGCAAAAGTAGAATTTTTCTTGTGTATTAATTTTAATCACTGAAGAATGACTAAAATTACTAATTGTAAGTAATATTATGTCCATAGCAAATTTTTTGTTGACGTGGAGATTTAAGAAGTTGAAGTTACAGATTTGTAGGTTTAAAGTTCAACATTTGAAGAGTGAAAGTCGAGATTTGTAAATTTCCAGTTAGACATTTACAGATGTTTATCGAATTGAAGTCGAAGATACAAATATTTGAAGTTGGGATTTCAAAACATTGAATTTATGGGTTTGAAAATATAAAATTGAAGATTCAAAGATTTGGAATTGAAGATTTAAGAGTTAAAAGTTAAATAAGAATCTTCAAAGTTAGAAGCAGAAAATTTGTAGAGCTAAAATTGAAGATTTTAAGGCTTGAAATGGAATTTGAAGACTTACAATTGAAAATTTTGAGAATAAAAATTTTAAAAGTTAAGATTGGAGATGGGAAAATTTCAAATTTTAGAGATGTTTGCGGTTAAAAATTGAAATTTAAGAGTTTAAAATAACATATTGCAGAATTTGGAGTGATGAGATTTGAAATGATGAAGCTGAAAATTTGAAAAGTTAAATTTGAAAAGGTAAAATTTAAGACTTCATGGTTCAAATTAGAAATTTGAAGGTTTCAAGTTTTAGAGATTTTTAGAGTTCGAATTTTAAGGGTTTAAAATTATATATTTTAGAAACTTGAAAATGGAGGTTTAAATATTAAATTGGAGAAATAATGAGTACCTACTTTTATACGAATTACCAAACTTATTATATAGGTAATGCAATATCTAATTGTGTAAATCATTACTCAAAATCGATTTTCGTCAAAACAAAGCCTAACACACAAAATATAACATCAAACTTTTTTCGTATTTTTTATGTAGAATCACAAACTATTCAATTTTTCTATGATTTATATTTATTAAATAAACTCTGGCTTCTTCTTCGCTCTTTTAAGCAAGATTCACACATATCCGGGCGGTCCGGTCCGGATCGGATCACCCGGATATGTGTGACTCGACCTTTACTCGTCGTAGTGACTATAAAACTAGTAATGAAGATAGCAGTGTCCTTAGTTGGATATCTTAAAAGTGGTCCTTAGATGAAAACAATACTATACAAAGTCTGCATTAAGATTTCTATTTTCTATCTTCTAAGTTTTATTATCTGCCTTTTATGACGATAATCTTCTGCCTTCTGCATCCTATCTGCCATCTACGATCAACTGTCTTCTATCTAGTATCAGGTATTTAGTATCAACTATTCGCTATCTTCTATCTGTTATCTACTATCCAGTATCTAGTATCTACTATCACGCATCTTAACTCTTTTATCAACTGTCTTCTGCTTCCTATCCGAATGATCTTCTATTTTAATTTTCTTATCTTTAACCTTCTTATCTCACCTTCTACATCTCACTTCACATAATCTTCCATCTATCCTCATCTTTTTTCTTGTCAATCTCAATCTTCATCTCCGTCTCTCCTCTATCAATTTCCGTTCTTCTTCCTCGCATAAATTTCCTACCACTTATGCTTCCAAGTTCCTCGAGATTACAGATGAACATCCGAGCTGTCATCGCCCGCTACCATCCACGAAACAATAATTTTCCGTGTCTGCCAAAATGATCAGCCGACATTCGCGGTCACTTTCGTCCCGCCCGATCCCCGTCATTCCCGATTCTCCGAATGCACTCGTTCGCTAGGAACGTCGAGTCAATAGATCCTCGAAAATCGCGCATCCGCCAGCGACAGAGCGCTTCATTCAGAAGCGCGCCGTCATCCTTTTCCCCCCGCGACGGATGCCGAAGGGCGCGCACGTTCTTCATTTCCGGCCGCGGGCAAACACGCGCCGCGTTCCCAGAGACGCGGTAAACACGATTCTAGTAAACAGAGCTTGACAACGGACGGCGAAATCGCCGCGAGATTAATCGTCCGACCGGAATCGATCGATCCGTCCGCAGCCGCGACGAGGATTCATTGAGAAAACGAGGCACGCGTCCCTCCCGGTTGAGAGTCTGTCGGATCTTCGGCTGCGTTCCGATGGATTACGTCAATCCTCGATTCGCCAGGCGGATCTGCGTCGATGACGTCCGTCGCGGAGACCGTGAAACGATCATCAGTCGCATCCGCGGGCAATTAGCTTGTCAGTTATTCGACGGATTCTGGAATTGAATGGCGCATTGATTTCGAAGGTTTTTAATTAGGGGCGATTAAACGATCCGTTCTTGGAAGTGCGGTGAGCCGATTGGATGAATCTGTTTCGGTGATGTTTCTTTTTGTGATTACAAAATGGCTATCAGTTGCATCTAGAAGCAGTTATTTTGGTATTGAATTGATGGATTCTTGGGATTCGATAATGTAGTTTCCTTTTTTTAAATTTTTAACTAACTTATCGCAATAAAAATAGTCCCTTTTCTAATTTATTGTACAGTATATCGAATTTTATGTCCTCTTACAGTGTCCAGAATAATATGATTGTGAATAACATTCAGAGAAAAGGTTTGCGTGCGCGTCTATAGTTTTCTCTCTCAGAAAATACTTTTACAATATTCACGTTCCCTTTGTCACCTAAGAAATTCCGGTTAGAAACGTTCCTTTGTGCTGTACAAAAGGATGGAAATACTTCAGGACTAAGTTATTGCTTTAATATATCCACATTCTTCGAGCGTGGACTGACAAAGGACAACTGAAAAAATGACAGGGAGAATATACTGAGGAGACACTCAATCTTTAACTTCATGCTTCATAAATATTATTCCCTTACCCTACAACATAATTCAGAGGTGTTGTACTGACATGAGAAAAATTAGTTTTTCCATAACACGCCATATACATATACAACAGTGAAAAATAAAATAGTTTCTGTGACTTTAACCCTTTTCAGTAAAAAATTTCTGATCTGTAAGAATTTTTCATTATATCATTGCGAGTATAAACAATTAACTATTAAATTAACTTGAAGAAACATTATTTCTTCAGATTTTCTTCGAAAAACTGTTAATAAACTATTAGAGAACTACTAGAGACCATTACTATTACTATTGGAGACACTATTATCATTAAAAGAAAAACTATGAAGCGCAACAAAAAGAATGATTGGTACAAAAAAGTCACTATGAAGTCATATGAGGTTAAAATCAGTATACAGGGTGTAACAAAAATGTTGCAGTTCCTTAAAAGGGGTGATTCCTGAGGTGATTTTAAACAACTTTTTCCTTCGCGAAAATGTTAGGTGGGGCTTTGTTAACGAGTTATTAACGAAAAACACCGACCAATCAGGGAGCGAGTACAGTGGATGAATATCAGCGCGAGCTCTAGCTGTCAGTAGTATTCCCGCCATCGTCCGCGTCATCATTAATCCACTGTACACGCTCCCCGATTGGTCGGTGTTTTTCGTTAATAACTCGTTAACAAAGCCCCACGTAACATTTTCGCTAAGGAAAAAGTTGTTTAAAATCACCTCAGGAATCACCCTTTTTAAGGAACTGCAACATTTTTGTTACACTGTACACTGTACACTGTGTTTTTGTTACACCCTGTATAAATGTAAAGATTTTCTTTCTTTGGTTGTCTTTTAGGCTCCCTTAATTATCTGCTTTTCGGGGATTTACTAAAATACTATTATTTCATCAGGAAATAAAAATGTTAATCTAATTCCTAAGATTTTGCAAAAAAAAAGATTTTTCTATACGCTCCTCCAAAAAAAATTAAAAATCGCAATACTTCTCAAAAAATATTAATGTTAAATAAAAAAAAAAATAAAAAACATTTTACATTAATACACTCAATTAAAAAATATTTCAACCCCCCCTAAGATAGCGTCAAATACTCCCTTAACCTATGAACCTTCAACTCACCCCAAAACAAACGAAACAAATAAATTCCTCGCCCGACCAAATTCTTCTCCAGCTCAACACAAAGCAAAGGAACATCCATTTCACCGTCACGCCGACTCACAATACGAAATCGATAAACTCCTAAAATCCCCTTTCAGCCATCGCCCCCTTATCAAGGGATTATCAGGAGAGAGACTAATCCCGCGGCAAAGAATCCAGCCAGAAATTTTCAAGGAGGGGAAGAAAAGAAAACCGGAATCCTCGTCGGTAATAGAATCGCCTACCTCCCCTGGATACGCGTATCTCCGAGATAGACGATGGAATTCTTGCCGTCTCTTTCAAAGCTTTCGGCGTCCCTTCGCGGCCCCTGATCCAGCGTCCCTCGGACAATTACTCGGGGGGCCCCCGGGTGCGACAGAGGGATTCCCCGGGCTTCTGCGATCGTAGGCTTGATTCACTGGGGCATTGTCTCCCGTGCGATACGCATACAATGGCTCAAAGCGATCTGAATCTAATCTATGACTTATGGCCGCGGCGCTCGCCGCCTGAATGAACAATGTGCCGCGGCGCGCGCGTTTTTCGTTTTCTTTCACCTCGGTCCCCTCCTCCGGGCCCCCCTGGCCCTTCACTCGGACAGGGATGCCAACCGGAGGACCGGCGGACGTCGGTCTTCCGGTCACGCGTCCCCTTCGAACGGAACCTCGTTAATTGTCGCCGTTTGAGTCGCGAAGGGTGCCGCGGAAACGATTACTCTCGGTGCAAAAATATTAATTGGACGCTGCTTTTAACCCTTCTACGTTCCTTTTAACCCTCTGCAGACCATTTGGGTGATCAGCCATTCGGAGACACTTTTTCAAACTCAGATTTTGGAAATAGGGTAAATAGAGTGAAGGGTTTCGCTATGGGAAAAGTTGGCCAACATGGGATCTGATCAGTGCTGGGTACAATTCAAATAAAAAGTATTGGAAATAGTAATTACAATACTTTTATTTAAATAAAGTAGTATTTCAGCATTTATTTTATTTCTTAGTTCTACATAGAAGAATAATTGAAAATATCTATTTATTACACATGTATAGGAGCTATTAATTGAAGTAATATTTTCTGTGCGATGTTTTAGAAATAATTATTTGAAATAATAGTTTTCGTAGAATGTATTACGAACAAATATTTGAAATAATATTGTTTTAAGGATATATGAAAATTAATTATTTCAACTAGTATTTCATAGTATTTTATTTACATCTTTCTCTTACTCTATAATGTATAAGCATAGGTATGAATGTCTAGATATATCCATAGCTTATTTCGGAGAAAGGTAGTGCTGAAGTTTCATTCCACTAATAATAGCAGAAATATTTATTTCAAGTAACTATTTTAAGTTCGTGCTGCGAAACACATAATTGAAATACATATTTCATATACTTGAGAGATTAAATAAATATTTCAAATAGTATTTCCACTAATACAAAAATAAATAGATATTTCAAATTATTCAAAATAACATAGTTTTGGAAATAATCTCTGAAAATATTTTTATTTTTTATTTCAAATACTATTTTACCCAGCCCTGGATCTGATTACTAATCTGCGGATTTTATGCATTTATGGCATTACTAGGTATGCACAAAATCTGCGAGACTGTTAACACATACCAAAACATACGAAATATCAAAATTAGAAAATAAGATACACAGTTATTCAAGTTTCAATTCTTTATTTATGCTTCTAAAAATTTGATTTCGCATAAAAATTCGCGGTCTACTGGTTGTAAATTACAAATTGTGATTTAATTGTTTATTCGATTATCAATTATTTTCTGTAATCGTGAGTTGTTAGCGACTACAGTTTGACTGTGTAGTCAATAATGATTAATGATTATAGAAAACTATGTGTAATTGAATTAATAATTGCACTTTAATCACGATCAGTCATTTGATTACGTTTTGCCCAACTTTGGCTATGGTTCTGTGTAAATTAGGGCTTTTGATTGCACTCGGCTATTTGAAATACTCGGGTATCCAGGTAGATTTAATTCAAATTTAATTTTAATCTTTTTTTTTTTTTTTTTGCTAAAAATTAGTAAATTTTGACTCTTTTGTAAAAAGAAAAAAATTTTCGAAGTAATTCGAGATTTCGCAGTTTTTGCCATCTTCTTGTCATAAAGTTATTGTTTCAAAGTCATATTAATATTAAACTCTAATTTCGCAATTTTAGCGTTACTGTAACTAAACAAATAGCCATAAGTAAGTTAATATCATTATTTTTAATGAGGTCATTTAAAGTGTTTACTGTAAATCGAATGTAAATTAAAAATAAAATATTTGAAAGTTTTAAATAATATAGTATTTTCAAATGCTATTTCAAGAACTATATATAACTATATATGTATAAGATCTAGAACTATACATAAGATCTGGAATCTATTTCCTAATCTAATGAAGTAGAAATACAGTGGGACGTTAAATAATTTCTGATTCATATTATCGCGGACTTTAATTATTAAATACACTGGAAACTAAAGTGAAACTTCTACTTAAATTCGAGGAATCCCGATCAGTTGCAATTGCAAAATTGCCTTGGTGAAATCATGGATGTTTCGCCTTAAAACACTATTTCAGGATAATGCTCAACCCCCAAAAATTAAATCTCTTCACTCCAAAATATTTCCCCAGCATTCTCATCCTTTTTCCATCTAAAAAAAACGTGTTCGATAATTTCATAAAACAATTCCGAAGCATCAGAAACACTCGCCAAGCGCGATCCCACCTCAAGGTTCTAAATCAGCCGTCCAGAGGGAACGTTCCATCCCCCCGCCGAAGCGCGGGCCCCCGCGTCGCAAATAAAACCCATTCACGCAAACCCGTGTGGCACCGTGAGCCAAGAAACTCTCCGAGCAGCGCGGCACTTGTTCGAAACTGTCCGCCGAAGGATTGACGAGCGGATCACTGGGCACGGTTACAAGTCGTCGGGGTACAACACCGTGCCGTGCAGGCGATCCTCGGCCGCGAAAGACGAGCAGGACATCGATATACGTCCAGATGAATTCACGGAATTGCATAATGGCGGGTATAGAGAGAACCGGCGACCTCGTCGCTTAAAGAGGATACTCGTCCGTGGTGATTCTTATCTATGTAGGAAGTCATCCACCGCGTCCTCTCCTCTCTGTCTGCGTAAGGAGATCCAATCTCGCGGCGTGTGTTAGGTAATACTCTGCCGGCCACGGCTAAATGCATATTGTCGTGCCGTTGACTTCTTCCTTCGCGTATAGTGGTTTACTACGCCGACGGAAGCCCGGAGGGAGGGGGGATACGGGTTTTCTTCGTCAACAGAAAACGGGGTACGCTGCCCTTTCGCTTTAACGGGGGAATTTCTTTTTTCTTGGTGGAAAATATCCATTTTTTTGGTATTTTTTTTAATAAAGAAAACTAAATTTATCAATCTCAAGCATTGTCTATATTTTTAAAATACGTTTATTCAGGAAAATGAATTTTTTCTGTTGAATTCACTCGAAAATACAGTTGGAATTAACCGCGGACTAAACGCCCTTTAGTTCATATAAAATTTTAAATTCTTTTATTTTAATTAATTAAGTAAATAAAATTCTTTTATTTATTTTAATTGTTTTATTTTATACACTTATAGTTATCGTTCTATCTACAAGCAAGGCGATAGGTTGTACATATTTTTTTAATTAACAAAAGTTTGAGTAATTTCGGAAGTAAAATCGAACATTTGGATTTGAACAGTTACGATTTTTCGAAAAATAATTATTTTAGTTTCATTGTAGGCCGAACTATAACTATAAGAATGTAAAATAAAACCACATTGGAATTTTAAATTTTTAAACTGAAGGGCAGATATTGACTTGCTTGGTACAAACGGTTTCAGTTATTAATCACCTTTCAGTAATCGAGACTCTTTAACAAAAGTCGCCAACAGCTCTGCTTTTGGGTTCCACGTTACTTCAAATGATGTAATCAAGATTTGAAATTCTAAGTCGAATGCTATCCTCATTAAGGGGCGTTCTTACCCCCGTGAAGGTAGAAGTGGAAATTATTCGCATAATGGTAAACAGGTAATGGCAACCCGCCGGAAGTTGCAACCACCCTAACGTACGACCGCAGACTCCAACCCAGAAGTATGTGCGAGCATCGTTCGTCGACGAGGGAAACGCGTTATCGGGTTTCCGCATACTTTTTCGCGAATAAATACATCGACTATCGGAAAATAACGTAATCGTGGTATAAATTTCGTCCGAGAGGCGGGGTACGAGGTTGACCGTGGTACCGCGCGTAGCAAACTACGCGGACGTGGAAAACGAGGAAAGGTGAACCCGCGTCATGGTCGCAATGAAGGATGAGAAAGAGGAAGCAAGCACGCAGTCGGCTGGGGAAAGAGAGACGAGTAGCGTAACGAACTGCGAAATATAATAGGTCTGAGTTACGACCGCGACTGTGTGGTCCTGGTTTGACCCCCGGCCGCAGCTAGTTAGCCCTAAGCATGGGATCACGACGCACGCGGCACGCAGGAGGAATGCGGTGAACCAGTGCTGCGAGTCTTTGTGATCCAATTGGAGGGAACGGGTGATGGGGAGGTGGAGGAGTCGGGAAGACTGATTGCTGTTGATGGAAGATGCAAGTGTTGTTTCTTCGGCTGGAGGTGTTGCTAGTTCGCTTGTTTAGTTGAAGGAACATGCTAGATTAGAAAGATGATTAACGCTGGAATCATTAATTGATACTACAAATCTTTTTATAAGATCCACGTAAAAGCAAACAAAAAACTTCTATCCCTATGACTTGGGTCCAAAACTCAATCATTAAAAAAAAAACTATCATAAAATGTTATCATAAGAACGTTATCATAAAACTATCATAAGAACAGTATATTGGTAGCTATCAGACTTTATAACAGTTTACCGAATGAGCTAAAATTAATTACTAAAGACAAAATTAATATTAAAAAGAAGTTGAAATTATGGATAAAATTGTATGTATAATAACAATAATATTCACTGTTTTGTTTTAAATATATATTTGTTATTATAAATTGGAAAGTTTATATAGTAGAGTATAAGTTAGTATGTAAGCCTTATGTTGTGACCAGACCTACGAACAGATGCTTCTATGCATCTCTGTAGGATGTCAGTTGGGTCTAGTATAGTACGTGTATATTACGTGTATATTTGATGCAACGGCATTGTTTTTCTGGCAAATAAATAAAAATAAATAAAAATAAAAAATGTTAAAAGTTACTTAAAAGCAAAAGATAAGATAAGATTATAAGTATTCGGAAATTGTGGACTTCGATACATGAACTGGTGATAACAAACTGAAGTATTGAGAATAGGTCGTCGATAAAATTTTCAAAATGATGTGTATTAAAAAAATGTAAAGCTATACGCTCGTTCCGAAGCATTTGATTCAGATGGAATTGTGGGACTCCCTCTTAACCGCCCCGTGCATCGAACGACCCGTCGTCTACGCGAAGAGGCATGTTCCCCGAAAGAGCGGAGCTTTCAGCACGAATCGGCGAGGGGAATGCGATTACCGCATTCGCGCAGTACGTCCTCTGCATTTCGTAACCCAGACGAGGCTGGGCGTGCTCCGACGAATACAGAAAACGCATCCGAGAGTGACCGGAGGGTTAGGAACCTCGTCCGGGAATCACCGTGCGTCGCGATGCCTGTCGCCGGCTCTTACGCAACACTTCGGAAATGGAACGCGTGGGACCCCGACCACGAAAACGACGACGAACAACGAATCGGAACACGGCTAATGAATCGGAGATACACCTTACCGAGAAAACCTTTGCGAAAAATTTTAGAACCATCAAAACTAAATTTTTTACTACTCAACTCAAATTTCTTTAAATACTTCTCTTTTATTTTATTTATTTTGGAGATTGGAGTATATAAAGATGGGGTTGCTGTTTATAGTTGCAACATGCTTCGAACGGAAACTCAAAGCTGAATAAGTACTCTTTCTGAATGAATTACTAATTTTGTAAATACTAATTTCGTATTATTCATAAATATTATTCACAAATACAGTAGTGACGTGATAAGTGTCCACTTACATTTGTACATTATACAGTAATGTTTCGATAAGTGTCGATTCGAAATTTTCACGTTATACAGTAATGTTTCGGTGACTGTCAGCTCAAATTTCTACGTTATACAATGATGATTCGATAAGTGACGACTCAAATTTCTACATTAAATGTCGAATACTATTCTTACCAATTAATGGTTGGTCTTCTTCAAAGCTCTAGAAAATGTGAATTTCAACTTTGGCAACAGAATGTAGTACCTTCGATACTAAACGTTGAATTCCGCTTCTGACTATTAGACTCTAATCGAATTACTATTCTATCAAGTGCCCACATAAAAAAAATCTACAAAAAGATATGGAAAATCGTAAACTCCGTGGTTAAAAAAACTCGTCTTATGCTCCATGAAGGTTTTAAAGATCGCGGTTTGAAAGCCACTGGTCGAACGACGTCCGCTCGACGCGATTTCTCGCGGCGGCCCCTCGTCTGAAGGGGCACGCGGTGCTCGAGCATTACGTTTATAGGAGCGCGTAATCGCATTCGCGAGAGGCTGCACTTGTCCGACGGGAGTATAAAGCCGTAGAGGAGAGAGAGGACCGACCGCCTTGCCCGTCGTATAAAGGATCGCGCACGCGTCCTCCCGTGAATCTAAAATCTAGCCGGCAGTAGCCTAGCTGGTTCTGAGGGGGAGCCAGGCGAACGCCGCAGCGAACCAGCTGCGCGTAGATCCGGCGAGATCCTGACACGCATCAAGGACCGCCGCATCTGCTGTCGGGAGCAGCGCGCCGCGTTTCCTGGTAGCAATTAAAATCGCGCGCGCGTGTCTGCCCTTCCTCTCCCTTTTCCCATTTCCACCGGGAATGACCACCCTCCCTTTGTCTTTATTCTCTGAAGACTCGCGTCTTCCTTTTCTGTGGGATATCTGTGATCCTTCCTCTCTGTAGCCCCGTGATTCGATACCAGACATTATTTATTGGATGTGTGGGGTGTGTAAAGTTGCATCTAGATTGAGGACATCTTGTACAATTATGGTTATGGATATTTAATAGATTTGTTTCGATCTGGGATTATTTTAACACTGACAATGAACTTGCATGGCTAAACTCCATTCAAAATAAGAATGTAAAGGTGGGTCTACATCTAGCGAATTTGTGCAAATGAACGTGAAGATGCAGAAATGGGAGCTGACGCGTGCGGATGAGCGCGACTGACACAGTCTCGATTTGCGTATGGTGATTCGATTCTTTGACGTATGAAGGAAAGGCGATCAAGTTGCTTGACGTTCGTTCGCGCTCGTAGCGTTCGTTTATGCGAATTTTATCTAAGGCACTACTGTATTCAACTTTGACCAAATCACTAATATATTTGACTCTCATCGAATCACTACTGTGTTTGTCTTTCCGAGTTACTACTGAATTCGGCTCGTATTGAATCAATACTGTGTTTACCTATTATCCAAGCAGTCCTGTATTTGACTCTTATCGGACCACTACTGTATTCGACTCTTATTGAATCAGTATTGCGTTTGTCTCTTATTAAATCAGTACTGTATTTACCCTTTTATCGAATCAGCCCTATATTTGACTTTTATCGAATCAGTAGTGTATTCCACTCTTATCGAATCTTGACTGTGTTTATCTTTTATCCAATCATTCCTGTATTCGACTCTTATCGAATCACTACTGTACACTAATTTCAATGATTATCTTCTGCCATATAATTTCCTTTAAGTTACAGCGTTACGCTATCTATTAGTTTCTCAGAAGAAAAAAAAAATCTAACAAGAAATAAAACAGTTGTAAGAAAGCTCCGAGAAATAATAAAAGACAATTCAACATTCTACCAAGATACTTCCAAGAAATACAATTCCAAGCAGAGTCTTCAAAGGTTTTATAAGAAATACACAGCGTAGTCACTGTTTTCTCCCCTCGACAAATAGTCGCCGTTTTTTCCTCTCGGTTAGGTCGGATATTTCGCTGAACAATGGTCGTCCAGCGAGAAATTACAAGTTCAAGATCACCACGTGGGTACATCGTACCACAGCTGCTCACGATGGTGTATTAATGCCCCTGACGCAGAGTCAGCTGGCCCGGTGCCAGATAGATTGCGGGTGGAAGAAATACAGCGGGGTCGGGAAAAATAGTAACGATATTTTTCAGTTGGCTGTGTGCTATCGGAATGGGGAAATCGCTAGGGGCTATGAAAGAACCGATTGGAGGACACGCGATGGAAAGTGATTCATGCTGACTTTTGCTTTCAATTCACTATTCTACCATTCGGCTCTTTATTATGCAATCTTCTTGGCAAGTACGTAGATTTTGATTTAGTATGTTCTATCAACTTATGGTGCGGGTACTATCGCTTCATTCATCACAGTTAGGTTTGAGAGATTAGAAGTTTTATAAGGAAACGATTTAAACTTTGTTAAATAGTCAAGCATACAATTTAAATAGCCAAGCGATGCAATCTACTTCACCATAAATACAGTAGTGATTCGATAAGTGTCGACTTATACTTCTACGTTATAGGGTCGAATCCTATCTCCACCAACCAGCGGATGGTCTCCTTCCGAACTCTTGGGAGTATAAACTTTAACCGAGGCAAAAAAATATAGTACCTTCTACGTTAAAAGTCGAAGTCCGGTTCTGACTACTTAACACTTATCGAATCACTACTGTACCACACTTTCGGTATGTTCCTCCAAACGAGGGTTAATCCTATACAAATCCTCAGCTTCTGCGCCATAAAAACAGCTCCAAACCTTCCACAATCAGCGAAATCTTTCGAAAAACAGCGACAGCACAATAAATAACCATCGCGTCCAACCTAATCCTCTCGGACCGTGCAACCTGTTTCGTTTCGGTCCCGAAAGGGGGGAACGAGTCGCGCGACGACGGAGATCGGTGGATTAACGCGCGAAATGAACCCGAAGGCGGGGGCCGTGGATCGAGCGGCGGAGAACGACGGCCGGGACGAGGTATCTCGGTATGCAGGTCACCCCATTCGTGAGTCCACAAATCACTGGTTGCATTGTCTGATCAGATAACGCGCGAGTTTATGTTATCTCACGGCGGCTACCGCATAACTCTCGCGGCAGTTATCACCGGGGAACATCCCAGGGTAGGCCCCATAGACGGACATAGCCCCGACGTTCCTCACGCAGAGGGGACCTGTGTGTGTGTGTTCGCGCGCGCGCGAGCCGCGCGGCCGAGCCACTTTTGTTGCGCCGCGGTCCCCTGCATCCGTGAAAAACGGCGTGCACGAGACACGTGCAGCTACGCGCCGCTCGTCCCACGTATAGATAAACCGCGATTAGCAGGCCTTAGATCTGGCCGGTGTGGCGGGAAAACCGAGCGTCGCCTCCGCCGAACGGTACATCCGCTTTCCAGGCGCGGGGAACGTCCAGCGAGATCGAGCGGGCGAGGGGGATGTTGAAGATGTTGGAATAGTGGAGCGTTGGTCAGTTCCGGGATAAAGCAAGTGTTTGGTAGATAGAAGAGTTTTCCTTAAAGAGCTTTAAGAGTATTTAGAAATACTGTCTTTTTTAAAGATTTGAATACATTACTTTATGATGTCGTTGATTTGAAATACTATAAATTAGTTTCTATCTAGTTTCTAAATTACTGTAAATTCGAATGAAACATCTCCGACACTTGACGGCCTCTAATTACTAAAAAGAGACCAAACACATGGACGCAAAAACCAAGAATCAAACAATGCGTGGGTTCGATTGTTCCCCAGCGCGCATCTTTAAACATAACCCCAAGGGACACCGTGGGACATATCCTGGCGAATGTTAGGAGGTCCCTTTCAAACCTGTCTCCAGCCACGGCACTGGGGCCTCGGGATGCAGTATAAAGGTAGGCACGAGGCAAGCAGCTGGTGGGAATACAGCATGGGTACTTACCTTTAGCCAGGAGAGCCGATCGCCTTTCTCAGAATTAGATAAGTCCCTTTATTGGTGATCGGATCACAACAGCAGCAGCGGCAGCAGCAGAAGCAGTCGCAGCGGCAGCAAGTTCAAGGTTGACTGGTTAAAAATAACCAGCTTGGCGAACTCTCGCTCGCTGGAGGACTTCTCTCGCGGTTCTCTGTGCTAGCGAATGTCGACCGGAAATCTGCTGTCCTCTAGTGAAGCGGGTTTTGAACTGGTCCAGGTCTAGGATGACCTATAGGCGTCTCTAGGTCGACGATTTGGTTATAACGATCCACTTTGGATTGACCATGAAATGATAAAGGTCTTTTGTAGGCTGACAGATGATGATGCACCGCACTAGGCTGAGGGTGAGATGATGACAATCCTCTCTAGACTGACGAGCAGGGGATGAGGATCCTTTCTAGGCTGACGATGAGATGATGATCCTCATTAAGCTGTCAATAAACTGTGGATCCTTTTTAGGCTGACAATGTGATGATAACATTCTCCTGTATGCCATGAACAACACGATGATGATCCTCTTCTAGGATCAAACTCTCCTCCATCCAATCGCCCCCAGTTACCCCAAGGAAGCGAACGGCGTCCATCGTTCCAGAACGGATGGATTCGTCGAAATGATGGATGGCAGCCGTCCCAGATGGCGCGGATGTAACTCTATCGTCGGAATAGTTTCCCGATTCACGATCGAGACAATTGCGCCTACCTCCGAGGCATCTTTCTCCGGCTCCCAGCTTGCGACGCCGGTCTTGAATCGGTTGGTTAACGTTGCAAACGGGCAATACGATCTGAAAAGAGCCGCGCCGACGAGATAAACCATGTGTGAACGAGGCGAATCGAGTGATTGATAAACCGCCAATAGGCTGCCGTAACGGTATATCGGCGCATCGATACAGCCAGATCGGTTTTCTTTTGGGAAACTTCTGTAGACCGGTACGACGTCCGCTCGATGCGTTATGGCGTAACTGTTCATCCAATTATTGGCATTGTGACGACTGTAAAACCCCTGATAGTCGTCGATTTTTTAACCACGCAGCTATACAATTTCTGTAACGTCTCGTATATCTAATTCGTGCGTAACGATGCGATTCAGGGATTATGGTAATGTCGACGATTTGCAATGGTAATTAAGTGTATGTCTACATGGCTGTCAATTTTATAATATAATAATTATAATGTAATATATTGCATAACAAATTAGTATTTTAATTTTTTCTGAAGATGAGCAGATTAAATAGTAGTCAAAGATAGTGGTAATGGATTTTTCAGTCAACTAGTATGTTTTGCAAAACGATGGAGGAATAAATTTACATAAAGTTCAAGTTAATTTAAATACTGAAACGCTGTTCTTAGGAAGCATAACTCAATTATGGACATTTGCATAATTTTCTTCTGCACAACGGTTAAGACTCTAAACGAGGACCAACACAACATTAAGTTTCTGCCCTCAAGTTCACGACCCATAGTGCTCTTACATCTCTAACAGTTGTAAAAGTTCGTTTTCAAAATTCTTCTTTCTAAATCAAAATTCTAATTAACGCAATTAATAATTGCGAATGTGAACGAATTACCAACACAAAACATGAAGCATGACTTCTTCTCGGTCGCGAACCTGACCCAAAAGCGCGCACACCCACAGCCATAACCCGAGAAACACCTCACTTCACATCCAGGCGACGCGTTTTCCCAAGCGAGCGCCGTGCCACGAATTCCTAGAGGCCGATCCCCGGATCGGTGTGTGCCTCCGATTTTATCGCGGCGTCGATAATAAATACCTGGATTTGTCGCTCACGGGCGAAGCCGCGAGGCGGAGAGGTTCTCGTGGAACGTGGAAGGCGCCCTAACGGTTCACCGCAGTCGTCAGAAAAACCCATCTGCACCTCGCGCGATGAGGATATGCCCGAGGATAAATGGCACGAGCCCGGTAGCCGACTCTTGGACGCCTATGGGACTGCGCGCACGGTCTCGCCGGCGCCCCACGGGCAACCTCGAAGGTGTGTAACGAGGTCGACCGTGTCAACCTGGGCCTACCAGCACGCAGCGAAACTTGGCATGTTTTATGGGCCTAAATATCGTGAACTGGGTAACGAGCGCGCTCGCTGGTCGAGCTTAAGCGAGTGCGATAGGATATGTCGATGAATATGCATGAAACAGAACTGGGGTACAGAGTGGTAATTGGGTCATCTGGTTGGTACCTTTTTTGGTAGTAATTTATGCAGGGTGTTTCATAGTGTATGGTCGAGGCTTTAGAATTAAATTCGAAGCACAGGAATTTTGTCTTTTTTTTTTTAGTTTTGTTGAACATCTAGGACGTGATTCTGTTTGAAATTGTTTGTTAGATCGTTGATTGAGTTCTGCGGATGTTTGAAATCTAAAATTTGTATTCAACTAGGAAGACTTCAATTTTTTAAATAGTAGTAATTTCTAATAATTCGCATCTATTTAACTTGTCTTGTTGGTAGAATTTAATGAACAGCTTAATACTAGATTTGATAACAATAAAAAAACATTAACTCGTTAACAAAGTCGCAACGAACATTTTTGCTAAGGAGAAAATTGTGTAGAATCACCCCAGCAATTCTCCCTTTTCGGTTCTTACACTTTGTTTGGGACACCCTGTATATAAACACTACGAAAAACTGTATTCGAACAGGTACGTGAACAGATCATTTTTACGAAATTCAACTGTCATAATTAACAGTTTACAAACGCTGGTGGAGATGCACCTTTAAATAGGGTTAAAAAACCTCATCCTTAGATCGAGACAAAAAAATCATACAAATGAACAATGATTATACTCATAAATGAAAGCAACTATAAATAATCTCATTGCTAGTGGAGATATCGTTCACCATAAATCGAATCACGAAATCTTGTCCTTAAATCGAGACAGTAATAATCGTAGAAATGAATGATCAGCATAACAGTGATTCGATAGGACTATAAATAATAAAAATAGTATTATTATTAACAATAGCACTCACCTTAAAACTGAGTTAAGAAGCATTGTTCTTAAATCGAGACAAGAAACTTTGTCCTTAAATCGGATCCAGGTTCCTAAATCGAATCAAAATGGTGATAGAACATCACGATTAACATATAAATGATTAAATATGACTAGAGCAAAACTTCGATTATCCGGATTATTTATTTATTTTATTTATTTAAAAAAAAGTATGGGCATATGTTTGCCCAATTCACAAAACAAAGAAAACTGCTAAAGAATGACAGAAAATAAAAAAAACTAATAACTAGGTAATAAAATAGAATAGAAATTGTAATTATTTAAATTATAATGATTATAATTATCCTGGATTTTGATTATCTAGCATTTAAATCAATGAGTCGATGTAACAGTACAGTAGGACATTCAGTGAAATTTGAATTACAGTTTAATAATGGTCTACTAATAATTAGTACTTTGTAGCATAAATATAAAGTCAGTTAGCAGAGGTTCTACTGTAAATAAATTAATTTTTAGTAATTATAACACTCACCTTAAATCGAATCAAGAAACCTCGTCCCTAAATCGAGATAATATCGTCTATCTCAGCGGACAGGGACGAACAGGATAAACGGTGAACGGAATGTGTATAATTAAAATACACAAGACACGTGGATTCAACAGCGATTCTGTCAACGTCACGTTTTATTGAATAATCAAAGTGGTAACACTATAGTAGCGACATTCCTCATAAGTGTAATAAATGATTAGCCTAAAAATTCTACCGCTGCGTCGTCGTCATCGTCACCGTTCTAATTTATCGTTAATATCGTCGTAACATCGGCTGAAACACTGTGTTCCCGAGACGAAATACATACAAACGAGTCCATCTCCGTCGTCTTACTTTCTATAACGCGTAATTATTGGTACTGCGAGAATCTTGAATAAAATCGTGAAACGAGTGGTGTGTGCTCTCGTAATCTCTCTATAACGTATATTTTTTTCTTTTAATATGGATTTTCATAGGTACACTTACGGTGTATATTCCCGTCCCGGAAACGGCCATCGAGCCTCCTTCCGTCCGGGACGTTCGAATCGCGTCTTAAAAATCGCGACGTCCGAACAAATTTTCGCGATGTCAGCTCGTCGACGCGCTTAAAATCTACATCATTTGTCTATCTATCATCAGGCGGTTCATTTCTTCCGTATCTCTTTTCGCTTCCCGTTTTGGCCAGCGTAAAATCAATCGACGAATTGGAGGTTTCTTGAACCTCTACAGCATGATTAAAACAATCTATTTTCTGAACAGAAATGTTAAAAAAAAAAAAAATTAACGAATGAATTAGTGGAATTTTTACAAGTTTTCCTGCGAGGAATTTTTGTGAATACTTTTGACATGCAAATAGCAATGATTCCAGGAAATTAGTTACGTCAACGTTCTAGATATTAAATCAAAATTAAATAAAACTTGACTGAAAAAACCCGAAAATTGTTAAAGGCTTAATACTTCCTGGAAAGAAACACTAAATCAATAAAACCTAGAAATCAACAAACTGATACATGGTTAAAAACAGTTAATTGATATAAAAGGGGTCTATAAAAGGTTTTCACAATTATCACGATAAATCAGTGCCAATGCCACAAGAAACCGTAGAATCGAGAGGAAATCGAATGGAAACGTCGCGACTTTCGCCACGTTATTGCACTGCTGGGTATGTCGCTTAAGGAACAAAATGTTGATATAATTCCCGGGAGAAATATTTAACGACCGGATGTGTTTATTGCTTCATAACGTCGATCGCGATCGTTTCCATCGATCGTCCGATGCGACTGATTCTAGCTGGCTCTCTCCTCTTCCATCCCATCGATCTTTCTCGCACAGACGCAATCAATTTAGAGAACTCACGCCCCGTTGCTTGCTGCGTGCACGTGTCTATTCGCTAAACAAACCTACGAAGAAATACTTGGAAATCATTCGAAACGACGGTGCAGGATTCCACGGTACTCCGAGTCGATCGGGATCCATATGGATCAAACTCTAACAGAACTATGGAATCAAACCACAGAGAATTGAAAGCCAAGTAACTGAAACTCTGAAGAAATTAAGGTACACATTTCGACAGAGTATCGTCGAATCCATGCAAGTCACTCCACTGTTCTTAATCTTTTTTTTTTCTTTTTCTGTTTACTTTTATATTGTAAAATGTATATACTTCGTGTAAGGGAGCTTCGAATGGTTGTACAAGAACTGCCACCGCGTACCTCAACGCGCGGCATCCAGCTAATTCTCCATTAAATGTATACGTTCTATGTGATAAAAAAAATTAATATTAATTAATAGCAATCGGTGTATAACTAATAATGAAATTAAAAGAAACAGAGCACGATCAAGAACGTTAAATATACATCTCTCTCTCACGCTGCTAAATCGTCCTTTCTTTCCCGCGGATATCAAGCCTCGAGTTTCATCGATTTACACACACTCTCTCTCTCTCTCTCTCTTTCTCTCCTCGTGGCTTATACACTCGACCGGTCTCTCTCACTCGCAACGATTAATCGCTAGGGATCGTTAAGTAACTATATCTTCGTCGAAAAAATTGGACGCCTCGAGGTTTCGTCTCTCGGTCCCTCGTTTCTTGCGTCACTCCTTCGAATATTGCCCCCTTCGTCTCTCGATCGTACGAAGTGAGCCGCGAACAATGATACAGCAGATAGGTGGATGAAACGAATAATAGCGATCTGATGAACCAATTGATTATCCTGCGATTATAAATAACTTTCAATTAAACTTATCCGTAAATGAAATGTCTTACAGAGGAGTTTTAAATTAATTTGTTTTTTTTAGAAAAACTCATCCACCTTCTCTATATACCACAAGTTATACATCACCAAGCATATGCAAAATATAATATTATAATTAAAATAGCAAATCTAACGGATACATCGCAGATTATTTCGCGAATCCCCGACCACGGTCACCAATACCATGAGCATGCTTAAAAGTAAACTAACACTTACGTTTTCTCCCATATAAATTGAAAAGCGACATAATCAGCGAGACACTCGAACAAAACTTGTACAAATCTTTACAACGCAGTTTCGTCAACATTTCATTCAACCGTGATCAGGGAACGGATCGACATAAGCAGGTTCCGATTCGATTTAAAAAAAAAAAAAAATCTTTAGAAACTCATGAGAATCCTTCCCGCTGATCGCTAACAATAAACAATGACGTTTAAAACAATAATCGCTACGACAATTTTGCAATTCTCGACTCGCAGAATAATCGTTCGCAAAAGCCTCCGTGTGACAATCTCGTCGGTTCGGCATCGATATCGCTCTACTCGGAATGTTCGTGATCTTAATCGTGCCAAACCTTTAATGATTAACTTTATTTATTAACCCTCTGCGGCTGATAAAGAGATCTGTGTCTACTCATACTTTTCGAACAGCCTCGTCGACGATTTCAACTAAATAAATACATTTCTACGCCACGTGTTTTGGAAGAAGTTTCTCCAATGTACTGAAATTTTTACTCATTGATTCTTCTCGTCCCTCGTCACCCACACCAAAGAAAACTGAATGCTCATCAGCTTCTGTTCGCCGCAAAGGGTTAATATTTGATATGCAATCGAGCAACGTCGCGTGTCGCGCGATCGCGATCATACTGATCGGCGTTGGATCCTACAAAAGTCAACGATTACAGGCGACAATAAATCTCTGTTACCTCCTAATTGAACAGCTAAACTCATAACGATCGCAGGCAACAAGATTAGCGCAGCGCTGTGACGCAATACGCGCGTGGGCGTTCAATCTCTCCCGTTCCGTCGATCCATCGATCTTCGCTCGCAAATGATCGACAGACGTCCGTGAACACTCGCGACGCGATCGCTCTCACTCGCGGGACCGAACACATCGATAGAGTCACTTTCAATTGGCGATTTTATCATCGGGCTCATTTGTCTCTCTCTCTCTCTCTTTTTTTTGCTTTGTCTTCTTTGCATTATTATTAACTAACTATGATTACCCTCTGTAACCCACAACGATTTTTTTTTTTATTCAGATTGCGTATCTTTCTTAATCGATCTTTCTATAACGTGCGTATAACTTCGAAAACTTTATTTAATACTGTATTTATTTATTAGAGATCCTCCGAGGCTATTTCTAAGGTAAGAATTCTAGAAAAAGAGTAGCAAGAGCGTGGGCCACAGAGAGCGAAGAAATGAAAGGGAAAACGGTATCGTGGAAATAGTGCAAAGGCCTTGCGAAAAACTCGTATCAATAATCTAGCGATTCTGTTTGGAATTCGAGTTCTAAGAAAATCTAAGGCTTCTCTGTTTCACGCTGGGACGATCGTGCAACAATTACTTATCTTGCGTTTATATGCTTTGATTTGTTTTTCATTTCGTCCTTGTTCGTGCGCGTCTACGATCGGTAGAATGTCGATTTAGTATGGCGGCCGCTTGGTCGGCAAGATGGCGTCACAATGAAATTGAGGTTAGAAACGTTTTCATCTAGAAATTACTTCAGTTTTGATGAAATTGCGTCGATTTAATTAACAAACCATTGCAAATACGTTTTCAAGGCAATGAAGTTATGCTATGTTAGACGAAGTGACATTATTTTGGTTGACAAAATGGCATCGATTTGGTCGACAAAATGGCGTTTGTTTGGTCTACTCAAAATGGTCGTAGCGTAGTCTGTAAAATAGCGCTATTTTGATCGGCTAAATGGTGTCAATGGATTCTACTGTATGATAGTAATATAATCGTCAAATTGTACCACTGTGGCCGATAAAATGGCGTCTATTGGATCGACAAAATGGCATTAGTTTGGTTAACTAGAGCCAATATACTAGACAAATTAATACCATTTTAGTCCTCAAAAAATGATGCCAACTGGATTCACAAATTTACACCAGCATAATCGACAAAATGATGTCACTATGGTCAACAAAATGGCGTCAGTTTAGTCGACAAAATGATGCCAATTGAGTTATTCAAACGGCATCAGTTTCATCGACAAAATTGCCGCCTGCAACGCGAAGGGCCAGTGATCGTCAATCAAACCAACCAAAACGGCACCAAATCCTGCAAAATGGCGTCAACAGTACCAATAAAAAGAAAGGAACTCTTTACCCTCGCAGTAGGTATGAGTAAACGATCAACGACGTTACGATTTCACGTCATCTACCGTTCGTGTTCGACGCGTGCAGCTGTCTCGAATGAAAAATTCACGCGGTCGCCCAGCATGCTCGACAAGGACGCGCGCGCAGTCGCTGGAAAACGACGAGGATATTCAGGGACCTCGTACAGTATGGTTCGTAAAACATCGACACGTTGTTCAGAATGCGAACGCGTGCACAGGAGAGCGCTTAAAATGCTCCCGATATTCCGTGCTCGTTTAAAACGGTCACACTTTTGTGCTGTAAAAATGGTATCCTTCTTACACGCGCCAATACCGAGCGCGCGAATCGCTATACAAAAGAAAAAGAAAAAAAAAAGAAGAAAAAACCCGAAGACGAAGGTAATTAAAATTCCTCCCGTGACGGCTCGCGGATCGGAGATCCGTTGGCGCGAGTTTCAAAGGTATTCTTTAAAAAATAAAAATAGTCGCGGCTGCATGGACTTCTTGGATGGTACGATGCCAATTGCGATTGAACCAACATTTTTTCTTTTTAGATTATATTTTTAAAAATTGAATAATTATAAATTAATATTGTTTGGACATGCAGTAGGACTTTGATTAATCATTATTTATGAATTTTTTTATTTTCGATAAATCATTATTTAATTACAAGAGTTTAAATCTTATTCGAAATTTTGCTGTTCTGTTATTGTTAGTATGTTAAATAATTGGAAACTAGGACAGTAAAAAAGGAAAATAAGTAATAGTCAATTAATTCAGGTTCTATTGTAATAAAGATTGGACCTTTTCTTTTTATCTATAAATGTTGGTTAACAGTTGACAATTATGTGTGGAGAAGCTAGTACAATAATCACCCGTTACAAGACCATCGATAGGAATTACCGTAGACCTTATAACGAGGGAAAAGAGTATCCTTTTTGATTTTTTAAAATCAACTATAATGAAATCTCAAATGGCATCGTATGTCCAAGTTAATCCAAACGCCGCTATATTTACAGAATAAAAAAATACATTTCTCAAAGTTTTTAAAGAATCAGTAAAATGCACTTTTCGAATCACCAGCGTTCCGCGAGACGTCACGAAATGGTTACTAAAAAGAACCGGCAGAAAATAAAATCGAAGTCACAAATACAAAAAGAGATACGAAATCGCTAAAAAAAAGAATATGAGCGATAAGAAGAGCAACGAAAAAAAAAGCTTTTAAAAAAGAGGCTCACCGCGCGCAAGGGTTCGTAAAAAAGAAAGAACGAAGAAAGGAGGGCTGGAAAAGAGAAAATGGACTCCAGAACCATCCGGTACGAGGCTCAGGACTGCGGTAACGATAAAAAAAAAAGAAAGAAAAGAAGGGAACCAACGGAAAAGGACAAAAGACACACATACGACCGGTACGCGGAATTCCGAGCGCATCCTCCAACGACCGCATACAGCGTATACAATATTCAAAAGTGCGTATACAAATATATATATATGTATATATGTACATGTAGAGATATATGTATATGTGTATAGATCGTTACAAACATGATAAAAGGAAGGTACACAAAAAAAGCCGACCACGCAGGGGGGAGGGTGGTCGTCATTGATAAAAATCAACCAAAAAATATCTCGTACGTGTAAAAATACCAACGCTTCTCTATCTGTCTCTATCTCTCCCTATCTCTCTCGCTCTCTCCTCTCTGCTTTAGGTCACCGTTTTCCCGTCTCCTCCTCTGACGGACGAGGAAACATTCGTTTCCGCCCCGCGCGTTGCTCTCGCGCCTTTCCGACGCCCTCAATTATCTTTCGACCATTCAATTTCCTCCGAAAAAGAAACTTGTTAACCGATTCCAACATCCGAGAAGACGTCCGGGCAACGCGGAAAACGTCACGGCCGACGTCCCTCAAACTGACGGACCGAGGGACTTCTACACAACCACTCGTCCCTCGCGTTCCCTTCCTCAATTCCCTTTCCTCGCCCCAACAATCCGACCGTCCTCCCCTGGCTTCGGAGGACTTGGATCGACCCTCGAGGGTCCGAAACACCTTCGGGGGGTGGGGGGGGGGGGGTGAGGGGGCGTCCTCGCCGTGTCGAAAGGAGAACTTACGTGAAACGGGTGGCTCCGTCGCACGCGTGTGTGACAGTTGATCGGTGGGGGTGGTGCGTGGTGCGAACACGATGGAGCATCCACTGACGAGACGCGCCCTCCACTCCTCTTCCTCTCTTCTACCCTCTCTGGCCCTCCGCGCTTCCCTTCGGGTCTTGCTGCGGGTCGCTGCTGCTGCTGCTGGTCAAGTTTACTCGGCGGGGGTAACGGGAGATTTTTCGTCAGCGGGTGGGTGCGGTCGGGGAAGCGTCTCAACCGAGGCCTGCCCATTGCATGAAGTCGGGCACTTCTCTGACGGGGACGTCCCTCGCCAGAGCCTTCACCCTCAGGTTCCGGTCCTCGGTCAGCAGGACCACCTCCCTTCGCAGACGTCTCGGTTGGCCCTCTTCTGTTGACATAGGACAATCGAGGGAATCGCGGGGGTTCCTTTCTGTTTTGGTTTCGCCGGGATTCGATTGCTGAGGGGATTTAGGGACGGTTGCTGATGGTGTGTGGCGGAGTTGCTCGACAGACGTCGTGAATATTCTACATTTTACGAGGGAACTGCTGGAGTCAGACGATAGTTCTGAGAAGTATAGATACCTCTAAGGGATATAAGCAAGTAAAGCAGCTTGACACTTTTCGGGTATCTACTGACGAAAAGTGAACCAAATGAATGAATGTTACAAACATCGACACATTTTCTTTGATACATTATGACCAGAAATGGGCAAAATCTTTATTTAAGTAAGAATTTCGAATAACGAATAAAAGATAAAAAAAATTTTATTCGTTATTCGAAGGTTCGAATAATCCAATTTATATTTATTCGAAGCAACGAATAAATGAATTTATTCGATGAGAAGTTATTCGAAGACTTAAGATATTTTTTTTATTCGAGTGGTGTTTCATCCGCAGCGTCGAATAGTTTTCATCTTTATCTTCATCTTTATTCGAAGGTTTATTCGAAAGTTTCGAATAGCTTCCGAGCTGCGCCGAATAGGCCCCAATAGGTCCCAGTGACGAACGGTACGACACTCCGCACAGTGTTCGGTGCCACTCGGCTCATTCGGGCCCATTCGGCGCAGCTCGGAAGTTATTCGAAGCTTCGAATAAATGAATTTATTCGATGAGAATTTATTTGACGACTGAAGATATTTTTTTTTTTTATTATTATTATTATTCGAATTGCGTTTTATCCGTAGCGTCGAATAAAGTTTTCATCTTTATCTTCATCTTTATTCGAAGCTTCGAATAACTTCCGAGCTGCGCCGAATGGGCCCGAATGAGCCCGAGTGGCACCGAGCACTGTGCCAAGTGTCGTACCGTTCGTCACTGGGACCTATTGGGGCCCATTCAGCGCAGCTCGTAAGTTATTTGAAACTTTCGAATAAACCTTCGAATAAAGATGAAGATAAAGATGAAAACTATTCGATGCTGCGGATGAAACACCACTCGAATAAAAAAAATATCTTATGTTTTCGAATAACTTCTCATCAAATAAAATAATTATCTTGTGTTCGAATGAATTCTCATCGAATAAAATCGTTTATTCATAGTTTCGAATAACGAATAAAAACAGATAATACCCATCTCTGACTATGACTCTATCATTAATAAATATTTCAACCTCTAAAAATGTGTAGAATTCCTTCAAATGTATGCAAATAAATGTATAAGTTTTGAAAAAGTTGTACAGTATTCTCTCGCTATATGCTCGCCGTTTTCGCCGCTTCATCGAGCCACTCTTCAATTTCATTGACGACGTACAAAAAGCTATCGATTTCATTATTCCATTACCTTCACGAACATTTGCATTACACATACTATTGCTCGATGAAGCGACGAAAACGGCGAGCATATAGCGAGAGAAAACTGTAGCTAATAATTTTCCAGCTAAAAAATTCTTTAAAAACACAATTTCCCATCACTGTAGTCCACACAATTTCCTCAAGAACCATATAAACACTGGAAGACAATCAATGATACTAATGATACTAATTAAAATATTTCCAAGTGTATTAATGTCTGTATTAATCTCCCAACTAAAAGATAATAATCTACAGGGAATAAAAAACGATCTCCCAGTAACTCGTCAAAATCCAGTTCCCCCATAGCAATCGTTCCGCAAAAAAAAGAAAAAGGCGCCGATTATCACGAGGACATAATTCGAATCGCAACAGGATCGACTTATTCAGTTTCAATTAGCAGGGCAGCTCCTAATGAAACTGATTCCATTAGTCGTTGTTCGCGGCGATCGCGAGGGAAGGGAATAATTAGCGGCACGCCAGGTGATAAATTCCAGCGCTGATAACGACGCGGTAGAAGTTACACACGTCGATTGCAGCGCGGTACCACTGTAACCAGCCCGATAACGGTATAATCTCTATGTAAACGAGCGCCACAATCGGCCACGGTATTAATCACTATCAAAGCCGCGGAAAACGTCGAGACGCGTTCGGTGTACGCCCTAAGAGAACGCAATGAGAAGGGACTCGTTCCCTCTCTCTGTTCCTCTCTTTGCTACGTACCTGCGTTCACTTGATCCTTGTTACCCGTTTTGCAGAGGCTCAAGCACGTAGCCAGTATTCTGTCATCGTTCCTTGTCAGCCCGTCCTGCAACAGAATATCGCGGTACCCTCGTTTATATTTATTTATGAAGTGACACGTATTCGAAAGATCGCGTGAATCTCAATGGCCGACTACCCCTCGGATATCCCGTGGAGAAATCCCTGACAGAGATTTAAGAACTTGTCGACGACGTCCGGCGGAGATGCGTGTAATTTGCACTTTAAGGAGAATATTTGTTTCTATGTAGCATGCAAATTACGGGGAGTTCGATCGCTTCGCGCGGGGTTGATTGATGCCGTGGGATGCTGCCAGTGGACGAGGTCAACAGATATTCTGACTAATTATACGTTGGCAGAGGAATTTCTGCAATGAAGTAGCTTGCATTTTGAAAGTCAATTAATTTCAATGGAAACTGTTTCATGAGTGGATTGAATTCTTTTAGGGGTTCGGGTGATGGCGAAGGGATACTAGTAGATGGAGTCAATAGATGTTCAGACGCGATTATAACCGCCCACAAATAGAGTAACGCAAACGGATGTTGGCCCTCGTGTACAATGATTAACCGTTTCAGGAAACGTAGGAAATATTTTTCTACATACAGGGTGCGCCAAAAGTATGGAAACGGTCAAATATTTCGAAAACGGAACATTTTTGAGAAAAATGTTTTAAAGCAATGTTTTAGGGTTTTAAAAATTCTGTTGAGTGGTCCTATCCGTTTGACCTTCAGAGGAACGGTCGAGGTCATATCAAGGTCAACATGATTTTTTTAAATAGAACACACCATTTTTTATCATGCAGTGTTAAAGCTGACGATGAGACCTTTTCAAAACACTAGCTGATGATCTATTTCTCTTAAGAATTGCCAAGAATTGTCAAGAAACAGGCAGAAGACAATTCGAACATTCGACGAGTTGAAGCACATTAATGCTAAATCTCAAATGTTCAATGCGTATTAATGCTAAAATCGCCCTTCCTAAGCCCATACCTAAGGACCACGACTGTGCGAAGTCCAATCGAGAAACTTCCTCAAGGTGCACCGTAAATACTAACAATAATGCTGACAGCATCGAAGCATTTAAAGCTCAGCACTCGGGCAATTCTCAAGAGAAATAGATCATCAGCTAGTGTTTTGAAAAGGTCTCACCGCCAGCTTTAACACTGCATGATCAACAATGGGGTATTCTGTTTAAAAAAATCATGTTGACCTTGACGTGACCTTGACCGTTCCTATGAAGGTCAAGCGGATACGACCGTTCAATAGAATTTTTAAAACCCTAAAACACTGTTCTAAAACATTTTTCTCGAGAATGTTCCGTTTTCGAAATATTTGACCGTTTCCATACTTTTGGCGCACCCTGTATAATTACATGTACAATAATTTTCTTACTTAGAATTATAATTAGGGAAGACTGAGCAGGATTTGTGTATGACACGTTTTCTACATACAGATTGACGCAAAGTAACACATTTACGTGACATGATTATAATCCAGATGAAGCAAATGATTATATTAAATCAAATATTTCCAAGAAATAGGTAGAAGAGTATATTAAGTTTATTCAACATCTCTGTTCACGTATTTCTAATTTTTTTTCAACCGAAATTTTGGAAAGTCCAAGCAACAAGTATTTGACCTAAACTAAATAATTCCATCAGCTTGTGTTCTTCACAGCTTAAAATATATCTGTAACTTTCCAAGTGAGCGCATCGGTTTTCCCATCAAGCAGAAATCGTTTCGGTGTCAGAATTTCGAGGTCAGGCAAAGGTAGACAGAAAAACGAGAGGAATGCAGCGAGAACGAGGGAAAAGGCGACAAGGAAGAGGAAGAGAAGGATACCGAGGACCGGGAGGGTGTGCGCGAGGCGTGTAGAATAAAATCTAACGAGCTCGCGGCGCGCGTTATCTATCGTTTGACAGATCAAGGTTCCTGTTACGATCCTATCCTACCCATGTATCCCGCATGTTACCACAGAGATAAGCGGGAGGTCGAGATGCGTGCTGCGCCAGAAGTTACCACGCCGCGAGAAGAGTTTATCTGCACGCCACGTGGGGGGTTCCATTGGATAGCTCGACCCCTTATCATAACATTCGCGCTTCAATGAACACCGATCAATTCGTACACGCTAAAGCCTTTTCGTTTCTCCTCGAACCGGGTCTTATCCGCCTTTTCTTCCCATAGCCTGGCCCCGATTGACGCGGAAATTCGCCTTGCCAAATGTGATTTGAGCTTTAATCATTTTGAGGACGTCGATCAACGAAGCATTTACTCTAATTTTTATATTAATTAAGGGAAATTAATTTTCTATTTTATATAGTAAATTAGAATATTCTCAAATAAGTGAAGTTTCTTAGTCAAATATTAGAAATTTGATTAATAGGAATGAAACCCGGTCATTAAACTGATTTTTGCCTTTTTAAGGCTGAAGTAGCATTGATTTCGTGTTTTTGATTAGTTCCATATATTGTGGAGAGTGGAGACTCGTGTAATTGTAATTAATAATAATTGCTTGTGTGATACAGTAGAATAGAATTGCATGCTAAAATCTTTCCAGTAATTAGTAATTAGAATCGTTGAAACGTTTTATGACAGTCCTCAGTAGAAGTTCCACTGGTAAGCAGACATAGTAAGTAGTATTAGCCTTCAAATGTCAGACATTAACTACACACAATCAAGTTATTGAATTTAATATAATTCTATAATTTAATATTTTTCAAGCTTCTTGTAAGAAATTTGGGAAAGAAAAAAGTAACTGAAAGATGCATTTTAATCTATCAATTTATAATTCACAAGATTAAAAAAAAGACAGATTAGAAATAATGCTGATCAGATATCAGCAAAATTTGGTAAAAGTTGAAGAAAAACTACTTCAAATACTATTTTAAATAACTACTATATACAAAAATAAAATAATATTTGTAATAAATTATGAAAGTTTGTCAAATAAAGTATTATTAATTTCAAAATGTCAAGTATAAAAGTTTAGATTGCAAATGGTATTTAAAATATTCCTTCACTGTGAAAATGAATGGAGAGTATTAATGTAAAAATATAAACATTGAAAGAAGCCATAATATTTATTTTCAATCCAAGGCGATTGAAAAGATTAAAAAATAAATCACAATAAATAAAATATCATAACCATTTTTAATGGGGCAAAGTAGAGATCTTTAGGCCCCTGTAACAACATCTTTTGGTGCTGTTTTTGTAAATTTATAGCACACAAAAGAATAAATAAAACTAAACTAATAAATCAAATAGTTACAATATAAGCCTGCTTTCAGTAATTTCAAAAGTACTACTTAAAATACTATGTATATTCCAAACTTTTCCTATGCATAAAATAGATTATTCACTATTTACTATTCAAAATAAAATATTATTCTTAACCTAGATTTCGTTGTAAATTTATGGAACATTATTAATAAAACATTTAAAAAATGTTCCAACTAAAATACAAATAAAATGTCATTCAAAATCAAACTTCTACAAATAAAACTTCATAAATAAAATAAATGTACTATTTACTATTTAAAGCAAAATTTTACTGAAATATCAAAATATACCTTCCCAAAAGTAATATTAAAGTAAGTTTCACTATAAATTCATGAAACACTATTAAAAAAAAAATATTACAAACATTCCTATGAAAATACAAGTCAAATTTCTTGCAAAATCTGAATTCTTCTTAAAATCACAGTAAAAACTCGACAATAAATTGTAATAAATATTCTCGAGAAAAAAGTCATACTAAATACAAACTTGAAGCAAAATTAAAGTAAATCAAATGGCTATGAAAATTCTTTCTATATCTTCTTGAGTCCCAAATAATTCTAAGTCTATAACGATTATTGTATCTCCCTATAAACAACTCACCTTGTCAACATCCTCTTCCACGGTGAAGGTACTCGAAGTAAGAACAGTTCCTCTAGTGGTCAAACACCGTATCGCTGGATTTCTGCTTCTAGCAAAAGCCAGTGCCGCTTTCGCGCTTTCCGCTACCCTGGCTACGTGCTCCGGGTCCAAAGTCGCCCTGGAGGCTGGAGGACAGTCCCTGGCATCTGCACCCCTAGCCAGGCCCTCCAACTCGTTCAAAACTGTAACAAAAATATGAAACGTTCGATCAGATACTCCGACTAAATTGAAACAACAAGAATGCAAATTTATTCTGACCCTACGGAATAACTGACAATTTCAAAGGAACTCGTTTGGAGAGAGAAACGGAGGGAGGATTCCTCTTAGCAGGTGGAAAAGTTTTTTCATCGGCTTCATTGTCCTCCGGGGGTTAAGTATTTACACGGAATCCTAACGAAGGAGCCTTAATAGTGTTTACTCGAAGTTTGCTGGCCCACCCTCACTGTCGTGTGAAAACGCCGCTAATGAACTTTCTGCTGAATCGCATAACGAGGGGATGAGGAAAAATGGCGCAGACTAAGTAGGTATACCGTTTTTATTCATCATTTTATAATTTGTTATTGGCAAAAAAATTCGTAGAGTATACGAAAAATTTCTTCAAAATTTTATTGTGATGAATACAATTTAGGAAGGTTCTAAAAGTCGAGACTAATTAGTGAAAGGCGTGTAAGTATCACAGGATAAAATAGAGAGTGTATTTTCTGCTCTTAGATATTTTTCTAATAAAAGTATTAATTATTATTAAAAATTATAATGTTGATTGAACGTTTTGATGCCTGAAAAATTATAATATTGAAGTTTTAATATCTCTAGGATTTTTTTAACGCCACTACAATAAATATTAATATTTCTATTATATTCAAAGGTTTAATTCAAAGCAATGATTGCAAATATTGTTTTATTTGTTCCAAAATAGTTCAAACAGCTGTTCTCCGACAATAGACGTTTCTTCTTTCCTCGAATCCCGTGATTATCGACGAGGAAAACCATCCGAAGAATGTTTCCTGGGATTTAGCGAAGTTCCACTTTAGTGCGAGGCCGAGTGCTTCTGCTCCCCTTGGATCTATAAATCTTGGGAGGATTTGCCGACTCCTTTTAGAAATAGAGCGCAGCTTCGCAAGGAGATCGACTGGCTCCGCGAATTATACATGAAGCCGAGAAGATGCAATTTTAGTCGATCTAAAACGGGAAGAAGGAGCGATCCTCCAGCGACTGGTACGTGAAGTGAACAGTCAATAAGTAAGGAGAACGGAATTTCTGGTTTGAACTCTAAAGAACGCGGTATCATTGGACGGTATTCCTGATTGCGGATTGATCCTTCGCCATACCTGAAATATGTACCACCCTTTTAAATGGAACTTACGATTTTGCGGAAAACGTGCTCGAGATTTCTTTAAAAATTTAAGATGTGCTTCGCCGTAACTTTAACGGCGAGTATAATTAACTTCGTAGTAGCGACAAATCAATACAATAATTTTAGTTATTCCTCTGATTATTTTAACCGCAATACGAAATACTTCTTAAGATAAAATTGATTACATTTTATGTATAATTGTATTATAAATATTGGATGATTGCATGAATAATATCTATAAAGATTGCCTTATTTGCTGGAAAATTATTGTTTAGGGTTGTGTTTATTAATAATACCCCAGCTCCTACTTCGTATAACTATCTACTAACTTTTAATTAATATTTGAGCCTTCCTAAAAAATATTTCTAATTTTCTAAGCCTAACATGAAGCTAATAGTACTTATGATTTATTGCAGCAAATTATGGATAAAGTAATTTTCATAATTTTCCGGTTATTAGTGTAAATCACACCGCATTTAAAATAATGCAATTACCTGGGCGTGTACGTATTATAAGTGATCACTTATACCGAGTCCAACCAGTTTTTATTTAAAATTATTATTAGACTTCAACCGTTTTATCGCATTTCAATGTCAGACTGAGTATATTACTCGATGATAGAGCTCGACGGTTAATAATAATCAGGAAGCGGACTCACGATGCACAGAGAAACAATTTTCAGAGTGTCTCTGACAAGCGGTAATTGGACTGTCGACGGGAGTACGTGACAGAATTCCACGCGTTTGCCCGACGCTGTTCGCGACCGGATTTTAAATAATCTCCGCATTTCTATTCGACATTGCAAATTTTATTAGAAGGCTCGACGTGGCTCGCACGATTCCACACAGTCTCGAAACCGCAGCTACGATGCGTTTTCATTTCCTAGAAATATTAGACGATTCGCGTTTTGCGAATAAATTATATTGGTCTGGCACTGTGCGATGGATAATTAGCAGACTGCGGATTTTTATATGGTTATGGAAATTTTGAACTGGCAAAAATGTATGAAAATGTATATAGATACAGTAAATTTACAGGGTGGTGCGAAAATTGTAGTATAACTGCACAGAGGTTGATTTTAAATGAATAGAAACAAGAATTTTTTAAACTGTAGTTTCTTCTTTTTAAGAATATTTATTTTGAAGAATCAATTATAATACAAGAGGTATTATATGTATTTTATAGTAATTTTAGTAATTCATTGTTCAAATCGTCATCTTCAACTTTTTATACTTCTTAGTTGAAATTCTCAATTTTTCAGTTTTAACTCAGAAAATTTTTTAAATCTACAACCTGAAATCTTCATGAAATCTTCAAATCTTCACAGTTACGAATCTTCAAATCTCTAACTTCACTTCTTAAAAATTCTTTATTTTCAATTTCATATTTATAAATCTTCAAATTTATCTTTTCAAATCTCCAACTTCAAATTTTCATATCTCCAATTTCAACTCTAAAAATCTTCAAATTTTCCAGCTTTAAACCTTCAAATCTCTAATTTTAACTCTTTAACTTGTTCTTCAGTAATTCTTATAACATTATTCTTATTACAAATACATAAGAACCAAATCCTATCTAATTATTTGCGAACCTCGTTAAAATATCAAAGTTTACATAGATTTTAGAATATTTGCTTATTTAAGTGTAAAAAAAATATTTTTTAAAATAACTTTAATAATATATAAATTAATTATAACTTATTTGGAAGGTATAGGAATATGAATTTTTTTTCCCTGACGCTAAGCAACATTTAAAAAAAAGAAACTGCCTGTATTATATTCCAGACTATACTTTTTATTTATCAGGAATAGGCACTTCTCATAATCATAATTCATCTATTATTTTTCAGCGATCTCTAAATTCTTTCATTAACAAGTACTTCAAAAATCAATAATTCCAGAAACATTTATTGCTTACAAGAATCTACTATGCCTTAAATTAATTAACTGCGAAATTAATTCTTTCAGTTTAAGTCGTTTTCAGCTTTCACGTTTAATTATTGCTGAACGTTCATAATTTAATGTAAGCAAAGTTAAATACTCTTTTAAGGGTCTACATAAATTTAATATTGTCTTCGTGAACAAATTTACGAATCACTGCATAATCAAGATCCACAATTACATAGGCAACAATAAAAACATTTATACGAGGTTTTAGATTCCATCTATAAAACCAATTGATTATTTCTTAAGCCAGGAAACGCGAACCCTTCAACCAGCAGACAGAAGCAAATTTCCGCTCGAGACTAAAAAAAGAACCACCTCCCTCCAGAAACATACATCACGCCAAGTGTGACTTTCCACTTCACGAACATCCCAGTCGCGCTATCTTCGGAAACCAAAAGAAAATTACGATTCATCCGCAACGATTACCATTTACCGGCACCGGGAAGAGTTCCTCCGCCCACTCGGCGTCTAAAACGCACCGTCACGCGTCTGGCCGGCAGTAATCCTTAGAACGCGGCGTAACCAATGGGCTGTCAATGCGTCGACTCGCACCACCATAGAGTACCCCCAGTCTTTGCCGCGAGCCGTCCGCGTCGCGATTCCCGGACCCGTGGATCGAGACGCGCGACGGCGATCGAGCCACCGCACACGCGCTATCAACCGGCCGTATCGAGGGAAATGGGGTGTCGGTTGACGTCCGAGCGCTCAAAGGAGCTCCGAAGAGCACGGCTGCTCGAGAGACCCATTCCCCATGGCTCGGTGACCACCATGGGCATCGCCCACGTACCGATCGTGCCTGGACAGCGGCGGCGTGGCCGTCGGGGCCAATCGCCCGCCGTTCCAGACCAGTATATATGTACATGCATTCATGTATGAGCCGTGAGAACCTAACTGTGAACGTGGCCCGTTGTCGGGGCCAGACGGTCCATGGCTGCCCGCCACGGGGTCAAAGGGCAGCGCCGGTCGATTTTGCATGAACGCGCGGACGCGGCCGCGCGCGTGTACACTTTCGTTTTTCGGTGCCCGCGGATGACAAAGGCTGGCGGATGGGATTGAAGGGAGAGGAGAGAAAGGAGTTGGAGTAGCTAGAAGATTCTGCCCTTCGAGGAGCGGCGGAATTCGCAAATCGTTGATCGAGGGTGAGTATTGTTTAAATGGGACCTTCGTGGGGCTTGAATGGTATTAGTTTAGCGTGAGAAGCCAGTGGCGCGAGTAAGTTTAGGCTCTAATTTGGGCTTCCTGAGTGTTGTCTTTGGTACAGTTGGTTGCTGACTAGATAGGAAATTTGGTATGTTGACTGCGGAAACGAGTAAACTCGGTATAGCGGTGCTCTGTTTATGCGAGCTTAAAGATGTATTATGTGGTACAACTTGAAACAAAAATGCATGAAATGTGAAATACTCAAATATCTAGATGTAAGGTACTCGAACAATAGTTGAAGTCCTATTCATATTCCAAAAAAAGCTATTTCTTACTTTAGTTCGTTTTTTAAAACATGTTTGACCTATAACTGTAAATATTTTACTGTTCAAAATATTCAAATAATTCGAATAACTTCGAATACGAATAATTTATTCGACATATTTGAATTTATAGAAGTACTCGAATATGCGAACATAATTCAATTAATTAAGAGTATTCGAATATTTTAATAAAGCACGAAAAAATATTTCCTAAAACTCCGAATACTTGAATACTCCGAATTATTCGAATAATCGAATACTTCTTATTATTCAAGTAATTCGGAGTATTCAAGTATTCGGAGTTATTCGAATAATCGAATACTTCTTATTATTCAAGTAATTCGGAGTATTCAAGTATTCGGAGTTATTCGAATAATCGAATACTTCTTATTATTCGAAGAATATTCAAATATTAATTTTTAATTTTACTGGTATTCAAATATTCTAATCGTTATAACAGCCCCGATTTAAAGCTATTCTAACATTAAAAATACGTGTAATGACGTTAATATGAAAATTTGTCTAATACTTTACATACATGTTTCACCTCGCCTCTTCAAACTAAAACTAAAACAGTCGAGCCGAATCACCAATTACAAGCTTAAAAAATCCCATTTCACTCTTTCGCAACCCCATCCTCCTCAAACTACTAACAACCAAATATTCCCTAAATTTCCATTCCCAAGAGACACAACACCATCCAATCAGCTATTTGCAAGGAAACGACACCCCCTCTCAGCAACAAATCTCCACATCGAGTTCCACGGCTCGAGCGAGTCGTCGCAGAACCCGCGACGGGAACTACGCCTATGACTACGAAGAGGGGTGGCTAGGTTACGGGGTAGACTAATGCATACCAAATGTCGTCGAATCTCCAATTGAAAGTGCCTCCGAACCGGCGTGTTTGTCGACGAAATCGTGTTCCGGTATTCCCGGACCGGGTATCGTGTGCACGCGAGTCGATTATCGGATTTCGGGACGGGGGTGGCGGTTCAGGGGGTAGAAAAGGGGTGGAAAGGAAACGAAGGGAGAGCGATGCGCATGGTACACGTAGGCAAGCTGGCCGAGGCAGAAAAACACGTCTGCCCGAGAGGATTCTTCGAAAACTTTCGCCGTTCGACCGTCACCCGGCTGCAATTTATTCGAGGAAGTCGAGGAGGGGGTGGCTTACCCTCGCAAGTGTGTATCTTCCCCTCGGAAAGCTCGCTTTCGTCCCTCCCGCCCCGGTGCGGTCTGACAGTGGGTTAATTTATCTCGGACGAGGAGAACTTTCGACTTCTTGTTTACTGCGCTGTGCAGATTCTGTGTTTGCGGTATAATTACAATATTCGCAATTTTTTTACAAATAAAAGATGAAGAGAAGGATGTTTTTGCGACTACTCTTTTAAATATTGAAAACTTTTATTATAATAATAGTATTTATTAAATATCAACGGGTCGAGACCCTTTGTTACATAAGTGTGAAGCAAAAGAGAAAGTGGTGACGGAGGAGCGAGAAAATAAAAAAAAACACAGCGTTGACTCGAAGAGTGGCTGGGTTTCAAAACCGAGCGCAGCGCTTCTTCGAGTCAACACTGTATTTTTTTTTATTTTCTCGCTTCTCCGTCACCACTTTCTCTTTTGCTTCATACTTATGTAACAAAGGGTTTCGACCCGTTGATATTTAATAAATATGATTATTATAATGAAAGTTTTCAATATTCAAGAACGGCTGGGATTCAAAACCGAGCGCAGCTCTTCTTCGAGTCGGGTTCGATCTCGGTCACGACGGAACGAGGAGATTCGCAACGGCGAAAAAGTGGTGAAGATAGAGAAATCCCTTTTTCGAATCAAACTTAAGCGTCATTCTTTGAGTCAACACAGTAAGAGTGTCCTTATATCGAGACAGGACTGTAGATTACTACGAGTTATAGTACCCTGTAAATTTCATATAAATTACATATTTACGCACTATGAAGTTTTAACCGAACGTTTGAAAGAAGAAAATGAGCTGCTAAAGGAATCCCAGTCTATCGCAGAAACAGTTCGCGTTTAGGCAAAAACGATTGAGACAATTAAAATGTCCATATATAGTGTCATCCACGTATCTCGGAACCCGAGCCCATTTATAATCATGGGTACGAGTTCCGAGATACGTGGATGACCCTGTAGTACTCGATGCATTTTAACTGTGAAAATGGTACGGCTTCTAAGATGTCGCAGAGGAGTATGGAAATTGAGCATATGGAGGACATTATATTGGACAAATTTCAAAATATACAGAAATTATTAGAAAAATACATATACCGTATAGCTATTATAAAAGGACTCACAGAGGGTCTCCAACGGTGCATCACCTTATATCGAGGCAAATCTGTATTCCGCATCGAACATCCCCCGATCACCACGAATGTCGAAGCCTACAGCGTCCCAGAACCGCTGCCTTTCATCGCGGAAGCGGTACATTTGTATCAACATTCCTCCGCGCGCCCCATAAATCCTCCCTCCTCCTCCCCTCGTGCGCGCGGGTACGCGAATTTCGGTCGAAGAGGCTCGATGAAATTTGCTATTCCGCGTTAAATGGTGGTCGGCGCCGCGCGCGGAATAACCGACGAATCGGGGCGGCCGCGTTGTGGAACTTTCGATTCCGCCCGCGTCCGCCTCGACGCCTCAGCGCAGCCGGCTTTTCCTTTAATCCGGAAGAATTGACCGGCGATTGGCGATTCCGACCGCGAATATCGCGAACTAGGGTTCCACTTTACGGGCGCCATTTGTCTTCGAACGCCGGTTTTCCGTCGAGCGCCGAGTATAAACTCGGGAACGCGTGAATGGTGGAAAAATGTAAATAGTGGGATGCGTGGGCGGTTTGGCCAGAGAAACGGGGAGTGTTTTTTTTCCCCCTTTTCTTTTTTTGTGCATGTGGGAATAATTTTGAATATGACGATGAAGGTACGAAACGCAACGGATGGGTGAATGGATACTTTAGATTCGGGGTGAAGGAATTCGTGAATGCAAAAATATGTTAAAAGCGGAAATGGTGATAAAATTGAATTACGTTCAGCAGTAAATTTTGTATGAAGATGAGAGAATCGAGATGAATAACTGCATAGTGTAGATGAGCGATTCCTAACTTGTTTTTATCGTGGAACTATTAGCTTAATGAAATGCATATGTTGGAACTCTAACAGTATTTAATGGTTATATGTATATGTATAATAGACTGCGGATTTTATACGCTTGTGGCAATACGAATTATAAAAAAAATGTATGAGACTATTAACTTATAACAAAATAAACTATCAAAAATATAATTGAAATTAGAATGTTTAAAAAATGAAACAGACTGTTATTTAAGTTCTAATTCCTTATTTGTGCTTTTAGAAATTTGATGTTGTACATATAAAACTTCACAATCTAATTATAAACTAAACAGCAAATAAGTAGAAATACCAAAAACAATTTCTTGAAAATGCAAAAAAAAGAAAACGGTTAATAATTGGAAAGTAAACATTGTTACTCAATTCAAACTGGTAATTAACTAACTCTAAACTGGTCTTTGTGAACAAATTAGTGAATCACTTTATCTAATGTTCAATCGATCTCCATTTCATGTGTGTGGCTACATAATTCATGCTAATTTTTCAAATTTTCCAATGTTTTTCTGAAACTAAAATAATAATAAAACTATGAAGTAAAAAGTCTTTTAAGTTTTAATAGAGTTTTAGCACTTTAACTTATTTAACACAGTATTTTTAATTTTTAACAGTGAGTCATTAATCTATCTGAGCATTTTTCTAGTACTAGAAAATATGTATAACATAAAATTGAATTAATATCTCGAACTAAAAACCAAATTCCAAAGAGAAGATATCTCGAAACGGATTCCAGAGTTCAAGGTCGAGCGTAATAGAAAGGTGTGTCAGTCGGTGTGACATGGTTGCAAATTAGTAGCGATTAGACAGATAATTTAAGCAAATCAGTCTCGAAGCAGCCATTTGCAAGGGAATACGACGCTAACAAAGGTCATTAGCCATGACCTAGGTCAGGCTTGTTATGATAATCAGGGACGACTACTTGACCTTGCGAATTTCACCGGTGAAAGTAGACGCGGGTATTCAGTTGATGTTCTTGGGTGTAATTCGATTATACATCGTGTAGCTACTGTACATTCCAAGCGTGTCCTCTGTACCGTAAATCGCGTAACTTATTCGTCCCTTTTTTTATAGTGAACCAACGAAAATATCTTTCCTATAACAACATCAAACTTCATTCTATCATTTTTTTTAAATTCTTAACTTCATCTCCAACTTTTGTATTAGCAATATTGTGATTACATATATTGTCTATAGTTAGGAAACTTTGGCAGGCAGTCAAAATATGTATTTTACGAAAAAAAAAAAACTAGAAAAAATGTGAGAATCATCTCTGTTAATAGTATTAACAAATTCACAGTACAAAATTATGATTTTCAATATCGTTTTCATAAAATTTTGCTGTATTTCTGCCAAAAGAAAAAAAAACTTATGCAAATCTTTTTGATGGAAATCGTTTTCGTTTGATATTGTCAATAATTATAGAAAATGTTTTACTTGTAAAATGTATTAATAGATTAACCTAAAGATGCCTAAGGTCTTGGAAAATTTATGGTCAGTTTGAAGGAGCGTTATTTTATATCTAGATTCTATTGTGAAAAAATGCCACTCAAAAAATTGTAGACTTTTTTTTTTACCCCTTTGACGTCCTAAATGTGTCTTCAATTACATAATAATGTATTGTTACAGGTCATAAAACTATGCAAACAAATTTGTTTAGAGGAAAATTCATACAGTGTAATCAATAGAGGAACGCAGTAGATTCGCCCGTCACGGATCAGACATTCTCATTATGCGACTAAACGTCCGGCCAAGCGGAAGACACGCGATAACGCTCGAATATTTACGATTGCCCGCGGAGAAAGAAAGCGTGCAAGAATGCAAATAGACATCTTGGAGCATGTTCAAACGTTCTGTCAAACATTTCCCACGGTAACGCTAGTAAATTCTATTGTCTTATCAAAGAAGTGCGAGCGCCAATCATTCGGTATAGCGTATTTTAAAATTGATCATAAATCTCTGACTTCTGTATCATATAACGAATGTATCATACCGTTAATCATATCGAAACTGCTCCTTTCGTTATATGATACATTTCAATTCATAGAAATTGTCGTGACTATTGTGCAATAAATTCTCGTGAAGATAAAGCTCGTAAAGATAGTTTTTGAATAAAATTGCTTTGTTGATAAGTTTACACTTGTAGAGATGTCAGATTTTATGGAATCGATCCTTGTGTATTTGGATTTTATAACATTGTTCATTTCTATGAAGTTGTAGAGATAATTTTATCAGAGTTTTTGACTTTTAGGGAGTTATTTAATTTACAGTTTGCACTTGATGGTAGAACTACCTTCTCTCAATGTATCTAGAGAATTCATTCTTACTCTGTAACTGTTTTCATAGTTCCTTCAAACTGTAAATGGCGATTATTTGAAGCTTCTTTCAAAATATTTTTAAAAATCCATATAGCATTGTTAAACTCTCTAAACTGAAATCATAATAAAATATTTCATGTAATGATTTACCCACGTATTATACGTTTATCCACGTTATTATTACAAATATACAAAATGTAAAAACAGATTTCTCAATCTTTCTCAGATTTGAATGACTCCCATTTATGGAGTAAGAATGAAATTTCATCACCCCCATATCTTTTACAAATAATAAATGAAAAACCTATAAATGACAGAAAAAATTTATTTCTTGAAATCATAATGTTCGAGTTTCTTACAGTTTTTGTTTCTTTGCAAGTGGATTTATTATTTTGTTACAGTAAAAAATTGGCAGAAAACAAATAAATGGATACTGTAGAAGAATGAAGTACTGTATAAAAACGAAATATTGTATATAAATACTTGCTAATGTTTAGGTTGAATGCTGAAATAAATTTTAAACGAATTGTTTTACTAGCTCCAATACTGTGACTAAAAATCTAAGTGGATCTATATTTTTGTTACGCATTGTATATTCATAGCCTAACTCAGACTTAGGCAGAATGTAATCTGATTACAAATCACAAATTGTGATTAAAGTGTCATCGTTAGTTGTTACTTTCCACAATTTGACTGTGTAGTCAATAGAGATTAACGATTACAGACAATAATGGTGTGATTGAATTAGTAATTACACTTTAATCGTGATTTTTTTTTTGTAATCAGATTACGTTTTGCCCAACTATGGCCTAACTTTAATAAAAATACTAATAGGGACAGTCACCCTAGATATTCGTGTATTTTCATTTCACGGACTTCATACACGTTCAAAACCAGGACCACTAGTGTCTACCCTCCCCAATTCTCGTCACCCCCCGAAAATTTCCCTTCCAATTCACCCTACGAACCCCCAAAAAACAGTAATATATCATCCATACGGGTTCTAAAAGGAACTCGTTTAATTCCTGACCCCAACACGCGACCTCTAATGGTGTCACGCCATCGAGGTCCACTCTGCCTATTCGCGCCCCTATTTTCGGTTGAAAACGAACCTGTCCAACGATTTCGGTTGTCACGCGCCAAACTTCACTCTCGAGGACCCCCATCTCGAATACCCGATCGACATCGTTGGCATCGGGTCGTTGGCGTCGACTGGAGAACGCATTTACGACCGCCTCCGGCCACGCACAACGACGCCGCGATTCGACGTTTACATGCCGCTCGGTAATTGGGTAATTGCCATGCTAAAGTACACCCGTGCGTACTGGTAATTACCGTTCACGTTCATGTTCGAACTAACGGACTGTCGCTTTTGCCGGTAAAAAGCGAAACTTCTGGCCGCGGTGAACGATCGAGGATTATTTTTGGATCGGCGCTGCATGCCTCGAACATTCGCGCGATCCTCTTTGACGTGATCATACGTAACTGACGTAATCGTAAACACGATTTTCTTCCGTTTGGAACTCGCGGAGAGAACGATCGAAATCTGTGGGAGGAAAATGAGCAGCGGAAGAATCGAGGAACTTAGAAATTTTCTGATGGAGGAGAGCAAAAAGTGGACCTTTGAGTTACTGAGATTTTGGAGAGCGATGATCTTGAGGTTGATGAAATTTTATGTTGATGAATTTTAATTATAAAAATGATACGTGCTTGGAATTTCTTTATAGCTGTAATTAAAATATTTGCAAAGTCGTCGATGATTTCATTTTCTCAACCTTATAATATTCTCAACTTTTTACCAATTCCAGAAAGTGAAGGTAGAAGCTGGAAATTAATTAGTTGAAAGAAAAATATCCTGCAGAAGTTTTCATAGTTAATTAACATTCTAAATGCGTGCGAACGAACCTGAATCATCGTGCAACAAAGATGTTGATCGTGCAATAAATTATCGACCGATTTGGATCCGCAAAGAAGCGAAAGGAGGATCCTGTGATCCTATAGACAACGAACGATGACCAACCCGGTGATGACGCCGACGGTCATCATCGCAAGGTGAGTTGGATATTTACGCATCGTTTTGACCCACGCCATGACCCGCTGATTATATTCCTCCGATGACACGATCACCCTCCGGCGATATCTTTAATGTCCGAGAGGATCGAGACCCGGTGGAACGCGTCGGAAATTTGTCGTAAGAATTCAATACACTGTAACGACGTTGAGGAATCGTTAAACGTTCAAGGTGCGAGCAGACGTACCTGCGATCCTTCACGCGATGAGGTATCGATAAATCGCGTGCGAGAAACTATTGAAACCCAACGAGAAACTGAGTGGGGAAACTATAACGATATCCTGTCCGAGACTTTATTGATTCGAAGTACAGGTATTTGGTAATCGACGAAATTTTAACGTCTCTGATTACGAAGTTTCGTGACCGTCTGCTTGTAACTTCTTCTTGGAAAAGTCTTCGCTGAGAAGACTTTGAAGTATTCCAGACGGAGATGAGCATAGTAATTACAAGCTTTCATCTCTTGTGAATTCATAAAGCAGGCTTGGCTTACAAGGTAGAGAAAGATAAAATTTTGAAGCGTGTGGCAAATTTTTCTTGATGAAGTAAGTATTAACAAATTGTAATCTTGAAAGAAAATAAGCAAACAGGTTTTCTTATAAAAAGAGTAATAATAGGAAGGAGTTTATATGGAAAAGTACATCAATTTTCACTGGACTCCTAATTAAATTAAATTCTGCTAGGTAAGGGAGCCTAATTTGGTCCCAGCGAAGGAATAAATTTTCATTAACCCTTCTGACTGCAATTAATTTTACGTATTCCTGGTAATTAGAAAGCTTCATTACTTGAAGAAGGTCTCTGCTTTGTTAGACATGGAAGATCGATTATTTTGTGTTGCATTTTCTGAAAGTATGAACCTTATTTATGAAGTCTAAAGTTTGCACCTTATAGAGTAAATTTCAAATTAAAAGTATTAATACGTAGATCTTTCTAATATTTCAAATATATTCTTTATCTCACTTCTTTTAACTAAAAATAAAATGTTGACAAGTATTCATTGTTACTCCGAACTGCTTAAACCTTAAACTATTGTTTAAACTTGTTATATTAAATTAAGTAACGGTATAAGAATAGGAATATAATATAATATAATATAATATACTTCTGACTTTTACAGTTCTAAATTAGTTCTATTTAAATATTTCTATCTGCAAACTTAAACAAGTTGAAAAGTATGTTAATTTGTATTTGCTTAACCTTCATGGATAGACAGCAAATATTTATACCAATTAACATTTTCATAGACATTCATTAAAAATTGGAATTAGACTAGAAATGTGCTTCATCTGTTATTTATAATAATATGCAATTTTCTTTTATTATTTTATATATTTTTATAGTTTCATAACTGTACAAAAATCCACAAACTATTCATGAAAGTATAAAATGGCAGTGTTCTAAATCTGCTTTCCCTTTAAATAAAATATTTTTCTGAAAAGTTATTGCTGTCTTTAATAGATGAAAGTTCAAGATCCTACAAATATCTTCTAAAAAAAAAGACAGAGATTCAGAAGTGAAACAGAAATAAGTGATGCATTAGATTCTTTGATTCGTCATCTTCCTAAAACTAAATGACCAATGAAAGTATCCGGAGGAAATGATAAACTTTTGCTGGAAATGTTCCTTAAAAGTTAAAATCAAATATTTTATGAAATTTCTTGGACTGAAATCACCAAATCTAAATTACCCTAAAATTGTTTAGAATAAATTACTCTGTTTGTTACATAAACAGTGGTTCTTTGAAATTGGATAGTTAGTAAACTTTGAACTATTATTTAGAGCCGCAGCAATCGTAAAAATTCGTTTAAGTATTAATCTTTAATGCGCAGCAAATAAGTTACTAGATATAATGAATAATGGTTCAAGATTTATTCGAAATATAATAACAATGTATTTATGTGGCAATCGCATTCAATAATTAAAACCCAATATACTACATTTTAAAAAGAATTTGAAGCCAGTTAATCGAAATTTTAGTACATGAACATATTAACCATAAGAAGGTCTCAAAATTTCCATTCAAGCCACAAAAATGAAGAAGACAAAATTTCAATTTCCTGGCAAATTTGCAAATATTCGGAAAACTTTATTCTTTCTCAACCCGTTCTCGGAATTCGGCGGATCCTCGCGATGGAAGAAGAGGAAGAGGCGAAGAAGCCGTGCGTGGAGGCGGGTTTACGATATTCTCGATCGATTCGCATCGCCTCTCCTTTATTTCTGCTCAACCCGCCGAGATTCACAGAGAGTGAGAAAGAGAGAGAGAGAGAGAGAGAGAGAGAGAGAGAGAGAGAGAGAGAGAGAGAGAGAGAGAGAGAGAGAGAGAAAGGCCTGAGGATGCGCAAAGGATTCACGACCTCCTCGTCGTTATTTATCGGCGATTATTTCATACGTTTTACTTTTTTCCGACCGCAACGAGGCATTATTTCGGACGGCGTTACCCATCCTCTCTCCCGGCCCGGGATAATCGACGACCTTCGGCCGAAAGAAACACCCGAGCCGAGAGAAAGAGAGATATAGAACGGGGGTCAACCGGTTCAGAGACTCTTCTGGCGACCGTGTGCCACGGAATTATTTAATGTCTTCCTTGTATTTCTGCCGCGCAGCAAACGCTCGGGAAGAAAATGAAGAGTTTATTTGGTGAATCATGACTAATTAAGAAATCTGTTGGATCTCGGAATGATGACGCGTTTGCGAGTGCTGTTTGAATTTTTAGGAAGCGGTCCATGAACGTCTGACAGTAGTTTCATGAATATTTGACAAACGCTTGATGGATGCTCGGCAAATTCGATATTAACATATGAATGTGCGTCATAGATGTCAAGTTAGGATATTAGGCAAAATATAATCTCTCTATGGTGATTCGCGTGTCTGTATTTTTTCCATTTCGGAGAAATTTATGCGGTCATATGTCCAGATTCATGATAATATCCTGAGTCTAGGTTTTATATCACCATAGCATTAGATACAGGAGAAAATCAAGTTAATATCAACACTTTTTGGCATTTATTACTGTCAGTTTGGAAAGACAAATTGAGAATAATCGTGAAAATCGGTAATTTATGCTGGATTTGTATTATCGATTCTTTAAAAAAAAAAATGTATGCCAATAATCATTAGATTAATCTAATGATTTCTCATAACGGTTGTAATTAGACTGCGGATATTTAGGCTAATTCATACTTTTACAGACACAGATAAATCATTGGATATTGAATGAAAATGTGTTTTGTTTAGTAAATATTATAAGGTGAATTTTAGTTTCCATATTTTATCAATTTTCATACTTTTGCACGTTTCTGCATATATTCACACATTCGCACTTGTCACAAATAAATAAATTGTTCAAGTCAAGTTATAGTAAATAAAAATCACAGATTAGGAAATCATTATGGTCTAATTGAGCTGTTTATTTTGAAATTGGCCTAAGTCCAGGTTTAAAATAATTAAGATAGCGTTTATAATAGTTATAACTATACGTAATTTTTAAAATTTTTAAACAATTTATAGACAATAGGTTCAAATTCATTGAGATTTTGTTAACAGAAAATTAAACTCGTGGATTTATTACAGAATGTTCCACCATTATTATTTTAAATCCCTCTCACATACACAAAATGGAGAAGATATGTAAATATTATAATGTGAATGTATACTTTTTTTAAAAAGTGTATAAATCTTTAATTTTTATTTTTATAACACACAATTGTACTTAAAAAAATCATTTCATTAATTTTGAATGTGGCTTAAGTCCATTTATGGGCATCAAAAACATCTTACTTTATCAAAAATGTTTATTAAGTTGATTGAGTTAAGAACATAAAATATTATATTACTATGTTATCAGCACGAATATTTTTGAATTCATTCGCAAGCAAACCCTTAAATATCTCGATTTAAAGACAAATGGACTTAAGTCACTTTCAAAGTAAACACCTTAATTATTCCAAATTTTCAGTTATGAAGAAACAGTAACAAATAAAGGATTCTAATATTCTAATAATGTGGGATACTAAAAATTGATGAAAATTCTACTCACCCACAAGTGGCACCATAAGCGTGTAAATCGGTTGCGCACCAGCAGTCGCCTTCGTGATATTTTGCAGCTGCGGCAGGTAGTCGATGAAGCAATTAGTGTCTGGGACCAACTGCCTCGGTCTGACCTCGATCTCCACTGACACTGAAGATTTCTGCAAGATTTGCTGTAACAAATAAAGATAATGATCGCAGTTAATTCGTTGCTCCCTATTACATAATCATATGCTCCCTATTTCATAATTATACTTTCTAATAACACGACTGCGAATTTTTATGCAAATTCATATTTTATGCAAATTCACAGCTAAAGAAAAAGAAGGGAAACGAAAATAAAGATGTATCTTGTCTTCTAAGTATTATTAAACCCCGAAAATTGGATACTTTATGTATTTTTGTATCTATGCACATTCTGATACATTTTAAAATTGTCATAAATTTTTATCCAATTGTTTTACCTATTAGGATATTTTATTTCTTTTAACAACTATTTCATTTTTTTTCAGATTTCTATTATATTTAGATTTCTTATTCCTTAATATTACATTAAAAATTGATTACCTACATTTTTAATAACATGATAATAAAAATTGTTCCATTCAGGATTTTCAAGGGGAACCTCAAAACCCTATTTGGAACTATAACAAGTGTGGAAAATACCTCGAAACTCATTCGTTACATTTTCTGTAGCATCAAATTTAATTCTCAAGTGATTTGAGAGAACAAATTTCGATAATGCAATGAAGTAGCGAACGAAATGAATATTTATTCGGGATGAAAGTTCTCAAATAAGACTGTATCAAATATTTGGAGGATAGATTCGTCCATTAATTTGAAGAGGGTGCAGCCACTCGTAAAGAAGTCCTTTAACCAGTAGTCGCCAGACAAACGCACATCGCTGCGTTTACCTCCGTGTATCGATCATCGTCCCACGGGTCGAGGGTAACATTAGAGGGCTCATTACGTTCGTATCCTCCGTTACAACAATGGCTACTTGGCATTCGCGTCTTGGCTCGAGATTGTTCTCCGCGGTGTACGCGACCGTTTCACGGGGCACCATGTGCATACGTGGGATTGAATTGGGGGGCGATGCGTCTTCCGTTGCATCTTGCGCTCTCCTCGCGATTCGAGCAAATGGGACTTCGCAAGAAAGGGAAGCTCAAAAGCCGCGTGCGGCGCGAGGTACAAGAGGAAGTAAGTGAACTTTTGCTATAGTTTTCATTTATTCATTCTACAGAATACGTAGGGGGTTTCAAAATTTTTTAAAATAACACAATGGTGGACATTTGCAGAGAAAGCTCGAAATTTTGCTTGTTTCTCAAGTCGAAGTGTCATAGTTTATCAGACCTTACATCAATACCTACAAAACTGTGCAAACCTTTTGCACTGTTTAACAAGGTATATCAACGTGCAATACAATATTTTGCAAAAGTGCATCAGTGCAGTTGCCGAATGTATAAATGCAGGAAGCATCGAAGAGTTTCATGAAAAGAAAACAAGCGCAAAATTTTAAACCTGCATCGTTTCTACATCAATGCTGCACTTTTGTACCAAAAAATCACGCTGCACAGTGATAAATAGACTGCGGATTTTATGCATTTATGACAATTTTATGTATGCAAAAAATCTGCGAGACTGTTACTACCAGGGACTTATACCGAAACCGAAATAATTGATATAATACCGGTATTTTTCGGTTATTTTGGAAATATCTCCCAAATATCTCCAAAATATCTCCAAAATAACCGAAAAATACCGGTATTATACCGGTTATTTCGGTTTCGGTATAAATCCCTGGTTACTACATGCAAAACTGTACAGAATATCAATAATATAATTTAAGTTAAAATCTTCGGAAAATTAAATGTACTGTTACTCAATTTGCAATTCGTTATTTGTGCTTGCAAACATTTTATTTTGAATAAAAATCCGCAGTCTAGTGATAAAGTTCGTCAACGAATGCAACATTTTCCTCCCCAATTTTCTTCTTTAACTCTCATAAAACTGGTGTTATAATGCCCAGCTACTAAATTCATTCTATGCAATAAAATGTAAATACGCGTTTTCCATCAAAATTCTGAATCACGCCTAAAGTCCCATTCCGCATTGTGGCCAACGTTTCCCCCCAACTCGCAGCTCAACAGCTCACATAATCGCGAGGTATCGCGAAAGCGCGAATGCCGCGAGAGAATATAGAAAGACCTCGCGCGCTTTACTCCCGTTTAAAGTATTCGCGAATTCCTAAACGACCGATGCCGTACCGTTGCGCGTCGTACCCTCCCGTCGCCACTCCCGTTACGTCTTCGTCGCTTTTTCCTTCGCTTTCCGTCTCTCCACTCTCTCTGTGCGACTCTCTCGCTCGCGCGGCGAGTAGGCTCTCGCTCGTGAGAACCCGCCTTGAATCACGCACCGCCGCTTCAACGCCCACGCATATTAAGCGGCCACGCAGACACGTGAAAACGGGGCGACCGCGCGCCCGCGCACGCTTCTATGGCAACATAGTAGATACGTTCGGGACAGGTCCGACGCGGAAACCTAACCGCGTCACGTTGAGGACAGGTTCACAGCTCGGGGGGGAACCGCGTGTGTGGAACAACTTGACACCGGCCGATAACACGCAACGTTTGCACTGTCACCGCATACCTTTACATATCCTGGCGTACGCTCTGTGAACTTGCCGCGTGTTACGCATTTTAATCGGGGTCGATTTATGGGTGGGGGTGGATCGAGATCGATAGTGAAATCAGAGATCGACCATAGAGATATAAGAATAGAACGCGCAAGCTGTACATTAACCTATAGGTGGCAACGATAGAGGATTAGAAAGAGAACGCTGCATACAGGGTGTTTGGGATAGTATTGCGAAGATTTGGAGGGGTAATAGATCACGGGAAAACAAACAAAAAACTTCTGTATGACTTGGGTCCAAAACACAACCATTTAAAAAAAAAAACTGTCATAAACATTTATGCTTCCAATCCCTATAATTCAAGATAGAAACGTTTGGCGATCAAACACGAAAATGTAAGTTGCATAACACACTTTAAGGCTCTATTCGTACGAGACATCTTATTTAAGAACTGATATCTACATTATTATTACCGAAGAAAAAATTAATCGTTACAGGCAACAACATTTTACTATCTTTTTCAATTTCTTTTGCTCAAGATTTGCCGCCCCTAAACATTCGCCGCCCTAGGCTGCAGCCTGCTTATACAAGGTGTAACAAAAATGTTGCAGTTCCTTAAAAGGGGCGATTTCTCAGGTGATTTTAAACAACTTGTTCCTTAGCGAAAATGTTAGGTGACGCTTTGTTAACGAGTTATTAACGAAAAACACCGACCAATCAGGGAACGAGTACAGTGGATGAATATCAGCATGGGCTCCACCTGTGAGTAGTATTGGCCAGCCATCGTCCGCATCATCATTAATCCGCTGTCACGCTCCCCGATTGGTAGGTGTTTTTCGTTAATAACTCGTTAACAAAGCCCCACCTAACATTTTCGCTAAGGAAAAAGTTGTTCAAAATCACCTCAGGAATCACCCCTTTCAGGGAACTGCAACATTTTTGTTACACCCTGTATGTAAAACCGCCTCTGATTGTAAAAAATGATGTAATCCAATTTCACGGTGTGATTCTTGTTTATTAGCAACATTGTTTATTAACAACAGGAATTATTATAAAATTATTAATTGTATGTCCAAAAAACGGCGATATTTTCCGAAAAAATTCATTCTGCTTTGTGCATTACTGAAAAATCGTGACTTTTCAATTTTTTTGTGAAAATCTCGAAATTTTACGGACTATGTCAGAGTTTCACCTCTGTTCTTATGAATTCAGAATTTAAAAAAAAAACACATCAGGGTTAATAGTATCGATCGTATATTATCACAGTCGGTGGTATTCTTGTATCTTTACATAAAACAAAAGCTGTGACAGTTTTCATTATTATACCCATTATTGGAGTTCAAAGTAATAATAAAAACGTGTAACTAGAATAATTCAAGCAAGAATTCTTGTGTAGCAAATTTTTCTTTCGCATTGGCACTTCGAGGAGTAATTTTCATCGAAAATTAAGCTCCGCCAGGAAAAGTGAACCGCGCATCCGCAAGCCTTTGATGTCTACATTTTATTTGTGCTTCGCGTCGCTTCGAACCTGACAAAAGACTTCCACGTGAGACTAACGATGTCGCGGCAAATGAGTTGAAAGGGTTAACGCGTCTTTGTCGCGAAGAATCTCTACTTCACGCTTCTTTGATACTTACCGCCATGTTGTAATTAACTCTTCGCTTTAACTATCTTGCATAATAGAAATTCGCAGGAATGGAGTTCCACTCGTATCTTTAACGATACTTGCGACTCTGATCAGCATCCGAAGGTGTATCTTACTTCGAATCCAGAAAAAAGATATTTTTTAGCAGATATTAATGAGCCTAAATGACAGTGTCAACTTATAATTCACATATTTATATTAAATCTTTATTGCTACATTGTTTGAGAATCCCTTGAATCATTAAAAAATATATTTATGCCTTCAAGAGAGAAGGCATAAGAAGACTTTTTTTTTCCAGAAAAAGATTAATGATCATAGTTGCACGTGTACTTATTATCTCTCAATCAATCGTCGAGTCCCAGTTAAGAACCAAACCTACTCTTCCCACCCAAAAAAAAAATATTATTTCTTAAACAACCTAACATTATCCTACTTCAAGCTAATCGTCGTGTCCGTTTCGCACGATAAAAGCGACCCAAAATTAAAACATCATCATTATCAGGTGCGACAATTCACAAGACTCCCAAAAGTCCTAACAGCGATTATTGGCCAGACAATCGCAGAAACATCGCCACTTTGTTCCCTCCCATATTTTTTTTTCTCCTCCTCGCGGGAACATTATACACGACACCTTAAACTTGTTCCTCTCGAATTAGCATCGCGCGCTGGGAACGCGTTCGCGGCGTATTCCCGCGGCCATAAGAAATTTCATTCAACTGCCACGGGATGAGAATCAATTAACGGTATATCGCATTCCGAGCAGGACAACACGCGGTCGCGCGCGATAAGATATCATAATCGAAATTACGACCGCGGTGCAGGGATCGGATGAGGGATCCAAGAACCCGCCGACTGGGTCAGGACAATCGGACCGGTCGCCGCTTCCGGCCTCGCGAGTGGGTCTCGTGCGAAAATCGCGGCGAGATCATCGAACGCGAGAACCGCCGACGTTGCGGCGCATTTGCAGTTGTCTGGGAATGATAGATCACCGACCGGAAGCGAGCCCTGGGATACAACGAAGAGGATTATTCTCGAATTTACACGATCGGTTCGTGTATGGCGTGTTCGCGCCTACCGCGATATTTTTTTATGAGTTTGTGTGCAGGTTGGTGGCGCGTATTAGAAAACGTAGGGTAAAGATACCGACTATGTTCCTAATATCACTAGAGGTGGATTTGGAGTTGCCTTCCTTTTTTTTACTCAACATTTTACTCATATTTTAAGGAGTTATACCCAGTCAGGAAGTCGAAAAAATCGAATTGTCGAAAATTCTTAAATCGTAAAAATCGAATTGTCTTAGAAATATTCTCTGAAAGTTTCAAATTTATCTGACTAAATTGCTTGGAGATACAGGCCCTTACAATTTATTTTCTTCAGCATATGTAATTAGCTTTTGAAACTTTAAACTTTAAATTTGTCTCGAAACAACGTATCAAAGACAGCGAGCAAAATATTTCAAAAACTACTGCACCAATCTTTTCCAAATTCGGTGAGCTTGTTTTAGATATAAAAATCTAGTGGTTGATCAAAGGATTTTTTTTTTAAATGTATATTTTTAATTTTATGAACAAAAAATGATGCAAACAGATTGCATAAAACACCTTATAGCTCAATTCATCGGACACATTTTATTTTAGAATGGAAATCTATACTATTATTGTCAACGAAAAAAAATAAAACGTTATTAACAATTGCTGTGAGAACTTAGTGTATCAATGCTAAAAGAAGATAAGGTTAATTGATTGCTGGTTCCCTCTAACTACATATTATGTCAAAGAGTGAGTTTTCCTATTTCTTGAAACATTTGCGAACATACCACGAAGAAACCGAAAACATCAACGCTGAATAAATATCTTCGCTTGAGTTATTTATAAACTTTTCCTGCACAAACACAGTATTTCATTTAGTTCCCAGATGCAGTCACCACCCACGATCCAAACCGTAAAACAAATCTATCCAATCTCTGTAAATGATAAAAAATCTCGAAATGCCGCAACGAAACGCGGAAAACCGGTCGTAAAGTCGATTTCCCAGCATTGCAGTAATAAGTATAAATAAAGCGAGCCATAAGCAAGGGACACCCTTCGCTCCATCGTTTCGCGGAGCAGTAAGTTCGGGTCGAACTGCGCCCTCAGGACCTCAGGAGCGCCAGTACGACCAAACAACTCGAAACAACGACGCGGAACAAGCGATGAGGAGAAATAAGCGAGAGTCGCAGAAGAATCGAACGAAAAAAAAAAGAGCGAGGGTGTGGGTGAAAGAGGGGGAGGACTAAAAAGAAGTCGAGGAGGAAAACAACTGGAGGTAGGAACGAAATTACCACTCGTAACTCCGTCCCGATTTTATTGCCGGCTCCTCCGTCCCAAAGGAATTAGCGAGCGGAGTTACACGGACGATATATTAAGGGTAATCGCATTCATAAATGCAACAGTTGCGGCTGCAACGATCCCGACCGCGCGTAATGGCGATCGCAAATCAGATCGAGAGGGGAGGGCGACGCCTTCCCCTCTTCTTCGGTTTGGTATAGTCCCCCTGGACCATAAAGTACACCCACATGAGGATCGAGTCTCGACGACGACAAATACCGGAACACCTGGAGGGCCCCGGGTGATGGCCGACGCCACCTCCGCGAGGACCTGTTACACGCCGAACAAGTATCCCGTCGTGTCAAAGTGTAATCCTTCTGGCCGTACATTTGCAAGCGGCGATATCGCGGAAAGCTCCGATCCGTTGCGCCGGGGAGCGGATCTAATTTATGGAGTTTGGCGCGCGAGTCCGCGCAGAGAATTGTGAGTTTTCGATAGCAGAAAGTTCGAGGAAAATTCAGAAAGTAATAAAGATGATAATCAGGACCGCATCTATACTTTTGGAGCCTTTGGAATGAAATAAAAATAATAAAATACATGTATTTTCGTCGGTAACATATATGAACGTTAATCATTTGGAATTTCAGTTCAATATTTTAATCACTAAGCGTTTATTTTCTTCTAGCTTCGAGTTTGGCAAATATATATATCTATAATTATCATGGTAATTAACTGATTGTAGATTTATGTTGGAGCTGTGATAAATCACAATATTATCACAGCTCTAACGTAAAATTACTCTAAGACAAACTTCACGTTGTTTGCGAGGAGTAAGGTTTTAAAATAGGGCCCCATGGAGGGTGGCCTCGAGATATTCAAATGCAACTGAAAAGTGCATAATTGTAAAAAAAAACATCGCAAGATTCCGTTTACAAAACAGTAAAAAAAACGAAATTATATTTTGTAGCCGAATGGATGCACTGTTATAAAAAAAAAAAGAAGCACTGCACAATTTTTAAAAAATTTTGCATGGTTCGACAAGCCAACTGTGAGTTTTTATTTTATCTGTGATAGAAACAAAGTTACACACCAGCTCATTTGCTAGACATACACTACATAAAAACAGTAATTTCTTATCGTAACAATTTTTATATATCGACTATAATTTTTAGAATAGCAGGACAATGAAAGATTTATATTAATTTTTAGAAGGTGTCCTTGTTCTACAGAAACAAAAGGAAAAATTAAGGAATTTGTAACAAAAAGTTAGTCGGTCGACGAGAAATTAAAGGATTTAATTAACTTCTTGGTAAACAATTTATATGATTCAGTATTAAAAACAGGAAAAATAATTTTTTATGTATATTATAACCAAAAGCCTTGCAAGAATGATTATGCACCCCCTTGTTATAAAATTCTGAAGTACTTAATTCCTCTAGTAATATCTACTACAGGTTTGCAAAATTGTTTAAATTGATGGTTTTAATACTGATCTTCCCTTCAAATGTTTCCATTGCATACACTCAAATTTCTTTCACCCAGCTTTTAACTCGTTTCTTCCCATTTCTTTATGTGTTGCAATAATACAGTCATAATCTATCCCAGTTATTAGACTCAATCTGTATTATGAAAATATATGTATTACCGAAAATATACTCATGTACTATTGGTCATTACTAGACTGCTTCATGCAAATTTATATTTTTCCAAACCCAAATAGAAAACCAAAGTTTAAGTAACAATGTGTCCTTCCTAAATACTGTAGCATTCACTTTAAGTATCATATTTGGTATATTTTATAATCCATAATCATCGTTGTAAATTTGCATACACTGAAAATTATCATAAATGGATAAAAATCTGCTGTCTGGTAAAAAAAAACCAACAAAACTGTATCACAATTGAATCGCGGAAACGTGGTCGACTGAAGAAGCTCCGGATCCGATCCAAGATTTTCACCGTTACCCGCGGTTATAGATAGTCTGACCCGTTTCTGCGAGAAACACAAAGACGCGCAGTGGCCATTTACGTTTCACGCCCTTCGAAGGGAGACAGGAAGATACCGTGAAGAGCGGGGACGAAGGGCCTGAGAGGAGGCGAACAGTATCAGAGACGGGTGAGCGTGGCAGACACAGTTGACATGTCCATGCTCCAGGAGGAAGAAGCGAGGGACGGGAGAGGCCGAGTCCCGGGGAAAGCTTGGAAATTAATGGAGGTTCATTGAGGTAGTCCCCGCAAAGAGCGACTAGTTCTGCGTACCCTCGACACGAATCCATTCTTCCTGTACAACCTGAAGACACTCAGTCTCCGCGGCTGTTCTGAGAGTGCTTCGGTGCAACGACGCAAACATTGACATTGTCACGAGCCGTACCACTCGCGCTCCTCTCTCTCTCCCCCTCTTTCTCTCTCTCTCTCTCTCCATCCCTCGCTCCCTCTCTCACCGTCCCTGTCCCCATTCCCTCTGTCCCTCCCGTCTTCTCGCGCTCCCTCACTCCCGTCCGACGTCCCCGCGTCGACGAATATCGTCGGGGTCTCGAGTGCGTCCCGAGAAGAAGACCACAAAAGAGTGTTTGCACTGTCAATGACTGAACTAATAGAAACGACGCGGAACGATCCCTCACCGTCGAGCCAAGAGGAATTCCAGGTGTCGGCGAGTCCCGCCTCTACCGGCTTTCGACGGCCGAGACGCGCATTCCATCCGTCACATTTTTTCTCGCCCTCGGGCCGGATGTCGCGGGGCAAAATCGAACGACCCGTCGATCGACACGACTAGGAACGGGAGAACGAACGCTGGATATCGAATGGGATACTGGTGACCCTTCGAGAGGCGAACTTCCGCTGAATTGGAAAGAAAATCACGAAGTTGCGAAACTCTGTGTGACACGCGACTAGAGAATTGAGTTGTCGATTATGTGAGTGGAGCAGGAAAGCAAAAGAAACCATTTTTATGGGTGCAAAGGGCAAATTTTGAAGAACAGATGAGAGTCATTGAGGAATATTATTTTTTTTTTTTGCATCGCTGGCGGCTGATTTTTGGAATTAGGGGAATTTTATGAGAATTTAGGTTCTTTTCTATATTTTGCGAATTTATAGGAGACGTTAATTAGAAGATGGAGTAATTAAGAATTTTGTAACAACGAAGGTGCAAACATGAAGAAAAATGTGTTGTCTGAAAAATTGCGGGGTAAAAACGAAGGAATAGAATTTTCCTAACCCTACTACGGGTTTCGGGGTCGTTTTTGACCCAATCGTATATTTTAATCAACAGATGAATAAGAAAAATGTTAAGATATTACTGGTATTATTAACATATACTATTGTTTAACATGCTGTAAAAATTGAAATGTGCACTAATAATTGTTAATATAATTATGAGATGATAATTAATATTTTTGTAAAATGGGACCTTTGAAACGAATGTAGCAGGATTAAAATTATTATTGTTTTTAATGTTAACTCGAAGAAATTCTGTTGTCAGCAGTTTTACTTTTATTTTCATTTCAAAATATATTTTCTGCCTCTTGTACTGATATCACCTATAAATCTGTAAAGTTTTGAATATAAAAACCAAAAATTAAGTCCCGAGAAGTTAGCAAGTGGCAAAAATTTATTTTAACATTTCTATTGAGATCCTTTATGAATTTGAAAGGTTTTAACTATGAGATCCAAAAATTCAACCCTAAGACATTAATAAGGTACAGAAATGTATTTTTTAACACTTTTATTGAAATTTCCTATAAAATTTGAAATTTTTGATTGCAAGATCCGAAAATTCCGTCTTATAACTCATATAAAGATGAGTATTAAAATCCTTAAAATCTTAAAATTTAATTTTAAACGGGTAAGCGCCCTTTAATTTCACAAGCAATGATACATTTATCATAATAATAAACAATATAAAAGAAGAAGAAAACAAAAATAAAATGAAAACAAAAATTTAAAAAAACTTGTAGCGTGTACAATTTCGTAGTAATCCAACAAACAGTGTTTTAAAAGAAGATACTGTCACTCAAGTCAATTTTACATAAATTAGTTCGGTATGATTCAATTAGGAAAAGGAACATTCTCAATTATTCAAGCATTGATGAATCCATTAAAATTAGTCGAAAATATTCACTGTGCTCATTCAAAGATCAGTTATAATAATATAAAAGTTGCACTATACTTTGTATATCCTTTATACATTATTTTCTTTTCCAAAAATCAAGAAACTTAAATAACTTCAATATTATATGGCTTCAATTCTCTCAAACTATAATAAAAGCACACACAGAATTCTAGAAATCTCCCCCTTTAGTAAACCCAACGCGATTCCTGGTGCATCATTTCACTCACGTTTAATAAAAGAAGAAATATTACGTGCACCATACGAACTACATTCTCCATTTAAGGCGATAATTTCTGGGATTTCTGAAATAATTTTTGACCGCTTTTACGTCGAGCACGAAGAAGACTCGAAGCCCGAACCATAATTTTATGATCGGCAAGATATTATATAACCATCACCAGCATACCTTCGATAACCAAGTTATTGAAATTCTCAGCGCTTCCCTTCTTAAATCCGCCAGACATTAAAAAATAACAAACATGACGCACGCCGGCGTTGCAATTTAACAAGCGCAATCCATCTAAAAATTCAATTCCGCTGGAAATAAAATTGTCTATAGAAATTCCGAGAGCACCGAATCGAAGAATTCCAAGAATTTCAATCTGAAAGCCTCTTTATCCGCGCCAGCCATTTTAATAATCCCGAAAGTAACGAACTTCATTATCAAATTAGATCCCATTCGTTCCTCTCGGAACGCATCTGACACCAAAGAACTCGATCCCCGTCTGAATCCGAGCCCCCGATAGGATTTACAAAGAACTTTCTCAAGGACTAAAATACTCGTAAAAAATTCCATTCAATTCCCATCTTTCATCCAGATTACACCGTGATTCCAGCGTGACGTTCGTCCCCCGGAAAACCGCGTAATCCGTCGGTTAATTCCTCCCCTCAACCGACCCATCCTTGAGAACCAACCTGTCACTCTATTCATCTTCCCGGCGCACAGTGGAACGAGTAAGCAAAATAACCGGACATGGTAATGACTTTTGTCAATGATTTAGACAATAATTATCAAAATTCTCATATTTATCAATCATATTACGTAAAATAATAGTATGTACCATACTATTAAATATAACTAAGTATGAATAATTTTCATTTTGAAAATATAATTCATTAAGGCTACAAAACGCTAAAAAGCATAAATATAAAAGAAATGTGTGTTAAAAATTAATTAAATATCAATATTCATCAAAGTTCGCTCTTTTTCCTTGTAAAAGACATAGCAGACAGTTGCAGCTAATTCTTTTACTTTTTAAGACATCACCCATAGAAGATTACATAAAGATATTTAAAACTTTGGGCAATATTGGACAAAATTGTAAATCATTAGTTGAATTATTGTAGCAGTAATTACTGCAAACTTTTACCTTATACACTCGTTCCATAATAAAAGTAAAGTGTGTTGAAAATACTTTTTGTACAAAATCATTGATAATAACGCACTCGATAATATACAAAACATAGAAAAGTTGTAAACTGTTAGAATTTGGGCAATGATAACTTTTGAAACTGGAGCAACCAAAAGACGAAAACGTCAATGCTTCGTAATTATCAAATTCACATGCAACTGAATCAAATTGAATGCACATTTAATATAACTTACTTTGTGTTTCTTTATGCTACGACTTCTTAATAAAGATTTACTGAAGCTACAGTACAAAATTACGAATTAACAAAAATTTTAACCGACGTCCGAGAAAATGGGCGTTTCGTTTCACTGTGCGGCGGTCTCCATGCGCGGTCAATCCCCTTGTAAAAAATCTCGACGTCGAAGATCCCCATGAAGCTGTTCCCGGGCGAACCGCACCCCCCGCAAAGCCACCCTCGACGCGGTGCGCCACCCTCGCCGAAGCGAAACCCTGTCCGACGCGTTACGCGCCGCGCGCACGCAGCCAGAAAACCCCATAGAGGTGGCCGTCATATTCAAACATTTATAGTCGAAATATTACGGGGAGTCCCATGGGAGGCGCGCGCGTGGTCGAGGCTCACCCCTCGCATCATCTGCACAGCCGAGATAACAGCTTCCGCGGTGTCGCAACCCCCGTCATGGAACGTAAGGGGGTCTGTCGGCGACGAGAAGGACATTGTCCCCATTGTACCGCGTGATGGTGGCACGGGTAATGGGAACCGAGCCTCGGAGAAATCTTTAATTTCCACCGATATTAAGAGACACTCGCGCCCTCCCTGGGGCCTCGTACCAGCAACTTGCTCGCAGCGACTCGCTCCCCCTTTGCGAACAGCTATTCGCCGCGGTCTGATTCATGGCGACGCGTTTCGCTGCGCACGGAAAAGGTCGGATCTTGGCCTTTTCTGCGGGAGGATTGAGTAACATTTTCGGGAAGTAATCTGCTTGTCGCGACTATTCCTGAGGGTTGGGAGATGTGGTTACTGCTTTGGAATGTTTGGTGGTTGGGTTCCTGATTTGGGAATTATTTGGGATGGAGGAATGATGAATAGAAAGCAGATGTTTATGTAAATTGCACATTTATAAGGGCTTAAAAAAATAAACGAAAGCTGAGTAAAAATGTGTCGTGGGAACCTATCTTCTAAATATTGTAAAATAATTTTGCATCGTCTTGAAAGCCTCAAATCTGTGAATAATTTTGCAATATTTTTGCAAAAATTTGCGGTTAGACAAATTAGTGAAACTTTTAAACAAATCCACGCGTTTACATTTATTGTATTCGTAGTAGAGACCTTCATATATTCATAATTTTTCGATAGAATTGCCAGAATGATTTTAAAAAACTTACAAAATATTTAATTTACAATTGTTTCTAAATATATGGTCCGTAAAAAATTCTTTGCAAATATAAAACATGCTGCACAGAATAGAAAAAATACTCGAAAGAAAATCACCCCAAATTCCAAATTATCACCAACATCAAATACTTAAACCTATTCTCACGCCTCAAACACACGAAAAAAAAGAAGCAATTTCTTTAAGAAATCTCAATAAAAACACATTCTATCGTAAAGCTACAACCAGGGACTTAATACCGGTATGATTTCGATACCGGTATGACGTCAACAAAGCTATACCGAAACCGATATACTACCGAAATAGATAAATACCGAAACCGTTATCGTACCGAAATAAGTGAATACCGAAATCATTAAACTACCGAAACCGAAATAAATACCGGTATTTCTTCGGTTTTTCTTTCACTAATAACATGGAACGGTAGACAGGAATTTATTTTATACCGATACCGAAAATATCGGTATAAGTTTAGTCACTAAAGATAAGGTAATAACTTTTATTGATTGAAACTATAAAAATATTGACACAACATTTTATCTTTGTATGTATAAAAATGCGGATATTAGTAATTAGTATACATTACCGGTAATTTTTTCAATTCCGTATTTCATTATTTAAAACTTTTAAGATATTGGTAGTTATATTTTTACGATATTTCTAAGATATTTTTATTTATGCATATCAAACCAAAGTTTAGATAATAATAAAAAAATATAGAGTACATGAAAATAAACAACAATTTGCAATGAATGTTTGTCTTTATTATAATTTACACATTTATATTTTTGTCGTTAGTTCTAAGAACTAAAATATCATCAAGAATAGTGTCAGATAAATTATAACGTAGATATGACAATATATATTTTAAAATAAGAAAACCGAAAAAATTACCGGTAAATATAGGTAAATATACCGGTATTTTCATATATCGGTATGATGTCATACCGGTATTTGCGTATTTCGGTTTCTATAAGGGCCGATTCACACATATCCGGGCGATCCGATCCGGACCGGCCGGGCTGTGTGAGTAAAGAAGAGGTCAGACCTTCCCTCTTCTTTACTCACACAGCCCGGCCCGCTCCGGATCGGATCGCCCGGATATGTGTGAATCGGCCCTAAGGGTTTTGGAGATATAACCGAAAAATACCGGTATTATAGGTACCGGTTTAAGTCCCTGGCTACAACCGCGTCTAAAATCCCAAGCTCCGTCGAAGCTCGCATCGAACCCGATTACCGCGTCCCGTTCCCCCCGTCGGCAGATTCGCATCGCGAAGAACAAGTAGCACGCGAGATTTCGTTATTTGCGTCGTTATCCACGCTTCTCCGTTGTTAATGGACCATTAAACGTCCCGTCCGTCGAACGACCACGCTATCCCATATTCCGATGGGCGCCGTGCATCGCGGTGTATCTTATTCAACGTCCGGACTTGCGGGCACCGCTGATAATGTTGCCATCGCGCGCAAATGGAAACGTCGTCTCGCGGGATCGGGTAGCTCGCGCGAATGGGCCCCGCGATAAGGCCGCGGCGGTACGTTATCGGAGGAACTCGAGGGGAAGGAACGGTAGGATCCTGTCGGGAGTCCGAGTTGCAAGGACGCCGGTAGCGGCGATAAAATTAGCTCGTGCAACAGGGTTAACACGAACGGCTCGGAAGCTCCGCGGACACAACAGGTTGCAGCGAACGCGTTGATTGACTCGGATTACTCCGATCGGTCCCGTTTTATCTGGCTTTCAGAAAATCGCGCGCGATACCGTCGCGTTCGGAGGGTAAGAGAATTTCCGGCCGCCGCGATCGCTATCCGCTCGATCTCGGAAACGACCCCGCGCGCGACGATAAACTTAAATGAGACTCGGAATCGGTGCGCCGAGCGATCCGCCCGGCATTACGCGCATATCTGCCAATTATTCGCGAGACCACCTTGCCTCTCGGCATCGCTCGAATTTCTCCCGTATTCTTTTCCGTCCGTTCTCTCGCGGCGAACCGCGGAGAACCTAGAACCGGGACAAACCTAATTGCATATATTTGTCGCGTATTTATTGGGCCATTCTATTCAAATGCTCCGGGCGTCTCAATGGCATCGCACCGTTGAAAACGGCGAACGGGGGGAGCGTTTCGCGGTAACAATTGCGATCCGCGGTTGTGTTCTTGGTGCCGCGGACCTGGGGAAACGCGGAACGTGATGTAATGGGAAAATCGTATACAATGGACGCTTTTCGCCCGGCTAGGATTTCAGGTATTGTTCGAGATGCACAGGTGTATGGAGCATGGTGGAGGATGCGTTCGGATTTTAACGAGAATCGGGAATGGACTGGGTGATTTAGTTGCCGGGGAGGATAACGGCGGTTGGGCGAAATTTTGCGGCTCCGCGTGAACGAACCCGGATGCCCTTTTTTTTCGAAGTATTTGTCTCGTTTCAGTTCACTGTTTTCGGCTCACAATATATTGAAACATGATTTCTCTATCATCCTTGGCAATTACTCAGCTGAAAATTGAACGATCTTCATATGCTATTTCAACTTTTTGCAACTATTTTGAGCTATTAGTAGCTTTTTTAATCACGCTCAAAAGAATCGGTTCGTCGTAGCAATCTAATACCTACATACCCAGTTAACATTGTCGTAAATGCATACAATTCACTGTCTATTTATCAGTAGGGTAACTGTCCCTATTAGTGTGCCTTTATATTTAAATAAGTTTCAGGGAAAAACGAGTGAAAATTAGTGGATAAAGTATTTTTTTTTTATTAAAGTTAGACCATGAATATATATTTATAGAACACACATTTTGTATTTACAAATAATTATAATACTATTAATATTTTTTTAAAATTCGTATCACGATTTCGGTAACTTTATCGAATTTTCTTAACCAAAATGTTAAGCAACGGTCACTAGTTGTAAGTAAATAAATTAACTATTAATATGATTTACAACAATTGAAACGTTAATTACTGAAGAAAAGGGTTCGATACTATGAAAAAGTAGTAGGTTAGAGTACGGAGAATTTCGGAGTGGTTGTAAATACATTGATAATTCGAAAATATAAGGTTTATAAAATACGTACAATGCTCAAAATTAGATGTTAATCAATAATTATAGGCAAGCACAGGAATTGGGGGGCACATAAATTGGGGGCTCACAATTTAGGACATCCACACAAACTGGGGGCTCACAAATTAGGGGCACACATATTGGTGGCTCGCAATTTGGGACAACCACACAAACTGGGGGCTTACAAATTACGGGTACACAAACTGGGGGCTCACAAATTGGGACAGGCACAGAAATTGGGGGCTCACAAATTGGTGGCTCACAATTTGGGACAGGCACACAAACTGGGGGCTCACAATTTGGGACAGGCACACAAACTGGGGCTCACAAATTCGGGACAGCCACACAAACTGGGGGCTTACAAATTACGGGTACACAAACTGGGGGCTCACAAATTAGGAACACACAAATTAGGGGCAGACAAATTGGTGGCTCACAATTTCGGACAAGCATACAAACTGGGGACTCACAATTTGGGACAGGCACACAAATTGGGGGCACAGTGATATGTTCAATGCCTATCGAAAAGGCACACAAATAGGGCCAATAACTTCATCTCTAATTTTAATGAAAACTTAATGAAACCATAATATTTTTTATATTATAAAAATGTCTTTACGAAAAAGAAGGATCAAAGCATGTGCAGTCAATATTAAAGGTAGGGTGATGTTGATCTTGAAGTTTAAGAAGAAAGAAAGATATTAGAAAGATTAGATAAAAAGGCATCGATGTGGATTGACAATAATATTGTCAAACTAAGATTAATCAATATTATCAACCGTGTACAGAACTTTTTAAATGCAACGAAACTGATCTATGGAAAATATTTAACATTGAATAAATATATGAAGAACGAATTTATCGCCAACTTTTTAATGAAAGAATGAAATTCCGAGTATGACGACAATCTTTCACCTCGCCATCTTAACCCGACGGACTCCCAGGCGGTCCCCTTTGCGAAACTTCTCATTCGCGGTGCCCCAGGGCCAAAGACGACGAAACAAAGTGAGCACCAAGGTACAGCCGTCGCGCACCGTGCCCGTTGGCGAACAGTAAAAGGCCAACACGACGAGTCGAGCTGAAAGAGAGGGTGGCGCGCGACGTACGCTCTGAAAAGAGGCGTCCTCTGAAGCATCGCGACAGGTGTCCGTCTTTCTACCGTTTCACGCCTCGCGCTTGTCATTTATTCACACAATGTCCCGCGTCGCCAACACTCTACAGGGGCCTACGGCTTACAATTTCACGGGGAATTAGCAGAAGCGGGGTGATCTTCGCAACACGTACCGTCTTTCAGCGAGGAGGAGTCTCATTGTTTCTACTGTTTCGAAGTTTCGATTGTGACCGTCTTCGCGGAACGTGATGGGAGTTCGGGATTATGGTACCTTTATGAAGGCTGAAAGTACTCGAGTGGGAACAGTGAGCGTTTTGATAATAGTAACTAGGAATGGACAGTAGATGCTATTATGCTTCTAATGACTGACCATTTGCTTATTTTCTGTGGGTGGCGTTGAAATAGGGCTCAGGTTTTGTGAGTAGCAATTTTTGCACAGTGTAACAGGAAGAGAATTATGTTACTCAGAACGTAACATATTGACAAGTGAGACCAAAGGCTTTTTATTTGGTCTCCGAAGAACTCAATACAAATATAGTGTTCTTAGTAGCTTTGTCAATCTTTCAAAGCACTTCAAAAAATTGTTCCAAGTTTATTCAATTATCCTCATAATGGTTCTTTGAGTATTAGATACCGTTAAGGAACTAGTTGTTGATCAGGCACTAGTTTTTGATCAATTTATGAAACAAATCGTTCTTTTAAGTTTATGTCAACAAATACTCGCTTGAAATAATTTTTCGAGTGAAGAATAACGATTCAAAAATGTAAGTATGGCATGTCACAGCAAATAGCATCGAAGGTTTTCGTGAAAATAAACGAGTAATGTAGCATAGTTGCAGAAAGCCTTTGTTAAACGCCATTTCTTGCTGATTTAGTAGACTGCGGAAGTTTATGCATTTATGATAATTTTCAAATTACAAAAACCTATAGGACGCCTGCAGGTATAAAAATGCAATCAAATATAAAAAATATAATGCATTTTATAATACTTAGAAAATAAAACACAGATTTCTTTAAGATTCAGTTGCTGTTGTGTGTCTATGAAAATATTAATTTGCATAAACTTCCGCAGTCTACTGATTAGTTTGAGAAAGTACCACAAATAATACAGTAGATTTGTTGCTGCAGCAACTATTAAAGCTCATTATTATATATTTCGTTTATTAAACAGTTTATTCTCCACGTACAACAATTTTATCAATATATATGTAATTTTTATTTAAAAATCAGTGATCAATTATTTAGTTCCAAATTTTTCTCGCGTAACTAATTTTTTTTTAGAATCAAACCTTGTTTAGAAATCATTTTAAAAGCATTTATTTTCTTATTTTCTTATTTTCTTTTTGTCGTATTTTAAAGTTAGACATTTCAAATACAATATAAAATTATCATTTAATAAATGCTTTATTCAAATATTTAGTTTTTCAACCTAAACAATCAAAATGGTCGACTTCCAGTGTATTCATCCTACAAAATAAGTGCAACACTTCATTCGTGCTTGTAAAAATTATGTTCTGCTGAAAAAATCCGCAGTCCACTATTAACTAGGCTCGCACAGGCGCCCAACACGTCCAATAAAAAAAGATACTAATCCATCTTCTTCTCGCAAACCCAACTCCCGCTCTCCGCTACTACCGTATTTCCTCCGCAGCCCTAATCCCTTCCAATCTCCCAAACAAAACAGGTGCGCAAGATCCAGCCGCGATAGATCCCTGGCCTCCCATAATTCACGAGGCGAGGTCCCACGTGTCTTCGGCCAGAATGAGAATGAATCGCGATTCACGGGTGCGACAATTACACGCCCCCAGCATTTCCAGCATTATCCGAGCTGGCAGATCGCCGCGGGTGTAATCATCGTTATTATTGCGAGGCAGTTCGCAGCCGGTAGCCGACGGCCGTCGATGCATATTGCAGCGAGATCGCGCGTGGGGGGTGCAACGAGTGAACGTCGATGGCCCGCGTGTTCGCCGTTCGCCGATGGATAATTTATCGGTTGTTCGGCGTTTCCGCGCGCGATCGTTTAGGCAGTCCGTGTGCCACCGCGCGGAATATAAATGGCGTTGCGGCGATTCCCATGCAGAATGCACGCGCTCGGCCGAGGGGGCCACCGGAGCGCGTTATTTCGCCGCGGCCAAACGAGATCGTTAATAAACGATACGCCGCTTTATTGTGATTTATGCCGAGCGCCGCGCCGCGCCGCGCCGCGCGCGCCTCGTTGACGGGATCGCGTTCGAGCGGACGCGATGAAAGTTCATTTATTTTAGAGTTCACTGTCTCACGGGATGCCCGGGCTCCGGCTCTTCCGGACCGCTCCCTCGAGGAACATTTGTTTCGCCCTGCTGATTCACGAGGCATTTTTATGGTTTGTAGAGACGGGGAATTCGATTTTTAGATTTTTGGAGGTTGGGTTGTCTGGCGAATCGTAGGGAAATATTTGGACGAAAAGATTTCGATGCTGGATTGGGGTATTAAAAATACAGAATGATTCTTGAGTAACATGAGAATTACGACAATAATGGATTCGTTTGGATTGGGTTGGCAAATTAATTCGTTCGATTTCTTTTCTTAAATAAAAAATTAAAAAATTAAATACATTCCTTAAACCTTTTTTTTTTTCTTTTTAAACTAAAGTAGAATCAAGAATGCAGATGCGATTGCAGTTCAAACACTGCGAGAATCGAAGAAACAGTTTTGAAGAAGAATCGTACCGTTCAGATCGTATCGCATATTTCACTGCCAATGGCACAAGGTAAAACAAATCTGATCGGTTCAGCGTTTGGCACAGGGCTTACGGGTACTTTGAACTAAAAAAAGACGTAGACACTTGAATTTTTCCATGATTTTTCTAAAAGTAGCATCATGTTTTACGGTAATTACCCAATTTTTTAGGTCATTTTCAAATGACTTGTATACGATGAAAAAAAATTTTTATAAAATTTACAAGTAAATGCCTTTAAAGAGCAACTTTTCAGCTTTCCAAACCACCCATTCCAATTATTCTACAATCACGCAGTCGTAATTTATAAGCGCTTGAAGTTAAAAGTACCATTTTACATACAAAAGTAAATAACGCGATAAAAAAAAATGGTAGAACAAATCCAAAAAAAAACAAAAACAAAGAGAAAAGTTTGGTCTTTAAAAGAATTTGAATGGATTTACGAAGAAAAATTTCTGTCAGCCCCTACATCACTTCAAAGTTGACGAAAATTTGTTAATATTCGTTTGTTACGCTTTATCTTGAAAAAAACTGGAACTATACTACACAAAAAATTACTTAGGTACATGATTTGAAAACTAGAAGCTTCACGGTACAAAATGGCTGTTTTCAATATTGTTTATATTTATTTTTCACGGAGATACAACCACTTGAAAATGATCTTTTAGTGTTCCCTTAAGTTTGTTCAGCAGTGTATTTATACACAATTGTCGATATTACTGAGGAAATCGTACTAAACTCTCTGAATTCGAAATATAAACTGTCACATCTAATGCTCAACTCAGTGAGTTCAAAATATGTTTTATACTATTTGTAATATTGCATATATTCTTAAACATAACTATGCAAAAAATACAAAATAAAAAACGTATTTTTAAAATTTCCTATTCACAAAAAAAAAAGTTTTTGTCTCATTGCTTTATCTGTTTTCTAGAAAACTATGCATTTGCATGAACATCCGAAGTCTACTTATAAGCAGATCTGATACCAACAACTTCAAACAAAAAGCAGTTCAGGTTCATTTTCACTTCATTTTCGCTGTTCACTGTTCACTTACTGGCAAGAAGAGTATTTCACTAGAACGATTGCACGCAAAGGTTACTTTTTCATGCGACTGCGTGCGCAGCTTTCGTCGTTTTTTTCTACGCGAAGCGAATCACGGAGAATCGCCGGCGTAATTGCTCAGGGGGGTAACGATTTCTTCAAACGCAATCGTTGTTTATTGCCATTGGCGATCTCGAGGACGCTCTCCTCAAGGTTCACGAGTTGAGGCAAGATGTTGGCTTGCGCGCGCGCATCGGCGCTAACAAAAGGTAATTAGTTTAGAGTAATTAGCCGAGCGACTTCTCTCTCTATCTCTCTTGCTAGCGTTTCCCTCTTCCCGTTGCTCGCGACCTTCTCCCGCCCGCGGAAAGCGAGCGTTTGCAAAACGCAATTGCTCAACGTTTCTTGCCCTTTTAATGAGACGATAACGAACCTCTTCGCGTGATTTGCTTTGAATCTCCTCTCTCCTGCTGCTTGATACGACTTGATACGCGGAAATTTATAGCGATTGGCGACACTTGATGCCTTTCTTCTGATCCAGATCTTGAATAGCTTAAACTTTGAACGTGACTTTGACAGGTACAGAAATTTATAATAATTAATCTGTGATAACTAATAAACTACATTTTTTTATGGCAATTTTAAGCATGCGGAAACTTGTACGAATGTTCATCGATGCAAAAGTATACAAATAATCAAAAATATAGTATATTTTATACTATTTATACTATTTCTATTAGGCAGTCACAACTCTATTGATCGTTTGTGTAATTTGACCCATTTATTCCTTGCTAATATCGATCTGTTTGGTGACTCGCCCAATATGTTGCGAAACACACTTAAATCTTTGTTAAAAGAGTAAACTATTATTGTTTTCTTTTATTTTGTTTGTTAATGTGACTATATGGACTATTTTTGATATCTATTAATCTATTGTACCAAAGGGTTGTTTAACCCGTTGAATAAAGCAATATTATTATTATTATTATTATTTAAAATATGAAGCACACTTTTATTACGATTACATTAAGTTACAATTTGTCTTTTATTTGCATAAGCATCCGCAGTTTAATAATGAGTTCAATCAGTTATTTTTTAAGTTAAATATTTCTGCATATGGAACTTTTGTTGCATATTCGAAATAAAGTTGTATTTTAGCAACTTCTTTTTTAAAAAAAAAAAAAGTTTACACCGATGGTACAACTTGGTCCGAAACACCGCGTGTAATTAAACATCCAAGAATAAAAGGCATTAATTAAAACTAGGGTTCATTATTCCCTGAAAAGGGTCGAGCCCTGACTCAACGAGATAAATCTAGAATGTACCCAGTTCTCGACGGACTAATCCCCATAATTTACAGCGGCTCTTTTGAGGAGAAACGTGCAAACGTGAATAGCGATTTTGCGAAAATGTTTAAAATAATAAGCGAGATATCGTCTGATGTAAAATTAAGATACATGTTATGAATTGTAATTTCCCTTGGGAATCACTATAATTCATTTTCAGTGTTGGATCAACAAATTGCCACGTCGACACATTGTATTTACTCCATATGAAATTAATACCTTTCTGTACGATTATTCAAGTTCATCATTTTTCAAGAAGATAATAGAATAGGTGAATATACTGAACTACTCTTTAATATCTTTCAGACGCAATATTATTAGTAGAAACAAAAAATAAACGGTGTTTATAAACATTGAATTCCGCCGCTTTAATTGCAACAGCGTCACAGAATATTTTCGTTGTAGCTAAACTAATTGGATAGATTAATACGCCATTCGCGCACTCGTTATCCCGTTAGATCGTGAATTTTTCTCCAATAATTCAATTAGGCTTCTTACAAACTTCCACGCAAATTAATTGTGTGCAATCAATACTGTTCAACCAGTCTCTAATCAATTTTAATTTAGATTCCATTATCTGTTTAATTTCGATTCTTTTTACCATCCACAATATTTCGTTTCTTCGCGCATGCTAACAGGAATTATTTCAGTCATCCGAATCGGCAAACTAAAATTGTTTCGGACTCAGAGTTGGGCAAAATGTAATCTGATTACATATCACAAATCGTGATTAAACTGTAATTGATCATTCAATTATGAGTTATTTTCTGTAATCGGTAATTTTTTCTGACAACAATTTGTCTGCGCAATCAATAAATATTAACAATTACAAAAAATAATCTGTAATTGAATTAGTAATTACACTTTAATCGCAATTTGTGATTTGTAATCAGATTACATTTTGCCCAACTATGCTTCGGACTAATGGAAACGAGTTCCGTTTAGTTCCTTTTGACGGACATGAGAAAACGCGAAGAAATCCTGCAGTTGGAATCATTTTTCCAAAGCCATGAAAATGAAAACGTTCAATAGAAGTCATTGAAGAAATATCTCTTAATGCGTCCGCGCGAAGTATGCTACACTTCTGCAACGAAGTTCGAGCCTTGTGCACACACCGCAAGAAGTGACTTGCAACGCAACTAGAGAGGATCGCCTAATGGGAACGGGTCTAATCGATACGCAAGCAACTAGCGGATGATCGCTGCGCGCCGTGACGACACTCTTTATTCTAACTATTATTCCTAATTAGCGTCGGAAAGGTCGTTCACCGGCTGGTGAATGACTCTTACGCCCACGTAGAACCGATGGCCGTTTATAATTTCAAGTTTAGCGAGTAGAATGCGTTAGCACGACGTTGAAAATGAACCGCGCCGGCGCGTTCGAGAGGAAAAGGCAACTTTCGTTCTCCGGCGGGACGCGCCTTTGCCGATCTCCTCGACGCGAAAGGAGAAACGAACGACATGGGGTTGGTTGCTTTGAGAAAAGAAATCATTTCGTCGAGTTTGCGCACCGAAATGAATTATTCGCGAACGGCGCCGCGATCCCTTATTCATCGTTCAACTTTCGCTCGGGGACTTCGAAATATCATCTTTCTACTGCATCGAGAATTCCGTTTAAAGGTTTTGCCCATACATTTCGCGGACTTTAGGTTCATTTTCCTAACGTCTCGGTGCCCTTCTCCCTTATCCTTCCTTTCACGAGCAGCCCCTTTCATTCTATTCGACCCCGTGCCTCCCTTGGGAGAGCAATCCACTCTTCAGACGAAGAAGATTATCAAGGATTCATAGGTGCTGTGAAATTTCATTCGCGGGGGTTCAAATGCCGGGGAAATCGACGGCGAGACATCCACTCGGATGTTCTTGCTATGAATTTGAATTTACCGCTTGTTGAATTAAAGCTTTTTATTGAAGAATTTCTCTTGAAGAGTTTAGTATATTTCTAGATAACAATTAAGGGTGGAAAAAGGACACATAGGCTAAAATAACGTGTCAAAAAAATCCTTTACAAAGTTTGCATTACTGTATTACTTAATGAAAAGTAATATAATTAGATTCAGGAATGCTAATTGAATGGAATTGCATTACTTTTCTATTAAATATTTCTGCAATGAAAACTCTGAAATTGGATCTCTTGAAACGGTTTTTTTTTTTATTTATAAAATTAACTAAGACTGAGTGTCACTAAACATAGCTTATGATAACTATTTAGACTGCGGATGTTTATGCAAAATAAAATTTTTACAAGTATAAATTTAAAAAAATTGGAACTTGAATAATAGTATTTTTAATCTTCTAAATATTTTAACCCGAATTATATTCTTAATATTTTGTATATTTTGGCATATCTTTACAATCTCGTCGATTTTTTGCACACTCGATATTGCCATAAATGCATAAAATCCGCAGTCTAATGATAACTTACAATATAATAAAGGAATAAATATAGTTTGAAGTGTTTGAATTTATTTCTATCCCAATCCCAATTCTCTATTCCCTTTATCATAAAATAAAGATATTTGACTTCTTGATTTTGGTATTTAGGATAGAACGTAGCTTGAAATATGATAATAAATGGAGCATGAAATGTTTCACTGAATTTTATAGAGATAAATAGGACTCTGAATATTTTAAAATTCTTATAGTAATTTATTACATATTTTTGAAATCACAGTTTTATACCGACTTTCAAAACTTTTAAGGTCTTATCTATTTTTATACATATAGATAAGTGAAACATTTTTTCCACTTATTATTTTTAATCTAAGTACATAAGCTTGTGACTCCAAAAATTTTCAAAATTCTCCTTATTCTAATATTTTTCTAAACTATTCGGATTATCAGCGTATTACTTACATATATACAATCAAGCTTTAAAGGTGATATATATTTCGACGAGAAAGAATATTTAAATTGCGATAAAAGATCAGTTAAAACATTGTAGGCCATGACATGGTAATAATTAGGCAATGAATGTTTATGAAAATTCATATTTTTACAGAAACAAATACTGGAAACAGAATTAACAATTCTTTCATCCCTAAATTGTTGTAAGTACTTTGTTTAAAGAAATTATTCTGCTTTAAGTTTGTAAAGCATAAGTATTTTCGTTATTTAAAGAAAAAAATTGAGTAATGAAAATGGATTAAATAACTGTCCCAAATTTTTGCTGTCGCCCAATTGTGTCAAATAATATTTACTATTCCACGACGACAATTTCCCTTTAGTATATTTTAATCGCTTCGAAATAAGATATGGCATTATTATTTTTGGAATACCTGTAACTACATATATTGGTACAGCTGGAATATAGATTTAAGTGATCTTATTATACAATTTCATATGCGAGACACATACTCTTACCATTATTTTTAAGCTACAATGAACTTTATCAGTTCAATCTAAATTAAGATTACTTTTCGAACAGCGTAGATTAAAATCAAATATATTGCAGGAAACAGGCTGCACTCATATTTAGAACTTTATATAATTAATATAATTAATACTAATTGTATATTTATTTATGTTACTACAGTCTTCCCAATATAATTTCTAGAGGTAGCAATTATTAAACAACCAGTACTAAAAATATTGATTTAGCGCAAACTTCAGCGTTAACATTTAGGAAAAATAAATCATTTCCAACAAAATACTTTAGAAGTAAAAAAATTATTCCGAAGTCTCTAAATACGTCAAATTTTACAGTAAAACGTCGATTATTTGACTCGATATTTTTTACATAAAATGTTAATAGTTTGGTGGAAGTTCTTAAATCATAGTTCAAATTTTATCTGAAGCCCTGCTATAATTTTGCAGCTGATACACTAAGAATTGGGGCTAATTGAGAGTCGCATAATCTACAGTCTACTGTATTTAACAATCATACATAAGCGCACATTATTAAACTCTAACAAGCACTTAAGATTCCATTGATATAAATTTCACCACGATGGAATCTAAAAATTTCCAAGAAAGTTACGAATAAAATCCTCAAAAACTTCTCACACGTTCCTGATTCTTTGGTTCAATGGAAGTCTAGTAGCTGGTGACACCAAAAACCGAAACTAAGTACTAAAGACGCGCGAAACAACCGTAATTCCCGGTCTGCATTACCATACACTCGCGGAACAACGTCATCGGAACAAAGTTTCGCACGAGCGGTAAGCAACGAGTCATATAAGGAACGGAACATGCTTGTCCGAATTAACGGTTCCGACGCGTCGTTTTTATCTCGCCTCCTAAATGACGCTCGAGCATACTTAATCCGCGCGGGCACATTTACACGGAACTGCTTTTTGCCGGGCACATCTCCTTCCTGGCAAATCAAATTTGCATTTCGCCCGACCTCTCCCTGGCTTCTCTCACGCGTCGCTGCATCCCGACCTACCGGGACGACGCCTCGGAGCCTGTTACAGAGATGCGCGAATCATCGGGACATCCTATAAACCGTATCGTTGGTTGTCCCGCGTTTCAACTCAGGGAAGGACGAGTAATTTTCTTGAAGAAGGCCGATAAAATGATTCGCTATGCTATTTTTTTTATTGCAGCTTAACAGGTAAGATTCACAGCCATATTTTTGTTTTTAAATTTTTTCAGAATATACGTAGAGTTATTTTAACTTAAAGGAACTTGAACTAATTCACTTTCTTTATTTTTATGGTGCTTCTCTTTCCATATAATAACTTTTTTTTCCTGATTCTGTATCCAAATAATCCTAAGTTTAAGTTGTCTTCCCTGGTTTCTGGTAAAATCATCGCCCAAAACAATATCCAGCTACATTTACCATTAAAATCGACGGATAAATCTTTGATATTTCTTTTAGAACACAATCCGAATTTTTTTAAGAAGTCGGAATTCGCGTTTCCGTTTCATAAATCTATTATAATAAAGCGAAACGTCGCATGTTTTCATTTTCAAGTTATTAGGCGTTTAAAATTCTAATTACCAAATATCATCTAATTACCACTATGATCTTAATTTTTATTAAATCTACGTTTTTAAAGGAAAATATTTGTTTAATACACTTCCTTTTTTATCATAATATAATTTCTAGACTTAAGTTAAGACATAAACTCAACCTTTCTGATAATGTGGTTAGCATCATTTTGTCTTGCAGGCAAAAATATATGTTTAAGATATTTTTAAGATTGATGGCAAACAAACGCAAAATGACTCAATTTCAGCAAACTTCCAGCAATTTCTAAAAATTCTTAAAATTAAAATTTCTTAAAATTCAAATACACAACAATATCAATCGTTCAAAAAGACACAACCTCATCAATAATTGCATTGTAGAATATCAATTTTTCCTTCTAAACCTACGTTAAGCTATAAATTCTAATTCTTTGAAAAGAGATCAGCGTCGTTTTGCTTTACAACCAAAGAAATATAAACTGTATCATTCCTCGTCCCAAGAATAAAAGCATCGCCCTTTCAATTCACACCCCTCGCGGATCAATTCACAGCAAACTCTGCTCAAGGTATTTCCTCGAGGCGAGAAAAATGCGGCCAGGGTAATGGCACTGTTTTTTTGCCCCGGACGTTTCGCAACAATTGATTCGGTCGATTCGGGATCCGCGGTGTGAATAAAACGGAAAAGAATATAAACCAGAGATGGGAACGTGACTGAACTGTGGCCGGATGGTGTCGAATAATAATATTTCTAGCTTGCTCGCGAAAAGAAAAACCGCCAGGGATAGGAGAATATAAATTGCTTCTCGTGGCTACGTCCTTCATATCACCGCGTGTATTACCGTTAACTCGGCCCTTGTGCGATTGCGATTGCCGGGGCGAGGAGAGGAATTTCTGTTTCGTTTTCTTTTTCGCGAACCGCGAGAGGCGCCCGGTCACCTTCGTCGTTCAACCGCGACGAGGAGAGAACCCGTTTCGATATTTCAATGGCATCCACGGTCAAGCGACCTCTAAATAATATTAGAACGCGAATCCAGGATTTCGATCTGCGACAAACATCGTTCCCACCCTTCAAGGAATTATCCCACCGGTCGCAAGCTTTGTACTCCAACAGATAACATTATTGCAATGACTATTTTCGTACCTGGAAGATCTAATTTTCAAGTTTGCTTTCCATTGTTTATTCCCTTGAATCTTGTTCGTAGGGGCATATAAAAGTAGACTCAAGTATCCTAAGCATAAGCTAAGCTGAACTAATTTTTTATTTTTATGAAGTTTAAATTTTAAAGCTTGCACTTGTGCACATTATTTTTCTGAAATCACTTTGAATTTTTTACTTCTTTGCCATTTTAGTAGGCGGTAAATTTTATAAACTGAACTAATTTTGTCTTGTTTAAAAATTGAATATTTTTTAAAGTTGTTTTAGCTTTAATGTTTTTATTAAGAGTGGAACAAATTGTTCCTTGATTTTGATGAAATAGGATCTGAAAACCTTCACTTCGAATTTTAATATGCAAATTATAATTCATTAAATCTGCTCAATAATGTTTGAAGTTAAACAAAATTTTACAAAGTCACACATACATCAAGATCCCTAAATTGCAACCTAAAAGGAAGAGAAAAAACTATAATCGTATCCTTTTTTTCATATTTATTTCCACAAAATAAATTTCACTAAATGTTCCAATTCAGTGCACCATAGTTTTTGACTAAATTCTAAATCAGTAATACGATGACTCAAACTAATTTCGCTCCTGTGTCCTAATTTCATAAAAATCTCTTCCTATAAATTCAATAACATAATTTGACCTAAAAGAATCCAAAAGTAAATCTTATTCACTCACTTCCGAAACATCTGCATCGTCCACTAATCGAAGTTAAACAAAGCCGAAGAAAGTTGCAAAAAGTTAGCAGATAATTATACCGAATAAGCAAACTCGGAAGCAATCAAGAAAGAAAAACACTCCAATTTAGCAGAAACTTCGAAGGAAACGAGTTTCGAATCGAGTGCCAGGTCGATAAAGCGAGACCTTCGGCCTCGTAACCTTTTATCACGCAGAATCTCAGATCTCGGTCATAATGCAGAATATTCGTGCCAATTACCCACTCCACTAACAACTTGTTTGCATGCATCTAGAGCTGTTTCCCTGGCCAGTTACACCCGTGAGAGACGGTCAATTATGTCACCTGTTGAAGGGACGCCTTAAATTGTTGTTGACCCGCTGGCGAAGGCGTGGCTTTAATCTAGCACTAGTTAGAGTCAAGAATGACATATTTACATATTCATTGCCACAATCTATTGTAGCTTGATGGACATACAAAATACAAGGTGTCCCATATTTTAGTGTGAACTTTTTCTTTCGAGTCTCTCATAATTAATTAGACTGCGGATTTTCAGGCCAAACCGAATTTTTACAAACACAAATAAAGAATTGAAGCTTGAATATTACTGCGTTTTATTTTGTAAATATTGTAGCATGCATTAAATTTCTGATATTTATTTTTTATATTCAATTTTAAAAACTAAACTGCGAGACACCTTGCACAGTCCTCCGTTTCAAAATTGCGAACGTCCATTTAATTCATTCCGACTCCATTCTCACGACATTTTCAACGCACCGCCCCATCAATTTTAACACCGTATCAAAATTTAATCAACGCGAACATTTCACATGCTGGCCGTTAATATTAAACCGCGAGGAGCGGAGAACCAGCTCGAGAACATCGCCTCAAGGGACTCCGAATTTCCGTTTAATTCGAGTGCCTGTAACCTCGCGACCCGGTGAATCCGTGGCAAGGCGGGGTCAGAATCGCGGGGGACAAATGTTCGTGCGAATTTCGCTGCGAGCAGCAAGTACCGTTTCCCTGGCGAAACGAAATTAAACGCGACGCTCGTGAAATGGGACAGACTAATTATTCCTCTTGCGAGTAGCTCGTTAATTTTTCTTTACAGTTAAGCGACGCGATTTCGAACGGTCATGGACGCGAACTTGAACTAGAACCGCGTGATTTATTCGTTTCCGGTGAAGCGAAATTGTCGGTTAATAGGGAATCGTGTTTGGATGATCCTTCCCGATTTCCTTGATTAATTTCCCGATTTATAGGGAAGTTATTGTATTTTTTGGATGTATTTTCGGGAACCGAAAACTGCTCTTTTGAAGAGAAATACAGAAATCTTGGGAAAAAAAAGATTGATGCCAGTGCGACGCATTCTTAATTAATTTTTATGCAAAATAAAATCATTACAAGCACAAATACAGAACTGGAACTTGAATAACAGTATGTTCAACATTCTAAACATTCTGAGTTCGATTATATTTGTGATATTTTGCATATTTTGGCATATGCTAATAATATTGCAGATTTTTTGCATACCTAGAATTGTCAGAAATGCATAAAATACGCAGTCGATTAATTATCAAAGAATACTAGAAATGCTAAGTTTTAAACGGTCAATAAATATTAGTAGTCTTCGAGTTTTTTTCAACCTAATCAAACTTTTCATATTGTCTAAGACTTTTTTAAATCGTAAGAAAAATTTACAGAAATCATTGGCAATATTTGAGTTTCTTGTTCTTTTACACTGTGTTAAAACTTCGCTGTTTATTGCTATTATTGCATGTTTAATAGCTTGCTGCGATTATTCTCTATATTATCGCAATATGTTTATAATAAAAATGATTATTACATCGGTGTTTTCAAGAGCAACGCATTAGGATGAAAGAAATGAAAAATAAGAAACATGCCACAACATTTAGAAAAGAAGACACATTTTTATGAAAGTTTCAGTTTTTTTCTCTCGCTTTATAAAAATATTAGGTCAACTATAAGAACGTCTTTGCAGAATATTTTATTTCTGTAATCAACTTCTAAAATTCACAACATTTTTGAAATCCTTATTAAAAAATTCCCAGCACTTTGTAATCAAAATAACAACGAGAAACGACACTACTTATACTTATAAACAAGAGCAGAGTAAAACCAAATTATCCAAAACATACGTGTTCAAGATAAATATCCTACCGCGCCGCGACAAGTAGACACAATAAATAAACTAACATAATTAACCTCGATATCGACCCAACTAAATTCCATCGACGTTACGACGTCGCCAACCCTGACAAAACCCTCATAATTCAGACAAATCCGAGACTTCTTAACCAAAAGCAGAATTCTTGCCCGCAATTTCACGCCGTTCGCAACGACAATTTCCCATATCTCGTAACAATGTCCGCTTATCAGGGACCGGATGTTCATAAGAGGAAGGAAACATTTAAATCTGGCTCCGAAAAAAAAAGGATCCCCAGAGGAAAGAAGTACGATCAGCGATAGAGCAGACTCGATCGTACACCGACTATCGACGCATGCAACGCCTGGATATCAAAAGTATCCTTTATTCTGGCACCAGGACACGGACTCTCCTATCTGCAGGACAGTCTATCGCGACTCCCTCGTCGACGTAACTTTATATTCGGATTGATATCCCGTGGTCCCTCCCTCGCACCGATAAAGTCGCCCGAAAACTCGGCGAACACAGGCGAATTTATTTCACCTCCCTCAACTGGGGACAAACCGGGCAAAAAGGAGAAAATCGCGCGAGAGGAAGATAATGCAAATAGCGGCAGAATATCCCGAGGGGAGCCCGCGACGAATGGGACAGAAAGGTCTTCGACGAAGTTTCGGAGAGAATTCAGACGTCGAGCAACGATAATGTGGAGTATTTTGTCTTAATGAGGATCGTGCTTGCGGAAGTTCGAGACGTTGAGAGGGAAGTTTGCGTGAAGCGCGGGGCAAACGTCTACTTTGCAAATCAGCCGCAACGCCTGTGGTGAATGTGTCAAAGTGTCTGAGACGTTTGTTGGGAAATGGAGGCTACTTTTGGCTCGTTAGGATAATGAGTAAATTTTGACAGATTTGCGATCGAGGATATATTTAATTTCAGGAGGATTTTCAGGATTCAAATTTATGAGGATCTCGAGAATTCTCAGTTATCCAAATTAAGTGTCATATTTCGACAGATGCTAATGGGAAATGATTAGGTTGCAAATATAATGAAACGGTGAATGGCGATTTATGTCATTTGTTTTCTTTTGTCCGCGCCGCTCGCCGCTTCACTATATTCGTCTACTTTAATTAATAAAAAGAACAGGAAGGAGCGTTCAACAGAAAAAGTGAAGCCAGAATAACATAGAACGTTACACAGTGCAGCAACGTGTACGATCAGTGACATTGATTCTTGTATCTAGGGAAAAATGTGATGAGGAGAAATGCTCATTTCTCACTTAAATATATAAAATGCAATATATACAGTATATGCTGTAGTGCATGTAGTATATGTACATGTATATTTTTTATGTATATATTAGTGGGAACGGGCACTTTACCTTATCCCATTTTTTCCCTAGATGCAAGAATCAATGACAAAGACACATCAATTGGCCATCAAAATCGTGGGATATAACATCACCATAGTTTTTTCTATAAAGACTTTTAAAAAGTAAAGTCTACGCCAATAATCCAATAATACTATTGACAATGAGTTAAAAGACAATATCATTGTCGTCGTTGATGAAATAAAATCCCAATTACGTGCAACTGTAATGGAAAAACTCTTGGAAAAAAATCCGAGGGAGACACTTAAATTTTCCATTTATATTTCATAATCAATGTCATGAAATGCACTTTGTGTTAAAATAAAGAAACCAGACAAATCTCAAATAATCTATGCTTCGTTTCAATTTAAATGCATGACACTCAATTTGGATAACTCTTCAGATCCAAGTGGAAGATCCTAATTTTCAAATTCACGATGAAGTCTGCATTGCAGTCGAGAAACTAAAAAATTAACGTCTCAAGCACCGAAGTCTCAATCCAGAAACAAACAAAGCACAAACGACGCCTCGCAAAAGCAAAAGCAGAACAACGAAGTCGAGATTTCGCGTGATCCTTTCCTTTGTGCCCCTCGTTGCAGAGAAAAATCTGCCCTGGCCCCTGAAAGGGGAAAAGGAGAGCGAAAGATTCAGGGACCGCATAGCACGCGCAAAATCCAGTCCCAGGCGGGGGTTTCGATAATAAATATGCAAAAAAGAAGAGCGGGCGATGCCGTAAATAGAAACGGCGGGACTTGCGTGCCGCGATCAACCCGAAGAAGAATCACGACCCCCGAAATAAAAGGACGGCAGCAAGGGGAGAGCCCGAACGAGGAAGGGACGGAGAAAAAGGTAGAAGTCGCGAAAGTAGGCGAGGGGAGCAACGGCAGAGCGTGTCCTGGTAATCTCTTGATTTAGTTCGACTTAGGGCCGCGAAACACGTTCGGTCGGGTCACTTTGTCGGCCCTTTCCGAGCAAGTCGTGGACGATGAAGATACGGGGCGAAAGGAACCCGGGGGAAACGGTGCGGTATCTCGCGCTGGAGAATCATTGAGCCGCGATATCGGTCTGACGTCTCTATTTATAGAGAATTCGAGCCCGGGCGGCTGGGATAAATTTGGACGCGTCGATTCCGCTCCAGGTGAGGCCCTTTTTCAAGGGATGCTAATGGCGGGAGAAGAGGAATTCAACGCTGTTATTCAAACCTCAGTTCTTAATTTGCAGTTTGTACGTATTTTATTTTATATGAAAATCCGTAGTCTAATAATAGGAAACGTAGTAAGAAGCGTGGTAACAATAGCGAAAGGCATGTAACAATGTTAGTGAGAACCAGAAATAATAATATACACAGTTGCTGCTACATAGTGGGAAACAGTTATTTCTATCAAAATCATTTATTTTATGAGATGACAAATGAATCAGTTAATCACAAATAAATTCATTTGATTTTCGTATGAAATGCTTCATGAAATATTTGTGTTATTATAAATAGACTGCGGATCTTTATATAAATTCAAATTTTCGTAGACACAATGAAAAAACATTCAAAATTCTTCCAATCTTATATTTAAAATATTTTACTTATTTTAATTTATTTTTTCTTTTCGTCTTTGTCGATCAGATAGTATTGCTTCTAAAATATTAATCTGTCATGTTAAAATATTCAGCTTTGTGAAATAAAACTAAATCAAACTCAAATATTATAAATTCTTCTAGTTTAATAGTAACTCTTTCCAACATGCACAGTTAAAATATTTAATTTTTGTGCCCCAAACTTTCCAAATAGAAATACAGTGACTCGCAAGTTCATTCACATGAATTCCAACTGTTAATAAACTATGAAATTCCCAGTATTATTTTTGTTCTATCAATTTATGTTATTCCAGCTTCCACATTTAATTGTTTTTGAGTTCCTGTCACTTTTGTCGTCTAAATTCAAATGCCTTTTGTAGAATTAAAACGAATTTAACATACTTTCTGTCACTGTATTTTGTTTTTCGAAGTTCGCGATGTATTTAAAGTACTATAATACTTCATTCGAATTACATTGAATTTACTATTTATGTAAAACAATGTAATATTCTTTCCCTAATTTTTATCCAACTCTACCTCCAATTATTCAAAACACCCACGCATTTCCAATCAAAAAACAATTCTAAACTTCCCTCAAAAAAAGCAAAAGCATTACCATCATCTTCTCCGGTCAGACTCATTTAAACCTCAAACGATGAACGTATTTATCACTCGCCGCGAAACCGATTTAACTCCCAGTGCCCATAAAGGAATCTTAATTTGAACGAATTAAACGTGATATTTCCTCATTTTCGTCCCGTTAGACTCGACACACGACCCCATTCGCGGGCTAAAAGTATCAATAAAGCCGCGCAGAACGTGGCGATCTATCGGAATACCCTATCGATCAACCGGTCCGATAGATCATCTCACCCGCGCGTTTATCCCGCAGGTCCCTGGTTACTTATACAAGATTCTCTGCACTCACCTGTACCCGTTGCCGATGACGATCCTGCTTCCGCTGACGTCTCTCAAGTTCCTCTTTCCTCTCGATCAGCGACCTTATCTCCACGGTTGCCACGGGCGCGGTGTTATCGTCGGGTACCTCTGTGCACGAGGGTAATCTCCTCGGGGTGGAAGATGGCTCGTCTTCATCCTCGCTGTAACTCTCCACCAGGAGCTCGGAGTCGCTCTGAAAAGCGAATTAAGGAACCAGTTTTACCCAATTACCCCCTGGTTCTACCCTCTGCTTTCTGACTTTGTACTAACTCCCTTTTCAGGGAACTTTTTATGCTTCTTAGAAGTTAATTTAGTGCGTCGTTATAGTAATAACAATGGAGGATCTTTGAGGCTTCTGCAGGAAAAATAGCAAATATGTTGTCTTCTACATTTTTACTAATATTAGTATATTTAGTATGGAACTGAGATTTATTGATTCTTTTAATTTTGAGACCTTTTTAGCAAAGTTGTGTAATTTATTCTTCTTTCTACAACTGTTTCAATTTTGAGAAAAATAAAATCGTACGTTTTTCTTTAGTAATCAATTATAACTCGTAATAATAAAGAAAGATTATTACTAGACTGCAAATTTTTATTCATTTATGGCAATGTTAAATACGCAAAAATGTATCAGAATGTACATAGATAAAAAATCTCAAAATATCAAATTTTCTATATTCGATGCGTTTTATAATATGTAGAAGACAGAATATATTTTTACTAAAATTTCACTTTCTTTTTTGTAGCTGTAAAAATACGAATTTGAACAAAAATACGCAGTCTAATTATTACAAATTAGATTTTTATAAGCAACTGGTATAACTAAAAGAGTCTCAATTTTTCGGTACCATTTTTGTTTTAAGAGTCAACTATCTACCTCCAACATTGAATTTTTCTCCTTTACAGAAAAAATTTGTATCTGAGGCGTTTAAACAATAAAAATAAAGTGAAAAATATTTTGGACCCATTAAAATACAAAATTCAATACTTTTGTAGAATTCAAAAGATTCCAATTACTATTGTTGTATGTGAAATCTTTGAAAGTGAATTTCACCCCTTTCAGTTAAATAGTCGATACAAAAAAAAATATATGTCATCTAATTTTCTTAATACATAACCAAGTATTAAAATGAAAGAAAATTAAAGTCCGACGCGTATCGCAAATTCTTTAAAAATCAAGCAAAAGAAAATTTCAGAAGTTCTGTTCCCTTTTCGCATTTCAGATCCCAGAATTTCCAGAGTTAATGTTTCACTTGTCACAGTGGATAAAGGACAAGTGTTCTGATAAGGGAGATAAGAATAGTTGTGATTTGCAAGGAACCCCATTGTTTGGCGAACCGAGCCAAGGAAAATCCGCGCTTCGGCCCGAGTACTCGAGTTACTCGCGCGTTGAATTTACTTTCCCGAAGTTCCAGGAAGGAAGTCTCTTACCTGTTCCGGTGGCGAACTCGGGGAACTTGTGCTGGATGCTTCCACCACCGAGACGTACTCGCTGACACCGGTTTCACTCTTCTGCAATTTCAACACGGGCGTCTCGAGGCCGCAAAGAAATACTTGTCCGAAAAACAGAATCTTGTTTATCCTGAGACACACTTGAGCGACTTCCTGCAATACATAGGAACGGAGGCGAGCTTAATATTAGACAACGGCGAGACGAAGGAGGGGAGAGTTGCTTAAAATTTCAATTGAAACTCCTTTCAGTCTCCGTTGGGCATGTTTAATTAAGCTGTTTTCCGTGGACGGAACTTCTTTCATACATAATTTAAAGCGAAAAGTTCCAGGTGAATGCAATTTAGTTTGCATTGAATATTGTTTTTGACTTTTTAGTTTGTAGCAGAGGTGAAGATTTTAATTTTTGTGGAGTATTTTTTATGCTTGAAGCAAATTTCATTCCGTTATCTTTGGGAGGATGAAAATAGTAGATTGAATCATGAATAAACTCTTAGTTTACTCAAATAAAGTTTGTTTTTAAATGGAATTGTATTTTAGGTGGATTATTTTGAGATAAAGAAAATAGTAGATTGAATCATAAATAATTTTGCTGCTTTCTGAAATAAGGTTTGCTTTTAAATAAAATGTATTTTAGGGTTTAGTTTAAAATATATCGAGGTTCAGACAATTTTCTAATAATGACTACTTTAATCTTATTAACACAATAAATAATTGAACTGTTCCTGAAAAAATCATTTTATCTTATCGACAGTGGAACTTATTTCGAATTCAACTCAATACTTGTGGATTGTTGACAATGCTGAGTAAAATATTATTTGAAATAATAAATAATGAATAATTTGTTAAATAGTGATTAATTTTAGTTAGATTGAATTGTTATAATTTTTTGAACGGAGCTGCGATGTCTATGAATTAAAAATATCATATACACTAAAAAACAACATAAGCCTTTAAACAATCCTAAAACAAACGCTTCTCTACTTTAGCTGCAATAATTTGATCACCTACTTTGTAGTGTTCTTTTTCTTCTACTACCTTCCGTTAAAAATTCTGTATCAGCATTTTCATTATTATTTAAATAATTCTGTCTATTGAAATATTTCATTTTATACTTTCCATTGTCAAAATAAAACTGTTTGATTACAAATACTGTTTTATTTATACTCTATTATTCGAAACATTTTTTCTCCAAATTTTTTTCAACTTCAATTGTTATTCAATAATAGACAAAAAAATTACTTACCAAGTCTTCATTCTTTTCAGCGTAACAAGGGTCCTGAGGATTCGACATCAATGGCGTGAATCCTGCCAACGTCGTGTCTTCGGGTAATTTTACTAATTCGAGATCTGAAACAAATAATAAATACATTTAAAACAAAATTTTTCATATGATCTAGTTCTTCAAAAACTTAATTTCATAACTCTTTCATTTTCGCCATAAGTTTTTGTAAACCACTATCTGTTATCTATGTTCAGCGTTGAAATTTTTCATGAAACTTTAAACGCGGGATATTAAAAAAACTAAGTAACCAAAGATTTGATCAAGGTTACATTTTGTGATAATAATTTTTCTCTGTTACAATGCATAGTCATTTTTTAATTGATAAATTTTATTTGAAGTCATCTGTATGAGAAATTAGAAAAATTTCAAACATTTTCTTCAAATATTTACTATTTTTCAAAACTTCCTGAATTTGTTCGGTTTCTTCATTCAGGTGACGTATATAGCTAATTTGTTGTTAACGCTACAACCTTTTTTTTTTTTTTTGGAGGCGTCCATTTTGAAATCATGTACATCAGCCATAACACCACCAAATCAATGGAAATTTGTTTTTTACAATCAACAATTGTAGTTTATGTACGACTACACAGAAAATTGCTATAGTGTATTATTTGCTAAAAAATTCCCGAAGATATTAACGTTTTAGAAATTAACCCTGATCTTCGGGTCTTTCTTGACCCAATAAAGTATTTTATTTCTTGAAATAACAATCTCAATTTCAGGAAAAGTATAAGAACGTTAACGTTAATATGTGCATTTACTGTTCCTTGACATTTCATAGAAATTTCATTATGCACATTCACAATAATGTGCCAAATTATTAAAGTGCTAATAAATTAAATGTTTAAGAGGCTACTTATCAAGGTTAAATAACTCAAACAGATGAGTTCAATATAAAAAAATCTTCAGTCCTTCCTCTCCAAAGTATTTCCCAAATCCCAAAATATGAAAAACAAAAAATGGTCAATTGCAAAAGATTCCCCAGATAAAATCCATGTTACCATAACCCGCTTCCGGGTAACTGTCCCCCCAGCGGACACTAGAGAAAACCACGGTTCACCTCGTAATTCTCCATAGTCCACGAAGGGATTACACAGACGTATCGATTTCGCTCCGGACAGGATGATGTACCACCTATTTAACGCTGAACTCGATTCGAGCGCGCTAAAAAGGCTCTGTCCCCGCTATTCAAACGTCCCATTCGACGGTCCAATTTTCCCTGGGCATCGAAAACCGCCGCGATTCGCCCTGGCACGTCGAATCTGTGCCAGGGTCATTAATATTCGCTCGCTCGCGCACGGGTGCACCGCGGGCGCCGCTCGAATCGTTTTACACCGGCAGGATGCATTCATCGCGAATATTACACGAAGTTCAGGGTCAGTATCAGCCGGGGAACTCGCGTGGAACGTGAGGAGGATCGAGGCGGGAGGATCAGCCTCGCAATTGATCATCCGGCGGCGCGGAGGACTCGCCGCGAGGTAGATTAAGCCCGGGGCTTCGTACCCGCTCGGGGCACCGACGGGGAAAGAAATATAGAAACCTAATCGCCGCTCTCTATTTCGCGTGCAACGTTGTTAATGCGCATTCCGAATCGGTGTCGTGGCGTTAAGTGGTATCGCTCGCCGCGCCGGCTAACGACGCGATGGATCTTAGGCGTTCGTGACACGATACCCCAAGATGTTCGCTGTCGGGTAAAGTGCTCGTCTCGGTGTTCCCCGCGTTAATTATTGGGTGAACATTACGTGGCCGAAGGGCAGTCGAGACTCGCGTGCGCCGAGTGTTGAAGGGAAGCGCGAGCGTAATTTAGTCGGCGCTCGGTGAAACAGCATTTCGAATCAAAAATAAAAATATTTTTGATATTAATGAAATTATTTGTCTGGTAATTCTTACAAGCATTTCATATACTGCATTACGTTGGATAATTTCGACTAGATAATTATAAACGATGAGTGGCGATTTTTTGGCGATTAATTTTTCAACAAATTCTTCAATTAAGTACCGGAAAAAGTTTCTGCGGATTTTTAGAACAAAATTAAAATATTCTGAACTGTTTTTAAAGATTATTTTATTTTAATAAGATAATCACTATTTATTTCTAAAACTCTTCTATTATTCTATAATCTGGGACATTCCTTTGTTATTAAACTCTTGATTTGAGTTTACTGTTAATAAAAGGAGCTACAGGAACTTCTTCCGACACCTAATATTTTATAGAAAGTTTGTAAATATTGAAAATATTACAGAAATATTCCTCAGTTAATTTTAAATTACTAGACGCAAACAAAGGTTGTTAATCCTATATTCATAAGCAGGAATTCAATCATAAAATAGATAAATGTGTCAGAATCAAATTTAATGAAATAAATACCATAACAGAAAATTCTACCACCTAATAACATTCCTTAATCCTGCTGTTCTCTTCGGGTCTATTTGACTCAATCCTGCATTTATTTTGTTAAACAACTATATCAATTGTAAGAAAAATATATGGAAGTTAGTCTTAATATTTACGTTTATTGTTCCTTGATATTCTGTAAAAATGTCATTGACCATATTAATAATGTTATGTTAATAATTCAAGTTGTAATAACTCAGAATTTTAAAAGAACAACAGGGTTAACTAAAGAAATTCAAATTAAATAAATAAATAAATAACTGAAACAAAAAATTACGGCAATCATTCAAGGAGAAGGAAGCAAAGCATCCCGAATCTAACCGCCGAAAGACCATTGCGCATCCCATCAAAAGAAAAGAAGAGAAAGGAAAAGAAGTTCCTTGGTTCTTATTTTAAGGCTGTCCGGCGATCGGTTCGGAATAACATTGTTCATTGGGTACGACGGAACGCAGCCACCATCGTGTTCGTTCCCCCGATGCCTTTTGTCCAATTTATCGGTTGCGCCTCGGGTGTGTAACGCGTGTAGGTAAATCGAAGAGTAAGGAGTCCCCTCTCGTCGCGAACAACGTGAGAGAGAAGGCGAACGGCGTGGAGAACCGACGTCGGAGAGCCAACAAATTGGCATTACGGCACACGTTAGCCGCGGGTACCGTTACTGTCTCAGTTCCTTTTTCGAATCGTATCGCCGTGGCTGCGTTCTCGCGTGTCCGCGCGCGATCCGACCGAGCGCGTTCCCGCTTGCCTAGGCGTTCGCGACGATACCCCTTCGCGACTTTTCGACTTGGCTACGCGTACACGTTTTCACACTGTCGCTCTAACGGATTCTGAACAATGGACGGATGGTTGAAATTCGGATGAGACGTCGATTATTGTGTGTATATTATACATGTATATTTTTTGGATAGCTTTCCGTTCTAATCGCGTATTGAGATTCAGATATACATTGCTGTTCAAATGTTTGGAATCGCTTTTCGCATAAGGGAAGCAAAGAGGATTTTCGTTTAAATACACAGGCTTCATTAAGTTCAAATATTAGGCTGAATCATGAATTTCCGATTTATGTAGGATATTATTATAGTTTTAAGAAGTATTCATTCATGTACAGGAATAACTGAATTAGAAAATTTGTAATCTTGCACAATTTATAATATTTGCAATTTGCTATCTGTATTGCAAGCTATTTTAATGGCAAATAAAATTTATTTTAAGAAATATGTATAAGTCAACCTAATAATTATATCATTTTCTGTTACTTTTTGTGAGCTGTTATAGACAGAAAATTCTTCAATGAAAATAAATCATAGTTATTAATACTGTGTTTTATGTAAAAATTCCATTTAAAAATAGTTTTAGGAGCTTTTAGGCAATCCAAAATATTCAATAAGCAATATGAACAGAAATATCTGATTATATAGGGTTAAATTAGAACAATAAACACTTAAAAGGATTACCAAATTTACATGGTGCAGTATCATTAGATACTACTTCATTAACAATTTGAAATTTCAATCCAGGGAATCGTTCACAAGTTGTAGAATTAAAACAGTTGAAACAATCGATGAAAATTGCAGTTATACTACTATCCAAAATTATTTAACTACTTTGTGAACAGGGAAAGCAAAGATTTCTTTGTTTATATGAACAAATTTCAATAATTATTTATATTGAATCTAGAGAAGCTTCATCGTGGAGGTTTCAACAAAAATTAATGAGTGAGTTTAAATTTTTGAAAATAGGAAAAATAATTAGTATATTTTTTCAGATTAAATATCAGGTGTATTGATTATTTGCTAGCTTATGTGTTTAAAATTTGGTGACAATGTCGCTTGGGCTGGCATTGAAGTCACCAGATCATCAAGCATTGATGTTACTTCTAATCCATCGATACAGTAATAGTATTAACTGCATTATAAAAATTACAATGTTTTTTTAATCATAATGTTCGTATTATTCGAAAAATATTATCAGATATTTAACATTAGTGCTCGAACTTTAAATAAAAATTCATAGTCAATAAATAATTTTTATTAAAAATCTAAGATTCAGATAGTATAGTATAGAAAATCAAATTAATGTAACTATTTTGCATCTCATTATCTGACAAGTAATTAAATAAATAACAATCTATTGACAAATACACTATCAGCCATAAATTTAAAACCATTTACCAATTTTCACTAAAAACCATTTTACAATATTTCTAATTGTAAGTATCTCTAAATTGAAAGTTAACATTTTTATCCATTATCACAATATTCTTCGTTTCAATACAATGCAAAACTAGATAACTATCCATAATTATTAAAGATTTTTTAGTTTGAATAAAAAAAAGTCCTTGCTTCCCTTTCTCAAAACCTAGTTCCAAACATTTAAACAATGATGAAATAAATTTTCCGTAACATCAAAGTAACTAAATAAATACTCTACTAAAAATTGGTTTTACATCCATAATTTCGTGAAACAGCGTTCCCTTGCTTTCGCCAAATGAAACCAGCATTGATTTAATGGATCAACAACGATCGACCTTGCGTCGGCAATATATTAAACGATCCAAGAATCGTGTACTGTTATCGTACATAAAACCTGCTTGAAAAGTAAGTGTAACACGACCAAGGACGCGCCTCTAAACTAGAACGGTCTTTCCCAATCGCCCGGGTCCGTTAGGATAGACCCAGTTCCAGTGGAAGGACTCGGTAAAACGTGAAACATAATTTTATGACGACAGAATTCGCAATGTCCCGATGTAAAAACAGTACTACCTAAAAATAGTATTATGATCTGCCCGTTTCATATTCGCATGAAATGTTAAGCAGCCGTAGACGTTGCTCGAGGTAAATTTTATTCCTCTATTTTGATCTGGATTGCCTTTCGCGGAGATAAATCAGTTTTATACAGTCGCTTTCACGAAATGAAATAAAAGTAATGGACAAAATTTACGTTTAACTCTTTTGTCTCTCTACTTTTGCCTCTCCACTTTTGCCGCTCGATTCGTATCCGAGTACCCAAATGTATCCAAGTATCTGAATACTCATTCCCTCAATTTATATCCGAGTATTCGAATAATCGCTGAATTCTTTCTATCAAAATATCTACCAAAAGCACTTATTATAACCGGTTTTCAAATCCGAGTTCGAGTTATAATGACTTTCGGATACTCGAATACCACAATAATAAGAGATCTAACGAAGAATATAATAAGATCATAGTAATTAGTGCTGCTAATAACTTTCAACGTAGAAAGCTCGAACCGTTCCCATCGAAGCTCAAGCATCGATGATTCATACGAGTCTGAAAAGCGACGTAAAGACTAAACTAATCAGCACTGATGAATTCGTCCAATCGCTAAGCCTTAATCTCCTCTAACCCGACGGTAATTATGATCGACTTGCAGGCGATTAATATCACAATCAGTTAATGAATTCACCGGTTCGAAGAGAATGCATTACAGTTCGATCGCAACAATATTTCGTTGTCCGCGATTCCTTGCGGTTCGCCAACACGTGGTGACAAGTTGCAAGCCGCATGATGCAAACGGTCGATTAAGTATTAAGAAGCTTCAAAAAATGATTCTTAAATTACTCTCTTGAGTATAACTTCGTTTAACATTCCAATGAGATGAGAGATTTTGTAAACTTATTCGGGCTGAAATTCAATTTGCGATGCAATCAGAAGGCGAAATTAAAGATAATTAAAGAGGATACAATATTTCTGCGCCGGGATTCTTTTCAGAAAAACTTATTAATAGATCTCGGAGTTCAGTAACCTACGAAAAGAAGATTCTCACGAAGACAGGAATTGCTCATGCTCAGACTTTCAACGCAAAACGTGCAAAGAGGTTTCAGCCAAAACAAAACGATCCCCCTTCCGATCTTGTGGATCGCGCCTGGCCAAGTCGGCAATTACCCGAAATTCCAGTGGCGGCGATGAGTGTAATCGTTGAACGGTCGCGAAATTCCCGCGAGCCGGTGGCCGCGTAAATGAGAGCCCGGGTCCCGGGAGGCCCGAGCAATTTGTGTATTCATAAGATGCGCAGGAAAAGGGACAAAAAGGATCGCGGAGGGCACACAGTAGCGCACACAGCGCGGCGTGGCTCATGGTGCACGCTCAAACACCACTGGCTGGCGACTTGTAAACGGCCGCGGGAGAGTGTATGGCACTGCAGTGGTCACATCGAACGGATTCACCGTTACGTAACCGGCGGCTATCCACGGGTCAACAGACGGCCGGAGAAGCCTTCACCGTTCGAGGAACTTAAGTTTTTCGATTAAGGACTGGTCCAGCACCTCCGTGGACCAAGTGGGGGACAAAGGATTCAGGAGAAAGAGAGAAAGGTAGAGAGAGAGAGGGGGGGAGAGAGAGACGTTTATCGCGGGGGATCGTCGCGCTGCCTGGGATATTTGCTCAGGAATTACCGGCGACCGACTGCCGCGTCCGCCATGTAATGAACGTCCACGAGCTTGTGACAATATTGTTAGGCTGTCGCGGTGACGTCATTGTGGATGTGTGCCACTGGCGACGGGAAAAATGGCCAGAATGATTCCACGTGTTGAGCTTGGGGATGTCGAGTGACTTGAAATTGAGTACAAGTAGAATTTGACGGTAATAGACAGACAATACAGATAAGCTGAAATATTAGGGTTTAAGGTTTTTGGATGTAACGAAGCCTAAGTTTATGGGTTTATTGAATTTTTATCTAGGGAACTGGGTTTTCGTAGATTGACTTAAAGATTGAATGCGAGGGCTCGTAGGACTCAATTCGTGGAAACTTTTTTACGAGCTTCATTTTTAAGAACCTCTAGCATAAAGAAAACATAATTGCACATGTCTATTTCACTTCTACAGAGAAAATCAATCTAATCATATATAATAAAAACAGTGCTAAACCCTGAAATAAGCCTCCCATAGGGCCCAATTTCTGAACTTTGAAGGAATCACCTGAGAATATTGAAAATTTTATACTATGTACCGTTTTTCCTTCTTTACACAAAAATATACCTTACTATAAAAACTAAAATCGCTCCTAAAATCTAAAATTAATTGTTTACAAGTCCCAATTAATAATCAACTTTAACGCATTACTTTAACTTGTACAAAACTTTATATTATATCCCAGTATTAGTTTTATCCAGAAAATCAACCCAGTTGTATTAATAGGGAGAATCTAAATCTTAAAATAGGTCTGTCATAAGGCCCAATTTGTAAATAACTTTGAAGAATAGACTCTAGATTACAAAAAATATTTTACTCGATATATCTGTTTCATTTCTATACAAGAAATCTATCTCTTCATGTAAAATAGACAGATCTAAACTTAGAGATTGACTATATCCATCAGGCCCAATTTGTAATCAACTTGCAAGGCTTTACTGTAGCTTATACAGTTATCTATATCGCGTGTCTACCTCACTTCTATGTGAGGCATATACCTCACTTTATGTCACAACTCATTACTATATGAAGAATCGACTTTACTTAAAGAACCTTAAACCTTGAAATAAGTCTCTCTTAAGTCCCAATTCATAAGCAACTTTCAAGGTACCACACTACCTCAAATAAAATCATTCCTAACATACAACAGACATCAAGATCATATGAACTGAACAGCTTATGCTCCTGAACCTTTAAATAAGTCCCTTCTAGGTCCCAATTCATGAGCAACTTTCAAGGTACCACACTACCTCACATAAAATCATTTCTAACATACAACAGACATCAAGATCATATGAACTAAACACCTTATGCTCTTGAACCCTGAAATAAGTCCCTTCTAGGTCCCAATTCATGAGCAACTTTCAAAGTACCACACTATCTAACATGGAACTGTTCCTAACATACAATAAAACATCAACATCACATGCAAAAGATCAGTCTTATCGCATAAACTAAACACCTTATGAACTTGAACCTTGAAATAAGTCCCTTCTAGGTCCCAATTCATGAGCAACTTTCAAGGCACCATCCTACCTCGCATGAAACCATTCCTAACATACAACAGAAATCAACATCTTATGATCTGAACGCTCTCATGAACTTAAACCTTGAAATAAGTTTCTCCTAAGTCCCAATTCATGGTCAACTTTGCAGCCTCCAGTTTACCTCACACAAAACCGCCTTCAGCACAAAACAGCAAAGAAAATCCATTACAAAATAGCATCGCAGGCCGTCAGGAATCCGCGCTCCGTTCCAGAGTCACCGCGTGTCCAAACGTCGCGCAATTATAATACGGTTACGCGCGTCCCCCATTACACGCCGGTTATATTTATAATGGCGCGCGTGGCGTATCATTATGTAGTTGCGATAAATCGGCGTCTAACGTCCCATTAAAATCGCGGAATCGAAATAAGAGCACCGGCGGCCACCGCGAGAAACACGCATTACGCGGTTCGGCATGGCGCGTCGCTCCGGGGCCCGCGTTCCGGCCCCCCGATTACGGCATTAATGAATAGGCGATTTTAACTTGGGGAGCCTGTTCGCGCTACCATTCCGATTTTACGTCCCGTATCGAGGACTAACGGCAGATCGATCGGCCGAACGGCCGCGATTACTGTGATTATACCGAAGCCCCGCTTGTACCGATCGCCGCGACGTCGGGATGCCTGTCTCGCGCAAGAATAGATCGCGCCGTCCCGATATTCTTCGTACGTCAAATCGAACGATGAAACGGATTACTGTGATTACTAATCGACTTACATTCGATTATCCGCGGAATGGACACCGTGACTAGGCATCCGTCGTTCACTGTCGTCCGCGTCGGAACGGACGCGCTCGTGATCGACGATCGATCAGGATCAAATCTTTATTGACGAAGTATGGAAAGTCCCGTTATAGTGTATCAATTTCTCTGGTAACATTTCTGGCCTGCTTTGTGTTTGTGTTGTAATGGGTCCGGAAATAAATTGTGGTTTTTCGTTACACAGTCTTTTCTTGATAAATGTGAAAAAGTCCTCTGCGATAAATGTGAACATTTTTGGTCCCACTACAGCGAAGGGATTAATATAGTCTATGTGCCTTTTTCTACCCAATACCTCGATTATCCTCACGCCAAACTGTTTTATTTAAAACATTTTTTCAAATACGATACTGAACGTTACTAAACAATAAAAGTTAATTTTGCGATACATTTCTTTTTCCTTTCGGTGAGTACTATAAGCTATATAAATATCGGATTTCTGTTTTGTATTAGCCTGCAGAATATAATGGAAGTTATTTTGATTAAATGTATCCACTTTTATCAAAATTACGCTATTTTAAATTCTACCCACTGTAAAAACTGTTATTTGTTTTCGGACAACTTAATAAGCATATTTATTTAGCTTCTAATAATATAGAACAATTTTTATTTCTTTAGGAGTTGTAATGATCTCCATCTATGCAAAATAATGGAACACGAGAAAATCGGTTCACACGGATCATCGCGCCGGTATCCTTAAACGATCAATTTAAAATCCACTCACCGTCTTCCCGGCCCTCCGCGTCCTTGGCCTGGATCAGGATCGTTCTGGAGTAATTCAATTTTTCCAACAGGTTCACCATCGTGGCCAGCCTGCTCCAGGCGTCTCCAGCAGGACTGCAACAAAATCGAGGAGGGTTACCTAAGCGAACGAATTAAATTCCCATCGTCTTTTGCCGCCGGGCTATCGGGCGAGATCGCGTAACTAGAAACCGGAAGGATCGCAACCGCAGATGTTTCTTCCCTCTTGCAATAAATATTCTCCCATGATTCAGTAAGCTGCCACGGACTCGGGGAAGAAGAAAGAAAGCACCGCAATAGCGGGGCACAGGTGGCGTGATCGATTTTCGCGCCCTACTCGACTTCTTCCTTCAATTCTACTGTTTCGTTGAAAATTTTCAAGCCTTTGGAATTGAAAAAGTCGTGGATAATAATTTTGCCATAAATTGGTTTCTTCGTTGACTGATTTTTTAGATTATTTTTAAAATATTAATTTCCTGCGGTGTTACTTTTAATATGAAGAAGAATCGGTAAGATGATAATTGACGAGGATCGACGAGAAAAGTAATACTCAAGATCTAATTAGATTAATTAAATTATTTTAGATTAACGGGGACTAATGGAACCAGAAAAAAAACAAATGACTTCAAACCTCTAAGAAATTCTAGCGAATATGATTTGTCAATCAAACCACCAATCCATCTTCCGTCTAACTTCAGTTTCCCAAAAATGAAATTTCCTACGCGAAACCTCGCCTTCCCAAAATCCCAATTAATCACGGCCCACGCTCCAGGCAACGTAATTAATGTCCTTCCGTCAATATTACTCGACTGACAGCGGAATCGATACTATCCGCTCAGTTTTCCGCGAAATTAGCGATAGATCAGAGTTTCACGGTTCTCGGCGTACGTCGAACGGTTCGTGCCGGTGACATGATTAAATATATGACGCGTCCGCGGCGTCGGCGGCGGCGCAACGCGCCGGCCACTTCCGTATTACTGTAAATCCAAAGTCGTCCGTTTAATTATTTTCAGCGCGATGAATGGCACCGCGCGGGGGATCGTTTTCCGAGCAATCGATCATTCGATGCTATCGTACGCAGCCCCCGAAGGCGGTGATAAAGAACCGAAGAAGAGTTGCACAGCCGGCAAAGAAAAGCTCGCGGGACTTCAACCGGGGATTAATCGATCGCCGTCATGAAAGGTCATTCGTTAATTGCGCCGTCGGCCGTACCTCGCGCCGCGTTCCCAAGTCGCCTCAACGACGCGACGGGACCGTCTTATCGCGGAATTATCATTCGACGCTTCATTGAAAATCAATGGCGGATCCTGAGTGCCGGAGAAATTGTTATCGCGGCTTGGAGCGGCACCTGCTTAAGGTCGCTTGTAATTGGCGTTTTCGATGCAGATGAATTCTGAGATATGATTATTGGGAGACAGAAGGAACTTGTACAGTTTTTTTTTTCTGATTATTGTTATCTCAGCTTTCAAGGATTCGACTGATATCCAGTTTCATCAGAGGAAGCTGAAATTTCACGGAAATATCTTCCTGGCACGCAACACAGATTCAACGGAGTGTAATTTGATTGAAACGATGCGCACGGAGATTGGCCTCGATTTAAGGTGATGGTTCAGGCATCGCTTTAGAGTCTACTTGATTTTCTTTTGTTTTCGTTCGTAGGAAACTATAAAGGAAGTGCTATGAACAGGCGCTTATTTTGTGAAACAGTATTGTACAGTATATTAAAGCTTTCTGAAATGTAGAGAGATGTGGAATAACTTCAGGAAATGGTAAGAAACGTCTCTTTCTCATATTTCAGAAATAAATGTGGATGTGAAAATCCTTACTGATGAATGCCAACAAAAAAAGAAGTCTAAAATCTTCCAAAAATAGAGTAAAATATACAGTTATTGACCCCCTTATACAATAATTTACCTTTTTAAGAAAAGTCAAAATTATAGTACAATCCTTTTATTACATAATAAAAAAAAATATATTTCAATGATTTAAATATATTCTTGTTTCGAATACAATTAATATTTTACTATTTGAGAAAAGGATTATATTGTTTTTTTTTTACTTTTCTTAAAATTATTGTATAAGGGGGTCAACAACTGTATACTTTACCCTAAATAGGAACACAATAATGCGGTCTTCAAAAGATTTTCTTCCAAACTAATTGGAGTTGTATTTTGAAAAACCAATTTTGTGATCAAGCAATCAGTGCTTATTTTTCATAAAACAGTCTAAAGATCTAAAAAATTCGCTAAAAAATGTGAAGTTGTTTTAAACTGTTTTGGATTGTTATAGTCTTTTAATTATGACTGTTTTCATGATTTCACGTTATTCATTAACTTCTTCATTATTTTTTTTCCAATCAAAGAATCCAAAATTTATTTATTTATTTATTTGTCATTAAATCTTTCATGATTTATATAGCATATAGTAACATAGCATGAAGTAGTATATATTTACTTGGTAGTTTAATAAAACATGTAAACAAAAATGAATATAGACATAGTATTGCTAACAAAAATTGCCCATATTTTATATATTAATCTTGCAGTACTTCATAAAACTATGACTAACTTTTAGTACTGACTGAATATATCCACGTAAAGTGGTGGATAGCGCTTGAATTTGTGTAGAAGTTGTAGTATCATTGTGTCGCGCTTGGGATATTACCAAATAAAAGAATCCATCAGGACAAATCAAATCTAACAATAACGAATCCGGAGAATCAATGGAAAGCATCAATGATTGCTTTCTCTAAATTTTATATTTCTATTCTGTTTCATCTTACTTTAACAAAAGAATAAAAATTATTTATTCTTATTCCTCATAACAAATACAAATGTAACCCTCTTATAGTTCTCAGTTCCTTTTTTACGTAACTGCCTGCTTTTTGTTTCTCAACGTATTTCTGTATTTTCTTTTTTTTCTAAATTTTGAAACAAATACAAAGAAATTAGTGTTTATACTTACACTACTCATTCATTGAAATCATTAAAACTGTATCGTCTATATTTAGTATACTATATCAATAATGAAAGTAATCTTAAATTAGATTTTGAAGAGAAAAGTAGCAGAATTACTAATATATATCACTAATCAGAAAAACAGAAATAACACAGAGCGCCAAAGAATGCACAATCATTAAACAACAAAAAAGCGCGTATCAAGCAATAACCGCGCCACACGTTAATAACGCAGCATCGACTAAACGAGGCAAAGAAAGCTACCCGGCGGTGATTGATTGATAGCAATTACACGGTCGCGGGCACGAGCGCGGGAAAAACAAAGTAGCCGGTTGTCGAGCTTGGGGCGAGAAAAATGGGGGGCTGTTGGGGGGAAAAGATCGAAGAAGTCGCGATCGACGTCGGATTAATTGCGAACTCAGTCTTCTATAAATAAGACCGTCCTGTTCCGCGGCGAGGTGGATTAACAGAGGACGTAGCCTGTCGCTGGAAGCCGATGGACGCCAGCGCGCCGCGCCGCGTCCTTGCCAAGGAAACGCTTCGCTCGCATAATTGTTAATCGTTAACGAGCAACAATAATTAACTCATCCAACCGGCGTAGGGGCCGTTGTGGTTGCGCAAAAGTGGCGTCCGATCGTGCGCGTCGGCGCATGCGCCGCGCCGGTGCGAGCGAGCGCGGTCTCTCGCAGTTCTACCGAGACTAAGGGGGCCTTGAAACTCGTTTAATGGGCGATAGATTGCATCAGTCGGCCAACGACGGCACTCTTTTTCTCTCTTTTCGACCGGGTCTTTTTGCTCCGTCTCGTTAGAAAGATCCAACGGATCGATATTCGGCTGATCCAGAAAAAAATCCTTGTCTCGGATCTCGCGCGAATATTCGACGAAAAGACGGTTCTTTGAAGCGAGGACAGAGACGGGAACGCGTATGGGGTGGGCCTAAAGTTACGTCGAGTCGCGGAGGAGAGTCCCAGGATCCGAATTTCTCTAAAGAATTCGTGTAAAGCCTGGCTCCGGGGCCCGTTGACTGGAGGAGCCCGTCGATTGATCTTTTTCCAGCAATTTTGTGTGCACGGCTCCTTTGTCAATCATCGAGGGGAACGCAAGAAGATAATTACACGTCGATCGACCTTTCCTCGAACGTCTCCGCGTGTTTTGCATCGCAATACCCCGACGCGATTGCTTTTGTTTCCATGAGTCACTCCCACGCTCAACGTTTCGAGAACGAAACAGGTTCGTCGGTGACTTCGACGAAGGGATACCATCGAATCCCCTTGCTTCGAGACTTGACACTTTGTTCTTTAACTTGGATTATTTTTTATTTCGTTTGTAGGTAAATTCAAATTAGGAAAAATATGAGAAAAATTGAATTGTAGTAAGTATAAGAGCAGCTTTCTAGAAAATTGAAGGAGTGTAGCCGTTTTTCCATCGATTTTTATTAATTATTGTAATAAAATTTGTTACAAATTCTTTGGAATTCTATCGTTTAAATTACAGAGAAGTGTGAGCTTTGTTCATTTTTCCGCACTCTTATCTTTCTTTTTAACATTTTATGTTAAATTTAAACAACAAAATATTATTTATATTATTTAAAAAGTCTAGAGATTGGCATTAAATATTGTACACATAAAAGCATACCGATTCCAGTATTAAATATATCAAATTTCCACCTCCTCCATTGATTTCACACAACAAAAACCTCCTAGAGAAACCGATTAATTTAAAAGACAGCCACCCTTCCCTCCCAAATAAAAAAGATACCCGCCAAATAAAAAGCAAACCCTCCCGTTCACAAAAAACGGTGGTCCCAAAAAGCTAGACGCCCACATCATTGGCCCGCCGATAACCGCACCAAGCAATCGTCATCACAACCGTTCAATCATCATAACCCAACCAACAGACATTCCACGGGAGACTAAGAACAAGAAGGATCTCCGTCGCCTCGATCCTCCCGAACAATTAAGTGGTTCTCAGCGAAATTTCGCGTGCTATCGCTCGGATAGATCGCGAACAGACGGCGCGGAAGGTGTTTATCGCGGTCGGATGATGTCTCTAGCAATCCTCGCCGAACTTTCCCACCCTGCGAAATTGATGTCCGCGAGGGAGAATTAATAGTCCGACACAACAGTCATAATTCAAGACACCTGAGGTGTCAACCTGAATTAATAGTCGCGCGCTTCGCTCGAAGCTGCAACGTAACCGAACAATCTCCCTCTCTCCTTCGCGAGAAATCCACCCCATCTCCCTTCGCCTTCCCCGCGGCTACGACGAGGCCAGACGAAGACTTTGGAGATTAATGTTTGACAAAAGCGGGCTGCGGATCGCGGGAGGGGCGAAAGGGCGCGACGCGTTTGCACGCACGTCCCCCGTCGAATTAGAGGCGGCTCGGTGTTCCGACGATAATTGCGCGCGAAGGGAACCCACGGAGGAAACGAACGGACGCCGTTGGAATCTTCGCGAGGGCTCTGCGTGACTGCAGATCGAGTTTTGATACGATACAGCGGTTGACCGTGACCCGCGTCACACTTCCAGCGGCGGGAATGCGCGCGCGCCGACGCGCGAACGCCTGGCGTTTGGTCATCGCACTTGGCGAAATTCAAATCGGATTCGACGTGACGAGGGGGAATTGTCGATAATGCGTCGTTATTCGTTATGGTTGGATACTTTGTACTGCGTTTTGGGAATGATGAAGAGCAGTGATAAAGACAGATGAGAGAGTGTATAGAGTAGATTTTTCTCGTTTTGATCTTCCATGAAGCGAATAAGTTAATATTAGGTGATTCTACTAGTCAGATATTCTACTCTGTATTATCAAATTAGAGTGTTTCTGAGGATTCTTAGTCACTGAATTAGAACCAGTTTCAAAAAACTACGCGATACGGAAAGTATTCAACTTTGTTGCTCAAATTATTACTACGCTAGTGATTGGATTAGTGAATACTCAAATTCCTACGTTATACAATAGTGATTCGATAAGTGCCGACTCAAATTTCTATATTATGAAGTAGTGATTCGATAACTTGTCAACTTAAACTTCTACGCTATACAATTATGTTTTGGTAAGTGTCGAGTTAAAATTCTACATTATAGAGTAGGGATTCGATAAGTACTGGCTGAAATTGCTACGTTATATAGTAGTAATTGGATAAGTAGCGACACAAATTTCCACGTTATACAATACTAATTCGATAAGTGAGAATTCAAATTTCTATCACTACAATAGTGATTCGATATGTGGCAAATCCAAATTCCTACGTTATATAATAATGAATCGATAAGTGGCAAACCCAAATTCCTACGTTTTACAATAGTAACTCGATAAGTGTCGACTCTAATTTCTATATTATGAAGTAGTGACTCGATAACTTGTCAACTTAAATTTCGACGCTATACAATTGTGTTTCGGTAAGTTTCGAGTTAAAATTCTACATTATAGAGTAGTGATTCAATAAGTGCTGGCTAAAATTGCTACGTTATACAGTAGTAATTCGATAAGTGGCGACACAAATTTTTACGTTACACAATACTAATTCGATAAGTGAAAATTCAAATTTCTATCATCAACAGTAGTGATTCGATAAGTAACAATTCAAATTTCTGTCCTCGACAATAGTGATTCGATAAGTGGCAAACCCAAATTTGTACGTTATAGTTCCTGATAACTGGAACAGGCTATAAACTCACTTCAAGGTGAAGTTAGAGAAAAGTAGTACAGAAAAATTGTGTACCATTTAACACGTTTGATAGGAATAAAGACCAAGAATATTCTTGAACTTAGTTCCCAAAGCTCACAATACTATCATGATCCTTCAAAATTAATGGAATTCCACAAGAATTTTCACAACAGTTCACATCGACATTTAATTAGTATTAGGTTAATTTATGCGTTAGAAGAAAGAGTTAGCAATTAAACTATTATTCTCTAACCAAGAATAAAATAAAATTTCTTCCGCTATAACATAAAGCATTTGGACAATAGGGTCCCCGTTTCCCATGGTCGAGCATTCTTCCAAATTCACGAATATCCGAAAAAACAACTTCCCTACAAGGAATAATCTGTGGCCGTAGCGTAATCTGCTGGCGAATGTATGCATCGCGCGCAGTTACCGACTGGACGACGGAGTTAAGAGCCAGATTCGAACCGCAAACCCACGAACCCGCAAACCGCAGGATCTGAGGAGAGTTTGAAATATCGAGCATCCTTTCTTTGCCCCCATGGAGCGTCCTGATTCTAATATACGCGACCGCGCGGATAGAAGACGCCTTAGAATTTATTTCTATTTATTTATTCAGCAGTTTTGAGATAAAGTAAATGCATATTAAAAGTCTGAAGAATAAATAATTTAAAAGGAGAAGTATTAGAATTAGTTAGAATTACTTGTTACATTGCTGAAGGACATCATTTTGAACATTTAAAATCCTCTGATTTTTGAAAAACAAATATGTTACTCTAATCCTTAATGTTGGATTACAAATTAACGAACTAATTAGTATACATAGAAATACTATATTACCATAAATTTCCAAATGTAAGATGAACATCACATCAGTGTTTTCAATTTTTATAACACTTTTTCTAGTTGCAAAAAAAAAAACCAGAGAAAATACAACCAATATTTACGTTCCTTATTCTTTAATATTATATCAAAAGTTAGTTACCAAAGGTCATAATGATGTAGCAATAAAAAAAATGATGCATCAGGATTTTCAAGCAAAATACAACTGCTATCATTCAAGCAAAGTAAAAATAATAAAAAGCTCACGAATAAAGACTCACCCGACTCTGTAATCGGTGCAGGACGGCGGTGGATTCCAAACAGTGCTATGGCACAGCATCCAATCGCACCAGATCTGGAACAAAAAGGCCGCGCAATGAAGGATAGCATCAGAATCCAAAAGGAAGGGAACGATCCTATTTATAGAAACGCTAGAAGACATTTTATTCCCTCCACAAAGATTCATCCATCCTCGGGGAAGTGAATCGTATTCCAGCAGTCTTGTATCGCGTCTACTTTATCAGCAATATTAATGGTCTTACTTGGGACAAGAGCAAAACCCGCCATTATTCCGCATACCGAGTCGCCCTTCGATATCAATCTGCATTCTTTCCGTTTTTTTTTCTTTTTTTAAATCGTTAGCAATTACAGCTTCAAGAAATCTCGATTGAAACAACGCTCCCCGCGTTTCTCCCCCCCGGGAAATTTCTAATATCTTTTCCTAGCGATTTCCGGATGTGAAAATCATCGTGCAAGATCGCCGGACCGATTTCATCCGAGTTATCGCGGAGGCGAAACGCCAGAGGCGAGCATCCTTGGAGACTACACCGGCCCGAACCAGGAAGAACGACCGGCGGACGCCGCGATTCCAATGGCTTGTCATAAGGCTGACCTTTATCGATGGAGCGTGCGTGCATGGCTTACGTGCGATAGGTGCATTAATCGCGAACGGTGGGTTGCATAATAAGTCGAGACACGAACGAACCAGGTCCGGGCCCTGACAACGGCCACCGGCGGACCTTGCGTGGGTGCAAACCACGCGTGGCTTCATAAATTCTCGGTTGCTTGGGACTCGCGCGCGGGATTGCGACTGATGACAGGGGTCCAAGTCCCGTCGAAAAATCACCGTTGCGTGGGGGTGGAATCGAATTTGGTATAGTGAAGTCTCTATACATGACAGTACTTCGGGATCTATGAGTGACGATTATAGAATAGGTAGGAGAACCTCTGTCGCGGTAGCGTTCAAATGAATCGTCTCGATGGCGACAAAGAAGGAAAACGTAATTGAGGGAGAACGAAATGTCGTACGGCTGTTATTCATCGGGAACCGACATTAGAGAAAAGTCTTGTCAACTGTAAACTATGAAGCTTTATAAAGTAATTCAGGATCAATGGCCAAAAACAAAAATGCAGTCTTAGAAAGAAATCAAGGATCACCAAGTAGTAATTCAGAAGTTGAGAGAGAAAGGCGTAATAGAAACATACAGAGCAGAGAAAGACCAATTTCTATCCCCATATTTTTTAAGACTAAAACCGGATGCCTCGAATAGATTCATTCCGACAACAAATTCATAACGACGGATCATTTTAAGCTAGATTTTTTTAAGAAGACTTACGTACGGCAATAAAATTAGTTTCTCCAGGTTAAGATAAGTGACCCCATTACTGACCGCACCCCCATTACTGACCGGTTACAAATTATTTGTTGTTTATAGCAACGAATAAAATATATGGATCTACGTAATTAATTCAAAGTCATGAGAAATATACATAGAATCGTACAATATAAAAACAATTTTTATCTTTTTTTTTTTTATTATAATAGATAGATGGCAAAAATCCGGTCAATAAAGGGAATATCCGATCCTTTATATAATTTTCATCATAATTTTTGTGTAAACAGTCAAATAATATTTCAAAATCGATTTCATTAAGAAACTAGAGACGTTAATAAATACGATCATTCATACTTTACTCAAATATTGTCATGTATTAGTAAAAAAAATTATTATTTTTAAATGATTACTTCCTTAACTGTCCCATAATGGGGTCACTTACCTTATTATATGGGGTCAATAGATTTAAAAGATGCCTATTATGTCGTACCAATACACAAAGAAAGTAGGAAGTATTTGAGGTTTCAATTTCTAGATAAGATTTTTGAATTTGCGTGTCTACCATTCGGATTGTGAGAACACTTGTTAGAAATAGAAATTTTCATTCAGTAGTTTACTTGGATGATTTTCTATTTATAGGAAATAACCAAGAAGCATGTAGAAAGAAATGGTAACGCTAAACAGCATACTCAATATTTGATATTTAATATTTAACATCTGATTTCATTATTCATTTATAATTGAAAAATATGAATTATCTTTATTCTTTCCATCCAAAATGATGATCTCAGTCCTAGACTATTAATTTACATCGAAACAAATCTATATAAATCTAAAGAAAACTTTTGCATAAGCAAGAAGAAAGGTTGAATCACGCTGCCAAGGACTCATCACATTCGACAGACCTTCATTTTCCCTGGCAGGTTTCGCAATTCAATCTCCAGGTGGATCTAATGATAAATCGCTGATACACAAGATAAGACGCGAAGAAATATCTATTCGCTCAAGCGTGGCAATAAACAAAAGAGGAAAAAGAATCGAAACAATGACTAAACATGCAATTAATCCTACGTGTCTCTTTATCGAGATTTCTTGTTCAATTAAATCAATGAAATTAGAATGACGCGATTCTCTCGGTAGGGTGAAAGTTTCTTGGAATAAAGAAATCTCGACGGAGACCCCCTCGATCCCCTCCACCACCCTTATTAGATATGCCGTAGATAACGGAAATACCTTGATAGCTGGTAAAAGGACTTGCATGTCCTCGCTAACAACCATCCTCGGTTCTTCGCCGCTGTCCAACTGAGACTTGAGCAAGGACACGCCGCGTTCTAAAATCAGATTGAACATCTGCAAGGATACGATCAGTGCCCTTTCTTGGACCTCGGACCGGTACCCCTGCTCCATTTGGGAATCTGAAACAGCCAAAGAGGAAAAATCGAACCGTTAGCGACACGAATACAGCATTTTCAAATCTTCCTATTAACGGTTATGCCACTGTTGTCGATTCGACCGCTTGCTTCGGCTAACCGAGTGGTGACTGCGGGTCAATGGGACACACGGTGACTCAGAGATTTGTCCGCGACGTTCGTGAGGTTCGTTTGTCGTGTTTTGTTAAAACTGTTTGCGTCGTTTTCGTATTTGTTTAGAGATATGCAAATTAATAGGGTACCGGTTCTTATTAGAGAGCCTGAACCTTATAGAATATGCAACAGTATGCATTTACATTTGAATAAGTTGTAAAAAATAATAGCTTTAGAAATGAAAGAAAAACATTTTTTTCATTAAGTTTAATAGTTTAACTTAATTAAAAAGTGTTGTTATTAACTTCCCGATTTATAGGGAAGTTATTTTATTTTTAGTTTAACGACTTATTTAAATGTGAACACTCATTAACAGATAGATAAATATAAGGTTCATTAATTGGAGCCATTAGGTACCCTAAACTCGGAATATAAAACAAAGAATTGTTAGAATTTTTCTGTAGTATTTAGCAGTGTTTTACATTTTGTATTTTGTGTAATATGTAATAGACTACTGTTTATAAGTATTAAAATAGTTTAATCTACTTTATACTGTTTATTTGAAAATTTTTTATCATTATACTAGACAGAGATTAAGAGATTACTGATCGAGTTTCTTCTAAAAAAAATTCAGAAATGTTCAATTTATATTGGAAATTTTGAAATGTATATTTGATTTATTTTAGGTCAATGTTTTCTAACATGAATGTAAGCCTTAGTAGAAAGTAATTTTTAATATTGTGGGACAAGTAAAAAATTGTACTAGTAGGTTTCTTTTTCGAGTTTCTAAAAATTTGTGTTAATATTTATATTTATGTTAATGTCTATATTTGCCAAAAATGTAAGTTCTAACGAAACAGATTTATAAAATCAACGTAGCAAGATTAAAATCGCTGCATTCTTTCTGAACAACCGCACATTTCTAACAATAGATATTCATTTTGACCATTCCGATAAAAATAAACATAAATTAATTGTTAATAATTATAATATTATAAAATCTAGTATAAAAAATATTCTCTTTAACAAAAAAGTATATAAAAAAAAACTTCATACCTCATCAAACAAAAACCCCTCGTCAGAAATATGACAAAGTAATAAAGATGAAATCACAACACAGATCCACTCAAATGAAAACAAAAACCGAATTAATTAATGATTAACCATAAAATTCCATGGTCCATATTACGCGAAGGGAATCGCTCAACAATACCATAGCGCCTGACACTTAAATTTACAGCAACCAAAGACAATAATTATCGTTTAACGGTAATTGAATTTCTTCCAGGTATTGGAAGCCTGAAGGATAATTAGTTAGGGAAAATTTATAGAAAACCCCTCGAACTAATTGCTAGCACGATCATTAATGAAAATTATGCGTATCGGCTATCGATATCCTCCTCGATTTCCTTCTTCCCAGTCCACTCTACGAGGCACTCGAACCTGCAACCGCCTGTCAAAGTCGCAATCAGCCTGTATCATTATTGACAGCGACGGAGGCTGATAGAGATTTCTCGCGATTTTATCAGCGCCAGTTTCCTCTCGAACATAGTACTGATTACTGGCAACGATGGCGAAATTAACATCAGAAAATTAACTGGACGAAATTAAATTCAGGAAACGAAAACGGACTGAGGTGGCTGAACTTTGAAATTGACGGCTTGTCACGTTTTAAGCCTCACGTCTACCCAACAAATGAACGCGAACCGACAAGAATTCGATTAACGCTAGGGTCACACGAGCGACAAATTGACGTCCGTTTCTACGTCTATCGCAACGTCCGTCGTAGTATAACATGAGACAGACGTAGGAGCGGACGTCAATTCGTCGCTCTTGTGACCCTAGCCTAAAAGGGCAAAAAGAAACTGGTATTTAGGTGGAGAAACAGCTTTCGAGATTCCAATACAATTTGACTTGAAGTTCCGCTCCGACTACCGGGAATCGCAGACATTCTATTATTAGAAAGCTTTGGGATGTTGAGCCAACCTAAATCCGAGGCACCATAATCAGAGACTGACCATGAAAAATTCACTTTTGGTTAGTCCGTCATGTTTGCCCTATTCCTGCTGATTTTTAAATTTGTTAATGATTTTTTATAATACTTTATCTTAATAATTTATCTTAAAGTGGAAGATTGAACAATAATCTAAATGATCTCTAATCTTTTGAATAATTTGTATAATTATATTATTAGTTTATCAATGTAGTTGTATTATTACAATTCTAATGCTTATTTTAAAAAATTAAATATAATAACACAAAAAAGTCACGTAACTACGATAACCCTTTAAACTCGTCTATACAGTGCACCACAACGTGCGCTGCACAAGATGACTGAAGGAGTTGTTTCCCTTTCCGTTTCTCGCTTCAACCCCGCAGAACAACGCACAGTCCATTAGGTCCATGTCTCCAAGGGTTGCTCAGACGAAGCAAGAATCATAAACGGAACAGCCGCGACGAAAAGCTCGGGTGCTGTAAAGCGTTAAACGCGAAGTTGCAACAATTTACGGACAGAGGGACATTAACGAAGGGTAATTCGATTGATGGGCGACCAAGAGAAAGCAACAACGGCCGTCTGAATGAAGGTCTGAAAGAGCGGCTCCTCCTCCCTAACGAACTAGACGCGAGAACAGACGACGGACTCCAGTCGTCGGGCGCAAAGTCTCCATCGAATGTGTGCCGTTTAATGAAATCGGAGGGGGCGAGGTCAGCGTCGCCAGTTTCCAGGACCCCCGATACTAACGCGATTACCCTCTCGTGAAAACGGACTGGGCGAATCGAGTTAGCCCCCGGTGCGCGCGGCTAATTCCATTAGCATCGATTCCAGGGAACAGGCCCTCGGATCCGTCGTGTTTGGCGGCGCGCGACGACCCATAATGAATTTTCGCGAGACGCTTAATTCGACGTCGAGCACGACCAACGAGGACTTCCGTTGTCAAATTATGCCTCCTCGCGGCTGGAGGAGGACCTTGGCTAGGCGTGTACGTCGCGCGAAATTGACGGAGTCGCGTTTTACCGTTTCGACGTGGTGTGGTCCGAATCCGATCGATAGTGAACTCAACTAGATTGCCCCCGAGCTATGAGTGTCTGAATGTAATACCATTTTCTGTGGTGGATATTGCGGCGGACCGTCATCTTAGATCGGAACAAGTTTGTGTTAATATCGAAGAGACGATTTTTTTTTTGTAGGTTTTTATCAAACGACACCTGATTTCTATAGAAATTTCTATTGAACCACGAAATGGAAATTAAGAAGTTATGTAAATTTATTTTGAGATCTAAGAACGGGATACTAACAACGGTACAAAATTGATTACTTTTGAAAAGTAAATTCTTTAATAACTTTGCCCAAAATTTTCGTGGAATACCTAATAGTATTAAGTAAAGGAGATATCAAGATACGGTAGTGATTCGAGAGCTGTCGTATACAGTATTGATTCTATAAGAGTCGAATACAGTAGTGATTCGATAAGTGGCGACTTACATTGCTCTCTTCTACAATAGTACTTTCATAATTGCCAAACTCAAATTCCTACGTTATACCATAGTAATTGTATAAGTCACGATTCGCATTTCTTTCTTCTAGAATAATGATTCGATAAGTGGCGACTTAAAGTTTTATGTTATACAATTGTGATTCGATAAGTGTCGACTGAAAATTCTACATTATAGAGTAATGACTTCAATAAGTGGCATCTCAAATTTCTACGATATATACTAGTGATTCGATAAGTGGCAACTCAAATTGAACTTCTTCTTTGAACTTCACTTTTTATATAAAAGATACTAAATTGTTTTACCTCGATTAGGGTTTACACTCCCAAGAATTCGAAAGAAGACCATTCGCTGATTGGTGAGAATATGATTCGATGTACAGTAGTGATTCGATAAGAATTCAATAGTCAGGAGCGGAATACGACATTTAACGTAAAGGGTACTTTATGTGTTTGCCTCGCTGATTGTTTATACTTCCACAGGTTTAGAAGGACACTGCCTAATGGTTGATGAGAACAGGATTCAACGTATGACATAGAAATTAAGATGTGCACTTATCGAATCACTACTGTACCTGCAACCCTTTCAAACAAAAATACTTTGTCAAAACAGCATCTAATCAAACTTCTTCAAAAATTCTAGTACAAAAAGATTCTAAACAAAGTACAAATGGGTTCTGTTCATATAAAAGGTCATGACCTCCATGTCATTTCTAGTGTCTCTGGATACTAATAGTCTAATGGTAGAAGCTAATAGCACATCAGCTGCATGCAGCTGGACGAAACCACGGGGTTCATTAACCAAATCGAGCTGTCCTTTGGAAGACGAGAAGCCTCGGGAGGAGTAGCCGACGAGGATGACAGGCGTGTCAGGCTTCGGACAGCAAAGGGGCAGGTCGTTCGTGCGTGAAGATCCAGCGAAGGCCGTGACGAAATTCCCCACGTTCCCGCGTTACACACCGCGTGAACAGACGTAGGTGCAAACAGCATTTTGCGTAGAGATCCATGGGCTATTTGCTGGATTTATGATTTAACGGTACGCCCTTCTACAGATCTCGTATGAATCTTGCTTTTCGAATTGAAACACCCATTGCAATTATTATTCGTGGCTAATAAATGGGTCTTCAGAAAAGAGGTTTACAATAGTTCCATGATTTTTTTATGGGCGCGGATGGTAGACAGAAATTGAAAATTTGTGTCTTGTTTATGGCAACTTTGTCTTATGGCTTTCATAACGAAAGGTTGATAGCTTCTAACGCAGCTCTTGCGGTGTTTTACGAGAACCTGTTTCCAGTAAAAATTTCACGGAATTGAAGGGAAGTGCATATCTAAAATAAAATTGAATATCTTGGTCTAATGTCTTCTATGGTTATCCTCCATAATGAATAATCATTTGCCATGACTCTAATTTATGTACACATATCAAAAGGAATGTAGACGCAACGTCAACCATCGGTCCAGATATGTATCGTACTTCTGCTGAAACAATGCTAAGAATGCGGATTGATCGATTGGTAGATCATTGGTAGATCGAGACAGAATGACGGACTTCAGTCATGCGATAGCTTCGAGTCAACCTCCCACAGCGTAGACTATGATGACGAGTGTCCAGCTCTTGAAACTCATTGGCAGAGAACATAAATGGGTGTATATTAAGTTACTTCAAAAATACTGCTACATTCTTTAGTATAGAATGTCTGTTCATTATTATAAACAATAGAAGATTCTAAATTTTGATTAGAGACACGTAACAGCATTCTTTGAGAAATCTATTAGACTGCACCTTTTGTCTGGTTTTAGAAGCTGTAGGGGGACTAACTCAATAAAAGATCCCCAACACAAACTAATCCCAGCTTCCCTAATCTTCGAATCCCCTCCACGAGCCCAGCATTCCTCGCCAAGATCTCTGCACCGCGACTGACCGATAAAGCAGCCAGGTGTCATGAATCCCGATCCAATAAACCGGCGAGTGGATCTGGTTCCCCGGTAGCAGATCGCAGGCACGCAAAGAAGCACGCCTGCGGATGGCGCCTGGCGCCACAGCAGCTTGCGCCGCGACGTTCGGCGAACGTTCGACGAACCATAAGGCCCCGTTCACAAGAGCCGACGGCGTCCTTGGGAGCGTTTTTCCTCCAGCAAGCGAATAGCGATAGACGAAACGCGGCGCGCCGAGGGGAACCACGCGACAGAAGAGGAACGAGAGGAAGAGAGTATTGGCGAGTGAAGTTATCGTAAACTGGTTTGCCGGTCGGAATGACTCGAGTCCGCGAGGACGATTTAATAAAATGGCGCCAGCCGGCTAGCTGGATATCCGATTACGATGTCCCTCTAGCCGCGGCGGTGATAAATTCCGTAAGAAACGGTGGGTCGTACCGATAACCCGAAGGGGGAAAACGACACGATGGGCTACCGCTAATCGAACTGCTTTCGACGGGACACGAATTGGTTGGGAACGGCGTGAACTAAGGGTTGATGGTGTTGAGGATGGGAGGCTATTGTTTCGATTGCTTAGAGGAAGTTTGCCGTCGAAATTGGTGACGCCAATGTAGTGGTTCGAGTTTGTTTTTATAGAAAATGATAGATTTCATGGGGTTGTTAGGGTCGATAATTCTGTGACTGCAAAGGATGATGAGATAGGTTACATTTTTTTTATAAAACTGCAATTGTGACCGGCTTAATGAATATTTAGTATCTGAGAAATTCAATACAAACCACTGATTTTATTCGCCTACACTTTGCTATACCCCCTTAAAATTCCCTCAATCCTCCCAAGTCACCACCCAAACACCGCGAACCATGTCCTACCCCTCAATTTCGACCCCTCAATCCTAAACGAAAACCGAAGCCACCTGCTCTCGCCTCGGTAACACCGTCCGTCCCCTCGACTTTTGCTTCACCGTTGAAAGTCGCCCAAGCGGTAGTCGTCGTCGCTTCGCATCCTCGCCGCACAGAACAACCGGGAGCACCGAGAGCTAAGGGAGTCGAAGCGGAAGAGGGGAGGTACGTTTATTCGTCTGCAAATTAGTCACGAAGTCAGCAGATCGCGGTGGCAATGGAAGGGCAGGATAGTGGTGGCACGACCGAGGGAACGCGATGGTGGTGGTTGAATAGCTTCTGGTGGGCAGGCAGAGCTCAACGTACGACCTTGGGGAGACCTTGCGAGGTCGCTGACATGATTCCGTCCTGTCCACGGCTCGGTAGATCGCCTGGGATTAGGCGGGAAGCAGGACTAAACGGGGAAGAGGGAAACGAGGGGCACAGAGGGAAGAGGAACGGGTTCAAGGTGCCACCTCTCCATCCGCCGTGTCCTCTAACAGGGGGCTAGATTTTTGTCCGGGGGTCCGTTCTGCGACTAGCTGAACCTAGGACCCCGTCGCTTGAGCAAATACGTAATTTACAATGGCCTAAGGTCACCCCGGGCTCTAACGAGCCCTGCGAAATCCTGTTTCGCGTCGACAGGGTTAACGTCTTCCAGCGTCCGCAGATTGTTCATGCTGCCTCCGGTTCGAGGGATTATTGATTCCCATGAATTAAGGGAGTAATTGATTGATCGGCTGCTGATATATTTCGCTCTGATAGGCCAAGAAAACGGGGAGAACGCAGGAGATTAGATGCTGAGATAGTAGACAGTTTCGATGGACTCTCTACTGCTTCGCAAGCTTTCAAATTAACGGAGTTGAACTCAAAGGGTATGTTCTGAATCATTGAATGGACTGAGCTGATCAGAGAAATGGGGAACTTAGTCGTGAGTAAATTGCTTGAACTGATGGAGTAATTACTAGCGTATGTGATATTAATTGCTTCAAGGAATCTCTTTCTGCATGTAAAGTTACATCAAGGTGGGTCCACATCTAGCGAACGAAAGCGAATGAACGGGAACGTGCAGAGAGGAGAGCGAACTTATTTTCCAAATTAATCTGTTGAACTGCTAGAACTCCGTTCGGTTCCACTGTGCGACATCATGTGCAAAACCCCCAAATGATGCGCAGTCTATTCTTGTATGTCTATAGTTCGCGCTCGTTCGCTAGGTGCGGACGCACCTTCATACAGTCCGCTTCCCAACTGAAATATAAACTTCCGATAATATTACAGGAGTTTCCAATAAAAAGCCCATAGCCCTGACGTAACCTGCCAATTTATCTCCGGTAAGCAACAACCTCTTGTCCCATAAAATTTTCGCACAGTTCGCCTAACGGAGACTACGCGAAGTACGGACTTCGCAACGCGCGTAACCTTGGACTTCCATTAAAAGCGCATTTCTACGGACACCTTTTGCCCCTTCCACGACCTCCGCAGCCTTTACGACGATCCAGTCTCGTCTTCTAGGAGTTTTAATGCCGGCAATAATTTGGCCGTTTCCTAGAACGGTGTCAAGGTGGAGCGGAAATCGTCCGTCGAGCTCGATCCGGAAGGATCGAGGCTGGACGGAGCCTTGGATCGTTAGTGCCGGGCGTAATATCCACGATCATTACCACGTATCGTAGTATCATTTCCAACGATGATTATAGGAAGCTCCGGTTCTTCCTGCTCCCGCTGCGTATCAGCGCGAATTAAAAGAAGAGAGCGACGACCGAAGGGATGCAAAGGGAGGGAAAGGAAGCTTTGCGTGCCCTGATGCCATGCCGGCGATGCAAAACTGTCGACCGCTTCCTTTTCTTTTTCGCTGACGTTAAGCGTGTCCCGGGTGTATAATTAAAGTCAAAATGAGATTGTTCGCGACACGGGAGAGGGACCGAGTTTCTCGCGTTCCTTTTCCCGACGCGAGGTCGTGCAACCGATGTTCCCTTTGTCCCTTTTCGCCTTTTTCTTTCTCCTCTCCCTTGGGTGGCTTCTTTGATTCTGAGTCACATGTTGCTGCTCTGAGTCCACGCAGGATTTCTGAACTTCTTGACAGGTAGATTCTTCGAGTTATGAGTTATGTCTGATGGAACGTTGTTGTCCTGAGATGAGAGTTGCTTTGATTTATTGGGTCTTGAACTACTGAGTGGATTCTCTACTTCTAGATAAAGTTCGGAGAGCAAGAATATTCATCTTCTTGAGATTATCACGAGTTTTAAGTGAAAAAATTATGTACTTAGCAATTGGCTACTCACGAAGTTGAGATCTTTAGTTGTCAAACTTAAAAATTACAAAACTTTGTTAGTGTTTATCAGGATTTGTTCAAACAATATGCAAATTAAATTTCAAGTCTTCTACTTTTCGACTCCTTGATTTGGCTTCGGATGCTTTTCAAATGGTGAAATCTTCCCTTATGAAAAGTTATCTCAGATTTTAAACACTTCTCATCGTTTGAAAACGACGAAATACAATCCTCGGATTGTAAAAAGGTCTACCTCAAACGCAACAGTGTTTTCAATTTTGGTATCGAGTATACAGTATCAAAAGCATGATTCCTTAGCTTTCAGTAAATTTCTGTCAATTCCCGTAAGCATACTTTCCCCATACATATTTCATTGCCGATCAAGTTGCCACTATCCACGACTCTATCTGCAGTCGACAGTTCGATTGCATTTCCTTGAACGGTGTAAACGGAGGCAGCAACGATTATCCAATTGTGAGACACGATCACGGATCGTGGTCCTTAATAACGTCATCGTGTTCTAGAACGGTGAAAGGACCTTTGCGACTAAGCGGGGAGCGTCGAGATACATTGTAAGCAAAAAGCAGTGGACGAGGGAGAAGATTGAAGGGGAGGAAATAACTTCAGTGGCGACGGTTTCTCGGAACGGTGGGATCGTCCCCGGAAAAAAGAAACTTCGACCCTAATGGACCTGTTCCTCCGACGTCGGGAACGTGTACACGAGCTTCGAGCGCTATCGAACCATCGAACCCTAAGAGCACGGACGATCTGTCGAGCTCAAAAAGTCAATGATACCCTTCCTGCCGCAGCGGTTGTAACTTCTAGCACCTGACTGATCGGAGGATATTTACATCCGGACACAGAGATCCTTCAAAGAGGGCTGAGTATTCTTCAAGGAAGACTCGGGACGCATTATTCATCATAGACGGTGGCAAATGTCACGGCGGAAAACAAATAGAATCGCCTTGGTAACCGGGGGGATAAATCATTGACGACAGCGGGCAGAAACGCAGCGTCATGGTTTCGTTTTATTGGGTTCGCGGCTAGGTTCCTTAGAACGTTCTAAGAGAATGAGTCGTGATAGATATGCGGACTGGAGCAATTGAGGGTTTGAATGGGTTTGAGAGTGGAACCTTGAGGATGATTCAATGGAAAATCATGATTCGAAAGTCTTCTAGCTGGCAGGCAGCATGATGTTATAACATGTGAATAAGGAGTACAGTAGAATTCTATTTATTGCAGTGGAAGTTTTTGTTAATGTCTGGTTTAATGAACTCTAACGGAGCTCTTGAGTTAGTACATATTAAGCATAAGTTTAATTACAGGCTTGCTGATAAAATATACTATCGACCTACAGTTTGATACACTTATTGCATTTGTATTCTATATCTTACAAGAAGACCCTGCAGTGTGTACTCCTTGGATTTGAATGCAATTTTACTGAATGAATCTAGAAGATATATGATGACTAGACAGCAGATCTTTATGTACTATAAATATGCAAAAGGCATGTCATTTATGCACTAAAAATATGCAACTATACATATACAGCATACAATATTTTCTATGAATATATATGTACGTATATACACATATAGTTAACAATACTTTTTGAATCATTCTTGCATAGTATAATTCGGGTTACAATAAATTTAGAGCATTTTTTCTAAATTTGTCATTGTTAACCGATGGCGTCTGTGTCAATAACAAAATTTTCAACTAAAATTTGCTTTAATAACACTTTAGGTTGTCTTACTTCTGTCATTTTTTAAAAATATGACAAAATAGTTAATCGTCCTGTTAGACATTATTCTACTTTGTTATACTGCACCAATGGCTATAAAGATTTAGCGAATGTCCCTTCTGGATAAATTGTAAAGTACAAAGGAATTATTAAAAAAAAAGCTTTCTTTGCAGGATTATGTATTATGTATATTATTAAAAAATATATTTATGATTTGCCACTTTTCACTATTTCACTCAAATCCTGTTGGCTGCGACCAACGAACTAAACTGTTTGAATTCCAAACACAAACTACCACGAGTAACGCTCAGTTACAAGATTACTCAAATACAAAAACATTCTTTATTTCTTCTTTATTTCTTCTTTATAATTCATAAAGTTATAATATAAGAATTTTCTAATAGACGAAATAAATTTGACAGATATTCCATATAAGCACAGTAAATGCATATGTTGCTAAATATAAATATGCAAAGCATATGCATTATGCAAAAAATGTAAAATAGAAAATATATTTTTAGAATCCTCTGATCATAAAACAAATTTCTATCGAGGTCCGATTACATTATTTGTTTTCTATCGAAATATGCATTTGCATAAAGATCCGCTGTCTAATGATGACATTCTGTGTATCTAACTACAAAAACTCCTCATTGAAAATTCGTCAAATTTTCGATCGCAAGTGTAAAATGTCCCCTTAATACAGCTTCCTTGGATTAAATTGGATTGAGAAGTTAGAAACCACTGACTAAGCGGTCATGTTTCATTTAACATGCAATAAAGACGAATCTCAAAGGAAGCGTCCAGATTTCGACCGAATGACGACAGCGCCGCGTCTCAGGAGTCCTCGAAACATGTCCCAACGCTTCCGGGAAGGGGGATGGATGAGGCCTAAGACAGAGGTCCGCCGACCTTTACTCAACTCTCCCAATCGATTACCTCCCGGCTGCAGCCGCATTAGGAATGCGCGGAGCTGGTGTAAGTAATCGCCCACCCGGGCGACTAAACGCGTCGTGTCGCAGATAGATAAACTTAATGGCTCCATCTATTCAGCAACGCCGATTATTGCTACGTTAGGCGCGTGGAAGCGAGCCCGAACCCGAACAAACTTATTACAGCCGGGACACGCGGGACGTCCGTCGGATTCCGCGCCGCGTCTCCCGGCCGTTCGTCTTCGAGGCGTATCCGGACTTTTACGATACGTCCGTCGGACAGAAAACGGGGACCGATCATCGGAACATTGTTGCGACCCGTGGGAAACCCATTAAGCTGTCCCGTCGCTTCGTCCGAGGAACGACGATCGTCGAAAATGACGGGCCGATGACTCGGACAGCCCGCTCGCAAGAAAAAGGCCCCCGGAGGAAGTGGTCTCTCCCCCCTTCGTCTTTGTCTTCGAGCGACTCCCGCGGGACCAGTCTCCCGGGTTCTAGGGATTTCTGCACGAGCGAAAACCACGAGCGCACCGCCGCGCCGGAGGACGCGACGTGACCACCCGAAACTATCTCACGCACACGATCTGCGATTCGTTGCTCTCCCATGGCGAGCCGTGGCTTCGTCGCCGACGGGGAGGAGCAGAGAAATCACTCGGGGGAAGATCGAACAGGACGATTAATCCTGTGTCGGGTTAGGCCGTTTCCACGCAGACGGCGACCCGGCGACCGCAACCGACGCTCGTTGAATAGGAACATTGTTTCCAACGAGGCTTTTTACGCGACAACGTGACTACGCCGTCGGGAGTTGGCTGCGGTTCGGAGGCTGATTCGAATTGAAGGCAGATGACGCGTTGTTTGGAGCTGCGGTACTCCATGCACGTGTGACTGTGGATTTTTTGGCCGGTGATTGGGATTATTTGAGAGGGGAGAAGAGGAAGAGACGGAGGAGAGATTGAAATGCTTCCTGGTTTGGGGAGATTTGTGTTAGAATAATTGGAGATCGACGGAATGAAGTTCTTTTTATAGTTTCGTGATGTTTTCAGCTCTATATATTTCCTATGTACTGCGATTTTATGACTCTGAAGAATTTGTTTAAAGAAATGCGTAATTAGAAGATTAGTTCCAAATTATTTCAGTCGTAGATTTTTAGGATTTTTTAAATTAAACAGTGCTTTTTATTTTTTCTAAAAATTTTTTTTAAATTTTAAGAATATAGAACTGTTATTCCTAGACTACTAATTTTTATATGCAATCAAACTTTGACAAACACGAATACAAAAGTGAAACTTAAATGACACTGTCTAATTTTTACTCATATTACATTACTAATATATACTATTAAAATAAAATTTAATACGTTTAAATTAAACGAAAGTTAAAAAATGAGATATCAAGTTTTTATTAAATTCTTTCTTTCCTCTTGCAAATTTACAAATTTCGATTTTTCTATTATATTATGAATGCGAAAACCAGCAGCAATTTTAATCCCTTTTATTAATGCTATGATACAAGTGACAAATTCTTTTTAACTGATATATTCTAATATTAAAATTATGCAAAAAAAAAACTGAAATTAGTAAAACTATTCCAATTACAGACTTTTATAATTTATTCTTATATTTATAGAAGTAAATATCGCACAGCACGTAAGTTCTCTAATCTTCTGTATCTTTCAAGAAATATCAGCTTTTCTTGAAACTAATAATTTCTGCACTGTATAATATTTATGATAAATTGTATATGAGTGTTGAACCTTAATAACAAATTTTATTACAGTAGAGTCGTCATTAACCAATTTAATACCAGAGTCAAAATTAAAGTATTTCCTTAATATAAAATTTTCTTTACTTTTAATATACTATCATTAAATCAAAATTGAAGGCCTGCTAAAAACGTCTACTAATTGAAACTTGAAATAAGAGAATTAGAAAATAATTAAGAGTCAGTTAATCGAGGTTCTACTACATGTACCTATTAATTAAAGCTCAGAGTTTTCAATTTCACTAAATATTATAATTAATATTGAAGGTTTTCAGTAGTTATGCTCTAATTAATGCACCTTCCACTAAATCATGCTTGCAACCTTTAAGCATGTATCGCAAACTTGTAATTAATCTAATTAGTAATTAGTAATATATATTATAATTAGTAATATATTCCTGCTCGGAACGAAGGATACTTTTCGGCTGGTTATGCCAGACTATGCTGGACTCATAATCGGATCGTAGATCGAACGAAGAATCCTCAAGCAAGAAAGACAATTCCGAGGATGGGTCGATGGCGACGAGCTTATTAGAGGGCAGAACGCGTTCACTGCTATCAGTGTCTCGGTCGCGACGTTTTCCATGCAAAAGATTAATTACATCTAGACTGAGATCGATGAATCGTGCGGATTTTTCGTCAAGCCCTTTCATCGAACTTAACGAGGTTCGCTAACGATCGGGCGCTAATATAGTTGGGATAATCGAAACAACAAAATGGTAAATAATAGTGCGAACACGGTGAGGACGGAGGAAATAAATTGCTCGCGGGCTGATTATCCCTGCAACGAATGAATTTATAACGACGAGTAATCAATTTTTAATAATAACTAAATAATTATTATATCTCGTCTCTCGTGACACTGCGACGGTTGTCATACAAATTCCATCGAAAAGCTCTTGATAATCCTAATCCTTAATAAAATCGTTTTCTCTTAAAGTCTTTGATTCAGTTCGCAGTAATTCCATTCTGCCGGAAATCTTTATTTAAAATCTGCAATAAACAGCCTTTCAACCTTTGTTTGAAATACTTTGTAATGACCAGCTGGGGAGTTGAAAGTCTTTTAGGTTTCTTTCTTTGAAGTATTATTACAGAGTTTATTTTTCTCGAAGAATTCGAAGGAGGAAACTGATTCAAAGAGAATTTCTGAGTAAGTACCGAGTGTAACTCGTCTAGTGATCTAATCATTTATGTACTTATCCTTTCGTGCTGAGAAGAACTAAAAATCAATGCTTCCTCAGCAAATTCTTTAGAAGTGTTGTACACAATGGTTCCACTTTTAGACTTCTTTAGTTTGAAATAGAATTTCCCTGTTTTGATAACGCGTAGAATGCATAAACTGTTATTAAGATTATTACACAACAGAATTATGTAAGAAAAATTTTCACATTTATCGAGAAAATACTGAATCTATTACCATCGATAGTAATAGATCTACAGCTACAGCTGAGAAGGAAAATAAAGTAGAAGATATAATAGAGCAAATATATCGATGCGTCAATATATTTTCTCGTTTTTTTTTTTTTTTTTCACACATTATTCGCGTCGGAACCGTTTTCGTTCACCGGCGTGACCCAGAACTGCTTCGCACAGATCTCGTTGAAACATCGTCCGCGGAATCGCCATAAATCGTATCGCGCGAAATAAAGTGGCCGATGGCACAGGAAATACATCCACGTGCCTTAAATGAACGTTATGTAAATACGACGCGTGCAAGCGAGACGGAAGAGGGTCGAAAAAAGAAAGGAGGGACCGGTCGATACGTGCGTGGCGCATACCGTCGTGGTACGCTGCTAAGTAAATTGGTGGTCTGCCGCTGATGTATGGCGGAGCGATATTATGAACAGGCCGTCGCTTCATGCATATTCATCCGAATACACCCTCCGCTGAAGCCCGCTGGCTACGGGATTCGGTACTTAAGTTGATTCGCGAATGTTCCTTCGGATAACCGTCTTATGGTCGCGTTACTGGTTATGAAATCATCTGATTATGAATTTACTCAACGCAATCGCACAGAATTGGAAAAGGGTCTGGAACCTTTCAAAGACGATCTATTTAAAACAAGGACCATGGAACTTTTATCAAAAATGTTTTTACGTTAAAAGGTTTCAATGAGAATAGATACCGAAGTGTTTTTTAAAAATAAAAATTTTAGTTTGATTGAAACTTATAAAACAGGAATTTTTCTATGATAAGAACAGATGTTTTGTTTACCAATATTTCAAAGAATTCTCAATCATTGTCAGAAATATTTGTATATTGGTATTTTGAAAGTCTGAAACTTGAAAATTTTGAATTTGGAGCTTAAAAAGTTGAAGCTAAAAACTTTGTTGAAGCGTGAAATGTTGATGTTGAATACTTGAAAGCTGGAATTTTGGAATTTGGAATTTGAAACTTCAAAACTTGAGATCTGAAATCTGTGATTTGAAATTCTGTTTGAAATCTTTATAATAATACAATAATAATAATAATATTTTATTTCCAACGGGATGAACTCTATGTTACACAATGTAGGCAAATAATAAAATACAAATGAACACAAAAATAAATATAAATAAAAATACAAAAAGTATATAAAAAGAAAAAGAGATAACAATGAATATAAAAATATAAAAGAATCTGCATGAATTGTTTAATTAAGTTGAATTTCGTATTGCTTTACGCGCAGAGTTTCTGAAAGCCGTAAGGGAATCAGAAAAGAAGTTTAAATCATTGCAAAAGTTTTAATGTTTGAAGCTTGGAATTCTGAACGTTTGAAAACTTGCATCTTTGAAGCTTGAAAATTTGAAACTATTTCAAGTTTTTGCTCAAAAATATATTATTATAATACATATTTCAAATACCACTTTACTCAGCTTTGATCAAATTGCCGTATACAAAAGAATTTTCTGTCCCGCCGGTTGACAATATTGAGTGTTCAACTGCACAAAAATGGTGTAACACAGGGTTGAACGACTCCAAAAATAAACGTGTAACGCAGACCCGCTGCTCTCATTTCCCCGTTTTAATTCATCCCCCCGGGAGTGACAGAAAGCCAGAATCCTCGCGAGTCTCGAAACGCACCGACCGAATCCAATTTCCGTGCCGTCACTCTGCGGAGCGCGTAAAAAATCCTCCTAATGCTGCCGACCAAGATCGGTAGTAGTATTTACGAACTCGTTCGCGAATAATCGAAGAAATCGAGGAAGAGGAAGGGGGTGCAAAAGAAGCAGGAATAGGGACAGTCCCGGTCTGCGGCCGATGAACGGACAGGTAATCTCCATGCCTAATCATCTAGCGAACTCCTATTCGATGCGAACACTCGTCCGTATTCCGTATGCTCGCTTTGACATTCGTACCAGAAGTGTAAGAAGCTCTATGCGAATCCATCGAATGTTCTGTCAGACGCTTTTGCAGCGACGTTTCATTTTCACGTCGCCTTTTAAACTGGATTTATGACGTTCAAAAACGATATTAGGCTCCTTTACTGGGGCTTGATTTGAGGTGACAACGGTGGCGACAGATTGGGGGAGACGGGATGTCGGCGCGTGGCTATCTTCGAGATCTCCTGTGGACACCCATTGGGTTTGTCTGATGATGTTAGGTAACGAGACAGAGAAACTATTTGGGACATTCAGAGTCTGTGATTTTACTATTTGTGAAGATTTATAAAAATTAAGCGAAATACATTAACGACCTTTAAATAATGTATTTGTAAAAATGTATAAATTTTTGCAGACAATTTTACATTACAATTTTAATAGCAAGTTGACACAAATGATACAAATTTTAAGTAATATTACAAACTCTTTTTTGTTACTAACATTTTCGTCTAGAAGAATCTGTTAATTTTCGACTCTGATTTTTCGATTTTTCTCCACTGTTTGACGCTGTTATCGAATGTTAATAAATTATTATCCATACTTCCATACTAATATTATAAATCCGAAAGTGTGTTTGTCTGTTTGTTACGTCTTCACGACTAAACTACTGAACTGATTTCAATGAAATTTGGCAGGCAGGTAGCCTGAAATCTGGAGCAGGACATATAATACTTTTTAACTCGAAAAATCGATTAGTTTTTATAACGTTGATATAATTCTTCATAGGGAAAGACTTCATAGTGTTACCTGCGACATTTTACTTACGGCACTACTAATTAATTTGACGATTTGTGCTTGATTCTTGATTTCTGATTTTGCTTTATGATATCTTATTTGTTGAATATTTGATTTATAATTTGGAATCTTGGATTAACTTCCGTTCAGTTTAGTTTTAAGTTGTAGTGTTAGGTTTCCTTTCCATACTCCTTTGTAAATATAATTTTTCTTAATTGGATTAAACAAATATAGGCAACTTTAAAAACAAAATCCACGCAGGTGAAGCCGCAGGCAAAAGCTAGTTTTTATATAACTCTTTCTATTAAAGCTACTTGTAACTAAACATCCATACGATATTTTAAAAGGTATATAAAAATGCCACTAAATTTCTCGATCCGTGTGATCACCGTGCATCACCGCGATTCGTCATCGAAGGACACAAAGGGATCCTCAAAGAGCACCCCGTGCGTCGACGTCGGGTGCCGCGAGTAGGAGGCTCAGAATCGTCGGAGGTTATAAACCCGCTCGTATGGAATGCGTCATTAATGCCTGTGCCGTGGCACCGCGGCGGATCAAGTCCTTACGGCAGGCATTCATAGTTATTATCTGCGTCTTCGCAGGAAGTTATATTTTAACGGTCGTAAAGGTCCTGGGCCGGGCTCAGCGCGGGAGAGCCTTCGCGAAGGCTGTTTGCCCGAGGGGTATAAGTGCTCATGCAAATACAAAGGTAAACGCGTCTTTCTGCGAGTTCGCGGTCTCGCTGCCGCGTCGTGCACGCCCGGTTCCCGGTCGATCCCGTCGCCGGGTACAACGGCGGCATTCACCGGACCCGAGCATCGCGACGCGTCGCCCTGGAGAAGACCGTGGGGCGAGCAGAAGTCGCGAGAGCCGAGACGGCGAAGCCGACGAGGAGGAGCGAAGCTTCTGGCGCGTCTGCGAGTCGGTCGATTAATTTATGACGTAATTTCCCGCGACAAGGGCCAACCAGCCTAACGACGCGGCTCCCGCGAAGGGAAAGGCACGGGACGAGGCGTTTCAAACACTCCGCGGTGATTAGAGGCGGCCGTTTGAACGCTGACGAGCGTGGAACTCCGGGCGCGAAGTCCCCGCGGATTATGCCGGATGATCGAGGAAATATGATCCGAGCTACCGCTTTCCTGGATCGTGATTGAGACGCCTGGATACGGACAGCCGACGGTGACTCGAATTTTATTGCCACCGCGAGCAATCAAAACGCCGAATGGGTGGTACATAAAACGGATAATCGGCGGCTTTATTTGAGAAAACTCTCGGAACGGGTTAATCTCGCTACGGACGATAGAGAGAAGCCTCGACGGCCCTGATGAGCGGGGAAAGAAAAAGATTTACGTTCCAGGTATCCGCGACGATTATTTTTAGCCGGCTGAGTTACGACTTATTCCGCGGCGGTTCGTTTATTTTTCGCGCGGGGACCGAAAGCGGGAATTCTACGGCTCCGAGAAAACGGCGAAACGGGACGAACGCAGACTTCCGGTCTTCCTAGAAACAAGCTAGACGAACGTAACTCTTCAGCTTCTGCCGGCTCATCTTCGCGCGAATATATGCGACGGCTGTTGCGGAGACAGCTGCCGTTGACTTCTGTCCGATGCGACGTTTGTCCGGATTTTATATCCCTGGAGAAGTTCTGGCGCCTACTGGCGTCGTGCTTTCGGTGTCCTTCGATATTTCTATGATGGGCGGAAGTGGCATATGGATATTGGAGGAATATTTGCAGCGTTAGAACTACTTGGATGAATAGAAATGAATTTATTTTATCCATTGCTTTATTCGTTCTTTTAGCGGCTGGAAAAATTAGATTTCAAGAGGTTTTGAAATTGTATTGATCATTTCAGAAACTACGCAAGTCAAGTTTTTCCGAACTACATTTTTGTATCGCAAACGTGTCTCAAGGTACGTTTTCAGGTGACAGTAAATTGTGACTTTTAGCGCGATGACATTCAGTGTCATGACTAAATAGCGAATTTTTATGCACTATAAGACATATGTCATTTACGTACTAAAAATATGTAAATATGCGTATACAGTAACATAGTGAAATAGATTATACACAACATATTGTGTTATACAATATTTTCTATGTACATATACAGTGCCTCCAAAAAGTATTGGCACATTTAGTTTTGTTGTAATAACTTTATTTAGAGGAATGATATTTTGTTACAAAGTGTATCCGTCGTTACTTTACTAAATATACAGGGTGTCCCACGTAACATTTTTCACGATTTTTCAAGTACTTGCGATAATCTGATCTAAAAAATATTTTAAACAAAAATTGATCAGTTTTCGATTGGCTATACATTCAAATAAAAAAAGTTCGAGAAATTTTTTTTTATTATTATTGTCAAGGCCACCTTCATCTTTTTAAATGGCACTTTGTAATTTTGACTTAACAGTATTATAGCCCTTATCAAGACAAATTTAACGACCTAGTACACCATGACCTTCGGATGACCTTGAAGTGCCATTTAAAAAAATGAAGGTGGCCTTGACAATAACAAAAAGAAATTTTTCCAAACTTTCTTTTTATTGCAATCGTATAGCCAATCGAAAACTGATCAACTTTTGTTTAGAATATATTTTTTTGTCAGATTATCGCAAGTACTTGAAAAATCGTGAAAAGTGGGACACCCTGTATAAGAAGTTTATTTTCTTCGACGGCTCAACAACATGTTATAAAGAAATTATAAAGGAAAAACAAAAATTTGATGGCCAAATAAATATTGGCACAGTTCTAATTGCGACGAAAAGCTTCCAATTATATTATAAAATAAATGTTTAATATTTCCTATGCAGTCCTTTTTGCGACAATTATATATCTATGGTTATGACTAGACAGCGAATCTTTATACAAAATAAAATGTTTACAAGCACAAATAAAAAATAGGAACTTGAAAAACAATATATTTAATAGTCTAAACTTTCTAACTTGAATAATATTTTTGATATTTTGTATATTTTGAAACATCTTAACAGTCTCGTAGATTTTTTCATACTTAGCATTGTCATAAATGCATAAAATCCGCTGTCTAGTTGTGACACATGGTTCCTTTTGCAAAATTGCTACTTCTGGCAAGTAGAATACGACACAATAAAACAAAATTTATTGAACTTTTGTGGCAGCTTTCTTACATCATTTTCCACCAAACCGAGAGTGTAGAACCGCGTTATAATGGTCGTGACATATTTTTATGCACCCTGTACTTAGACAACACAAATGAATTTTGTTCATTAACAAATTATCCGCAGAAACGGAGATACATAAATACTGGCCAAACCTCGCCAGACTAATCATACACCTACACTCCTGTCTTCGGATACTATATCGGCATGATCGACAACGGTACAACAGAACGATAAAGCATTATGATAAAACGAAGCAACCACTCCTACCAGCAATTTGCATTCCTAGAAGCTCCGTACACCCAACGGCAAAAATTGATTCCACCCGTCGTTTCATAAGAAATACCAAATCCAACCGATCGTTTCAAGGAATTCTCTAAAGATGAAACGGATCGTCAACGATGCGTGCGTGATTCCAGGGAACGGAGAGGCCCTGTATATCACGCGAAGAAGGAACGCCAGAAGGAACGCCAAATTCGCTTAGACGCGTTAGGCGTGTACAATGCATGACAACCGTCGCGATAGATTTACGAGGAAACGCGGTTAGGGACAAGTGCACGGTGTCTCGGCGTAGCGAGCCACGGCATGTCCGTCGTCATTAGTCCATTCGTCCGTGTTTAACTGACGATCGGTTCGTGATTAATACGTGCGGTCTCCTGAATGATCATAGAGTATATCGAGATGCGGACGTAATGACATACGGTGGCTCGGGTTTAATGAGCTGACCACTAAATGGAAGGCAGACTGGCGCGGATGCGCCTCAGCAATTTACTGCGATAAGTGTAACAGAGTCTTCCGTCTGTGGCTTCTCTTTGGCTGGCTTGTTGCGCGGTCACGGCTATTTGTCTCGCTGTCGTTTGGACATTCATCCTGAACCATAAGTCTCGGAAAGCCTGGAGACTGAATTTTCAAATCCTGAACCTTGAAAGTTGGAAGTTTTAGGTTTAACTCTTCGTTGTCGTTTTGGATAAAAATTATCCAGAATTCGATTATGAAGAAAAATATCGTTGCAACGATATGCTGTAATAATATTATAATGGAATGATGTCTTTAGCTTTCCTGATAATAAATTAACTGGTTTCTTATTATTATATTATTATAGGTACTTATTCAAAAATTACACCTCTATAGTGTGCTAAGTGCTCTAATTTTGATTGAAATGTACAGTGAAAAGCAATTTTTTTTTCTTTATAAAGTAGCATATCTCAACGGTATTGTCGTAGATTTGTATTAAGAAATCTTAAAAAAATAAAAGAACTACAATTTTTATCATAGAAAAGTTCATTTTCCGGTCCTTACAATATTAACAATTTTAAAAAAAAATAACATTACTATTCTATAAAGACCAACGAACTTTTTCACACAATTAGTACAATAATTAAATTCTACATAAAATCCAAAATTATCTTTGAAATTTTGGAATTTCTGAAAGTCTAAGAAATCTAATTCTCTGAAAGTCTGAGAAGTTTGGAAAGCCTAAATAAACTCAAAAGCCTTAAAATTCTAGAAAATCTGAATGAATTTTAAATTGCTAGAGTTTGAGATATTAAAGATCTGAAAGTCTGAAAAATATAAAAACTCCGAAAGTCTGAGAAGTCTGGAAAGCCTAAATAAACTCAAAAGCCTTAAAATTCTAGAAAATCTGAATGAATTTTAAAGTGCTAGAGTTTGAGATATTAAAGATCTGAAAATCTGAAAGTGTGAAAAGATCTGAGAAATCTGAAAAATCTAAAATTCTACTCCAATGTAACAAATAGAATTCAGAAATCAAATGCCACAACTATATAATAGTTCAAATAATCCGAATGAAACATTACTATTCTATTCAGAAGTTTCACTGAAAAATTATTCTCTTAAAACAAAATTTTCAATTATTTCGCTCTACTTGTTTGTCTAAAATGAAATACAAAACCTTAACTAATATAACTGCCAATTATCTTTCCACCTACAAAGTTTCCACCGCATATTGGTGTTCCAAGTACTTTTTTGTCGCTTCTTAATCTATAAGTATTTGAACATTTTAAATTCAAGACGCAGAGCCGATTTCGCGAGATCTCCGCCCAATCCAGATATACTATTAACGACAACATTACTAAGTGGGAATTATGCATCAGACGACCCTTAAACAATCAACGCACTCGTTCCCGACGCGTGTGCGGCATAATCGTCCGTCGTGGTTTCTCGACTCGCAAGGAAATTCCTTTTGGAGGAGCGCGCTGCGACCGGACGTGTTACGTATAGTAACCGGTGGGCTTTTCAAGATTGCCCTCCTGGGGTCATTTGGGTCATCTTTAAGGGTAGATCGCCGGGTTCCTCGCCGCGGTTCCATAAACGCGCGCAGCACGTGCGCACGCGCGCGTGCTTTACGAATCTTACGGCGGCTCACTCTTCGAATAACCACTCATTTCTGCTACGAATATTCTACAGAATGCCCAAAAACAGAACTCCAAAATTCAGACGTTCACGTCACTCGCTCAATACTAGAATGAATACACTAGAAGTCGATCACTTTTATTGTTTCGGTTGAAAAAACGAAAATTTGAATAAAGCATTTATTAAATAATAATTTTCTATTGTATTTTAAATGTCTAACTTCAAAATACGACAAAAATCGATCTTTAAAAGTAAAGAAAATAAATGGTTTCAAAATTATTTCTAAGCAAGGTTCGATTCTACATGTACAATTGCTGGTTTCAAACACGAAGCGCCCAAAAACGAGCTTTGAGAAGAAATAGTTAATGTAATTCAGCTGTATACATTTTTTATTGAAAAATGAGGTTGTGTGGTATTTAAAAAGTATCAACATTCTTAGTTATGAGCTTCACAAATTTAACAAATGCGATATTTAGATTATGTGGTCGACTCCATAATAATAGAAGTAACTTCACAAAACTCGAAGATACAGAAATAAAAAAAAATTATTTTTATATTTCGAGATGTGTATAAAAATATCCTAAAAGTTTCAAAAACTTTCATCGAGCCAATCATTCATAAAAAATCTGCGAAAATCACATCATTTTTAGCGATTTACTTGAGTATCCCTCCTTAACGGACGTCTGAAGACTGAGTGTCAGAAATTCTAATTTCTAATAATTTGAGCTCTGAACACTAATTTATAGTAATTTGAACATGTACCAAGAAATAAAAAATAATATAAGTATTCACAGTTTGCAAATAGAAAAGCTATAAAAGTATGAACTAAATGAATTAAATCTGCATGATTAGATGCTTTGAGTCACTGCTAATGGTGAAGTCTGGAGTCCGCGCAAATATTGAGGTCCACAAACTCCTGTTTTTTCTCTCCATTAGCACTTCCTATTTCCCCCACTCCACTTTTTGTAGCCATATTCAGAACTGCAACTCAATAATCTACACTTAGTCCTTGCAAAACAGCCTATTAGTGCCGAGTTAATGAACCAACACGCTTTCGAATGTGTTCCCCAGAGGAACGCGAGCGCCTATTACTAGAAAACATTCAGCAAACACTGATCCGTTGCCCCGGAGTAGAGACGTGAAATCATTAGCCAGGGCGGTGTTTAGGAGGTTAATAACCGGAGCTGGACGCTGGCAATTGAAATTACACGTAACACGGACAACGAGTGCACGAGTAATCCTCGAGTTCCTGCACGTGTCGTCCGTTACGCGCCTGATAAACGCTCGATTCGGCCCGTCTCCTTATTTCCGCCTTTTAATCGCTCAGGCGACTTCACCAACGCGATGCTGTGGAAACGATTCCGTCGAGGATGTCGACAATACCTAGGTCAATCCTCTACAACTCGGGCTAAATCGGTTTAAGTGGAAAATGTCATTTAGAACATCAAAAATAAACTAATTTTTGAGATCCTTTTATGTGGAACTATTAAGAAAATCTTGTAGAAATTTTCATTAGTGTTCGTTTTAATATTTGGACAATGAAAGTTTATTATTTCGTTCAAAAATTGTCCGGTGAAACATACATTTGCGAACAAAAGTTTCCGAACGATATTTATTTTCATATTTCATTCGATTTCACGTGTTTCATTTAGAGTAATAAGAAAATTTAATTATGTAGATTAAAGAATTTTATAATCTACAAGAATTCACCAAAATCGTATTTATAAAAAAAATTTTTATTTTTTTATACTAAAATTGTATGCATTTGCGTCAAATATAGTCTGACAAAAGTTTCCGAACGATTTAGTAGTACATATTTGGATAATCTGATTCCTTCAGTCATTTTAAGAACTTCTAATGTATTTTTCATAGATTTCCAAGATCTACTTTACCAATTATACTGTTAACAGTGAAGTTAACTTGAAAAAACAATATTAAATTTAGAAACCACATTTACAATCAAATGTATACTAACACACAAAACAAAAAAATTTGAATCTTCAGTTGCAAAATTTCGTAAGAAGGATAAACTATCAATTGGAACAATTTCAAAACATTTGCAAATATAAAAATCAACAGTTTTCGAAATTTTAAAGCGTGTGAAAAACCGTTAAACCTTAAGTGAGAGAGATCGATGTCACAGTATTTACTGAGGAAGGTATAAGGATTACTGAAAAGCAGAAGATTTTTGAAAGCTAACGATTTATTAAATCAACATATTTTCTATAAAAAGAATTCGCTGAATTTTTGTAGATCATTAAATTCACTATCGATGTACAATCAGTGGCATCGATTCTTGCTCCTAGAGAAAAATGTGATGTGACATTTTCTCCTATCTTCAACATCAACAGAGATATTTAGGTCTTCTGTTTTACGTGACTCGCCCTGTATATTTTTGTTTCATTTTCCCATATTGTTAAGGAATTTTCGAATAAATAAGAACTTTTGCATAACATATTGCCATTTTAACTCTTGCATTCTTGTAGTATTGCGCAGAGTTGGGCAAAATGTCCAATGTTGGGCAAATCTGATTAGAAATCACAAATTGTAATTAAAGTGTAATTGTTCACACAAATATGAGTCATTTTCTGTAATCGT